>OY728157.1:475968123-478468123 GCA_963277665.1 Viscum album
TGAAGTATTTAACCCGATGATTGGTATGATATAAAGTTATGAGTAAACACCAAAATCCTAAGTGGATGATATAACCATTATCCATACCAATATGGAAATGGGAAACACACTATGGATTTCATCATTGGACTCCCCAATGCACACAAAGGTCATAATTTTATTTGGGTTGTAGTTGATTGCCATTTGAATTCACTATATTTTATTTCTATCAGATTAGATTTATCATTTTATGAACATCCTAGGATATACATTAAGGAATTTTTAATAATATATGATGTAACAATTTCAATCATATCTGATCATGATCAATGGATTATAAATATTTTTGGAAAATTAATCATCATACATTCAACACGGATCTATGACATAGTAAAACATATCTTCTTTAGATAGATAGTAATTCTAAAAGGACCATTAAAAGGATAAAAGATAAATTGAGATCCTACATAATGAATTTAAAATGTGATCATGATCAAAACCATCTCATTTTTGTGATCTCATATAAAAAAAGTTTCTTTTATATCATTCAAAATGGCACTATATGAGGCTATTTATTGGAAGATCTTCCATACTCCAATATATTGGGATGATTTTTCCAAGACAAAATATTTCCCATGTGATATTAGATAATATCAAAACCATTCAAAGTTACATTAAAAATGTCCCAAGTTAATAGAAAATCTGTAAAGACAGTCATCGATGAAATATCAATTTTAACGTAGGATAAAAATTAATTCCTTTGAATTTATCCTTGGATGAAAATTATGATATTTGGAAATACAAGAATTTTGAGACCTATATACATTGTCCAATTTAATAACAAATCATATCGTAGTGTTTTCTTATTGTATTACATTTACAACTAACCTATCAAAAGTGAAATATGTGTACCACAATTCATTTTCTGGGAAGCACATACCATATCCATCATACTTAACAAACTCTAAAGTTGTAAAAAAGAATATGATTTCATTATAATGAACAAATTTTAGTGATCATATATCACATTGAAATTGTATTGTTAAACTAGAGAAACCACCCAGTCATTGTTCTATATAAGTATCATGTCTTTAAGGTAGTATAGATACCATGTTCCACACTTATAGATCAAGTTCTCATAAGAAAATGTTTTTATACTCTTTAATATAAACTGAAGAAACCCAATTTTAACCATAAATATTTAAAATATCACCGATAAATACCTAGGAACCTTCATTAAAATTACATTTTGAAGATTTTTATATAATTATAAATAAATATCAATTAAAAAATACAATAAATTAATATTAAATGTAAATTTATGACAATATAGAAGAAATTATTTAATTAACAATATTCCTTTAATATCTCCCAAAAAATTCTTCACACTTTCTTATCTTATAGTCATATCATTTTTAATAAATTTATTTATATCTTCTGAAATTAGAAACATAATAAGGGTGATAAAAAAATATTAATAGTAATCATAAGTCATAAAGATAAAATATAATAACTGAATAGAATATTTGAAAAAACAATATTTAGATAATAGATAAAGAAACATAATTCCATATTAGAATAAAACATAAAGAATATTACATCTCATGAAATTGATTGCAATGAAATTACCGCATGGATAATAATAATAATTGTTTCCCTAATTATGAAAATTTTACTGACAGATAAAGAATATAATGACATAATAAAATACATCATGATATTACTATAAAGGCCTTTTATATAACAGTTATTTTCTATAGGACTGGCATAAACCAAAATACACAATATTTTTTTGTCTCGTTAGACATGTCAGTGCATTGTGGGGATACTTTAGGACCCACATATCACTAATTCTGTATAATGCATTCATCATATAAAGTAATGAATATTTTTTACAACACATTATCAATATTATTTAAAATAAATAAACATCTATATTATAATAAAAAGGTATTTGTATTTTAAACATTTCCCAAATGAATAATAGGAAAAAATTTATATTTAAGCATCCATAAGACTAAAATCGTATAGAGTAAGGGTTATATAGATATGTTAATAATTTCTCCAATATATCAATTTATGGTATATTTATAACCTATATTCAATAAAAGTAATGAAATATATAGCTTTTATAGAGGATAAATGTTTGAAAAATTTATACATGTAATAGAGGATGATTTTGAAGGAAAATTTAAGTGATGGATTTCAATGAGTTTAATCCACAAAAATAAAATATCGTAAGATGAATTAGAAATTAATAAATTTCCTATTTCTAAATCACAAAAATAAGACAGGTGTTGAATATGAATCATATATCAATGAAACAAAATTGAGATGAAAACACCCTTATAATAATGGTTACATATGAATCAAAATATTATTTGAGTGTTACCATAAATTTTAAATATAATTAAATGACATATATTCATTCTAAATGAAGGATTTTTGGAATTAGACAAAACATATAAAAATATGGTGAATAATATGAAACATGTCTCATGGATTTGAAAAATAGAAATATATAATACATATTTATTTAGAAATATTTTAATCCAAAACCAATATATAATAGAATTTAAAATAAAACATTAAATATCATGAAAAATGATATAATCATGTAATTAAATATAAAATGGGTATCAATTACAACTCACATTGAATAAAACATGATGTGTAATAATAAATATGTCTCATGTCGGTAGAAATTGTGACATGAACCCAGCCCCTTTAAATGAAATAATATTCCAGGTAAAAATATTTTGATAATGAGATAATATGTGAGAATTTGAGAACCCTATGATGTTTTTTATAATACCATAAAAACTTATTTGGTAGAAAAAATATATCTTGGAATAATATAGATACATTAATGGTGTTTGTAACTCAATGGATGGAAGTTGTGTTAGCACCAACAATTATTACATGGTGACATTTATAACAAAATTTATTTAAATCAAGAACATGTTTTGGATTTTTAAAACCTCTTAAATTACATGATTATGGTAATGTATGCTAATAATTCAGTAATCATGCATTAAAAAATAAATCATTGTTCAAATTATGAAATATATCATAAGAAGTTATGTTTGAGACAAGAAAACTTTAACTTAATTCTGAACATCCACTAAAGTGATTGAATCACCAGTTTAACAATTAATATATTAATCCCAAATTTAATGACATTATTATAAACTATAATATTTTATAAAAAAAATTTATTATTCTCCATGTTTGCATTTTTTAGTTGTTACCTATTTGAGATATTGGGTGTCTTCATAATACCAATTTAGTATTTATTCTTATCAAAAATCTCATTATCGAAAAATAACAAAAGGTAACATAATTGATTTATTATAATTATTCATAATATTAGAACTTCATTATTTGAAAATTATGGTTACGGTTCTTATAAATTAAATTGGTGACAATTATGTTTCAATGTTTTTTTAACAAATGAACAACAATATATTATTTAATGATATTAATAATAATATAATTATTTTATAAGAAAAATGATTTTTTTTGTTGCATATTATCAATAATCTATTTTCTCATAGTTATCCAAGATTTTATTCTGTAGAATTTTTCATGTCTGTGGTTAAATGGACTCAAACCAGAACATACCACAATTAACTGATGAATATGATTATCAAATTGGTTTCTTATATCAATAATATAATTATTATAGAATCAAAATTTTGTTACATTTTTAATTTTAATCTGTTGAATCATATTATAGTTGATACTAATAAATAAATACAAACTATATGAAAAAAGAGATATGTTACGTCATGGGAGTTGTAGTCTACATAAAACACTATTAATGTTTGAGTTTTTTAAAGAGTTAGAGGTAAAGAAGGTGGATTATAATTTTATCTTTTTAATAATAATTATAATTTATATTATTTTTTAATCATAAATTTAACACTTTAAACTATTTAATAGAGTAAGAAGTGAAAAAACAAAAGTCCCCACATCATGGAGGTGGCAGTATAAAAAATGCATGAATTTAAATTTAATTTTCAATAATAGTAATTTGAAATGGTGATTAGTAATTATTCTATAATAATAATCAAAATATGTATAAAAATATCATGTATTTAATTATATATTAATTAAAAAAATAAATTCTGTAATGATGTAAAGAAAATAAAATAAGCTATGAAAAAGTACCCATGTTGGGAATATGGGATTTCCCTTAGAAGAATCCTTCGATATAGACGACGTAGGATAATATAATGTGTTTACAGGATATTTTAAAATTAATATGACTATAGGGGAATCATATATGTCAAATTAAAAATAAAAAATCTAATTTCATGATTTTTGGTGAAGTACTAGTGATAGGTCCCTTTTATAAGTGGTTAAAATGTAATTTTTGTTAAATTTTAACATAATATAATGGGAAAACAGGTTTCACATGTCCATATGACATAAAATAATTGAGTGGGGGATGATATTAAGTCGATAATATCTCAATAATTTAGTTTAATAGAAGTTTTAACATGTTTATAAGTCCTTTACTCTTATAATTTTCTATTGTACCATTTTTTGGTTTTACTTTGATAACTACTTTTTACATAAGTAAATATTCTTTTATTCCTAAATTTAAAATTGGCCATATTAGGAAATTTATACCCACTAATTTAAATTATGAAATACATTTTATCAAGAAAACATTATATGTACAATAAAATTTATTTTCAGTATTATTGTATGTAACCTGTAAACCCCAAAAAAATTAATTTTTTATTATGATTAATATATATATATATATATATATGATATAAAATTATAAATTTCATATATTTTTTAGATATAAATTAGTTTATTAAATAAAAAATACCAAATTTTACCAAAATAATTTTTAAATAATTGAAAAGACCAAAAAATATCTTTATTTAAAAATATTACATAATCCCTTAATATTTTAATCAAATCCATTTAAATTCATCATCGAATTTCTTAAATTACTATTTTTACTCCATAAATATATATTTCATTAATTAAATGTTTTATAAACATATATTTCATTATTATATAATTATAGAGGAAAAAAGGTTCGTATATGGTACAAATTATATTTTCAATATGCACCAAAATATAAGATATTTCATAAAATAAAAATATAATATTAATGAAATATTATTATAAAAAATCCAAAAAATTATGTTAATTTTGTAATATTACAATTCTGAAATATTATAACATTACATTAAAATTTAAAAAATATATATATATTGAAGACAATTTTCATAAGAATATTAATTTCAAAAAAATATCAACCATTCATATACATTTTAATTTCAATTACTAATAAAATATTGTTCTTAAATAAAATTCATATTAATGATATTTTCATTATCTTGCAACATATCACATATTTTCCAATTTTAGAAGTGTTTCACTTTAATGAATCAAGGAGTTCTATTAGTTACATAGCCACACAAATTTAATTATCATAGAAGACACAGTATTAATAATGAAATTTATTTTTATGTGTATATATATTTCATAAATTCTTATATCTATTTCCCCCCCAAAATTGTTTAGTTAAATAGTAATAGTTATATAATGTTTTCTGGTTCATTTAGGTTTTGTTTTGCATGTGAAGAAATCAACTGAACACATTACGGTTTAAATGAAATGATATAATCTAAAATTTTAGGGTACTATATGAAGAAAAATTGAATTATGAGGATTTAATTATATAAATGTATCCCAATTTAATTTCATCAAAGCAGCCAAATTTTTATGGAGAAATGGGTTATGGATGTAACACCCTTGTATCTTAATATGTATTTTACTTTGGAATAAATTCAGTGTGATTAATATATTTTAATAAATGAAACCAATAATTATATTGAATATTTTTTATTATAAATTAAAATAAATTAAAATAAAAATAATTAAAAAATTATGATACAAATTAATATTTCATATAAAAGTGGACTAATTAAAATTGAAAATTATAATGATTTTATAGATTTATTTTAATAAAGTATAGATCTATGTAAAATTTATAACATTTGGAAAATGATATCAATAAAATTAATTTCATCGAATGGTCAATAAATATAATTAGGGGAATTCTAGAAATTATTTAGAAATTATATATACTATTTTAATTATTCATTCCTAAAAAATGTTTTTAAACCATTATTTTTATTATACTTTGGAATCTTTATGTTTTTTTGGTTTTGTTAAAAATATTTTTCAAAGTATTAAAGTGATATATTTATGAATAGGTATTATATTTCTTTCCATTTTATTCTTGGATATTTATTGACGATTTTTGATACAATTGGTTGGATGATTACTGAAGGTATTTTATAAAAGGGGAATTGAAAAGGTTGAAATGGATTGAATGAATTACCTTTTTGATGAATGTTGTATTATGGTAGTTCATATGGAAGAGCATTGTGAAGATATTTTAATGATGTTGCATGTTAAAAAAATGTATTTTATTTATGTGCACATTGATGATCATTTTCAATGATGTAATTGAGGATATGATGATGGTGGAGATTCCTGAATGATTTGATGTGCCTGAGAAGACAAGCATCAGAAATGTTTTAATGATATAGATTTTATTAATGGAAGAGTATAACAATGATTGCAATATTCTATGGTAAAAAATTGGTGATTAATATATGAGGTACATTGGAGATCATTATGGAGGTTTAGAATTGATTGAAGCACTATTTAGAGGTATCTAACAAGTTATATACCATAACACAATTTATTATTTGGAAAATATAACTATGAGATTTTTTAGTTGTGATAGAGAATTAGTTACTCTAAAGATACAATCCATTTATACACTGTAGATTTAATTTTATGCATTTCTCCAATCCATAGAATTAGGTTTCACTATAGAAGGTCCAAATTATACAGAATAATAGAAGATCATACAGATTATTGATTTGGGATTCAATAGGTTCTCATGTTGTATAGGTAATTTATGTAATGGATTGTATAATCAGTCAGTGAAGTTTTCAAAAGGAATGGTTTTTCCACACTAAAACTCCCAAAGCAGTTGTGAAATAGTTAAGTCAAAATAGTATGGTCATCCCATAAAGGATAGTATTCATCTTTATTATTGGGTTTCTGGGTAGTTCGAACATAATTTATATATTGGATTTCTCTAGTGAGTCTAGTTTTTATATAACATATGAAAACTAATATTAATAATTTTAATCATTATGTTTTAAATTTTTATGATAAAAAAATTATATTGAAGTTGGAGAAGTATGATAATTTTATTAATTTGGAATTTTAAAATCTGGAACATTTCTGGATATATGAAAATATATTCTACAGATTTAAAATTGAGACTATCGTGAAACATTAATAAACTATAATAGATAGACAATAAACTATGTGTTATATGTGAATAATGGGAGTGATTTATTCCAATAGAATGTGTAGAACTATATAGTCCATTTGAAATAAGTAAACAACATAGAATATCAAAATTAATGTCTAAAATTTTGGAGTTTATTATTTTATATCTAAAGTTTTACATTCAATATTTATTATATTATAAATGTTGGTAAGGTTTTAAAAAGAAAAATATGAGTGTTGTGTGAAAATAAAATAAGATCAAAATACATGGAATACTGTTAAATAATATAGTTTTCTAAAATAAGAGGAATTTTTATATATATGATTTTTACATATGTATAATTCTAGGGATTATGAAATAATGAAATGAAGAATAATTACCTCACCGTAATTTTTACCAAGAGGATTGATTTTCTACCATATGAAGTTAAATTGAAGATCAAAGAAACAAATGTACTTATCAAATATTTTTTAGTATCTTAAAGAGGAATAGATTTTGTCATTTTAATTCATTGAAGCATTAATATTAAGAAATTATGATACTAAAATCAAATAACATTTATAAGGGACCTTATTGTCCTTGAAATGAGAATAGACCAAAAAGTCTATATATGGATACCTTTAAAGAAGCAATGCATAGTAGAGAAGAAGAGGAAGTGATCCTTTGGAAGTAGTGTGTTATCCCAAAATTTGTAACCCCCAGGAATGTAGTATGTGGAATAGAGGAAGAGGTAGTGATACTAAGTTTAGAGTGACCTTACATAAATAGTGTATCCATGAAAATAGAATATTATAGGATTCTAATTCAGCATCAAAATACCGAGTTCTTTATCATTAGATTATCCTTTTATAGATAGATAATGTAAAATATTTTTGTGCCTTTCATTTACATCTCAATATATGTGTTTGTGTTTTGGTTAGTGTAAATAAGAAATAAAGAAATATTTATTCATTGTCATTATAATGAGGTAATAATCTCATTAATTGTAAAAAAATATAGCGGAATGGATTAATTCAACTCATATCCTTATTCAACCCCACCCTCTCATCTCTTAAGGTGTCTTTGTCCCTATATGTACATTATAAATGGTTTATTTAAAATGAAAAATTATAATTTTAAGAATATAAATTTAAAAAAATTGATATTATAATAGGATTAGGTGTATAATATATATATTGGAATGAATATTTGATATTTTTATATAATGATTGATTTATAGGTGAATAGTGAAAACCCTATTTTAACTAATACCATAACTTTTATGACACTATATTAATATAAAAATAAATTAAAATTTAATAAAACCTATTTTAAATCCAAATTTATTTTTATGGAGTAATCTATTTCATTTTAATTTATTTTATTAAATTTAGATATGTATGCTTTTCTTTTTGGAGATAATGTTAAATTTTATTATGATAAAACATATTTTTTCTGTTTCCATTAATTATGTATTCCCAATGATCCATTCTATTTTTTATTGAATATAAAATCATAAAAATATTATTTTTTTAATAATAATGTAATAAATTTCAGGGGATCAATACTATATTAGATTTCTGTGTATCTTAATATTTTTTTTCATAAAATGATATTTTTCCAAAAGAACTATTTTTCCATAAGCATACTTTTAATAAAAATAATTTTTACCTCATATAAAAATTGAATCATGGGATTTATTTTAAAATTTTTAATTTAAATGATCAAATTATTTAATATGTTTTTTTATTTCATTCATAAAATATTCATGGAAAAAGTTAGTCATGATAGTAAGGGTTTTAATGGTTAAAGAGAGTATAAATTAATATATAAGGAAACAAGTATCATAAAAATAATCTATAATTAATTTTATTATTGTATTATATACCTCCTATATCATTTACATTAAATTTTATAGTTTTTAGAAACTTATATTGATTATTAATCACCATATATTTTTATAAATATATAATTATAAAAGTATCACTCCTCTCAATTAAAAAAGAGACCCACTTATCTACACCTAAAACTAAATGTTCCTTACAATTTAAATCCATTTTAAAAACATATTATCTCACTCATTGTCTTATATCACTTTTTGGAACCCTTTTCCCCAAGAATAAGTCTTAAATGCCTCTTCTCTAAGATGTCCTTTAAGAAGAGATTTTGGCTCTCAGTATTGGGAATATCTTATTTTTGATTTATCTTCTATAAATTATTCCTCAAAAAAAAATATTTTATATAAATTTCATTAATTTATTTTAAAATAATTAATATTCATTAATATTGACATTACCATAGTGAT
Organism: Viscum album; assembly: GCA_963277665.1. Classification (NCBI taxonomy): domain Eukaryota; kingdom Viridiplantae; phylum Streptophyta; class Magnoliopsida; order Santalales; family Viscaceae; genus Viscum; species Viscum album. The sequence continues at coordinate 475,977,735 of OY728157.1, forward strand.
ATTTGATGTTATTATTGATTCAGTCCTTATAACGAACTCTTGTTTAAATCAATTTTATAACATTCAAAAACATTTTTATAATATTTATGTCATGAACGATTAATTAATATAATATACTAGAAATATAACTGAAATTTATAGAATTTAATAAGTTTCAATGAATTATTAAATGTTATATCACAATTTTTATTCACTTATAAATTCATTTCTATTTAGCTAATAAAAATTTCAAAAAAAAAATAATGGAATCTGATTTCAAAGAAAATTGTCACCATATATCCCATGAAATGACCATGTGAGTCATGATTTATGTCAAAATTATAATTTTCACATTCACGAAAAGTTTTAATTTGAGTCAACAATAACCACGGTAAAATGTCCAATACCGTGAAATCATAACAAGCATGGAATACATAATAGTTCACCCAAAAATATTGATTCTTATATAGAATTATTATAAAATGTGAAATAAAAAATAATAAGTGAATGATATCCTGTAAGATAAACACAAATATTATTCTGATATAGATTTAAATAAAACATATTTTTTATGATCGATGTTGGAGCATGTTCGATCAAGAAGAAGTTCGATGTATAGTTTTTTAATATCTAAATTTCCCCTTATTCAGATATATTATATATCCAACACATTCCATTTTTCATGTTGTGTATACACTATACATGAATGTATTTTATGAATATTTTCATTCCTGTTATATTGATTTACAAATCCATCTAAGGTTATCTCCTTTATAATATTTATATTCAATGGTTAGAGTTTCCATTGTGGTTTTATTTAATATCATTATTTTTAATATTTAGAATTCTTTTACCCAAAACATTCTATTCAATTACTATATTCTCTTTTATGTTTATCAATATTCATATATAAACATAAAGGATATCCCAAATCCATTTTCATCTATCTTTGACTTTATTTATAATTCTTTTGTAAGGAATATATTTTAAAAAAATCATATGTGATATTTTTGATATTCCTTATAAATGTGTCAAAACAATTTTTTTAAATTTACTACATAACCACAATATTCTACCATCATGAGAATTATTCATTAATAATATTTGTCCCAAGATTCCATGGTTTTTTATAGATAATTATATTTCAAATTTATATTTATTATTCATTTTTATAATTTACCAAGTGAAAAGGTTATTTTTCTAATTCTTTAAATTATATTCATAATTTTTTTATTAAAATGTTATTAATCTTGTTAAAAAACTATTAATAAATAGTATTCATCACTGGGGATATTAACTAATGATATTATCCACCTTCTTTCGGCTGATGTAATATGATGATACTTTATGTAAATTATTAGAAACTAGTTTTTCAATGGATTAATTAATCGATGACGGAATGATCTATTAAGTTATTGTTTTATATATATGAATGTTTTATCATTATCTAATGTTTTGGGTATTGTTTTGAATCTCATGAGATGATTTATGGACATTATTTCATTTATTTCAATTCACAATAAAATTTGTGAGAACGATTGTGATTAGCTATGTTCAAAAGATAATTTCTAGACATTAATGTGATTAGATATGTTTTCATGATAATTCATGGACATGATTTTAGTTACCTATGTTCAAAAGGAAATTCATGAAAATGATTATGGGTATCTATTCTCACAATTTCAATGTTTATATTTTTCTGTTTACATCAATTTTTTATGAAATATTCATATCCAGATGTTTTTATCTCATTGATAACAATTATTGATTTATGACTCATGGATACATACTCTATTGACTAATTAATTATATTATGACATATACATATTCTAGGAATCATTATTTATTATCTATGGCTTGTTTGGTAGTATTTTAATTTACTATGATAATTTATCATGATTATATTATCATATTTTGATCACCTATGATCTTCTATTATTATATATCATATTTACCCTTATTGATTATCTATGCTAACCCATTATTATACTTCCATTTCCTTATGATAGGAAGAAATTAATTAAGTATGATATTTCTAGAAAGGAACCATGTTTAGTTATATTTTATGGAATATTTTATAGAATGGTTGTGTAATAAATAGATTATGTATGAATGTTTTTAAAAAAAATAAAAATTTAGGTTTTGTTGGGTGAATAATTATTAGATTTATTTAATATTCATATAAAATTATTTAATATTATTTATGTTTTTTCATTTTTCACCATATGAAGAATTATTTCTAGTATATTTTAGGATATTTTAGTTATTGAATCATTACATTATACCATTCATAAAACGTTTTATAAGGCCATGATCCAAACTCCACTTTTGTTATGTTGTTTCATTTATGGTGAGATAATGTAATAATACATTGTGTGGGATGAAATGATGTGATTAATATATTTTTCTTCATTTATTATCTTGGTTTTTTACCTGATAAAAACATATTGTAAATAAAATATAATGTTCTTATTTTTTATAGAGTTGTAAACATGATACTAGTTTTTTAAATAATATTTAAAATGAAACATGGATATATTTAATTACTCATTTAGAAAAAATAATTTATAAAAATGTAATTAAAAAGTATATAATTTATGTTAAAACTCATATTAATATTTAATTATTTATTTAATTGGTTTATAATATGGTTTCTAAATTAGAAATCATATCTTCCAAATAATTATAATTATTAGTTAGTTAACTGATGTCAAATAACATAAAATGATCTATTATTGAACTATTTTATTATGATTATGTATTGTTTATGAGTATGTACATAATTTTATACTCAAACCCTATGTTTTAGAACCTTTTATAGAAATATTCCAGTGAAAAAAAATCCAATACATTATAACATAGCATTTTTATAATTTTAATCTATAATGAAATTAATTGAATATAGTATGATAACATAATCTTTGTTTGGATTAATAAATATATATACCTATATGGAATCCATAATACAATATTAAATGTTCACTCATGATTTATGTTATAATCATTTAAAACATTGAATTATTTGTTATTGATATGATATCTGAGATAGTTTATGGGAGAAAATATATCTTTAATTGGATTGGTAATTATAGTTGTTATAATTGAATTGTTTCTTTATCATAGTTTCTACATTAATTTATAATGAGAATTATTTTAGATTTCTGTTGTTGTAATATAAACTATAATCAATTCTTTCAAAAATCGATTTATAGTTTATTAGTTGGATAAGGTATAATATTTCATTAATCTAATAATGGGATATACTCATAATTACCTATCATTTTATACCCCATCCCCTATTCTTAAAAGGATGAGCTACAAGATTTCACAAAACATGGTATACCATATTACATTTCCCTTATTGAGGTGGGATATTATGTCCCTAACTTTATTACACACATTTACATATGTAGACATTTATATTTATATATTTTTGGGGATAATATTTGTTTGATAACCACATCCTTAAGTGAATGGCATTGTTACATCATCCTAGATTCTAAGTAATAGTCTCAACGAATAAAAATAATGTGTGAACCCACTTAGTATATAGTGTTATATATCCATGTAATTAATATAACATGTTATGTATTTCGTATTTGGGATTATTATCAATAATGATCATGAATTGTTTTGGTATAAATCTGTGAATGTGTAGATTTTTATGACTTATAAACCAAAATATATTTAATCTATGTTGGAACTGTAGTGGCTTCTTACATTATGTTATACACTCACACCATGAAATTGAACTACAATAAACCAAAAGATTTATGTTCTGTTTTGGAGGAACCCATAGGTACTAGAGGATTTATTGAAAATTATGTATGGCCATGCATGGCCATTATCTTCATTAGTTGAGGCCCAATTTTTCTTAGAGATAGGATCTGTATATTTTTTTGGAACAAATTCAAGTTAATTAGAGACTTATTTTGTGTTATTTTGTTTCAACATGTATGTTCCATGTTACTCAATGAAATAAATTTAATCAATATACATAGTGTTTCCTTTCATATTATGGGTTAATTCATAGTTTTTATATTAGTCCCTAACTACATTTTGAAACCCACAATGTTATCCACCAATCTAGGGTATAAGAGAGTTCTCATGTGGTAATCTGGAATTTTGGCCCAATATTATTCAATATAACTGGGTAGGGTTGCTATTAAATGGTATCAGATTAGGGAAATGATATCATTACTCACATATATATGTCTCTATGGATGATATTGATAGTTGGTGAGATTTTGGATTATAGTGACTAGAGACGTAGCCTATAAAAATTCATTATGAATATAAGATCAATTTAACATGGATGATGTCTAGCATAACTTTTTCATTATTTTTTTATAATTATTTACGTATTTATTTAAGTTTTAATTTTATTTATAAATAATTAATGTCTAAAATGTTCATTCATTTTGGGGTAGGAAGTATTTTTTAATATATTTTAATTGTTAAATTAATTGAAAAATAAACATTATTAAGAAAATTATTTTTAGTTTATCTTGAGGAATATAATAGAAAAGAACAATTATTTTCATGTATTTATTAAAGGATCACATTTCTCAGAGAGATTAGTATAAAATTTAAAAATAGATTATGAGAGGCTACGTGAGACTAACTCAGTTATATGGATCCCTATTTTGAAATAAAGATTGTTGAATATGGCTCATATACAATTGAACTAAATCGGAAGCATGTTTCCAGGGAATAAAATTATACCTTTAATTCACTAACATATCCTCAAGACTTTTGAATGATATAAGAGACTTTAATTTAAGTATCACATTATCGTAATTAAATTTCATGATATAACACCTTTTTAGGAGTCTGTTATGTAATATCATATTTAGAAGAAACCTGAATTTTTTTCCAATATCCTTTCATGGTTCAATGAAACCTCAACCCTTTCCAAAAACTTCTAATGGTATAACTCATTCTGAAGCTCATCAAATAGAACCCTAATCCTATATATAGACTAACCCCAAGACAACTTAATCTAAAAAACCAACTCCTTCTCAAATCTATCCAATGTATTTTCTAAGATCAGACTACCTAATATAAACTACAGTGAAAACTAAATGTGTCTTATGAAATCCAAGTAAATGGGTATTATAAAATGACATCCTAGCCATGGATATAATAAAAAAATAGATCATATGAAAGGAAGGACTAATAATTTTATATTATTGTCTCCCCAAATCAAGAAATCTATTTTGAAGAATCCACATGGTGTTAAATCACTCTAAAATGGAATAAAATCATCATCCCTACATTCATTAAATATATGTTAAAAAATAAAATCTCCAAAAACCTTTTTGAAATGATGGTGATGAATCCAAGTGATTAAATCTAGTAAAGATTTATTTTTGGAGGTATTTATCCATTAGAATATTCAAAACCCTTCCATACACTATTAAAATATATAGTGAATAATTTTATACCATATCTATAACTATATTAACTATATGGTACCATACTAGATCCCTATAATTCCACCATTTTAGTCTATCTAACATAGGTAATTAAGGATTAGTCACAGTCTAATTGGTGGAGTATTCTGAGAAACACCTATGTGGGATTTTATATTTCCCATTATGTTATTCACTATTTGATATGCTGGGATAGTTTGATTATGGGGAAATAAATGGGTTGTAATATATTCTTGTATTAAATTAAAAATTTAGCCCATATATTTTGTTAAAATTAATAATCTTATTTATTTTAAATATTTAATTAATTTGAAATGATATGATTGAGCGGTGGTGGAGTGAAAGTAGAACCCAAAACCATTATCTAGAGTAAGATCATCATATTGGGATGAATGAGAATTCAGATATTATAGTCAAAACTAAATCATAGAAAGAATGAATTGTTATCATATAATTATGGATAATATAAATAATATAGGGTGCATTATCTTGATGAGTAAGGCCCTGGGTATTGTAACCTCACTTCTTATACATGGATATCACATCTGAATAGATGAATATTCATTAAATAGCATAATGACCCATGCCATAATTGTATATTTCTAGCACCTTTGGATGCATTGATATATAAACAAGTAGTTTATATGTAAAATATTTCATATCCCACTATGTTAATCATAATGATAAACCATCTTATATATATAATACATAATTCATTTCATCAAAACATGGAGAAAGGAAATATAATACTAGGTGATATCAGATGTACATTAAGTATTAACTATGGATTTATCAATATAAATGGATAATAAGTGTATTAAAATATGAGAATAAAATTTAAAAACCATTCCTAAAATCTCATAAAACAAAAAGAAGATTCATTAAAAAATTCATGGTTGCTCATAAGATTTCCCTCACAATGAAATCAAATAACAGGATCCCATTAAAAATAGCATTGGCATATAACAATCATTTTTGGATATTCATTAGAATATAATATCATTAAATTAAAAGTAGAGTATCTTTTCTATTTCATTCATAGTGGAATGGGTTCACTCTTTTAAAATTCATAGTAGTGAATGATCACTCTATGTATATCCTAGTGGAAAAATACCCTAATTGAATTGGGTTCATTCACCATTCATATCCCATATATCTTATTATATGTTAATTATTATCCAATGAATTGGTGATATATATAATTTCAGTCCCACCCATCACATAATGAAAATAATATAGATGTGTTCCACAAGATCATAAAAGATTCATCATATCAGAACCCATGAAAATATTTTTTTTTAAATACATTTCTTCTATTCATATCCCTTGCAACAAAATAGGTTTCATAAACATGTAAACATTTCATTATAGAATAACCCATGGAAAAGGAACTTCTTCCATAAGCATCTCGTAGTCATTAAAATAAACTATATTGAGGAATTTGATGGTATCATAAGATAAAATAACATGTAGAGAATATATAATATCAAATGAAGTCATATTAGATGGAATTTTTTTTAAAATATCACTTGGAATAGTTCTTATGAAAAATATCCTTTCCACTCTGAAATAAATTATATAAAATATAAATGACTCCCAAATATTAAAGAAAAAATATTAATTTAAAATAAAAATGGAATATTTTAGTTGAATATTTAACTCATTGAGTGGTCATAATGATATGAAATATGGTTTATTCCATAGACAATAAAACAAGGATTCCATTCACATTTTCATTAAAAATTAAAAAGTACATAAATTAATAAAATGATAAGAATATTCATTTAAAACAAATTTTAGGAAATTATAAAATGGGAAATTATTTTAAAAATAATTGGGGGATATTATAAACATTACTTACAACTTTTTTAAAAATATTAAATTTGGAGAAAAAGGATTTTCAGCCAAAGTGATATTTAAAGTCGATTTTTCATAATAACATTCATTTATCATCTTCAGTAGTTAATGAAAATAAAAACATATTTACACATTTATTATAATGATAAAACTATATTATAATTATATTAATGAGTTTTATGAGAGATAAATCATATGATTTCATCATCATATATTATCTTGACCAATATTGAAAAACAAATAGATTTTAACAAAAATCATTTGCCACATTGGTATCTTTTCAATCATAAGTACATTTAATGAAAATAATTAGATAGATATGTATATAAAATAATTTTCATTATAAAAAACAAAAAAGATATTCATGTCCATTATATACACCACAAAAAATAAAAATGTAATGATTATGTCCCTTTTCCTAATAAAATAAAAGTGTGATGAAAATCCCATACATCAAATTTTGGCCTTTAACGTACATGTTGGATCCTATGGTATAATAAATATAGGGTTATAACACATATATTAATAAAACAAATCATATACGTAATATCATATATGATTTAATTTTAAAAATTTATCACCATTACTTAATAATATGGTATTAAAATTTCTATTCCTTGTGATAACTACTTCATTTTTTAGGTAACATCTTGTTCATTATTTTTTTTTCATGTAAATTTGTATGGTTCCATAATATAAATAATGTTAATAATTATATAAATAACCTATAAATTCATTTTATACATATTTAGTTTCTTCCAGTATATTCATATTTATAAAAAATAATTACACCATTCATGGATATGGTAGGCCATACATACACATAAATGTTGATTCCTTTCTCTCAGCGGATGAAAAAAAGAATGATATGTAATTTATTTAAAGAATAATTTTTATTTCATGGATATAATATATTTTCATTTAATAAATCCTTTTTAGACTCCATTAAAAAATAAGACAACAAAACCCATCACATACATTGCAGATACGGCAGTCCACACATACGCACAAGCAACATTGTTAATTTTATGTGGATTGGAAGGTAAGAAGGTGAATGTAAGATTATAATTATAGAAGTATAATTATGTAATAAATAAAATATATGTGTATATATACTTTAAATACATAATTTTATACCTTCTTGATGTACAGTTATAGAAGATGAATTATATCAGTTTCTTAATATGGTAATCCACACTACATACGATAGATAGTTTTGTTTCCCATTTGATAGAAGTGTATATGGATATGGATAACTCAAATAAGAAATTAAAATATTATTATATGAAAGAAATTAATTTTATTATATCTTCATCATTAATTAATATTTGAACTCATTAGAAGAAGAAATAAAATAAAAATTCATGGTTAAGTGTTATGCCTCTTCTTCAGACATACACTTTAAGATTACACCTAAAGCCCTTTAATGAGTGTTTTGGAATAAAAAATGACTCTAGGATATGGGAATGTAATTAACTAAGGTATTTGGATAGTTATTGAGAAAAAAGTTCATTGTATATGTGAATATGGGAGAATAGGGTGTTCCAATTTAATATAAGATAGAGGAAAAACTTTTAGTCTATAGAAGAAAAAGTTATTCCCAAGTATTACACATTAAAAAATTCTCCAAAATGGCACATTTTCAATCCTATGATGATATAAGGTCAATATATTTATATCTAATAGGAATTGGATAATTGTTCTGGTCAAATTGGCTCTTATCTTGTATGTTTAACCACCAGGTAAATATATTTTTACCTGAATAGAGTTAATTAGTTTTTTCAATTTTTGCAATTTATTCAGTCCAAAAGTTAAAATTATGCGATTATAAAATATTAATTATTCTGATTCTAAATAACAAATCCAAAAATCATTATTCCAAATAAAAAGTTTTAATAAGTATAGAAAACATTTATATCCATAATGAGCATGAAATTTATTCCAATTAGAAAATTTGTATTAATCATAAAATAAATGATAAAATTTTAATTTTATACAATTTAATTTTGAAAAAATAAAACAGTGTAAAATAATTTTCAAAATTAAAATCTTAATTAAAATTATTATTCTTCAATATTAGTTAAAAACAAATTTTTTTTGAAATATTATAAAAAAATCACCCTATGATAATTTTGAAAGGTTTATTCAAAAAATGGATTTCATTTTTTCAAATTAATTTTTCAAAAAAGAAGAAAATAAAAACAAAATATTTTCACAAAAATATGTCACGACCCGTCCTCGGGCCCCGTGCCATGACTACCCCAAGCCCGCCTTCCATAGGACAGGGGCTGGCGACTAGCACCAAAGGCATAAATCCCGATAACTGGGAAGGAATTTCCTTTATAAAAGTAAACAAAACACTACAGAGTACAAGCGGAAGTAAAACACTAAGTACAAATAGAAGTGTTGAAAGGTAAATTGGCCAGAATAAAAACCCAATTGAAAGTACAACTACAACTGAACAAAGTACAACAGAAAAGGAAAACAACTGGAAGAAAGGAAGAATCTCCTGGGTCGTCCTCCTCGGATCCTACCAGAAAGGTATGTACATATGGCGCATCTCTTGGATCAACCACCATGGATCCTACCTAAAGGGTAGGTACAGATAGCCTCCACAATGCTCTTGCCCGTAAACCTCCTCCGAGTGTCATCTCGCCGTGAAGTCCACCTTCAGATACTGACTCGTCGTGTAGTCCACCTCTGGGTACTGACTCGTCGTGTAGTCCACCTCCGGGTAATGTCCAGTCCTCGAACACTCGGCCTCCGTCAGCACTGCCCATCATCTGCAACCAACACAACGAGGTGCGGGCATAGCCCGTGCAGGGGTGAGTATAACGATAATCAGTAGGGACCGTGAGACCCTCAAGGTCTCACTAAAATCAACATGGATAACCACAAAGAAGATCTCAACAGATAACCTCTACTTAGGTATATGCCCATGCATATACCAAAGTTATCAAATAACCCATCTCAATCATGAGGAAAACACCAAGATCATGAAATCAACGGATAACCACTACCCAGGTATATGCACATACATATACCTAAGTTATCAAGTGACCCATCTCAATCATGAGGTAAGCACAAAGGTCAAAAGTCTCAGCTCAAACCAGGATTTACATTATCGAAACCGTAACTGCTGAAGAGCCCCATCTCTGGAGTGTACAGTGGTCCTGTCACGACTCTGAGGTACTGCTCACTAACCTAAGACTGCTGAGGTACTCCTCCTATCGAGTACTGTGGGCCTGATGCTACAACCAAGCGCTTCCCACCATGGGTCTGCCACTACAACCAAGCGCTACCCCTCATAGCCTCAAGAGTTACTCCTTCTGTTGAGTACCGCGGGTCTTCCCCAACAACCAAGCGCTCCCCCGCCGTGGGTCTGCCGCTACAACCATGCTCTCCCCCTCATAGCCTCCAAAGGTACTCCTTCTGTTGAGTACCGTGGGTCTGTCGCTACAACCATGCACTCCTCCGCCGTGGGTCTGCCACTACAACCAAGTGCTCCCCACTCGGCTATCCGAAACACACCGAGTCGATCAGTCAAGCAGTCGTCAGGTCTCAACCGGCTACACGGTCTCCATACTCTGCACGCTCATCTCCGAGAGGGTCCGCTCCCAGATCTGTTGGTCAATACTATAATTATCACAAGGTTCCACGAAGAAGTATCTCAAAGGACCGCCTCATCACAGGGGTCTCAATGCAACAGACGGCGCGTCAATCGGACGCCCGGTCTGTGAGTTACTAGACTTTTCATCCCTGTGGCCCGGTTGGTTTCATGTGCGAACCAACCCGGACGTATCTCAATTGTACCACGAACTCCCATAGGGTATACTCAAAGGGACCCTTTCTCAACGTGATCACCAACGCCGCTGACGGTTCGTCAAACAGACGTCCGGACTAAAAGATATCAGGTTTTCTGTTCCAGGGGCCCGGTTGGATTTCGGGTACAATCCAACCCGGACACTATCCAACCAAAACCAAAACTCAGGAGAAGTATGCCAAAAGTTACGTCTCATCAAGAGGAATTCAACGAGACAGACGGCGCATCAATCAGACGCCCGGTCTGTGAGTTATTGGCATTCTCGTTCCAGGGCCGCGGTTGGTTTTTTGAGAAAACCAACCTGACCGAACTCCGACGACATCTGAACATCGAGCGGATTAAGACAAAATATCCATCTCACTTATAGTAAACCAACAAAGTCAACGGCACGTCAATCGGACGTCTGAAGCTCAAGATATGAGCGTTTTTGCTCCAAGGGCCCGGTTGGTTTCGTGTACGAACCAACCCGGCCGAACCCAAAGTATTATGAAACCATGAGTGCGATATATCGAAATGACCGTCTCGATCCAAGGATCGCATCGCCGCTGACGGCGCATCGTTAGGAGGCCCGTATCTCCAGTTGTGAGCGAAATACCAAAAAGGTCCGGGAACGGGGGGTCCGGGCCCCGACCGACCCGGCCCGACCCCCCTGGGTTTGCCCGAATCGGGTCGACCGACCTGGGTCCGGGTCCGACCCGGTTTGGCGCGACCCAACCTAGCCAAGGTGGCCCGGACCGGCCTGGGCGCGACCAGGCCGGCGGGTCGGCTCGGCCGAGCGGGAGGAGTCCGGGGCGGGGGTGCGTTGCCCCCGCGTGTCAACACCGCGACCCCCCCACCGTAGGGGCCGCCCTTTGTCAGCGGACGCGGCATTTCCATATCCCGTGTGCGCCAGACCCGCGCGGCCGCGGGTCCGCTGGCCGTCATCGCCGCGGCTTCAGCCGCGGCAGCCTTGTCTGGCGGCGCGCCGGGGCACCGCCGGTGGGTTCTACGGGCCACCAGAGTTTCTCTGGTGGTCCGATTTTGTTTCCGTCTGCGCGGTAGCTCCTCCTGGGTCCCGTAATTCACTATGAAAACAACGAATCACCTCTGCGACATGTTTTTTTGTCGCCCGCCAATCTACACATCAACGAAGAACTGCAGAGGGTTGTTGGGCCATGTTTGTTTGGCCCGCACCCTCCGCGTTTGATGATAACAATCGGGAAGAAATAATTTATCATATGAAAACGTAACAAGATACAATTTAATAAATTAAAATTTCACATGATCCAGGTTCCTTGTTTTAGGAGGAAAAATCCACGGAAATATAAATTATTTCACAACAAACCCCTACCTCGCTGCAGTCGTCGAGTGTGCGTTCTTCGTAGAATAGACCGTCGCGGGAGAAGGTGATCGTCGCGTCGCGGAAGGGTGTCGCGTTGTCGCGAGAGGGCGTCGTGTCATTGCGGAAGGGTGTCGCGTCGATGATCTCCGAGGGTTAATGAAACACACGGATTTAATTATAACAATTAAATCGATGCTGAGGATAGAATCCACAAAGGAATTTAAAATATTTAAATCTCCTACCTCAAGCAGTTGATCAAAGATTGTCGCGGGGGAATAATGTCGCGAAAGAAGCGTCGGTGTCGCGTCGATCTCCGGGGCCGGGCGTTCTTTGTTTCCTTTCGTCGAAGGTCAGCGTTCTTCGCTTTCTTCACGTTCTTCGCGTACTTCGCGATGGAGGATGGAGGACATAAAGTTTCTGTCAAATCCTCTCAATGAACAACACTCAAGAAGAAAAGTGTTGGACTTATTTTATTAGCATGTCAACGGTTTGAAAACAGGTTATGAAACGAACAAATTAATTCATAGAATTAATTTCAACGAATTAACCGCCCAATTAATAGAATCGTTTAATAGTTTAAGAAATGCCCCATTTGACATTCATTTAATACCGGTTTTCGCGGGTGCGTTACTTAGCGGAAAAGAAACGGTAGGGCTCGTACGGGCCCCACCTCACAAATATCCTACCAAGAGGGTAGGATATTTTGAATTGTACCCTATCCACATTAACTCATCTTAAGCAGCTTTAAGTGGATTTCATGTGGATTTAAGTGAAATAAAATAATGTTTGTCGTACTACACTATTTTATTTCTTAACTTAAAGCCCAAAATTTAAAAACCACACCCGAGCAAACGCATCTTCAGAAGAGGTGTTTCTAAAAAAATACTGGCACTGCGATTCCATCGGTGCCCTCAGAATTTGATTCCGAGCACCGGTTCAATAGTTATAAAAACCTGTTTGTTCGTTCATTGAACGTACCCAAGCCAAACTTTGGAAAATGATTCCGGGCACACCGGGCCTCAGAATCAGGTGCCGTCTAAAATTGGGTTCTTGTAAAATACATAAAAAATTTAAAAAAAAATTCCCTTGAAATATCCGGGTCTTTACATTACTCCCACTACAGGGCTTTACGTCCTCGTAAAGCTTTAACACCAACTAGGGTCACAAAAGCGGTACAGAGCACGCATCTGAGCCTTCCGTTCCCATGTGCTCACCTAGAGGTTCTTGTACTGCCAAAGAATGTGCACCTGAGGAATTGACCACCCTCGTAGGACCACCCCTGTCGATCCTCGAACCCCAATGGAACCTCCGTGAAAGTCACCCCATCACCATCGTCCAGCTCCCCATGGTCGATGATATGTGAAAGGTCGATCACATATCTCCTCTGCTGAGATACGTGGAAATTGTCGTGCACCTGGTGCAACTGAGGTGGATGGGTCAAGTGGTAAACCACCCCGCCTACCCAACTGAGGACCTAAGAAGGTCCGATGAACCTCAGAGATAACTTTCTGCTTTGTCCACATCTCCATAAACCTCATCGAGGTGAGACCCTAATAAGGACGTGATCGTCATCTTCAAACTCTAGAGGTCTCCAATTCCTGTTAGAACTGAAACTCGAAACGACTGCTTCCACGAGGGTTAGGTTGACCGAATCAAGAGTGATCGGTCGTACCCTCATGTGCATGAGTTATCCTATGATGCATGGGGTTTCCTTTTCGCCGACCAAGGAAAACCCATCCCGACGTCGTAGTTAAACCACAAACTTTTTGCCTAATACCGTCAATTTGTGTATGAACTGTGATTTCCCAGTCCATACTCAAACAAACGTTGTAAGTCCTTGACACTTCCACCAAGAGATTCCTACCGAAACTCTCTCCTCGAGAGTCTGAACACACCATCGGCGTAAGTGTGATTATCGAGTCTCCTCCCAAGGTATCGCCAGACGTGAGGGTCAAGTATACGACTTACCAGAAACTCTAGGTCTGGGACAAGATTTGTGAAAGATATGAATGACTCATATCGATGTCTGTTACTATAGCAGATAGTAGTGGACACAGACCGTCCCTTGAATCATTTTTAGAGCCATTGGGCCAAACTCCTTGACCGCATGCAGCCACACTCTTCATCCTCCCTCTAGCTCCCTGAGCCTGGCGTGGATAACTAAGGTGGTTGGTTGTAGCATGTTAAGATGTAAACCACCTCATGATGCTCTCCTAGCTCTGCCTCCATGTCTGCCACTTCACAGACTCATCTCTATTTAAAGCTTCCTCTTCTTGAAACATTTATCATGCCTGATTCTCTAAGACTGGCACCGGTTTTTTGTTTCTTACTGCACTGTGCAGTCTTCATCCCCTCCTGGATGATCTGCACCTTCTTTTCCTACGATCGAGAAGAGCTGCTAAAATTTCTCCTTTGCCGAAAAGAGAAAACCCGGTCTCATCCCCCCTGGATGAACCACACCCATTGTCTAATACAGTCAATCCTGACATGAATGATGTATTCATGCCATGGATGACGTCGTAAGGCCTCGACGTAACTACCAAGAGATCTGACTGTCACTCTCGCCTTCAAGGGTCGAGTCATATTGTCGGCATCAGTGCGAGGTCACTGGGTCTCCTCCAGTAGAAATCTCCAAAGTGAGGGTCAAGTCAACAGTCTTAACCAGGACCACTCAGTATCATCCAAACAAAAGGACAGGAATGCAAACAAAGATATGTGTCTTTTTATTATTGCAGCTTATAGTACAAAGACATGAATACAACCGCAACATGGAACTAGATGTACAAGGGACGTATCCACTAGTTCCGCTCCTGTCCACCTGCTCTCGGAGCACTACTTCCTTGTCCACTGCACGGTTGTTGCTCAAGCACTCGTCGCTGCTTCCGCCTCGGTGGCTCCTCCAATGCCTGCAGATCGAATGTGCGAGGAGTCAGACAGTCACGTGCCAGGTGACCCTTTCCGCCGCATTCATAACACTTCCTGCTCCTTGTACAGCTGGCTCTGGCCCTCTTGGACCTCTGCATCATCTGTCTACTTCCCATAGATGACTCGACTACTGATTGAAAACCCTGCGGCAAAGGCAGAAGCTCCTGTACATGCTCAGGGTGTAGAGCTACTGGCACAAACTCCACCCTGAAGAAGGTCTCGAAGTCTTCCCATGTGAAGGTCATCTTGTTGCAAAACTGGAACAAGTGGCTCCACCACCTGCCTGCTGCTGCTTGAAGAAGGCTGGAAGCAAAGATCACCATGAAGTCTTCCGGCATCCCCACTAGCCTGAAGACTCTCACCACAGCCTCCTGCCAATCCTCAGCCGCCTGTGGGTCCGTCTCTCCCTGGAACCTAGGTGGTCTCTGGCGCTGGAACTCGTGCAGCGCGCTCATGCGGCGTGCATCGCCTACTGTTGGGGTTGGTGGCATCGGTGGCCCAACGTATGGTAGTACTGTTGGTGCCTTTTCTGGTGCCTCAATTCCAAGAGGGCCCTGTACTGAAGCCTCTTCACTCAGCAGGATGTCAGTATGCATATCCCTTTGGGCTCTAGCTGGTCGTCCGTGAAAATGCATCCTGAAATAAACAATGTGACATGGTCAAATGATTATACCTGGTGAGTTGACCTGGTTTGAGATGATATTTAAATAAAACTCCTAGAAACACACATGCAATCAGTGTTTTCGTGCACATAGTCGGAATTCAGTTGTCAGGGTCCTGGTGTAAGGATACGTCGGCCGCCCGCACCAACACTGGATTCCCTGAACTGAAGACCACACTCGTTACCCTTAACACAATTGCTTCACAGAAAGAAAAAAATTGATCAGAGTCCCATGTTCTGCGGTAGAACCGAACTCCTCAGATACAAATTTGTCATGACCCGTCCTCGAGACCCGTGCCGTGACTACCCCACGCTCGCCTTCCATAGGCCAGGGGCTGGCGACTAGCACCAAAGGAGTAAATCCCGATAACAGGGAAGGCATTGCCTTTATAAAAGTAAACAAAACACTATTGAGTACAAGTGGAAGTAAAACACTAAGTACAAAGAGAAGTGCTGAAAGGTAAATGGGCCAGAATACAAACCCAAATGAAAGTACAACTACAACTGAACAAAGTACAACAGAAAAGGAAAACAGCTGGAAGAAAGGAAGATGATCCTGGTTTTTCCTCCTCGGATCCTACCTGATGGGTAGGTACAGATGGCGCTTCTCCTGGATCATCCACCACGGATCCTACCTGAAGGGTAGGTACAGATAGCCTCCACAATGTTCTTGCTCGTAAACCTCCTCCGAGTGTCGTCTTGCTGTGAATTCCACCTTCAGATACTGACTCGTCATGTAGTCCACCTCCGGGTACTGACTCGTCGTGTGGTCTACCTCCGGGTACCGTCCAGTCCTCGAACACTCGGCCTCCGTCAGCACTGCCCATCGTATGCAACCAACACAACGAGGTGCGGGCATATCCCATGTAGGGGTGAGTATAATGATACTCAATAGGGACCCCGAGACCCTCAAGGTCTCACTAAAACCAACATGGATAACCAAAAAGAAGAACTCAACAGATAACCTCTACTTAGGTATATGCCCATGCATATTCCTAAGTTATCAATTAACCCATCTCAATCATGAGGAAAACACCAAGATCATGAAATCAACGGATAACCCCTACCCAGGTATATGCCCCATCTCTAGAGTGTACAGTGGTCCTCCCACGACTCCGAGGTACTGCTCACTAACCTAAGACTGCTTAGGTACTCCTCCTGCCGAGTACTATGGGCCTGCTGCTATAACCAAGAGCTTCCCGCCATGGGTCTTCCGCTACAACCATGCGCTCCCCCTCATAGTCTCAAGAGGAACTCCTTCTGTTGAGTACCGCGGGTTTGCCGCTACAACCAAGCCCTCCTCCGCCGTGGGTCTGCCGCTACAACCAAGCGCTCCCCCTCATACCCTCTAGAGATAATCCTTTCGTTGAGTACCGCGGGTCTGCCGCTACAACTAAGTGCTCCTCCTCCGTGGGTCTGCCGCTACAACTAAGCCCTCTCCACTGGGATATCCGAAACACACCGAGTCTATCAGTCAAGTAGTCGTCAGGTCTCAGCCGGCTACACGGTCTCCGTACTCTGCACGCTCATCTCCAAGAGGGTGTTCTCCATGAGCTGCTGGTCGATACTATAAGTATCACAAGGTTCCACGAAGAATTATCTCAAAGGACTGCCTCGTCACAGGGGTCTCAACGCAACAGACGGCGCGTCAATCGGACGCCCGGTCTGTGAGTTACTAGCCTTTTCGTCCTAGGGGCCCGGTTGGTTTCATGTGCGAACCAACCCGGCCGTATCCCAACTGTACCACGAACTCACATAGGGTATACTCAAAGGGACCGTTTATCAACGTGATCACCAACGCCGCTGACGGTTCGTCAAACGAACTTCCGGTCTGAAAGATATCAGCTTTTCTGTTCCAGGGGCCCGGTTGGAATTCGGGTACAATCCAACCCGTCCACTATCCAACAGCAACCAAAACTCAGGAGAAGTATGCCAAATGTTCCATCTCATCAAGAGGAATTCAACGAGACAGACAACGCGTCAATCGGACGCCCGGTCTGTGAGTTATTGGCTTTTTCGTTCCAGGGGCCCGGTTGGTTTCGTGAGCGAACCAACCCGACTGCACTCCGACGTCATTCAATCCTCAAGTGGAGTAAGCCAAAAGATCTGTCTCACTTAGAGGAAACCAACAAAGTCGATGGCACGTCAATAGGATGTCTGAAGCTCAAGATATGAGCGTTTCCGCTCCAAGGGCCCTGTTGGTTTCGTGTACGAACCAACCCAGCCGAACCCAAAGTATTTCGAAACCTTGAGTGTGATATACTGAAACGACCGTCTCGATCCAAGGATCGCATCGCCGCTGATAGCATGTCGTTAGGAAGCATGTAGATCCAGTTACGAGCAAAAGACCAAAAAGGTCCTGGAACGGGGGGTCTGGGCTCGGACCGACCCAGCCCGACCCCCCCAGGGTCGGCCCGAACGGGGTCGACCGACCCGGGTCCGGGTCAGACCTGGTTTGGCGCGACCCGGCCCGGCCGGTGGGTCGGCTCTTCCCGGCTCGACTCGGCCGAGCGGGTGGAGTCCAGGGCGGGGGCGCGTTACCCCCGCGTGTCAACACCGCTGCCCCCCCACCGCGGGGGCCGCCCTTGGTCAGCGGATGCGGCATTGCCACATCCCGTGTGCGCCGGACCCGTGCGGCCCCGGGTCCGTAGGCCGTCGTCGCCGCCTCCGTCCGCCGGCGCCGCCGCGCCGCCGGTGGGTTCCGCAGGCTACCGGAGTTGCTCTAGTGGTCCGATTTCGTTTCCGTCTGCGCCGTAGCTCCTCCCGGGTCCCGTACTTCACTGCGGAAACAACGAATCACCTCTGCGGCATGTTTTGTCGTCGCCCGCCAATCTGCACATCAACGAAGAACTGTGGAGGGTTGTTGGGCCGTGTTTTTTTGGCTCGCACCCTCCGCGTTAGGTGATAACAATCGGGAAGAAATAATTTATCATATGAAAACGTAACAAGATACAATTTAATAAATTAAAATTGCACTTGATCCAGGTTCCTTGTTTTAGGAGGAAACATCCATGGAAATATAAATTATTTCACAACAAACCCCTACCTCTCCGCAGACGTCGAGCATGCGTTCTTCACGGAATTGACCATCGCGGTAGAAGGTGATCATCGCGTCGCGGAAGGGCGTCCCGTCGTCACGGGAGGGCATTGCGTCGTTGCGGAAGGGCGTCGCGTCGACGATCTCCGAGGGTTAAAGAAACACACGGATTTAATTATAACAATTAAATCCATGCTAAGGATAGAAACCACAAAAGAATTTAAAAGATTTAAATCTCCTACCTCAAGCAGTTGATCAAAGATTGTCGCGGGGGAAGAACGTCGCGGAAGAAACGTCGGTGTCGCATAGATCTTCGGGGTCGGGTGTTCTTCGTTTCCTTTCATCAAAGGCCGGCGTTCTTCGCGTTCCTCGCGTTCTTCGCATTTTTTGCGAAGGAGGATGGAGGACGTAAAGTTTCTGTCAAATCCCCTCAACGAACAACACTCGAGAAGAAAAGTGTTGGTCTTATTTTATTATCATGCCAACAGTTTGAGAATAGGTTAAGAAACAAACAAATTAATTCATAGAATTAATTTCAACGAATTAACCGCCAAATTAATAGAAGCGTTTAATAGTTTAAGAAACGACCCAGTTGAATTTCATTTAATAGGGGTTTTCGCGGGTGCATTACATAGCGGAAAATAAACGGTAGGGCTCGTGGGGGCCCCACCTCACAAATATCTTACCAAGAGGGTAGGATATTTTGAATTATACCCTATCCGCTTTAACTCAGCTTAAGCAGCTTTAAGTGGCTTTCAAGTGGCTTTAAGTGAAATAAAATAATGTTTTCCATACAACACTATTTTATTTCATAACTTAAAGCCCAAAATTTAGAAACCACACCCGAGCAAACGCAACTTCGGAAGAGGCGTTTCTAAGAAAATACCGGCGCTGCGATTCCATCGGTACCCTAGGAATTCGATTCCGAGCATCAGTTCAAAAGTTAGAAAAACCCGCTCATTCGTTCACTGAACATACTTGAGCCAAACTTCGGAAATTTATTCCGGGCACCCAGTGCCTCAGAATTAGGTTCCGTCTGAAACTACGTTCTTGTAAAATCCCAAAGAACCTTTTAAAAAAAATTCCCTTGAAATTTCTGGGTCTTTACAAAATAAGTGAAAATCATTTTTGTGATAGAATTTTTTTGAATCATATAAACACTCTACTACTAAAAGATTTATATCTATCAATGTAAAATCCTTCTATAAATCATTTATAAATAATTTTATAATTTTCAATATTCATATTAATACCAGGATGTTTCTTTATACATTATTAAAGCGTTTTTATATAATAAAATTTATATTATATATTGATTTTTAAAAAATATTTTATTATGTAAATAAATATTTTGAATAAAATAAATCTATTTAAAAATATATATATTTCATTAAATATCAGGGTGTTAAATTTTTACTCCACTAAAATAAAATTTACCTATTAAATTACATTGATCTCATACAAATAATTGAGGATAATTCTATGTCACCATATATTTTTGTTCCAATATAGCATCCTAAATTTTTGGTTTCACGATAATGATTCTATTAGATGAGTATTATTGTTTTTTAGAAATTTATTTCTATGATCGTTTTACTCCAAAACATGTAATTAATATTAATAATCATGATCCAGTGGTCCGACCACATAGCTTAATAATTGTGAAGGATCAAGATTATACATCTTTTTGAGAGATACTTGGAACAACTCATGCCATAAGCTAGGTTTGATGGAAGAACCAAGAAAAAAGTTTCCATCCCTACTCAGTCAAGATGCTTTAAAGGAAAATATACCTAAGGATCAAATATCCCATTTATCTAAATCTCATAAATTTCATCGATGATGAAATTCATTGAAAATTATTCTAACCATCTTTAATTTCTATATCACATTTATTTTTTTCAGCAAAACTATTTAGTCATATTTGTGTTTTCCTTATATATTGTCGAATAGATCTAACCATCTCTTCTATTTATTCAGATAATTCAGTTCCCCATAGCTTTATTTATCCAATACAATCCCTGAAAATTGTATTTGTACACTTCTTTTCATAAATCTATTAATACGGAGCTATATCAATTCTTGAGTGGAATCTATTATTGTATGAAATCACAACCAATGGATGTTTTGATCCTAGAATCCATTTAAATCCATAGAAAAATATATCAATATATACTATAGGATTTTAATGGTTTTTTTCGGTCTAATAATCAATATGATGTTGAAAAGATGATGTCAAATGTTTCTTTGTATCTAGAATCTACTGAATACTACACCAGAACATCAAAGTAAACCTCATATCCAAACTAGATATAATAAAATATGGTAATACATGAAGTCTCCCCACATATTTAAGGTATATTATGATGAGATAATGAAGATATAGTCTTTCTCTGATAGGAATTAATGTTGATGACATTGGAAGGTGGTCAACTATCACCCATATAGAATTATGAATATTATAAATTTTTGATAGTCCAATGAAAAAATACATGTTTCTGTTTTCCATTCATGTATAGGTAATAGTTATATCATCCCCATAGACATTTTTATCTTAGAATTATCATACTAACATACCAAGAATAGAGATAAAATAATTTTTAATATATATCATCTTATCATCCCACAAAAAATAAACATTCATATCTCTATACATATTCATACTTCCATGATAGAGAGACAATTATGAATTTAGATCCTCCTTTAATATCTCTTTCCTTAAATATATAGTGTATTGAGTAAAAACACAGGTCATAGACTGAATCATTCCGTTATAATCATTGTTAAAGCCAGGATAATTTATTTCCTTCTTCTGTAGATCTATATCATTCTTTTGTGCCTCTTTACTTTTAACTTTTACAAATGGTTGAACACTCAGTTGAGAAGATAAGAAGTCTCCCATTACATTAATATTTCAATATCCATCTTCTAAAAATCCATAAATACTTCTTATTTTTTATTCTCAATGTGGATATTGTAGAACAATTCATTTGACTCAAGCCACTAGCCCCCATATTCCCTTTCCCATATTTATAAATTATTGATCAATCGTATTCTTTAATTACCTCAACCATCATCTCTGGATCATATTAAACGTCTTCTAAGTAAATTTATATATTAATATTTAGTGATCAGTATATATATCACAACATTATATATATTGATAATTCCTCCATATTTCTAATTATTGACACTCCTTAGAGAAAACAAAATCATGAGTTGGGTAATTTTTGTCAAGATCTGTCACTTTTCATTAGGCATAAACTATCACCATATCATTTTTAAATCTCATTGTTATCTCTATGATAAAAATACATGTTCCCAAAATCAACATAATCTTTTTTGATCACATCATTTAAAAAAAATTAAAACTAAGTAGGATACCACATTTCCAATGTTATATGTTTAACCCATATCACGCGACAATTGATTGTTCATTCCCATTGAACTAGAAATATGCGATAGGTTTTTTATTTTATTAGCACTATATTAATATAATTCTAATATATTCTCCGGAAATATGGTGAACACCCTTTAAAAAAATTAATCTTAAATTATTATATAAACTATAAGGACCAAGCCTTAAAACATTACAAAATCATGAGGTTTAGTCAATTGAAACATCATGATATAGTGATTATTTCTTTTATAGTGATCTTTCATGGATTGTAAATGGCTATGTCTGAATGAAGAATGGTTAGGAAATTGTGTATGCATCATGTCAGTTGAAACATCATGAGTTAAATTACCCAACACGTTATCTAAGTAAATATATACTTTAAACATGCATGGTCAGTATATATTTCAAATTTTATTCCATACAAATGATGCCTCAAGATTTTTAATGAAAAAAAAGAAGCTAATTCCAAATAATGTGTAGGGTAATTTATCTCATGATTTTTCAACTTACATGATGTATACACAATTACTGGATAATTATTTATTAATACCCAAACATTTATATTCAATGAAAGATCACTATAGATGAAAAATCACTATATATAGATGGAAGGGCCAAGAATAGAGAATTCAAAAATCTTTACATCAATTATTGAAAACAATCATCACATTATTTTTTAAAATAATCATAGCACCTTTTCAAGTTAACATAGTCTGTGTGCTAGATAACCTGGAAAATATTTACACAAAACTCCATTAATATCTTATCAAACCAAGGAGACTATAAATATAAGTTATATTTAGATTTCTTGGACATTATTCATCAACTTTTTTAGCAGGGTTATTAGTTATGTAACCTTTAAAAATAATGTGACAAAAGAATGATTTTTTTTGCAACAGAAATTCAATATTTCTAAATTTTCCATTTAGTTTATTTTATTTTTGGGTTTTAAAAACATAAAAAACATATATTTCATTCACTTATTTACTTTTATAATATACCATAACATCATCCATAAACACAACCACATGCTTATGCAATAACTCATGGAATATTATATTAATATGTTCCATGTATACAAATTGTGAATTATTTAACCCAAATAGAATAAATAAAAATAATAATCTGAAATCATGTACAAAATGTTGTCTTAAGAATTTATACTTATTTTAATTTCAACTAATGGTACCCATACCTCATTTAAAACATAAAAAACTATATTTTACAACTCACTTGATCAAACAAATCATTGATATGAGTAAAAAGATAATTGTTCTTAATAGTAATCATATTTGAGGATCTATAATCAATGAAAATTTTCATTGAACCATATTTAAATTTAACAGAAAATACATGATCACCCCATGATGAAGTGGTAGGGTAGTTGAAGCCATTATCTAATAATTCCTGTAATTTTTTTTCAACATTAAAATTTCAATTTGAGTCGTTTGATATGGGGATTCAGAAATTGGCTTTGCATCTGGATCTAAGTTAATAGTAAACTCAAATACTCAATTATTACTAACACATGGAAAATGTCACGACCCCCTCTCCACAAGGTGTACCCCTCCTGGGATGGCAATGTGAAAAGGGAGATAATGACCCCCGAGTCCCGCCTCCAGTAGGCCCCGGGTTGGCGACTAGCACCGAGGGTATAATACACACACAAATGGGAGGCATTACCCTCTAAGAGAACACATGCAGAAGAGAGAGAGATAGAATAGAATCCAACCAACTCCAACTCATAACTGAAATGTAAAAGAAACCCAAGTACATATATGAAATGTCATGCAAAAGTACTACAACTGAAAGGGGAAACTAAAAGTACCCAAAAGAAAGTAAAACGACAGCGACCACAAGCCCGCACAGCTCCTCCTCCAACCGCAAGCTAGTAGTAACCAGCTTGATCTCCAACCTGCTCCAAGTGACCTGAAAAACAGTTTATATGTACATAGGGTGAGTATAACAGTATACTCAGTAGGATCCTCCCCAAGACTCTCGTGCAAAAGTAAAGAAAGCATGCTAAAGCCCAGTGAACAACAAGTGAAACTAACTCGTCACCTAAACAGGCATACTATGTTCCCAACCTCACCATGGATACTCTCACCAAGTAACACATACAAGAATATAGCGTATAGTAAAGAATGTCAAGGGTACCCCGCTACTACTTCCCCACTGGTTTGCCGCTTTGCCCCAACGACATACGTCCTGTGCATCTCTCTCCAAAGGCTTGCCCGTATCAACATGGGTCAAGCTCCACAATATGCACCACGTGCACCACATAGGCTTGCCCGCAGACACCTGGGCTAAGCTCCACACAATCCCTACAACCAAAAGTAACCAGGTAGTTTCCGGGAGCCACCACAGCTCGCATAACGTGTATCATACGTCGGGTATTATACCTCAAGCCATTACAGCCCATACACCGAGTAAGGATCCTCAAGCCATCACAGCCTATACACGTTACACCTATAGTAGTCCATAGGATACTATATCCAGAATATATGTGTGTGAAATAACCACAAGCCATTACAGCCCTCTACACACATATATGGGTAAAACTAACCACTGTGCCTACCAGCACTAAGATCTACCAAGAGTAGAGAGCGGGGCCAAAGGGGGTAGTCAGCCATTCAACCTCCCATCAGAATGTTGGGGAAAACACCCCCCAGGGCTCAGAATCCCCGGGGTGTCAGATGCCCTTACCGACAGGGTGGAGTAGCGTATAGAAACACAAAAAGTACAGAATATATAAGTAACTCACATCCACACTATGGGCATTACCTATTCTTAGATACAACTGCAGCTAACGTCTCTCAGACTCCAGGCTGCTACTTCTAAGACTAGGTATCCTATAAGCACACAACCAATTGAAGAGCTTTATTAGATTACTCCATTCTCATTTATCAGTTCCACTGTACATTAGTTAATTCTTTAAGCATTAATTAAGATTGAACAATTCCCCATTTAACTGAAATGGCGTCACTTTCAAAAACAACTGCTCCTTTTTAAGATTCACATCACCTTTAAATTCCAGCATCTCCATCCCCGTGGATTTTCACCATTTAATCAAACATTCAATACAGAAATACTTTTCCACATTCCCAGGCATTCTAGAAAAACATCTTATGCTTCTAAACACAAAGGAGGCTCAACACGGTGAGTAGATATACTACCCGTCGAGTCTTTGCCGCCTATAGAAAGAGCATAGACCCATCCTCCATCGAGAGGCTGAACACGGAAAGCACGTGGCATACCCCGCGTGTCTTCGCCTCCTTCAGAATGAGGGTAAGCAAGACCAGCTGCCTTGAGTAGTGGGGAAAAGCAAAGCAGATTAACATTCAAGAAAACCACAAGCAACCAGAAACCACATCCGTCCCATTCCATCACCCCCGGTGTCCTCCCTGACACCCATATGCATAAACCGATGCATCTCGCCACACTAGGCATCATCCGCTGCCACAACTATAAGGCCTCCATGCCTCCACATATCACAACAACCATCCAGGATCACATCACAGCACAAGCAGCAGGAAAACAAACATCACAAAATGGGCTCTCGGCCCTTTAACAAACAAGAGGGTAACTCAGAACCCTTTTTGAAATTACCACATAATCTGTTCTCTAAACCATATTGAATTAACAGATTTGTTATTCATAGGTTCCAAGAATGGATACCTAATCAGTAAGCTATCACAATTAAATAACCATTCTTACTTCCCTAATTTGATTATCCTCAAATTAGAACAACTACAACAACGACAACAACCAGATTAATTTACATGCCTCTTTATCTTTAGCCAATTAATCAACAATTAATTCCGGCTTTACGTTTATTATCAATTTCAATCATGAACGAACAATAAATCAAAGAAAACATAGATATCACTATATTTAGGAAAACATGAGGCAAACCGTTATCACGGTATAAAGCAACAACATGTGATCAACCAATTCTTTTAATCCGGTTCAAGTATTTAATTAGGTCAATTCCATTGTGATCCAAAGGAATAAATCATGCTAACTCTACGATTGCACATATATAATTAGAGAAGCCATGAATCCCCTTCCTCGAAGAGTTCTTGACGTCCTTTATCCACACAGCAGGTCACGATCCTCCCCTCGCGACAACTTATGTGGAAGAATGATCGACACAGCTTGGTTGCATCCAACAGAGCGGGACTGATCCTAGGAGTAAGGGTTGATTGTGAAACTCCTACGGGAAGGATTGAAAGGTTCTAGAGCCTCTTAGTTAAGAATAAAGGTAAGGAACAAGGGAGAATGATATCTCGTCCCCTTTTAAGATTTAACGAGGTGACGGTTTAAGATCCGGTTAATTCTCCATTAAAAACGGATCGCATTAACCCATGCGGTTTGACGAAGTGAAACATTCCAAGCCTTAGGAATAATTAATATAGGATTTATGGAATTTGAATCGGCCTTAAGAGCCCTTAAAAATAAGGCTTTAAATGTATTTTACGTCAAAGGAAACGTCAAAAGGGGCAAAACTGTTGGAGTCCGGAAACACTGTTCACCTACCGTTACTGTACATGAAACTGATCTGTGACACTGATCTGTCACACCGATCTGTGACACTGATCTGTGAAACTGATCTGTCACACCGATCTGTGAAACTGATCTGTGAAACTGATCTGTCTCACCGATCTGTCTCACCGATCTGTCTCACCGATCTGTCTCACCGATCTGTCTCACCGATCTGTCTCACCGATCTGTCTCACCGATCTGTCTCACCGATCTGTCTCACCGATCTGTCACACCGATCTGTCTCACCGATCTGTCTCACCGATCTGTCTCACCGATCTGTGAAACTGATCTGTCACACCGATCTGTCTCACCGATCTGTCTCATCGATCTGTCTCACCGATCTGTGAAACTGATCTGACTCACCGATCTGTGAAACTGATCTGTCTCACCGATCTGTGAAACTGATCTGTCTCACGGATCTGTGAAACTGATCTGTCTCACCGATCTGTGAAACTGATCTGTCTCACCGATCTGTGAAACTGATCTGTCTCACCGATCTGTGACACTGATCTGTCTCACCGATCTGTGAAACTGATCTGTCTCACTGATCTGTGAAACTGATCTGTCTCACCGATCTGTGAAACTGATCTGTCTCACCGATCTGTGACACTGATCTGTCTCACCGATCTGTGAAACTGATCTGTCTCACCGATCGGTGAAACTGATCTGTCTTACTGATCTGTGAAACTGATATGTCTCACCGATCTGTGAAACTGATCTGTATCACCGATCTGTGAAACTGATCTGTCTCACTGATCTGTGAAACTGATCTGTCTCACCAATCCGTGAAACTGATCTGTCTCACTGATCTGTTACTGTTCATAAAACTGGAAACACTGTTCACAGAACTAGAAAATTGGCAAAGTGTTGGGGATAAGTCCCCTTGACCTCCCGAAACACCTCCAACACCAACATTTCACAAAGTAATGGACCAGAGAGGTCCGGGCCATTACATTAGATACCTCTCAAAACATTCTCGTCCTCGAGAATTAAAAACCAACCCAGAAGAAAAGAGGGGTCCGAACAACCACCCCATAAGATACCTCTCAGGGGAAAACCACCATGAGTTGTTCGAAAGCTGGAACAAAACTATGACATCCGGGAACAAACAATCCATTCACAACATCACATCAAAGGTACATAAATAAAACATGAAAGGTGCAACCACAGAGAAAACATCATTACATGAAAGGAGTTAAACATTAAACAACTCTGGGTACTGAGCATGTATCTGTGACTCACGCTCCCAGGTACTCTCCTCCATGCCACCGTGTCGCCACAAGACACGAACTAAAGGAATAGAACGCCCACGCAACACCTTCTCCTTGTGGTCTTGGATCTCCACAGGTCGCTCCTCGAAGGTTGCATCATCATCAATATCGATCTCTCCCCAATCGATAACATGAGATTCATCATGAAGATAATGACGGAGCTGCGATACATGAAAAACATCATGTATCCGACTCATCCGAGGGGGAAGTGCTACTCGATATGCCACAGCTCCAACACGAGCTAACACCTCGAAAGGCCCAACAAAACGGGGAGAAAGCTTACTTCCGCGACCAAACCTTCGCTGCCCACGACGGGGAGTCACCTTCAGAAACACATGATCCCCAACATTAAACTCTAAGGGTCTCCTTCTTTGATCCACATAAGATTTCTGACGATCTTGTGCTGTCTTCATCCTCTCACGAATCACTTGAACCATCTCCGTCGTATTCTGCACTAGTTCTGGTCCGAGAATTGCTGACTCTCCGACCCCAGTCCAGCACAACGGAGAACGGCATGGCCGGCCATACAAGGCTTCAAACGGCGCCATGCCGATGGTAGAGTGAAAACTATTATTGTAAGCGAACTCTACCAAAGGTAAGTGTTTCACCCATGAACCTCCAAAATCAGGAACACAAGAGCGCAACATGTCTTCAAGAGTTTGGATGGTTCGCTCTGTCTGACCATCCGTTTGAGGATGAAAAGCAGTGCTAAGGCATAGTTGAGAGCCAAAAGCATGCTGGAGACCTCTCCACACCCTCGAGGTAAAACGAGGGTCTCGATCAGAAATGATCGTCTTAGGAACTCCGTGAAGCCTCACCACTTCCTCCAGATACTGCCTCGACAAAACCTCCACTGAGCTCGACTCCTTGATTGCTATGAAGTGGGCCGATTTAGTTAAACGATCCACTACCACCCATATAGCATCATGTCCTCCCGGAGCTCGAGGTAAACCTGTAACAAATTCCATTGAGATGTCCTCCCACTTCCACTGAGGAATCTCTAAGTGCTGGAGAAGACCACCAGGAACACGGTGTTCGGCCTTCACCTTCTGGCAGACTAAACATCGAGACACACATTCTGCAACTGAACGCTTCAGCCCAGGCCACCAAAACTGACTCCTCAAGGATCGATACATCTTCGTCACACCAGGATGTACAGCTAAGGGCGAGCTATGGAACTCTCGGAGAACCGTCTCGCGCATTGCCAAGGGAACAAAAAGCCTGTCATGATACAACACTCGGTGTTGTTCATCCTCTGACCAACCATCAGGGGCCTCCCCACAAACAACTTTGTCTCTCAAAACTTCCACCTCTAGATCACCCAACTGAGACTCTTCCACCTTTTGCATCAGGGATGACTGCACCGTCATCTGGAAAAGACAACCTCTTCCTCCAACTTCTCCCATATCAAGATGCAAAGCTGCTAGCTCTTCCATCCCTCTCCAGGAATCACCAGATTCACGTACAACATCATTACGTGACTTTCGGCTTAGTGCATCAGCAACAACATTTCCCTTCCCAGGTGTATACGATATTTCGAAGTCGTATTCCTGCAAGAACTCCATCCACCGACGCTGCCGCAAGTTCAAATCCCGCTGAGAGAAAACATACCTCAAACTCTTATGATCGGTGAAAACCACAAAGCGCTCTCCAATGAGGTAATGTCTCCACAACTTCAGCGCAAACACCACAGCTGCCAACTCAAGATCATGGGTGGCATAGTTGCGTTCATGGGGACGCAACTGCCGATACCCATAAGAAACAACTGACCTCTGCTGCATGAGAACACAGCCTAGCCCCAGATGTGAAGCATCACAGAAAACATCAAACTGGACTCCCTCCGTTGGAAGACAAAGGACTGGAGCACTTACCAACTTCTCCTTTAGATACTCGAAAGCTGTCTGACACTGATCTGTCCATATGAACGCTTGATCCTTCCTGGTCAAAGCTGTCAGAGAAGTCGCAACTCGGGAGAAATTAGCCACAAACCTCCTATAATAGCCTGCGAGACCAAGGAAACGTCGCACCTCTGACACGGTCTTGGGGGCTGGCCAAGACACCACTGCTTCTATCTTCGAAGGATCCACAGCTACTCCCTGTTGGGACACAACATGTCCCAAGAAACGAACTTCTCGAGCCCAGAACTCACACTTGGACAACTTCCCAAACAACCGATGTTGGCGAAGAACTCCCAAAACAGCTCGTAGATGTTCTGCATGCTCTTCTTCAGATGTGGAGTACACAAGGATGTCGTCAATGAAAACCACAAAAAACTTGTCCAAGAATTCACGGAACACAGCATTCATCAACCCCATGAAAACAGCTGGAGCATTTGTCACGCCGAATGGCATTACAACAAACTCATAATGCCCATGACGACAGCGGAAAGCTGTCTTCGGGATATCCTCATCCTTTACACGCATCTGATGATATCCTGACCGCAAGTCGATCTTTGAAAACCAACTTGCACCCTTCAGTTGATCGAATAGGTCATCAATCCGCGGGAGAGGATAACGGTTCTTTATTGTCACTTTGTTTAAGCGACGATAATCGACGCACAACCGCAAACTGCCATCAGCCTTTTTCACGAACAAGACTGGTGCACCCCACGGTGACACACTTGGCCGAACAAAACCACACTGCAATAGACCATCGAGCTGAATACGTAGCTCTCGTAACTCAGAAGGGGCCATCCTATACGGAGACATAGAGATGGGAGACGCTCCGGGCTGTAGCTCGATCCCAAACTCGATCTTCCGTCGAGGGGGTAAGGATACAACCTCTTCTGGAAAGACATCAGGGTACTCTTCTACGACCCTAGGAAACGCCAGCTGTTGAACCTCTGAAGAACTCAGCATCATCCCATCCATCATGGATGATAAGGATGAAACTCGTCTATGACTCATCCGAGGATCTCTCTCACCAACAAACACTACTTCCTCTCCATCTTCATCAAAGAAAACGACCTTCTTCCTGTAGCAATCCACAATAGCCTGCACCGAATACAACCAATCCATGCCGAGGATGACATCATATGGTTGTATTCGTAAACATAGGAAATCTCCCCAAGAGCGGTGCTGCCCCAACACTAGCTCACAGTCTTTACATACTTCAAACAAGCTAGCTCGACCTCCAACTGGCGTAGTCAACGCCAGGGGCACTGGAAGCCTCTCTACCTCAAGTCCCAAAGCGTGGACAAGGGTAGGGGATATAAAGGAGTGTGTCGCTCCTGAATCAAACAAGGCATACACCAAGGTAGAAAACAAGCAAAGGGTACCTCGGACGACGTCTGGCTCGCCTGGAGCTGGCAACGCTAGAGCATGAAGCTGACCACGACCACCTCCACGGCCTCTATGACCCTGATGACGACCACCACCACGGCCGCGCTCTGCTCTCTGAGGACGGGGAGCGTCATGGGGCTGTCCTCTGCCTGCTCCATCTACCCTCGGGTGATCTAAAGCTGGTGCAACCTGCTGCTGCTGCCTCGGCTGGAACTGCCTCAACGGAGGAACCTGGAGTGGAGCGCCTGGTGCACGATGACTGCTCTGAAAAGTTGGGCACTCCCACTGCTGATGACCACGTCCACCACAAGAAAAACAAGCGCCTGATCCCTTGGCATAGGTCTGAGAGTTGCTACCTCCGGAGAAATGAGATGGGAAGGGCCGGGACCTACCCCCAGGTGAACGGAAACTCTTCTGTCCTGAAAACCGGGAACCCCGGACCACAGCTCTGCTTCTTGAGGAATCATGACGATTCCCCTCTCGTGACGATCCGGTCCTAGCCAAAGTCCTCTCAACAACCTCTGCCCTCGCCAGCACCTCAAGATATGTCTTCAGCATAAATGGGGTGACCTGACGCTGGATCTCTGGACGCAAAGCCTCCTCGAAATGCCTCGCCCTGGCCTCATCATCTGGTAACAGGTCTGAAGCATATCGTAGAAGGTTCCTGAAACGGATTCCAAACTCCCGAACACTGGAGCTCCCCTGTCGAAGGGTAAGAAGCTCCTGGCGACTGGATGCCTTCGCAGTCGAAGAAAGAAACTCGACTCTAAACCTGTCTCGAAACTCCTCCCATGAGATCGCTGACTCCTCACGATCCCCGAGGAACAAGAACCACCACTGTCTCGCTGCTCCACGCAACATCGTCACAACCAAGGACACCCAGTGTTCCTTCCGAGCACGAACCGAACTGAAGCCTATCTCGACCTCCTCCAACCAGTCTTCTGTGACTGCATCTGAAACGGAGCCCTCGTACTTCTGTAGACTCTGGCGCTGAAACTCTCGGAGTGTCTTCCTCCAAGTGTCATCTTCGTCAACCTCTACCCGGCGGCGATCTGCTGGAACAGCCTGCTGGGCACCTTCTGCGCAAACCTGACGGGGACGCCGACCTGGAGCCATACCTGTAAAATAACAATCGTTAGAGCTCCTAAGCCTGGAATATGGAAGACTCAACATTAATTAATTAATTATTTTGTTTTATTAATTTTAGGTTACCTATCCCAAGGTCTACCCATTCAAACACAGGCGCAAGGAATAATGATGCATGATCCTTTCCTAGGTCTCTACCCTGCAACCAGTATCACTTTGTTTAGTAGCCATCGTAAACTTAAAGGTCCGTGCAACAGATCATAGGGGGCCCTGAACGCCTATGTCTCTGCCGGTCTCCAGTGTCTACCCCACTTGCTAAACATGAATGACACCGTTGCCCTACCATCCCATGCATCCTCACCTGTGCCTAACTCCAAACTCCATCCTATCCCTCGACCAGACCTTTGATACCACTCTGTCACGACCCCCTCTCCACAAGGTGTACCCCTCCTGGGATGGCAATGTGAAAAGGGAGATAATGACCCCCGAGTCCCGCCTCCAGTAGGCCCCGGGTTGGCGACTAGCACCGAGGGTATAATACACACACAAATGGGAGGCATTACCCTCTAAGAGAACACATGCAGAAGAGAGAGAGATAGAATAGAATCCAACCAACTCCAACTCATAACTGAAATGTAAAAGAAACCCAAGTACATATATGAAATGTCATGCAAAAGTACTACAACTGAAAGGGGAAACTAAAAGTACCCAAAAGAAAGTAAAACGACAGCGACCACAAGCCCGAACAGCTCCTCCTCCAACCGCAAGCTAGTAGTAACCAGCTTGATCTCCAACCTGCTCCAAGTGACCTGAAAAACAGTTTATATGTACATAGGGTGAGTATAACAGTATACTCAGTAGGATCCTCCCCAAGACTCTCGTGAAAAAGTAAAGAAAGCATGCTAAAGCCCAGTGAACAACAAGTGAAACTAACTCGTCACCTAAACAGGCATACTATGTTCCCAACCTCACCATGGATACTCTCACCAAGTAACACATACAAGAATATAGCGTATAGTAAAGAATGTCAAGGGTACCCCGCTACTACTTCCCCACTGGTTTGCCGCTTTGCCCCAACGACATACGTCCTGTGCATCTCTCTCCAAAGGCTTGCCCGTATCAACATGGGTCAAGCTCCACAATATGCACCACGTGCACCACATAGGCTTGCCCGCAGACACCTGGGCTAAGCTCCACACAATCCCTACAACCAAAAGTAACCAGGTAGTTTCCGGGAGCCACCACAGCTCGCATAACGTGTATCATACGTCGGGTATTATACCTCAAGCCATTACAGCCCATACACCGAGTAAGGATCCTCAAGCCATCACAGCCTATACACGTTACACCTATAGTAGTCCATAGGATACTATATCCAGAATATATGTGTGTGAAATAACCACAAGCCATTACAGCCCTCTACACACATATATGGGTAAAACTAACCACTGTGCCTACCAGCACTAAGATCTACCAAGAGTAGAGAGCGGGGCCAAAGGGGGTAGTCATCCATTCAACCTCCCATCAGAATGTTGGGGAAAACACCCCCCAGGGCTCAGAATCCCCGGGGTGTCAGATGCCCTTACCGACAGGGTGGAGTAGCGTATAGAAACACAAAAAGTACAGAATATATAAGTAACTCACATCCACACTATGGGCATTACCTATTCTTAGATACAACTGCAGCTAACGTCTCTCAGACTCCAGGCTGCTACTTCTAAGACTAGGTATCCTATAAGCACACAACCAATTGAAGAGCTTTATTAGATTACTCCATTCTCATTTATCAGTTCCACTGTACATTAGTTAATTCTTTAAGCATTAATTAAGATTGAACAATTCCCCATTTAACTGAAATGGCGTCACTTTCAAAAACAACTGCTCCTTTTTAAGATTCACATCACCTTTAAATTCCAGCATCTCCATCCCCGTGGATTTTCACCATTTAATCAAACATTCAATACAGAAATACTTTTCCACATTCCCAGGCATTCTAGAAAAACATCTTATGCTTCTAAACACAAAGGAGGCTCAACACGGTGAGTAGATATACTACCCGTCGAGTCTTTGCCGCCTATAGAAAGAGCATAGACCCATCCTCCATCGAGAGGCTGAACACGGAAAGCACGTGGCATACCCCGCGTGTCTTCGCCTCCTTCAGAATGAGGGTAAGCAAGACCAGCTGCCTTGAGTAGTGGGGAAAAGCAAAGCAGATTAACATTCAAGAAAACCACAAGCAACCAGCAACCACATCCGTCCCATTCCATCACCCCCGGTGTCCTCCCTGACACCCATATGCATAAACCGATGCATCTCGCCACACTAGGCATCATCCGCTGCCACAACTATAAGGCCTCCATGCCTCCACATATCACAACAACCATCCAGGATCACATCACAGCACAAGCAGCAGGAAAACAAACATCACAAAATGGGCTCTCGGCCCTTTAACAAACAAGAGGGTAACTCAGAACCCTTTTTGAAATTACCACATAATCTGTTCTCTAAACCATATTGAATTAACAGATTTGTTATTCATAGGTTCCAAGCATGGATACCTAATCAGTAAGCTATCACAATTAAATAACCATGCTTACTTCCTTAATTTGATTATCCTCAAATTAGAACAACTACAACAACGACAACAACCAGATTAATTTACATGCCTCTTTATCTTTAGCCAATTAATCAACAATTAATTCCGGCTTTACGTTTATTATCAATTTCAATCATGAACGAACAATAAATCAAAGAAAACATAGATATCACTATATTTAGGAAAACATGAGGCAAACCGTTATCACGGTATAAAGCAACAGCATGCGATCAACCAATTCTTTTAATCCGGTTCAAGTATTTAATTAGGTCAATTCCATTGTGATCCAAAGGAATAAATCATGCTAACTCTACGATTGCACATATATAATTAGAGAAGCCATGAATCCCCTTCCTCGAAGAGTTCTTGACGTCCTTTATCCACACAGCAGGTCACGATCCTCCCCTCGCGACAACTTATGTGGAAGAATGATCGACACAGCTTGGTTGCATCCAACAGAGCGGGACTGATCCTAGGAGTAAGGGTTGATTGTGAAACTCCTACGGGAAGGATTGAAAGGTTCTAGAGCCTCTTAGTTAAGAATAAAGGTAAGGAACAAGGGAGAATGATATCTCGTCCCCTTTTAAGATTTAACGAGGTGACGGTTTAAGATCCGGTTAATTCTCCATTAAAAACGGATCGCATTAACCCACGCGGTTTGACCAAGTGAAACATTCCAAGCCTTAGGAATAATTAATATAGGATTTATGGAATTTGAATCGGCCTTAAGAGCCCTTAAAAATAAGGCTTTAAATGTATTTTACGTCAAAGGAAACGTCAAAAGGGGCAAAACTGTTGGAGTCTGGAAACACTGTTCACCTACCGTTACTGTACATGAAACTGATCTGTGAAACTGATCTGTCACACCGATCTATGAAACTGATCTGTGAAACTGATCTGTCACACCGATCTGTGAAACTGATCTGTGAAACTGATCTGTCTCACCGATCTGTCTCACCGATCTGTCTCACCGATCTGTCTCACCGATCTGTCTCACCGATCTGTCTCACCGATCTGTCTCACCGATCTGTCTCACCGATCTGTCTCACCGATCTGTGAAACTGATCTGTCACACCGATCTGTCTCACCGATCTGTCTCACCGTTCTGTCTCACCGATCTGTGAAACTGATCTGACTCACCGATCTGTGAAACTGATCTGTCTCACCGATCTGTGAAACTGATCTGTCTCACGGATCTGTGAAACTGATCTGTCTCACCGATCTGTGAAACTGATCTGTCTCACCGATCTGTGAAACTGATCTGTCTCACCGATCTGTGAAACTGATCTGTCTCACTGATCTGTGAAACTGATCTGTCTCACCGATCTGTGAAACTGATCTGTCTCACCGATCTGTGACACTGATCTGTCTCACCGATCTGTGAAACTGATCTGTCTCACCGATCGGTGAAACTGATCTGTCTTACTGATCTGTGAAACTGATATGTCTCACCGATCTGTGAAACTGATCTGTCTCACCGATCTGTGAAACTGATCTGTCTCACTGATCTGTGAAACTGATCTGTCTCACCAATCCGTGAAACTGATCTGTCTCACTGATCTGTTACTGTTCATAAAACTGGAAACACTGTTCACAGAACTAGAAAATTGGCAAAGTGTTGGGGATAAGTCCCCTTGACCTCCCGAAACACCTCCAACACCAACATTTCACAAAGTAATGGACCAGAGAGGTCCGGGCCATTACAGAAAATCATTAGGAAAACCATCAAGACACTCATTTACCACAAGAACATCATTAATTTGAACAATTCCATTAATTTCAAAAAAAATTCAAGATAAATTTCATTTCCATATTTTAACAATTTCCTGGCTTTTTGATATGTTATCAATGTTATGGTTTCCGTATTGTATACAAAAAAAATATATTTCTAAGAAATAAAATCTATATCTCTAGAATAAATCAAATCATGATAAATAGAAATCTAGTTCATAACTTGATTTATATCAAACTTTACTAGTAAAAAAACGATTTTTAGGTATATTATTTCCACAGATAATGATATTTCGATTAATATAATTTATTTATTCAATATTATTTTGTCTATGTGTTTTTACTATGAAATATGACTTCATTTCAGGAGGGTAAATTTCTAATTTACTATGAAATTTCATAGAAATTAAGGAATACGTAGAACCAAAATCAATCAAAATATTTGCATATTTGGAAAAAATAAGAAATGTACATGATACCATGTTATTTGATAGTTCAACATCCGATGAAGTTGTTACAAAGGATTTTTATGCACCATTTTATTTCCAATATTCCTGACATCTCGCATAAGTGACTATATTTGGATACACATTAGAAAAATGACACAAATATATAAATTAAAGGCATCTCAAAATCATATTCTTGCCATTATTCTAATCATTTTCAATGAAATCACGATCCATGTGTCCAAACAATCCACATCGTTAGCACTTCCTAGAATTTATACGTCATTCCTCAGGATGCTTTTTACCATAATTTTCACAAAAAGGGAATATTTTTTTCTTATATAAGAAATTATTTGATGAATTCTTCCCCAAAGAATACTAACTTGAATGCTTATTATTAGAGTCATCATGAAGAACATATGTGTCAATAAAATCCACTTTAACTTTTTCATCACAATGAACAAAATTATCATAGATTTTAAATTATAATTTATCCAATTATCTTTATAAACCTAGATTAAATCTAGAGTAAAACTGATTAATTTTTTTACTAGTGTCCCCAACAAAATATAGCACATACCCTTCCATCCTTGTGATGTTTTCTTCATATACAAGAATAGAGTTTTCAACTTTTTCCCTCAATTCCAGAAACTATTTTTCCATTTAGATTCGAACAACCTTTGGGAAATATTTATGAAGGAAAATAACCTTATATGTTTCACATTCCATGAACCCATGATCTTATTTTTCTATAGTATTTTTAACCAAATAACACCATGGATCAACATCGCCTTCAAAATGATAGATTAAATGGGTTACTTTTTCATGTTTTGAACATCCCATTTCATCAAATATATTTTCCAGATAATTGATCCATAATTTAGCTACCACCGAGTCAGATGATCTACTAAATGATTGGGGATGTTGCCTTATAAAATGCTCTAAAAAATAGATTTTCATTTGTGGTAGATTAGTGTTATCTCTAGAATCAACACCACCACCATTTATCACCTAAGTCAACTGTGATGTTGCTATAAAAAATATCAGTTCTAACTCCCACCATTCTAGGATGCAGATTCAGGTAGTTATCATCCTCTCAGTGCCTTATAACTTCATTATCCATGTTTCTTCTATGGAAAACCATTCTAAATAGACATATATTATTCCATGAAACATGGTAATCTCCAAATTCTATATCATTTAAAATTAACCATAATGTAAAGAAAATAAATTATGGTATTATATTAACATTATCTTATACGCTATGTTTATTTAAACCATCCTATAATACCAACTGTAATGACCATAACATACAACATTACATAATAGTGTGTTTTTATCTAATATTTAGTTTCATACACATTGTGTACGAGGCCTCATCCTTAAAACATTACATAATTTTGAGATAATTCAATAACATAAATTTAATTCACAGAAATGATCTTTACAGGTTTATATTTTTAATGAATTAATCCATTATTAATACATTACAACTCAAATATTACTAAGTATACACATCCACTCTTTCAAAAATGTTCCACAATAATAAAACTACTTCAATAAAATACAAATTGTTTTCTTGATTATATTTTTTGAATTATTCATTTCTATTACCCTTACATATACCATATGCGAAATATTTCATAAACATGGGATGAGCATAAAAATTTCAATAAGAGATATAAAATATGCCATGAAAACATTACTCAATGAATACATAAAAATCAATGAAATCATAATTTTCATTCAAATAACATAATCTATTTAACATTCCTCGTGAAATAATAAAATTTATTAATAAATCATAGAAATCATAAATCATTAACGTAACTTTTTAAGTCCATAACTTATTTTCATTTTATCATTGACATCTACATAGGGTTTTACCTCCATGGTTATGTTTGGAATACACATAATAGAATCTTCTCTATTTTCTTAAGAGAAACCTTACCGTATGCCTCTGTCACATTACCCAATGCCTTAGATAGATGTCAAATGCTCACCCACCATCATTTTTTCACATAACTAGCTATATACATAATAAATTCTTAAGAACCATAACAAAACCCTATCACATGAACAAGCATTAAGGAAAAATTACATTTCCAAATAGAAATCATAAGACATCATTTCATGATATGGATTTAACAAAAATCCATCATAAAAACCATTTTAAAAACCATGATAACTAAATATGGTATTTACTTTTACTTTTAAAAAAATTATGGCTTATAGAGGAATGCAGATATCATATATTTCTCACGGTGGAAGAAAAGACGTTGTCACCGTATACGTTAAAAAGAAGCATTAATTTTTTAATTTAGAAAAATTATTTGTAGAAAAATATTCCCTTTTGAAGATGAAGAATTTAATTAAAATTCAAAGGGTTTTATTTTACACTGTATAAATGAAGGTTGTATATAAATAAATTTAAGCCTCAATGTATGGAGATTGAGACGAAGTCCTATACCTTGTGACAGACTTGCCCTGTTTATTCTTTATCATCCTGAATAATAAACATAGGTCAATTTCGTGGTTATTCAGAAAATTTTTCATGTTTTTTATTTCCATTACATTACATATGGTCATGTTATAACAATTAGTCAATTATTTGAATTCATGTTGGATGTTTTGTCGTTAAATGGTTCATGAGTCAAAAATGAACATGGTATGATGTCACTAGTCTATGTGGTCATAATCCCATAATCTCTAGAATAGTATTCATGAAATATTAATAAATTTTACACAAAAATAATATTTTTTAATTTAATCTATTAAATATAGTTATGGAAAATGAAAAACATTATAATCTTGGAGACGGTAGGTCGGACATATGCATGTGTAACAATTCCATTTTTCAATGATCATCTTGGAAATAAGGTAATATAAATATTATCATTCCAGAATGATATTGGAATTATTAAAATCATCATAATAATTCAAATATACTTATATATATATATCAGACAACTGATATAATGAAGAAAAATGAGTCACACCACGTAGTGGAGGTGATAGTTCACATGTACATACGAACAATGTTTTCATTTTTATGCACCTGGATGTAAGAATGAAATTGATATATTATTATCATATAATGTTTAATATGTCATGAATATCACATACAAATAATAATTCAATCATATATGCAATATTAATAGACTGTAATGAAAAACAAACTAAATCCATCTTTTGAGGTGACAATTCACATGTAAGTATAAATGATTTATTCCTTTCCCATTTGATAGAATTATAGATGGATTTCGTGGGAGATATTAACATAATACCATCTTAATATATTGTGGATGCTTGATTTTTAATCTCATCATGTTTAGATGAGATTTTATAAAGTGGAATAAGAAAAAAATTGAAACTCTAATAGGAAAAGAAAGCTCTTATTCAATTGTTCGGAATGGAAGAACACCTAAAGACCACTAAGATGGGTTTCTGCCAAATATAATTCTTCAAAAACGTGTATAGTTATTCTATGATGATTCATGAATAGAACATATTTAAACTAAAAGGATTTCTAAATGTGAGTAATATAGAGGGATGCGTATGTTTTTATATGAGAGGGGATGTCACCCCATAATGGTGAAGAAATAACTGAAATCAGGATGATCTTGTAAGGGGAACTTATCAAAGTAAGGTTTTCCATCACTGTATTTGTCAATTAGGCATAGGGTTGGCTATAGTTTCTTTCCCATGATAGTGATTCTAGGTGAGATAAGAAGTTTGGTGGACTCCTTATACTCTTTTTCAGTATCTGTTGTCCTTGGGCATTGAATCCTATCCACAAAGGTTATGGATTCCCGCAGTCGGATTCAAGATTCGATATCCTCTGCGTCAGCCTCATCTTTCCTTGTGGTGATTCTTCTCTATGGCGGTTCTTCTCAGCGTCCTCCGTTTTGGTCCCAGCTGGCTTCAGATGTCGAAACCTCTCTGCGATGAAGTCGGATCTGTAGTTGGATTTTTGATTTTGATGCCTATATGTTAGTCGTAACACTTCTATAGAGGCATCATCCTTCTGTGGTGGATTCCGACACTGGTGTGTGAAAATCTTGTGGTTTTATTTTACGTCAACGAAATCATGGTTTTGACATCGGTACTTCTTGGGTCTGGTTTTTTGGAAGAGGTTTGTAGTGGTAATAGGTTTTATGGAGTCAACAATTGAGGAAATCTAGCTTGGTTCCATGTTGTTGTCCCACTACAACGGTTCTAGGTTTTTGATCTTCTAGATCTTGAGTGGTTTTTGGCTGATTTCATGCTAGCCTATGTCTTTAGAGCACCTTCTAGGCAAAACATGGTGGGTTTTTTGTGAAGTCTACTTGGAAGTGATGACTTGTGATGTTTGTCTTGATGCATCCTTATCTCTTACGGTTTTCTATTTTCTAATTTCTTATCTAAATGGTGGAATTTTATTTTCTGTGGTGACCGACAATGACTTCCTGGTTTCACATCATATAGCTTGAAACTAGTCTTGACCACATAGAATAGCCCTGAAAGTTAATTTAGAGATGGCAGTTCATATTTGTATATCTTTTTTATATTTGTTTGTTTGAGAGGGTATATTGTCAGCCATCAGATGAGGCATGTTCTTTGGTACATGAAACATGCTTGTTGAATCTCATTAGAATGGTGGAGAGCTTCATCGCGTTCAAATAATGGAGAGGGTAAGTTTATGTGTTGTCAATCTGGACATATTTTCCATGAACATTTGGTCATTATTTTTCCTTATTTGTGAATTTTTAGGTTTCCCCATTCATCCTTCAAAAGGGGGTCCTATCACAATAAAAACTTTAAGTCCATAAGGTCATTGAAGGGGAGGGGAACCCATGGATAGTGATAAAATATTAAATTAATATAAATTATTTTTTTAATACAAGTGCCTTCAACATGAGATTTAGGGATTTTAAGATAGGGGTTTCTCTAAATCTTCTCACAAAAATTTTTTTAGATTAGTATTCTATTTATTTTTAACCTTATATTTTCAATTTACCCTTAATTATTATCTTTTACTTTTACAAGTGGTAACACCATTTTAATTTCAAAGAAGCGATTAATTTTTATTATATATGGTCAATTTAACATAATTAGAAACTTAATGTTTCTTTATAAAATATTATAAGACCATTTTAATTTTAAAATTTATTTTATATTTTTAAATCATTTAAAATGTTATTATTTTTATAAAAAATAAATTATGTCAATTTTTTACAGTATTAGCATTATTTAATTTAAATTAAATACAAACAGAGAGATAACTTCAAACCAATGCAATGTATTGTATAATAAAATTATAAATTCATCTAGAAAATTAGTGGATGGCATTAATTTTCCAAAATGTTTTTTATTTTAATATTTAAAATATCATATATTTGAATCTATTATTAATGAAGTATTCACTTTATCATCATTGTGTCAAAAATAAACTTATTTATTTATTCTCTAAAAATTATAAATAAAATACCATGATGTAGGAAATCATTTTATTTTTCTAATGACTATTTATAGTTAATGAAAACAATTATATAACTCTACCTTATAATTTATTAAGTAAAAAAAGATACATGTTCATGTTCAATTTTTTGTTACTTTAAATTAATTATTTTAACATGTCATTTTCACACAGAAGTGGATCCCAAATGCCAAAAGTTAATCTTATGTATATTTTGGTCACGCATGACTCATATAATAACATTAGGACATGTTTTAGGGTATTTTTATGTTATTATAATATTATTTTCACACTTATTTACCTAATTTACCCATTTACAATGGTAAATAAAAAAAATTACTGAATTTAGTATTCATAATATCTAAAAATAAAATGTATCTAATTACATAATTTAGAAATTTTGAAAACTAATATGGAATCCTATTTTCCAAATTCAAAACAAAGAATATTTATTAATTAATATAAAATTAATTCCCATTTTCAAAACCGTACAGTTTCTTTTTAAGAAATAAAAACTATCAAAAGATTGGCATGTTTTTATGTCCAATTTAAAGGTGAAATTATATCCAATGACAAACATTAGATTAAATGACAAAAAAAATTATAGAATCAAATTTAAAACTAGTATGAATACCATATAAATATATAAATAAATTTGATAAAAAGTAAGTTTTGAATTAAATTGTTGTAATTATTAGTAATCATAAAAAAATGAACTTTAACAGAAAATAACAAAAAATTTATCGAAAGTAAATTTTGATGTCCCTCTTCTATATAAGAAGTTTAATTTGTCAAATACAACCTATAATTTTTAAAAAACTGTATTTATAAAGGTTTCACATTCAAAATATGGTAAATTTACCTTTTAAAATTATATGATTATTTTATGACTAAAATTGGGTTCATTCTCAATTTAAGCCTCTAAACATTATTGCGTTAATGTAAAAATATTTTACAGATATTTAAAATAATAATATAGTTAATAATATTCATTACCACCAATACAACAACTAGGCATTAACTACCATTTAAAATAATAATGTCATAGTTGTATTATTTTTCAGTATAACTCAGTGTTGTGTGCTACCTATGATTTTAGAGGAACACATTGTCGCGTTTTGGGTGCGATATTATACATAGTATCCCGTGTAAATATAATTTTATATTAAATTAAAAAATATTAATAAATAAAAAAATGTATTATTCTATAAATACATGGGATTTTATATCATTCCCCCTTTTTGGAAATTGCGTCCTCCCAATTTTATTCACTTATTAAATAAGGGGGTTATTTATCCCTCAAAGATTTTTCAAATTCTTATTTTTCCACTTCAACCATAGGGTTATTTCAAAACACATTATCATGGGGAATCAACTTATTCTACAACATTTTATCTCTTAAATTAAGAATCTAGACTGGTTGTTCTTCGAATGAAATATTCTCTTCCAACTAAACTTCCACTGGACTCAAAAAAAATGTTATGGATCTGACAAATACATTCTCAACATTGAGTCATGGAAAAAATTTTGTACCTGGGTTAAATATGGAGGAAAATC
Source organism: Viscum album (assembly GCA_963277665.1). Classification (NCBI taxonomy): domain Eukaryota; kingdom Viridiplantae; phylum Streptophyta; class Magnoliopsida; order Santalales; family Viscaceae; genus Viscum; species Viscum album. The sequence continues at coordinate 476,022,144 of OY728157.1, forward strand.
CACTATGTATGATATTGTTCCAGATTTATCCATGATTTTATAGGGTCCAAAGAACCAAAGACACATCTTTACTTTCTTCACAAAATGCATCACATATTTTGGTAGATAATATTAGAGAAAGGAATGATCACCTACCTCAAAAGAAATATTCATCCTCTGGTTATCTGTATTATTTTTCTTCCGGATCTGAGCTATCCTCATGTGATTCTGAATCAACTAATCTTTTCCTGCTATCTCTTCTTCTAATTAGGGTCCCATCAGCTTCCTTTAACCTACTTCTGTGAAAAAAGCGTGTCTTCGAGACATATTTTCATATAATGCTTCAAATGATGTCAACTATATAATGGAATGAAAATTTTTATTTAAGAAAACTAAACCAAAGAAATATGTTGATCCCAAATTCCTCGGTAATCCATTGAACAAGTACATATCATATCCTCTAAGGTTTGAATTGTTCATTCTGGCTGGCCATTTGATTGAGGAAGAAAATCTGTACTAAAATTTATTTTTACCTCAAAATGACTACTAAAGGACGTTTCGAATGTTAAATGTGAACCTGGGATCATGATCATATACAATGGAGTGGGGAAATCTATATTACAAGACTGTCTCTTTATTATACAATCATGAAAGTTGATATACAGACTCTTTATCTCAAATAGAATGAAAATGAAAAGATTTTTTTAATCGATCAACAATAACCCATACTACATTATAATATAGAGATGTCTTCGGTAATCCCACAAAAATGTCCATGGGTATATTTTCCTATTTCCTATCTGGTATTGGAAAAGGCTAATGAATTCCCTTTAGAAAATTTTATTCTTCATTCAGCTACTGAAAAGTAAAACATTTCTTTGTAAAGTCGGCAATATCTCATTTCATTACATCCCTCCAGTAATACTCCTGAATATCATTATACATCTTAGTACAGCTAGGATGAACTGAAAATGGAAAACTATAAGCATCACACAATAACTCTTTCTTTAACTCTAAATCACAACACCTACATAATCTCTTTCCAAACAAAAAAACTCAATATTTATCGATGTTAAATTCAAGAAAAATAAACTTATGATCCAATTATACCTTTTTATACGACTAATTTTCATCCTTATGTTCTTTGTTTATTTGGTCTGCTAGATACTAGTGTAGTAAAACATGAATCAAAACAGAAGTGTTTTCTACACAAACAACTTTCATTCCAAATTTAATCTAATAATTAATCAATGGTTCATGTTCCAAACATAACATTGTTAGTGTTTCATTACTTTTCAGACTCAATGCATCAGACAATTTGTTTTCTTTTTGAATATTGTAATGAATTTTGAATTCATAATCCTTGATTAATTCCAACCAAATTCACTATCTCATGTTCAATCAATATGAGTAATTATATACTTCAAATATTTATTTTCAATAAATATTTTACATTTTACTCCATATAGATGATTCCTCCATATTTTTAATGAAAAAACAGTAGTAGAAAATTTCAAATCATGTGTATGGTAATTTTCCTCATGAGTTTTCCACTAACATGAATCATAAGCAATGACATGATTATTATAGTTTAGGAAACAACCATATCCATTAAATAATGAATAAAATTAGATAAAAAATTCACCATTCCTAGAAGGTAGTTCCAAAATAAGTAATTCACCTGACTTCTTTTTCATTTCTTGAATACATTCATCGCATTCTTTTTTCCAGATGAACTCAAAAACTTTTCACGTTATCTTATTCATTGGGATAGATAACTGGGAATATTATTCAATAATCCTCCAATAATAACCTAATAAACAGAAAAAACTATAAATCTCAGTTATATTTGTGGTTCTTGGCCTTTCTTCAACAACATTTATATTAGCATAATGACCAATTATTCTATAATTTGAAACTATGTGACCGTGGAATGAAATTTGTTATAACCCAAACTCACACTTTCTGAATTTTCCATAAAGTTCCTTTTCATTTAGGGTTTTCATAATAACCCTTAAAAGAATTTTATACACTTATAATATTTTAGAATATACCAAAATATCATCAATAAAAAAACAAAAAACATATCCAATAACTACTAGAAAATTCTATTCATAAGATCCATCTATATTACAAGTGCATTGGTTAACCCAAATGCTAAAACTACAAATTCATAATGGCCATATATAGTTTGAAACATGGTCTTCATAATTTATGCTTTCTTTACATTCAACTAGTGGTACCTTGAACTCATGTCAATCATTGAATAAATATTTACATCCTTGAAACTGATCAAACAAATCATCGTTATGGAAAAAAGGATACATGTTCATAACAGTGATGTTATTCATGGCTCTATAATCATTACAAAGTATATTTGAACAATTTTATTTTTAAAAAATAATATATGATCACCCCATGGTGATGTGCAAGGCTGATTGAAACTGTTAGCCAAAAAATATATAATTGATTATTTAGAATAAAATGTTTAATTGGATCCATTCAAAAAGGGTTTGTCAAATTGGATTAGCATCATCTAACAATTAAACAATAAATCAAACTTCATAATCATGTATTATACTAATAAAATAATCAGTAAAAACATCAATATACTCATTTACCAATGGAACATAATTAATCTAAACACATTCTTTTGTTTTCAATAATATATGCAAGGTAACATTTATTTCCATCTTTTACTAGTTTCTCATATTCCAGATATGTTATCAATAGTAAGGGATCAATATTGTACACAATCATAACTTATTTCTAAAAATAATTATCTTTCTCTCTATTTCCAATAATAGAATGATAAACTGGAATCTAATCCATACCTGAAATAACATCATACTCTACTATACCCAAGACAAAAATGTTTTCAGGTAAATTAATTCCACAGATATGGATAAGATGATTCTTATAATTTATTTTTTATCTCAACATTTCCCCCATATGTTTTTACAACAAGTTCATGATTCCATTCATGATATATAATTTCCAATTTACTAGAAAGTTTCTCATAAATAAATTAATGTGTAAATCTAAAATCAAACAACACATTGTAAATGCTTGAATAAACAAAAAATGTACCTAATACTACTTCATTTGATGGCCCAATATATATTGAATTATTTTCAATGGATTTCACCACCACTTTCATCTTGTAGTCCAGATTCTATCCATTATGTGAGTTCTTTATCAGACAATCATTTGCATAATGACCCATCTCATTAAACGTAGATAATATTACTAAATATAAATAATATTTTTTCTTACCACTTCCCTGTTATTTTTTAGTGATATAATTAGACTTATGTTTCATTTTACCACATCAGAAGCTCTTACCATAATTTAAAAGGCATTAAAAAAGTGTTCTTTTTATAAAAATTCCCACAAATAGTAAATATAAGTTTCATACCATCAAAATTTCTTAAATTGTTCATCCCTTTCATTTTTAACCTCCACCTCTTGTTCTATTATTTTTTAATGAATGCCTGATCATCGAAATTCTAAATTTCTATCTTCTTTAAACATGAAACAAAATTTTCAATAATTTTGAACTCACGAGAATCTATGTCGATTGATATTTTGGATTTAATCCACATTTAAAATTGATGATTTTACTAAAAAGATCCCATATGAAATTTAGAGAATACCTTTCTATTAGAGTGAATTTATCTTCATAAGTAATAACTATGTCATCCTCTTTCCTCAATTCCATGAAAGGTTTTACCATTCTATGTCTAACCGCATTAAGAAAATATTTCTCAAGAAAGATACCTTTGAATTCATCCTAATAAATATAATCAATCTCCTCACTATACCTAATATTTTTATCCATTATCCAACACTGATCGACAAAACCTTAAAAATGGTAAATAATAAGAATAATAATTTGATGTTCTAAACACCCAATGACATTGAAAATCATTTCCAGTGCTTCAAAGCACCCATTAGTTAGCACATGGTTAGAAGATCCTCTGAATTATGAAGGATGTTTCCTCATGAAATGATCCACTAGTGACATGTTCCTCTATAGTTGATCTGTATGATCTCATGAATGGATACCACCACCATTTATAACCCAATACAATTATTCCATTAATACAATAAACTGTTCAGTTCATATTCTGACCATCCCTGGTTACTAATTTGGAAGGTTATTTTCCTCTTTATGGAGTCCCATCATTTCTCCCTTGATACCTCTATAGAAATCCATTTTTAACCCAAAATTATCTTAGACGAAGCAATAAGGTAATCTTCAAATGCTATGCCATTTCAATTGGACCATAAAGTAAAAATAATTTATTGACATTTTATTTAATATATCATAACACCTAATGATATCTAAACCAACCATTGATACCAACTATAAGTCCACATCAATTAAACATACCATAATTTTGAGATAATGTTATAAATTGAAATTAATTCACATTTTATATCTTTTTAGGATTAGAGTTTTAATTAATTTGGATATTAATAATACATTAGATCGCAAATATTACAAAGGTGACACTTCTACACTATCTAATTTTTTTAACAATAATGAAAACCCAAAAATAAAACTATAATTCTATTCAAGATAAAAATACTCTTGAAATATTCTTTTCTCTTACATTTACATATACCCTATCAATTTTTTTTCTTCAAAAACCTAGGACGAGCAAAAAAAATTTAGTAAGGGATATAAAATAGGGAAAGAGAACATTAGACAATGAATACATACTAATCAACAAAATCATACTTACCACTCATAAAACATATTATCTTTTTCATGTCTCATGAAACCATAATATTTTTGAATAACTCATATAAATCATAAATCAAAAAAGGAAAGTTGTGGATTCTATAACATAATTACAATATATATTTCACAGCTACATAGGGAGTAACATTCATGTTTATTTTTGGAATACCCATTATAGTATATTCCCAAATTCTCATAGGGGAAAGCTTAATGTTTACTTCTTCCATGTTACGCAGCAAATTTTAGAGCTACGATGGTCTCACCTAACCTCATATTATAATGAAACCACCCATGTACATAATCAATTCCCAAGAACCATAAAAAAATCATAACACCTAAACAAGCATAAAGAAAAAAATGACAATTCCACATTATAATTGTTAGAAATAAATTCAACATATTGATATAATAAAATATCTTCTCATAATTATTTTAAAAACCAAGATACCTAAATATGTTATTCACTTTTCATTTTTAAAAACATTATTACTTATAGAGGAATCTAGATATCAAATAATGCTTTAGGTGGTGGAAAGGTTGTCGTCCCTGCGTATGTTAAAAAGAAAAATTCCTTTTTTAATTTAGTAAAATGCATAGTAAAAAAACATCCATTATAAGAAATGTTGAATTAAATTAAGGGTAAAAGTATTTGACTATACACCATATAAAATAGGGTCATATATAAATTAAAATATGCCTCAATGAAAGGTTATTGAGACGTAGTCCTGTACCTTGATTCCGATTTGTCTTTTTCATTGTTTAACTTCCCAAATAATAAACTGATCCTAATTTATAATTACTTTAGAAAATTTTTAATCCTTATTATTCCAATTACATAACATTTTACCATGTTATAATAATTAGTCAATTATTCGAGTTCATGTGGGATTTTTTTTATAATCAATTCTTGAGTCGAAAATGAACATGTAATAATGTCACTAGTCCATGTGGTCATAAGTCCATCATATCCATAATATAATTATTGAAACATTCAAAAAATTTAAACCTAACTCGTATTGATAAATTTAAACCAATAAATATGGTTATGAAAAATGAACAACGTTATAATTATGGAGACGATAGGTCGTACGTTTGCATGAGTAATGTTTCCATTTTTTATTTTTTATTGTAGAAATGAGGTAATATTCAATTCATCATTTTGGAATAAAAATATTATTATTAAAACCATCATAATAATTTTAATATACCTATGTATATAATAAAAGTGATATAATGGATAAAAATGAGTCACATTGCTTTATGGTGGTGACAGTTCACACGTACGCACGAACGATGTTATCATTTTTATGGACATGGAAGTAAATCTATAATTGATATATTGATATCTTATAATGATTAATATTTCATTAATAGAACATATGATGATTACTTTCTTCATTATAAACAATCGTAAAATACATTAATAGTGAATGAACTAAATCAGTTTGTGGAGGAGAAAATTCACATGTACGCACGAATGATTACTTCCATTCTAATTTGATGGAAGTAGAGATGGATTTAGGGGATTAAATAAAAAAAATTACATATAATTATATTGAGGATATTTTAGTTACTGACTCTTCATTTTTGAATGATATTTGAGGAAGTGGAGGATGGAAAAAATAGAAACACTTAAAGTAAATGACAACTCTTCTTTGGTTGATCGCCTTTGAAGAACACCAAAAAACCACTAAGAAGGGGTTTTTTTCCTAAACTAAGGGCTAAAGAATGTGGGTAGCGATTATAGGAATATTCTTGAATAGATATTAAATTATCTAAATGGATTTTTAAGAGTGATTAATAGAGAATGATGGGTTCCTTTTTATAGGATAGGGGAGGGGCACCCTTGGAATGTACTAAAATATTAAATTAATATTAAATTACTTCTTTATCCAAGTGATACAAACATGATATATGGATAAGATAAAATTATTATATATCTATATTCTATCATAAAATTGTCTTTAGGCTTTTATTGAGATTATTTTAAACCACCTTTTTCAGTTTACACTTAATTATTCTCTTTAAATTTTAAATGTGGTTACAACATTTTAATTTTTAATAATATATTAATTTTACATATATGGGGTCAATTTCACATAATTGACAGTTAATGTGCTCTTAGACCATATAATAATCTGTTATGGATATTAAATTTTATTTATATATAATTTAATAAATTATAGTTTTTATAAAACATCAATTATAACAATTTTTACACAATTCTATACATTGAATTTAAATAAATTCCCAGTAGAGATATAACCTTGAACCAAACCATTTAATAGTCTAATAATATGTCATATTCATGTAGAAAATTAATTTATGTCATAAATTTTGTCATATAATATTTATTTTAATTTTTATAAAATATTATTTTGAATCCATTATTAATACAGCAATCACTGAATTGTCATCATGTCATAATTAAATTTATTTATTTAATATCAATGAATTATAAATAAAATACCATGATTTAGGATATATAATAATATTTTTAATGAATATTTATAGTCAAACAAAAAATGTATATATCCCCCACCATAAAATTGATTAGGTAAAAAGATACATGTTTATGTTATATTTCCCATAACATTAAATTAAATTTTACAACATCGTATTTTCACATCCATGTGGCTCTGAAATGCCTAAAGATCAGCCTATGGATATTCATGATCACCCATGACTCATCCAAAAATATTAAGATATGTTTTTCCATAGTTTTATATTATTATAATATTATTTTTACCCTTATTTAACTATTTTACCTTTTAACCGTGATAATAAATATATTTATTGATGTAACTATTGAAAATATCAAAAAAATTAAAGGGTACCTATTTTCATTATTTTAAAATACTTATTAAAAATATAGAATCAATTTTTCAAATTTCAAAATTTAAATGTTGCATTATTTTATTTAAAATTAATTCCAGTTTTCAAAACCATAATGCAGGTTTTTAAGAAATAAGAACTGTCAAAATATAAACATGTGTTTTGGTCCAATTTAAATGTGAAATTACTTCCATATACAAAAATTGGATTAAATGCTATAAAAATAAAATTATACATTAAAATCAAAAAAATATAATCTAACTATAAATATAAATTAGATGAAAATGTAGTTTTGACCAAAAAAGTTGTATTATTCACTATTAATTAAAAATTGAACTTTATGATGAAATTACAAAAAAATTTATCAAAAGTAAATTTATATGTCCCACTTCTATAAAAGAATTATATTTTTTCAAATATAATATATAAATGTGACGAAAAATATATTTAAAATTTTTTCTCCATCAAAAGTTAGTAAAACTACAATTAAAAATATTAGAGTATTTTATGCTTAGAATTGGATTATTTATCATTCTATGACTATAAAATTTATATGATAAATGTACAAGAAATTATCAAATATTTATAATCATAATATAGTTAATTAATTTCATTACTTATAATAAAATTCTATGTGTTAAATACTATTTAAAATAATAATATAATTTTTGTGTTATATTTCGGTATGACTCTCTGTTATGTGATTATTAATATTTCGGATAATACCATTATTGCGTATCAGGTGCGCTATTATACATAGTGTCCCATTTAAAATAAATATAATTTTAAATTAAAAAATATTAATATATATTAATATGTATTATTCTATAACTACCTGAGATGTTACATTGAGGAACTTTTCATTTTTATATCTTTAGGGAATTTGGACACAATACATACATAACATATCATATTTATATAGAGTGGATACGACTAAAATTGTACATATTTTACTAAAAATATAAAACAATAAAAATAAAACATGTTTTCTTTGTAAAATGTTCATAACATTTAACATGACTTCTTTATTTCTCTTACACATCCTTATTACCTATGAAAAACTTTTGAAAACATTGAATGAGAACAAAAAGATCAATATGGGATATAGAGAATGAAATCGTTAATCAAGTGATAAAATAAAACCCATAAAACCCCATTTCATAAAAACCAATTATCATGCATAAAAACATCATGAAGTTTCCATAGGACATATTTACTATATCACTCTTATATTCATAATTAAATATAGAATAACCTTTTGGTATACTTCCATCTCTGGAGTACCCAATGCATTAAAGAGGTATAATAGGGCTCACCCATCATATCATGAGCTATAATGGGTAGCACCAAACATATATTGGGCTACAATTGGGATCAACCCATCATATATTGAGCTATAATGGTATCAACCCAACTTATAAAATTTACATGGATATATTATTAAATAATACCCTTGATAAGTCATTTAAACCCTTGAGTAAAACACTTTCTTATTTCAAAATACCATTTTTCATAAAAAAATCACATTTAAAATATAAAAAACACGAACAAAATAACGAAATAGTATTCTTCTAAAATAACAACATGAACCTATAAAGGAATCATTATAGTAATAAAACATAATTTAATTAGAATAATATTCTCATGAAATTAAAAAAATGATTTTTTTAATTTTGTAAATCAGACATTTAAAATGATTTTAAATGAATAGTCTCATACAAATACCATATCATTAAGCAAGAATTAATCAAGCAAAAGGATTATATATATATATATATATATATATATGTTAACAATAAATCCTCATAATAAATTTTAATATAGTCTAATTTCAATTTAAATATAATCATAGCATGACAAAATCAATGTAGTAAAAGGTTATCCCGAAAAATAAAAATTGGGATATGAATCCTCTTACATTAGGTTCTTATTATATTAAACATATCAAAACCTCATATATAATAGGTAAACAATTTTTATTAATATATTAATTAACCATATTCATATTTATAATACATTATTTTATCTTTTCATAACATATTTACACCCATTTATTAATTGTATTTTGTTATTTCTATTGTTTCAGGTGCGTTATTTATAAGGGATCTATGGTAAGTTCATTATGGAATTTAATGTAGAATTTAATAGAAACTATATAACTGTAATGAAATGGTATTAAAATGTTTATTTATAATTTAATTATACCATATGTCCTTATTTTTAATATATGAGGATCATTTATTAGACAATCCATTAGAGAAATTTGCTTAAATCATTTTGTTCATTCTTTTATAATCACAAACGAGTTTCTCTATATATTTCAATATTATGGATATATTTTAATTCCATGACATAGAATAGGTTATAAAATTCACATCAAAATGTATTTTTACCATTAAATAGGTTTTATGACCAACCATTATGTAATTAGTGAAATTTAAAAGACCTCATCCACGATGTTGGTAAATTGACACATCACATAAAATATTTTAATTTTTAGAATAAAATGGAGAATATAAGTAGTATGATGATGAATTTAACAATAAAATGAAAAAAAATGTATTATATATAATATACTAGAGTTTTCATGCCGCTGGGATAATTGGAGGTGAAGAATGTTTAAGAAAATAAAAATAATTGAAAATAATATAAAATAAAAATTGCAAGAGAATTTTTCCTCATGAATCCTATTCGTTGAGAACATTCTTAAGTCCCTTTTTTGGCCTTTTTGTTATTGCATTAGGTCCCGGATTTAGAGAAGATGCTTTGAATGAATATTGTTTAAAAATTAGATTAGTCACATATATTGATAGGTGTTATGAGTAGAGGGCAGGAGGGTGGTATTTATCATGGAGGAGAGGATGATCTTTTCATTATTTTAATACTTATTTTATTATTTTTATCAAGACATGAAATAGTTCTGGTTCTTGTGAAAAGAAATTAATTCATGGGAGTTAGGAAAATGTGTTCTTATCTCAAAAAAACACCATACATGGCTCATTAATTCCTTTATTTAGCTTATTTTGTAAACTATCATGTATTACTATTCACCAAAAATTCATCTTTTTAGAAAAATCTTAAAAATTCACCCTAATAAATTTTAAAAGTGAAGAATTAAAAAATTAACTTAATTATTTGAAAATATTTTTCAAAATATGAGAAATTTTAATATTAATTAAATTATTAATTTATTTGAAAAATACTATTTTTAAAACTGTAACTAATTTTTCAACGCATTGAAAAATTAATTAAGACATCATTAAATTATTTTATAATATTAAGACAATAATATAATAATCCATTAATGTATTTTAGTAAAATATTTTTTACTTTTAATCATTATATAAATTAAAAAATTGTTAGTAAATATTTTTGTTTTACAAAAAAACCACATTTAATCTATTATTTTCAACAAATTTATTTACTAAATCTAATATATAAATATATCATACTTTCACATAAAAGATACATAAATTTTATTTATCATTTTATAGTTGTTTTTAATAAAGTTTTGTAAATTTCAAGGAAAATATTTGCTTAAATTGTTTGTGATTTTATGAGTACGCGGTTTCTTGACGGCACCTGATTCTGAAGCCCGGTGTGCCCAGAATCAATTTCTGAAGTTTAGCTCGGGTACGTTTAGTGAAAGAACGAGAATGTTTTTCTATCATTTGAAATTGTACACAGATTTGAAATCTGGGGGAAACGATGAATCCACAACACCAGTAATTGCTTAAGATGACCTTTCCCGAAGGTGCGTTTGCTCGGGAGGAGTTGTCAAAAATTGGGGATTAAATGTGATGTAAATAAAATTGTGGTACAATTTTATTTTCCCTATCTAATGGTTATATCCTACATGGGGTAGTTGGGGTGGGAACCACAAGCCCCTAACTACCCATGTTAGGATATTTGTGAGGTGGGGCCCACACGAGCCCCACCCCTTCAAATTCAATTAAATCCTCTATACCCCCTCTTAAATATGGAAACTCCCCATTTAATTTTTGTATCCCTTTAATTATGTATCACACCCTCTCTCCCTCTGTATTTCATGCCAACTCACAATAAATAAATTGATTGAACATATTCAATTAATTTAACTAAGAATTTGAATTTTATGTTTTGAATGCATGGCATGTTATAATAAAATAAGAGTAAGTCTTGTTTTTTTGGGGTTGGGATTGTTGTGTTGAGACTTTGAGGAGAAGAGCTCTAACCCTTTGAAGAACTCATCCTCCCGTGAAGAACAAAACCCTCCGACGAAGAACATCGACACGGAGACCTCGAATTCTTCTTCCTTTTCCACCTCTATGGAAAGGAAGGAAACAACGACATTGAAATTCACCAACAATGTCACGATTTTTTCTAACCATGATTAAAAGAGGAGACGTTGTATCCTCCTCGGACGCTCCCCATCGATGTATATGAAACCACACCATATTACGCCGTTAAACGCGACGCTGACATTCGTCATCGTTGGATTGAGGTTGGGGTTACCTTCGAACAAGTTTATTTATCAATTTTCGTGGATTAAATTATGACCGCTTGTTGTCGTCATAACGGGAGGATATTTGACCCCACAAACATGGCCGATCCTCCTCCCCTTTTTATTATTGATCATTGGTGATAATTTTGGTGAAGGAGGCGTAGTGTTGTACCACCGTACGGGATCGAAGAGAACCGCGGCCGGAGCGGGCTGCGGTAGAGGTGGGCGGTACCGTCGTGCTGCGCCGGTGAAGCCGAATGAATCACGACTAGAGCGGGCCGCAGTGGTGGTACACGACACCATCGAGCAACATCAGAGAACCCGAGGGAAGCCATGGATGGGGCGGGCAACAGCCGAAGGGTGCGGCGCTATCGCACCATGTAAGTCGGATGGGAGCATCAGCGGTCTTCAGCAGGGGTCGGCCGGGCTCGGCCGGCCGCCGGAGCTCCAGGAGGTGGGACCCCGAAAGGTCCAGCGGTAACCCAACCGGCCGGCCTTAAGAGGCGGCCGTTTTTTCAGATAACCCAAGGGTTGAAACCCCCATCCTGTGCAAATGGCGGACCCTGTAGGGTCTGCCATTATGGAAACAGAGGGGCGCCCCCCCCCCCACTTCACACCCCACGACCGGCTCCGAGCTGAGCCACAGGCCATGCCTAGCCGGTCCGTGTTGCACCTGCCGGGCCGCGCCAACCATGTCGGGCCATTCCCAAGTGGGCTGGACCCAAACCTGGGTCTGGTCGACCCAGTTCAGGCCGACCCAGGGGGTATCGGGCCGGGTCGGACCGGGCCTGAACCCCCCTATTTTCGGACAGATTCGTTCAAACGCTCATATCATGGGATATGGACCTCTGATGTACGCACCGTCAGTTTCATTGGGATCCTTGGATTGATATTGTCATTTTGGTATATTACACTTAATATATCGGTAATGTTTTCGTACGGCCAGGTTGGTTCAAACCCAAAACCAACGGGGCCCTTGGAGCGGAAACGCTTATAACTTAACAACTAGAAGTCCGAATGACGTTCCATCAATCACGTTGATTTCTACGTAGTGATACAGTTATTTTTTCTTACTACGCTCAAGGTCTGGACACAGATGGAGTAAGATCGGTTTTGTTTTAACTTAAAAACCAACCAGGCCCCTGGGACGAAAAATCCATAACTCTCAGACCGGGCGTCCGATTGACGCACTGTCTATCGCGTTGAGTTCTTATTGACAAGATGGAATTTTGTGATATATCAAAGTTAGACTTCGTGATAGTTGATGTATCGACCCCCCTTGGCTCATGGAGAAGACCCTCCCAGGATCGAGCGTGTTGTGTTCGGGAACCCAAGAGCTGGCTACGACTGTGAAGACGATGACGACTGTACTAGGATCCTACATGGGTTTGGCAGCGAGGACGACCATACATAGATCCTCCATGGGTTCAGAAGTTATGAAGACTGTAGTTGGATCCTACGTGGGTTGGATTGTGATGGTTATTGTACTTAGATCCTATGTGGGTCCGGCAACGACGACTTCTGTACTTGGATCCTACATGGGTTCGACAGGGGAGATGATTCAAAGGCTAAATATATCATCTCCACCCCTCTTCGTGAGTAGTATACCTGTGTGAGATGATTCTTGACTTCAATCATTATCATCTATATGATTTACTTGCTTTCTTGTGTGGATTAGGTTGTGATTTCATGTGTGGACTGGGATGTACTTGGGCTCGTGAGTTAGAGCCGAACTGGAAATGATGACTTAGGTATATGTTTGGGCATATACCTAAGTAGAGTTGGTTGATACTTCAGGTTTGTATCCTTCAGTTTTTGTTTATACATTGTGGATTCTGGGAGACCTTCGGGGGTATCGGGGTCCCTACTGCGTATCGTATACTCACCCCTACACGGGCTATGCCCGCAATATGTTGTGTTGGTTGAAGACGATGGACAACACTGATCGTGGTTGAGGCTTGTGGAGCAGAACGGTACCCAAAGGTGGACTATCAGGCATGACGTACATGGAGCGGACGGACGAACCTGAGGAGTCGACGAGACTATCTGTACCCACCCTTAATGTTGGAATTCTGAGGATTACTTTGTGTTTTCTGATTTACTTTACTGCTATTGTTCTTTCTTTTCAGTTGTACTGTACTTTCAGTTGGGTTTGTATTCTGGCCCATTTACTTTTCAGCACATACTTTCGTACTCAGTTTACTTAGAGTTTACTTCATCTTGCATACTCTGTGGTGTTTGTTTTCTTATATAAACGAAATTCATTACCTTTTATCAGGATTTACACCTTTGGTGTTAGTCTCCAGCCCCAGGCCTATGGAAATCGGGCTTGAGGAAGTCACGGAACATGCCATGAGGATGGACCATGACAAATTGGTATCAGAGAAAATAGTTCTACCATAAAACATAGGACTCTGATAATTTCTTCTGTGTGAAGCAACAGTGTTTAGGGTATTGAGTGTGGTTATCAATCCAAGGAGTCCAGTGTTGGTGCGGCAGCTGACATATCCATACACCAAGACCCTGACATCTGATTTCTGACTTAGTGCACATAAACATTTATTGCATTTGTGTTTCAAAAGTTTTCTTTGCGATTACTTTGTGTTAGCTCACCAGGTATACTCTATTAATCATGGCGCACCTGTTTCATTTCAGGATGGCCCCATGAAGGCAGCCAGCTAGGGTTCTGAGCTTTGTGAGAGACGGAATCCAACCGAGTGACGAGGCCTCATCGTAGGGTCTAATTACAGTGGAGGCGTTGGTGGTACCTCTACCCGCCGAGCCACCAATGCCACCAGCCCCAACAGATAATGGTACATGTTTCCTGAGTGCAATGCATGAGTATCATCATCAGAGACTTCCCATGTTCCATGGGGAGACAGACCCTCATGCAGCCGAGGATTGGATGGAGGCTGTCGTTTGAGACTTCAGGTTGGTTGGGACACCAGTAGACCTCATGGTGCTCCTTGCTGCGAGTCTCCTGCACGCGGAAGCAGGTAGATGGTGGATCCTGATACTCCAGGCGCACGACGGGGCATCTCTTCTTTGGTCGGACTTCGAGATCCTTTTAGGCTCAGATTTCGTTCCAGCAACCCTCCGTGCGGTGCGCATCTAGGAGTTGTTACAGCTGCAGTAGGTTAGTATGTCAGTAGCCCAGTACTCTACGAGATTTTCTGATCTCTCGTGCTACTCCACGAACATGGTACGAGACCCATTCTCCGGGGCCTCGACCTTCGAGCAGGGACTGAGGCATGAGCCTTCACCAGTAGCGAGACCTACCGCAGGGCGGCACGTAGTAGAGTCTTATGCATCTGGTAGTAGATAGATGTCTCAGAGGTTCAAGCAGACCAGGACATCAGGTGGGAGACCATAGGATATTAGTTCAGATGTGCGGGTCACATGCAGCAGAGCCAGTCATTCGAGAGGCAGACAATGCTATGCATGCGGCGGGCAAGGCCACATGTCTCGTGACTTCTCGACTCGCCATGCAGAGAAGTAGCAGACTGTTGAGAGACCACCCAGGAAGAGGCAGAGGATTGACCGTGGCGGACCGCAGGGAGCAAGCGGATGAGGTAGAGGAGCTGGCCGAGCAGCGGGTGGTGGGCGATGCTTTGAGGCTCTACCCCCACCACCAATAGGAGGTCCACCCCGAACACAGGGAGATGGCGGACAGAGACAGGCTCAGATTCAGGTAGTGGAGGCCTATGACCACGGCGCACCTGAGATGATTCGAGGTACTATCTGTGTCTACTCCAATCTTTCTAATGTTCTTATAGACACATGAGCTTGTCATTCCGTTATTTCCGCTACCCTTGTTCGGAGCTCAGAGATTCCGACAGAGTCGTTGGCTCGATCCTTATGGCTAGAGAATCTTATGGGAGAAGACTCGACGATTACGCACTGGTTCCGATAGTTTGAGATTACTCTAGGAGGTGAGAGCTTTGGCTAGGATCTTCTTATAGTGGCATCGAGACCGTACAACATCAACTTGGGAATGGATTCGTTATCTACAGTCCATGCTCTGATTGACTGTATTACACGCAAGGTGTGATGTGTCCGTACTGATGGGAGTAGGTTCACTTTCACCGGTGAGAAGGGATCCATTGTAGTGTAGGATGGACTCACAAAGAGGAAAGGACATCCGATCACTCATCAGTTGGCTAGTCTCATCCTAGGAGCAGTTGACGTGCGGAGTCCATGTATTCCTGTTGTGGTGGATCTATATGCAAACATTTTTTCTGATGATATTCCAGGACTACCTCCTCGCAGAGAGGAAGACTTCAATATTAACTTGTACCTGGGGACACCCCCGATATATACTCCAGCATATCGGATGGCTCCTACGGTGTTTCGAGAGCTACGAGTATAGCTGGAGGACTTGGAGGGAAAAGTATTTATACGGCCTAGTGTTTCACCCTGGGCTTCTTCGATTTTGTTCACCAAGAAGGCGGACGGGAGATTGTGACTATGTGTCGACTACCGTCCCTTGAACGAGGTGATCATGAAGAATTAGTATCCACTTCCAAGGATTGATTACCTCTTCAATCAGCTCAAGGGATCACGATGGTTCTCCAAGATAGACCTCAGGTCAGGCTATCCTCATCTCAGAGTTCGAGACGAGGATGTGTAGAAGACAGACTTTATGTGTCCGTATGTCCACAATGAGTTCTTGGTTATGCCTTTCAGAATAACCAATTCTCCAGTAGTGTGAATGAGTCTCATGAACAGGATCTTCCAGCCTTACCTTGATCAATTTGTCGTAGTATTCATTGAAGTCATACTGATTTACTCGACTATTGAGTAGGAGCACGCTTATCACTTGCGTGTTTTACTTGATACACTCTGAGAGCACTAGAATTATGGTAAGCTCTCGATGTTCCAGTTCTGGATTTGAGAGGTCCACTTCTTTGGACACATAATCTCTGAGGCGGGAGTTGCAGTGGATCCTGCGAAGATTGAGGCAGTGCTAGCTTGGGAGCCACCCAGGAGTGTGATAGATGTGCGGAGTTTCCTAGGTCTGGCTGGGTACTATCAGAGATTTGTTCCAGAATTCTCTAGAGTTGTGGAACCACTTTAAACTTTGACGAAGATGGGGAAACCCTTCGTGTGTTCGGATAGATGTCAACAATGCTTCTAGGAGATGAGACAGAGATAGACTAGTGAACCCATCTTGAGGCTACCAGAGGAGAGCATAGGGTACGTAGTTTACTGTGATGCATCAGGGACCAGACTCGAGTGTGTCCTAATGCAGGAGTGGGCAGGGATTGATTATTGTTAATGATAGTTGAGTCAGCACGAGCCGAACTATGATACCCATGACCCGGAGTTAACAACAGTGGTTGTCACCTTGAAGATGTGGTGGTACTATCTCATGGGCGAGCACATTACAATCTAATCTGACAACCAGAGTCTCAGTTACACCTTCTTGAATAAGGACCTGAACCTGAGATAGAGGCGATGGCTCGAGTTATTCTAGGACTATGACTTTGAGATAGTCTATACTCCTGGAAAGGGGAACGTAGTAGCAGATGCTCTTAATAGGAGGTCGGGCATTCAGCTACATGGACAGGCAATATACCAGTTAACCGCTTTGCATATATCCTTCATGGATAGAGATGGAGCACCTTTCTACAGTTACTCAGAGTCACTCCTCCACTACATCAGGGGGTCAAAGAGGTGCAACGTGGGGACGTTGGCTATAAGACACGACGTGCATACATATCCTCGTGATAGGAACCTAAATGATTTTTTATAGGAGGAGAGCTCGACATCCTATTCAAGGAATGTACCATGGTACCAATTGCATTACATGAGGATCTGTTGAGGGAGTTTCACACTTCCCCATTAGCAGTACATCCCGGAGTAGTGAAAATGTACTAGGATCTTAGACGTCAACATTGGTGGCCAGGTATGAAGAAGGCTGTAGTAGAGTTCATTTCACGATGCCTCACCTTCCAGCAGGTGAATGCGGAGCACCATGTACCAGCAGGCTTGGTACAGCCCTTGAGGTTCCCTGAGTAGAATTGGGATGGGATATCTATGGATTTCATGACAGGGCCTCCTCGTTCTTCCAGAGGACACGACTCCATCTGGGTGATCATAGAATAACTCACCAAGTCGGCCCACTTTATACCTATCAGAGAGCAGGGCTCAGTGGAGAGCATGGGATGCCTCTATGTTAAAGTGATAAAATGGCTTCATGGTGTGCCATTGTCTATCGTCTCTGATCATGATGCTCACTTTTCTTCCCGGCTTTGGAAGGGGTTGTAGTAGGCATTTGGGACGCAGCTACGCCTGAGCACCGACTTTCACCCACATACAAACGGTCAGATGGAGAGGACCATTCAGACTCTCGAGGACATGCTCAGTGCCTGTTTCCTCGACTTCGGTCACAGTTGGGAGGATAACCTACCCTTGGTGGAGTTTGCATACAACAACATCTACCACTCCACCATCAAGATGGCACCATATGAGGCATTGTATGGCCGAACATGCAAATCACCTCTGTGATGGATAGATCCTGGGGTGTCAGCACTTGTAGGACCAGAGATGGTCCATGCCATGATAGAGATGATTCAGATCATCCAGATGCAGATGACCACTGCTCAGAGCAAACAGAAGTCTTATGCTGATAGGAGGCGGAGATCACTAGATTTTGAGGAAGACGACAACATTTTCTTAAGGGTCTCACCTCAACGTGGATTACGGAGATTTGGTCGGGGCAACAAGTTATCTCCGTGCTTCATCAGACCATTCCAGGTTCTCAACAGGATAGGCAAGGTGGTTTATCACCTGGATCTTCCACCTCATTTGCACCAGGTGCACGACTTTTTCCACATATATCAATTGAAGAGATACGTGCACGACCCGATGCATATCATTGATACCGAAGATCTGGACATCGATGAAGGGGTGATTTTTGTGGAGGTCCTGGTGGAGATCGAGGATCGACAAGAGCGGGTCCTACATGGACGGTTGATTCCTCTACTGTGCATCAGATGGCAGCATGGGAACCTCCAGGAGAGCACATGGGAGCATGAGGCTCAGATGCGTGAAAAGTACCCTCATTTGTTTCCCTAGTTTATGATGTAGCTCTACCGGGACGTAAAGACTTGAGGTGGGAATAATTTAAAGACCCGTAAATTTCAAGGAAACTTTTTTCATAAATTCATTGGGATTTTATGAGTACACAGTTTCTAATAGCACCTAATTCCGAGGCCCGGTGTTCCCTGAATCAATTTCCGATTTTTAGCCCGAGTACGTTCAGGGAACGAACGAGCGGGTTTTCCTATCTTTTGAACCTATGCTCAGATTTGAGATCTCAGGGAACTGATGAAACCGCAGCGCCAGTAACTGCTTAAGATGACCTTTCCTGAAGGTGCGTTTTCTCAGGAGGAATTGTTAAAAATTGAGGATTAAATGTGAAGTAAATAAAATTGTGGTACAATTTTATTTTCTTTATCTAATGGTTATATCCTACATGGGGTAGTTGGGGTGGGACCCACAATCCCCTAACTACCCAGGTTAGGATATTTGTGAGGTGTGGTCCACACGAGCCCCACCCCTTCACATTCCATTAACTCCTCTAAACCCCCTCTTATAGTTGGAAACTCCTCATTTAATTTTTGTATCCCTTTAATTAAGTAACTCACCCTCTCTACCTCTCTATTTCATGCCAACTCACCTTAAATTAATTATTTGACCCTATTCGATTAATTTAACTAAGAGTTTTAATATTAATTTTTGAATGCATGGCCTGTTATAATAAAAAATGCGTAAGTCTTATTTTATTTGGGGTTGGGATTGTTGTGATAAGACTTTGGGGAGAAGAGCTCTAACCCTTTGAAGAACTCATCCACCCGCGAACATCGACACCCTCCGATGAAGAAAATCAACATGGAGACCTCAGATTATTCTTCCTTTTCCTCCTCCACGGCAAGGAACGAACCAACGACGTGAAAATTCACCAATGACATGATGATTTTTTCTCACCGTGATTAAAAGAGGAGATGTCATTTCCTCCTCGGACGCTCTCCATCGACGTCTACGAAATCACACCACGTGATGTTGTCAACCATGACGCCGACTTTCCTAATCGTTTGATTGAGGCAGGGGTTACCTTCGAACAAGTTTATTTACCTATTTTCGTGATTAATTTATGACCACTTCTTATCATCATAATGGGAGGAGATCGGACCGCACAAACACAGCCTCTCTTCCTCCGATTTTTATTGTTGAACTTTTTTAACGATTTTAGTGAAGGTGGCGTGGTGCCATAGCACCGCATGGGATCGAGGAGAACTGCTGCCGGAGCAGGCCGTGGTGGTTGTGCGCGGCGCCATCGCGCCGCATCAGAGAACCCGAGGGAAACCGCGGCTGGGGCAGGCCATGGAAAAGGTGTGCGGCGACGTCACAACGTGCGGGTCGGATGGGATCCGTGGCCTAAGACCGCAGCGGTCTTCGGCAGGGGGCGGTTGGGTTCAGCTGCCCACCAGATCTCCGGGAGGCGGGACCCTGAAAGGTCCTGCAGCAGCCCAACCGGCCGACCTTAATGGCTGACCGTTTTTTTTGAATAAAACGGGGGGTTGAAACCCCCGACCAGTGCAAAGATAGGACCTCGTAGAGTCCGCCATTACAAAAACAGGGGGAGCCCCCCCCCCCCCCTCACACCACGCGGCTGGCTATGAGCCGAGCCATAGGCTACGCTATGCCCATGTGGGTTGGACCTGGTTCGGGCCGACACAGGGGGTATTAGGCCGGGCCAGACTGGGCCCGAACAACCTATTATTTGACAGATTCGTTCAAATTCCCATATCTTGGGATATAGACCTCTGATCGATGCACCGTCAGTTGAGTTGGGATCCTTGGATCGAAAAGATTGTTTCTGTATATTAAACTAAAGCTTTTGGTAATGTTTGGGTATGAACATGTTGGTTCGAACCCTAACCCAACTAGGACCTTGGAGAAGAAATGCTTATAACCTAACGACCGGATATCCGAATGACATGTCGTCGATCACATTGATTTTATCTTTGTGAGACGGTTCTTTTGGCTTACTCCACTCGAGGTTTGGACAAATCTGGAGTACGGTCGTGTTGGTTTTAACTTAAAAACCAACCGGGCCCATGGGATGAAAAGGCCAACAACTCTCAGACCGGGCGTCCGATTGATGCTCCGTCTGTCGCGTTGAGTTCTTATTGACGAGACAGAACATTGTGATACATAAAATATGGACATTGCGATAGTTTATGTATCGACCCCCTTGGCTCGTGGAACGGCCACTCCCGGGATCAATCGTACTGTGTGCGGGAACCTTAATGATGGCTGCGACTGCGACGACGATGACGACTGTACTAGGATTCTACTTGGTTCGGCTGCGAGGATGACTATACATGGATCCTAAGTGGTTTCTGTAGTGATGACGACTATACTTGGAACCTACGTGGGTTCAGCCGCGATGGTTACTGTACTTGGACCCAACGTGGTTCCAGCAGCGACGACATCTGTATTTGGATCCTACGTGGGTTTGGCAGGGGAGATGATTCAGATGCTACATCTATCATCTCCACCCTTCTTCATGAGTAGTATACCTATGTGAGCTGAGCCTTGACTTCAATCATTATCATAGATATGATTTACTGGATTTCCTGTGTGGATTGGGTTGTGATTTCTTATGTGGAATGGGTTGTACTTGGGCTCGTGAGTTAGAGCCAAACTGTAAATGATGACTTAGGTATATGTATGGGCATATACCTAAGTAGAATTGGTTAATAATTCATGTTTGTATCCTACCTTTGTGGTTTATCCTTTTTAGATTTTGGGAGACCATCATGGGTCTCAGGGTCTCTAATGAGTATCGAATACTCACCCCTACACGGGCTACGCCCACAGTACATTGTGTTGGTTGCAGTCAATGGACATTGCTGATTGTGGTTGAGGCTTGTGGAGCGGAACGGTACCCAGAGGTAGACTATCAGGCGGGGCGTACATGGAGCAGACGGACGAACCCAAGGATCTGACGAGAATATCTGTACCCACCCTTCATGTGGGAATTCTGTAGGATGACTTAGTGTTTGCTGATTTACATTTCTGCTACTGTTATTTCTTTTCATTTGTACTATACATTCAGTTGAGTTTGTATTCTGGCCCATTTACTTTTCAGCACTTACTTTCTTACTCATTTTACTTATCGTTTACTTCAGTTTGCGTACTTTGTGGTTTTTTTCTTATATCAAGGAAATGCCTTCCGTTTAATCGGGATTTACGCCTTTTGTGCTAGTCACCTTCCCGTGGCGTATGGATGGCGGGCTTGGGGTAGTCATGACACGGGCCCCGAGGATGGGACATGACATTTTTCTAATTTTATTTGCAAATTATCATTTCATAAGGGTCATATTACTATTCATATAGTCAAGTTACATTTCCATTAGAAAAGATTCCTTAAAATACTAATTATTCCATTGTACATTTATAAAGGATTTAAATATTTAATTTCAAAAATAAATTATTTTATTTTATATGTACAAGGTTTGTTACAAAAATTATGAAGGTTATCAAAGCTTTCATATTTTTAAAATGATCATTATTCCACAAATAATACTTATTATTGAAAATGAGGTTTATAAATACCTTATTATGATAAAATTTCTCCCAAAAAGTCATTAATCATATTAAAATCAAAAACATATTGAACCTAAAAAGTGTTTTTAAGACATTTAAATTATTAAAAACCATAAAATCATAAACTCAAGACGATATCCATAAGCCTTTTTAAATCATACAGGAATACGTATATGATTCCAAAATAAACAAAATACTTATATTTTTCATGATTCATATAATGAATATAATATTGGTAAAAATAATTATACAAAAAAAATTTTGAATCTCAATTAATACATACTTCAAACCTTTTAGTTTAATGATTTTTTATCAAATATGTCCTTCTTTGTTCTTGAGTAAAATCCATAGTTTTTGACACTGACTTGGATAATTCCCAAGTTCCTCACATATAAAACATAAAATTTGTTGTAAATTTGTTTCTATATGACCTCATTTCCTTATAGAAAGGATCTTACCCTCCACATGAGATATTCTTATAGGTACTTCTTCATACCTAATTAACATATTGGAAACTTAATCTTCTTTCTGCTGTGTTCATTAACTCATAAAAAATCATAAATGTGCATCTTCATCTTATTTGACATTTTAAGAATCTCACTGATGCATACAATTTTAACCATATATAATAGTAGATGACTACAAATCAACACAAAATATTTTCCTCATGTTATTATCTAATTTGGTTTCTCCAAATCTCCAAATTGTACATCACAGTCAGTGTTTTCATTATTCCTCACGTTTTTATCCATTTCCTAAGATAAAAAAAATATTGTTTACAAATATAATCACATTGGGAAACCATATAATCATGTAAAACCATTTATTATATTTTTAGAAATTGACACCATTAAAAAATATGGATCCATTTGATTAACCTATGTTATCCATGGTCATCATTTGTTAAAAATTTTATGATGGTTCATAAAGAGATTGTAAATTTAAAAAATATATCCCCGAGTAGTGTCAAACCAGGCATGAAACATGTCCCATTATCTTATGCTAGGTGACGATCATGTCAAATCCCAATGAGGCCTTTTAATGTAATTACAAATAGGTTAAACATTTCCAAATACACATCCACTTGTTGTATCCATATATGGATATAATTTTGTGGAAACAACATTCTCTACCCATCCCTAAAATTCCATGATATTTTTCTATATATAAACATATCCCTAGAATTATACCAAAGGTCCTCACTCATGTTTTCTCATCTTATTTTTTAATGGTTAAAAAAACCATTCTTTCATACTAACTATAGTGTCCCACACTATTCATCAATAGATACTATATCTAAATAGATGAAAATTAATTTCTTATAATAATGATCCATGATATAATGTTATATTTTGGGGGAATTTGGAAACATCGTTACATATAAAACTGGTTCATAAATAAATTAAATTATCTTCCATTATATTCTTCAAAACTAGAACCCTTCTTATATATATCATACACAGTACCATTATTCATAACATATAGAATGAAAACATAAGAAATGATGAGGGTATGTGCTATGAATGGGTAAAAATGGAAATACAAACATAACAAGAAAATAAGTGTTTGAAAACCAGAGAATAACATTTGAAAACCATACAATGCATATCATAGATCATAATATTAATTCCTGACATAGATCATTTTAGTTCATAATATGTGAATCATTATTGAATTAATTAACATGATCCATGATATCATATCATTTGTTTAAGATGTAAATTTTTTTCCTAGACATAAAAATATAAATTCATTCACGTAGTATTAAAGTTTGTTTTGTTAAATCTATCACAGTGAAATGGGTTCACTACCAAAACCATCTTAGTAGACACGGTTGACTCCCAATATTACCATAGTGGGAAAAGTCCCTCACTGAATTGGGTTCAATCCCCATTACTACCCTTCTAATCTCATGATATAAAAATCATTTCCCAATGCATTAGATGGAAATATAATTTCAGGCCCACCCTTCACAAAGTGATAATCATATAGATGAATGACACATGACTATAAAAAATTTCATTATATTAGAACCCATGAATAGATATGGGTTTCATAAATAGCTCACAATAGAATAACCTATGGAAAATTAACGGGATTCCTAAACATTTCATCATTATATCATAGCATAACCCATAGGAAAGGAATGTATTTCATAAATATCTTGTAATCATAAACATAAGAATCCATAAAAACGACATGGATGGTATCATTGGGTCAATTCCCCAATAACACTCCAGTAATATCAAATATTGTAATCTTATATAGAAAATTATTTCATAACATCACTTGGAACATTTCATAATGAAAATATCCCTTACAATTTAAAATCAATTATTTTAAATATAAAAACTGAAGAAATATTAATGAAAAATAGTTTAATTTTAAAATAAAATTTTAATCATTTAAATAATTTTTTAAATTTTTGAGTGTCTGGTAAGATGAGAAATAATTTTTCTTTCATACAGGTAAAAATAAAATATTCCTTTTATATTTCTGGTAAAATGAATAAATTAAATTGTTTGATAAAATAGAATAATTATTTTAAAAAATTTATGGAAAATTAAAAAAATGGTAAAAATTTAATTAAAATTTATTATTTAATAGTACAAAATTTATGTAAAACATTTTTAGAAATTAAAAACATGGTAGAAAAATGTTTTTTTATTGAGGGGAGAAATTAATTCAATTTTTATAAAAAACATTATTTTGACCTCTTAATTTTTTGAAGAGTATAAAATGGATGAAATATATATATATTCTAATGAAATAAAAATATGATATTGAAATTCATGATTTTATTGGAAGGTTTATTATAATTGTTCATCATTGGAAACATAATTATAAACATTCCTGATAAGATAATATATTGAAACATAATTCATTTACTACTATGGTAACTTTTGAATCATAATTACCATGAATGAAATAACATTAGATTGATATGTATTTCCCATAATTTCTGTTATAGGAATCATACATTTAATTCAGGTGTATTATATAAACTATAAAAATGAACCATTGGTTAATATGACATGTGTCCCATGGGAATAAATTGGAGATGAAAATATCATACCCAGAGTATTAACTATATTCATACACTTGGTAAAATCATATATAATGAATATAATTTTCATATAAATATATTCTATAACCTTACTCATATATATAATATATTATATGGTTTACTTATAACCTTTTATCACCTTCTCATTAACATATCATTATAAAAATCATTACTCTATGTGATAACAACTTCAATTTTTACCTATGTTATAGTTAACTAGTATTGTTACTTATAAATTGATTATGATTATATAATATCAATAATGATAATGATTATTAAAATATTTTATAAATTCATTATTTTCATATATATATATGCTTCTATACGAATTAGAGTTTGAAAAACGATTTACAACATTTCAGTAGATGGTAGGTCGTACATAAGCATTAACGTTGATTACATTTTCTCATCAGATGGAATGATATAACAGTATATATAATTAGTTTCCCATGAATAATAAATTTTATATCATTAATTTCATATATATACTTTAAATATATACTCATTACCATTTATGTCATAATAAAATAAAAAATTCCCCACTTTACCTCGTGGAGGCGGTGGTCTACATGTACACAAGAGTGATGTTATCATTTTTTTATGGATAGTAAGGTAAGAAGTTATATCTTCTGTTATTATTAAGGAAGTATTATTTTTTAATTAATATAATATATTTACTTTAAATCCATAATTATATTCATCTATTGGAGGTAGTGGAGGAAAACGAATTACCTTACGTCCCGACATAGTCCTCCGGCGTACACATGATCATCATTTTTGTTTCCCATTTGATTAAAAAGATTATTTATATGGGTAATTATACTAAATTTTTATTGTATAATTATATAGGATACAATTATTTATTGTATCATCCTTTTTAATAATATTTTATTTAGTTTTAAGAAGAAAAAAACAAATATTGATGCTTCAAATTTACACCTCTTATTCAGAGAGCTATATTAGGATTATAATTAAACCCTTCATAAGAGGGTTTCATAATAAAACCAATGATAATATGACATGGTAAGGGATATAAACAATAGATCTGGATAGGTATTTTCTGATCCCCAAGGCATAGGATGTTTTAATTAATGTGGCGATGATGTACCCATTTATTAATAGGGGAGGGAGAACAATTTAAATTTTTCAAAAGGAAAAGTAATATGAATGTTTTACACATGGTACATGTATCCAAAATGGTTCATTATTGATGTTTAATTGATTTAATATATATATGATCAAATAGTATCAACTTTATATGTTTTTTATCACTATATCCTTTTTCATTATCGTATAACCACCCCTAGTAAACCTGTTTTAACCTTAATCACGGTAATTAATTTTTACTATATTCACTCTTCATTATTAATAAATATAAAGTATTAATTGTTATATATTAAAAATTATTATATTTATAAAAATAGAACGGTTTTTTATAAATTTAATTCATAAAATTGGGATAATTTAACTTACAATAATGCCTGCATACATGATTAAAAAATCGATTTTCCAATGAATATAATTTAAAAAATAAAATAAAATGTATGTAAAAAAATTATCATAAAATTGATTAAAATTAAAAAAAATTCATAATAAATTAATTTTATTTTATTCCATTTTAGAAAAAAATATATATTTAAAAATTATTTAAATGAAAGCATTGTTTTCAATGAAAATTAATAAAATTTCACTATTATGTAAAAAATTATAATTTTATTAAAAATACCAAAAATTCAATGTGAGATATTTTTGACATATTGTTACAAAAAATGAAGTTACTTATTCAATAAATGTTTTATATATTTTGAAAAAAAATATTTTATTATTTCTTCTCAAATTGTTGTAATTTTTTTTTCAAAAAATGTATTTTCATTTCAAATAAAGACATTAATAAAAAATAAGTTATTATCTTTAAATATATTTTATTTTTATAAAACATTTATACATAATTTTAAATAATTTTTTATAAATATTTATACCACCACGTTTAATATAAATTTTATAATATTTATTTTTTAATAATAAAATATATAGGGTATTTCATTTTTTTAAAAATCATTATTGTGTGTAAGGAAGTATATCAATAAATTTATGATTGTTTGAAAAAAATCCTAAAATCTTTGGGTGTCACAAGGAAATATTTCATGAAGTAATTTCTTGTAATTAGAGGTGTTTTCAATTTAAATATCATATAGAATTCACTTATGGAGAAATTCAAGTGTGATTACTGATGTAATTTCAACCATGCCAATAATATAGAATCAATCCTCCTTAATAATTTGTTATATTATACACTCGGTTGTCTTAACCATTTAAGACACATACAAAAATTAAAACAATTCAAATTATTACATTTTTAAAGCAAAAAAATTTATTAATTCATTATCATTTCCCATTCACCGCGCCTAAGAATATTAGTGTACAATATGGCCTATCTCGGTAATGAAGACCCGATATTAAATAGTATTTAGGACAATATTTTCAACAACTAATAATTCTAACTATTACTAGGATGTTAGTGGTTGATTAATTTGGTTTCATTCATCTTGTTAGATAAAACTAATAAAACCATAAAACACATAAAAACAAACAAATAATAAAAAATATAATTTATAAGGTTTTTGAAATAGGTTCATATTTCTTGTGGTCTCATTATTTCTATATGAACTTTATAGACCATCAAATCCATAATGAAGGTTCCCAGAATTCACATTGAAGCAATAAATTATAGAACAATAGAATATATCCATTAGATTTTAGGATTGGACAAGACAGTCATTGAAATATGAAGAAAATGAAAATCTTTGTAGTCTTGAATCAATTGATAGAAACACATCCATATACAAATGGATAATTTAAATCATGTTTCACAGAAGATAAATTATCTACAAATTACATGAATGTGGGGATACCAATCAAGTATCAATATGTCTCATGATCTCAGAGATTATATGCACAAGAAAACTTAAATGCACTCTCTTACAATCATAATTGAACCATTAAAAAATTATTCATATATATTCATCAGAGAATTCATCATGGCGGTCTACACATTCCCTCTAAAAGAAAGAAAAAATAATTAGCTACACATGAAGTCATTTCTCTACTTATTATTGGGTTTTATGAGATATCTCTACTCTAATAAGAATTGAATACATGTGACATGTGGGATGAACATTAGGGGGAATTTTTATGAAGCTATTTCACAACCTAATGAACTAAGTATTTGAGCGGATGAATCAAAATATTTCTACAGGGGTTGGAGGATAACATGTTATTTATTCCCTAAAATAAGGGTTTATCAAATTCTAAAATTTTCTATATTCATATTTATGATATTTGAATATTGAATATCATAGGCTACGATATGCATATATCATAAATATGCATTATTTGTTTCATTTTTCATAATTATAGATTATGAATGATTATAAAACATGGTTTCTATATGCATGCAACACTACTCCATCACCACAAACGCCCAATAGTAATACATGTTGACCCAATGAAAAAATCATACTCTTTAAATATTGACTTGATAACAACTAAAGTGAAACAATTGATAACTACAATTATTATAATATCAATAAATATAATTGTGTCACAAATCATAATAAATACAATTTAGTTTTCAGTTTTAGAGACATAAATAAATCTGTGATAAAAGAAATCCCATATCCTTTTCATCTAATAGATGCTTTTGACACTATACAAAAATATTATTATTCAATAATAAATCCTCAACATATGTTACAAAATTATTCAAGAATAATAATCTTTTCTGTGTTTTATTCGTATTTTTCATCTTCATAACCTAGGGAATTAAAATATAAGACAACATGACCTCAAATAGTAACAAATGGAATGTATATAGAAAAAGAAATCCAGAATTCATACAACATAAAAAATAGTAGATATATAAAATAATCAAATATGTTATATAATAAACATCATTAAGGAGGAATATATCCATGTATGATATAATAACATAAATAATAACATGGATTACAATAATTAGTTTATAAATTTTAAAATTAATAATGTTGGACATCATAGTCTTATCTTCCCAGCCTCATGCTAATACATCATACATAAATAGGTATGGAATGTGAGAAATAAATAAGATAGTTTTTCTCATAAAACAGAATAATTCGTTAAGGGAATATCTAATTTAAGGCCTCACCAATCACTAACCATGTCAAATTTTTAGTAACCAGATATTTCAAAATAACACTATGCTTGATAGATTATACAACACTCAACACAGAGTTTAACCAAACCAAAAAGTATTATTATTTAAATACTACCATTATAATATATCTATTTGACCAGTTTTTATGAATAGGGTTAACTATATTATAAAAATATTTTTTAATGTTTTGTAGAATATATTCATTAATAATATATAAGTTTCAAATTCATATATGAATCATTTTATACTTCAAAAATAAATTTTAGTCAAAGAAGTTTCTATATTGAATGTTTTATATGGTAATAATGAGAATTTTTTTGAAATCTTATAATTTTTATCATATAAGGTAGAATCAATTTTTAAATCATAAAATAAAAATTTACGCAATTTAAAAATTTGGGATTTTTCTCAAATGATTGATTTTCTAGTGAATAGTGTAGAATATAAATTTCTAAAATATTATATTTAAGTTCATTAAATAAAGTAATTTTAAATCTAATCTATAATTTTTATTTGTTATTAATTTAAATTATGATCAATTTGATTGATAATATTCTAATTTGAGTAAATAGTTTTCATTATTTTGAAATAAGTTAGTTTTTATACATAAAAATTTATTTTTCAAGAAAAATTGTTTTCAATTGCATTTTACGTATTCATATTAATAATAATTTTTGACACTTATACAAATATAATCTCGAAAAACTGATACAATACTTTAAATTTCTAGATTCAAAATTTTAATATATTTCCCTTTTATTTTTAGGCACTACAAATACTAGATGTGGTAAAAATATCACATTGATAAAGGTTAAATCACGTATTTGTTTTAAAAAATAATTTGTTATGTAATTATAAATCATCCCAAATATTTTCATTATTTCATTTTGTAAGAACTCATATCTTCATTTTAGATGTGTCTTTCATTTCTGGGTGTTTATGATAAAAAGAAGAGTTTTTGGAAATTTATGGAGTATACACTGTGTACATATAAGTACACACCTTGTACCTAGTTGCTACAGGTGACCATGTACTGGCCGTGTAACAGCTGAGTACATGGCCATGTGGGGTGACCTAGAGTCCACCTATAGTTGGTCCCAATAAAGGATACTACACACCGTGTACTTTTAAAAGACACACAATGTACTTTTCTATTTATTTCATTAAATGGTCTGGAGTTAGGTCTCATTCATAAAAATACCTTATTATCTATTCATCTCATCCAGAATTGACTATACGGTGAGATTATTCATTCAGCCACCAACTCAGCATCTATTTTCTGAATCGACTATAGTCAATTGCATTGGAATCACCACAGTAAGATCTTCCTTCTTCTATAGCCTCATTTTCTAATTTCTCCTCTTTCATGAGATATTCATTGTTGAAATTTTTAGAGTTTTTGTAGATATACATAGTTATAAGGATATTCAAGGCCAAAGGATCATGTAAAATTATCGTACAATGGAAAGGTATGTGGTTTTTGACTTTCTATAGTTAGTCTTTGAGTTATATTGTCAAACGTGCCTAATACCATTGTTTGTGGTATTGCATGTTTATGGTTTTTAGTCTTGTTATTGTTATCTATTATATGTGTTCCTGAGTAGAGTATTAATGTTTGTAAATAGGGTTTTTTACCTTATTATGGATGTGTTTCCTATGTTTTCTTGATATTGACCATTTGATTTAGCTTTGCCGGTTAGGCTGCTTTATTTTCCATGACTAGTATTATTAGAATATAGTGATTTTATTTGACATGTTGAGTGATGTTGTAGACTATTAATCATAGTATTTCTCGAGTTTTACATTTATCTTCCTCATATAGTTTGTGCATGATAGATTTACACAGTTTTGTGGGAACCTAGTTGTGTAGACCATTGGTAGAATGGACACTTAGGGCTTCTCCAGAGTGTTTATTACCTTTTACATTGCGAGACCATATGGGGGATGGACTTTGGGCTCCCTCAGAGTGTATTTAGTTCAATGTTGCGAGACCAAATAGGGAATTGGGTGTGGAGTGCTTCCTCAGAGTGTCTCTATTTACAAATACAAGACCACATGGCGAATTGACTATGAATTCTTCCTCTGATAGTCTTTGTTAATGATGAACCAGAGAGGTAATACTGTGATTCCATCCCAAAGGTATTCTTGTGTTTGACTGGTAGAACCAAAGGGGATAGGCTATGAATTCATCCCATAGGGTTACTTGTTTTTTATTAGTTGCATACTTGATATATGAAAAGGAATTCAATTGAAACTATAGGATTGTTTACTTTTGAGTACTTGTTTACTTATTCTTTTTGATTATTGTCTGCCATATATATTAATTGACTGTTAGGCATGGATATTTTGGGGGTTTCCTTCTAGGATTCGTCCCACAGCCTATTTGTGTCATGCTTTTGGGCCTAAACAGATTATATTACTATAGGTATATATTATGGAAAGCACCCTTAAACATCAGGTACTTGATTTTTGTGGAGTTGGAGAGCATGGGACCAAGCTAAGGCTTGTGATTCTACTTGATTTTATTAATTTTTTTCACTTTGGTTTCATACCGTATTCCAGTATTGTGACATGTTTGGATGCTTTCCTAGATATATGTGACATGCATCATTTATTTATGTGCTTCAGTTTTTTATCTACTTACATTATTCCACTATTTATCATTGCAAGTTATTATTACCGCTTCCACTATTGTTATATATTTATTTATACTGCTTTACTCTCCCAATGAGGTAATTTTGTCCCCAATATCACACTGAAGGCCCTCGCTACTAGTCGGAAAACTCTGGATTTTTGGGATATGTGCTTTAGGCCATGTGACCCATCAGGCACCTCTAGACGGCACCCAGAACTAGGCCGTTACAAAGTGGATTAAGAGGGATTATTTTCTTCTTGATTTTCTATTTGGAGCCTATATGAAGGGATATGAAGGAATAAGTAGTTGATAAAAAAATTTCATAGGAGTAGCTAACTCGTGTATAGGGAAAATCCAATTTACCTATTTTATTGCAATTTTTCTAATTTTTGAAATTTACATTTGATTGGATTTCACCGTTGTGTGATTCACATATTTTGTGATATTATAATTGTTATCATTGAGGTTCCATTCTTATTGAAACCCAATGATATGAGGTTATGCCATCTCATTCATCATATAGTAACATACTTAAGATCACCTGCCATGCATTATTTCTATGCCTTTTAGGGTACATTACTTATTGCATGTTGTTGTGATAGATGTGGGGCGAGCTATTCATGTTGTTGTGGTAGATGATTCGATATATTAGCTTCTATTTTAGAGTGTATTTGGATATGAAAAGTTTCATTTGAATGGACTCCAAAATTTGGTTCCTGAGGTGTTATGAGCCCTCAATGACCATAATTTAGTGGATCATTTCTCTATTATGTTGTATATGACACGTAGACGATGCTAAATTTTTATTTCCGGGGAGTATAGGCCCTCATAGATATTTTTTTGGAACATTAACGTTCGTTTTAGTGTTTTCTAGGTTCTGGAGTAGTTTCTGAGATTTATTGTCTAAAAAACCCAGAATACACGACATGTGATGATAAATATTTTCCATGTATCCTTTTGTTTGGGAAGGAACTTTTTTTTATAAATACACATTGTGTACTGTATGTAAATGACTTGTAGTATATACCTATTTCACATGTTTTTTCTATCAGAGACACAAGGTTTGGAAATATTTGGTGGAACACGTCGTGTACCGGACGTATACACTGTGTGTATAGTCCATGTGTCCAGCCACGTCACCAACGACATAGATGGATTATGGGTAGTTAGTAAACGTCATGTTTGGAAGAAACATGTTGTGTAGAGTTATCCGTGTAGCAGTTTGTGTGACTAACAACACAGGTTGAAGAATTTATTTCTAGTACACATCATGTCAAGATCAAACATTTGGTGTAGTCATGATCTAGGAGAACTGTGTGGGTTAGTCATGTATAAGAACCCGGGTATGGAAAAATGATTCAAGTACATTTCGTATAGGCATTATACGGGTCGTGCATCCATGTTTTAGTGAACTTGAACGCTTTCTTTATCATGATCCATTCTTGTGCTTCTATGTTTCAGTCACTGTAAATAATGACTTATTTGTTCATTTGACCTTGAATAGTCATTACACCGAAACATCATCAAGTTGTACGCCAGTTACAGGGCAGAGATTAGACACCGGACAAGGCAGATTAGGGACTACCCATAAATACAACACTCATTCTCATCTTGGAACCAACCGTTATTCCAGAAAAAGCTGGTTATGAACAGTTCCGAGAGGGAATTATGAGGATCATTCCAACCTTCAGGGGTGCATCGCATCCTGCCCCGTCTATGGTAGAATTAATGCAGGTCTTTCTACAGCAGCATCCTCTAACCTTCTTTGGGAAAGAAGACCTCAAGCTATTGAATCATGGTTAAATTCCATGATTTTGATCTTCGAGCATCAGGATATGCCTCAAAAGAGGAGGTTTAATATCACTATATATTTTCATTAGTATTTTTACAAGTGATGGTGGGATGTGATCTCATAGGTGGGATGACTATAGGTTGTGGCATGGGATGTGTTTCAGTGTGTATTGAATGACTACTTTTACCCAGAGACTTTTAAGGCTGATCAGGCCTCATAGTTTATCAGTTTGGAATATGGTAATCTCTCAGTCGTAGAGTATTCATCTCATTTCACAGATATTCATTGCTTCAAAACCATCCTAGGAGGGGATGAGTTAATCTTAACAAGGAAGTTTGAGGATGGTCTCAGGAACAACATCTGATCTCAGGTGAACATCTTCTGGTTGACTTCCATCACCTCTATAGTCAACTAGGGACAGATCACATAGCACAATATGAGATATTTTAGAACTGTGATATATGTTGGATTTGAATTCAATGTTGGTAGCCCTCCTATTGATATCAGGAAGTTCCATAGGGAGTCTACGTATGGAAATCCGAGGAGACATGATACTTTTTTTGCTATGCAGGTGGTGTGCTACTAGTCTGGGACGAGCGGGAATAGGAGGGCACATTTCCCTAGAGACCCAGTGGAGTTCCGGTCTTATGGAAAGATCAGTCATCTTCAGAATTTGTGTTAGATATTTTCACCAGAAGTGGGGGAAAGGGTTTTTATTTGACTCCTTGTTTAGCGACAACACCCCCAGTTTCTCATCAGTCTTGGAACTGGAGTTCACCCGACCATTTAGGCTAAGGTGGATTTCATGTTCGTGGTATCCATTCACCAGGCGTTAAATGAAAACATATTGGATTCGCTCATAGTGGTCAGGCAGGGTCATAGGTTCGTGGTAGAGGCCAGAATTTTGTGGTGGAGCAGACCCAGTAGGAGAAGAATCTCAAACCCTCTACAGTTAGAGGTATGATTCTAGTAGCCTCTTTTGTAGCTTCTACATATTTCTATATAGGGGCTTCCCATATATTAAAATCAGTAGCTATTTTGGAGATCCTTGGTCTCTGTATCTTTTCTTCTCTTAATATCATGACATTAGACACTTCATCAGAGACTAGAATAGGTATTTTATGCCAGTGAAAGGAGTGATCACTTGAGGATGGTGGGTGTAACTTCATATAGGCCATCTATGACCTAGATATGAAAATATATTATTTCATTCTTAGAATGGACTGGTTGGTTCCCTTCATGGCTTTAGTTGGATGCTATTATCGTAGGGTGAGTTTCACATCACCATAGGTAATTTCTTTTTTTCATAAGTGTGAAAGGGATATCTAGGCAAGTAGAGCGGGACCCGAGTATCATGGATTTGGAGGTGTTATAACCCAAATTTATAGCATATATATGGTTGACCAGGGGACATCATAATTGTACATTCCTTCAGCGGTCGATTGTTTCAGGGGTGTCTTTCTAGAGGACTTTTCAGGTTTTCCTTTTGAGTGAGACATGTACTTTTCTATTGAGAGCATGTTAGGAGTTATTCTAGTGTCTCTTCCTCCTTATAAGATGGAAATACTAGAGTTAGAAGAGTTCAATAAGAATTTGGAGGAGCTGTAGGAAATGGTTTTTATTTGACCCAATACATATCCTTGGGGTTCTCTAGTTCTTTTTGTGAAGAAGGTGGATGATACCCTCAGAATTTTTGAAGATTATTGGAAGATGAACCTGTTGACTGTCATGAACCGATATCCCTTGTTTAGGATTGATGATCTCTTTGATTAGCCTCATAGAGCCCAGGTGTTTTCAATGATTGACTAGAGATCTAGTTATCCTCTGTTTCACATTAGACCTTATAATATACCTCTTACAACCTTTTGGAGTAGGTATGGTCCATATGAGCACGTGATTATGTCATTCGGTCTCACAAAATCACCTAAATTATTTATGGCTATGATTAAACTAGTATTCCATCCATACATGAATCAATTCATAGTAGTATTAGTGGATGATATCTGGGTGTACTAGTACACTCAATAAGACAATGCTACCCATCTTGAGATCATCTGGAGTACTCTGAGAGTGCATTAGTTGTATGCTAATCTCTCAAAATGTCACATTTGGATGAACCACATTTACCTTTTGGGTCTTGTTATCTTAGAGATAGGTTTATTAGTAGACCCAGAGAATGTGAGAGAAGAAGTATTATGGGAGAATCCTAAGAAAAAATTTGTGGTGCAGTGTTTTATAGGGATGGATGGTTACAAGAAATGTTTAATATAGAAATTTTCACACTTTGCAGCACTGTTGACAAGCCAGACTAATAAGGGAGTGAAGTAATTTTGGTCATATGTATGTGAGTTAGCCTTTCATGAGTTGAATGGAAGGTTTATGTTATCACTGATACATGTTTTTCCAAAGTCTTGCCAGAGTTATATAGTTTTCTATGACGCGTCATGTATTGGGCATGGAGAAGTGCATATGCAGAGGGATGGAGTCATGGCGTACGAGTCTCAGTAGTTGAGGCCACATGAGATGAATTACCTGACGCAAGATCTCGAGTTTTCTACAGTTGTTCATGATCTGTGTTGTTGGAGACATTACCTATTGGGAGTTCATTTTGTGGGTTTCAATGACCCAAAAAGTCTCATGTATATATTTACTCAGCACGATCTAAATCAAATATAGCAAAGGTGGGTTGAGTACCTTCAGTATTTTGATTTTAATTTTTCTTATATGTCGAGGAAAGGAAACGTATTAGCTGATGCTTTGAGTAGGAGGACGCATATATAGGCAGTTAAGGAGGACAACATTGAGTTAATTATTATGGCTATGTTCTCTTAGATGAATTTGGATTTGCATGATAGATATGGGAAGACATTTCCTTCTTCTATAGATGTTACCTCTACACTACTTGATCAAGTGTGAATGAGGCAACTATCAGATTCTAAAGGCCTAGTGCTGCAAGGGAGTGTGTCAAGAGAGGACCCCATTCCTAGATGGACGATAGCCGAGGATGAGATCTTGTTTTTTAATGGTCGCGTATGGGTTTTTGTAGACATACACGAGGAGAATATGTAGGACATTCATTCTTTAGTTTGGGATGTTCATCCTAGCATCACCATGATGTATTGGGATCCACAACATCAGTATTGGTGGCCAGATATGAATAGATATGTTGCTGGGTTTATCTTGAGGTATTTCACCTGTCAGTAGGTGAAGGCGGAGCATCAGCGACCAATAAGGATTTTGCAATAGGTACCCATTCCCGAGTGGAATTGGAATGATGTCGCGATGGATTTCATGATAGGTTTTCCAATATCACCTCGAGGGATGTATTTAGAATGGGTTTTCGTTGACATAAGGACTAAAGTTTCTCACTTCATGTCGATCAAGGAGACCTTCTATGTTAATGAGCTGGGAAGGCTATACATCCGAGAGATTGTATGTCTACATGGGGTCCCACACACCATTGTTTCATGCAAGGATGCACATTTTACTTATCAGGTCTGGATGATACTATAGAGGACTGTGTGTACACATGTACTTCTGAGTACATCTTACCACCTACAGACATATGGCTAGTATAAGCGAACAATTCAGGTGCAGGTGGACATGATATGAGTAAGCGTCCTATTTATAGAGGTTTATGGGAAAAAACATATCTCTTGTGGATATTTCTTATAATAATAGTTTTCATAAAACTATTCAGATGGATCCTTATTAGGATTTGTATTGTAGGCAATGCTGATCACCCCTATGTTGGCTGGAGGCAGGACATGTAGCTTTGCTGGGACCCCATCATGTCCAAGAGACCACGAAGCAGATTGAGTTGATTATGAAGAGTATGGATACTAAAAAGTCATGTAAAAAGTATTATGATGATATATGGAGATGACCTTTGGTGTTCAAGGTCAGTGATCAGGTTTTTCAACATGTCACACCGAGGATGTTACATAGAATGATTTGTAGATAGAGAAATATTTTGTCGAGATATGATGGGCCATTTGAGGTTTTAGAGAGAGTCGTGTCAGTTTCATATTAGTTATAGTTACCTCAGATTTACCAGGATATGCACGATGTCTTCCAAATTCATCATCTATGACATTACATCCTTGACCTGTCTCATGTCTTTCAACCCAAGGAGGTCGAGCTGGAGATCGACTCATCATTTGAGGAGAATCATATCCAGATTTTTTATCATAGTGAAAAGGTTCATTGTGGCTATTCTGTTCATCCAATATGAGTGTTATTGAAGCACAGGAAAGTACATGATGATCCTTGGGAGAGGGATGATGATTTATGATCGCAGTGGCTAGAGCTGTTCGAGGATTCTTCTTCTATGCCACCTTACTAATGAAATTTAGGGAAAAATTTATTTAAGGGGGGGTTGTTTTTAAGAACTCGGATCCTCTATTATAGTATGCCTTTAATTTAAGGTTTTTTCTAGAAAAAGATGAGTTTTTTAAAATTGCAGGAGTAAATTCCATATACATAAAAGCACACACTATGTACATGGTTTCCGCAGGTGATAGTTTACTGGTTGTGTAACGACCGAGTACTTGTTCATGTGGGGTGACCTAGAGACTTCCTAAAGTGGGGATCGATGAAGGAAAGTAAACATCATGTATGTTTTAGAGACATTTTGTGTAATTTTATTTTAATTTAATTATATTGACCGGGGTTGCATCTCATTCATAGAAATACCTCCTTCTACATTTGTCTCATCCAGGACCAACCATATGGTGCGATTCTTCTCTGATCTCCCAACTTTCCATCCATTCTCCGAATAGACCGTCGTTGATTGTGTTGGAATTGTCACGGTAATCTCTTCCTTCTTCTAGAACCTCATATCCTGATTTCTCCTCTTTCGTGAGATATTCATGGTTGAACTTTTTTATCATTTTTATATATCTATGGTGTTCTAGTGAGATTCTAGTCCTCAGGCTCATGTATATTGACCGTACAATGCTGAGGTAGGTTTTATTCTTTTCTGTATTTACTCTTTCTGTTATATGTGAAAAATGACCAATACGATTTTTTAGGGTATTCTGTGTGTATGGTTTTTAGCCATGTTATTGTTTGTTATGCCTTGTGTGCCTGAGTAGAGGATTTATGTTTGTAAATCGGGATTTTTTCCTTGTTATGGATGTGATTACCTTGTTTGATTTATATTGACCCTTTTCTCTAGATTTTCCTTTTATGATACTTTGTTTTTCATGCCTAGTATTGTTATGATTTAGTGATTTCATCTAACATGATCTGAGGCGTTGTAAGCTAGTTATCCAAGTAGTTTTTGAAGTTTACTTTGGATGCCACATACCATTTGTGCACAATTGATTTAAAATGTGATGTGGGAACCTAGTGTAGTAGACCTTAGGAAGAATGGACAATGAGGGCTTCTCCAGAGTGTCTATTTACTTTTACATTGCAAGTCCATAGGGAGGATGGACTTTATTATCCATCTGAGTGTCTTTACGTCCATGATTCAAGACCATAGGGTGAATTAGACGTTTATTTCTTCCTCAGAGTGTATAGAGTTTCTTATACAAGACCACATGGGGAATTGATGGTGAGTGATTCCTAAGAGAGTCTTCGCTAAAGCTGAACCAGAGGGGTTAGACTGTGAGTACTTCCAAGAGGGTTACATGTGTTTGATTCGTTGAACCAGAGGGGACAGGCTATGAGTACTTC
Organism: Viscum album; assembly: GCA_963277665.1. NCBI lineage: Eukaryota > Viridiplantae > Streptophyta > Magnoliopsida > Santalales > Viscaceae > Viscum > Viscum album. The sequence goes on from OY728157.1 coordinate 476,062,179, forward strand.
TAAGATGGTTAATTTTTTTATTAGCTGCTTACTAGATATATGAAAATAAATTCTATTCAAACTGTAGAGTTGATTACTTTTGAGTTCTTCCTTGTTTACCGCTTCTTTTTACTTATTGCCTGCCATATATATTTACTAACTGTTAGGAATAGATATTTGGGTGGTTTCCTATTGGGATTCATATCACACCCTATTTGGGTAATTTTTTTGGGCCCAAACAGTTTATATTACTGCAGGTATAAATAAAGTAAAGTGAAATTCTAGTTCAGGTACTTGATTGATGTAGAACTGGAGGGCATGGGACCAAGCTAAGGCTTGTGATGCTGCTAGAGTTTATTGGTTTTCATTGCACTTTTTTAGTATTGTATTTATCATTGTGACTTTATTGGGTTATTTCCTAGACATATGTGACGTACATCAATTATATATGTGCTTCAACTATTTATCTACATGAAGTCTTCCAATGTTTATTGTTGAATGTTATTATTACTTTTTCCACAATTGATATCTATTTATTTCCACTACATTACTCATCCAATGAAGGAATAGTTTCTCCACTATCACACCTAAGTCCCATGCTGCTAGTCGGAAGCCTCTTGCGTTTGGGGAAATGCACTTGAGGCCAAGTGACCAGTCAGTCACCTATGGGCAGCACCCAGAACAGGGATGTTAGACATTTTACGGGATTAATTTTACCTAAGTCTTAATTAGTTTTTATATATTTAATTTTTGAATAATTACCCTTGGAAAATAAAATTTATATTTTCTTATGAAATTAATATTTTGAAATTTGACTAACATGAAATTAATATATATAATATCATTCCATAAGATTAAAATAATTTAAGTCTATGCGGTAAATATTAATTTTTTATTTTAATTAATTATTTTTATCATGATAATTGTTTTAGTTATTATTTATTTAATAATTACCATAAAATATTTTGGAACTCCGATTTAATATTTATTAAATCAATTTTAAAATTATATAAATGATTTAAAAAGTATAAACGAAATATTTATTGATTGAGTTATACTGAACCAGGAATATTATAGATATATATTTCATATTATATATTTTTTAAAATTATATATGATATTAAAATGTTTTTTTGTTTCATTAAAGTCAAATAAAATTAATAGTGTGAAAAATTACGTTATTGATATTTTATGGAAAATAAAATTTTATTAAATTATTAAAATAATAAATATTTTGAAATATGATAGTCAATATTATATACAGTGTAATAAAAGTATCTCTTGGCCATTTAATCATAAAATTTTACCTTATAATTATGTTTATAACACTTTAAACGTGAAAATAATGCAACTCAGGTTAGGTTTATAATAGGTTATCTATATGGGTAAACCAAAGGATAAGGTTTAAAATAGCACATAAACCCATAAATTTTTTTAATATGACGATATTTCAACCATATAACTGCTAAAATTTTAATTTAATCCCACATTTTTTCAATTTCTCATGAAAATGATGTCACTATATTTTAATCATTGTAGTAATTCTTTATGTTTCCTTTCAATCAATATAAAAGGGATCCACCTATCCTCTCTTCTATAATCAATATAAAAACTATTTTATTAATAAAAATCCTACCAAAAATTATTCTAAATACCCTCATAAAAATTTTAGAGGTCTTTTTATTCCTAAAATAACAACCATAGATCTCATAATAATAGATCTAAATAGGCTATCCTGAATAAGTTGTAATCATCTTCACTAACTCATTCAAAATAATTACATTTTCAACTATCCCTAAATAAATTTTAACCATCCTAAAGTAATAACTCAAAAATATTCAATACACTAGGTTGTTATTATGATTATGGTATATCTATTTTTTCACTATTTTACATACATAAAAAACATATCTCATGCAAACGTACAGCTTACCGTCTCCACATAGAGATGTAATTGTATTTTCATCACCAATTTACATAGATATTCATAAATACATAAAAAATGAATATCAATTATGTTTTTTATATAACTATTATTTTGGAATTATAATATAATATATACCTTCTCATTTTCTAATCTATTGGAAAATGGCTATGTCTCTTATGTGTACATGTCAACAACAACATCTATAATGTATTAGGAAACGTTTTTCTTCTCCATTTAATATGGATAGTGATAAGAAATAATTTAATGAATAATATATATATATATATGATAATAACCATATCATTCAATAGAAAATTATTACTTACCTTTATTCTATTTGATCTATCAAAATGTGAAAATAGCGTTCAAGCATTTATATGACATAACATCTCCATGAACAATGTAGTTCATTTTTCAATCAATTAATATTATAGATAACTATAAATATACACATATATATATTAAATATATATGATATTTATATTTTTATTAAAGAATTTCAATTATGGAACCATCATAAAATTTTAATGAACAAAGCATTCGAACACAAACATTGATGAAAAAAGATGCAGTAATCACATGAATTAGTGATTTTAATAAGTATTTTTAAATTATTATAAGATAAAATATAAAATATAAAATAATACATAGTATTATATAAAATGTTATACTTCATTAATATATTTATAAGAAATATTTATTTATTATACATAAGGTTTGAACACATACGATGGATGTCAGACCATCAGTAAGGGTTTTGTCCCTCCAATTGTCCTCTTTTGGAGATACATTATCTTATAAACCAAAATTATTTTATTATGTGTATCTTATACTAATTTGTTATTTTATATCATTAATATCTTTAAATTAATGGTATTTAATGTTTCATTTTGATTTATTTCTTTCATGGGGGTGATGATTCGAATGGTACCAAAGTGGTAACTTTTTATTTAACAATCTCATCATTATTAATAATTGATATAGTTTAACCTTCATTGCGAGTAATATTTTTTTATTTATATCTTAAATCACAATAAATTTTATTTTCCTCTGGTAATTTATATAAATTGATTTATTTTCCATTCATTTAAGTCTCCTATCATTATCAAAATAATGAAATAATTTTTTTAAGGTTAACAAACCTTTAACATTCTACTCAGACGGGAATCAATCACTTCATTATCCATATATTCTTTAAAATTTATCAAAAAATGTATTTAAAATTAATTATTTATTTATTAATTAAATATTTACCCATTTATGACTTTTTTAGAAAAAATTTTAAAAGTAATATTTATTTCTTTCTGAATGAGGTACCTTTTCACCTTTTTTCAAAAATGAAAAATGAATTTGTTTAACTTATATAGCATGAAAAAAATTTCCTACCAACATAAAAACTCAATAATTTGAAGATTTATTTAAATTTTCATATTTTTTTAATCATTTAAATTGTTTTCCTTGATATTTTTGAATTTTTTTGACTTTAAATAAGTTATTTCAAAGTGAAAAGTGGTATATTTCCCAAGAAATATTCCAGTGATATTTTTAATGTGTTTTAATCTATGTTAGTATAAATTTTTTAATGTAATATTTTATGAAGGATATAAACAAAATATGTTTTCCACCATATTTTTTGGATTGTTTTTGATAATAGACATATGGTAAAGTATTGAAATTTTGAATTTTAGTTCTTAAAATATGGATAATAATTTATTTTTATTTATTATTGATTAAATTGTGTTGTATGATAATATTATGAATGCATTTGACATATTAAGTGATGTTGGGAACCTAGATTTATAAATCCCATTGATGACATAGTAGGTCTCATTTGAAAAAAAAGTTGTCTAGCCTGAGTAAATGAGTTTTTGTTGTATACATGTCCATAGTTTAAACTGTCTTGGAATAATACCTAAACAATAACTTCAAGATGTATAGGATTGTACAATCCATCATTTTGAAATATATTACTAGTTTTTATGTGATCATTTAGGAAAATATCCTTATATACATTTCATTATTAATATACAGTGCTTGAGAGATAATTTTAATTTTCATAGGTCAGAAAATAATGGTAAAGTAGTTTTACTATAATTATAAAAACATATCTATATATTGATGGCAGTAATCTTAATTTATTAGGATAATTATATAATATTTATAGGATGTTGAAGAGGGATGAAATTTAAAAGAGTGTGTAAAGAAAATCACATCTTCTTTGAAACAGATCTTTTATATCTTAAATAAATAGACATAGGGTTGGTATTTTAGTAAGACAACACTCTTAGAAATATAGGCATTGAAATGATAAATTCAATTCTATTTTTTTTGTGAAATAGATAATGAATATGATGGGGAAATAGTTTTGGTTGATTTTTTTATAAAACTTTTATTAAAAGAACTTTTTTATTAAATTTCATTTCATATATAAAATCCTCCAATAAAAGACATTTTAAAATATTTTTAACATTAGTTTTCAAAAAAAAATTAATTTTACAAAAAAAAATTATATTGTCACCCAGAAACACGGATTTTTCTTTCTCTCAAAACCCTTTCACTCGACTAATATTGTCACATGGCAACCCATAATGACCTTCGATCATGTATTACAATATATTTTCATACATTGTTTTAATTTTTCTCCTCAATGATCCTTACTTCATACTTATTTTGATAACCTAATGATACATCTATCAAAATGAACAAATGTTTAAGGTTTTTCTTGATCACTATTTTTACTTTATTTGTATAGTCACTTTTCTCAAATGATGTATCCTTCATCTATTCCCACCGACATCAATTTAGTTAATAGTAATTCAAGAGATATTTTGAATTGTCAACATCCATATTTTGTAGGTTATTTTTTATATTTATATATAAATATATTATATGATATTTATAGATTTGATTTTTAAATTATTTTTTTATATAATTTATTTTCAATTATAATTTATTTGTTATTTTTTTAATTATATGTATTTTTTATTGTTATATATTTTTTTCTAGTATAATTTTTTAAATTGTTTTTTTGTTCACATTGGTATATGAGTAAACCATTGTGTGTAATAATTTTAATATATGACTCCTGTATTGATATTTTTTTAATAGATAAAAAAATTATATTATTTAAAATGGTTATATTTTTACAGAAATTTTATTTTTTACTTCGTTAGATGATCTATATTGGATTCAATTTTTATTATATTTTTCTGATACTTACTTTATGGTCTCCTAATTATAACCAATAATTGAGAATCTGGTTTTTTTTACTATGGTGTAACAAAAATAGTCTTATGTTGATTTAATTTGGTGGAATAATGAGTAACATTTTCGATTTTATATAAATTTTTACATTCTTTAATGTTAATGTATTTATGTTGTTTGTATGATCATTATTACTTAAACAAAAACTATTAACCATCCAAAAATTTGAGATAATATAATTAAATTGTACTCCGATTGTTATTTATTTTTAATTTAATTCAAATATATATTTATTCAGTGCGGATCCTCTATCTAAATACCAATTTCATTATGTATAATTTTTTAGATCAAATTTTTATTAGTAATTAATTGTTTTGGTTATTTATTTATGATTAAAATATATCTATTAATAAGTATTTTTAAATTTTTATATGTATAAATATGTTTATCATTTATATTTTCATATTAGGTAAATAATTATATGCAAGTACACATAAATTTTTTTGAGGTTGCATACATCTTTCAACATCAAAATCATAATGGAAGAGGAATTGTGGCATGCATGTTTTTTTAAATATTTATATAAATAGTAATTAAATTATTAATGAAATTAAAAGTATATTTCCTTATTTTATTTAAATATTTTATTCTTATTCAAAGGTAACTATACTTAATGATAATAGGCATGCGATTACAAATTTACCAAACCAAACCGTAACATATAAAGGGAAACAGGTGATAATGAGCATTTATGGACATGACATCAAAAATATCATTAATACCACACTAGTTAAGAATTTATTGGATATATATAGTCCTTGTAGGATAATTATTTTGAACCATAATTGGAGGACCAAGATCCATTCATAAAAAGATCATTTATGGGAATCTATACTGATAAAAGTTTCAAAAATATTTATTTAGTTTTAAAATTGATTTAATATTATACATTTGTTAATATTTTTTTTATACTATTAAAAATGAAATTTTAAATTTACAAGAAAAAGGAATTATAAAAGTTTTTATCCTTTTTTGAAATAGGATTGATAGATTTTACAAAAAAGATGACTTCAACATTTATTTTTTGACTAAAAGAGAAAAAGATCCATATCTTAACTGTGAGTTTATATAAAGAGAGACACTGAAAATTTTCACCAACGATCAGCCAGATGAAGATTTTATGGTATTTTTTTCTATCTATAATTTATTTGTTTAATTGTTTTCATTAAATATTAACCTATTTATTTATTTTTATGTAACAAGACTCAAGGAGAACTCTCTAAGAGATACGGTCAATCAATTTATTCTAGAAAGCTCAGTCAAAGACAAAATCTCTGACCTTTTTTAAAAACAAATGAAAAGTACAATGAGAAATCATCACAATCCATAAAAAACAACTAAATGTCATAAAATCAATACATTCCATCATTTTCATATTCAAGTGCTTCATCTACAATGGTCGACTCCCATTTATGGATTTCATAATGCTTCTGAGTCTTAACATACTTTCTTCTAAGATTTAACTTCTCCATATCTAAAAACTACTCATAAGGATGAGTACCTTTTCATTTCCTGACCGATGACCAATTTGGTAGTGACTTTGTCACAAGGAGGTATCATTTTTTAGAGAAACAATTTTTTTCTAAAAAAACATAGTGAATTAACAACCATGTTTTGTAGAATCTATTAAGAGGTTCTACTCAACCCTCGATATTTTCCTACTTTTCATGAATAATATGAAAGGGATATAATTTATATTAGGTAAATTACATGACTGATCAATCAGACGATGCAACTAATAAGATTTTATGCGATTAATTATTACTTTTCTTCAATATTACTATTTAGTAAATTTATCATTTTAATATTTTACATGTTATTATTATTGTAGGATTCCCCTCAAGAGAAAATTCCACAATGGACATTTATCTCTCAAGATTTGAATAATATTCTTGTAATTTATTTAGGATATATGGAATAGCCAGGATATATCAGATTCAATGAAGAAAGTGTTAGAATTAAAAATAGTTTTGGCAACATCCCAAGTGCTACATTGATAGGGGAGGAATATAGGGAAGAAAATGGTTCTTTGAAGGTTGTGTTAATTCATCTTAATGAGTCAATATAGGATAAAATATATCATTTTTATTATCTATTCATATATAAGTAATAAGGCTAGAATAACTAGTGCAGATAGAAAATCTAGAGTAGCTTATCCAACAATCCTTCATAGATCTTCCACCTCCTCATTCAAACATGACCCTATATTTTGTGTTTACTTTTAGGGATCATCAGTTACATACTATAGTAAAAAGATTTTACATCATATATAGGGATATATACATCATTCGTTGATGATGTTGTGTTAGGTAAGAGTATCATTACATGATATTATTTATTTAACTACTCCAAATCTACTACATACTATGGAGGTGTCAAAAGATGGATAGAGTATTATGTATTTTTTTATTTTTCTAGCTAGAAATAATATTCATCTAACATATGAGGTTTTATTTAATATTCATTTTTTATTTATAAATAAATTAAAAATTACATATAGAAATGACTTTCAAATTCCTTGTATAGAAGCATTTGATATCGATGGAATCACTACAAACAAAAGGAAAATGTTGGATTCCACTACTTTCATATTTTCCCCAAGAATCTGATTTGGTAAAAAAGATATCAAATGTTATTCCATCATTAGAAAATTATTAAAATTTTATAATGTGTTATGATATATGTGGAATATACTATGTTTTAAATTGTTTAAAAACAAGATCATGGGTTTTTTAAAGTGTGATTAGCACATTGTACCTATGCAGCCGTGATTTTCTCTTTAAATAAGTTTTAGTTGATGAATTATTTTTATTAAGAAATTTTTTTTCTTTTGAATTAATTAATTTCCTTAATAATTTTGTGTTTCCAAAACATTTTCATCGAATATGGTATTACATTTATTTAGGGATTTATCAGACCAAAACACATTTCCACAGAATTGAACTATTTGAAATAAGAATACATGAGTGAATATTCTTCTAAAATATAAGAAACATGGACTTCAAATTTTTTGATTTTTCTATTCCTTGATTGGTAAGAATGAATATATAATTATGAACCACTAATGGATTTGATATTTTTAATGATGAATATTTAATTTTTTAGATCACATTAAATGTTATGTTTATTTTTTCTAAAAGAATGTAGTGATGATTGGTTATGATTTTTATTGGGTGGTGTTAGAAGAAGATTTAGAAAAATGTTAAATAATTAAGGGTTATTAATTGATTTAATTATTTATTCTTAATTCATTTAATTAACCCCATTTTTTATAGTTAATATTTTAAATTACTACTGGTCAAGGATTTTGTTCAATAAGACATTCTATCCATCAATGGATCTAGAAAAAATTGAATATATGAATGTTTAGGTAAATAATGTTTATATTAGTGAATAATTGTTATTTATTTCATATTAATTGTTCTTATTTTGAAAATATGGTTTCATAAAAATAGTTTTATCATAAAAATGGTATTTTAAATGTGGCAATTTTTTTGACTAATGTAAGAGATAAATATGACTAGAACAACAAAATATTTTTCAAAGGATTGATTTATCACAACACTAGTAATTTTAAAAAACATATTTTTTTTCTAAATTTATACAACATTATTTTATAGGATTTTGATGATATATCATCATAATAAACCAACTGCATGTGGTACCCTGATATTTTACTTTTACAATATTTTAAATTATTTTTGAGTAATTTTAATATTTAGTATTGATTTGTTGTATATTTGTGAAAATTCCCATAAAAGTACTCAATGGTTTTTATTGGTTATGTTTTGTATTTGTTATATATTTTATGTTTTGATATACTTTTAGATTCCACATCTTAGATTTTTCAATTTAAAAAAAATTAATATTAAAGATTATTTTTTTCATAAAACTAATATTAAAATCCACTTAGATGACTTCTGAGGTAAATTTTTATTAAAAAAATATGTCAAAGGGGATATTCCTCATAACTTTTTTAGAAAATTAACTTTGAAATACCATTGTACTGTGAGGCTTAATTGAAATCAGTTTTATAAAAAACCATAATCAAAATTACTCTTTAATTCCCCTTCTACAAGGGATTTAAATGTCGGTTTTATAAAAACCAATATAGAAATTTCTACTTTCAACGTCGACTGTATTAACATCGGTTATAAAATTATGTTAAAAGTTAGATAAACTAACATTAATTAATAGTGGTTTTTGACAGCTTACAAGGCCTCCATAAAATTGATGTGGTTGTTGAGAAAAGGATTTGGTAGGGGATGGTCAATCTTGGAGGATCTATGTGGTGTATATAATAGAGGAGAGGTGGTTCCTTTTTATATTTATTGAATAGACACACATGGGATTATTAAAAATAATTCATTATAAAAAAATTATTATCAATATTAAGTGCAAAAATGTATAAATAATTGTTAATCTACGATAGGATATGACTAATATCTCATCAACCAAAAAAGTTGACAGGTTTAATAAGTATTTTAAACCATATCTTATGGTAAACCCCCTTTTTAACAAATTTTATGGTTAACAGTTGTAACAACCATTCACTAAAAAGGGTTATAATTTTTCTGATACATTTACTGTAATGACCTGATATTTTGAATAAATAATGTTTCCTATTTTTATGTGTTATTTTATTTTATTGTTATACTCAACAAAAATGTTTCATTTTATAACATGAATATAATTAAAATGAGACTGTTGGGGTTTGACTATTATTTGACCATTGGTCAATATGTCCACTGGAAACTAAACGTTTTGATTATTGTCTCTACATACAAGCAATCTTGGTTAATTAATATAGAAAGAAGATTCGATGGCCTCACCCAGTAGTCTTGGACCGATCGAAGCCCATCTAACAGAACGTGGTAAGGAGGTAGCACCAATGGGATTTGCTCGGGACTAAACCCAAGCCGAACTTCATCGTGTGAAGCTAGAACGGAATCGCCTTTGCGAGAAGTTCAAACTGATAGAACTTACTACTCGTGCGATGTTGGTCGAGCCTCCCTCAGATTCTCTCACCTTAGCAAACCTCACACTTAGGTCCTATGCTGGTGTGATAAGGGGCTATGTAAGGAGACTGTAACTGCCTTGTGTAATCCTTTGTTTTAAATAAAAATTGGGATTTCTTCTTATGATGAAGTTTATGAATTTTCAAATGTCCGGATAAATATAGTATGCATATTTTTGATGAATTTTAGAGAAAGTATATTTTAAAAATGTTTCTGTAAACCTTAAATAAATAAAAATGTGTAATGATTTTCAAAAAATGGTCTTCTACAATTATGTTCAGTACGAAATTTCGAGTCTAATAAGATCAACTTGATTTTTGATGAATAGTAAAGTATGAATATTGATTTTATGATTAGGATTAGTAATGTGTTCAAATGGATTAGTAATCTCACTTAAAGAAAGTATTAATATAATCTAGGCACCTTGATTAAGTAATGTGATTCAATAAAATGGTTAAATAATGGATTCATAAATTAATATTCAAGTATTAGTTTTTTTTGGGTGAATAGTGTTTTTTAATTAATAATTTAATTAAAAATATTTAGAAAATTATTTTTATAAAATGGACTTCATTTTTTAACTCATAGCATCGATATTATGTTAAGGTAATTTTTGGGGTTTTTTTCTGAAAAAATGAATTTTCGATGAATAGTGTTTTTTTAATTTAATTAAAAAAATTTAGAAATTTATTTTTATAAAATAGATTTCATTTTTGAAATCAGAGCATTGATATTTGTTTAAGGTGAAATTTTGGGATTATTCTGAGAAAGTTGAGTTTGCGATAAATAGTGACAATACAGTTTTTAAGTTATGGGTGTTTAATGACATCATTAAATGATGTATTAATTATGTAATAAATATGGTCGACATATGAATATTAAGATAAGGTATGAGGTGTCCCAAGTGGCCAATACCATGGGAAAATACCATGGGCAAGCCCATGGTTTTTCCAAAACCACTAATGAGGTGTCCCTTAGCCATTAATGACTTGTCCCCTCACTTTCCCTATAAATACCAAGCCATCCTGTCATCCATTCGACTCCCCATTCTCCCCTAACGATGTTATGGTCTCATTACCTCCCAAGGAGTCCTTCCAAGGTGCCCCCAAGCCCTCAAGGTCCCATCCTTTGAGTTTTAAGAGTTAAGTTTTAAGGTAAGGGATCCGACCTCTCTCTTTCTTTTCAAGAAATCTCTTTTATGTAATTTCTTTTATGATCCGTGTTCTTATGATAAAGGATGTTCTTTTATACTCCTATTACTTCTCATTTAATGTTAATATAATGAGAGATCCCCTCTTACTCTCCTTATTTCGTTTTATGATGTTATAAGTGGCGCCGTTAGGCTGCCGAAATTTTAGTAACAGATTCTTTCTCCCTTCTCATTTTTCAAGATCTATTTTCATGTAATGTATTTCAAGTTCCTTTTTATTATGTTGGGGTATGATATCTAAATTTATCATACTGATATTTTATGATCATATAATGATATACCCCATATGATCTCTTCAATTCAGTATTTTGAAGTTTTAAGTGGCGCCGTTAGGCTGCCGAATTTTTAAGTGGTTCTTCACCCTTCTCGATTTGAAGTTCTACTTTCATGTCAATTCTTTCAAGTTCCTTTTTGTTATGTTGGGGTATGATCTCTATATCTATCATACTGATAATTTATTTTCATATGATGAGAGACCCTTTTTGATCTCGTCAATTCATATTTTTTAAGTTTAAGTGATGCCGTTAGGCTGCCGAATTTTTAAGAGATTCTTTCACCCTTCTCATTTTAAAGTTCTATTTTCTTGTCAAGTCTTTCAAGTTACATTATGTTGGGGTATTATATCTATATATATCATACTGATCATTTATGTTCATATTATGAGAGACCTTTTTTGATCTCTTCAATTCATTTTTGTTGATGTTTAAGTGGCGCCGTTAGGCTGCCGAATTTTTAAGGGATTCGTTCACCTTTCTCATTCTTCAAAGTTCTAATTCCATGTCAAGTCTTGGAAGTTCCTTTATATTATTTTAGGGTATGATCTCTATATCTATCAAACAGATCTTTTATGTTCATATGATGAGATACCCTATTTTATCTCATCAATTCATTTTTGGTTGAAGTTTATGTGACGCTGTTAGGCTGCATAATTTTCATAAGAGAAATCTTATTTTGTCTTCCTTTCATGTTCTTCATTTCTTATGGTATATTATCAAATTTCATTACCATGTTCTTAAATCCCTTATATTCTGTCCCTATACTGTTTTATTGGTCATTTATGAATGTTTGACCCATGTCCCCTCTCTTTTCAATGTTTTCTAAACCCCCGAAACATAGCTGTTATGCTGCAGAATTTTCGTCTCAAAATGCCACTCTCTTTTCTCAAAATTATTTTATGCTATAAAGTGAATACTCAAAACTGTTATTTATACAGGGGTATTCACATATATATCAAAATGTTCTATTTTAAATTCTGGTATTTACATACATGAAACCCGCTTTCCCTTTCCGTGGGTTTAAAGTGACTTAAAGATCATGTCTTTAAAGAAGTTTTTAAAACGTTATGATTATAAAATGAAAACCATTTCTTTTATGCTATATGGGTTGTTTATGAAATGATTGATGATGATATATGTGGCTCACATGATAATAAATACATTTCAAGGGTGCACCCAGATAGCGCTTTAATGCATTGGGTAAAGACTTAATCTCTAGAGATGACTTTTTAGACTGATACCTTGGTGAATAACCTTGGTAATTTTTAATGACACCTTGGGGATGGAACTTGGTGAAATGAAATGATTGTCAATATTAAATGTTTTAGCCACATCTTAAAGTTATGAAAAATGGTATTTTTATTATGATATGCCTCATGATTTCTTTCTCATGCCTTAATGTTCTTTTCATGACCTCATTGAAGTATCTCAAGTTCACATGTTAAATGTTTTTCTTGTTTCCCTTACTGGGCCTTCTGCTCACCCTTTCTTTGGATGTATGTCCCCAGGTTATGAGATGCATTAATGAACCTAAGATGAACATGAGGATAATCCTTTCATGTGTTTAAGAAGAATGTTTTATGTTTTCATGTTTTAAGTTCCTGGTTTCCAAGACACTAAACCTTAAAGATCCTCGGTTTTGTAAAATGTAATGAATGTTTATGTGATAAAAAAGTGGGATGCTATAGTTGGTATCAAAGGATGGTTTAGTTATTTTAGGAAATTAGGATATGAAAACTTCATGAAGAAGCCTATAGAAAAGTTTATATATAGGATATCTTCCTAGTATTTTGGTGAGTATTGAGTAATGGGTTGTCATGAAAATACATCCATGTCTGGATACGAGCAGGTAGAGGTGGCTCTGGCACAAATGTACATAGGGGTAAAACCCGAAAACACCGCTTTGATCAAGACTTGAACGGGAAATGGTACACGACAATGGGCCTTGCTTCACTCTTGGTTACGACAATCCTGGGGGATATGCTTTGGTAAATTCATAAGCATAGTATGAACCATTGTTAAAGGAACACAGATAAAATAAAATAAAGATTCACATAAGAATATATGATCATGGATAACCTAGATGGGAACCTATGGGATCACAATCTAGGGTATACTTTTCTTTTACAAGTTATCCTTATATGCTTTAAGTTCCTTTTCATGATTATTGTCTAAGTATTCAAGCCCCTAATTGTACTTTCTTTTCGTATTTAATGGCGGGAAATGGAAGAACATGTCCCAACAACCAATGTGATAGGAAATGTGATTATTTCCATATTAATATGACATAGATGATTAGGGGATTAAAAGATGATTATTATTTTGGAAGATGTTCACTATTTTGGGGGCCCTATATGATCGAGGTAAAAAGATTACTACGGTATTTTCGTTGAGGAGTAAGGTTGACTCATATTTTTAAGAATCTATGAATTTAAGGTGGACTTATAGTAATTTAGGTTACTTATGGGAATGATTAACCTATCTTGGGTAAAATATGTTTAGGTCAGCTACTTTTGTTATAAGATGTTAGGAGTGGTTGATGTTGTTTGGAGATGAACAATGAAGTTTATTTTGGAAGACTATGTTATCAAATCCTTCTTGTATTTGGGTTTCAATCTTAGTTTGGTTTATTTTGAGGAATCTTAAGGACCGTTATTTATGGAATGGTATATGATGAACTTTGGGTAGTACAATTGAACTTTGATGATTTAAAAGTAGTTTACATTCTTATGGGATTCTTTCTTTTTGAAGAGTTGTTTTACCTAACCCTTTCTGTTTTTGAGATAATGTTTAAAGATAGAAGAAATAGATAGTTAATCTTTTGTGGATTATGTGATTCTATAGAAGATGATTATTGTGTTTTGATGAGACCAAGTAGTTTTGAATTCTCATAGTTTGGAGAAAATATTAGTTTTGGTAGAAACTTATTAAAGGATGAAACTCTACATGAAGGTAGGTATATTTTCTTATGTTTTTGTTCTATGTAGTAAATGAATTCCTCAAAATTATGAAAAGGAATGTAAAACAAAAATGTTGTTGGTTTACGTTTCCTACTAGGTAATCAATGACCGTTTACACACATCATATGTTTGAGATTTTCTTATGGTTAACTTTCTCCTAATCATGTTCTCCATCACTCTCCCTCAGAACTTGACCCTTTTCTTTTCTTCCATGTCCATGTTTTCCAAAATGGAATCCTAGTGTGGGTTAACTCGGGTGACCGTTGAATTTTTCTTTCTTTCTTTTAATGTAATAGTTTTGCTGACTCCTTTTCCGATGTGGGACTTTCAATGAAATTTCAAAACCCAATTTTAAAAATTGCGAGGACGCAATTTCTTAAGGGTGGAAGATTGTAAAGACCCGAAATTTTGAATAAATCTTATTTCCTAATTTTATGTGTTATTTTATTTTATTGTTATACTCAACAAAAATGTTTCATTTGATATCATGATTATAATTAAAATGAGACTGTTGGGTTTTGACTTTTATTTGACCATTGGTCAATATGACCGCTGAAAACTAAACGTTTTGATTATTCTCTCTAAATACAAGAAATCTTGGTTAATTAATATAGAAAGAAGATTCGATGGTCTCACACTGTAGTCTTGGACTGATCGAAGCCCATCTAAAAGAACTTGGGAAGGAGGTAGCACCACTGGGCTATACTCTGGACCAAACCCAAGCCGAACTTCATCGTGTGAATCTAGAACGGAATAGCCTTTGCGAGAAGTTCAAACTGATAGAAATTACTACTCGTGCGATGTTGGACGAGCCTCCCTTGGATTCTATAACCTTAGCACACCTCACACATAGTTCCTATGCTGGTTTGATAAGGGGCCATGTAAGGAGACCGTAACTTCCTTGTGTAATCCTTTATTTTAAATAAAAATTGGGATTTCTTCTTATGATGAAATTTATGAATTTTCAAATGTCTAGATAAATATAGTATGCATATTTTTGATGAAATTTAGAGAAAGGATATTTTAAAAATTTTTATATAAACCTTAAATAAATAAAAATGTGTAATGATTTTCAAAAAATGGTCTTCTACAATTATGTTCAGTACAAAATTTCGAGTCTAAAAAGATCATCTTGATTTTTGATGAATAGTAAATAATGAATAGTGATTTTATGATTAGGATTATTAATGTGTCCAAATGGATTATTAATCTCACTTAAAAAAGTATTAATATAATCTAGGCACCTTGATTAAGTTATGTGATTCAATAAAATGTTTAAATAATGGTTCATAAATTATTATTCAAGTATTAGTTTTTTCGGGTGAATAGTGTTTTTTAATTAAAAATTTAATTAAAAATATTTAGAAAATTATTTTTATAAAATGGACTTCATTTTTGAACTCATAGCATCGATATTATGTTAAGGTAATTTTTGGGGTTTTTTTCTGAAAAAATGAATTTTCGATGAATAGTATTTTTTTAATTTAATTATAGATATTTCGAAATTTATTTTTATAAAATGAATTTCATTTTTGAAATCAGAGCATTGATATTTGGTTAAGGTGAAATTTTGGGATTATTATGAGAAAGTGGAATTTTCGATGAATAATGACAATACAGTTTTTAAGTTACGGGTGTTTAATGACATCATTAAATGATGTTTAAGTATGTAATCAATATGGTCGACTTATGAATAGTAAGATAAGGTATGAGATGTCTCAATTGGCCAAATCAATGAGCAAATACCATGGGCAAGCCCATGGTTTTTCCAATGAGGTGTCCCTTGGCCATTAATGCCTTGTCCCCTCACTTTCCCTATAAATACCAAGACATCCTCTCATCTATTCAACTCCCCACTCTCCCCCAACGAAGTTCCAGTCTCATTACCTCCCAAGGAGTCCTCCCAAGGTGCCCCCAATCCCTCATGGTCCCAACCTTTGAGTTTTAAGAGTTACGTTTTAAGGTAAGGGATCCGAACTCTCTCTTTCTTTTCAAGAAATCTCTTTTATGTAATTTCTTTTATGCTCCATGTTCTTATGTTAAAGGATGATCTTTTATAATCCTCTTACTGCCCTTTTCATGTTAATATAATGATAGATCCCTTCTTACTCTCATTATTTCGTTTTATGAAGTTTTAAGTGGCGTCGTTAGGCTGCCGAAAGTTTTGTAACAGATTCTTTCTCCCTTCTCATTTTTCAAGATCTATTTTCATGTAAAGTATTTCAAGTTCCTTTTTATTATTTTGGGTTATGATCTCTAAATTTATCATACTGATCTTTTATTATCATATGATGAGAGACCCCATTTGATCTCTTTAATTCAGTATTTTGATGTTTTAAGTGGCGCCGTTAGGCTGCCGAATTTTTAAGTGGTTCTTCACCCTTCTCAATTTGATGTTCTACTTTCATGTCAATTATTTCAAGTTACTTTTTGTTATGTTGGGGTAAGATATATATATCAATCATACTGATAATTTATGTTAATATGATTAGAGACCCTTTTTGATCTCGTCAATTCATTTTTTTTAAGTTTAAGTGACGTCGTTAGGCTGCCGAATTTTTAAGGGATTCTTTTACCCTTCTCATTTTCATGTTCTATTTTCTTGTCAAGTCTTTCAAGTTACATTATTTTGTGGTATGATCTCTATATATATCATACTGATCATTTATGTTAATATTATGAGAGACCTTTTTTGATCTCTTCAATTCATTTTTGTTGATGTTTAAGTGGCGCCGTTATGTTGCCGAATTTTTAAGGGATTCGTTCACCTTTCTCATTCTTCAAAGTTCTAATTCCATGTCAAGTCTTGCAAGTTCCTTTCTATTATGTTGGGGTATGATCTCTATATATATCATACAGATCTTTTATGTTCATATGATGAGAGACACTATTTGATCTCATCAATTCATTTTAGGTTGATGTTTATGTGACACCGTTAGGCTGTAGAATTTTCATAAGAGAAATCTTATTTTGTCTTCCTTTCATGTTCTTCATTTCATATTTTATATTTTCAAATTTATTTACCATGTTCTTAAATCCTTTATATTAGTTCCTTATACTGTTTTATGTGTCATCTATGAATGTTCGACCCATGTCCCCTCTCTTTTCAATGTTTCTTAAAACCCCGACACATAGCTGTTATGCTGCCGAATTTTCGTATCAAAATGCCGCTCTCTTTTCTCAAAATTATTTTATGTTATAAAGTGAATACTAAAAAATCTAATTTCTACAGGGGTATTAACATATATATTAAAATGTTCTATTTTAAATTCTGGTATTTACATACATGAAACCCGCTTTCCTTTTCTGTGGGTTTAAAGTGACTTAAAGATCATGTCTTTAAAGAAGTTTTTAAGACGTTATGATTATGAAATCAAACCCATTTCTGTTATGATTTATGGGTTTTTAATGAAATGACTGATGATGATATATGTGGCTCACATGATAATAAAGACATGTCAAGGGTGCGCCCAGATAGCGCTCCAATGCATTTGGTAAAGATTTAATCTCTAGAGATGACTTTTTAGACTGATACCTTGGTGAATAACCTTGGTAATTTATAATGACACCGTGGAGATGGACCATGGTGAACCTAAATGATTGTCAATATTAAATGTTTTAGCCACATCATAAAGTTTTGAAAAATGTAATTTTTATTATGATATGCCTCATGATTTCTTTCTCATGCCTTAAAGTTCTTTTCATGACCTCATTGAAGTATCTTAAGTTCACATGTTAAATGTTTCTCTTGTTTCCTTTATTGGGCCTTCTTCTCACCCTTTCTTTTGATGTTTGTCCCCAGGTTATGAGATGCATTAATGAACCTAGGATTAAGATGAGGATAATCCTTTAAAGTGTTTAAGAATAATGTTTTATGTTTTCATGTTTTAAGTTTCTGGTCTCCAAGACACTAAACCTTAAAGATCTTCGGTTTTGTAAAAAGTAATGAAAGTTTATGTGATAAAAATGCGGGATGCTATATTTAAAATTTCATCATAAATGGAGATGATGAGAAATTTTCATCAATATATTAGTATATCTTCCTCCTTCATTATTTTGGGAATTCTATATAATTTAATAAAATATTTATTCACATAAAATAATAATAATTTTATTTTTTTCCACTATTCAGTTAAATTGAAGCTAATGACGACAATAAAAATATTTATTTCAAATATAATCTTTCAAAAAATCTATACTTTTCCAAATTTATCCATACAATGTGTGTTTTACTATAACTCACTGAGGAATAATTTTTTTATATTTTTTTAAAATAATTAATTTAATTTTATATAAATTGAATAAAATATATTTTTGGAAGTGATTTTTGAATCAAAGAGTCTCATAAAACATTGAAACTTTTTAATGAAGTATTATTTCAAAACTATATTGTCCATATAAATAAATCTGTAAAATGATTTTAAAAACATAATGTTTAATTAAATAGATTTAGAACATTAAGTCTTTAAAACATTTGAAATGATGTTCTATTTAATGATTACCTTCCATAAAACCTTAAAATATCCTTTTGAAAACATTTTTATAAAACATGGTCATTGATGATAAATATGTACCAGTGAATACTTACACATAATCAATCTCGGGTAATAATGATATTCATGAATTAAACCTTACTTTAGGTCTGATACTCCACATACATATCAGAAACTCTTTTATAATGTTTATAAAAATATTATTAACTAATATCAGAATAATAATAATATTTATGATATAATATATGATTCTTTGTTGACATTATATTACCCTTTTATTAACAATTCCATGTTAAGGAAACATTTTGGGTACTATTGTTTTGTTTATCATACGTGTTTTGAATTGGTATTCTTGATCATATTAGTTATATCAAAATTTCATAACATTATAAATGTATAATATTATTTATATATCATATATATTCATAATATAAATATATATAATTGATAGATATATAAAATTGAATACACCCTTTATGGAGATGGTAGGTCGTACATACACTTGAACGTTGTTTATGTTTTCATATCAGTCTGAACAGAAGCAAGTGAATGGAATATATGTAAATGCATATATATATATATTTTTAGAATAATTAAAATTTCATATTTTAAATTCTTATAAATCATATATATTTTTATAATCATCCTTTAATGGTGAAAGTGAAAAAAAACTCATCGCATCGTGGAGACAGGAAGTCGTACATATGCACGAGCGATGATATTATTTCTGTAATGATTAAAAGTTGTGTAAAAGAATGGTATATTAATTATATAGAGAAATTATAATGATATGTTCATTATTTATATTCATAACACTCGTCATTATATCCATCCAAATAATATAGTGTTGAATAACAAATTACACTGCGATGAGGAGACGGTAAGTCGTACATACACCCACATGGTGACTTTTACATTCATAGGATAGATAGAATAATGAATATGGTTGTATAAATTTATAATAACATCTCAAAATTCAGACGGTATTGGAATTATTATTTTTAATGTAAACAAAAGAGAATGATGAATTAGAAGAAGAAATGAACACTGAAAGAGGTGACAAAATAATTACCTTATCTTCAAGTGTTTCCTTTTGATTTGAACCAAAGGACTCCTTAGGTTGCCTTTATTCCCTAATTAAGGCTTCTAGATTTAATTTAGGGTATTTAGAAGGATATTTGGGTGGTTTCTATCTCAGATAATGGGAATTGGAGGTGTGAATTAAAGAGAAAGGGAGGTTCCCTTTTATTAGGGATGTGAGGGGCACTTTAGGAAAAGCTTGAAATATTAATTTCTTATAAAATCATTTTCAGATTCTATGAGTTCAAAAATGATTAATTTGGAGGATAATATTATTATGGGTCTCAATACTCTAAAAAATAGGTTTTATAAATGTTTAGGTCAAAAAATTAACCAATTTTTTAGATTTAACCCTTTGTAAAATAAGTTATCTCTTACCATGACCTCTTGCATTTTTATAACAAAAATGTTAATATCATTAATAGAAAATTACAAGAGAACCTAAAATGGATAATTTACGAAATTTTGTCACTCTCCATGTTATTTTTATAAACTATTGATTTTTAGGATTTTTATATCATTTAACAAAAGTGTATTTGTTTTAAAAAATCATTTTTGTAAATTTTGACCCAATTTTGTAATTTGTTTTTTGTTGAAGTCATAGAAACTTTATTCCTCAAAAAATTTATGTAACCATAACATGTCATATTCACATATAAATATCACTTATGGCATAAAATGTTTAAATTCACATTTACTTTAATATTTATAATATCATTTATTTTAATCTGTCATTAATACGGTAATAACCACATCATCATTATTTCATAAATAAATTTAATTATTTAATGTAAAAAATTATAAATAGAATAATAGGAATTATGATATTTTATTATCATTATAATGAATATTTATTGTTTAATTTTTCATATGTGTAACCCTATATTAAAAAATGGTTTAGTTATTAAAGTTTGAATTTTATAGTTTTAACTCTTCTTTAAATAAAATATAATAAATGTCATAATCTAACAAAGTGGATCAAAAAGATTCATATATTTCTCCTATAGTTTATTTTTGTCGAGAAAAAACTTATCCAATATAATTAGGACATGTTTTATGGTAATTTATATTATGTTTATATTATTTTTACCTTTAATTACCCTATTTAACTTGAACCACGACAAATAAAATTTAAAAGTTACTGTTCATAATAAATTATATTCATTCTATTTAACCACATATTATATAGTAATGATAGACGTTCATATCGGACTTTTGAAATTCAATTCACAGAATCAGTAAAATTATGTTTTATGCAAATTTATAAATGTCCCTATAAGTTGGGTAAAAGATGTTAGAAAATATCAATAAATTTTAATATTTTATTCTATTATAAAATAACTCAAATGAAATAAATTGGGATAATATATATTATGTATCTATTTTGATATCAAGATAATTTTTTATTTAAAAATATTTATTTAAATGGAATGGTTAGTTTTTATGTACTATGCAATATTTTTCACTATTTCAAAAAATGAATGTTTTCAGAAAAATACCAAAAAATCACCATAATATAATTTTGATTTTATAAATTTAGAAATTAAGTCTATTTCACCAAATTAAATTTTTAGGATAATTTAAAAATAATTTTGTTATTGCTCAGAAAATGACATGAAAAAGTATTTCTTTTAAGAATATATTTTTCAAAAATATATAACAATTTTAACAAAACATATCTTTTTCATTATACATAGGTTTTACTAATGAAAAAAAAATTTAAAATAAAATTTAAAATTTATTTGTTACTACTCATCTTATAATATTCAATTTTTAGAAGTGTATAAAATTAATTTTATAATTTTTCAAAAAATGAAATAAGAAGTAGATCTTTTATGAATATAGTTTTTCGAAATATACAACTATATTAACAGAAATTATACATTTCATTGTAAATATGTCTTATTTATGAGAAAAATTTATAAATAACATTTTAAATTTATTTTTTACTATTCAGATTACAATATTTATTTGATAAATCATAAGGTCCAAAAGTATTCCATTAATCCTCTAAATGTTTACATAAAGCCACAAGTTTAGGTCAAAGTATCAATTAAATCACACGTTAACCTCAAACAAAATATAAAGTGTTCAACATACTCCATTTAACCCTTTAGACTTATCAAAAATAATTCTTTCTAAACCCTTTCAATATGGTCCCTAAATTTCCAAAAATCAATTGTAACATTAGATTCCCCAAACAACTTAATGTTCCTCTTATTGTCACATACTGAAAATATGATTACCTTTATCATATTAAAACCATTATGAAAACAAAAAGTAATTCCATAAAATCCTTATATATATAACATTCTTCTTATAACCATAATATAATTCTTGATTTAAAAAAACACAATACTTTAATTATTCCTCTATGACTATTCTAATAGCATAAGCATGACATTGATCCATCTCCATTTTCTAAGAAATATTTCTTTGATGCTTGAAAATATTTTTCATAATATAGCATATCTTTATAATTATAACATTTCACATCTTCTTTCTTTCCATTAGTATCACGAGCCTGTTGGTCTTTTGCTCCTCATTTTTAATAATCTCTCATTCCTTTTAGGCATGTACCATGGTGTTTCTCACTTCAATTATCACATAAGGGAAAATCCTTCATTACAATTTCCCATAATCTACCTCTTGCTCCACCATTATCTTCTTATTTTTCTTTACATTAATATCACTAGCCTTATAGTATTCCTATTATATCATGAAAGTACATGAGACAATATCTTCTTATAATGAGAATGATTTTGAGATCAATGCTCTTTAGAGGAAAGGTTTTAACCCATAAAATAATCAATTAATATTACTTCATGGGTTACGTATGTATTCATTAGTATATCATGCAATCCTTTTGATATTATCCTCATACTTTGCAACATTCTATTCCTAACTTTCCTACAGGCGTGTAAATTTTCTTTCCATGTCATCTTATTGTTCATGGGGAATGTATTTATCTAGAAAAGGTTCTTTAAATTCCTTTCATTCAATATTTCCCACTTCTTAATCCTTATTTTGTGTTTTGAATCAGTGACAATCATTTAAAAATATTTATTGAGAGACGATAAACTACCATGACAACCATTTCCCTTTCGTTACTTCCCTAACCATGAAATATTTTCCCTAAGGAACTTATCAATGGATTTTCTATAAAATTATTTGAAGATATATTTATGGTTGGAGGTTATTGTCTCATGGGAAGCTCTAACGATGATCCTCTACATTGTAGATCAGGATTCTCCATACAGGTAAGGTTATTATTCATAACATGAGTCAGATGTACCAATATGGTTATAATTTGTTATGTAACTATTGTTTCACCTTCTCTGCTGTCAATATCTTTCATAGGATGTAAATCACCAAATAGATTACGTGCATTGATACGATTTCCATTTCATCCACTAGGATCCATTTCTAAAAATGTCATACACTATATTAGGATATGAATCATAATGAATAATTCCAAACTAGTAAAATACATATCATAAAATGAATAATTTATGCATATTTAATACATAATCAAAAATAAGGTTCCATTGAGGATATATTTACTCATAAATAATTCATTATGTGTTGTAAAGAAAATATTAATTATCATAAGCATATCCCCAAGAGTATCAAACTAGGTGCATAGTAAGGCATGTTTTCCAATACTAGGTTTCCCCGAGTTAAGCTCGAAACACCTTGTCAGTGTGTTCACCCCATAGTGCATCAATTATAGAACCACATTCACATGTTGTATCTAGAATGGGATTTGTTTTCTATGAATACCCACATAATATATATTTTTAAATTCATGTATTTTTTTAATACTTATCCTCAAATTCAATTAAGGTGTTATGTTACATAATATTAGTATTCGTAATCTATATCCTTGGTTAATTTCAAAATTCCTCTAATACCAACTATAATGCACTGAACCCAGTTAGCCATATTATATGCATTATTTTAATAAATTTCCCTGATTGCAAGGAATCAAATCCCAAAGGACCATTCAGTTTAGTTGTCTTGGAAAATAGACTACATACATGGGCATTACATTACACATTCTAACAAAAAACATCGCATAAATTAAACATTGTGAAAACCATTATTCCACTATAATAACTCTTCATATCAATCACAATACACTTCTTGGAATATTGAGAAAATAAAATATAAGAAAGGGGAGTGCTCAAATGATCCATAAGGGTAAATAATTATGCAGAAGCTATAAACATTTAAACTAAGAGGTATTGTAAGAAAATAATCCTTTTAATCATTAAACATGAACATTATATGGTGAAAATAATTCATATAAAACCATACAAACATGTACATGGATATTATTCTAGTTGAATAATTACATTTAATGACTTATTTCATAACAAGAATGTGTATAATGCTGGACATAATAACTACAATATCAAGGCCTTGTTCCAAGACCATTTAAAAACATTATATCAAGGCATTGTACCAAGACACTAGTTTGTATCATTAGACCTACCAATGCATCGAGGGGCTATAGTGGGACCTGCCCATCACTTATTAATTCCAGTAAATTCACCATATGAAAATGGTTAAACATAACATTATCATTTGTATTAAACTAGCATAAAAATTTTCAATACGATTATCATAAACCATGAATGGTATAAAAATATCACATCCATTGTCAAATATATCATAATTCATTCAAGGAAATATTGATGATTGTATTTTAAAAAAACATCCTAAATAAATAATAATATCCAGTAATGGATTATGAAATAATTTAAAGTGATCTAAAAATATTTGAGAGAAATATCCTTTTTTCATGAAATCGCATAAAAGTCATTGAATTTGTAAATGAAATCATTTAAAATAGAATTTTGTATAAAATTATCCCATACCACTTTGAAAATTTGGATTGAAATTTATATTTTATCACAATCATGTTAATATAAATAAGTCCTTAAATTTAGTTTGAAATCATTGACATTAATTTAATTGATTTAGAAAAAGTAATCAGTAAATAGTTTCAAATGATGATATAGTTAACGATTCCCCTCCATAAAACCCTAAAATATTCCTTTTGAAATTTTTTTATGGAACATGTACATGGATGATAAATATTCCCCAGGGAATGCTTACACATAAACATTCTTGAATAATAATGAGAATGAAGAATTAACCTTTACCTTATATCTAATACTCTTCGTACGTGTTTGAAACTCATGTATAATGTTTTTAAAAAAATTATTAACTTATATCAAAATAAAAAATATATTTATGAAATCAATTATAATTCTTTTATGACATCATATTACCAATTTATTATCAATTCCATGTTTATGCAACAATTCGGGCAATATTGCTTTGTTTTTCATAAGTGTTTGGACTAATTATTCTAGATCATATTACTTAGATCATGATTTACATACTTCTAGAATGTATATGATTATTTATCTATCATATATATCCGTGATATAAATATATATAATAGATAGTTATATAAATTTAATTCACCATTCATATAGACGGTACACCATACGTACGCATAAATGTTGTTTCCATTTTCATATCATATTGATTTCAAGTAAGTGAGTGGAATATATATATATATATATATATATTTCTATAAGAATTTGTATTTCATATATTAAATACATATTAATAATATATATTTTTATAATCATCCTTGAATGGATAATGTGGAAATGAATCTCATCGCATCGCGGAGATGGTAAGTCGTACGTACGCACAACCAACAATATCATTTCCTTAATGATTAAAAGGTGTGGAATTGGACCCTAAAAGGGTGTGGAATGCCCCTTGTAGGAGAGTATTTGCATATTTTTATGGGTACTAACCCCTATTTACAATTGGATAATTTTTGGAAAAGAATAGTAATATATCTGTGCGCTCATCCAAGAAATATTTCAATGTGGACTACAAAACACATTGTAATATTCACCCAATTAACAACATATGCATATAACATGCATTTCTCGATCAATTAATTATATATTTTCCGATATTGCAATGAATCATCTCTTAATATAGATGAACCTAAACCAATCACAGTCATTTTATTCTACCTATTATGGTGTATGACATCACCATATTCTCCACATGCATAAACCAAAGATGGACCATCTTGAAGTCAAATTTATCGAAGGTTGTTGTCATGTTTTTTATGACACCTGACATATTCTGTATGATTATATATATATATATTAATATGTAAAAAATCAAATTAAAGGACTTTATGAGACACAAATTCAAAATGGATGGAGACTTAAGTTATCTTTGTTAGTGTTTTGTAGAGTCAGCACTAGTGAAATTAAAAATGTTAGAAACCCACTAACATGGAAGATCACCTGCAACCCAACTAAAATTTATGGTTTTTTCCTTTTCTTATCTTGTTTCACTAGTAGAGGTAATGATATATATATATATATATATGTCATTATATTTTTCATTTGAACCATCACGAATGATTTCAATTTTGTTATAACATTAACCATTAATCTTAAATTCTTGATAATTAGCATTTACAACCTTTTATACAATCCCGCAATGGTTGGTCCTCCTCAGCACATCGAAATTGTTATTTTACACATTATTGAATGAAAAAAATTACAACTAAATCATAATAATTGAATTTTATGTAATCATATTTATAAATAGTATTTCTTAAAATCTATAATTTTATAGAAAAAAATCACTCTTTTACATTTCTTTAAAAAATTATAAAATTGATGTATGTGACATATAAGTTGTTTTTTCCAAATATTTACTCACTATCTCAATTCCATTTAAAAAATTACTAACTTTATATATTTTTTTATAAGAGAAGGTGAATAAAATAGAGAGAGTGTCATTTTGTAATTTTATAATTTCATGAAGAATATATTATGTAAGGTTTTATTGTAAGGGAAACTAATTACTAAAAAATATATTTATCGGCCTAAATCTCTATTGAAATGAAAAATAATTATATTAAACCCTTTATATATAGAATTAATAATTAAGGATTTTATTTCAATTATTTCATAAAAATTCCAATTAAAAATTTTATATGTCCTTAAAATGGTTTTTTTAAATATAGGGATGATTTTTAAATTTTATGGAATATAATTTAATTTGTAAATTGTTAGTTTATTTCATTAATTTTAATTCAGGATTATAGGTATATCTATTTACTATATTTATAATTAAAATTCAATAATTTTTTTGAAAAATTTTTCTATAAGTTATATTATTCCATTAAATTAATTATTACAATTATAACATTTGAAAAAATAATTCCCAAAAATTTTTATTAAATGATGTTGTAATCATAAAGACTTGTTTTTTAGGTTTTTTAAAATATAAAATTGTTTTTAACTTTGAAAATAATTTATAAATTTATAAGGGTTGTTTGATTGTATTATTAATGTGAACCACAAGATTTATAAAGTTGTTTTATTATAATTTTGACACATGGGTAATTATTTAGAAGATGAGGAATGGGGAGTGAACACTAACCTAAATAAGGGTTCTTATTTCCCATTAGTTGTTTTTTAATACTTATATTGGTCACATGGGTTTTTTATATTCTCTAACTGTCATAATATTCCATAATGATATATTAATTCCAAAGTAATGTATTTAATCTTTTAAACAAGAAATCCATGTTTCTTTTGAAGGTAATTATATTTTAAAATAAAAAAATAATATAAATTTATATATGTATTAAATTTTCTGAATAATATTACTTAAGGATTTTCTTTAAATCCATATATTTAAATTTTGGGAAAATTATTTATAAAATAAAATTTTATGTTTTTGGATATAGAATGAAATGATTCCAAAAGAATTTAGAAATAATATTTAAGATAAGGATATTACCCCTATATGTAAAACCTTGTACTGAGATGTTTTGTTGTCACCCCAAATTATTTATATTATTTATAGGTTAGTGATGAAAGGAATATCATTGGTATTTTGTCTCAATTTTGATTGTAAATAATGTGATGTATGATTGATTTTATATAATTTTGTATAAATCTTTGTAATGTAATATGATTCCCTAAAACAGTAAAACTATGACACAAAATATTTGTTGGTGTGTAAAGGATAGTATATTTATTACATCAAATTTTTATTAAAAAATAATGTCTATTTTAAGAATAATATATGGGAGTGAGTCCTTGAGGCTATTTCATTTGGTATTATAGTGAAGACGAATATGGAGAAAAATATATTTTTATGATAATATAGGGGTTATAGTTATAATTTTGAGGTTTTATGTGATTAAAGGTTATTTGAAACTTATGAATATAGATCCCTCGATTTTATTTATTCCTAATTTTGAAAAGTTATAAATTGAATTTATTTTAGTGTGGAAAATGATTTTTGAGAAAGCAATTCCTTTAAATGCGTAGAGTGTAAAATAATAGAATGTTAATATATTAATTTTTCTGAAATAAATTTTGTGAATAAACTATCCTTTTAAACTCAAAACTTTTTGAGGAACATTTTTTTTATTGATATGAAAACATGATGTTAATAGAAGAACCTTTCTTATCGATTCATATGTATGATACTATTTTGGGACCAAATAATACTAAATCATTAATAATCATCAAAATTGAAATAGAGAAACACATAATAAACACAATAAATCCAAAATAATATCATGCTTCCTTAATACCATCTAAGAGTAGAAATACACCAAAGGGGACACGAGTATTAAAACAATGAAGAAAAAAATAGGAACCACCAATGAGAGGGATAAGAATAAAATATATAGATTGGAATTATGATTAAATGTCTTTAACGGATTTATTTATCGAATTAAAATATGATATCATTGAGAAAATTATTAGAACACATTAAATTAAGAAATAATTTATGATCCTGTTTTAAAAAATATATATTTAAAGTTTACTTTTTCTATTATATTAAAAGAGTAATATTTATTATTTTTGAAATCTATGTTAGTAAATAATAATATATTAAAATTATATCGATTCATTAAAATTAATACTTTCATAAATATTTGAAAAGAATATATTTGAATAAAAAATTAAAACAATATTTTTTAATGTATCAGGGACTCATTTTAAACAATAATGACCCCATACAATGTAGCCTGGAGTTAGTGGTTATTTTAATACATTAGAACTAGATAAATTAAATCACACCAGAACAAACTAATTTTTTTTGGAAAATTGGTAAAATTAATACACAATTGATTCTCATATGACATTTTAAATCATAAAATAGTAAACATATTGAATGTATATGTTCTACATCCATGAGATCATTCAACAGTTCCTTCCACATATACCAAGGAATAGAATAAATAAGGTGTAGCTCATATTCTAAATTGGGGTTACATGAAATGGAATATATCATTAATTAATAAGGCATAATCAATATGGATAAGAAAATAACTGAAAACATATTCTATTTAATCAATAACATGTGTAAAGATAATTATTTGGTATGAGTAAATATTGATCAAATGATTTTATATAAATAATCACATGAGCTTGAAAATTATCCATGTATATTACTTACAATTTTCCAATGGATATTAATAACTAATTTCATAATGATAGAATGCATAATTATATAAATATTATACTTATCATCAATGCCTTGTAGCAAGAAATTTATATAAATGGGTAAAGCCATGGATAAATATTCAACTAGTTTTTCTAGTGAGACCTACCAATGCATTGGGGAACTATATAATCCTTTGACCCACCTATCACATAATAATTCAAATGCATTAATTATCTGAATAAAAAATATAACTAAATCAACATTCCTTACAAAATAAAAAAAATTATTAGAAGAAACAACATACAGAATGTCAATGCATTCCCTTATCAATATTTTCAAAAATAATCCAAAGGATGAATGTGGATTGTATAATTATTTCATATCCCTAGTATAGGATGAGTAAAAAAATTTCATGTTAGTTCATGAATATAAATACCATTAATATATTATTATGACACTCAAGAGGAAAATATGTGTTTCACTTTTAAATTCACTTTGAAAAACTAAAAAATTCAAAAATATTAAGGAAAAATGTTTTGGAAAAAACAAACTTCAAAATAGTAAATTAATCATCAATGAATTATCTAGTCAATATTTTGGTAAGTTTAATTCATTTATTGTATTTTAAAAAACATTCGTTTCACAAATTTGTAGAAAAAGTAAAAATCTACCCCATTTAAAAAATTCCAAGAAGATTATTTTTTAGACAATTTTGAAAAATTCAAAAGAGGGAAAAACACATTTAATAAAACATTGTAAAATAATAAAAAATTATTTTATTAACTTTAAGGTATATATTCACATGGAATAAAAAGGATTATAACTTAGTAGAAAAACTAGTTTTATTTTCATTAAAACATTATTTTGGATTCTCAAATTATTTAAGTGGTTAAAATGAAAGAAAGAAAATGTAATTTAAAGATATTACTATAGTATTATAAATTTTTATGTATTTATATGTAAATAAAAATATAATTTCCATCAGTTGGAATACAAGTATAATCAATCCCAATTAAAATGACATTGAAACATAAATACCTTACAAGTTTTGTATTTTATCTATCATAACCTACATGAAAACAATTAAAATAAAATGAAACTTTAAATAACCTTAATATTATATAATTAATAATTTAATGTCCTTCCCAATTTATATATAACTGTTGGATTATTTTAATAAATTTTCATGATTATAAGAAAACATGTCCCGAAGGACCGATCAATTTGACAGTCTTGGAAAACATATTACATACATGAATGTTACGTTACACATTGAACATAAAACAAAACATAAATAATCTGTTGATACATCCATTATTCCCCACGATTAACTCTAAATATCAATCATAATACACTTCTTGGAATCCTAGGAAAATAAAACATAATAAAGGGGTGAGCTCAGATGCTCATTAAGTGTAAATAGTTGAGTATAAGCTATAATCATTTAAGAATATATGTATAAAAAATGAACTCTTTTAAACATAATACATGAACATAAAATGGTAACAATAATCCAAACATTACCATATAAGGGTTCACTTTGATATTATACAAGTATAATAATCACATGTAATGACTAATTTCATAATGAGGGAATACATAATTCCATACATAATAGTTATTATGTCAAGGACTTATGCAAAGACCAATAACTAATATTTTGTCAAAGCCATGTTCCAAGACACTAGTTTTTTCATGAGACCTAACAATGCATCAAAGGGCTATAGAGGTCCATGCCTGTGACTTACTATTTCTAATGAATTCCTCATATGAAAAGGGTAAACCATCATAAAATCATTTGAATTAAAACTAGCATACGAAATGTTAATACTATAACTATTAACCATGAATGGTACAAAAAAAATAACATCCATAGTCTAACATATCATATCTCAACCAAAAAAATATGGAAGATTGTATTATAATAAATCAACCTCAATCAGGAATAATATATTGTAAAGGATGTTGATAGAGTTGAAAATGACCATTATAACACTTTTAGATAAATATCTTTTTTTCATGAAAACAATTAAAATTCACACAATTAGTAAACAATGTAATTTAAAAAGGATTTTTGAATCAATGGGTCTCATACCACTTTGAAACATTTGAAATAAATTATCATTTTAAAATAGTCATTTCCATATAAATAAATCCATAAAATAATTTTGAAACATATACATCAATTAAATAAAATTAAAAAAATTAAATATTTAAAACATTTAAAATGGTGAGCTAGTTAAATATTCCCTTACAGAAATTCTTAATATATTCCTTTTGAATTTTTTTAAATAAAACATATACATGGATAATAAATATGTCTGTGTGAATACTTACACATAAACAATCTTGAATAATAATGAGATTGAGGAATTAACTTTTACCATAGTTTCGATCCACTTCATACTTGTCCGAAAATCCTGTATAATGTTTTAAAACATATTATTAACATATATCAAAATCATAATAATATTTATGATATCATATATGATTATTTTATGACATTATATTACCAATTTATTAACAATTCCATGTTAATGCCACATTTTGGGTAATATCTCTTTGTTTATCGTTTGTGTTTTGATTTGTTATTCTTGAATATATTACCTAGATCATGATTAAATTAGCTCTATAATTTATTAAATTATTTAAATATCATATATATTCATAATATGTATATATATAATTTAATACACCATTCATGGAGATGGTAGGTCGTACGTACACTTTAATGTTGTTTCCGTTTTCATATTATTTTAATGGAATAAAATGAATGGAATATATGTAAATACATATATAAATTTTCCCAGTATAATTTTTATGTCATATATTAAATACTTATTAATAATATATATTTTTATAATCATTCTTGAATGGTTAATGTGGAAACAAAACACATCACGTCGTGGAGATGATAAGTTATACATACACACAAGTAGCGATATCATTTCCTTAATGATTAAAAGGTGTAGAATTGGATGGTACATTAATTATAAAGAAAAATTATCATGTTATTTTCATTATTTATATACATAATACTGATCATTATATCCATCCAAAAAACATAGTGTTGAATAAAAAATTACACCACGAGATAAATATGGTAAGTCATACAAATGCATGCACTGTGACTTTGTCATTCATATGATGGATATAATAAGGAATATAATTGTTAAATATTTATAATAACATATTATAATGTATATTTTACAGGATTTAGTATTTTATTAAGGAACAAACATATAAAAAAGAAATAAATGAATAAAAGGTCATTGAAAGAGGTGATAAAATAATTTCCACTTCTTCGGGTGATTCCTATTGATTTGAAAAAAGCCTCCTTAGGATAATTTTATTCTCAATGTAAGGCCTCTAAGATAATTTGAGGGTAGTTTGGAGAATATTTGGGAAGGGTTTGTCCAATCCAAAGGGCTATGGAGGTGTGACATAAATAGAAAGGTATGTGCCCTTTTATAAGAGAGGTAAAAGCATTTTAGGAAAAGATTTAAAAATTAATTTGCTATAAAATTATTTTTCAGATTATAATAGCTCTAAATTGATTAATATAGATTCTATGATTATTATGGGAAAATACCTTCTCATACAATAGGTTTTAGACATGTTTAGGCCATACAAGTAATATTATCATTTAGATTTAACAATTTATAAAATAAATTAACTCTTGCCCTGTCCTCCAATATTATTATAATACATTATTAATATCATTACATTAAAATTACAAGAAACCCTAAAGAGGAAACTTTATGAAATTTGTATCACTATACAAGTTATTTGGACATATAATATATTTTTAGTAGTTTTATATCATTTAATAAATTATTAGTTGTATTAAAAACACATTTATGTCAATTTCGACACAATTTAGTAATAGGTATTTGTTAATGTCATAACAACTTGATTAATTCAGAAAAAAATAAATTTAATAAACCCAAACATTTCATATTTACCTATATAATTCTTGGATGGCATCAAAAGTTTCAATTTACATTTACATTAATATTTATAGTATCATTTATTTTAATATTTCATAAATAAGGTAATTACCGCATCATCATTATGTCATAAATAAATTTAATTATGTAATTTTTAAAAATTATAAATCAAAATAACATGATGTAGGAAATATTTTTATATTTCTAATTAATATTTATATTTGAATCTATCTTATGTATAACCCCATACTAAAAAATCGTTTATTTATTAAAATTTGAATTTCACAATGTTATCTCTTCTTCAAATAAAATATAATAAATGTCTAAATCTAACGCATATCGATCAAAAAGGATAATATTTGCATAATTAGGTTGATTTTATTCAAAAAAAAACGTATCAAATAGAATTAGGACATGTTTAAGGTTAATCTTATAATATTATAATATTAGTTTTACCTTTAATTACCATGCATACCTTTAACTACGGTAAATAAAATTCAAAATTTATTATTCACCAAAGATTATTCTAATAATATTTAATTAAATTTTATAAACTAATTATAATAATGTCTTTTGGGTTTTTGAAATTCAATTCATAGAAGTGGTAAAATTATATTTTATGTAAATTTTCAAATGTTCCTAGAAGGTAAGTAAAAGACGATAAAATAGTTCAATAAATTTTTTTATCTAATTCTATAATAAAATGACTCTAATGACATACATTGTGATAATATATATATTATGTATCTATTTTTACTTTATGCTAAATATTAATTAAAAATAAGTATTTTAATGATGAAATCAGTTTTTATGTACTATGCAGTAATTTTCATTGTTCGTCAAAAATTAATTTTTGTTAGAAAAATACAAAAAATTAAACCAAATATAAATTTGATATTATGAATTTAAAAATAAAATTTATTTAACCAAATTCAGTTTTAAGGAGATTCTAAATTTAATATTATTATTGTTCATAAAAGGACATAAAAAGTAGTTTTATAAGAAAATAGTTTTTCTAAATATATAACTATTTTAAAAGAACATGTAAATTTCATTATAAATATGTTTTATTTATCTGAAGAAATTATAAATAACATTTAAAATTAATTTTTTACTATTCATATTAAATTATTTAATTGATAATTAAATATATCCTTTAAATAATTATAATATAATGTGTTGTTTTGCAGAAACTCAATTTTGTGAATAATGCAAGCCATGTCGGTGTTGTGTGAAATATAAGCTATTAAATTACTTTAAAAAGATAACATACTATAAAATAATTATGGTTTACATTCTCCCATCCTTGAATAAATTGTTTCCTCACAATCTATTATTGTTCTTAAAAAATAAAAGGTTGAAAATAGAATATACCATTGTGGAAAACCTACATCGGAAATAGGGATAATAAAATTTAGTCATAATAATATGGAATGGGAAAAAACCATTCACCACCATATTACGATTTCTAATTAAAGAACAGTGGTCGAAACTAGAGACACATTATTGGAGGAAAACGTAAATATTTATAAGGAGTGATTGAGGTCGTCAATCACAAACAAGTAAACAATAAATGGAAATTGATGGACTCAAAACAATAAATATATGATTGGTTAAAACAACATCGGTTTAAAAAACATGAGGTATTAGTAGAACACCTTTCTTTAGATACATTTTTTGAAGAGTACGGATAAATATACTATCAAGATAAAAACTAATGAAAAAATACATGATTTCATTACCTGTCGATATCATAATGTGATCATTTTTTTTGCTTAGAACTATTTTCACATCAAAACATGTACAATGAAATGAATGTTCAAAAATTATTTTATTTATTCTTAAAGAGAATTTTACAAATCATAAAGTCCATAAGTATTTCCATAATCCTTTAAATGTTTACTAAAATCCAAAAAATATAGGTCAAAGTATTGAATAAATAATAACATAACCCCCAAAAAACATCATGTGTTCAACTTACACTATTACAACCTTTAGGATTTTACAAAATACTTCTATCCATACTCTCCCTAAAAGGTCTATAAATTTCCAAAATCAAAAATAACATCAAATTCCCCAAAATACGTAACGTTTCTCTTATTTTCACATACTTAAATTATGATTACCTTCATTGTATTAAAAACATAATGAAAAAAACATTACTGCAGTAAAACAATTATATATGTCACATTCTTCTTATAATATGAAAATAATTCTATAATCCAATACACAATACATTAATTATTCCACTTCGACTATAGTAATAACATAAACATGACCTTAACCCATTTGCTTTTTTTGAGCTATATTTCATTGAAATTTTGGACAATCGTTTGCATAATGTCCCATTTCTTTACAATTATAGCATTGCACAACATATTTATTTCCTTTTGAATCATGATCCTGGTGAACATTTTCTCCACATTTGTAATAAACTCCCACTCCTTTTAGGCATGTACGAGGGTGTATATTCCCAAAATTATCACATAAGGGAAAATCCTTCATTCCACTTTTCCCATTATCTGTATATTTCTCCATCATTTTCTTCATATCTTTCTTTACTATAATATCCTAAGACTTGGAGAATTCATTTTCTATATTGATGGAACAAGAGACTATATCTTCATAAGATAAGAATTATTGTGAGAGCAATTCTTATCGAAGGAATGGTTTTAACCCATCAAATAATTGAACCATCTTAATTTATGGGTTGCACATGTAGTATGTAGCATTCCTTTATAACCATGTGATGTTAGCCTCATACTTTGGAATATTGTTATACTCATTTTCCCTCAGACATAGAAATTATCTTTCCATATCACATTGTTGTTCACGAGGAATGTATTTACTATAAAAAGATTATTAAGCTCCCTCAATTTCATTTTTCCATATTCTTCATCCTCCTTTGTGTTTTGAATTAATGAACACCATTTAACCTCATATCATGAGAGATGAAAAACTAAAATGACAACATTTTCACTTTAGTTACATCCCATAGAAGGAAACAAATTCTCTAAAGAAATTATCCACTTCTATGATACAAAATTATTTGTACTTCTATTGAATATTTGAGATTTTTGTCTCATGAATCGGTATAACATTGATCCTCTACATTGTGGATCACGATGCTCCATACAGGTAAGGTTATTATTCATAACATGAGTTAGATGTCCCAATATGGTTATAAGTTGTTCAGTAACAGTTGTGTCACCATCTCCACTATCATTATCTTGAATAGGAGGGAAATACCTACATGGATTACATGTGTTGACATGAAATCCATTTCTTCTATTATGCAGCATTTTCTAACCAATGGCATACACTGGATTGGGTTATGAATCATAATTCATAATTCCAAACTAATAAAATACATAACATAAATTGAAAAATTTATGCATATCTAATCCATAATCATAAATATGGTTCCGTTGAGAACATATTTACTCACAAATCCTTTATAATTGTTAGTAAAGAAAATATAAATTATCCTAATCATATATCTGAAGAGTGTCATGCTAGGTTAGTTGTAAGGCCCGATGTCCTCTACCAGGTTAGCCCGAGTCAAGTTTGAAACACATTTTCAGAGTTTTCACCCCTAGGTACATCTATTCCAGAACCGCATTCACTTGTAATATCTCGACGGGGATGTATTTTCTTGAAATACCCACATAATCACAATTTTAAAATTGTAGGATTTCATTCAATACTTAACCTCAAATTCTTACTTAAGTTTATTTTCCCTAATCTTATTTTTCTAAATCCATTTCCTTGGTTGTTTCTAAACTTCCTCTGATACCAACTATAATTTCCTACCCCTAGTTACAAAGATTTGGTTAATTATTTAAATACATTAGCATGATTACAAGCAATCAAGTCCATAAGCATCAATCAGAATAGTTGTCTTGGAAAATAGATTACATACATGAATGTTACATTACACTTTCTAAAATAAAACAAAGCATAAATAATCCATTGATAACATCATTATTCCCCTTTCTAAACTCTGCATGTCAATAATAATACACTTCATAGAATCCTGGGAAAATAAACCATAACAAATGGGTGATCTCAGCTGCACTTTAAGGGAAAATAATTCAGCAGAATCTATAAACTATTAAGTAATGATGTATAATAATGAAAGAAGCCTTACTAACATAAAACATTAACAAAATATGTTTAAAATAATTCATACATTAGTATATATTCATTCACATGGATATTCTACTAGTCGAAGAATCACATGTAATAACTAATTTCTTAACAAGGGAATGCATAATCCCGGACATAATTAATACAAATTCAAGGCCTTGTGCCAATTACATTCACAAATATTGTTTCAATACCTTTATCCAAGACACTAGTTTGTCTCATGAGACCTACTAATGCATTGAGGTTCAATAGCGGGCCTCACCCATCACTTAATAATTCCAATGTATTCTTTATTTGAAAATGGTGAAACATACCATAATAATTCATATTAAAACTAGCATATGAAATGTCAATATATTGACCATAGACCTTTAATTCTATAAAAATAGAACATCCATAGTCAAATATATCAAAAATCATTCAATAAAATATGTAATATTTTTTTATAATAAATCAACCTCAATCAAGAATAACATCCATTAAAGGATGTTTACATAGTTGAAAGTGATTAGAGAAACTCTCTGAGAGAAATATCATTCTTTCAAGAAATCATTTAAAAGTAACACAATGTATAAAGAAGTCATTTTAAATAGATTTTTGATTCATAGTGTCCCATAACTCATTGAAACTTTGAATGATATGAACATTTAAAAACAGTTATGTCCGTATAAATAAATCGTTACTGTCACGACCCATCCCTGTGGGGATCGTGCCATAACTCCCCAAGCCCGCCTCCAATAGGCCATGGGTTGGTGACTAGCACTGAGTAGGTAGTCACTAACATGGGTGGCATTGCCAATAAACCTATACTCACACACACACATCTCCAAGCCCACAAAGCTTAAAATAAAAAACTACTGAAAATGGAAATGAAATCATAACCTAAAATTATAAGGCCCCATCCTTAAACATTACTTAATCTTGAGATAATTCAAGAATACACCTTGATGATATTTTCAGGTTTAGAGTTTTAGAGAATTAGATCATAAAACATGTATTTCATTCTACATTTAAGCAAAGTGGTTACATAAAAG
Organism: Viscum album; assembly: GCA_963277665.1. NCBI lineage: Eukaryota > Viridiplantae > Streptophyta > Magnoliopsida > Santalales > Viscaceae > Viscum > Viscum album. Next base: position 476,101,049 of record OY728157.1, read on the forward strand.
ATAGTACTCTTTTTTCCCATCAACGGAAACATATTTAAAATAAAACATGGATTCTTTATTGACACATCCTTGACACTATCATCATATCATGTTCCTTTCCATTGTCCTGGGAAAAACATTTCAAAAAACATGGGATTAGCATTAAAAGCTCAATAAGGGTTATAAAAATATGTAAAGGAAACATGAGTTCATATATACATAAGAATGAAATCATACATTACCCATAAAACATAGGAACTTTAACATACCTCATCAAATCATGAATAAATCATAGAAATCATAAGACATAAAGGTAACTTGAGGCATTCATAACATTATTACGTAGGGAGTAACCCTCTTGGTTAGGTTTGGAATACCCATCACAATATATTTCCTAAATCTCTTCGGAGAAACCTTAACGTTTCACTCCTTCGTGTTACCCAATGCATTGGAGAGCTATATCTGGCTCACCCGCCCTTTGTTTATCACGGAACCACCCGTCTTCATAATAATGCCCAAGAACCACACCATAATCGTATCACATAAAACATGAATAAAGGAAACATAACATTTCCACCTTTCAATCACAAGATATCAATACAACACATTGATATAAAAACATTATGAAAACCACTTTCAATACCAAAATAAAAGAAAAGTAAAACATGGTATTTATTTTTCTTTAAAAAAGAAGGTATGGCTTTTAGAGGAAGCCGAAACTGAAATAATGGTCATGGCGGCGGAGAAGTCGTTGTCGCCACATAAGTAGGACAAAAACATTCCCTTTTGTAGTTTTGTAAAAACTTCATATAAAAAGACTCCTTTTGAATAAACGTAAAAGTCAAAGTGGTTTATACACCGTATAAAAGAAGGTTGTGTATAAAACAAAATATGCCTCAATGAAAGGAGATTGAGACGAAGTCCAATACCTCGGGTTCGACTTGACTCGGTCGTTATTTAATCTCCTGAATAATAAAGTTGAGTTAATTTCAACCTGTTTAAGAACCCTTTTCAAGTTCATTATTCCTTTTATATAACTTATTTCTATGTCATGAACACTATGTAAATATTTAAGTTAATAACGGTCGTTTTAATGATCATTGGTACTTGAGTCAAAAATAAACCCATTATAATTACAAGTTGTTCGTGTATCCATTATATCCAAAATGGTATTCCTGATGTAGATATCATATATATCATATATATCTAGTACATGTATGCATTTATAATATTACATAAAATTTAGAGGTAAGAAATGAAATGCACCGTTCATGGAGACAGTAAGTCGTACGTACGCATGAACGCTGATTCCATTTCTATTTCGTATTTTATGAAATGGAATCATAATGATTTAAAGGTATATTATAATTACAGTGTAATATCATATATAATATCATAACTCCATCCTTTATACATCCCACATATGGTATTAACGAATCAATTAAATTTGAGGGGGACGGTAGTCCGCACTTCCTTAAATGAAGATATCACGTTTAACTATAATGGAAATCATAAAGGTATGCCCAAAATGAAAAATATATAAGCTTAAGGAAAACATAAAAATAATATCTATCATATATAAATATAGTATTATCTTAATGGACACCTTTGGAGGTGTTAAAAGAATGTTGAAAAATCATCATTTCGGGAGGCAGAAATTCGCCATCCACGGAAACAGTATGTTCTTTAACCATTAGATGTAGGTGTGTGTAAGTGTAACTCTAATACTTCTTATCACAACATCCTAGTATATGGAAGATACTGAATTTGTTACAAAATAAATGAATAAAAAGAGTTTAGGGGGTTAGAGGAGAAAAATAAAACAAAAGAACAGAAGTGAAGACATTACCATAAAATCAGGTAACTCCCTTTGGTTTGAGCTCAAAGGCTCCCTTTGGAAGACTTCTTCACAATGTGAGGCTTCAAGGAGTAAGAGCGGAAAGTGGAGAGACAAAATGGATAGGGTTTGGCCGAGCCAAAGGCTTTGGATGTGAGGGTATGGAGGTAGAGGTGGGGGGATTTTATAAGAAGAGAGGAGGGGCACTCTTGCAAAGTAAAGAAATGTTACTTTATTTTTAAAATGAGTTTCAGATTCAAAAGGTCCCACATTGATATAATTCGAGGGTAAAGTGATAAGGGTTCGCAATCCACACATCCAATGGATTTTGGAAATGTGTAGGTCATAGATTTTACATTATCTTTTCATTTTATTTAAATCCTTTATTAATGAGGTAATCGCTGCATCATCATGATGTCATAAATAATTTAATTTATTTAATGTCTAAAAATTATAAAAAAATATCATGATGTTGGAAATCTATTTATCCTTCTAATTAATATTTATAGTCAAATATCTGACTTGTATAACCCCATTTAAAATTTGTTTTTGTAAAAAAACTCATGTTTGTGTCATTTTAATTTTAACATTAAATAAAAAGATATTAATGTCATTTTCCTACCAAAGTGGCTCCATGGGGTCCCCAAGATTACCCATGGATTTTATTGGTCGTCCATGACACATATAATAAGGGTAGGACATGTGTATAGGTATTTTCATTTTATAATAATATCATTTTTTCCATAAATTGCATTAATTACCTCTAATCACGATTAAGAACTTCAAAGTTACTATTCACCAAAAAATTATTTTAATCCCATTGAATCACATTTTACTTCTTAATGAAAACCATGTATGTCAGATTTTTGAAAATCAAATCACAGAAGTGGCAAAGTTTCATTTAAAAGAAAAATCAGTTTCATTAACTACCACTTAGTGGTTTCACTATTCATCACAAATTGATGTTTTTTAGAAAAATACCAAAACTTCACCCTAAGCTATATTTGATAATCTGAATTCAAAAATGGTGTCTATTTTAAAAAAATTCAAATCATATAGGTTTTATTAATTAATTTAATAATTAATTCCTGTTGTCATTACAAATAGCGTGTTTTTATGAAATAGTAAGTATGGAACGATTGACACCAGTTTAAGTCCAATTTCATAGTGAAATTGATTCCAATGACAACCATTGTATTAAATGGTAAAAATATATTCTAATTTCACTTAAAAACCAATTCAAAAGATAATCTAATCATATAAATAAATTAGATTAAAAAGAGGTTTTGAATTAAAATACAACATTTTTCACTATTCATTAAAAAAATGAACTTTATCGGAAAAATACCAAAAATTCACACAAAGTAAATTTTGATGTCCCAATCATAAATAATACATTTATTTTTACAAACATAGCTTATAAAATTTTCAAAAGAAAGAATTTTTAATTGTTTACCATCAAAAGGAAGTAAAACCATCTTTTAAAATATTAGTGTATTCCATGCTTAAGATTGGATTTATTCTCATTTTAAGCCTCTAAAACACTATCTAATTCACTAATAGACATAGATAAAAATATCTATTATTCATTACTTACCTGGGATGTTACATCCTTCCCCCCTTTAGAAAATTGTGTCCCCATACTTTATTTACTTATCGAATAAATGGAGTACTTATCCCTCATTGCATTTTCAGATTCCCATGTTGCCTCTTCCATCATGTGGTGTTTCCACAAAACCTATACCTGATTAATCAAATTATTCCGTAACACTTGCTCCATGTGGTCTGGAATCTGGACTGGTTGTTCCTCATAAAATAGGTTCCCTTCCAGCTGAACTACCTCTAGACTCAAAACATGAGATGGATCTGGAATGTACTTTCTCAGCATCGAAACATGAAAAACAATGTGTACCTAAGATAAACTCAGAGGTAAAGTCACCCGGTATGCAACTGATCCAACTCTCTCCATAATTTCACATGCTCCAATGAACCTTGGACTCATCATTCCTTTCTTACCAAATCACATCACACTTTTCCATGGTAAGACATTGAGTAAAACATGATCACCTACATCAAAAGATAGATCCTTCCTCATGTTGTCCGCATAACTCTTCTGCCTGCTCTGAGCTGTTCTCATGTGTTTCTGTATCAGCTGAACTTTTTCTGCCAACTCTTCTACCAATTCTAGTCCCATCATCTTTCATTCACCCACTTCATCCCAAAAAGCTATAGTTCAACACCGCATCCCATATAACGCCTCAAATGGTGCCATCTGTATACTGGAATGAAAACTGTTATTATATGAAAATTCAACCAAAGAAAGATGTTGGTCCCAACTTCCCTGATAATCCATAGAGCAAGAACATAGCATATCCTCCAATGTCTAAATTGTTCGTTCTGACTTCCCATCTGATTGAGGATGAAAAACTATACTAAAATTTAATTCAGTACCCAACGACTTCTGAAGGCCTTTCCAAAAGTTAGAAGTGAACCTGGGATCACGGTCAGATACAATGGAGAGGGGAACTCCATGTAACCTGACTATCTCTTTAAGATACAAATGGGAAAGTTGATCTAGGGAAAAAGTATTTCGTTTAGCAAGGAAGTGAGCAGATTTAGTCAAGATATCAACAATAACCCAGATTGCATTATTACCTCGAGGGGTCTTCGACGATCCCACAACGAAGTCCATGGATATATTCTCCCATTTCCACTCTGGAACTGGTAAATGCTGAAGCATCCCTTTCGGTAACTACCGCTCTGCTTTAACCTGTTGACATGTCAAACACTAATAGTAAAATCAACAATATCTCTTTTCATTCCATCCCACCAGTAATACTCTCGCAGATCTCTGTACATCTTAGTACTACCAGGATGAACTGAAAATGGAGAACTATGAGCTTCACATAACAACTCTCCCTTCAACTTTGAATCACAAGGCACACACAATCTCTTCCCAAATCTCAAAACGCAGTTATTATCAGTGTTGAATTCAGGCAACTTACCTTTCTGAACTAGCTCTACCTTTTTCTGCAACTCACTGTCTTGCTTCTGTGCTGGCTTGATTCTGTCTGATAGAGAAGATTTCACTGATACCTGAAACAAAATAGAATAACATCCTGCACCAACAACTTCTATGCCAAAGTTCATCAAATCCTTAACCAAAGGATCACGTTCCAAATGCAACATTCCTAATGAAGCATTACTTTTTTCACTCAAGGCATCAGCCACTTTATTTTCTTTTCCCGGATGGCAATGAATTGTACAATCATAATCCTTGATTAATTCTAGAAATCTCCTCTGTCTCATGTTCAATTATTTCTGAGTAAATATATACTTTAAACTTTTGGGATTAGTATATATTTCACACATTACCCCAGACAAATGATGCTTCAAAAATTTTAAAGCGAAAACAACATCAGCTAATTCCAAATCATGTGTAGGGTAATTTACCTCATGAGTTTTCAACTGTCGTGAAGCATAAGCAATTACCTAATCATTCTGCATTAGGACACAACCATGTCCTTTCAATGAAGAATCACTAAAGATAACAAACTCCCCATTCCTGGAAGGTAGTTCCAAAACAGGAGCATTCACCAATCTTCTTTTCAATTCATGAAAACAATCATCACATTATTTTGTCCAGATAAACTTAACACCCTTACGAGTTAGCTTAGTCATTGGAATAGATAACCGTGAAAAATTTCTAACAAACCTTCGGTAATAGCCTGCCAAACCAAGGAAACTACGAATATCTGTTACATTTGTGGGTCTTGGCCATTATGTATGATCCTTTGTTTTTGCAGGATCAACAATTATCCCATCTTTAGAAACAATGTGACCAAGGAAAGAAATTCATTGAAACCAAAAATAACACTTGCTGAATTTCCCATACAATTTCTTTTCTTTTAAGGTTTGCAAAATAACCCTTAAATGTCTTTCATGCTTATCTATACTTTTAGAAAACACCAAAATATCATCAATGAAAACCACCACAAACTTATCCAAGAACTCATGGAAAATTCTATTCATTAAGTCCATTAATACAGCATGTGCATTGGTTAGCCCAAAATTCATTACTATAAATTCATAATGGCCATATCTTGTACAAAACAGAGTCTTTGGAACATCTGCTTCCTTTACCTTCAGCTGATAGTACCCCGATCTGAAGTCAATATTTGAAAAAAACTGAGCTCCCTGGAGCTGATCAAACAAATCATCGATATGAGGCAAAGGATATTTGTTCTTAATAGTGATGTAATTCAAGGCTCTATAATCAATGAAAAGTCTCATAGAACCATCTTCCATTTTAACAAATAAAACAAGAGCACCCCATGGTGATGTTCTAGGTCGAATGAATCCTTTCTCTAATAAATCATTCAATTTCTCATTCAACTCTAAAAGTTCAATTTGACCCATTCGATAAGGGGTTTTTGAAATTGGCTTAGCATCAAGAACTAAGTCAACAGTAAATTCAACTTCTCGATCTGGCAATATTCCAGGCAACTCATCAGAAAAAACATTAGGATACTCATTTACCACTGGCACATCATTAATATGAACAGTTCCCTTGTTTTCAACAATATGTGAAAGGTAACATTCATTTCCATCTTTTACAATTTTCTCGGCCTCTTGATAAGTTATCAACAGTAAGGTTCATTCTTGTACACAAACTGAAAGTCTTTCTGAAAAGAAACTTCTTTAGCTCTATAGTCAGTCTTAGCATGGTAAATAGAGAGCCAATCCATACCCGGGATAACATCAAACACTACTAGAGGTAGAACAATAAGGTTTGCAAGTAGGTTCTTTACACATATAAGGATAATAAGATTATTATAAATTCTTTTTGCCTCAACATTTCCCCCAAGTGTTTTTACCACAAGTTCAGGATTCATTTCTTGATATGGTATTCCCATTTTACTAGAAAAGGTTTCAGAGATGAAAGAATGTGTGGACCCCGAATCAAACAACACACTGGCATAATCTAAAAAATTAAACAAATTACCTGATACAACTTAATTTTATGGCTCGACATCTGATGAAGTAGTTGCAAAGGATTTCACCACCCCTTTCTACTTGTAGTCTAACTGCTTCCCATCACTCAAGCTCTTTGTAGGACACTCGTTTTCATAGTGACCCATCTAATTGCACTTAAAACATTTCACTAACTGTAAATCAAATATGGACATACCATCACCTTGACCTTTTTTAGTGCTATCACGAGCCTTATGTACCATCTTACCACATCGGTAGCACTTTCCAAAATTCAGAAGACATTCCCCAGCATGCCTTTTACCACATTTATGACAAACTAGAAACATAGTTTTCTTACCATCAGACTTTTTTGAAGAATTATTCCCTTTATCCTACCACCTCAGTCTCTTCTTCAGCTGGTTGTTATAGAACACTTGATCATCGGGAAACTCCATTTCCACCTTCTCAGCACATCGAACAAGCTTTTCATAACATTTAAACTCACGAGAAGCTAATGCCCTTCGATATTTTGGTTTTAATCTTGAGTAAAAATGATTGATTTTACTATCAAGGTCTCGTATAAAATTTGGAGCATACCTTGCCAATCAAGTGAACCCCTCTTCATAGGCAGCCACTGAGTTTTCCTCTTGCCTCAATTCCAAGAATTTTTTTCCATCCTAAGTCGAACAACCTTAGGAAAATACTTCTCATGAAACATACCTTTGAATTCATCCCAGTCAAGAGCATCAATCTCATCAGCGTCCTTGATATTTTTAACCATCGACCACCACTGATCTGCCTCACCCTCCAAACGGTAAATAGAAAGACTATCCTTTTGATTGTTTTTACACCCCATGACATCGAAAATCTTCTCGAGTGCTTTAATCCACCCTTCATCTAACACAGGGTCAGATGATCCTCTGAATGATGGGGGATGTTGCCTCATGAAAAGTTCCACCACTAACATGTTCCCCTGCAGTTGATCTGGCTGATCTCATGCATGGATACCACCACCATTTATCGCTTGAGTCAACTGCACCATTACTGCAACAAACTGTTTAGTTCCAATTCCGACCATCTCAGGATGCTGATTCGGAAGGTTATTTACTTCTGTATGCCTTCCTAGCACTGCTTCCATGTTTCCTCTACGGAAAACCATTCTGAACAAACATGTCTTATATGAAGCAATATTGAAATATTCAAATACTATTTCATTTCAAAAAATAATAATTTTAGATAATCATTTAATAGAATTCTAACTCATAAAGTTATCTAAACCTACCTCTGATACCAAATATAAGGCCGTGGCCTTAAACATTACTTAATCTTGAGTTAATTCAAGAATACACCTTGAGGATCTTTTCATGTTTAGAGTTTTAGAGAATTAGATCATAAAACATGTATTACATTCCACATTTAAGAAAAGTGGTTACATAAAAGATAGTATTCATTTTATCCCATCAACAGAAACATATTTAAAATAAAACATGGATTCTTTCTTTACAATTCCTTGACATTATCATCATATCATGTACCTTTCCCTTGTCCTATGAGAAACATTTCAAAAAACATGGGATGAGCATAAAAAACTCAGTAAGGGTTATAAAAATATATAAAGGAAACACGAGGTCATATATACATAATAATGAAATCATACTTTACCCATAAAACATAGGCTCTTTAACATACCTCATCAAATCATGAATAAATCATAGAAATCATAATACATAAAGGTAACTTGAGGCATTCATAACATTCTTACTTAGGGAGTAACCCGCTTTGTTACGTTTGGAATACCCATCACAATATATTCCCTAAATCTCTTCGGAGAAACCTTAATGTTTCACTCCTTCACATTACCCAATGAATTGGAGAGCTATATCGGGCTCACCCGCCCTTAGTTTATCACGGAACCACCCGTCTTCATAATAATTCCCATGAACCACAACATAATCGTATCACATAAAACATGCATAAAGGAAACATAACATTTCCACCTTTCAATCACAAGATATCAATACAACACATTGATATAAAAAAATTATGAAAACCATTTTCAATACCAAAATACAAGAAAAGTAAAACATGGTATTTATTTTACTTTTAAAAAGAAGGAATGGCTTGTAGAAGAAGCCGAAACTCAAATAATGGTCGTGGCGGCGGAGAAGTCATTGTCACTGCATACGTACGACAAAAACATTCCCTTTTTTCATTTAGTAAACGCTTCATATAAAAAATATTTCTTTTGAATAAATGTAAAATTCAAAGGGGTTTATACACCGTATACAATAAGGTTGTGTATAAAACAGAATATGCCTCAATGAAAAGAGATTGAGATGAAGTCCCATACCTCGGGTCCGACTTTACTCGGTTGTTCATTAATCTCCTGAATAATAAACTTGAGTAAATTTCTACTTGTTTAAGAACCTTTTTCAAGTTCATTATTCCTTTTATATCACTTATTTCCATGTCATGAACACTATGTAATTATTTATGTTCATAACGGTCGTTTTAACGATCATTGGTACTTGAGTAAAAAATAAACCCTTTAAAATTACAAGTTGTTCATGTATCCAATATATCCAGAATGGTATTCATGATGTAGATATCATATATATCATATATATCCAGTACATTCATGAATTTATCATATTAAATAACATTTAGAGGTAAAAAATGAAATGCACCGTTCATGGAGACGGTAAGCCGTATGTACGCATGAACACTGCTTCCATTTCTATTTCGTATTTTATGAAATGGAATCAGAATGATATAAAGGTATATTATAATTCCAGTTTAATATCATAACTCCATCCTTTATACATCCCACATATGGTATTAATGAATCAAATCACTTTGAGGGGGCGGTAGTCCGCACTTCCTTAAATGAAGATATCGCGTTTACCCATAATGGAAACCATAATGGTATGCCCAAAATGAATAATATAGAAGCTTAAGGAAAACATAAACATATTATATATCATATATAAATATAGTGTCATCTTAATGTCCACCTTTGAAGATGTTAAATGAATGTTGAACAATCATCGTTTCGGGAGGCAGAAATTCGCCACCCACGGAAACAGTATGTTCTTTAACCATTAGATGTAGGTGTGTGTAAGTGTAGCTAGAATACTTCTTATAACAAGATCCTAGTATATGTAATATACTGGTGTTGTTACAAAATAAATGAATAAGAATATTTTATGGGGTTGGAGAAGAAAAATAAAACAAAAGAACACAAGTGAAGACATTACCTTAAAATCGGCTAACTCCCTTTGGTTTGAGCGCAAAGGCTTCTTTGGGAAGACTTCTGCCCAAAGTGAGGCTTCAAGGAGTAAGAGAGGGAAGTGGTGAGACAAAATGGGCAAGGTTGGCTGTGCCAAAGGCTTTGGAAGTGTGGTTAAGGAGGTAGAGGTGGGGGCCTTTTATAAGAGGAGATAAGGGGCACTCTTGGAATGTAATGAAATGTTACTTTATTTTAAAAATGAGTTTCCAATTAAAAAGTTCCCAAATAGATATAATTCTAGGGTAAGGTGATAAGGGTTCGAAATCCACCCATCCAATAGGTTTTGGACATGTTTAGATCATAGATTTTACATTATCTTTTCATTTTATTTAAATTCTTTATTAATGAGGTAATCACTGCATCATCATGATGTCATAAATAATTTAATTTATTTAATGTCTATAAATTATAAAAAAACTATCAGGATGTATTAAATCTTTTTAGTTTTCTAATTAATATTTATAGTCAAAAATCAAACTTGTATAACCCCAATTAAAAATTGTTTTGGTAAAACAACTCATGTTTGTGTCATTTTAATTTTAACATTAATTAAAAAGATATTAATGTTTTTTTCCTACCAAAGTGGCTCCATGGGGTCCCCAAGTTGACCCATGGGTTGTCTTGGTCGGCCAAGACATATCCAATAAGGGTAGGGCATGTTTCTAGGTATTTTCATATTATTATATTATCATTTTTTCCTTAAATTTCACTAATTACCTCTAATCGCGATTAAAATCATAAAAGTTACAATTCACCAAAAAATTATTTTAATCTCATTGAATCACATTTGACTAATTAATGAATACCATTTATGTCGGATTTTTGAAAATCAAATCACAGAAGTGGAAAAGATTCATTTAAACGAAAAATCAGTTTCTTTAACTACCACTAAGTGGTTTCACTATTCATCAAAAATTGATGTTTTTCAGAAAAATACCAAAACATCACCCTAAGATATATTTGATATTCTGAATTCATAAATGATGTCTATTTTACAAAATTAAAATCATATAATTTACATTAATTAATTTAATAATTAATTCTGGTTGTCATGACAAATAGCGTGTTTTTATGAAACAATAAGTATCAAAAGATTAACACCAGTTTAAGTACAATTTTAAAGTGAAATTGATTCCAATGACAACCATTGTATAAAATGGTAAAAATATATTCTAAATTAACTTCAAAACCAATTCAAAAGATAATCTAATCATACAAATAAATTATATTAAAAAGAGGTTTTGAATTAAAATTCAACATTTTTCACTATTCATTAAAAACTGAACATTATCGGAAAAATACCAAAAATTCACACAATGTAAATTTTGATGTCCCAATCATAAAGAATAGGTTTATTTTGACAAACATAGCTTATAATATTTTCAAAAGATATATTTAAAAATGGTTTTCCATCAAAAGGCAGTAAAACAATCTTTTAAAAATATTATTGTATTCCATGCTTAAGATTGGAATTATTCTCATTTTAAGCCTCTAAAACACTATCTAATTCACTAATATACATAGATAAAATATCTATGATTCATTACTTACTTGGGATGTTACAAAAATCCCAACGAAGTGAGTACGAAAGGAATGTAAATTACAGTGATGTAACATCCTAGGCCAAAAGTACAAGCCCACCAAAAGAAAGTCTTCAACAATGTCCAACCTATAATAAAAGGTATTGGGAGAATAATCCATAGTCGTAGGAACACACCTCAGCCTGACTGATCTCGCTGAGCACTGTCCGGTCCTGGTCCACCTAGAATCCAGTCAACATCTCGCTCGTATGCCCAAGACACGACACGTGCGAGCAAAGCCCATGCATGTGTGAGTATAATAATACCCACTAGGATAACCCTAAAACCACAAAAAAAATACAAAAAAGGAAATACCAAAATGGAATGATACAGTTAGCTCTGCATAGTATATGTTTACAGAACATATAACAAGAATATACATACACGATTGACTATCGCAAAACCACCACAAAGATCTAACTCAAAGATTCCACTAAGCACGTATCAGGGAGAACACACTCATATGTCTGAAGATAGAGATACGAAGTACTTGTTTCAAGAGAACGCACTCCACAAGTACTTATGAAAATTATGCTCAGATTAGGATCAAAACCAATAGCTACGGGGTGATTCCAACAACTCAGTCTGAACTAATCCGTTATGTAAGGGATTGGTGCCCAATAAAAGTAGGTCACATCGATACCAAAAACTCTAACTAGGGTACCAGGAAGGAATAGAGGTCCCAACTCCAAGTCTCACAGAGGGGATTCCAACAACACTATTTAGTAATTCCTACTGATGGGATCATACTCATGTATGTAGGAAATGATAACAAAAACCAACAGGGGAAAGACCAAGGGTACAAACCCTAAGAAAACAAACAAAATTCATGGAAGACAAATGGCTCACGCCATGTAAAGCAGATTACACGGCATGTTGTAGTGTTACACGATGTGTTCCTTGACTCTAGGTACTGCCCATGTAAATGGCTCAGGTCATTCGTCCAAGCTGTGTAAAACTCAACTACACAGCATGTAGAAGGATCACATGCCATGTTCCTTGACATCGGGTAATGCCCGTGTAAACGGCCTGTGTCATTAGGCTTGTCTTATAAAACGTAATTACATGGATTTTAGAAGGATTACACATCATGTCATAGTGTCCTGGGTTCACTCTATGTATGTTGGCCATGTGTCCGTACACGGCCTCATCTCCTGTCGCTCCGCCCATGTACTAGTACATGGGGTATCTCGTGTAGATTCTTGGGTCTAGATGGGGAGGTGTATACATGTTGTGTCCTTGTTCGTGTACCCAACCCATGTACTTGTACTCCCGGAGTACACACCAGTTGGTCTGCCGACGAACACACGTCTTGTAGCCCAGAATACATGTCGTGTAGTCAGGATTTCTCTAGAACCTTCGTCTTCCTCCTCGTTCCTCAGTCAGATCACCGTATTCTTGATCTCTACTCTGTTCATCATGATACTTCAAATCGTGGTTCGTCCCGTCATACGAACACCAAATCTGGTGTTTTTGGGCCTTCAATCGGTTCTTAATACTCTAATGATCCATCCAAAGTAAGAACGCCTAAAAGCCCATATCTCTTGATCTTCTCCAAATCGTCTACCGAAACCGCGGTCGATGTACATGAGTAATGAGAGAAATTATGAACAAAATGAAAAAAAATCAATAGGGATTAACCTCAATCGATGTTCGTGTCGATCTATGTTCGTCCCAATTATAAGGCTAAACGAAACCATAAATGACTTTCCAGAATCAATCGCCAAAATCACCGCAAAAGCCCATCCCACCAATATGATCGATCCGTTGTCTAATCTGTTCGTGGATTACTCCGCGTTCATCATAGAAATCAAGAACTAGGAAAGGAAAATCAAAATCAAACATCCTACCTGGATATGTGGTGTTCGTTGGAGAAGATCTGATTTCCGCGTCATCGTCGTGTTGGGAGGTTTTCTCCAAAGCCTCCAAAGCCTCTAAGGGTTTGAGGGTTATGAGGTCGGTAACTCTGGACCCCTACACAAAGTCATTATTTAAACAGATAAAAGATATTTGATGCAACAAGATTTAGAAAAATAATTTTATTAAATATTTTATTAAAGTTATGTCCAAAAACTAGATTTCACCCTCGACCTGTGCTGACTGATGTTAGGCCTCTCCTACGGTAAAATTTCTGCTTTGAACACAATTGTTCCCTCAGATTTCTCATATGAGAACCAGTTCAAGAGTTTTCATACTTTTTTTGGCAAACCACATGCACACGTTATTTAATTATTTAATTAAATTAAAAAATTTGTTCCGAGCTCACCGTGCCTCAGAACTGCACGCTGTCTCAAATCCTGGTTTGAAAATAATATCCATATAATATCAAAAATAATACATAGAAAAAATCATAGACATTAAATCCTACCCACCATAGGGCTTTACGTCCTCAACAAGTAAAAAAAGGTTACTCAAAAAGATGTGGGTACTACGCATGGATCTGATCCTACCGCTCCCACGTGCTCTCCTGGATATTCCCGTAGTACCACCAGACATGCACCACGGGAATAGCTCACCCACGAAAGATCTTCTCCGGCAGATCCTTGATCTCCACTGGGTACTTAGCAAAGGCCGCTCCATCATTGATGTCCTGCTCACCCCAGTCGATAACGTGCGATTGATCATGCACGTACCTCAGTAGCTACGACACATGAAAGATTTCGTGTACCCGGTCCATCTGAGGAGGTATAGCCAAGCAGTACACCACCATTCCAACTCTATTAAGATTCTGAAATGAGTCAATGAAACTTGGAGATAGGTTTCCGTCTCGGACAAATCTCCGCAATCCCCGTCGAGGTGAGACCTGAAGGAACACATGGTCTCCCTCCTCAAACTCTATAGGCCCCCAGTCTCCAATCAGTATAAGACATCTGCCGACTCTGTGTAGTCTTCATCCGCTCTTGGATAACCTGCATCTTCTCTGTAGTATCTCACACCATCTCTGAGCCCATGAGTGCTGACTATCCTTGATAAGTCCAACAAAGTGGTGACCTGCAAGGTCGCCCGTACAAAGCCTCGAATGGTGCCATACCAATAGTGGAATGATAACTGTTGTTATAAGAAAACTCCACCAGTGGTAGGTTGTCCTCCCAGCTACGACCGAAGTCAAGTATGCAAGCCCGTACCATATCCTCTAGTACTTGGATGGTCCACTATGTCTGACCATCAGTCTGATGATGAAATGATGTGCTCAAGCGTAATTGAGTCCCAAAAGCTTCCTTCAATCCCTTTCACAAACTAGATGTGAAATGAGTATCATAATTTGAGATGATCATTGATGGTACTCCATGATGTCTAACTATCTCCTTCATGTATAGTCGTCCCAATATCTCTACTGAACTCTACTCCCATATGGCTATGAAGTGGGCTAACTTGGTTAGTCTGTCAAAAATCACCCAGATGGCATAGTGTCTCCTAAACATATGTAGTAAACCCTTCATGAGGTCAATTCATATCACATACCACTTCCACTATGGCACCTCAAGGTGCTGAGTCAAACATTCTAGAACCTGCTACTCATTCTTTACTTACTGACAAGTAAGGCACTGAGAAACAAACTCTGCCATAGTTTTCTTCATTCCTGGCCACCAGAACTGACTTCAGAGGTCCTAGTATGTCATTGAAACACTTGGATGCACAACTAAAGGGGATGTATGGAACTCCATCAGAACCTCCTCCCTCAAAGTCTCTGGTACTACAGTGCGCCCTATGAATAGAAAAATGTGCTCCCCACCTTTTGAATATCCATCAACAGCATCAGTTGCGGATATATGAGCATGTAAAGTGTCACAGCTAGAATCCTCAAGCTGTGATTCCCTGACTCATTGTATGATTGGAGGGGTAACAACCATCTAATAAAGGTAATAGGCCTCATCTCCATCCATGAAGGATAACTGTAAATAGGCCAACTGTCTCATCGCCTCATCCAGCAACTGCGAACATGATTTCCTGCTTAGAGAATCTGCCACAATGTTCCCCTTCCCAGGAGTATAAACGATCTCAAAGTTGTAATACTGGAGAAACTCAAGCCACCGCCTCTATCTCAAATTTAGACCCTTCTAATAAAAGATATATTTCAGACTCTTGTGATTAGAGTATACGACAAACCGCTCTCCCATCATGAAATGCTTCCACATCTTCAATGAAAATACTACCACTTCCAAATCAAGATCATGGGTCATGTTGTTCTGCTCGTGTTGCCTCAACCAAAGTGATCCATATGAAGTCACCACTTGCCTCTGCCTCATGACACAACCAAGCCCGATTCATAAGGCATCAAAGAACACTACGTACTCGACACCCTCTTCTGGAAGTCTCAAGATAGGGGTGCTCGTCAGACTCTGTCGAAACTGATGAAAAGCCTACTAGCATCTCTCGATCCACATGAAAGGCTGCCCCTTTCAGGTCAAAGCTGTCATGGGTGCTGAAATTATGGAGAAATCAGAAATGAATCTTTGATAGTATCTTGCCAACCCAATGAAACTCTGCACCTCCTTCATGCTCTACGGTGGCTCCCATGCTAACACTACCTCTAAATTGGATGGGTCCACCACTAAACCATATTCCAAGATAATGTGTCCCATAATGTGGACCTTCTATATCCATAATTGACACATAGAGAGTTTCCCATAAAACTGATGCTCTCGGAGTGTGTCCAGAACCGTCCTTAGTTGCCTCACGTGCTCCTAATTAGCCTCAGAGTACACAAGGATATCGTCAATGAAGACAACCATGATTCAATCTAGATAGGGATGAAAGATGTGGATCATGAGCCCCATAAACACTATCGGTGCATTCATCATTCCAAAGTGAATCACCAAGTACTCATAGTGACCATATAAACATCTGAAAGACTTATTCGGTATATCCTCATCCTGTACTCGCAACTGGTGATAGACTGATCATAGATAAACCTGCGAAAACCATTGTGCCCCTCTTAACTGGTCGAAGAAGCCATCGATCCTCGGTAGTGGATACAGGTTCTTCACAGTCACCAAATTCAAGGGCCGGTAATCCACACACAGCCTCAGGCTTCCGTCTGCCTTCTTGGAAAACAACACTAGGGCCGCCCGAGGTGGAACACTGGGTCTCACGAAACCCTTCCACTGCATGTCTTCCAGCTGCACTCTCATCTCATGAAGCTTTGCAGTAGACATCTGATATGCTAATGCTGATAGAGGTGTCATCCTGGTTTTCAACTCAATACATAAATATATCTTTTGACAAAGAGGTAGTCTGGGGACATCCTCAGGAAATATGTCCTCATACTCAATCACAACTTCTAGAAACTGGAAACTCGTAACATCTGCTGCGCCAAGGGCTAGGCCATCCAACTGATTTGAAGTTTGTTGTATCTTTCTACACACGAGTCCATCTTGCACTGGCTGGGTGTCCTTTTCACCGAAGAAGGAGAAACTCATTTCATCACTGCGGACACACCTCACCCATCACCTAAAACAGTTGTCACGACTCGTCCTCGGGGCTCGTGCCGTGACTACCCCAATCCCGCCTTCCATAGGCCAGGGGCTGGCGACTTGCACCAATGCGTAATTCCCGATAAAAAGGGAAGGCATTGCCTTTGTAAAATAAACAAGCACCACAGAGTAAGCAAGAAGAAATGTAAACACTATGTGAAAGAAGAGTACAACTATAAGTGAGGAAAAGTAAGTGGGCCAGTATAAAAACTCAAACTGAAAGTAAAGTACAACTCGAAAGGGAAAACAACAACTGAAAAGTAAAATCTGCTATGCCGAGCTATCCACTGGAAATCCCACCTGAAGGGTGGGTACAGATAGCTCCACTGCACCTCAGGTCCCGCCGTCCGCTCCGAGCACGTCCCGCCCAGTGGTCTACCTCCAGGTACCGTCCTGCTCTGCAAGCCTCAACCACGATCAACGTTGTCCGTCGTCTGCAACCAACACAATGTAGTGCGGGCATATCCCATGAAGGGGTGAGTATAAGATACTCAGTAGGGACCCCGAGACCCCAGGAGGTCTCCCAAAATCCACAAAGGATAAACCAAAAAGGAAAGATACAATCACTAAGTAACAACTGACACTGCTTAGGTATATTCCCATACATATACCTAAGTCATCAATTCCAATACGATCCAACCTCCGAGCCCATGTACAACTCACTCCACACAAGAAAGTATACGTATTCCACACAGGAAAGAAAAACGTAATCCACACAGGATAGCACAACACAATCCACACAGGAAGGTAAACAGGATTCAGCTCACACAGGTATACTTCTTTCGAGGACGATAGAGATGATCACTGATCCATCTAAGTCGTCGGACCCACAAAGGATCGATAGGTACTAACCCCCGCAAAGACCCACACAGGATCAGACCCATAGAGGATCTGTAGGCGCTGGTTCGCACAGGACCGCTGAGCGCTGACCCACACATGATCGGACCCACACATGATCGGTAGCACTGATCCACACAGGATCGCTGAGTGCTATAGTCGTCGTCGTCGTATCCACTGAGGATCTCTGCACAATAGTCGTCACAGTCACAGTAGCAGTCGCAGCCAGCTCTAGGGTTCACGCACACAGCAAGCTTGTTCGGGAGGGTCCGCCCCACGAGCTGAGAGGCTGATACATCAACTGTTATAAAGTCTAAAGTTGATGTATCCAAAAGTCACGTATCGTCAACAGGAACTCAACGCAACAGATGGCGCGTCAATCAGACGCCCGGTCTGAGAGTTATTGGCCTTTTCGTCCTAGGGGCCCGGGTTGTTTTTAAGGAAAAACTGTCCCGACCATACTCCACCTTCGTCCAAACCTCGAGCGGAGTATGCCAAAAGATCCGTATCAGTAATAGGAACTCAACAAAGTCGATGGCAAGTCAGTCGGACGTCCGTAGCTCAATATATGAGCATTTCCGCTCCGAGGGCCCGGTTGGTTTCGTGTACGAACCAACCCGGCCGAAATCAAAGTATTCCGAAACCTTGAGTGCGATATACTGAAATGACCATCATGATCCAAGGGTCGCATCTCCGCTGACGGAGCGTCGTTTGGAGGTCCGTAGACCGAGTTATGGGAATTTGAACCCAAACCGTTCGGTATCGGGGTTTTCGGGCCCGGGCCGACCCGGCCCGATACCCCCCGGCTGGCCCAAACCGGGTCGACCCGCCCCAGATAGGGTCGACCCGGCCCGGCGCTGGTCCGGCTCAGCGCAGCGCGCTGGGCGCGCTGCCAGCTCGGCTTTGGCCGAGCTGATTGAAAAAACGGGGGGCGCCTGCCCCCGTTTGTAACCCCCCCCCCTCATTATGGGGGGCCGTTTTATCTGGTCGGGGGAATTTAATTCCCCCGGGTTTCTTCATTCCGGTCGTCCCAACCTGGGCGGCCGGCTCCTCCTCAACGGGATCGGCAAGGGCCGGTCCCCATCCAGGTTCCGACACCGGCGGCCCGGCTGGCCGCCGGTCACCTTGTTCCGCCACGGCCCGGAACCGGCCGCGACCTTTGCCGTCCGGCACGATGCGACGGCACCGCGCCCCTCCGTTGAGGCCCCGCTCCGGCCGCGGCGTCCTCGGTTTCCTTCGAAGCGGCGCGACGGCGTAACGTCCTTGAATTTCTTCCCACGACACGACACGACGACACCGCACATATCTTCCGCATGAAACCGCGTGGTGCGACGACACCACGCTTCCTCGTACCATCCACAGAGGAAAAATTTTTGAAATATGAATGAGGGTCGGCCGTGTTTGTGCGGACTGGCCCCCTCGCGTTATTAGATATCAAAATAGTCGAAAACCTCGAAGTTTGTCATGCTAGAATCAGGAACGGAAACAATTAGTAAAATTACAATAAACCCCTACCTCGGTTTCAAGATCGGAGCACGTCAACAAGCCGCGGAAGATAAGCGTCGCGGAGGTCGGGCGTCGCGGTAATCGTACGTCGAATCCATTGACGTTGTGGTGCGTCCGAAGAGGTACGTCGCTGGGGATGCTTCGTAAGCTGACGGAGAAAGCCCGAGGAGGAAGCGGCGTCTCCTTTCATTGACACGGGAAGAAGATCGAAAGAAGAGGCGTCGTCGATCTTCGTAAATACACCGGCTGCGAAAAAGAGAAAATATGGCATGTCATTATCTTCTTACGGTGGCGACATTCTTCGTCGAAGCCTAAGTGTTCTTCGTGTTCTTCGTCGTGGTTTGAAGAAGAAGAAGGAAGCTTCCCAAACCTCTCAAGGTGGAAAAAGAAACTAACCAAAATAAAATAAGTCTAAGGATTATTTTATTTAAACAACTAAACCACTTTGAATTTCAAAAGTTTGAAATTAAAACACTCAAATTAATTAATAACACAAGTTGTCAAAATTAAATAGAGTGGAGTTATTGGGAGTTTAAAAGGGGAGTTGAAGAGTTAGGGTTCTTGTGGGCCCCACCACACTTAATCCTCTCAAGGGAGGTTATCTGGGTGTGGGTCCCACCTATAACTCCCTTTGGGAGGAAATAACCAACATGGATAAAAATAAATTGTGTTTCCACAATTTATTTAACTTCATTTAATTTCCCCCAAAACTAACTCTCAACCCGCATAAAACGCACCTCGGAAAAGGTCTCCTTAAGCAAATATCGGCACTGCGAGTTCATCGGTGCCCTCGGAATTCGATTCCGGGCACCAGTTCAAAAGTTAGAAATTCCCGCTCGTTCGTTCACTGAACTTACCCGAGCCAAACATCGGAAATTGATTCTGGCCACACTGGGCCTCGGAATCAGGTGCCGTCAGAAACCGCGCTGTTGTAATATTCCAAAGAAAATTAAGAAAAAAATTCCCTTTAATTTTACAGTCTTTACATTACTCCCACCTCAGGGCTTTACGTCCCCGTAAAGATACATCAAAACTAGGGAAACAAATGAGGGTACTGAGCACGCATCTGAGCCTCCCTCTCCCAAGTGCTCTCCTGGAGGTTTCCGTGCTTCCATCTGATGCGCACAAGAGGAATCAACCATCCACGTAGGACCCGCTCCTGTCGATCCTCGATCTCCATCGGAACCTCCGTAAAAGTCACCCCATCGTCAACGTCAAGCTCCCCATGGTCAATGATGTGCGTCGGGTCGTGCACGTATCTCCTCAGCTAAGATACGTGGAAGACGTCGTGCACCCGGTGCAACTGAGGTGGTAGAGCCAGGCGATAAGCCACCTCGCCAATCTTGCTGAGGACCTGGAAGGGTCCGATGAAGCGCGGGGATAACTTTCCATGCCGGCCAAATCTCCGTAAACCATGTCGAGGTGAGACACGCAAGAAGACGTGGTCGCCATCCTCGAACTCTAGTGGCCTCCGCCTTCTGTCAGCGTATGACTTCTGCCGGCTCTGAGCTATCCTCATCCACTCCTAGATGACCTGGACCTTCTCTGTCGTGGCCCGGACCATCTTTGGTCCCACAAGTGTTGACTCCCCAGGGTCTGTCCAGCACAAAGGATATCTAAAAGGTCGGCCGTACAGCGCCTCGTACGGTGTCATCCCGATTGTGGAGTGGTAGCTGTTGTTGTACGCAAACTCCACCAAGGGTAGGTGGTCCTCCCAGCTACGACCAAAGTCGAGGACACATGCGCGGAGCATGTCCTCGAGAGTCTGAATGGTCCTCTCTGTATGACCATCCGTCTGAGGGTGAAAGGCTGTGCTCAGACATAGCTGCGTCCCGAACGCCTCCTGCAACCCCTTCCAAAGCCGGGAAGTAAAACGAGCATCTCGATCGAAGAAGATAGATGATGGCACACCATGCAGCCGCACAACCTCCTGAACGTAAAGACGTCCCATGCTCTCTAATGAGACCTGCTCTTTGATGGGTAAGAAGTGAGCCGACTTGGTGAGTCGGTCGGCAATCACCCAGATGGAGTCGTGACCTCTGGAATTGCGTGGAAGTCCAGTCACGATGTCCATAGATGTCCCATACCACTTCTACTCCGGGACCTCCAAGGGCTGTACCAAGCCTGCTGGTACCTGGTGCTCGGCCTTCACCTGCTGGCAGGTGAGGCATCGAGAAACGAACTCTGCCACAACCTTCTTCATGACCGGCCACCGGTGCTGTCGTCTGAGATTATGGTACATCTTCGCCACTCTAGGATGTACCGCCAAAGGAGAAGTGTGAAACTCTCTCAGCACCTCCTCTCATAAAGCGAATCGTACCATGGTACGTTCTCTGAAATGGACGTCGTGCTCTGCTCCAAGGGAGAACCCATCAGGTGCATGTCCCGAGGATATATGTGCACGCCGCGTCTCACAGTCGGCATCCCCACTCTGTGCCTCTCTGACCCGCTGTAGTAGCAGAGGAATGACTGTGAGAGACTGAAGGAAGGATGCTCCATCTCTATCCACGAAGGATATCTGCAAGGAGGCTAGCTTCTCTGTCGCCTCCTCAAGTAGCTGAATGACCGTCCTCCGGCTGAGGGAATCGGCTACTACGTTCCCCTTCCCAGGAGTATATACTATCTCAAAGTCATAGTCCTGGATGAACTCGAGCCATCGCCGTTGTCTCAGGTTCAGTTCCTTCTGCGAGAAGATGTACCTGAGACTCTGATGGTCAGAAAAGACTGTAAAGCGCTCTCCCATCAGGTAGTGTCGCCATGTCTTCAGAGCGAAGACCACTACTGGTAACTCCATGTCATGGGTAGCATAGTTCTGCTCATTCAAACTCAACAGACGTGATCCATAAGAGATCACTGCCCGCTCCTACATCAGGACACATCCGAGTTCGGTCCCTGATGCATCGCAGTAGACTACGTACCCTACTCCCTCCTCAGTCAACCTCAAGATATGTGCGCTGGTCAACATCTGTGTCAGCTCCTGGAAGCTCTACTGACATATGTCTACCCACACGAAGGGTTTCCCCTTCTTCGTCAAAGCTGAGAGTGGTGCCGCAACTCTGGAGAAGTCTGGAACAAATCTCCGATAGTATCCAGCTAGTCCCAAGAAACTCCGCACCTCCGTCACGCTCCGGGGTGGCTCCCAAGCAAACACTGCCTCGATCTTCGCAGGATAAACTGAAACTCTCGCCTCAGAGATGACGTGCCCCAAGAAGTAGACCTCACATATCCAGAACTGGCACTTCGAGAGTTTACCATAAAGCTGGTTCTCTCGGAGTGTGTCTAGTATAACCCGTAAGTGGTAGGCGTGCTCCTCCTCAGTCGTCAAGTAAATCAAAATTTCGTCGATGAAGACTACGGAAAATCGATCGGGGTATGGCTGAATGATCCTGTTCATGAGGGCCATGAACACTGCTGGAGCATTGGTTATGCCGAAGGGCATAACCAAGAACTCATAGTGGCCATACCGACATCTGAAGGTTGTCTTCTGAACGTCCTCATCTCTAACACTGAGCTGATGATAGCCTGACCTGAGGTCTATCATCGAGAACCACCGTGCTCCCTTGAGCTGGTCAAAGAGGTCATCAATCCTCGGTAGCGGATACTTGTTCCTCACTGTCACCTGGTTCAGGCGACGATAGTCAACACAAAGTCGCAAGCTCCCGTCTGCCTTCTTGGCGAACAAAATCGGGGAAGCCCAGGGTGAAACACTGGGTCGGATGAACCCCTTGCCCTGCAAGTCCTCCAACTGTACCCGTATCTCTCGAAGCTCTGCAGGGGCCATCTGATATTATGGATTCGATATCGGGGATGTCCCGCGGTACATGTCAATATAAAAGTCTACGTCTCTGCGAGGAGGAATCCCTGGAACGTCGTTGGGGAAATCGTCTGCAAACTGATCCACCACAGCAGGAAAACGAGGACTCCGCACGTCAACTGATCCTAGGATGAGGCCAGCCAACTGATGAGTGATGGGCTGTCCTCTCCTCCGCGGAAGTCCATCCTGTGCTGCAAAGGCTCCCTTCTCGCCGGTGAAGGTGAACCTACTCCCGTCGGTGCGTACACATCGCACCTTGCGCCTAAAATAGTCAATCTGTGCATGGACCGTAGATAACCAATCCATACCCAAGATGACATCATAAGGCCTTGACGCTGCTACAAGAAGATCCCATCCAATGGTCTCGCTTCCTAGAGTAATCTCACACTGCTGGAACCAATGCGTAATCGTCGAGTCTTCTCCTGTAGGAGTCTCTCGCCGTAAGGATCGAGCCAACGGCTCTGTCGGAAGCTCCGATCTCTGAACAAGGGCAGTGACTATGAAAGAGTGACTTACTCTTGTGTCTATAAGTACTGCAGCAAGGGTGGAATAGACACAGATAGTATCTCAAATCATCTCGAGCGCGCCGTGGTCGTAGGCCTCTGCTGCCTGGATCTGTGCCTGTCTCTGCCCTCCAGCTCCCTGTGGTCGGGGCGAACCTCCTAGTGGTGGTGGTGGTAGAGCCTCAAAGCGTCGCCCACCACCTGCAGCTCAGCCAGCTCCTCTACCTCGTCCTCCTCCTCCATGCAGACCGCCACGGTCGACCCTCTGCCTCTATCTCAGTGGTCCCTCAACCGTATGCCGCTCCTCGGCACGGCGTGTCGGGCAGTCACGAGCCATGTGGCCATGCCCGCCGTACGAGTAGCACTGCCTGCCCCTCGAAAGACTGGCTCCGCGCTGTGTGCCCCGCACTGCTGAGCCAGTGTCCTGAGGTCGTCTGCCTGAGGGTCTGGTTTGCCTAGACCCCTGAGTCATCTGGCGACTGCTTGTTGCAGAAGACTCTTCCACGTGACGCCCTGCGGTGGGTCTTGGCGCTGGTGTAGACTCAGCAAGAAAGCTCTCGATCAAAAGGGCCTGCTTCAGTACTCCTGTCTGAGTCGGAATGATGAAGGAGATCAGCGATGCCTTGATCTCATGTCTCAAACCCTGCTCAAAGGTCCAGGCCCGGAAAATGGGTCCCGTACTATATTGGTCGAGTAGCATGAGAGATCTGTAAATCTCGCCAAGTACTGAGCGACCGTCATGCTACCCTACCACAGCTGAAAAATCGCCTGAATCCGCACCGCACGGAGGGTGGCCGGGACGAACTCTGAGCGGAAGGGGCTCTCGAAGTTCGTCCAAAGAAGAGATGCCTCATTGTACACCTGGAGTATCAAGCTCCACCATCGGCCCGCTTCTGCGTGCAGTAGGCTCGCCGTGAGGATCACCATGAGGTCTGCTGGTGTCCTCACTAGCCTGAAAACTGGAAAGACCACCTCCAGCCAGTCCTCGTCTTCCTGGGGGTCCGTCTCCCCACGAAACCTGGGTGGTCGCTGGCGCTAGAACTCGTGCAGAGCTCTGAGGCGACGTGCATCGTCAGTGGCTGGTGATGGAAGAATAGGTGGCTCGGCGGGTAGTGCTACCACCGGTGCCACTGCTGACAAAGGGCCCTGCACCGAGGCCTCATCGCTCGATGGGGTGTCGTCACGCTCGACTCTCAGAACCCTAGCTGGCTGTCGTCGTGGGGTCATCCTGAAAAGGAAACAGGTGCGCCACGGTCATAACAGTATACCTGGTGAGATGATACAATGTAATCACGAAGAAAACTTGAAACACACACGCAATCAATGTTTTCGTGCATTAAGTCGGAAATCAGAAGTCAGGGTCCTGGTGTACGGATACGTCGGCCGCCGCACCAACACTGGACTCACTGGACTGATAACCACACTCAATACGCTAAACACTAGTGCTTCATATAGAAAAGATCAGAGTTCGCGGTAGAACCGAACTCCTCTGATATCAATTTGTCACGACCTGTCCTTGGGGCCTATGTCGTGACTAACCCAAGCCCGCCTTCCATAGACCAGGGGGTTGGCGACTAGCACCAAGCCGTAATTCCCGGTAAAAAGGGAAGGCATTGCCTTTGTAAAATAAAAAAGCACCACAGAGTAAGCAAGTGGAAAAGTAAACACTAAGTGAAAGAAGAGTACAACAATATGTGCGGAAAAGTAAGTGAGCCAGTATACAAACCCAAACTGAATGTAAAGTACAACTCGAAAGGAAAAAACAAAAACTGAATAGTAAAAGATGCTACGCCGAGCTGTCCACTGGAAATCCCACATGAAGGGTGGGTGAAGATAGCTCCACTGCACCTCGGGTCCCGCCGTCCGCTCCGAGCACGTCTCGCCCAGTGGTCCTCCTCCAGGTACCGTCCTGCTCTACAAGCCTCAACCACGATCAACGCTGTCCGTCGTCTGCAACCAACACAACGTAGTTCGGGAATAGCCCGTGCAGGGGTTAGTATAAGCTACTCAGTAAGGACCCCGAGACCGCCGAAGGTCTCCCAAAATCCACAAGGGATAAACCACAAAGGAAAGATACAATCACTAAGTAACAACCGACACTGCTTAGGTATATGCCCATACATATACCAAAGTCATCAATTCCAATACGCTCCAACCTTCGAGCCCAAGTACAACTCAGTACACATAGGAAAGTATACGTATTCCACATAGGAAAGAAAAACGTAATCCACACAGGATAGCACAACACAATCCACATAGGAAGGTAAACAGGATTCATCTCACACAGGTATAATTTTTTGAGGACGATAGATATGATCACTGATCCATCTAAGTCATCGGACCCACAAAGGATCGATAGGTACTAACCCCCGCAAAGACCCACATAGGATCGGACCCACACAGGATCTGTAGGAGCTAGTTCACACAGGACTGCTGAGCGCTGACCCACACAGGATCGGACCCACACATGATCGGTAGCACTGATCCACACAGGATCGCTGAGTGTTGTAGTCGTCGTCGTCGTATCCACTGAGGATCTATGCACAGTAGTCGTCGCAGTGACAGTAGTAGTCGCAGCCAGCTCTAGGGTTCCCGCACACAGCAAGCTCGTTCGGGAGGGTCTGCTCCATGAGCCGATAGGCTGATACATCAACTGTCACAAAGACCACATTTGATGTTTCCAAAAGTCCTGTATCGTCAACAGGAACTCAACGCAACAGACGGCGCGTCAATCGGACGCCCGGTCTGAGAGTTATTGGCTTTTTCATCCCAGGGGCCCGGTTGGTTTTTAAGGCAAAACCAACCCGACCGTACTCCACCTGCGTCCAAACCTCGGGCGGAGTATGCCAAAAGATCTGTCTCACTAAGAGTAACTCAACAAAGTTGACAGCACGTCTGTCGGATGTCTGTAGCTCAAGATATGAGTGTTTCCGCTCCGAGGGCCCGGTTGGTTTCGTGTACGAACCAACCCGACCGTACTCAAAGTATTATGAAACCTTGAGTGTGATATACCGAAACGACTATCTTGATACAAGGATCGCATCGCCGATGACAGCGCATCGTTTGGAGGTTTGTAGCCCGAGTTATGGGCATTTGACCCCAAACCGTTCGGTATCGGGGGTTTCGGGCCCGGGCCGACCCGGCCCGAGACCCCCCGGCTGGCCCGAACCGGGTTGACCCGCCCCGGATAGGGTCGAACCGGCCCGGCACGGCCCAGCCCGGCCTGGTGGTCCCGCCCGGCGCCGGTCCGGTGCAGCGCAGCGCGCTGGGCGCGCTGCGAGCTCGGCTTCGGCCGAGCTGATTGAAAAAATGGGGGGCGCCTGCCCCCACTTTGTAACCACGGACCCCCCTCATTATGGGTGTCTTTTTATCTGGCCGGGGGAATTTAATTTCCCCGGGTTTCCTCTTTCCGGCCGGCCCGACTTGGCCGGCCAGCTCCTCCTCAACGGGACAGGCAAGGGCCGGTCCCCTTCCGGCTTCTGACACCGGCGGCCCGGTTGGCCGCCGGTCACCTTGTTCCACCGCGGCCTTTGCCATCCGGCATGGTGTGACGGCACCACGCCCCTCCGCCGCGACCCCGCTCAGGCCGCGGCGTCCTCGGTTTCCTTCGACGCGGGGCGATGGCGTCGTGTCCTTGAATTTCTTCCCACGGCGCGGCGCGATGACGCCGCACATATATTCTGCATGAAACCGCGTGGTGCGACGACACCACACTTCCTCGTACCATCCACAAAGGAAACATTTATGAAATATGGAGGAGGGTCAGCCGTGTTTGTGCGGACCGGCCCCCTCGGGTTATTCGATATTAAAATAGTCCAAAACCATGATGTTTTTTATGCTATAATCAAGAACGGAAACAATTAATAAAATAACAATAAACCCCTACCTCGGTTTCAAGATCAGAGCACGTCAACAAGCCGCGAAAGACAAGTGTCGCGGAGGTCGGGCGTCGCGGTAATCATAGGTCAATTCCGTTGACTTCGAGGTGCGTCCGAAGAGGTACGTCACTGGAGAAGCTTCGTAAGCTGATGGGGAAATCCCGAGGAGGAAGCGGCATCTCCTTTCGTTGACACGGGAAGAAGAACGAAAGAAGTGGCGTCGTCGATCTTCAGAAACACACCGGTTTCGAAGAAGAGAAAAGATGGAACATCTTTCTCTTCTTACGGTGACGACGTTCTTCTTCGGAGCCTAAGTGTTCTTCGCGTTCTTTATCGTGGTTTGAAGAAGAAGAAGGAAGCTTCCCAAACCTCTCAAGGTGGAAAAAGAAACTAACCAAAATAAAATAAGTCTAAGGATAATTTTATTTACACAACTAAACCACTTTGAATTTCAAAAGTTTTAAATTAAAACACTCAACTTAATTAATAACACAAGTTGTCAAAAATAAATAGAGTGGAGTTATTGGGAGTTTAAAAGGGGAGTTGATGAGTTAGGGTTCGTGTGGGCCCAACCACACTTAATCCTCTCAATGGAGGTTATGTGGGTGTGGGTCCCACCTCTAACTCCCTTTGGGAGGAAATAACCAACATGGATAAAAATAAATTTTGTTTCCACAATTTATTTAACTTCATTTAATTTCCCCCAAAACTAACTCTCAACCCGCATAAAACACAACCTCAGAAAAGGTCTCCTTAAGCGAATATCGGCACTGCGAGTTCATCGGTGCCCACGGAATTCGATTCCGGGCACCGGTTCAAAAGTTAGAAATTCCAGCTCATTCGTTCACTGAACGTACCGGAGCCAAACTTCGGAAATTGATTCCGGGAACACCGGGCCTCGGAATCAGGTGCCTTCAGAAACCGCGCTCTTGTAAAATTCCAAATAAAATTAAGAAAAAATTTCCCATGAATTTTACAGTCTTTACAACAGTCAATTTTGGCATGAACTGTTGATATCCCATCCTTACCAAGAATGAAACCGTAAGGCCTCAATGCTCCCACCAAGAAGTTCCAACTGAAACTCTCGCCTCCAAGGGTCAGGTCACACTGCCAGCAAAGGTGTGTGATCTCTAAATATTCTCCATTTGGTGTTCCTAATCATAAGGTTTCAGTCAACGACTCAACTAGAATCTCAAGGTCTCTAAAAATATAAGCACCCAAAAAAGAATGACTAGAAGCTGTGTCTATCAGTACGGCAGCCAAAGTAGAAAAGACACAGATTGTACCACTAATCATTCTGGGAGTACCTAGGTCATAATCCTCCACTGCCTACAATTGTCCCTCCCTATGTCCACCGGCTCCCTGAGCGTGGGGTGGAAATCCTGGGGGTGGTGGTAAAGGGTTAAAATGATGACCACCTCCAGCTGCTCTCCCAGCTCCTCTTCTATGTCCGCCACCCCATGGATCTGTCTACTCCACACATTGCCTCTTCCTTGGAGGACCATGCACTGCTCGCATTTCAGTAGTACAGTGGGTCGGAAAATCTCGAGCGAGATATCCCCTGCATTTACATGAGTAGCATCGCCTCACTTAAGGATGGATGGATGCACCCTGTGAACCCTGTACGAAAGATCCTCTGTCCTGGGAGCTCCTCTGAAAACATCTCCCACGCCTGGGTCCCTGGCTTCGAATCCCAGCTGCTGAGGACTCTGCTCCAGCTCGCTCACTACTAAAAACTGATTGAAGTCTATGCTCTTCCAAGAAGCTCTCAACCACCAAATCCCGCTCGATCACCCCATAATAAGTAGGAATTCTCATAGGGATGATTCTACCTCGGATATCTCTTCACAATCCCCGCTCAAAAGTCCAATCTCTGATGTACTAATCCCTGACGATATCCATCGAATACTGTGAGAGGTCAGTAAACCACGTTGAATATTCATCAACCATCATGGTCCCCTGATGAATTTGATGAAGCTATTGTATATGTACTACTCTCAGGGTAAACGGTAAAAACTTCTCACTAAAGAGATGCTGAAACTCTAACCATGCAAGAGTCGCCTCGTAGTGAGTCTAGATTACCAAACTCCACCATCGTCTGGCCAAGCCCTGTAGAAGGATCGCTGCCAGAATCACCATATAATGTGCTGGTGTCCTAGCTAAATGGAAGACTCTGGCCACTGCCTGAAGCCAGTCCTCAGCTGCCCGATGGTCAGGCTCGCCTCGTAACATGAGGGGTCTCTGTCTCTGAAACTCGTTGAGTGCGTTCCGCCTGCTCTCCTCCTCTACTGGTATAGCATGCACTAGACACTACTGCACAGGTGGTGGAATAACTATCACACCACTTGAAGGTAAAATAAGGGGATCTGGTCCCTGTATCGAAGCTTCATCACTGAGGGGGTCATCCTCATGATCGTGTTGCTATCTCCTAGCGGGTATGCATCACAGAGGCATCCTGTAAAGAAAAAATATGCTTCACATTTAGTGAGTATATCTCGAGAGATGACTCAAGAAGGACATGGAAACCACAACCCATTCCTATATGATGCAAGTACCATTATGTTCCCCTGAAACTAGTGTTCTCATGTTCCGAGTCGAAAAGCAAGTAATCAGTGTCCTGGTGTATGGATACGTCGGCCGCCTGCCCCAACACATGGGTCCCTGGCTTGAAATCCGGACTCTAAACACATAACTCTATTTCCCCAAACCAACATACAGAATCTCAGTATTAAGGTAGAACTGACCACCTATGATACCACTCGGTCATGACCCGTCCCAGTGGGGCCTGTTCCGCTACTCCTCAAGCCCTCCTCCAATAGGCTAGGGGTTGGTGACTAGCACCCAGTAGGCATGTCACTAACATGGGAGGCATTGACTATAAACATGTACACACACACACACACACACACGCATCTCCAAGCCCACAAAGCTGATATGTAAATCCTACTAAAAAAGTAAATGTATGAATACACTAATATCCCAACCAACAGAGTACGACAGGAAAGTAAAGTACAATGATTAAAACCCTGGGCCAAAAGTACAAGCCCACCAAAAGAAATTTTGAAACAATGTCCACCCAGTAAAGAAAGGTACTGGGACTGCAATCCATAGTCGTAGGAACACACCTCGACATGCCTGTTCCCACTGAGCACCGTCAGGTCTCGGTCCACCAAGAATCATGTTACAATCTCACTCGTCTTCAAAAGACACAACCCGTGCGGGCAAATCCCGTGTAGGGGTGAGTATAACAATACCTAGTAGGACACCCCGAAAACCATAAAGGATTATAACAAAGGAAATATCACAAAGGAATGATACAATCATTTATACATACTATATGTTTATAGAACATATAACAAGAATATCCAGATATACTCATACATGATAGACTATCGCGAAACCACCACTAAGATCCAGGTTGAAAATTCCACTAATCACGTATCTGGGAGAACACACTCATAGGTCTAAAGAGAGTGGTATGAAGTACTTGTTTCGGGATAACTCACTCTACATGTACTTAAGAATATGATTATCAGATGAGGATCACAACCAATAGCTATGAGGTGATTCTAATAACTCAGTCTGAACTAATCCGCTAAGCAGAAGATCAGCGCCCAGGTTAAGTAGGTCACATCGAAACCAAGAACTCTGCCTACGGTACCAGGAAGGAATAGAGGATCCAGCTCTATGTCTCACAGAAAAGATTCCAACAACTATATTCAGGATGTCCTGCTGAAGGGATCATACTATTGTACATATGAAATGATACCAAAAACCGCTAGGGGAATGACCAGGGGTACAAAAACTAAGAAAACTATCCCATGTCATGGAATACAATTGTCTCATGCCATGTAAAATAGGATACACGATGGGTAGTGGGGTTACACATCATGTTCCTAGACTCCAGGTACTTCCTATGTAAACGACTTGTGTCATCCGTCCAAGGTGTGTAAAACTCAACTACACGGCGTGTAGAAGGATCACATGCCATGTTACTTGACTCCGTGTGCTGCCCTTGTAAATGCACCGTTTCATTAGGCTTGCCTTATAAAACATAACCACACGGCATGTATAAGTATTACCTTCCATGTCCGAGTGTTCAGGGTTCGCTCCGTGTATGCTGGCCATGTGCCCGTACACAGCCTCAACTCGTGTCGCTCCACCCGTGTAGCAGTACACGGGGTATCCCATGTATTTTTTTGGGTATGGTCGTGGCGGGGTATACATGTCGTGTCCTTGGCCGTCTAACCAACCAGTGTCGGTGTACTCCCAGAGTACATGCCATCTGGTCCGCCGATGAACACACACCATGTAGCCCATACTAAACATCATGTAGTCTGGATATCTCCAGAACCATCGTCTTCCTCATCGCGCCTCGTCCGGATCTCTTGATTCGTGATCTCTCCTCCATTCATCGCGATACTTTAGATCTTGTTTCTCCCATCATATGAACACTGAATCAGGTGCTTTTGGGCCTTAGATCGGGTCATAAACCTCCAACGATCCATCCAAAAGAAGAACGCCCAATAGCTCATATCTCTTGATCCGCTCCGAATCATCCGCCGAAATAAGAGTCACACCTCCGTGGGTTGTACCAATTCCATATCATTGATTTGGGATCGTTTCATCGCACAACATATGTGAAATGATCCATCATTCATATCTCCATGAAGAACCTGTAGAACACACATGAGGAATGAGATAAATCGGGGAAGAAATGCACAAAAAATTGATATGGATGAACCTCGATTGATGTTCGTGTTGGTATTGGTTCGTCACCATTAAGAGGATAAACAAAACAAAAAATAACATTCAAGAATCAATCCCCAAAATCCCTGAAAAATCCCATCCCGCAAATTCTATCGATACACTGGCTAATATGTTCGTGGATTAGTCTGTGTTCGTCATAGGAATCAATAACGGGGAAAGGAAAATCAAAATCAAACATCCTACCTGGATCCACAGTGTTCGTTGGCGAATATCTGTTCGCCGTGTCGTCGTTGTGTTGGGAGGTTTTCTCCAAAGCCTCCATAGCCTCCAAGGGTTTTAGGGTTATGATATATGTAACCTTGAACCCCTGCGCAAAGTACTTATTTAAAAAGATAAAAGATATTCTCTACAACAAGTTTTAATAAATTTTGTTTAATAAATATTTTATTACAGATACGTCAGAAAACTAGATTTCACCAATGACTTGCGCTGACCGATGTTAGGCCTCGCCTAAGGTAAAATCACTACTCTGAATGGAACGATGCCCTTGTATTTATAATATGTGCACCCGTTCAAGAGTTATCCCACATTCTCATGAAAACCACATACGTGCGTTATTTAAATATTTAATAAAATTCAAACATTTTTTTGGGCTCACCGGGCCTTGGAACTGCACGCCATCTCAAATCCTGGTTTCAAAATAATTTCCATATAATATTTAAAATAATACATTGATAAAATCCAGGAAATTAGAGTTAAAATCATTTTGAAATCATAGAAATTCATTAAATAGAAAATGAAAAATAAATCATTAGAACATTTAAAATGATGATATATTAAAATATTACATTTTATAAAACCCTAATATATCCTTTTGAATTTTTTTGAAACATGGAAATGGATGATAACTGTGTACCAGTGAATACTTACACATAATCAATCTCGAATAATAATGAGATAGTGGAATTAACCCTTACCTTAGGTGTGATACTCTTCATACATATCTGAAAAACCTGTATAATGTATTAATAAAATTATTAACATATACTAGAATCATAATAATAATTATGATATCATATATGATTCTTTTATTTCATTATATGACTCATTCATTAACAAATCCAAGTAAATGCAACATTTCAGGTAATATCATTTTGTTTATCATACATGTTTTTTCTTGTTATTCATGATCATATTACTTAGATCCTGATTTAATTACATCCAGAATGTATAATATAATTTATATAACATATATATTAATAATATTAATATATATATGATATATATATATATATATATAATGGATTAAATTGTTCATGGAGATGGTAGGTTTTATGTACGCATGAACGATGCTTATGTTTTCATATCGTATTGAATTTATGTTAGTGAATGTATTATATGTAAATACATCTATATAATTATACATCAGATTTATTATGTCCTATATTAAATAATAATTAATAATATATATTTTTTAAATCATCCGTTAATGATGAACGTGGAAACGAATCTCATCGAACTCCGGAGATTGTAAGTCGTACATACACACGAGCGATGATATCATTTTCTTAATGATTAAAAGGTGTGGAATTGGATGATATATTAATTATTCAGAAAAATTATCAAGTTGTGTTCATTATTAATATTCATAATACCCATCATTATATCCATCCAAATAACATAGTGTTGAATATCCAAATACACAATGGTATGGAGACGATAAGATGTTCGTACGCACGCATGTTGAATTTAATTTAAAGGATGGATAGAATAACGAATTTGGTTGTCCCATTTTATAATAACATACCATAATGTATATGGTACTGGGGTTATTATTTTATTATGGAAATAGTAGATAAAGAGGAAGTAAAATAAGAAAAGAACATTGAAAGAGGTGATAAAATAATTTATTCTTTGGGTGTTTCCATTTTATTTGAACCAAAGGGACACTTAGGTTGGATTTATACTCAAAGTAAGGTCTCTTGGATGAAGTGAGGATAGTTGGGAGGGTATTTGGGTAGGTTTAGGCTCTAACACCCCATGCATCCATGGGACATTTCTCTTTGAATAATGCAATATCTTGCATTGTACGTAACTTTGAGTTCTAGCACACCACAACCAATCAAACTTGCCCTTATGAATAGTAATACCCAATTTTTGAACATTTACAAACATTATTCTTCAAAATAGATTTAATTTTTTGATTTATAATATCAAAATTATATTATGCTTAATTTTTTGTATTTTTTTGAAAACTTTCAATTTTTGGGGAATAGTGAAAAACATTTCTTTATTGTTTAAAACCAATTTTTTTTAAATAATTATTTATTTTATTTATATTTATTTTAGTTCAAAATAGATACAAAATACCTATATAATTTCAATATAATTAATTGAATTCATTTTATAATAAAAATATATGTATATAATTTTGTTTAACATTTTAACGCCTTTTACCCACTTTCTAGGCACATTTTCAAATTTGAATAAAACGCAATGTTACCGCTCCTATGAATTGTATTTAAAAATTCTGAGAGACTTGGTTGAAATCATTAAGTAATATCTGGTTTAATAGGATGAAAATAATTTTTGTGAATAGTAACATTTGAATTTTATTTGCGATGGTTAAAATAAAATAGAGTAATTAAAGGTAAAAATGATATTTTAATTACCCAAACTCATGTTATAATTCTATTGTATAAATTTTTTAGGCCAAAATAAACCTTAGGAATAAAATATCATCCTCTTTGATCCCCTAGTATTAGATTAAGACATTTATTATTATTTTATTTAAAGAATAGTTAAAAGTGTTGAATTCAAATATTCATAACTAAAACATTTTTAATATTGGGTTTTACATAAGATACATTAGTCTATAAATAATAATTAGAGAGATAAAAAATATTTCCAATATAATCGTTTTTTATTTATAATTTTTATAAATTAAATAATTAAATTTATTTATGACACAATGATGATGAAATAATTACCTTATTAATGAAATATTAAAATAATTGATATTATAAATACCAAAATAAATGTAGATTGATACTTTTTATTCATTACAAGAATTTTATAAGTTAATATGATGTGTTAGGTTTTATTAACTAAATTTTTTTAGTGATAAATTTGTAATGAATTTCACAAAAAAGAAATACCCAATAGTCTCAAAATTAACATAAATGAGTTTTTAAAACAAATAGTATTTCATTAAATAATATAATAGTTATAAGAGTCTATGGATTTCCCAAATGAATTATATAATGATATATATGTCATTAATGAACCACTTGAGGTTCTCTTGGAATTTTATAGTAATTTTATTAACAATTTATTATATTAATACAACAATACATGGTAAAAGTTAAACTATCTAACAATGAGGTAAATATAAGAGATAAGCTTAATATGGTGACATAAACCTATCTAAAACCTTTTTATTTAGAAGTTTTCAACCCAAACCCACATTTTCCGAGAAATAATTCCATTTGGAGCCATTATTTATCGAATATGATTGTATAATAAATAAATATTTCAAGCCTTTCTGAAAGTGTCCCTCACCTCTCTTATAAAAGGGTACATCACCTTATCTCAAAATCACACCTCAAAATACATTTAATTAGGCCAAAACCTACTAAAATACTCTCCCAACTACCCACAATTCAACCTAGAGGTAATAATTTCATCCCCTCTTTCAAAGTTCTTTTCTTCTTCCACTTCCTCTTTAATTGTTGTTTCCACACCAAAACAAGAACTTCAGAACAATCTACATGTTGTTATGTGATTGTAAATATGGTACAATAATATTCATTATTCAATCCATCCTATTAATGACAAAGTGACCCTATGTGCATACGTACGGCTTACCGTCTTCACTTTGTGGTGTAGTTTATTATTAAAAAAATAATTATTTAAATGGGTATAATAATGAGTATAATTTATGTAAATAATAAATATAACATGATACTGATTCTTTGTATATGATCTACCATCCAAATACATATTATTTCACCATCAATAGAATGGTATTGTCGCTCGTACGTACGTACAAATTACCGTCTCCACGAACGCGATGAGATTCATTCCGAACCACAACCATTCAAAATAATTTTCATTTTATGATTAAAATTAAATTTTAAGATCTTAATATCATTCTATATATGAATCAAATACACCCCCTTCAAAACAAATATGACTTACTTATTAAAACATATAATGGAAAATGAATCTGTTGACACCAGAAACACTAATACTACTAAAATATTATTAACAATGAAATATTATAAGATCATATATAATATCATATTTATGTATATGGTTCTTATATAACATAATAACAATGATTTAACAATTATATAAGAGGTTATTTCACCCTTGACCAAGTAAAAGTAAAAGTTATGGGTTAATTTTTCAATCTCTTTATTATCTGAGGCTATTTATAATTGATTATCTATTGAGGCTTCTTTATCATCCACATCCCGGTTTCATAAAAATGTATTTCAAAACATTAATATTATTTCATATAATATGGTTTAAAGTCATTTAAACCACTGTTTGACTCTCTATAATAAAGATTTCAAAGAATTTTTCCATCGTATTCCAAATAATGTACTTTATGACATTTTTGAAAAATTTAGGAAAGAATGTTTTTAATGTATACGGTGGGTGAGACTACTTTCCGCTGTTATAACATCATCATATATTCCCTTACAACATTATGATATTATTTTCAAAATGATTTTTTTATTTTATAATTTTTTGACTTTTAAATTATTTCAAAATATAAAGATATATTTATCTCAAATATATTTGATTTAATCTATGTCAACATCATTTGATAGATTTTGCACTTGTTTGAAGTTTATTTATTATGATACAATATTACATATTATATTGAATGATTTGTGAAATATTCGACTACAGATGTTTTATGTTTATACCATTAATGGTTTATGATAAAAATATTAACATTTTGTATGCTAGTTTTAATACAAATGCTTAAGTTATGTTTCACAATTTTCATATAATGAATGCATTGGACTTAGTAAGTTACAGGTGGAGCCTGCTATAGATCCTCGATGCATTGGTAGGTCTAATGAGGCAGAATACTATCATGGAACAAGGACTTGAAAAAAAATATTATTTGTATTCTTGGCATGAGGCCTTGAAAATGTGGTTTTTATGTCCAGCAT
Source organism: Viscum album (assembly GCA_963277665.1). Taxonomy (NCBI): domain Eukaryota; kingdom Viridiplantae; phylum Streptophyta; class Magnoliopsida; order Santalales; family Viscaceae; genus Viscum; species Viscum album. The sequence continues at coordinate 476,138,622 of OY728157.1, forward strand.
TATGTATTCCATCATTATGAAATTAGCTATTGATATTACATGTGATTATTCTAATAGTAGAATATCCTTGGGAATAAGTAAATAGAATTATTTGTTTTATCTTTACAATATTATTCTGATGTTTTTTATAAAAGGCTTGTGATTATTATTATACATTACCTTAAATGATTATGATTATTTTTTATAGTTTCTGCTATATTGTTATCCTTACCGAGCATCTGATCTCACCCCATTCTATGTATTATTTTTCTCAGGATGTGAAAATGTATATTATGATTAACCTATAGGGATATGAAAAATTATATGAGGGTGTTCAAAGGGTACACGATGTTGTTTTTTCATTTCATGATGTAATGTAAAAATTCTGTATGTATCTAGTACTTCCAAGGATACTTAAAAAATCCGTCTTTCAAGACACAATCTCCCGTGATCATTACAATGTTATATAATAATGCTCAATCTCTGGATAACAATTGTCGGGGAGTTATAATTGGTTTCATAGGATTTTTCGTACAAACAATGGAAGCTATATTTAGATAAAACTCATATTAGAGAACATTTCCCTAAGATAGGCTTTGATGATTTGTATAGAAGAATTTCCTAGAATTTTGGTAATGTAGATATTATCTGTATTTTACATGAAATACATCCCAATCTGGATACGAGCTTGTAGAGGCGGCTCTAGAACAGATATACCTTGGAGTGAAAACTCCAAAAAGGAGTTTCGGGCATGACCTTGGGTATCTTTGTACACGAGAATGGGTCTTGCTGCACTCTTGGTAATGACACTCCTTGGGGATATTTTTAGGATAATTAACATTTTCATTACAAAACAATATAAAGGATTTACATGTAAATAATTTCTCAGGGAAATCATATTTTAATGATTTTGGATTATATGCATAAATTGTTCAATTTATGTTTGGTATTTTACTAGTTTAGAGTTATGTATTGTGATTCAAAAACTAATCTAGTGTTTGACATTGTTTATAAATGGCACCTAGTGGAAAGAATGGAAACTGTATCAACACATGTATTACATGTAGGGATTTCCCTCCAACAAAAGATAACTATAGTGGAGTTGATGATGCAACCGATGTTGAACAACAAATAACCTAACAGGGACAACTCACTCAGGTTATTAATAATAACCTTACCTATATGGAGCACCCTGATCCACAATGTGGAGGATCAATTTTAGACTACTTCATGAGGGAAAAACAAACAACATTAAATGGGACTAAAAATCCATTTTTAGATATGAAATGGATAACTTCTATAGGGAAAATATTTCATGATTTGGGGAGTACCGGAAGGGAAAAACATGTCATGGTAGTTTATCACCACATGGGAGATGTATATCAACGGTGGTCATTAAAATCAAAACATAGAGGGAAAAGAAGTTTCAAATATAAAATAGAGGTATTTTAAAGATATTTTCTTATAAAAATACTTTCCTCGTGACCATCGAGAGGATATGGAAAGAAAATTTATGGGTCTAAGTAAAAGGAGGATGATAATGTCACAAAGTATGAGTCTAACATTACAAGGTTATAAAGGCAGGTAGTAGATTATATACATATCCCAAGGAATAATATTGATCAATTATTTGATTGGGGGTTGATTGACTTTGTATATGAAGATGGAATTTTGAAATTTGTGAAGAGTTTTTGTGTTCTTAAAATAAGTACTCTAAAAAGGTAATTGTTGGATTGTTCTCAGAGCTCTGATTTCTCTATACACCCTTGTAGACCCATGATGTATAGAGATTTGAAGAAACATTTTTGTGGGAAAAAATGAATAGAGAAATTGCTGATTATGTGTCATGATGTATGGCTTTTCAACAGATGAAGACTAGAAGAAACCATCCTAGAGGAGTCATGAAACCTCTTCTCATACCTGATATGAAATGGGATGATTTTTCGATGGACTTTGTCAGGGGGTTACCAAAGACACTTAGAAATAATGAAGCAATATGGGTCATTGTTGATAATATTACAACGTTAGAGCATTTTATTTCTATAATAGAATATTTACTACTTAAACATTTAGCAAGAATATATATTAATGATGTTGTAATATTTCATGGAGTACCCCTATCAACTGTTTCTGATTGTGATCCCCGTTTTACAAAAAGATTTTAGAAAAGTCTTCCGTAGTCCCTAGATAATGAACATTATTGGAGAACTTTATTCCACCATCAAACTAATGGACAATCAGAACAGACTATTAAAACCATATAAGACATGTTGAGATCTTTATCACATGACTTTCAAGTAATTTGGAATCAATATTTACCTCTGGTATAATTTCCCCTCTGACAATAGCTTCCATTCAAGTGTTTAGATTGCACCATATGAAGAGTTATATGGAAAGAGGTGTCGCACACCAAATTTTTGGGATGATGTTTGATAAAAAAACTTGTAGGCCTAGAACTTGTTGAGGAAACAATGTAAAAGGTTAATATTATCCAAACTCACATCAAAGATGGTCAATGTTGGAAAAAGAGATATGCTGGTATCCAAAATAAAGATTTGGAATTTGAAGTATGAGATCAGGTTTTCATGAATTTATCTCCACAGAAGATTGTTATACGATTTAGTTACAAGGGTAAATGATGTCCCTGGTATATCATACATTTCAAAACTCTAGAACTAATTGGATTTGTATATTACAATTTGGAAATGCCTCCATGTCTCTTCAAAGTTCAGGATGTGTTCCACGTATCACTGTTGAGAAAATAAATACCTTACTCAATGCAAGTAATCACCATTGATGAAATAGAACTATAACCCGATATGTATTATTGTGAAGAGCCTGTCAGGATTCATGATACCGTAAAACATGTGTTGAGAAACCAAATGACTTGTCTGATAAAAGTTATATGGAGAAACTATAATATGGATGAGGCAACGTGGGAACCGGGGGAACTTATGATGAAAAACCACCAGAATCATTTTATGCAGTAGTATTCTAGAAATTTCTATGATGAAATTATTTAAAGGATGGAAGAATGTAACACCCCAAGCATCCACAGTACGTTTCTCTTTGAATAGTGAAATAGCTTGCAATGTATGCAACATCGAGTTCTAGCACACCACGACCAATCAAACTAGCCATTATGAATATTAATACCCACTATTTAAGTTTTTTTTTTCAAAATAGAATACATTTTTGGAATTAGAATATCAAAATTAGCCTATAGTGAATTTTTGGTATTTTTCTGAAAACATTAAATTTTTGATGAATAGTGAAAAACAATAGGTTATTATTTAAAACCTACATTTAATTTAAATAATTATTTATTTTATTTAAATTTATTTTTGGACAAGATAGATACATACTACCTATAAACGTTCAATTTAATTCATTGGAGTCATTTTATAATAAAATTATATGTATAAAATTTTATAAGAAAATTAGATATATAAAATTTTATACAAAAAATTTAACGTATTTTACCCACCTTCTATAAACATTTGAAAATTTTCATAAAACACACTATTCCCATTCCTGTGATTTGAGTTACAAAAATCTGAAAGACATAGTTTCCATTAGTAATTAAAATGTGGTTTTATAAGATTAAAATAATTTTTATGAATAGTAACTTTTGATTTTTATTTATCATGGTTAAAAGTAAATAGGGTATTTAAAGGAAAAAATGATATTTTAGTTACCCTAAACCATGTCCTAATTCTATTGGATAAGTTTTTTTATACCAAAATCAACCTTTGGAATAAAATATGATCCTCTTTGATCCACCTGTATTAGATTATGACATTTATGATTATTTTATTTAAGGAATAGTTTAAAGTGTTAAACTCAAATTTTCATAGCTAAAACATATTTATTATAGAGATATACATATGATAAATTAGAAAATAAATATTCATTATAAGTATAGGAATATTTCATACATAATTGCATTTTATTTATAATTTTTAGACATTATATAATTAAATTTATATATGACATAATGATGATACAATAATTAATGAATTAATGAAAGATTAAAATAATTAATATTATTAATATCAAAATAATTGTAAATTTATAATTTTTATTCATTAAAAGAATTTTATAGTTTTATATTACATTTTAGAGTTCATTAATTTTTTTTAAGTGATAAATTTTTTATGACTTTCACAAAAACCAAATACCAAATATCGTCAAAATTGTCAAAAATGGGTTGTTAAAACAAATACTATTTTATTAAATTATATAATAGAACTAAAAATATATTGTTTGGAAAAAGGACTAATATAATGAAATATATGTCATTATTTATCCACTTTAGGTTCCCTTGGAATTTTATAGTATGTTTATTAACCCTTTTTTATAATAATACAAGAATAAACGGTAAACGTTAAACTATTTAACGAAGAGTTAAATCTAAAATATAATGTAAATATGGTGACCTAAACCTATCTAAAACCTATTGGTTAATATTTTTTCGACCTATCCAACACTTATATTCAAAATAAATCATTTTGAATCATTTATCAACCGAATATGAATGTATAATAAATTAATATTTCTAGCTATTTTTAAAGTGACCCTCACCTCTCTTTAAAAAGGGTACTTCCCCTTCTCTAATAATCCCACCTCAAATGCCATTTGGATTGGACAAATCCGGCTCAAATATACTCCCAAATACCATATATTCAACCTAGAGGCCTTACATTGATCATAAAGTCTCCCTAAGGAGCCCTTTTGATCAAATCAAAATGAAGCACCTGAAGAAGAGGTAATACTTTAATCGCATCTTTCAAAGTCATTTTCCTCTTCGTCTTCCCCTTTATTTAATTTTTCCATACCAAAATAATAAATATAGTAAATTATATATATTTTTATGTTATTATAAATTTGGTACAACCATATTCATTATTCTATCCATCCTATAAATGAAAAAGTCATCATACGAGGGTATGTACGGCTTACCGTCTCCAATCGTGTTGTAATTTGTTATTCAACACTTAATTATTTGTATGGGTATATTAATGAGTATTATTGATGTAAATAATATATATATAATGATAATGAATATGTATATATTATATAACATCCAATTACAAACGATTTCCCCATCAATAGAATGGTATTGTCGCTCGTGCATACGTATAGATTACCGTCTCCACGAATGCGATGAGATTAATTCGTCGTTGTAACCATTGAAGAATGATATTAATTTTATGATTAAAAATAATTTTTCAGAACATAATATCATTCTGTATATGAATCAAATACATCTTATTCATAACAATTCTGACTTACGTAAAAAATCATATAAATGAAAACAAATCAGTTAAACCTAAAATAATTATACTACTAAAATATTATTAACAAAGAAATATTTGAAGATCATATATAATATAATATTTATATATATAGTTGTTGTGTAATATAATAATAATTATTAAACTAGTATACAAGAGGTTAACATACCCATGACTAAAGAAAAGTACAAGGTAGGCACTGCTGGAAATCTGACTTTTCCCAACGCTTCTATACCAACAGTTTGTAAGAACCATTGGTATAGGTCCCCTTTCCCAAAGGTTTGGTCAAACTGTTGGGAAAGCCCACTTTGAGGCGACCATTCCCCATGGTTTTGGAAAACCGTTGGGAAAGGGTCTAGAATTCCCAACGGCTTGGCCCAACCATTGGGAAAAGTCCACTTTGTGGCCACCATTCCCAACGGTTTGGACAAACAGTTGGGAAAGGGTTTACCTATCACAACAGTTTTCCAAACCCGCTGGGAAAGGTCCCCCATAAATCATCCTTCCACTCAGAATTGAATCCCGAATCAGGGACCTATACCAACAGTTGTCAAAACCATTGGTATAGTTTCTTTTAATTTTTATCTAATCATCTTACTGAGAACATTATATAAATCATAATTTAAAATAATTATGAAAATAAATATATATATTTATTTAATTATGTTCATAAAAGTCATGTTAGGTTATTGGTTAAGTGATTCAATAATAAACTAGGGGGTCATGGGATCAAATCCCCATGAATTGTTTTTTTGAAATACATATACCAACGGTTCCATAACTGTTGTTATAGATTTTCATATTACTTATACCAATAGTTTCCAAAACCTTTGGTAATGGTCTATACCATAAATTTTCCCAAAACTGTTGGTATAGACTGATCCCAACGGCTTACTTGGAAACTATTCTCCAAACCATTGGTATAGGCTATACCAACGGTTTGGTGGCCTATACCAACAGTTCCAAACCGTTTGTATAGGTTAGTTTTCTAGTAGTAAAGGGTTAATTTTACAATCTCTTTATTATATGAGGTTGTTTATACGTGAGTATCTACTTGGACTTCATTATAATCCACATATGTTTTTCTTGAAAATTTATTTCAAATCATTTTTACTATTTCTTATAATATGTTATAAGGTCATTTATATCATTGTTTTACATTCTATAATATGATTTTAATGGAATCTTTCTATCATTTTCCAAATAAATTACTTTATTACTTTTTCAAAATATTATGGTAAGAATGTTTTTAACATATACGGCAGGTACTAGTATTTTCTTCCATTATAACACCATTTAAGCATCCCTTAGAAGTTTATAAAAATACTTTCAAAATAAATTTATTATTTTATAATTATGTGACTTTTTAAATTATTTCAAAATATAAAGAGATATTTCTCTCAAATAGTTTTGATTTTATCTATTTCAACATCCTTTGATGAATTATATGTTATTTTAATGATTATTTATTCTGATACAATATTGATAATTTTATTTATGGTTTTGTAATATTTTTTACTATGGATGTGTTATTTTTATACCATTCATGTAATATGGTTAAAATATTAACATTTTGTATGCTAGTTTTAATACGAATGTGAATGTTATGTTTAAACCATTTCATAAGAGTAATGCATTGGACTTAGTAAGTGATAAGTGGAGCCTAGACTAGTTACTCGACAAATCATTTGGTCTCGTGAGACGAACTAGTTTCCTAGCACAAGGTATTGACAAAATCTTATTTTTAGTCTTGGCATGAGGCCTGGAATATTTTGTTATGATGTCCGACATTATGCATTAAATCATTATAAAATTGGATATTGATATTAAATGTGATAATTCAACTAGTATAATATCCATGTCAATAACTAAATGGAATTATTTGATTTAACTTTTGCATATTAAGCTAAAGTTTTTGTTTAAATGTCTTCTGTTTTAGTCTTATAGATTTCCATAAATGTTTATACTTATTTATGAAAGTTTCTGACATATTGTTTTACTTACAGAGCATCTGAGATCACCCCTTTCAATGATTTATTTTTCATAGGATGCAAAATAGTTTATTGTGATTAACCTATAGAGATAAGCCAAAGGATATGAGTGTTCTCAAAGGGGACACAATGTTGTTGTTTTTTCTATGATGTAATGAAAAACTTATGTATGTATCTTGTACTTCCAAGTCTACTAAACTAATCATTAATTCTAGACTCGATCTATCATTAACATTCCAATGTTATTTAATAATGACCTGAATCTAGGTAACTATGGTCTGTGCATCACATAGGCCAATCCAAAGGGCATTGGAGGTGTGAATTAATGAGAAAGGGTGGTTCCCTTTTATATGGTATGTGAGGGGAACTTTAGGAAATGCTTGAAATATTAATTTATTATACACTAATTATTAGATTATAATTGGTCTAAATTAATTTATTTATATTATAAGATTAATATGGGTCAAAATAATCCCAACCACTAGGTTTTAGACATGTTTACGTCAAAAAATTAACCTTATCTTCTAGATTTAACCCTTTGTAAAATAAGTTAACTCTTACCATGTCCTCTTGTATTTTTATACTACATGGTTAATATATTTAATATAAAATACCTAGATAACATAAATTGGATCATTTTTGAAATTTTATTCACTATCCTCGTTATTTGGCTGAACTACAAATTTTTAATATTTTTATATCATTTAATAAAATAGTATTTCTTTTAAGAAATAATTTATTTCAATTTTGACACTATTTGGTAATTGGTTTTTATTAAAGTCATATTAACTAGATTCATTCAAAAAAAATTTAATCAGCCTTATCATGTCATATTCACCAAGAAAATTCTTGGATGTCATAAAAAGTTTAAATTTTCATTTACATTAATATTTATAATATCATTTATTATAATCAATCATTAGTACTGTAATTACCACATCATAATTGGGTAATAAATTAATTTAATTATTTAATTTTTAAAAATTATAAATAAAATGTGATTATGTAGCATATATTTTTATCTTTATAATGAATATTTATAGTATAAATTATCATATGTATAAACCTCTATTAAAAATGGGTTCTTTATTAAAATTTGAATCTGACTCTTTTAAAAATTCATTACGTAAAATACAATAAATGTCCTAATCTCACCCAAGTTTATAAAAAAGGATCAAATATTTTTCCAAAGGTTGATTTTAGTCAAAAAAAAACTTCTCCTATAGAATTAGGACATGTGTTAGGGTTATTTTTTATTATTATATTTTTTTTATTTTTAATTACCATATTTACCTTTAACAGTGGTAAATAATACTCAATAGTTAATATTCACCATAAATTATTTTTATCTTATTAAAGCACAGTTTATATACGGATGACAACCGTGTCTGTTAGATTTTTGAAATTCAATTTATATAAGCGGTAGAATTACGTTTAATACAAATTTACAAATATGCCTTGAAGGAGGTTAAAAGATGTTAAAAAGGCCAAGGAATTTGTATATAAAATTATACTATAAAATGACTCAAATTATGTAAATTAGGATAATATATGTATTATGTATCTATTTTAAAATAAATAAAAATTTTAATTAAAAATAATTATTTAAATGGAAAAGTTGGTTTTTTGTACTCTGTAGTATTTTTCACTATTTATCAAAAAATGAATGTTTTCAAAAAAATAACAAAAAAATGAAGCCCAATCTAATTTTGATATTATGAATTCAAAAATTATATCTATTATAAAAAATAAAAATTTTAGGAGTGTCTAAAATTAGTTTTATTACTGTTCACAAAATGACATAAAAAGTAGTTTTTTTTTAATAAAATAGTCTTTCCAAATATATAACTATTTTAGAAAAACTTATAAATTTAATTATAAATATGTTTTAATTATGAATAAAAATTATAAATAAAACTTAAAATTTATTTGATACCATTCATCATAAAATATTAATTTGATAATTGAATATTTCATTAAAATAATTATAATAGTAATGTGTTGTTTCGCATAAACTCAATATTGCATATAATGCTTTCCAAGTCAGTGTTTCATGAAATATACACTGTTAAATTATATTAAAGAGATACAATACTCTGAAATCATGGGGTGTTACATTCTCTCCTCCTTAAATAAATTGTGTTCTCATAATTTGTAATTGTCTTTTGAAAATAAAATGTTGAATATAGAAAATACCATTGTGGAAAACCCTTATCAGAAATAGGGTAATAAAAATTAATCCAAATAAGATGGAAATAGAAATGAAAATGTCACCCCAAATTAGGATTTTGAATTGGAGAACATTTGTGCCAATAAGAGACACCTAATTAGAGGAAAACATAAATATTTATAGGGAGTGATTGAGGTCATCAATCACAAACAACTGAACAATAAATGGAAAATTGAGGTTCTCAAAGCCAAAAATATATGTTGATTTAAAATATAATCAGTTCAATAAACATAATGTATTAGGATAATAAAAAATTAAGATAATTTTTATTGAAGAGGATGGATTAGTTTACTATCAATATAAGAACTCAAGAAAACATAATTGACATCATTACCTGTTATAATCATAATCTCCCTATTTGGTTCTTCTTCATTCTATTTTCACTTCATCCCTTAAATTAGGAAATAAAACTTCAAAAATGATTTTTTACACCTGAAGTGAATTTGATAAATCATAAGGTATACAAGTAATCCATTAAACCTCTAAATGAATACTGAAACCCCAAAATGATATGTTATGGAGTCCAATAAATCATACATTAACCTAAAACAAAATACCAATTGTTCAACTTACTCCGTTACAACCTTTAGACTTAACCAAAATACTTTTGTCCAAACATTCTCTAAAAGGTATCTAAATTTCCAAAATCATTTGTAACATCAGATTCCCCAAACAATATAATGTATTTCTTATTGTCACATACATAAAATATGATTACCTTCATCATATTATAACCATAAGGAAAACAAAAAAAAGTATTATAGTAATATCCTTATATATATCACATTCTTCTTATAACTAGAATATAATTCTCGAATAAAAAAATACTATACATAAATTGTCCATCTTTGACTATTGTAATAGCATAATCATTCCATTGATACATTTTTTTCTGAGCTATATTTCCTTGACACTTTGGGAAATCATTTTCATAATGTCCCAAATATTTACAATTATAAAACTGAACTACTTCTTTCTTTCCCTTAGAATCATGAACCTGCCGGAATTTTTCTCCACATTTATAATAAACCCACATTTCTTTTAGTCAAGTTCCAGGGTGTTTCTCCCCAAAATTATCACATAAGGTATACTCCTTCTTTCCCTTTTCCCTTAAATTTGTATCTTTCTCCCCCATTCTCTTCTTCTATTTCTTTACATTAATGTCATTAGTCTTGAAGAATTTTTTTTCTGTCTTGATAGCACATGAGACTATATCTTCATATGATGAGAATTATTGTGAGACCAATGGTCATCATATAAAAGTATTTCACCCATAAAATAATCATTCAATATTACTTCAGGGGTTACATTTGTATTCTGTAGCATGCCTCTCTATTCTTTAGAAGTTAGCCTCATAATTTGAAACATTTTATTCATCCTTTTCCATTAGGATCATAAATTTTCATCCCATATCATCTCAATTATTTCAAGGAAATTATTTATCCAGATTATGTTTTTTAAACTCCCTCCAATCCATATTTCCCACTTCTTCATCCTCCTTTGTGTTTCGAATCAATGACAACCATTTAACCGCATCTCCGGAGAGATGATAAAATTTTGTGACAACCATTACCCTTTAGTTACCTCTGAAAGCATAAAATATTTTCACTAACGAACTTATCCACTGCTTATCTATAAAAGTATTTCCAGTTATCTATAATGTTGGAGGTTGTTGTCTCATGGAGTGGTCTAACATTGATCCTCCACATTGTGGATCAAGATGCACCGGACAGGTAAGGTTATTATTCATAACATGAGTCAGCATTCCAAGTATGGTTATAAGATATTTAGTACCAGTTGTTTCACCAAGTGCACTATAATTATCTTCTATAGAAGGGAAATCCCTATATGGATTGCATGCATTTATACAATTTGCACTTCTAACACTAGGTGCTATTTATAAAAAATGGCATAAACCAGATTATGTTATGAATTATAATGCATAATTCCAAATTAGTAAAATACGTAACATAAAATTAAAATTTAAGTTATCTAATCCATAATATAAAATAAGGTTCCTTTGACGAAATATTTACTCATATATCATTCATAGTGGTTCGTAACGAAAATATGTATTATCCTTAGTATATCCACTTGGAGTTTAAAACTAGGTTCACAGTATGACATGTTGTTATGTACTAGTTTACCCTGATTAATGCTCAGAACACCATGTCGGAGTTTTCACCCCAACATACATCTATTCTAAAACAACGTTAACTTGTAGTATCTAGAATTTGATGAATTTTCTATGAAACCCCACGTAATCTCCATTCTAAAATTCAAGGATTATTTTTTAATTAATATCCTTTGATTTTATCTTAGGGTTATAATCTCTAATCATAGTTTTCTAAATATATTTCCAAGGTTGATTCTAAACTTCCTCTAATACCAAATTTAATGCCCCAACCCCAGTTAGCCAGAGATGGCGCATTATTTCAATACATTGGCATGATTAAAGGGAATAAAGTTCCAAAGGATATCCCAGTTTAACAGTTTGGGAAAATAGATTACATACATGACAGTAAAATTACACATTTTATCATAAAATACAGAATAACAAATGTTGAGAACACCATTATTCCCGTAGCATAACTCTACATATCAATCACAATACACTTCTTGGAATCATAGGAAAATAAAACATAAGAAAGGGGTTATATCAGATGCTCGGTAAGGGTAAATAATTCAGCAGAATCTATAAACTTTTAAAGAAATATGTATAATACAAAAAGAAACCATTTAAATATAAAACATAAAAAAATATGATAAAAATAATTCATACATAACAATATAATCACGCACATGCATATTCTACTGGTCGAATAATCACATGTAATATCATATTTCATAATGAGGGAGTGCATAATGCTGGAAAAAATAACAACAATGTCAAGGGCTTTTCCCTAGACCATTCAAAAATATTTTATCAAGGCCTAGTGCGAAGACACTAGTTGGGATCATGTGACCTACCAATTAATCAAGGGTTTATAGTAATCCCCACCCATCACTTAGTAATTCCAATGTATTCCTCATAGGAAAAGGGTGAAACGTTACATAATCATTCGTATTACAACTAGAATACAAAATGGAAATACATTAAACATAAACCACGACTGGTACAAAAAAAGAACATACACAGTCAAATATATCATAACTCATTCAATAAAAATAGAATATTGTATTATAATAAAACAACCTCAATCATGAATAATATTCACCAATGGATGTTGACATAGTTGAAAATTATATGTAAAACTCATTGAGAGAAATATATTTTTTTCATAAAATGATTTAAAAGTCACAAAATTTGTAAAGGATGTAATTTTAATTATATTTTTTTATAAAATTTTCCCATATCACTTTGACTGTTTTGAAGGAAATTATCATTTTATAACAATCATGTATATATAAATAAATCCTTAAAATCAGTAGGAAAACTTGGAAAATAAATAAATATTTTTGGACAAATAAATCATTAAAACATTTAAATTGATGATATAGTTAATAATTAACCTACATAAAACATTAAAATATTGATTTTGAAAACATTTTTATTGTACATGGAAATTGATTATAAATATGTCCCAGTGAATAAATCCACAAAAACAATCTTGAATAGTAATGAGATTGAAGAATAAACAATTACCTTAGGCCTGATACTCTTTATATGTGTCTGAAACTCCTCTATAATGTTTTTAAATATATTATTAAATTAAATAAGAATCATGATAATATTTATGATATAATATATTATTCTTTTATGACTTTATATGACCCATTTATTAACAATTCTATGTTAATGCAACATTTCAAGTAACATCACTTTGTCTATCGTACGTATTTTGACTTGTTAGTCTTGATCATATTACATAGATCATGATTTAAATACTTAAAGAATGAATAATATGATTTATATATCATATATATTCATAATATAAAAATATATAATAAATAGATATAGAAAATGAAATACACCATTCTCGAAGATGGTAGGTTTTATGTAAGCATGAATGTTGTTTCCATTTTTATATCCTATTGAATGGAAGTGAATAGAATATATGTAAAAACACACACACATATATATATATTTCTAGTAGAATTATTTTTTCATATATTAAATACTTATTAATAATATACATTTTTATTATCATCCATAAATGGTAAACGTGGAAACGAATTTCATCACGTTGCCGAGAAGGTAAGATGTAAGTACACACGAGCAATGATGTCATTTAATTAATGAATAAAATGTGTTAAATTGGATGGTATATTAATTATATAGAAACATTATCATGTTATGTTAATTATTTATATACAAAATAATCTTCATTATATCTATCCAAATAACATAGTGTTGAATAAAAAATTACACCACGACGTGGAGACGGTAAGTCATATGTACGCATTCATGGTGAATTTTTCATTCATATAATGAAAATAATAAAGAATACAGTTGAATCATATTAATAATAACATATTATAATTTAGAAGGTACTAGAGTTATTATTTTATTATAGAAATAATAGATAAATAAGAAGTATAAGAAGAAAAGAACTCTGAAAGAGGTGATAAAATAATTACCTCTTCTTCGGGTGTTTCCTTTTGATATGAACAAAAGGGATCCATAGGTAGGCTTTAGTCTCAATATAGGGCATCTTGGTTGATTTGAGGGTATTTGGAAGGAGATTTTGGTTGGTTATGGCCGAGAAAATAGGATATGGAAGTGTAAATTGAAGAGAATGGATGGTTCCCTTTTATAAGAAAGGTGAGAGGAACTTTAGGAAAATCTTTAAATATTAATTTATTATAAAATTATATTCATGTTTTAATAGCTCCAAATTCTTTATTTATATTATAATATTATAACCGGTCTAAATCCCTTAAACCAATAGGTTCTAAATATAATTTTTCAAAAAACTAACCTTATATTTTAGATTTAACACTTTGTTAAATAATCTAACTCTTACCATTTCCTCTTGTATTTTTATACTACATTGTTAATATAATTCATATAAAATTCCAAGAGAACGGAAAGTGGATCATTTAATAAATTTTTTCAAATATCCATGTTTTCTTCCTGAAAATTGTTTTTTAGTATTTTTATATCATTTAATAAAATAGAATTTGATTTAAAAACTCATTTATGACAATTTTGACACGATTTATTAATTGTTTTTTTATAAAAGTAATAAAAACATGATTATTTCTAGAAATATACACTATGTAAAGCCTAACACATCATATTAACCATGAAAATTATTGTATGGAATCAAAAGAATCAATTTACATTTAATTTAATATTAATAATATTATTTATTTTAATGTTTAATTAATAATATAATCATTACATCATCATTGTTTCATTAATAAATTTAATTATATAGTTTCTAAAAAATATAAGCAAAATTACATGATGTAGGAAATAATTTTATATTTTTAATGAATATTTATATTATACGTTATCTTATGTATAACCCTATATTAAAAAATGGTTTAGTTATAAAAAATTTAATTTGAGAGTTTTAAATATTCTTTAAATAAAATATAATAAATGTCCTAATCTAACCGAAGTTGATGAAAAAAGATTATATTTTTGGACTAAGGTTTATTTTAGACAAAAAAAATTATCAAATAGAATTATTACATGTGTTAGAGTAATTTTATATTTTAATATTATTATTCTTACATTTAATTAAACTATTTACGCGTAACCTCGGTAAATAAAATTAAAAATTTACTATTAAAATAAATAATTTTCACCATATTGAACAACATTTTACATACTGATGACAACCAAATCTGTCATATTTATGAACTTCAATTCATAGAAGTGGTAGAATTATGTTTTATAAAAATTTCCAAATGTGCCTAGACAGTCGGAAAAAGAAGTTTAAAAAGTTCAACGGATTTTTAAATCTAATTCTATTATGAAATTAATCTTATGAAATAAATTGGGGTAATATATTTATTATTTATCTATTTTTACATTAAGATAATTTTTAATTAAAAATAATTATATAAATGAAAAAATCTTTTTTTATGTATTATGCAGTATTTTTCGCTATTTATATAAATTGAAAGTTTTCATAAAAATACCAAAAATTCACCCTAAGCTAATTTTAATATTCCACATTCAATAATGAAGTCTATTTTACCAAATATAATTTTTAGGAGTGTCTGAAATTACTTTTATTATTTTTCATAAAAGAACATAAAAAGTAGTTCTTTTACGAAAATAGTTTTTCTAAATATATAACTATTTTAACAAAAATTATAAATTTCATTATAAATAAGTTGAATTTATTTGAAAAAATTGTAAATAACATTTAAAATTTATTTTTTACTATTCATATTATAAATTTTAATTGATAGATAAATATATATTTTAAATAATTATAATAGTAAGGTGTTGTTTTGCAGAAACTCAATCTTGCGTATAATGCAATACAAGTCTGTGTTGGTGCAATATTAGTTATTAAATTATTTTAAAGATATAAAATGCTCTGAAATCATAGATTGTTACAGTCTCCCCTCATTAAATAAATTTTGTCTTCACAATTTAATATTTTTTTTCATAAATAAAAGGTTGAAAATAGAAAATACGTTTGTGGAAAACCCAAATCAGAAATAGTGTTAATAAAATTTATTCTAAATAAAAGGGAAATAGAAATAAAAAAGTCACCCCCAAATTATGATTTTGAATTTGAGAACATTTGAGGAAATTAGAGAAACATAATTTGAGGGAAAATGTAAAAATTTATGGGGAGTGATTGAGGTCATCAATCACAAAAAAGAGAAAAATAAATGGAAAATTAGGAGACTCAAATCCATAAATTGATGATAATTTAAAATATCACCAGTTCAATAAAACATAAGGTATTAGGATAACATATTTTTTAGATGCATTTTTTTAAAAGGTGGGATTAATTTACTATCAAGTTAAGAACTCAAGAAAAGATACTTGATTTCATTGCCTGTCATAATCATAATCTCATAACATAGTTGTTATATGATTAATTTTCACATGCACATGAGCCTTATCCCAGTTGCTAAGTTATCTTTAAGTGCATATACAAGACCTAGGTTCAAAACTGGGTAGAGGAATATTTCTGGGAGGACTGTAGCAGTACTGTAGCAGGTACTATATAAGTATTGTACACTGTGAAGCACTGTATCAGAACTATACATTGTGCGGTACTGTAATAGAACTTTACATTGTACAGGTAATGTAGTACAACTGTACACTATGCGGGTAATATAGTAGGCACTGTAGTAGGTAATGTAGCAAGTATTATTTGGTATTGTAGCAGTTGGAACTATTCACCTTGATCCACAAGTTTGGGCTTAGAATCTTTAAGGCTTTCAGGCCACCCAGGCCTTCAGGTCAGTAGATCTTTCATGCCACCTCAAGGACTTTGGGTCACATGAAGTTGCCCCAGACAGACTACAAAAAAGGAGCAGCCCCAGAAGACGATTTGGAGTAGGTGCACTCACTATAGAGATGCTAAATGGATTTTTTATATTGAGAGGGTATGGCTATGCCATCTGTACCAGCCTATTCTTGTACAGGAAGCCTATCCAGATGGACATGCGAAGGTGGGGAGCTAATATCATGATGTAGATGTAGGGGAGAGGCAGTTCCTTGTAGATAGTCTGGTTGAATTCCCTATGGCCTTCAGGTCATGTATTCTCTTAAGCCTATGGGCCATGTAATCTATGATCCTATAGGCCTTGTAAGGGTTCCCCTCAACCCTTGAAAAGGGGGTTATCAAAAATCAATAAAAATGAAGGCCTTTGATCCATTCAGGTAATTTAACATCAACCCTTAAACTAGGAAATAAAGGTTCAAAATTTTTTTTATATGCCTATAGCACATTTGATAAATCATAAAGTCCACAATTATTCCCTTAATCATCTAAATTTTTACTGAAAACCAAAAGGTTAGGTCAAATTATCGAATAAATCATACTTTAACCTCAAACAAGATATCAAGTATTCAACTTAATCCAATCCAAAATTTAGACATATCAAAAATAATTTCATCGAAACACTCTCTAAAAGGTCTATAAATTTACAAAATCAATTGTAACATCAGATTCCCCAAACCACGTAAAGGTGGTCTTATTGTCACATACTAAAAATATTATCACGTTCATCATATTGAAACCATAATGAAAACATAATGGACTGTAATAAAATCCTTAAATATATATCAAATTCCTCTTATAACCAAAATATAATTCTTCAATCCAAAAAAATACATTTTTTATTTCGCATTGACTGTATTAACATCATAATATTGACCTTGATCTATTTTCTTTTTCGGAGATAAATTTACTTGATGCTTTAGATAATAGTTTTCATAATGTTTTATATCTTTCAAATTATAACATCATATACATTCATTATTTCTATTAGAATCATGAACCTACTGATCCTTTTCTCCACATTTGTAATAAAATCATATTCTTTTAGGTGGGTACCTTGGCATTTCGTCCCACATCTATCAAATAATGGAATATTAGTCTTTCCAATTTTCCCTTTTTAATTATTTTTCTCCACTATTCTATACTTATCATGTTTTACATTTATGTAATAAGACATAGAGAATTAATTTTCTATCTTGATAGCACAAGAGTCTATATCTTCGTAGGATTAGAATTTTTCTTGAGACCAATGCACATCGAAATAAAGGTTTTATCCCATCAAAGAATAAATCAATCTCACTTAATGGGTTGAATACGTAGTTTGTATCATGACTTACTATCCTTGTGAAGTTAGCCTCACACATTACAACATTATCTTCCTCATTTTCCATTATTCACAGAAACTGTGTTTCCATATCATCTCACTATTGATGAGGAATGTGTTTTTCTATAAATAAATTCTTTAAACACCCTCTATTACATATTTTCAACTTCTTCCACCTATTTTGTGTTTTGAATTAATAACCACCATTTAACCGAATCTTTTGAGATATGATAAACTATTATGGAAACCTCTTTACTTTCATTATATCCAAATGCAAGAAATATTTTCTCTAAGAAACATATCCACTACTCAGGTATAATATGATTTATAGTTCCATTTAATGTTTGAGATTTGTGTCTCATGAAGCCGTTTAACATTGATCCTCCACATTGGGGATCAGAATGCTCCATACGGGTATGTTTATTATTCATAACTTTATTCAGCTATCCCAGTATGGTTATAAGCAATTCAGTACTGGTTGTGTCACCAACTCCATTATCATTATCTTTCATAGGAGGGAAATACCTACATGGATTACATGTATTGATAGGATTTCCATTTCTTCTACTAGGATCCATTTCTAAATAATGGCCTACACTAGATTTGTTTATGAATCATAATACCTAATTCCAAACAAGTAAAATACTCAACATAATTTGAAAAATTTATGAATATATAATTTATAATAAATAAAATATATTTCATTTTAGGACATATTTACTCCTAAATACTTCATAATGGGTTTTAAGGAAAATATGAATTATCCTAAGCATGTCCCGAAGTTCATTAAAACTAGGTTCATAGTATGAAATATTGTTATGTAAGAAGTTACCTCAAGTCATGATTGAAACACCTTTTCAGTGTTTTCACCCCAAGGTACTTCTGTTCTAGAAAAACATTCACTTCTAATATCTAGATAGGGTTTTATTTTCTAGGAATACCCACATAATATCTATTTTAAAATTTTAGTATTCTTGTCAACACTTATCCTCATATTCTATCATAGTTTTATGATCCATAATCATAGTTTTCTAAATCAATTTCAAAGGATATTTCTAAACATCCTCTCATACCAATTTTAATTCCCCAAACCCAGTTACCCAGAGTCGTTGTATTATTTCAATACATTGGCATGATTACAACGAATCACATCCCAAAGGACTAGTCAATTTAGCAGTATTGGAAAATAGATTACATACATTAATATTAAATTACACTTTCTAACATAAAACATATCATAAATAATCATTTCATTACACCATTATTCTCCTAGATTAACACTTCATATCTATCGTAATACACTTCTTAGAGTCCTTGGAAGATAAAAAATAAGAATGGTGTGATCTCAGATGCTCAGTAAGGGTAAATAATTCAGCGGAAGCTATAAATATTAAGATGATATGAATAATACCAAAATTATATTTTTAAACATAAAAAATCAAACATAATATGATAAAAATAAGTCATGAATTACCATATAAACATGGACCTTGATATTCTACTAGTCAAATAATCATATGTAATAACTAATTTCATAATGAAGGATTACATAATTCAAAACATAATAACTATTATATCAAGGCCTTTTTCCCATACTATTCAAAAATATTCTATCATGGCCTTGTTACAAGAGACTAATTTGTCATATGAAAACAACGGATGCATTGAGGGGCTATAGTGGGTTATGCATGTCACTTACTATGATCAATGCATTCCTCATATTAAAAAGTTGAAACATAACATAATCATTCACATTAAAACTTGAATATGAAATGTCAATACATTAACCAGAAACCCGGAATGGTATAAAAATAGCACATCCATAGTCAAACAAATCAATACTCATTCAATAAAATATGTATGATTATATTATATGAAACCAACCTCAATCAAGAATAATATCCACTTAAGTTTGTTGACATAATTGAATATGATCGGTAAAACTCTTTGAGAGAATATCCTTTTCTCATGAAATCATTTCAAAGTCACACAGTTTGTAAAGGAAGTCATTTAAAAGAAGTTTTAGAATCAAAGTGTCCCATACCACATTGAAAATTTTAAACGAAATTTAAATTTGAAAAAAATCATGTCCATATAAATTAATCTGTAAAATCATTTTAAAAACATGGACATTAATTAAATAAAATTAGAAATATAAATCATTAAAAAATTTAAAATGATGATCTAGTTAATGATTACCTTCCATAAAATCTTAAAATATCTCTTTTTGAAAATATATTTATGAAACATGGACATGGGTGGTAAATATGTCCCAGTGAATACATACACATTAACAACCTCAAATGATAATGATATTGATGAATTATCCCTTACCTTAGGTCTGATACTCTTCGGACTTATAAGAAACATTTGTATAATGTTTTTAAACGTATTATTAACTTATATTATAATCCTTACAAAATTTATGATATCATATATTATTCTTTTATAACTTTATATTACCCAGTTATTAACAATTCTATGTTAATGAAACATTTTGGGTTATATCGCTTTGTTTATCATACGTGTTTTGACTTTTTATTCTTGATCGTATTACTTGGATCATGATTTAATTACATTCATAATATATAATATGATTTATATATCATTTATATTCATAATATAAATATTATATATATATATATAACAGAATAAACTATTTATGGAGACAGTAGGTCGTATGTACGCATGAACGTTTTTTCTGTTTTTATATTGTATTGAATGGATGTAAGTAAATGGAATATATATATATATATATTCAGTATTATTATTATATCATATATTAAATACTTATTAATAATATATATTTCAATAATCATCCTTGAATGGTGAATGTGGAAACAAATATCATAGCGTTGTGGAGACGGTAAGTCGTACGCACGAGTGACGATATCATTTCATTACTGATTAATGGTTATGAAATTGGATGATATATTAATTATTATGAAGAATTATCATGTTTTTTTCATTATTTATATACATAATACTAATCATTATAACCATCCAAATAACATAGTGTTGAATAAAAAATTACACCATGGCGTGGAGACAGTAAGTCGTAAGTATGCAAGCATGGTGACTTTGTCACTCATAGGATGGATATAATAAAGAATATGGTTTTCCCATATTTATAATAAAATCTCATAATGTATAAGGTACAGATTTTATTATTTTATTATGGAAAAAATAGATAAAAAATATGTATAATAAGAAAATTACATTGAAAGAGGTGATAAAATAATTGCATCTTCTTTGGGTGTTTCATTTTGATTTGAACAAAAGGGATCCATAGGATGATTTTATGCTTAATGTAAGGACTCTGCCTTTAATTTAGGGTAGTTGGGATGATATTTGGGTAGTTTTTGGCTGAGGAAAATGTAATTTGAGGTTTGAATTAAAGATAAATGTAGGATAAATTTAATGAGAGAGGTGTGGGGACCTTTTGGAAAAGCCTGAAATATTAATATATTATAAAATTCTATTAGGATTATAATATATATAAATTTATTTATTTCTATTATAATATTATTATGGCTCTAAATTGTCTCAAACAATATATTTTAGTCATGTTTAGGTAATAAAATTAAACTAATTATTTAGATTTAAACCTTTGTAAAATAAGTTAACTCTGACCATGTCCTCTTGTATTTTTATACTACATGGTTAATATCATTACAATAAAATGAAAAGATAACCTAAAGTGGATAATTAATAATATTTTAATCACTATATAAGTTATTTGTAAAAACTATAGAATTTTAGCAATTTTATGTCATTTAATACAATAGTATTTAGTTTAAAAACTCATTTATTTCAATTTTGACACTATTTATTAATAGGTTTTTGTTAAAGTCATAAAAACTATATTCCTTAATAAAACTAAATTTAATCATCCCTATAAAATCATATTCACCTAGAAAAATCATTTATGGAATCAGAATATTCAATTTTCATTTTCATTTAATGTTTATAATATCATTTATTTTAATCTTTCATTAATAATGTAATTACAGTTTCATCATTGTGTAATAAATAAAAGTAATTACTTAATGTCTAAAAATTATATCCAAAATACCATGATGTTGATAATATTTATATATTTATAATTAATATTAATAGTCAAATTTATCTTATGTATAAATCAATAAAAAATGGATTACTTATTAAAATTTCAATTTGACTGTTTTACGTCTTCTTTAAAAAAATATAATAAGTGTCATAATCAAATCCATGTGGATCAAAAAGGATCATATTTTTTAAATAAGGTTTAATTTAGTCAAGAAACACTTATCCAAAAGAATTAGGACATGTGTTATTGTAATTTTATATTATTCTAAAATTATTTTATCCTTTAATTATCATATTTTCCTTTAACCACGGTGAATAAAATTCAGAAGTTAGTATTCACCAAAAATTATATTCATCCTATTGAACAACATATTACATACTAATGAAATAATTTTATATTGGATTTTTGAAATTCAATTCATAGATGTGGTAAAATTATGCATTATGTAAATTTGAAAATGTGCCTTGATGGTGGGTAAAAAGGGAAAAAAGTTCAATGAATGTTTATAACTAATTATATTAAAAATGAATCAAATAAAATAAATTGGGATAATGAATTTATTATGTATCTAGTTTTACATTAAGTAAAATTTTAATTAAAATTAATTATTTAAATGAAAATGTTGTTTTTTATGTACAATGAAGTATTTTTCACTATTCATCAAAAAATGACTGTTTTTAGAAAAATACAAAAAATTGACCCTAAGATAAATTTGATATTACTAATTCAAAATTTAATTCAATTTTACCAAATTAACCTTTTAGGATTATCTATAATTAATTATATTATTTTTCACAAAAGGACATAAAAAGAAGTTTTTTTAAGAAAGTTTTTTTTTCAAAATATATAATTATTTTAACAAAATATACACATTTCATTATTAATATGGTTTATTTATGTGAAAAAATTATAAATAAAATATAAAATTGATTTTTATCTATTCATATTACAATATTTAATTGATAAATTAATATATCATTTAAATAATTATAATATTACTGTGTTGTTTTGTAGAAACATAATTTTTCATATAACGTTATCCATGTCGGTGTTGCATGAAATATAAGATATTGAATTACATTAAATAGATAATGTACTATGAAATCATGGGGTCTTTCATTATCCCCACCTTTGATAAATTGCATCCTCACAATTTGAAATTTTTCTTCAAAAATAAAATGTTGAAAATAGAAAATACGTTTGTGGAAAACCCACATTGAAAATAGGGTTAATAAAATTTAGTCATAATAAGAAGTTATTTCAAATGAAAAAGTCACCACCAAATTAGGATTTCAAATATGAGAACATTGGTGTAAATTAGTGTCACATAATGGGAGGAAAAACGTAAATATTTATTTTGAGTGTTTATATAAGGACCTGACCGTAAAATATTACATACTCTTGAATTAAATGAATAATTCACATTGAGGATCTTTTTAGGATTTCTTTTTTTGAGAATTAGGCCATAACTATTACATATCAACTTCAAAATTACTTTTATACACTACTAATCAGTATCCATTTTTTATAAAATAAAAACTCTTAAAAACAAACACGTCTGGTTCCATGTTTTATACATCATTACTTTTCCTTGATCCCATCATTGACTATATTAATTTATATGTCTTATGGAAAAAACTTTAAATAAAATTGGGATTAGCCTAAAAATATCAGTAAGGGTTATAAAATAAGTAAGGAAAGCATTACTCCGTCAACAAATACAAATCAATGCAACCATACTTTTCAATCATAACATACCTTATGAAATCATATAATTTTTTAATAACACACAAGAACCATAAATCATAAATGTAACTTATGGAATCCATATCATACATAAATTGTAGCTATCACAGCTATGTGTGGAGTTACATTTGAATAACCATAACAGTATATTCCCTAATTCTCTTAGGAGAAAAATTATCACATACCTCCATCACGTTACCTAATGCATTATAGAGCTATCTTTGGATCACCACTATATGTTTATTATGGAACAACCCATATACATAAACAATTACCAAAAACCATAACATATTAATAACACATAAAAAAGGAAAAAGTAATGATAATATGTCCACATTCCAATCACAATATATCATATCAAGATATTGAAATAAACAATGCTTTATCACAGAATTTTAAAAACCATCTAAAACATTTAATAAATATATTATTGAATCATTGTTCCCCATTCCACTTGGAATATTTCGAAGAAATTATCATTTTAAAACATTAATGTCAATATAAATAAATCCATAAAACCATTTTGAAATCCTGGACATTAATGAGAAATATTTAGAAGATTAAATCATTAAAATGATATTGTAGTTAAGGAGTTCCTAACTAAATGAAAGATGATTGAATACAAATAATTAAGGAATAACATTTAATAAAAAAATTATAATATCATGAGATTAATTTTATTCATGATATAATATTCCAACAAAAATTATATACACCATATAAAAGTGAATTTTTGCATAACAATAATGATGTCTCAATGGAATGTAAATTGAGACTAAATCCCTTATAAGGATGCTATCCTTAGATTAAGGATAAATATATTATATAATTATATGTTAAAATTATTAATACAATCAAAATTATTGGATATTCAGTGTAAAACAATCATATTTCATACACACATATTCATATCTTGACATAATCAAGAAGTAGAAGTTTAACACAAATAATTGAAATTGGGTTAAAATGTTCCCTTACAGAAATTCGATAGCATAATGATGTCACATTAAAATTTATAAAATGATTTGATGAGAGAGAAAAGGTTACCTCATCACTTGGATCTAATGTTTATAGCAATAAGGATATATAAGAACACATCCCAACATAATAATATATAAATTTAAATATATAACAAAAAGAAGTCCTAAACAGGTGGGTGAAAGGTTCCTTTACCGATTTGGTAACATATGAAACATACACCCCATGAAAGAAGGATCATACAATGAAGATAAAAATACCCATAAATTATAGTATATTACACAAAAAACAAAATAATTTTAAGTACATCCACCACAAAAAAGGAAATGGTGGCAAATATAGCATGAATCTCACAGGAATAAAAAGTGAGATGAAAACCCCTTACCACGTTGTAATCGATCGATTTGTATGGCCAAGAGATAATAATGAACTATTGAATCATATAATAACATTAATATAAAGATTATCATGATAATATATATCAAAATTTAGTATAAAATACACCACATGAAATAAATAAGTGGTGAACAATGGGAATCTCACAGAATTAAAAGTGAGATAAGAAATCCTTTACCTCGTGTCTGACTTGACTCGTTCATTCTTTAATCTCATGAATAATAAACTAATGTTAATATATACATTCTTAATAACTTTACTCAAGGTGTATATTACTTTTATATCACTTATTCCCATGTTATAAACATTATTCTATCATATAAGTTAATAATGGTGGTTTTATCGATATTCGGTACTTGAGTCAAAAATGAACTTCTTATAATTACAAGTTGTTCATGTGGTCAAAAATCAATTATCTACAGAATTATATTAATGATTTAGATATAATATATATCATATATATCCATTATTTATTTATTTATTTATAACTCTACATAACATTTGGAGATAAGAAATGAAATGTACAATTCATGGAGACAGTAATCCTTACGTACGCGTGAACGCTACTTTCATTTCTATATCATATTTAATGGAATGAAAAAATATTTATACATAGGTATATTATAATTCCACTATAATTTCATATGATATATATGTTACATAATTTCATTAATTCTATTTTCTATATGTTCCATGTATGTCATGAACGTATCATATCACCTTGAGGGGGCGGTAGTCCGCACTTCTTCAAATGAAAATATTGTATTTGAACATATTGGAAAGAATAAAGGTATGTTTGTAAATACAAAAATAATATAAAAAACATAAACATAATATATATCATATATAAATTCAGTTTCAACATAATGGCCAACATGAGAGGTGGTAGGAGAAGATTGAATAATCATTGTTTTGTGAGGCAGTAGTTCACCGTCCACAGAAACAATATGTTATTTACCCATTTTATGGAGGTGTGTGTATGTTTAGTTAGAATATATTTCAAAAAAACAACCTAGTATATTGAGGATACTATTTTTGTTATTAAATAAAGTAATAAAAATATTTTATGGGGTCAGAGAAGTAAAATAAAACAAAATAACTTAAGAGAAAACGTTACCTTTAAATATGGTATCTCCCTTTAGATTGAATAAAAAAGTTTAATTGAATTGACTTTTGTCTAGGGAAAGGATTATAGGAGGAGGGGACTGATTTATAGAGCTTAATTATTCGTATTTTGGATGACCCAATGGGCATTAGAAGTGTGAGGTAGGGGTTTTAAGAGAGCACTTTTTCTAAGGGGGAGGAGGGACTCTTTAGGAAAGCATTAAAATATTATATATTATATATTTATTTTCAGTTTATAAAGGTAAAAAAATCATTAAAGTTGAAGATAAGATGCCAAATTTTATAAATAAAATCATACAATAATAAGTTTATAGGTTTTGGATATTTTTTAATCTTTATAATCTTAATTATTTTAATCATTCATTAATGAGGTAAACACTGCAACAATATTGTGTCATAAATATTTTTATTTATTTGATGTCAAAAAATTAAAAAAATCATGATGTAGGAAATATTTTTCTATTTCAAATGAATATTTATAGTCAAATATATTACTTATATATCTCAATGTAATATTAGATTTAATAAAAGATATATGTTCGTGTCATTTTTATCTTTACTTTAAATTAACAAATATAATGTCTCATTATCAAGCTCAAGTGGCTCAATGGGGTCCCAAAATATACCCAAGGATGACCATGTTAAGAAATGTATTATCTAATAGGATTATAAAACATGTTAGGGTAATTTCATATTATTATTATAATATTTTTTACACTTATTTACCATATTTACCCTTTAACCATGGTAAATAAAATATCTACTGAAGTAAATATTTATATTGTCTAAAAATAAATGTTACCTACTTACAAAATTTGGACCTACTGATTCCAAATATGGATTCCATTTTTATAAATTCCAAAAATGTAATTAAAATAAATTAATTTAATATTAATTCCCACTGTCAAAACAGAAAGTGTATTTTTAAGAAATAAAAACTATCAAAAGATTGACACTTATTTATGTCCAATTTCAATGTAAAATTACTTCCAATGAAAAAAATTGGATTAAATGGTAAGAACATAATACAATTACACTTTAAAATCATTTAAAAAGATAATCTAACCTTAAAATATATTATATTAAAATGCAGTTTTGAATTAAAATACAGTATTTTGCACTATTCATTAAAAATTGAATTTTATCAAAAAAATACCAAAAAATTACCCAAAGTAAATTTTGAAGTCCCAATTATAAATAATAATTTTATTATGTAAAATAGACCATATAATATCTACCAAAAGTATATTTAATGATTTTTCTCTAGCCAATGGTGGTAAATCAACTTTTTAATTATCATTAGAGTATTTATGTTTAAAATAAGATTCATTCATATTTGAAGCCTCAAAAATTTATTGGATAAGTGTAAAAACATTTATTAAAAATATTTAATAATAATATGGTTAGTTTTTTATTCAATACCACCAATACAACATCTATGTGTTAGCTATCATTTAAAATAATAATATAATATTAATATTTTTCAGTATTACTCAATGTTCTGTGCATCGTAAGTTTTCAACGAAACTTATTGTTGTGTATCAGTTATTCCATTGAACATAGAATCCCCTTTAAGGTAAAATTAACATTTAATTGACTAATTTTAGAAAATATAAAAATGATATATTCTTTATTTAGCAAGGATGTTACATCCTTCCACCTTTTTGGGAATTGCGTTCTCACAATTTTAAAATTGGGCTGGGAAATATCATTGAATGTCCCACATCAGAAAAATTACTCAATAAAAATATAACATTAAAAGAAAGAAAGAGAAATATTTTGGTCACCCAAGATAAAATATACTAGGATTCAATGAAAACATGGATATGGAAGAGAAACTAACTGTCATAGATTAATATAGATTGATAGAGAACATGATCACGGAACGTTAACCACCACAATACCATTAATTTGGGTTGAGTAAATGTTTGATGATAAAAGAGATCTTATAACTTTATTTCATCAAGAAACTTTTCATATATTTGAATAATATTATTAATAAATAGACTATGATCCTTATATAATATACATACTTGTCATGTAGATGTCATCCTTTAATGAAATTTCACCACAAACTCATCTTTTCTCCAAATGGTACGAATTCAAGATGACATGGTCACACCCGAATAGCTAGAATAAACTTCAAGAGTGTCACATAATCTACAAAAGATTAGATATATATTTCTCTTATCATTAGACATCATCTAAAACCAAAATTGGTAAATAAAAGATCAGATAATCCCAAAATGGATAATCCTTTATAAAAAGAAATACTACTCTTAATCTCTAAAATTCAATAAAAAGAACAAAATGTTCGAGAAAGATAATTCTATATACAATTTTCCTTAAAATTATTCAATATAATCCAATCTAAAATTGAAACCCAAAACTCATAAAGATTTAATCACATAGTCTTCCATAGAAAATCTTAACATTAATCTCCAAAAACATCAACTACTCTTAAAGTCTCATACTAAAGTGTAATTAACCTACACAAATATTATTTATGATAGATGAATCATTTTCATATATAATCAAAATCACCTTATGTCCACAAAAAAACATATATTCTTCCCAAAAAATATTTCTACCATTATTCCACAACTTAAATCCCAATGTATTTTATTTTCCTTAAGCATATAGTGTTCAAAAATAGAGAATGTCTTCCCAAATAACCTTTATCACTTAATCACCAAAATATTTTCCTATATTAATGATATCTATTTGATAAAACATAATTTCCAAAAATAAACTTATTCTTGATCCATAAAAAAATTTAACTTAAAAGAATAATTCATACTAACCATGGACATCATGTAGGAAAGTGGTCAGTGATGCTCTCTTGTCACCCTTCAGTTGTGGGATTGATTCTTTTGACCTTTATGGATGCGATGATTTGTCACCAATCTTATGGATTGTCCTTATTATAAATCTAAAAAATAAACCAAACATTTATTAACCTAAAAGTTTTTATTATACATTTCATTTTCATCCCAATAAATTAACACATCAACATCTTATATATTGTCATTTATTTCGCCTAAATAAGATAAAATTAAACTATTCCAAATATAAATAACATCATTCCATGATCATGGTGTCCATATGGTTTCAACATTATATTTTTCACATAGGTAGAAGGTTTATGCATTTCAAAAATGATTTATAGATCCTTCAAAATCATTTGCTTCCTTAATCCAAATACACCTTGTACATCTGGGGTTATATGGGTGTTTGCAAATAAAATAGAAAATAATCATGTATGAGATCTAATTTCAAGACATCTAATAAAACTTGATTTTTATAATACAATCAAACTGAATTATATTCTAACCTTTCAATCAAAGGTTCTTTTAAAATACTATAAGTATGTGTTGAGAGACTATATTGTAAAAGAAAAAATAAATAGGTAGTTGAAGGGTTTCCTTTTTCAGCACCTTTTTCAAAATCATAATATTCTTCAACATCATGTGATAAGGTAAAATATTTAAAAATGCCTTGATAACATTAAACTTCCTTGAAAGTATGGTAATATTGTGAAAAATGGGAATTTATTAAATACAAAATCCGATCCTCGATGATATCTAGGTATAGTGGAGGTGTTTGATATCTCAAAAAACTACTTGCAAGTGAGTTTAATGCTAGAAAAAGATCAAAATCATCTGAACATGAATTTAAAATAATTATTGTAATCATGTCATCCATAAGAGATAGGAATTTCATTTGAGATCCTCATACTTCCATTTTTATTCTACTTTCCTTGAACTTAAAAATTTATAAAATAAGGATTTAACTAAAATAATAGAGATTGGGACTAACCATGTGTTTAAATAAAACTCATAATCACTAAAGTTGTCTAAGCTGACCTCTGATAACAAATATAAGGACTCATCCTTAAAACATTATATAATAAGGAATTAAATGAATAATTCACATTGAGGATCTTTTTTGATTGGGGGTTTTAGAGAATTAGGCCATAACTAATACATAACAACATGAAAATTACATGTAGACACTACTACTCAGTATCCATTATTTATAAAATAAAAACTCTTAAAAAGAAAATGTCTAGTTCCAAGTTTTAGACAACATGACTTTTCCTTGATATCATTTGTGACCCTATTCTTCTTTATGTCATATAGAAAAAATTTCAAAAAATCGTGGTATGTGCCTAAAAATATCATTAACGGTTAGAAAATAAGGAAGGAAATAATTAGTCCAATAATAAATAAAAATAAATGAAACCATACTTTTCAATTATAACATACGTTATCAAATCATATAATTTATGAATAACACACAGAAATCATAAATCATAAAGGTGAATTATCGTATCCATATCATACTTACATTGTAGCTATCACAGCTGTGTAGGGAGTTACATTGGAATATCCATCATAGCAAATTCCCTAAATCTCTTAGGAGAAACATTATCGGTAACCTCTGTCACATTACCCAATGCATTAGAGAGCTATCTCAGGCTCACCCGCCCTAAGTTTATCATGGAACCACCCAAATACGTAAACAATTCCCAATAAACATAACATTTTCATAACAGATAAAACGATCAGAATGGAAAGATAACATTTTCACATTCCAATCACAATATATCATATCAATATATTTGAAAAACATTGCTTTATCAAACAATTTTCAAAACCATTTAAAAGATTTGATAAAAAGATTATGTAATCAAAGTGTCCCATAACAGTTTGATAAATTTAAAGGAATTTACATTTTAGAAAATTAATGTTCATATAAATAAATCCTTAAATCCATTTTGAAAACATGGACATTAATTTGAAAATTTTAGAAGATTAAATCATTAAAAAGTTATTTCAGTTAAGGAGTTCATAACCAATTGAGAGATGCTTGAATATAAATAATTGAGGAATAACATCTAATAAAAACATTATAATATCATGAGAATAATGGTATTCATGATATAATATACCAAAGGATAGTATATAACCCATATAAAAGTGAATTTGTGCATAACAATAATGAAGTCTCAATGGAATGTAAATTGAGACGAAATCTATTATAAAGACCTTATCATTAGATTAAAGATAAATCAATTATATAATTATGTTTGAAAAATATAAATACACTTAATATTATTGAATATTCATTTAAAAAAAATCTGAGGAAATTTCAACATATTCATATCTTGACATAATCAACAAGTATACTTTTAACCCAAAGAATTTAAATTGGGTTTTAATGTTCTCTTATAGAAATTCGACAACCTAACGACATCACATTAAAATTTATAAAATGATTTGATGACAGAGAAAATGATATCACATCACTTGTACATAAAATATACATAAATAAGGATATATAATAATATATAGCAACATAAGAAGATATAAATTAAAATACATAACAAAAAAAGTCCTTAAAAAGGTGGGTGAAAGGTTCCCTTACCAATTTGGTAACATATGAAACATATGCCCCTTGGAAGAAGGATCATACAATGGAGATATAAATACCCATAAATTAGTTTTTATTGCACAATGAATACAATAATGGGATGTGAATACCCCACACAAAACGAAATATTGGCAAATATAGCATGAATCTCATGGGAATATAAAGTGAGATGAAAGCCCCTTACCACATTGTAATCAACCAAGTCGTACAACCAAAAGTTAACAACCACAAAATGAATCATAGAATACCATGAATATAAAAATAATCATGATAATATATATCATATGGAAGTACAAAATATAACACATTCAATAAATAAGTGGCGAACAATGGAAATCTCACATAATTAAAAGTGAGATAAGAAACCCCTTACCTCATGTCTGACATGACCTGTTCGTTCGTTAATCTCATGAATAATAAACTAAAGTTATTTTCTACTTTCCTAAGAACTTTTTTCAAGTTTATTATTCATTTTATATCACTTATTACCATGTTATACGCATTATGAAATCATTTAAGATGATAATGTTGTTTTAGTCAATATTTGGTTCTTGAGTCAAAAATGAACTTCTTTTAATGACAAGTTGTTCATGTGGTAAAAAATAAATTATACCCAAAATGATATTCATGATTTAGATATCATATATATCATATGTATCTAGTAAATATATGTATTTATACCAGTACATAACATTTAGATATAAAAAATGAAATGCCCCGTGCATGGAGATGGTAAGCCGTATGTACAATGAACGTTACTTTCATTTCTATTTCATATTTAATGGAATGAAAACATAATGATACATAGGTATATTATAATTCCATTAAAATATAATATGATATATATATTACATAATTTCATTAATTCCATCCTTTATATATTCCAATTATGTCCTGAATGAATCATATCACCTTAAGGGTGCGGTAGTACGCACGTCCTTAAACAAAATTATCGTATTTAATCATATTGGAATGAATAAAGGTATGTTTTTACATAAAAATAAAATAAGAATAGAGAAAAAATAAACATAACATATATCATATATAAATTCAGTTCCATCATAATGGCCACCATGAGAGGTGGTAGGAGAAGATTGAACTATCATTGTTTCTTGGGGTAGTAGTTCATCGTCCACTGAAACAATATGTTCTTTACCCATATTATGGATATGTGTGTAAGTGTAGTTAGATTCATTATCATTACAATAACCTAGAATATTGATTATATTGGTTTTTTTATAAAATAAAAGAATAAAAATAGTTTATGCAGTTGGAGAAGTAAAATAAAACAAAAAAATATAAGAGAAGATGTTACCTTGAAATTTGGTATCTCAGTTTGGTTTGAACCAACATGTTTATTTTAATTGCCTTATTCATAAAGGAAGGTTTCTAGGAGGAGTATAGGGATGCATTAAGATTAGTTTTTCTGGGTTTGGATGAGACAAGGGGCTTGGGATGTGTGGGGAATGGGTTAGAAGTGATGGTTTTTTATAAAAGGAATGGGGGGCTCTTTGGGAAAGAATGAAAATATTATTTTATTATATAACTATTTTCAATTTCAAATGGTCCAAAACTCATTTAAGACAACTATAAGATGCCTCATTTTAGAAATAAAATCATCCAATAATAATTGGACATGTTTTGGATATTTTTTTAATCGTTATAATCTTATTTATTTAAATCATTCATTAATGCGGTAAACACTACATCATTATTGTGTTATAAATATTTTTACTTATTTGATATCTAAGAATTATAAAAAAATATAATAATGTAGGAAATAATTTTTTCATTCAAATTAATATTTATAGTCGAAGATATAACTTATATAACACAATGTAAAAAATTTATTTACTAAAAGATATGGGTTTGTGTAATTTTTGACTTTACTTTAAATTAATTAATATAATGTATCAATATCACTCATAAGTGGCTCCATGGGGTCCCAAAATCGAACCAAAGATTCCCATGGTCGGAAATGTATTTCCCAATAGAATTAAGACACATATAAGGTTAGTTTGATATTATTATTATAATATTTTGTTGCCCTTATTTACCATATTTACCCTTTAACCACGGTAAATAAAATTTCACTGAAGTAAATATTCATATTGTCTAAAAATAAAAGTTATCTATTTAAACAATATGGACCTCCGAATTCCAAATATTGATTCCATTTTTACATATTCAAAACACATAAGTGGAAAAAATTAATTTAAAATTAATTTCCACTGTCAAAACTAAAAGCGTGTTTTTAAGAAATAATAACTATCAAAAGATTGACACTATTTTTATGTCCAA
The DNA here is from genome assembly GCA_963277665.1 of Viscum album. NCBI lineage: Eukaryota > Viridiplantae > Streptophyta > Magnoliopsida > Santalales > Viscaceae > Viscum > Viscum album. The sequence goes on from OY728157.1 coordinate 476,172,921, forward strand.
TTTCATTGTGAAATTACATAAAATAACCAACATTGGATTAAATGTTTAAAAAAAATATAATTAGACTTAAAATATAATTAATAAATTATCTAACATTATAAATATATTATATTAAAAGGCAATTTAATATTAAAATACAGTATTTTTAATTATTCATTAAAAAAGTAATTTTATCATAAAAATATCAAAAATTTACCCAAAGTAAATTTTGTTGTCCCGATTTGAATGAAAATTTTATTTTGTCAAATATAACATATAATAGTGACCAAAACGATATTTAAAGAGGTCCTCCATCAAAAGGCGGCAAATTGACCTTTTAATGGATATTAGATTATTTTTGATTAAAATAAGATTCTTTTTTAAGCCTCTAAAATTTATTTTATAAATGTAAAAACATGTAAGAAACATATTTAATCATAATATGGTTAGTTTTTTTCATTTCCACCAATAAAATAGCTATTAATTAACTACTATTTAAAATAATCTTATTATATTAATATTTTTTAGTATAACTCAACATTGTTTGTAACGTAAGCTTTCAATGAAACATTTTGTTGTGTATCAGGTATTCCATCAAACATAACATCCACATTAAGGTAAAATTAAAATTTGATTCACAAATTTTAATAATAATAAAAAATTTATATTCTTTATTTACCTGGGATGTTACAATTGAGGTCATCAATCCCAAAAAACTAAACAATAAATGGAAAATTGAGGCTCAAAATTCCCCAAATCATTGATGATTTAAAATATCATCGGTTCCACAAAACATAAGGTATTAGGAAAACACATTTTTTAGATAAATATTTTTGAATTGGAATGATTAATTTAATATCAAGACAAGAAATCAGAAAAAAATTCTATATTTCATTACCTATAATAATCAAAATTTCATTATTTGGTTGTGATTAAATCTTTTTTCACATAATCCCTTATACTAGGAAATAAATGTTCAAAAATTATTTTTTTCTCCTGAAGTGCATTATATAAATCATAATATCAACAAGTATTCCCTAAATCCTATAAATTTTTATTTAAAACTAAAAGGATAGGTCAAAGTATCCAATAAATCATATTATAACCTCAAAAAAATATGAAGTGTTCAACTTAATCAATTCCAACATTTTGACTAATCCTAAATAATTCTGTCCAAAATCCCTCTAAAAGGACTCCAAATTTCAAAAAATCAATTATAACATCATATCCCCCAAATTATTTAAATTTTCTTTTATTTCCACACACTAAATATATGATTAAATTCATCATATTATAACCTTAATAAAAATAAAAATTAATATAGTAAAATTCTTAAATATATCGCATTATTATTATAACTGTAATATAATTCTTGAATACAAAATCACAATACATTAATTATTTTATTTCTTCTGTAGTAACAACATAATATTTTGGTTGATCTATTCACTTTCTCTGAGCTATATTTCCTTTATTCTTTGGAAAATCATTTTCATAATGTCCAATATCTTTAAAATTATAATATTCCATATATTCTTTCTTTCACATAGAATCCTGATCCTCATGACAATTTTCTCCACATTTTCAATAAACTCTCATTCCTTTTAGGCAAGAACCAGGGTGTTTCTTCCAACAATTATCACATAAAGGAAAATCCTTCTTTCCATTTTCCCTTTTATATGTCTCGTTCTACACCGTTATCTTCTTATTTTGGTTTAATTTAATGTAATAATACTTTTAAAATTTATTTTTTATCTTGATTGCACACAAGAGTGTGTTGTCATATGATATGAATGATTATTATAACAGTGGTCATTAGAAGAAGGGTTTTAACGCATCAATGAATCAATCAATATTTCTTCAGGGATTACATATGTAGTTTGTAGCATGCTTTTCTATCTTTTTTATGTTATCCGTATATATTAGAACATTGTCATCCTCCTTTTCCCTCAGGAACAAGAAATGTTTTTCCATGTCAGTATGATTTTCATGATGAAAGTATTTTTCTAGAAAAATTTATTTAAACTCCCTCCATTACATCTTTTCCACTTCTCCGTTCTCCTTTGTTTTTTGAATTAATGACCACCATTTCAACACATCTCCAAAGAGATGATAAAATTCCATGACAACCTCTTCCCATTTGTTAATTCCCAAGGAATGAAATTTTCTCTCTCTTGAACATATCCACTACAAAAGTATAAAAGGATTTTTATTTAAATTTTATTTTGGAGGTTGTTATCTCATGATGATTTCTAAAATTGATCCTCTGCATTGTGGATCAGGATTCTCCATACAGGTAAAGTTATTATTCAATACATGAGTCAAATGTCCCAGTATGGATATATGTTGTTCAGAACCAGTTTTATCCCCAGTTCCACTACCATTATATAGCATAGTTGGAAAATATCAAATGGATTATGTGTTTTGATATGATTTCTATTTCCTCCACTGGGTACCATTTCTAGACAATAGAATACACTATATTACGTTCTGAATCATATTACATAATTCGAAACTAGGAAAATAAATAACAAAAATTAAAAAATTTATAAGTATCTAATACATAATAATAAATATGGTTCTTTTTAAGACATATATACTAATAAGTATTTTATAATGTTTTATAATAAAAATATTATTTATCCTAAGCATATCCACTGGGAGTTTCAAACTAGGTGCGAAGTAAGGCATGATGTCCTTTAGTAGGTTACCCTAAGTCATGCTCGGAACACCTTAATAGAATTTTCAGCCCTCGGTACATATGTTCCAGAACCAAATTCACATGCAGTGTCTAGACAGTGATGTATTTTCTATGAATACCCACATAATCTCGATTTTAAAATTCTAGGGTTCTTTTAATTAATTATCCTCAATTTCTATCATAGGGTTATGATCCCTCATCCTACTTTTCTAAATCTATTTTCATGTTTGTTGATAAACTTCCTCTAATAAAAAATGTAATTCCCTGAAAAAAGTTACCCTGAGCCAGTGAATTATTTTAACACCTTGTAATGATTATAAGGAATCAAGTCTGTAAGGACCGATTTGTTCATCAGTCTTGGAAAATAGATTACATAAAAAAATTACATAACACTTTATAACATAAATCAGAGAATAAATAATCCATCGAGATCACCACTATTCCCCTATAATAACTCTTCATTTCAATTATAATTCACTTCTTGGGATCCTAGGAAAATAAAACTTTAAAAAGGGGTGATTATATATCCTTAGTATGGGTAAATAATTCAGCACAAGCTATAAACATTTAAGGCAACATATATAATAAAAAAGAATCATTTTAAACATAAAAAATGAACGTAATATGGAAAAATTATGTAAAAATTACTATATAAACATGCACATGAACATTTTAATATTAGAATAATTATATGTAATACATAATTTCATAACGATGTATTGCATAATGCCATATATAAAATATACTATGGTTAGGCCTTGTGAAAAGACCATTAAAAATATTCTTTCAATGAATTGTTCCAGCACACTAGTTTGTCTAATGAGACCTACCGATTCATCGAGGGGATATAGAAGGATCCACCCAGCATATACTAATTCCAATGCATTCCTAATATGAAAAGGGTGAAATATAACATAATCATTCATATTAAAACTAACATACAAAATGTAAATTATTTAACCGCAAACTATTGATGGAAAAAGACTAGCAAATCCACAATAAAACATGTCATAACTCATTAAATTAAATATAGAAGATTGAATTATAATAAATCAACATAAATCATGAATAATATCCAGTAAAGGTTGTTGACATTGTTGAAAATGTTTAGTAAAACACTTTCATAGAAATATCCTTTTTTCATCAAATAATTTTAAATCCATAAATTTTTTAACGAATGTCATTTTAATATATTTTTGAATCAAAGTGTCCCATACCAATTTCAATCATTTTAATGAAATTAAAATTTTAAATAAATCATGTCCATATAAATTAAACCTTAAAATCATTTTGAAAACATGGACATTAATTAAATTGATATAGAAAAATAAAACTTTAAAACTTTTAAGAGGATTATATTATTAATGATATCCTACCATAAAACCATAAAACATTCATTTTGAATATTTTTTATAAAACATGAACTTGGATGATAAATATGTTCCTGTAAATATATACACATAGACAATCTTGAATAATAATAATATTGAGGAATTAACCCTTCCTTAGGTCCGATACTCTATATACGTGTCCCAAACACCTATATAATGTTTTTAAAAATATTATTATATTATATCAAAATCAGAATAAAATTTATGTTATTATATATGATTATTTATTGACTTTATATTACACATTTATTATCAATTCCTTGTTAATTCATCCTTTTAGGTAATATCATTTTGTTTATCATACATGTTTTGAATTTTTCATCTTGATCATATTACTTAGATCATGATTTAATTACATAAATAATGTATTATATGATTTATATATATTATTTATTAATATTATATATACATACATATATAGATAGATATATAAAATGGAATAAAACATTAAGGGAGACGGTAGGTCGTACATATGCATGAACGTTGTTTCTTTTTTCATATCATAATGATTGGAAGTAAGGGAATGGAATATATATAAATATATATATATATATATATATTTACAGTACAATTATTATGTCATATATTAAATAAATATTAATAATATATATTTTTATAATCATCCTTGAATTTTGAACACAGAAACAAATCTCATTGTGTTTTGGAGATAGTAAGTCGTACGTATGCACGAGCAAGGATATCAATTCATAAATGATTCAAAGGTGTGGAATTGGATGATATATTAATTATAATAAAACATTATGATGTTATTTTCATTAATTATATAATAATAATCATCATTATATCCATCCAAATAACATATTGTTGAATAAAAAATTACACTACGGTGTGGAGATGGTAAGCCGTACGTATGCACTCATGGTGACATTGTCATCAAAAGGATGGATAGAATAAGGAATATATGTGTCCCATATATATAATAAAATATCATAATGTTGAATATAATTGATTTATTATGTTATTATTTTAACAACAAAAATAAGAGGATGTAGACAGAAAAAAGAACTTTGAAAGAGGTGATAAAATAATTACCTTTTCTTCCAGTGTTTTCATTTGGTTTGATAAAACAGGGTCCATAGGTTGGATTTCTGTTCAAATTAAGGCGTATAGGATAAGGTGAGGGTAGTTGGAAGGTCATTTGGAAGGGTTTTTCCCAACAAATGGGATTTGGAGTTGTGAATTAAAGATAATGGGTGGTTCACTTTTATTAGAGAGGAGAGGGGAACTTTAGAAAAATCATGAAATATTATTTTATTATAAGATTATTTTAGGATTATAGAATATCCATATTGATATATTTCAAGGTTAAGATTCGGATATGTTGACATCTTCTCAACCAATAGGTTTTAGACGTGTTTAGGTCATAAAATTAACCTTATCTGTTAGATTTAACCCTTGTAAAATAAGTTATCTCTTACCATGTCCTCTTATGTTTTTATTCTACATGGTTAATATCATTAATATAAAAAGAAAATATTACCCAAAGTAGATGATATATGAAATATTTATCACTATCTATGTTATTTGGATGAACTATAAATTATTTGGATTTTTATGTCATTTAATAATACAGTATATTTTTTAAAAACTCATTTATGTCAATTTTGACACTATTTAGTAATTTGATTTTTGTTAAATTCATAACCACATAATTCCTTCAAAAAAAAAACTGAATCAACCCTAACATATCGTATTCAACTATAAAATTTCCGGATGGAATAAAAAGTTTAAAATTATGTTTAATTTAATATTTATAATATCATTTATTTTTATCATTAATTAATATGTTAATTACCACATCACCGTTTTCTCATAAATGAATTTAATTATTTAAGGTATAAAAAATATAAATAAAATAATATTATGTATGAAAGATTTTTATCTTTCTAATGAATACTTATTATCAAATTTATCTTATGTATAAACATAAATTAAAAAATTATTTAGTTATTAAAACTTAAATTTAACAATATTAACTCTTCTTTAAATAAAATATAATAAATGTAGTAGTCTAACCCAACTGGTTCAAAAAGGATCATATTTTTTTCCGAAGGATGATATTAATTGAAAAGCACATATACAATAGAATTAGAAAATGTGTTGTGGTTATTTTATATTATTGTAATATTATTTTTACCTTTAAGTACCATATTTAACATTAACTGTGGTAAGTAATATTCAAAAGTTTCTATTGAGAAAAAATTATTTTCATTTAATTGAAATTCATTTTACATATTAATGAAAACATTTTCTCTGATATTTTAGAAAGTCAATTCAAAGAAGCAGTAAAATTAAGTTTTATGCAAGTTTGTAATTGTGCCAAGAAGGTGGGTAAAAGACTTTAAAAAAGATCAATTAATTTTTATATATAATTATATTATAAAATGACTCGAATGACTTACATTGGGATAATATATGTATTATGATTATATTTTTTATTTAATATAAATTTTATATAAAAATATTTATTTAAATGAAAAAGTCAGTTTTTTGTACTATGGAGTATTTTCCCTATTCATAAATAATTGAAAATTTTAAAAAAAATACCAAAACATAACACGTAATTAATTTTGGTATTATGAATTAAAAAATGATTTATATTTTACCAAATGCAATTTTTACGAGTGTCTAAAATTAATTTCATTATTCTTCATAAAAGGACATAAAAATTAGTTCTTTTAAGAAAATTGTTTTTTTAATATATAACTATTTTAACATAACATATACATTTCATTATAAATATTTTTTATTTATGTCAAAGAATTATAAATAACATTTAAATTTTACTTTTAATATTCATATTACAATATTTAATTGATAAATAAATATATCATTTAAATAATAATTATATTAATTTGTTTTTTTCGAAGAACACAATCTTGCATATAACGCAAGTCAAGTTAGTGTTGCGTGAAATATAATCTATAAAATTATTTTAAAGAGATAATGTATTATGAAATCATGTTGTTCTATAAATGATATAACATAAAAAAAATTATTATATACACCACATGAATGAAACCTGTGTTGAATTTCGAATACAACTCATGGAAACAATAGTGATATAAGAAATCCATGCCTTGGGTATAACTACTTATTTATCTATTAAAACCTATTTTATAATCAATATGAATTTATAATATATTTATTCCAGAATTTTATTTATACATATCATACCATATATGAGTTAATTTAAATCTTTTCCCACCAATTTATTAATAACTATTTTTTAAATTCACTTGACTAGGTGATAACTTCTTTGTTTTTTATGAATGTATGGGTTGTGTAGTTTGGGTTCCTGTATATTGATTATGGTTATATTATTTAACAAATTTCAATAATGATATAAATATTGTATATATTGAATATATATATATAATCATTCATAAATGTTTCAAATAGAAAAATGAATTACATTGTTCATGGAGATAGTAGGAAGTATATATGCATAAATGTTGTTTTAACTTTTTGATTGATGGAACAAAAGAAATAAAAATAAAAAATAACTATTAAAAGATAATCATTTATCATAAATACATCAATATTACCATGTATGTAAATAATAAATGAAAAGGGATTACATCACTTTATAGGGGAGGTATTTGACATGTAGGTCCATGGAGTGTTATTATTTTCCAATGGATTGGATGTTAAGAAGATCTAATTTATATTATAATTATAAAAACATATTTATGTGAAAAAATATCATATATATTTATAATTTACATATTTCTAACCATCAATGAAATGTGGTGATGAAAAATGATTTACACTTTTATGTATAGATGACAATCCACATATACACATGAGCGATGTGAGATTCAAGCATTTATATTGGTTACTATGACAACTAGTGTATTGAATTATTTGGGATGTGGTCAATTGTCACTATTTCCAATTTAATTATCTAACCACCGACACAGGGCTACTGAGCTCATGTTCATTACTATTGGTATCAAATCAAGTTTAGTATAATCATTAGGAATGACATTTAGGAAATCATATATTAGGGACTATTACCATATAACTGAATTTGAGGAAAATAATATATATATATATATATAATAGAATCCTTGTGTTTTGTAAAGGTATATATTATGAGGTTACAAAGTAATCCATAAATTTCATGATACTAAATGATTGGGTGGTTTTTGAATCGATGAATCAATTGGTAATAACTCTGAAAATTAGTTTCCAAATCTATATTGTGCATCATTATGGTTCAGGGTTAGTGTTCCCTTCACACTTGTTTTTACTCTCATAGGATATATTTTTTGGTGAAATAAAATTTTTATTATGTAACACTATTCTGAATTTGAATAAATGATAACCAAAGATATCTTCGTTTAAAACATAGGTTTCATATAATTAAAATATGTTGTGTTAATTTAGACATCATATAAATAATATTTCATAATTCAACATGATGATTATTTTATATCATGCAAAAAAACAGTTAACGGCTGAAACCTGAAGGAACCATGTTAATATTGAATGTCATGGAAAATTTGGTGATAATGAGAAACCAAATTTTATAATTAATGGAGTTAATGATGATTTTATTATGCCTAATAAGTTATCATGATATATTATTTCCTACTTAGAATATAACTAACACTAAGACTTGGCAAAAAATATAAAGAAAATATTTTTTAGGCAATCAATTAGTGGTGACTATGAAGGAATGAATGCTCAATTTCAATCATGTCAAGAATATGGAAAGAGACACCCCATTGGATGTCTAAAAAGAATGGTAAGATGTATTCTAGGTTGAAATAAATGACATAGAGAAACATATTTTCATGGAGATCAATGTACTATGAGTGGGGAACATGTGAATTATCAGAGTCAATGCCCTAATACAAGGGTTAAATCCAAGACCATGGAATGGACCATGTAATGTTAATTTTTTATGTATAAGGATTAAATTAATTATGTATTGAGATAAATTGATGATTTAATTGATGAATTAAATGTTATATTATTTGTGATCTTGAAATTCATAACTGGTTTTATGAAAAAGTTATTTATTAAATCCCTGATAATGTTTATTGAATTTTTATATTTATGGAAACATTCTTTTATTTTCATTAATAATAATGATAAAGTTATTTTTTAGAATCATAGGTGTCTTAATGTGGGGTCATATTAAGATTTATGGATATCAGTATGGGTTTATAAGTTTATGGTTTTCAAAATTTCAATGTCCTAGATACCTGTTTTGATGTCTTATGCGATGATATTTTGAGGTGATTTAGAATTTTTTTTCTCGATTTCAAGAAGAATAATAAATTTTGTTTTAAATAAATATTTCTGTTAGTATATTATTTGATATATACTATTAAATAAGGGGATATATATATATTAATTATGTTTAAAAATTGATTCATTTTTAATGATATATTTGGGGATATATTTATAGTCATGGTTTGGATTACCTTTCAAGATATTATCAAAATTTGTTTCATAATATTTTGGTGATGTTAACTACCTTATAAGATTATATATTGAGTTATCATTTTTTTGATTCCACAATTTATGTAAATGTCTGTGACCTTTTGATTTATTATTTCTTAAAATATAAATGATTATATGCGAATAATGTATCTATTTTTTGTGAATTTACGTTAAAAAGATTTTGATAACCATTGATGTTCATAAATTCTTTAATGTTGATGTCATTAAGGTAAAATAGGATATAAAGTTATTATTTGAGTACAAATATATGTTGAACCAATTCTATTATTTTGGATATTTCAATGTAAATTTTATTATTTCTTCATATGAAGTATCATAACTTTTCATTATTTTCTTAATTTATGTAAACCATTTCAGTTTTAGTTATAATTTAATGAATGGAGTAATATATGTTATCCTATTTTCTATCATATGATATATTTTGAGTTTATCTTAGTGCATCAGAACTAAAAAATTCATCATTAATACACATTGTTTGGATAAAGGATAAGATTGTGGTGTCAATTGATTAAACGTCGACAATTTAGTTTTCATTTAAGTATATGATCTCTCTCTCCCTCTAAAAAATAATTATCTTCTAAAAATTCTCTTTATCAATCTCTATCAATCCTTTAGTGATCATTTTCTCCTCCAAATCCATATTTTCAATTTTCATTAATGTTATCCTATTTGGAAACCTAGATATTGGTTATTATACATGACCTTTGTATATATCATTCCCAATTCGAATATGATTTTTTATTAACTCTTTTTATGATGTTGGATTTCTATTAAAGAATTTTTAAATTTTTTTAAAAAATATAATCAAGAATAGAATTTATTAAATGGTAGATAATATTAAAAAAAATATTTTAAAAGAATATTATGTTCGATAGAATATACAACATTCAATACTAATCTAAAAAAACCACATAATATAATTACATAAATACGATCAATATAACCTAGCGTCTGAATTGAATAGTGTGAATATAGTCATCCCAATAATGATAATATTTAAAAAAATTTAAAACTATATATTTATTAATAATTAATAAGTACATAATTTTAAAAAAAAATTATACTTAAAAAAATTTATTAAAAAATGTATTCATTTTAGATTTTATTTTACGGAACTAAAATTATTTTATAGAAAATTAAGCCAATATAATTTTTAAATTTAAAATAATTTTTTATATTTTAGTATAAAAATAAATCTTAGTATTAATTTTTGGATATTTTTATAAGGAATTATTTTTCAGTGAATAAGGAAATATATAGATTTTTTGAATATAGTCTTTTATTTTCTTTAAATCACATATTTTAAAAGAGAATTTATATTTTTTATTTTGAATTAATTATAAATAGTTTCAATATAATTTATAATATTGTAATTTTAAACAAAAAAAATTCATAATATTGATATATGTTAATTTTTGTGCTTAAAACTCATTTTTCTAATAAACTATTTTCATTAAAATTTACATAGTTATATTAAAAATAATTAGTTCCAATTATAGAAATTGGTTCTTAAAAAATGAATACCATATTTGAAATTATGAGGTACAATGTTAATAAATATTTCCATTTAGGCATTAGGAATAACAAAAGTGGCAAAATAATCACATCATTGAAGGATAAATCTGGTAAGTAATGATAAGATATCTGGTACAAGTCATTAATAATGAAATAAAATTTTAATTTATTTAATTAGTTGGGATAAATTCGAGCATATTATTATGAAATTCTAATATATGGAATTTTAGATACATTTTCCATTGATATTGAAATTTATATTATCTCATGTAAATAAATAACCAAATACCAATCTCATCACTTTAATAACTCTAATATTATTTCGTATGGATAATAAGATGTTATGTTTTGTTTAGAATAATTATTTTATATATTAAATAATTATTTTTATCATCATAATTTATTTTACTTCTTTGGGTATTTAATAATAATATTAAATGGTTCTTTTCCCTCAACTTAGTATTTATTAAATTAATCGAAAAATAGAATAAATTATTAAGAAAACCAAAAAGTAATGATTTTTTATTCAGTTACAATGAAAAAAAATTCAACAATATATATCACATATTATATTTTGTTTTTTAAATTATATAATTTTATATAACATTTTTCTTAAGGTATTTAAAATTAAATTATATGAATTGTGCCAGAATTTATATTTTTGATATTTTATGAAAACATAATATTTTATTAAATTATTTCAAATAAAAATCATATTTAAAGAGTAATATTAGAGTAATATTTTTTCAATAAGAATTATATTTGATATTTATGTTTTAATTTATTCTTTATAAGTAAAATTATAACAAGTTAAGAGTGAAAACGGTGCTACTGTGGTTAAATTTAAACCGAGTTTACTAAGGTGTTAAATTAAAATGTATGGTATAAAATACAACTCTAACATAACATAGTTTTATTGTTTGATGATATTTATACCATATCCAATAATATATTTGATATTATGTGCATATTGAATCACATTTTCCTAAAAATGAATTTATTATATATAAATATTTTTGATAATTCAATGTTTTGGTTACATTAGTTTTAGAAAGGCACTACTATCATATCATATACTGATCAAGTAGAACATACCATATTGGAAAAACATAGTATAACCTCTTATAAAAATCCTAATAAAATTTTTGGAAGCTCTTGAAATACTAAAATTGATTCCCTGTGACCCTTAATAGATTATCTAATGTAGCAATTTTGAAGAATATGTAATCATATATACCGACTCTTTTTAATTTCATTATTAAAAAAAATATTCTAAAAATATTATAAAAATACTCAAATAATAAAAAAAAATTATAATAAAGATACATATATTTTATTATGATTATGGTATTACCATTTTCATCTCTTTTCCATTATTTGAGAAATGTAAAAATCACTTGTGCATACGTACGAATTACCATTCCAAACAACAGTGTTATTGTGTTTCATCCCCGTTTCACAATAATGGTTATAATTATGGAAATAATTAATATATATTAGTTTTATGGCATAAATATTATTATGTAATTATGATATCATATATAACTTCTTACCATCCAATATGTGGAAAAATGATTATGTCTCCCTTGTGTATGTGGGGACCACCATCCCCACAAAGCAATGTGATTTGTTTTTCTTTTTTTATTTATTATGTATGGTAATATGTAAGGATTTATATATTATATATGATATTTATGATGTAAAAATTATCAATAAATTTTTATTTTTTATTCCATTCCAAAAAAATGTGAAAATGACATTAATGCATACATATGGCATATCATCTCTATGAACAGTGTAATATATTATTCTACCTATAAATTTATTTATAAATATAAATATTTATATAATATATATATATATGAAATTTATATAATTATTTAATTGATTTAATTTATGTAAACCTGGTTATATTTCAAGGACCGAAACTACTAAACCAAAACTACTGAACCGAAGGAAACATAGAAGATAATGTATTTATCACTCAAAATATCAATTTTATTAAATAGGTAATAGATGGGTGAATAAAGATTAAAGTTAAATACTATATGATATGATATATATTAGTGTGGTTATATAATATATGTATATTAATTCAAAAAAATTTATACAATATTTTCAAACACATATTAAGGAAGTCATATCTAAGGTACATGTTTTCATTTCAATTTCACTTCGATGGTGAATATATTATTTTATACACCTGTATTATTTTATGATGTGTGTATAATAAACATTTAATATTTAAAATTTTTAATCAATTTTTATTTATGTTATTTAATGTTTCATTTGAATTTATTTCTTTTTTGTGGGTTATGATTTTAAAATTACTAAGGTGGTAATGGTTTATATTATATTATCAATAGTATTTAGGATTTATTGTATTTTAGACATCACTAAGAGTATTATTTGATATTAATATCCTAAACAAAATTCATTTTTTTCTAAAAATTATATTCCAATAAATGACATGGTTTCATTTTATTTTCCTCTATTTCAATACTCGAAATATTGAAATAATGTTTTTTTGGAAAAAATGTCCTTGTATTTTATACTTGGTGAGGAATATTACACTTATATGTTCTTGTATTCGTTAAAATGTCTAAAATATTTTTTTAACATTAAAAAATTATTTATTAAAGAATATTTTATCCATTTATTACTTTTTTAAAAAAATAAAATAAATGGAAATTTCTTGTCATTTTTTGAAGGAGGTTCTTTTTTATCTTTTTAAAAAAGTATGAAACATATGTTTTTTTAACTTATATAGAAGAAATATAATTTCCTTCCATATTACTACCAATGTATAATGATAAAAATAATTTTTCAAATATTTTCCTTGATAATGTCTAAAATAGAATTTCCTTCATATGTTTAAAAAACAGTTTTTTTTAAAAAATAAATTTTTAATGATTATTTTACATATTTAAATTTTATATTAAATGAAAATAGTTTGCATGGTATTTGAAAAAAAAATCTTCTAAATAAACAATTTCCATGTGAAAATATATATTTTAAACAATAACTTTCTGAATGATCTTTTTGACATATTTTCATCTATTTACACAAAATTTATTGAATATTATCATTAAATGTGGACATAATCCAAATATATCATCCACCATTTTTTATAGATGGTTTTGTTCACATTTTTTTCGAAATGTATAGTCATTTTGTATCCTAGTTCTTCAAATATGGAATGTAATTTTTTTAAGCCATATTTATTATGTATTATTTTTATTAATATTGTGAATGAATTATATTTATTACATAATGGGTGGGGCCCAGAATTTCATTTACCCTCAAAGAATCACTTTTTATCATGTGAAAAAACTAATTTTCTAGCCCTTTTAAATGTTTTTTGGTGTATATCTACTAATAGTTTGAATTGTAATAAAACAAGGGCTTGATGGTATGTTTCATATATCCATCATTTTGAATTTTATCATTATGAAATTAGTTAATAATATCCTTATGATTATTTTTAATAATATCCAAATATATATTTCTTTTTCAACTGATTATTTATATAGGATCCTTTTACTATTATTGACACCATCTATATTATTCTCTATGATAAAATATTTAATTAAACGGAATGTATATTCAGTAATTTTCCATTCCATATTGATGATTCCATATATTTTTAGGATATATTAAATTATAAATAACCCTTACTATGAATATCATACCACCTTTATTTTTTTCTTTTTCATAGTATATGAATAAGTATTCTTGGAATGAGTTTTATGATGTAGAATATTTACTTTCAAGGTGTTTTTTACTTTCATTTTTCAAATTATAATGTGAGATTAAAGTATTTATTTAGTTTATCATGACAAATAAACTGTTAACTCCCGTGGGATGTGATCATTTGTATCTAGTGCCAATATAATAAAGTAAACTTTGGATCTAGGATACTAGGGTCAGGATATATACATAATTCATTTATCATATGATTGAAATGAATTTCAATTCAACATAGAATCAATATTAATTAATTATAATGATTCATTTCGGAAAATTGTAATATTAAATATCAATATTTTCATTACAATATTCATCCTACCTTAGTAGCTAATACACATCCCTAGAGAACTTACATGTATAAATATTTTATGTCTTATCCCAATTAATAAATGGGATATATTTCTAGCTAAACACCCAATGTATTATATATATATAATGGGGTATTTATAACATAAAGAGTAATGACTATATGGATAAGTCAATATTTTAAATATTATATAAGGCACCCATGATTTTAGATAACATGTAAATGAATAAAAACATCAATTCATAAAACAATATGGTATTGTAACAAAGGATAATACCTTTGGAAATAAAGAGAAAAATATTATTTAATCTTTCAAAAATTGTTTTCCTTAAATATTTTATAACATTATTGTAAAATTAAAGTTATAAAACAATTAAAAACTGTTTAATGCTGATTAAATATTAATATTATATCATAAATTTCAAAATAATTAACAATAATTGAATCTTGAAATAAAACAATATATAAAACAATGTGGACTACAAGATAATAATATATACATAAGTGGAGTAAAATCCATGTTAACTAATTTTATGAGAATAATAAAATTTTAATTTTAGATATTCCTAGATTAAGGAAAATATAAATTACATTGGGAAAATAAAATCAAAGAAAAGAAAATAAATCATGTAGAGGGATCATGGTGGTGGGAAAATTCATTCATGCTGAAAATGTTTAAAAATATATTATTTTCACAATTTATTAAATAAATTCATAGATGTTTTGATCTAAAAATATTAAAAATATTCCATTTTATCTTTTAAATAGAATGTAAAACTAAAAATAAAATTTAACATTATAAATAATTAAGTTATAGAAAACAATTTTTTTGAAAATAAAATAAATAATATAGATATTGAAGATAATTGTTCCCAATTAATAAGTGAGATAAGGGAATATTTTCCTATAAACAATATCTCAATATAAATGGGTACCAATGAGAGTGAAAAATGAATGAGTACATGAAAAAACTAAAAATTACAAAATAAAGAAAATATATTATTTTTAGTAGAGAATAAATAAATATTTTTTCTAAATAATATTCAAGCATACAAAATCATGATTAAAAGTGATATTGAAACATAAACCCTTATGGCTATGGAAATGTTCAGATTGAAGATAAGTGAATATTATAACTTGATATTGATCAATATATACAATAAATTTCATAAAATATTATGTAAAAATATATTAATAGGGCATTCAGTATTTTATATAAAAAACCATGCTACACAATATGAAACATTTCTCAAGAAAACTAAATTGAGGCCAATAACCCATACAAGTATTGTAACACTTTAATAATACCGTATTAAAAGAGTTAACATGAAATTAATGTTGAAATACCATTATTAATAAGTGTATCATGATATAATATTTCACATAAATAGTATATTCACCATTAATTAATATAGATGTTTAATTAAACATATATCCCAATAAAGGAAATTTGAGATGGTAATACATTATCTTAGAATTCTGTTTGGTTGAATGTAGAGACCCATATCTTGATGTACAGAGACATTACATTACTTTTGAAGAGTACTTAATACATGACAACAATAGACGCCCAAAGGCCATCTTCGTTTAGGGTCTTTGGAAACATAGAAAATGATGTTCTAATCATGGTGAAAGATCTTCAACAACTCCCATAAAGGTCTTCCCCTTTTGTTTTCTTAACTAAAACCTTTATTTATATCTTGGAGAATAGAAAAAATAAAAATTTTGAGACCAAATGCACAGTAAGGGTAAACATAGATAACCTAAAACAATCCATAATCATTTGAATGTAAGAACATGAAAATAAAACATCAAAATCATGAGTAATGACATAAATCTTGGCAGTGAAAAAGCCATAGATCATAAAGGAAAATTAACCATGATAAAATAGCATGGGAATAAAACATGTAATTATGGAAACCATTAATCAAATGTTATGATTTCCTTAGCATTCAAGGCATTGATTCCAAGACCATTATAGTGGACAAAGTCAATTACTAAACTGGGTTTACTTGTCGTTCCAGCCCAGTATTACTGAACTAGATTCACTTTTCCTTCTATCCATGTCTATCTCATGAGATATAAATATTTACCCAATGCATTAGAGGGATATATAGGTCCATCCAATCTCATAATAAAATCATTCTTATGTGTTCCACAATATAAACATAAATCATTCATCATAACGCAATGAATAAAATGGGGTTCATAAACATTATCCTATCATAACATAATCCATATAAAACAAATTGATATTATTTCATCATAAGAAAACTGAAATCTTTTAAATTATAGAGACATTATACTTGAAACATATACATTTTAAATAATGTTACCTTATAAGGAAAATTTATTTGACAGAACATTTGAAATGAATTCTTGAGGTAAATATCCTTTCTTCTTCAAAATCATTCACTTTAATCAATATTCCATGCAATTTTAAAAGAAATATATTTTTTTGAAAATAATCATGAAATATTATAGAGTAAGATTAATGGAAATAAGGAATTATGAAACTGTAAAAATCCAGTCATATCGTATAAGTAATAAAAACATTCTTCTCGTACTTTTGTCGGAAAATTCAAAAAGTATCTCTTATGATAAACAAAAGAGAGTTTCCTTCCAAAACAAAACGTAAAAGTCAAAGAGTGGTAAACATGAATTTAAAAATACATGGATGAATATTAAACACTTTATAAAAAACATTTTTATTGACTTGGATGAAAAATATAAATCCAATAAATACTTACATATAAGCAATCCCGGATAAAAATGAGATTGTAAAATTTTCCCTTACCTTATGTCCAATTTCCTCCGTATGTGTCTGATACTCCTGTATAGTGGGTTTAAACATATTATTAACATGTAACAAAACCACAATAATATTTATGATATCATATATGATTAACTTATGACTTTATATTATCCATTCATTTGTCGATTCCATGTTCAAGCAACATTTAGGGTAAAATCGTTTCATTTATCATATGTGTTTCGACTTTTTGTTCGTGATATTATCACTTATAAACTGATTTACATAATTACAGAATGTAAAATACGATATATATATATATTATTCATCACATAAATATATATTATATATCGATAAATGGAATGAAATACACCGTTCTTGGAGACGTTAGACCGTTCGTACTCATGAACGTTGTATCTGTTTCCTTATTTAATTTAATTTAATTAAGTAAATGAAACATATATGTATATAAATACAGTATCATTATTATGTCATATATTTCATTATTACTTATTATGTATACTTTATAATCATTATTGAATGGTTATCATGGAGAATGAATCTCATCGCGTCATGGACACAATAATCCGTACGTACGCACGAGCGATGATGTCGTTCCCATAATTATTGACTTGAATTAGAGTGGATGATCTAATATCTCTTAATCATTTTGATGTTATAATAACCATATATATTTATTATTTACACCATTATACCCATCCAAGTAAGGTGGTGGTGGAAAAATAGATTTCACCATGGCGTGGAGATGATATTCCGTAAGTACGTACGCGCAGTGATTTCATTTTTTGTATGATGAATAAGAGGTGAAATAGGGTTGGTTAATATTTATAATAACATTTCAGTATATTAGTGATAATTATGTTATTAATTTATTATGAAAAAACAAATGAAGTGTATGTTGATGATGAAATAAACGTGAATGAATCGATAGATGAGATTACCTCTTCTTCGATATGCCTCTTCTAAACCTCCTCATATGGCACTAAAGCTTGTCTCTTGAGAAGAACGGTACTTATAGTAAATTTATAGGGATGGGTAGAAGCGAAATTGGTAGGGTTTGGCCGAGCATGAAGTCTCAAAATGTTGTGATAAGTTGAGGTAGGAGGTACCCTTTTATAAGGGAGGAGATGGGAACTTTTTGAAACCACTAAAATATTAATTTATAATAAAATGAAACCTCAATTAAAAACCACAAAAAATGACTCAATTCAAAGTTGAGATGATATAGGGTTTTAATCTCATCATACAATAAAATTTAGACATGTTTGAAGTTTATTTTATGTCTTATCATTTAACATTATCCTTATTTAATCTATTTAATTTTATTTGTGGTAATAATATTCTAAATATTAAATTGTTATAAATACTTAATTATGTGTTGTTAATTATCCATAATTGGATACGTTATGAAATTTTAGACCATATATATTTCAATTTATAATTTTTAAATATTTTGGTTATTTTTAAACAATTTAATAATTTGTTATTTTTATAAAATATCAAGTGTCAATTTTGACACTGTTCATTATTTGAATTTAAATAAAAACCACGAAGAAGATATGTTCGAAACCAAATATTTAATAGATTTCTAAAATGTAATATTAATCTAAAAAATTCATGGAGAACATTAATTTGTTCATATATTATTTATTTTAATATATTTAAACCATTTATTTGGTATTTCTCTTCATTAAATAAATAGTACAACATTTTTGTATAATTATTTAATATAATAATTTTTTGCATAAAAATTAAAAATAAAAATCCTATGATGAATATAATTATAAGAAATTTCATAATAATATTTTTACTTGAATTTATCATCTTAAAATCACAACATTTATATTGTTATATTTATTTAATTATGAAGGTGGCATCATTGACATCATTTAAAATAAAATAATATAAAAGTACTAATTTGTTTTATAAGGTTACAAATGGTCCAAATATTGACCCTTGTATGCTTAGGTCATTGATATACTCGACCAATAATGTTTTTTAGGTTTCTGGTCCTTTTAGTAGGTATTATTATTTTAATAAAAACTATATTAGTGATTCTTCAGTAAATAAATAATATCTACATCATTAATGTATAAACTATTAAGGTTATCATGTATTTCATAAAAATTAAAAATAAATTAACATAATAAATAAAACTATTTTAGCTTTCAAATTATTATTTAGAATCTAATTTCTATTCTATATAACCTTATATTAAAAATAATCTAATTATGAAATTTTGAATGAGAAATATTTCACTTTTTTTAAATAAAATAAATAAAAGGTCTTAATCAAATAAAAGTTGGTTACAATAGATTTAATTTCTACCCAAGTATGAATAAAATAATAATATAATCATCCAATTATAGTAAGACTAGTGTTAGGGTAATTTTATAATATTACATTTACCCTTAATTACCTGATTTACCTTTAAATATGGTTTATAAAAATTACCGTAGTTACTATTCATAAAGCTTAAAAATAAAAAGTAGCTTATTAACATAATTTGTACCTACTGATTACAAATATGGAATCCATTTTTTCAAATTCAAAACACATAAGTTGCAGTATTTAATTTTAAATTAATCCCACTGTTGAGAAAATGGGTTTTAAAAGTTAAAACATTACAAAAGATTGAAATGATTTTACATCTGAATTTAATGTAAAATCAATGTTAATGACATACATTATATTAAATAGTAAAAATATAATATATTTATAATTTAAAACCATTAAATATTATAATTTTACCATATAAATTATTATGATGAAAAAAGTTGTTTTTAATTAAAATATAGCGTGTTTTTAATATTCACTAAAATATGAAAGTTATCAGAATAATATTAAAATTTTATCCAAAGTAAATTTTTATTTCTTGATTCTAAAGAAGAATTATATTTTTTCAAATTTATCTTATAAACATGTCAAAACTATATTTAATGTGGGTGCGCTATCAAAAGGCGGCAAAACTGCATTTTATGAAAAATAATTATTTTATGTGAAAATTTTATTTTTTTCTCATACCATGTTCTATAATATGTGTAAGATGAATTATAATTCCATAAAATTCAAAATGTGGTTACTACTATTCATAATGTCTAGTTCTTAATAATATATTGTTGTTTAGTGAAACAAAATATTACATACAACACACGCTATCAAGGAAGGTCTCTCTTGCGTGCAACACAACACATGAATAATGTTTTCATGTACTACATGATAATATAGAGTTACATATAGTAAAAGATAATTCCTGGTGTAGAGTAAAATTGAATACATCAAAGAAATTAAAAATAATAGATCTCAAAAAATCTCGGGGTGTTACATTATACCCCCCCTTAAAATGAATTTCGCCCTCAAAATTCATCAGTTAATAAATCGTTTACTACATGAATGATTCTTCATAGACACCCACATAGTAAAAAGGATTACTAAAACATAACATTAAAAAGTGAATTAAGAAACATAACTCCTACCAAAATTAACTCATCTCTGGGTTTCCCCATAGGAGAACATAGGTGAAAATATGGATATGAAATGGAAATATAACCATCAACTTATGATGAAGAGTGGTAGAGGACATGACTATGAAAAATCCAACAATGACAACGCCATATATTTGTGATGATTTATGGTACCATCTGATTCATCAGATATGAGGGAACTAGCACAACATTTTTGGTTTTCAAGATCATTTCCCAAATGTTGAATAAATTTTAAACTAAAATAAATACTTACTTTATTTCAGTACAATATTACCATTGATCATGCCTTGAACAATTTCCACTTCATCTCTTAATTAAATGAAGTTGAATTTGCCTTTTGAAAAGTGTTAGCAGATCATGCAATAGAATGGTCGGTCCTTCCATCTGTCTCAAACATAAGGTTAGAAAAAGTTATATAGGTAAGTCTATCTATGGTGTGATTAATTGTATATGGTTCCAAAAATGTACATATACTTCATCTATAAAACAACCTAATAAAATAAAACTAGTTTATACTTACCAGGGACTTATTATAGACTAGTGGTAGGCGATAAAGGCCTGTCACACTTCAGTTGTGGGTTCAATTCCCACAACCTTGTCTGACGCGATGGGTTGTCATCCGTTTTACAAGTTGTCCATTTTCTAATACTACACTATTATAACATTTCAGAAATAATATAGAAAAAAACTTATATCCTTAAAAAATATTATCTTATGTCTAACATAATCTATTCAAATATATAGGCTTATCCAAAATACATCTATCAAATATCATAGTATAAAGTAAATGAACACTAGAAATTTCATCTACCGAGCATGTGAATACCATCATTTATCATACGATATATCTTCTCAGTCACATTCCAAACATGTGAATACCATAATCATGTATTCTCTTGAAAAGTTAATACCCATTGATCATTATTGAGAACATGAATGTTATAAAAGGATAACTCTTTCCATATACCAAAATCCCAAAAATTCTATATACTCAAACCATGATATCACTTTTTCCTTGTACCATTCATGATCTCATTAAACATTTTAGTATCTCATTATCCCTTTATTATGTGCATATTAGGTGCTTTCCAAAAATATTTCAATCACATTTGATGGGTACCAGTACCATTCAACATATACTTTCAAATACTCAAGGAAAACAATAGTGTAATGATCCTTAGCTTTTTTTTTATTCTATAGTAGAATACATTTTTCTTGATAAACATGCAATTATTCCACTACCTTTTCAAACCATTGACCGAGATTCATCATTTTATTCCTCAAAACTTTTTTCATCTCATATATCATTTGTAGTGTCTTCATCATCATCAACATAAATACTACCCATGCGACTGTTCTGATTATCTTCATGATATTTTCTCTTAGGGAATTGGTTTTCATAATTCCCATTCATTCCATATTTAAAACATTTAACCATTATTGATGTCTTAGAAATACCATTACCCTTTTCCATGGTGTTAACTAAACCTTTTCCTTTGCAATTACTGACTTTGTGTCCTCCTTTTCCACACCCAAAACATCTTCCATTTTTTTTGAAACATTCTCCCCGATGCCCCTTACCACATGATTTACATGGGGGAAATTGAACTTTCTTTCCTATATAATCATCATGAAACTCCATCCTTCTCTTATTAGCTAAGTCAGGAAACATACCAAAGATGAGATTATTGATCATATTATGATATTTCTAATTAGGCTTAGTAACGAAGTTTGGACTTCCAAATCCCATTTCATTTGGTTTCTCATAAAGAAGATCATTCCATTGACCATCATATCCTATATTATTATGAATATTCCTATTTCCAGCCATTTTCTAAAACCCAAAAATAATAGTAAGAGAAGGAAAAATCATACTAGGAAAACAACACAATAATGGGGGACTAATTTCAATATCTAACATCTTAGTTTTAATTCTATGGTCGTTACCATAATCCTAGGACTATAACTCATACTTATACTTAACCATATGGACATCCCTAGACATTCCTTATAAATATCTCTAGGGATCTCACTAATGTTTTCGAATCCTAGTTTCCAATGGTTGATTAAACCTTTTTCTATGATACCAACTGTAGAGACCCATAGCGTGACATACATAGACATTACATTAATTATTTTTAATACTTAATACATGACAAAAACAGACGCACAAAGATCGTTTTAGTTTATTTTCTTTCGAAACTCAGAACATAATCTTCTAATCATGGTTAAAGATCTTAAACATCTCCCATAAAGATCTTCCCCTTTCGTTTTCTTACCTAAAGAATATATTTATATCCTAGGAAAAATAATACATAAAAAGGATGATCTCAAATGCTCAGTAAGGGTAAACATGGAGAACCTAAAACAATCCATAATCATTTGAATGTAAGAACATGAAAATAAACCATCAAAATCATGAGTAATAACATAAATCTTGGTAGTGCTTAAGGCATAGATAATAAAGGAACATTAACCTTGATAAAATAACATGGGAATAAAATATGTAATTTTGGCAACCATTAAACACATGTTATGATTTCTATAGTATCCAAGGCATTTCTTGCCCAGACCATCATAGTGGACAAAGTCCATTACTGAATCGGGTTTACTTGTCGTTCTAGCCCTGTATTACTGAACCAGATTCACTTTTCTTTACAGTCTTGTCTACCACATGAGATATAAATCATTACCCAATGAATTAGTGGGATATACAGGTCCCACCCATCTTATAATGAAATTATTCTTACGTGTTCCGCAACATAAACATAAATCATTCATCATAAACCAAGGAATAAAATGGGTTTCATAAACATTATCCCATCATAACATAATCCATATAAAACAAATGGATATAATTTCAGCATAATAAAAGTGAAACCATGTAAGTCATAGAGACATTATACTTGAAACATAAACCTATTAAATAATGTCACCATAGATGGAAAATATGTTTGACAAAACATTTGAAATGAATTCTAGAGGAAAATATCATTTCTTCTTCAAAATCATTATCTTTTCTCAAAATTCCATGAAATTTTAAAAGAAAAGGATTTTGTTGAAAATAATCATGAAATATTGTAGAGTATTATTCATGGAAATAAGGCGTTATGAAACTGTAAAAATCTGTTCATGCCGTATAAGTTAAAAAAACATTATCCTCGTACTTTTTCCGGAAAAGTCAAAAAGTTTCTCGTATGGTAAACAAAAGAATGATTCCTTGCATAACACAAATTAAAATTCAAAGAGGGGTAAAAATGACTTTAAACATACGTGGAAGAATATTAAACAATTTATGAAAAACATTTTTATGGAAATGGAGGAAAAATATAACCCTCGTAAATACTTACGTATATGAAATCTAAGATAAAAATAAGATTTCAAATGTTTACAGTACCTTATGTCCAATTTCATTCTTAAAATTTTGTTATTATTATTTCATAAAATATATTTTTTCTAAATTATAATTTATTAAAGTGAAATAATATTATTCTAAAATTTATTAAAAAGAAATAACAATTAATTTTTGGGTAAAATGTATTTTTAATGTATGAAATGACCTTTCTAAATATTTATTTCTTATTTCATATTAATGAATAAATACATTTTTATTAGATAGGAAAATTATAAAAATATTTCATAATGGAGTTACTCGTATATGTACCCACAAATTAAAATGATAGGTTATAACTATCACAAATAAATAATAATATTTCTACAGAATGTAACAATTCAATTAAATCATGGTGTTCCATGTTAACCAAGATATAGACATATTATATATTTCAATAAAAATTAATGGTGTTACATTCATCCCACCATAAATAAAATTCATCATCATAATTTTTTCTTATATATTAGATGTTCAATGTTTATAAAAGATTTTTTGAAAACCCATATCATACAATTGTATAATAAATAATTATTTAAAAAATTGGAATGAGAAACATAATGTTTACTGGAAATAACATATAATTAGGTTCATAGGTAAGCATAAACTTTTCTAGAAGTTATATAGATATCGAGGATAAAAATAATGTTTATAGAGTAATATGGAGTGATATAGAATATGTTCCTAATATTGTTAATTACCACAAAAATCATAAATCATTGAGGAATGAAATGACCATAAATTCATTAAAATTGAAATTATAATAATTATATTTTTATTTCATTGACCTTATACTAATTTTGTTATATTATCAACTATCAATATAAAGAAAATTTGAAAATAGACTTACTTTATTTATTTTCATTTAATATTCATTTTTTCATTATTTGGTTGGGATTAAAAAAATTTCTACCACATCTCTTAGTCTAATAAATAAATATTCAATATTAATTTTTCATGCCTAAAAAAATTTAATAACATTGTAATGTATCATAATAGCCATAAAATAATTAGTAGTAATTAATTTTTCCTCTATATAATTTCCAAAACCAAAATGGTTAGTACATGTTACCTAATAAATACAAATCATCATATGATGAAATAATAAATTAATCCCTAAAACCATAACAATGATCCTCAAAGTTCATCTTAAAAAAATAAATAATTACTTTACCTTACGACTCTTATAAATTATGTCTGAAAAATTTCAAGAAATAATAATTTATAAATAATTTTACTAATTTTCCAAACTAAAATTATCATTAATCTCAAGACAACATAAATTATCGTATAATGTCACACACCAAACAAATTAATAAAATAATCATATATCCTCTTAAAATATTCTATTCCTTTTCCAAAATAACATGAATCTTTATAGATCCTCAAAATAATTCTTCTAAAAAATAACACTATCCTTATTCCTCAAATAAAATCACAGTCTATCAAATATATTTCATAAATCCAAAAATGATATAAACAATATCCAATACAAAATAAGTCACTTTTTCATCAAATATCTACTCATCTTCAAGGTCACAAATACATTCTAATTTAATTTATCAATATCAATCATCTAATACCCCAATAAAACATTATTATCACAATATCAGGTTTTTTTAACAGTTTTATATCTCTAAATCATGTGTTTTTAATAAAATATCACCATACTGAAAAATAAATTTTCCTGGTTATCAAAACAATTATAAATATACTTTTTAATACATAAAGAAAAAATATCATGGATTATTTTTTGATTTTTGATGATTCTTATAAATATAATATAATTGATAAAACACATATATAAAACAAATTGTAAATCCTAATACATTAACACTTCAATCATTCAACTTCAACAATTGGTATAGTATATGATGTTAATTGGTGTAGGAGTTAAACCATGGATTAATAAATTTACATTGATAATACCTACGTTCCCCACACATAATATGTTGAACTATAAATGGTACCATTTAATATAATTTATTTTCATCCATTGAACTATTAATTTTTCCTCAGTTTTTAGTTCCTTTGTGGTCACCATTTCCACAAATAAACATTTTTATCGTTTCATTTAAACATTTCTATTGGTAATTCATCTAGAATTCTCTATATTTAGAAAGAAAAAACTTCTTTCCTCTATTGTATACTTATATTTTCATCATCCTTGTTTCTAAAACTAACAAATCCATTCCCTAATACCAACGGAGGTGACACATGCATTACATACATAAATATCCCAACATATTAGATGGACACTCACTACATAACATTACAATCCATTCCAAATCCATAAATGACACATCCAAGACTTATTTTGATGATATTATTCATTTTATTTCATTTATTTTTTTTATTTTGGGAGTTTCCCATGCATTTTGTTGGAAATGGTGTGTTTTCAAAATTTAGGCCAAATCATGAGCCCATTTCAAGATTTAAAACTAAACTTTTCTTCTTTTATAACTCATTTATATTCATTATTTTACACCCATTTACCTAACCAATTGTCTTCCCATTGTATTTTAAAACCACCATATAAATTTGGACCCCATATGAATCCATAATAATAATGGATTTGGGTTTTTTATTAAGGTGTTCGACCAGCCTGAAAGCCCATTTACTAATTTAAATAGTTTATTTAAAACATTAATATCTCATTAAATTTTATGTTTTTTTGTGATACCAACTATAAACTAATCCCACTAATAAAAAGAGTTCCCCCATGCTATCCTCCCCCACTTTGGATCTCATATTCATCTCTCATTTGGGAGAAATATATCATAATTTCACAAAATCTCCTAGATTAAAAGAGGTAAATTGTTTCATTCATAACTCTTTAATTTTTTACTCTTTTCACCCATTCCGGTTCCTACATGACCTACTCATCCTTACTCAAACATCACTTTCTTTTTTTGGTAGTTTTTAAATTCATCTATTTGTGTATTGCGGTTGTTTTATTATAGATACCTTCAAATAAGTGTTTCTCTCTGCATTTTTGTCCATCTTCTTAGGGTTTTCACCCTCTTTCATGAAGTTATAAAATATACAGAATTTAGTGTTCATACCTATGATTTTATTTGTTTTTTTGTCAAATAGTTTGGTATTGGGCACAATTTCACCCCCTTGTGGTGCGGTAGTGGGGCAGTTAAAATTTCTCACAACGAATTGTGGGATTTGAATCAAAAGGTAAGTGATTATATGTGTAAGAATTTATTCATGAGTTATAATTATATATTTACTTATTATTCAAATTCCTCATATGATTTTTGTGGTGAAAAAATAGTTTTTTATGGATTTGGTTAAAACATTAATTTTATAGTTGGTTTTTTGATTTAAATAATGTGTTTTCCATGTGTAACTCTTGTGGTAATATTTTGGTTTACTCTATACGAAAAGAATGTTGTTTATTAAATATTTTTTGAGTTTAGAATTATACTTTGGAATGGTCTTGGTTTTCTTTTGAGTTCAAAATAGATCTTTTTAATGGGTTTTAGGTGTAAACCTTTTCATGTTCTTCAAAAGGTTCTATAAAAAGTGTAAATGGTTTAATGAGTTACACAAAGGGTGCAAAGGATGTTCGTGTACTGTTATGATGGGTTCATGTTCTTAAAATGAGTTTTTTAAAGATAATGTTGTTATTTGTTATTTCAAACATTTTGAAAAAGTTTTATAATTTTTATATATTATTTATTAAATTGTAATGTGGGTGAGAAACACGTTTGAGGGATATTTAGTGTGGGTATGATGTGAAAAATGAATTTTGTTTGTGAAAGGAGTATTATGTGACATGTATGTGGGATTTTTGGTGGGTCTATGATTTAGAAGTTTTTTTTAATGTGAAAATTATATTTCATGGATTGTGGAAATTTTTTTAGCACAAAAGGGAAACCTGTGTTTCTTAGTTGGTGGACGTGTACTAGTATGCTAGTGATCTTATGGGGTTTGGGCCTAGCTTCACGTAGCATGTTTGATGTTGAAAATGATAACTAAACTATGATTATGATTTTTATGATGATGTTGGGGAACCTCTTGGTTATGTGTATGCTCCCTACTAGTGCCACATGTGTTTGATAACATATATTATGATGGTTACTTTCACCACGATACGAGGTACCTAGGACTTACAATGAGCTAGTTAATAGGGGTTATTTTCCCATTGCATGTCCTCATTAGATACTTTATTCTTACTGTTGGAATATGGTATGTTTGGAAAGAAAATTAAATAGCTTTTGAAGACTATTTAAAAGGATTGATTCCTTAAAGTATCCCAATTGAAAACTTTTTTTATTTTAAGTTGCAACTCATTAAAAATTTTCTTAGCATTTCATGTTTTTTAAAACATGAAAACTTATCATCTTTAAATATTTATCACACGGAATATTTTATTGGTTTCAACCTACTAGGCTTTGGATCACACCCTAAAAACAGTTTTGCATGTAAGTAGACATTATTATTTTGTCGCAGCTTTGGGTAATGTTTCTAGAGCCAATGGTTCATGATTATATCAGTCCTTCTTGGTGAAGTGTTGCAGAGATGGCTTAAGGGAAGTTCCACATTCCATGATGAGGATCTTGGTCTGTCAATTTTGGGTTTCTACATTTTCTATGGTCTATGAGAATTGTTTTAAATTATGTAATTCAATTCTGTTTTTTGTGAAATATAATTTTTTTGAAAAAACTATATTTGTTATATTGGTTTTTTTTGTTTTTCTATAAACTCATTTAAATCATTCCAAAATTCAATTTTCTGATTCCTGAGAACTTGTGCCAGCCCATGGGGTTCAAGAATGCCCTTTGGGCCTTGCCACGGTCCAGGTCGGGTGACAGTTTTGATGGCGACAAGATACGTTTCGTTGAAAAATGGTATCAATAGAGATCAGGATCACACTTTGGGTCATTTCATTTGGGGAAGAGTCAAGATAGTCTTGATTTAGGATTTATAGGGCATGATATTCTGATTACGATTAAGGTTCATGGTCAGCAAACCTTGTGACAAGATTCAGGTTTATAGGTGGAGTCATGTTCTATCTATGTCCTTTGGTTTTCATGGTTTGATGACGATTATAAGAAATGAAAAGAGAGCTGGGAAAGTGGTCTTAGTGAGCTCGTTGGGCCTGGATAGCCATGTGGAGCAGATGATATTTTCCTAGAACACTCTCTGTAATGGTGAAGTGATTGGCATATGGTCGGTAACCATATTTAAATGTCACCCACTGAAACTAGTTTCCTCTCTCATTGTCTTGTGTTTCTTCATGTTGGAATCATAGAACATGATTTTAATAAACAAAATGACTTGATTTAAAAAATGTGAACTTTTATGAAATGATTTTATATTAAATCAAAAGCGGATTGATTTCGGAAATGGTATAACTGAATTTTCAGAATTCTTTGGTAATGGAAAATGTTGTATTTAAACCTCTTTTGAATAAAAACTATGATAATGTGGGTTTTGAAAAAGTGATTCCAAAAGTATTTTCTAAACAATTGAATGGTGTTTTAATGGGATGGAATGTTTTTCTGGTCATGTCTAGAATTTGGAAATGGATTTGGATTTGGGAAAATGATATCACTTGAAATGTTTTTTGAAATTTTGGAATCATTTTTTTAAAATGAGAAGAGTTGAATTCCTGATATAGTAGGGATTTATGAAATAGAGTTTTTCATGATATTTGACATGTTTTTAAATAGGAAAATTTTATTAATAATTTACCTGAATTTAATGTGATTTTCTATTGAATGATTTTTGATATTTTGAAATGTTTTATGAATCATTGGAATATTGTTTTAAAAAAAAGAGAAGAGTTGAGGTTAATGAAAGATAGATTTCTCAAAATTGGGAGTATTCTGAAATGGGATGAGATGTTTTGAAATTAATGATTATGAATATAAATTGAGTCATTATTTGAATGATTACGCATTTCTGAAAAAAAAAATTATGTTGTAAATTGAGATATTGATTTTGTGGTTAGTTGTCTTGAGAAAAAAGTAACTATTGGTTGACTGTTTTGGTTTTGAAATGTGGAAAGATTTTTTTAAACCATTGGTATTTCCATGGGAGAACCCATTAATGGGGTAAAATGGGATGATTTATGGTTAATTGAAAGACTAGATGATTATCGTGGTGGATATGTGAAGGGTTCCCGGTGTGGCACTACAACATGCATGTGTGAGGCCCAGGGCATACCATTGGTGGATATGATATCATTGAACCGTTTATTTTAAAAAAGATGATTTTAAATGAAAACATGATGTATTGATTACTGGTTTGGGATTTTATGTCTTATGTGTCTTTTAAAATGTTTTTATTGTGTATTTTTTTCATTCCAACAATCCATCTTGTTTGAACGGTGTCTTGGGTATGAGTATCATTGGTATGTTATATTGAAGGGTAGCTTTGTGGCATCCTACTGAAATTTTTTTTGTGATACCTTTATGGTGGCTTATTTCATGTGTTTGGATCTGGTTTGTGGAACATTTTGACAAATCAACCAGCTTGTTTGGGTCCTTGGGTTCTCTCATTGGATAAGTTAAGCCCCCACTAAGAGTTGATGCATGACTAAAGTGATGTCTATATTGTTTATCTGTTGGATTATCCTTTATTTGATCAATATATGGAATCTATTTCTAGAGCTTTATAGATTGAGTCTAGACCCATTACATTCTTGTTTTTGTGGATCCTCTTGTAGCGGGAGAGTTCTCATGGTGGTTTTAAAGATAACTTATTTTCATAAGATACATGATTGGTCAAATGTGTAAGTGGTCTGGGATTTTTATTGTTGATGGTGTCTAAGAGGGCTTCTGGGTCCTTCGTAGTCCCTTCAAATAAGGGGTTCACATTAAACAACTAGTGTGGAAAATCTGGTCATGAGAGGCTATAATGGACACTTTTAGGGATTTTTTGATGTTTGGGAATGTTGCATAAGGTCCCTCTCTATGTAATTCTGCTATCAGTCACAATGGTCATGTTCAGTGACGCCTTGCGATTTCATGTTCTCATTTGACATTTAATGACGATGTATTAAAATATTTTACGAGTGTTTGTTTAGTCATAAGTGTTTATCCTACAGGGAAATATCAATATCCATTGTTTAGAGGAAGGTGTTTCTATATATCCTTTCCTCCTTCCATTTATCATCCGAAGAAAACAAGGGCTGATGTGTGTGTGTATTCTAATATCCTATTTCAAAAAAATGTAAGGTTTTGGAAGAGTGAGTTTTGGAGTGTGTTATGTCTTGGTGAACCCATGTAGGATTGTGGTGTAGTTATTTATAGCACCATAATATGAAGTTCCATTCAGGGGTTACTAAATCCTAACTGTGAAGTCGAACATACTTCAATCCTTCGAGCTCCTTCCATAGGTCCCCAATAGAAGCTGGAGCATAGTTAGGGGAAATCATATGGTCATTATATCCCTTTTACAAATTAATATAATCATTATGAATTATGGGATAGTTTAAATCTCTGGTTTCATCATCTTTCTTTTTTTATTCCCATTTTATGAAAAGAGGAGGGGGGACCTGGTGTCCATGTTATCGCCCAATGTCATTCCATCCCCCTTTGATTTTTTTGGAGAGGTTTGAAATTTTTCAAGATAGGTTGATTGAATGGATAGTATCATCCATGCCCCAAGAAAACCATTCATGTAGAAGAATACCCATAGTTAGTACTTGGTTTCCCAAACCATGTGGATTAATCGTGCACTCGTCCCAACTCTTTTAAATTTGGGGTCTTTCGGTACCAGCCCATACTGGTCAGTTAAGATGGTTTGTTCTTATGATGGGGAGACCCACTATGATTATTATGTAACATCCTTTGGAATGTAAGTTTACCCCTTGTACTAGGGAGTCTTTTAGGGCCTCCCCCTGTTAGTATATTAATTTTGTATCAGGAAAATTTATGTTGTCCCTTATGGAGGGGAGCCCATTTGTGTTTCCTCATACTAATAACTCAGATTTGTCCATGGTCATGGATTTTAATTGGGTATTCTCATTTGGATAAATATAACTACCAACATCTTCATTAGGTAAACTATGGTATTATAGTGCACCAAATTTCTTAGTTATAGCCAGGTAAGTGTAACCTTGTTCGTTGTTGTTGTTCATTTGGGTAAATTTCATGAGTCTTTTTTGATATTTTTTGGGGAATTTTATTTTTGGATAAAGTATGAATGTTAAAGATCTTTTTTTAAATGTGGTTTATGTTTTGGTTTGTGAGAGTATTCCTTCCTTAATTGATCGCTATAGTTTTTTTTTCTTTTTGGGGTGGGCGTAACATGGAAAAGGAGTCCATTTCATCCTTTCAGTTGCGTTTGGTTTGGGCTTTTCCCCTTGATGTGGCATTTTAAGAGTCGAAATTTTTATGGCCACAAAAAATTTCACATCCATGAATTCTTTTAAATGTATTTTTCATTTAATTTCCATTAATTTTTTTTGGGGTATTCTATTTATTTTGGTGGAAATGGTGGGTTTGCAAAATTTGGTCCCAACAGTGATCCCATTTTCAGATTTAAAAATAAATATCATTTATTTTATAAATCCCTAATTTTTATACATTTTACAACCATTATACTTCCTAATTTTCATCTCTGTGTATATTAAAACCCCCAAATCAATTTGGAACACATAAGATTTCATAAAAATGACGGATTTTTGTTTTTTATTATGGAGTTGGGCCTGCCTGAAAGCCCATTTCTTGAAATTATTTATTTCTAATTATTTAATATCTCATTCAATTGTTTTTTTTGGATATTATAACTCTCAACTAAGACCACATACCCAAGGAGCTCCCCTATGCTCTCATACCCCTCTTTGGAGCTCATATTCATCGCGAATTTGGGAAAAACTTGTATGGATTTCTCAAATCATCCATATTTGAAGAGGTTAACTGTTTCATTCATAACTCTTTCAATTTTTAATATTTCCCCTATTACAGTACCTACATGACCTCCATAGACTTATTCAAACCTCAATTTATTTTTTGGATATTTGAAAATTCAGATAGTGGTGTAGTTGGATTTTTTTATTCAAGATATCTTCATGTAAGTGTTTGTCTCTTAATTTCATTCATTCTCCGTAGTATTTCCTCCATATTTCATGATGTTTTAAAATATCCAGGAGTGAGGGATCATACCTAGGGTTCAATTTGGTTCCTTTTGGTCAAATATAGTGTTATAGGGATCAATTTCACTCCCTCATGGTGCGGTAGTGGTGTTGATGACGTTTCACAGAACATATTGGGGGTTTTGACTCAATAGGTAGGTGATTCCTTGTATAATAATTCATAATGAGTTATCATGCTTTATTTACTAATTTTTAATATTCATCATATGATTTTTGTTGTGAAAAATTCTTTTTTGATGGATTTGGTTAAGTGGTTGATTTTATAGTTGCATTCATTTATTTAAATTGGGGGTTTTCCATGTATAACTCTTGTGGTAATATTTATGTCTATATTATGACTTATAAAAGTGTTTTTTTAAATGTTTTTTAAGCTAAAAAATATTCATTGGTAGGGTCTTGGTGTGATTCTGGGTTCAAAAGAGGGTTTTTGAATGGGTTTTAGGTCCAAAACCACGTCATGCTTCTTCAAAGTGTTCTATGAAAAATATAATTGGTTTAATGAGTTACACAAAGGGTGAAAAAGATGTTTATGTGTTGTTTTGGTGGGTGTAATATCATAAAATTAGTTTCCTAGAGATAATGGGTTTATTATTTATGTCAAATTTTTTGAGAATGTTTTATAATTTGTAGAGATGATTTATTAAATTGTGATGTCTGTCTGAAAAATGTTTGTGGGATGTTTTGTTTGAGTATGATGTGAAAAATACATTTTTTGTGATTTGAGTATTATGTGACATGTTTGTGGTATTTTTTGTGGGTTTTTGATGTGGCATTGTTATTATCATGTAAAAATTATATTTCATGGTTTGTTGAACTTGTTTTATCACAAGAGGGAAACCCAGATATCTAGGTGGGAGGACGTGTACTAGTTTTCTAGTGATCTCGTGTGGTTTGGCCCCAGTTTCATATAGAATGTTTGATGATGAAAACACTAACTTTTCTAATATTATGATTATCATGATGATTTTGGGGAACCACTGTGTTTGGGTATTATCCATACTAGTGGATCATGTGCACAAGAATGGATATTGTGATGGTTACTTTCACTGAGATACGAGGAACTCGAAAAACCTAAAAAGCTAGTGGTTATGGGTCATTTTTCCTTTTCTTCTGCTCATTAGATAATTTTTTCCTACTGTTGGAATATTATATGTTTGGATGGAAAATTTGGTAGCTTTTCCATTCTGTTTAAAATAATTTATTCCTTGTAGTAACCCACATGAAAACTGTTTTAATTTAACGTTTCATTTCATTAAAATTATTATTAGCATTTCATGTTAATGAAAATGTGAAAACTTTTAATATTTAAATGTTTATCACATGGAATATTTTAGTGGTGGAATCCTACTGGGCCTTGGCTCACATGCTACTTACACCTTTAGGAGTATGTAGACTTTGATATTTTGTCACAAATTTAGGTAAAGAATTTAGTGCCAATGGATCAGGTTTCTATCAATACTTCAAGATATAGTGCCATGGAGATGGATTGAGGGAAGTGCCTCATGTCATGAGGAGGTTCCTGGTCCTTCCATTTTGGGTTTCTTCATTTCATATAGACTTTGAGAATTGTTTTAAATTATGTAATTCAATTATCAATTTTTTTAAATGATTGTTTTTTATAAAAAACACATATTTTATATGTTGGTTTTTTTGTTTTGACATTATAAACCTAGGTAAATCATTCCCAAATTCTATTTTGTTATAATGGGGAACCTGTTCCAGCCCTTGTGGATCAGGATCACCCTTCAGGCCCTACCATGGGCTGGGTTGGGTGCTGGTTATGATGGTGACCATATACAGTTTGTGACAATAAATGTTTATAATATTTGTAAAATTTGAAATGTAAATAAATGGTTCTAAAATGATCTATATCATATTCCATAAGGATATTCACAACTAGAACCCATATTGACATATCATTATTAATACCTTTCTTTATATCCTTTGGAAATTGAGATATAATAATGGATGAGCTAATATTAAATGTAATGGTAAACTGGGGACATATCAATCATTGATGATTCTTAATCATAACATGAGTATAAGGCTATGAGACCATGATATTCTCACTTAAAAACCACACATAGTAATTTATTTATCATAATCATGAGTTATAGAATATGTATTGGGAGTTTATAAGACATGAATAATATGGGAATCATAGAACATGATCCATAAGAGCATAACATTGTTATAAGATCATGTTATAAAATATTGGAACAATGTGTGGAAAACCATAATCATATTAATATAAAGAAAAATCTATTATCGAAGTCATTCCCCACATGATTAGATTGGGTTATCCACCAGTGTACCTACATCGGGCTTGGGATAAACTCATGTTACCCAACTTTTTAATCTAGGGATAAACACTCATGTTCCCTCTACTAGGCTTGGGATCACCTCCCTTGTACACTCTTTTGGGATTGAGATAACCTATTCTGTATTTTTTGAGCACATACAACATTAATATTTATCCAATTAATTAGAGTTATATATACTAACTATCCCACTAATAACATAATCAAAATAAATTCATATGAATTCCAAAAGAACATAAAATATCCATTATATCATCATAGCATTTGGTCGTGGAAAATAAAAAGGTATTGTAAAAATCTCACTATGATAGGTATAAAATAATTATTCATGGATTAATCAACCAATACAATGAAACTGTGTTTTATGTTGATTTTCACATCATAATAAACCATCTAGAGAAATAATGTTGATTTAATAATAATAAAATATCATGAGTGGGGAATAAGAAACATCAATGTTTTTATCATAGATTTGAAATTAATTTTAAAGATAATTGGAATATTTCATGAGGAAATTGCACTCAACATTTTGAAATTTCTTTTATAAAATATAAATATTTTTAAAAAATTGGAAATATATTTTATTGTATAAAACTAGATAATTATGAAAATTAATCATCAAAACACTGTGTGGTCTTGATAATAAGAATTTTTTTCAAACCGTGTACATTAAAACAAATACATTATTAACAGTTTATCAAAATTTCAAAAATACCACATCTGGGAAACATCATGAAGGTTAATTTTTAAAATATATATATATATATTTTTATATATATAGGAAAAAATTGGTAAAAATTACATTAAAAATTCATAATTAAATAGTAAAAATATTCTTGAAAACAATTTAAAGAATATTTGGAAGTTCAAAAAATAGATTCATGGTCAAATATTAAAACAAATTAGGTTTTCCTTAAAATCATTATTTCTATCTCTTGAATACAAAAAAAGGAGAAAATTAAAGGAATACAAATAAAAAAAATTTCATCATAAAAAAATAAATAAGAAACAATCTCAGTATAAATGAGATTATAATGTAAAACCCTTACCAATATAGTAACTTTTGTATGGTAATCCAATTGAGAGAATAAATTAAAATAAAACATTACATATCATGAAAATATGGAAAATCGGGATATAAAATGTAATGAATCATGTCATTAGTTTTTAATTTTTTTTAAGAGACTTATTTAAAAGATATAATTTATATTTGTAATGAAATTTATCAAATTAATTTTATTTATAGAACTGAATTAATTATTTAGTATCTGAATATATTTGGGTAGTAAAAATTTATAATAATAATTATATAATTATTATTTTTATTTATATCGAAGAAAATGATGGACATGTACAGTTGTAATTAATAATTATGTTATGATCAAAATATTTTTAGTGTGAATATTTATTAGTGGTCAAAGTAATAATGAAGAAATTAGTGAATTTTCTAAATAAATTATATTCTATATGTTTAATAAAAATGAATTTACAATTATCTATTTTTAATGGATGTTATTGATGAGACGTTTATGGTGGTGTCGATGGGGTATTTCAAAAAACAATAAAATTTATTATTATAATTAATATTAATTTGGGAAAATAATATTTTTGTATTGAAAATTAAAATATTTAGTGTGTATATATATGGGTTAAATAAGAATACATATGTCTCTATATGTGTGTACGAATGTGTATATAATGAGTATATATATGGGTTAAATATATATGTGTGTGTGTGTCTGTGTATATATAAATGTAAAAGTGTCTAAATATATGTATAATATATATATATATATATGGGTTAAATATATATTTGTGTATTTATGTGTGTGTGTGGGTGTATATTTTTATATACATGTAGGTATATATCTAATTTATGTAAATATAAGAGTGGTATATATATGCAGGTGTATATATATGTGTGTGGGTGTATATATGTATATAATAGTGTGTGTTTCTATATAGAATATATTTTATTGGGTTATATAAATATGACGGGGTGTATATATATATGTGAAGGTTTATATATGTATATTGGTGTGTGTGTGTGTGTGTATTTATATTATGAATATATATGGATTATATATATATTAAGGGGAATATAAATATGTGTCGGTGTATATATATACATTATAGTATGTGTGTATATATAAAATGTAAATATATATGGGTTATAAATAGATAGGGGTATATATGTATGTTCGGTTGTATATTTGTATATGTAGGTGTATATATATATATATATATGGATGACCATTAATATATATTTTATGAATTATTAAATAATTTTTGGGGAGGTTTTTAATAAAGGAACACTTGAAATATGTGTGGGGGTAGCACAAGATTTATGGATCTAAGGGAAAAATTAAAGAATATAAAATAATTAATAAAATTGATGAAATAAAGAAAAAAAATATTAAATGGAGAATATGGAGAGATTTGCAATGTAAATTGGAAATTCTAACCCACCATCACACCTCTCTCACTCTCACACATCTCTATCTCCGTCTTATATTCTTTTATTTTATATTATTTTATTTTTCCTAACATATGTCTTAGGTATCATATTTAATACTAATTGGATTTAGGAACCATCGGTGTTGTTGGGTATATCTTGATGATTAGAATCTAAATCATATGTTTCAATGTAAAATATGTATTTTCTTCAGATTTCATTTATTCCCTTTTCGCATTTTTAATATATAATATGTAAATAATTCTAATAAAATCTTCTATCAATATGAAATGCCTCATAGTGGTGAAATTGGACTCAACTATCAACTATTTTCATCAGAACATCAATACACAATAAGTAGAAATTGATTGAATCTAGTACATATTTTATTAATAGTTATTGGCATAATTGTTGGTTTGTGTATTTGTGTGTATTCATTACGTTGTTACTAGGTTTGATATGAGATTTATTCTTGTATATCATAAATGATTTATAAATATATGTGATAAAATTATCAAAAAAGAAGAATATTTACTCAGTTTTCAATGACAGTGACTTTTTCAAAATGTTGGTATTAAACTGTTTACAAAATCATTCTGTCATACTGGGCACAACATGTATTTTATTGAGGGGAGGATGATTTATAAATGTCAAAAATGAATGATGGATTTCTTTCATAAAGTATAAAAATATCAAAATATGTTTTCTCAGTTATGGGTATGATAGTTTACTTTCTTTTAAATTTTCTATCAATTTGAAATAAAATAAGCACTTTGAGTCATACCGGTCACATCAATTGTTAGATTGAGGCGCAGATAATTTTTATACATAAAAAAGGCTCAAAATAATATTAATTTACATCCTTACCATAATTTCCATTTCCTTTCATTGTTTAACAACAAATACTTCATATTGACTCAATGTTTTTAGCCAAAAAAAACATTTTCGTTACTTAAAACCAGAGTAGAATAGGAATATCATGTTCCCATTATATCATGAGAAATCTCCAAAATAAGCATATGATATTCCTCTACTATTCTATATTTAAACAATTATAATGGTTTTCTAGCTATGAACATCAAATAAATATTCAATGATGGGTGTTTACAAAATAAAGGCGATATAAATGGAAATTGTGGTAACATTAGAAGAAAGAAACATTTTATCTTTTTTATGGATTATTATGGATAGATGACAAGATAAATATTAGTTCCTAAAAGATCTATGAAAAAACTAAATAATTATTATATAAAAATGCAAAATAAAAAAATAAAAATAGTAGCTAAAATTATTAAAAAATAATTAAATAAGTAGTAGTAATTAACCTTTTCATAATGGTTTGATGCATTTGTGACACAGTTCCTT
This sequence comes from Viscum album, assembly GCA_963277665.1. Taxonomy (NCBI): domain Eukaryota; kingdom Viridiplantae; phylum Streptophyta; class Magnoliopsida; order Santalales; family Viscaceae; genus Viscum; species Viscum album. The sequence continues at coordinate 476,212,971 of OY728157.1, forward strand.
GTTGTAATTATCACAGTTGCATGTTTGAAGTCTAATATCTCCTCAGCATGAGTATATTCGAAAAAACCCAAACTCAAACAAAATAATTCACATTTTTATGAAATCAATTATTATATTAGTAATATTAAAAATAAAACATAATAATGAAATAATTAATTAAATCTATGGAAAATTATTTTACTATAAAACATCACGATTATGAATAACTCATCTTTTTCAATCCCACATAGAAATTCACCTTCACAAAGCCCATTATGAATGACTGTTATTTTATCCTTGAATTCATTCAAAGGATAAAGTTATAGACAATTGTCATCCTCATTATCTTATCTCTGAAACATTTACCATTTCCTTTTCATGTTAGACACACACCCTCAATATATTTTAGACATAAACATAGTTTTCTTTAAATACTATAATAATTATTTATCCATGGGATGAATGATTATCATGGTAGTACAAGAAATATAAATGATATGGGGGATGAGTCTCAAGAAAAAATGAAATAATTACTATTTGAGAGATGATGTTGAAAATGATGAAAATTATACACCATTAGGTTCTCTGAAATGGTTAATGCCTCCCATTTCTCATAATAAAATCATCGGAACTATTAATTAACTTCTAGCCTATTGAAGGTGAGATTTGGGGGGGGGAATAAAGAATCATTTATTTTATTAAAGGGGTCTCAATTGGGTGATGTTATGATATATGAATCTTTGGGGAATCTATAAATTCAATATTTATAGGAGAAATATCACATTTAATATTTTTAATCCACTAACTAATACTTTTCCTACCACTATTAAAATGACACAAAAACACTTTATTAAATACCATAAAAATGAAAATATAATGTAAGTAATTAAGGAGTAATAAAAAACAATAATATGACATGACAAAATAATAATCTATAATTTGATCAATTGGTAGATATAAAAATGTATTCCTAAAACATTTTAATAAATATTGTATTGATTTATATAAATTGATATAAATCAGATATTCTTATGGGTGGAAACAATACATGTAGAGCCAAACTAACGAAAAACTAAAACTAATTTCTAAATTTTTTTCTAACATATATAGAATTTGATAACCTCCGTTATATTTTTTAGAACAAGTGATGTATTAACCTATGAAATTATTATATTTAATATTAATGTTATATCAAATATTTAAAAAAATGTAAAAATTATAATATCAATTAAAAATCGATAAGGAATGGATAAAATAAATTTTGAAATGATAATACCTAATAATGATAATGGATTTAAATATCTCAAAAATCTATGTTGATAAATAGATTCAATATTTTTGTCTACAATGATTTAAAAAAATAATTATTTTCAAGACGATGAAGAGTATGCTTTATAAAAAATTCATTTTCATGGCCATTTATGGGATCTGTGGTGATTTTGGGCACATAGTATTAAACTTTAGTCATAATGAAATAAATTATAGTAAATATAAATGATATAAAGGTTTTGAACATTATATATTATACATGTATATAAATATTTAGACAAATATATATATATTATAAATATATATATATATTATAAAAATATATTTATTATACAACAAAAATATAATTTATATTCCAAAAATTTATAAAACAAAAATATATATTGTACAAATAAAAATTAAAATATATTTATATACATATTATTCAAAACACAAATATATATTACTCAAATATATATTACTCAAATATATATTTCAAAATTATATTAATAAAATAACTTTTAAAAATATATTATACAAATATATTATACAAATATGTTATAAAAATATTTTCGAAAAATATATATCAAAAGAGTTCATTCAATGGTTGAAATTCATCATCCAATTTTTCTTAAGAAGATTTGTATCACATATAAACTATTTTTGGAATATTTTTTCATAATAAATTTTATTTTTAAAATGTATACATATAATCTGTGTAATATATTTGTATAACATTTGTGTATAATATAAATTTTTATAATATATTTGTATAATATATTTTTAAAGTATATTTTCATAATATATTGGTGTAATATATATATTTTCATATTGTATTTATATAATATATATCGATATTAAATATATATATTTTTTTGTATTTTTATGTGTATTTTTAAAATATATATTCGTGTGTGTGTGTGTGTATTTATAACCTATATTTCTCACCTCTATCAAAAACCAAGTAACTCCGAGTAATTTTCCACTTTTCATTCGTAACCATGATCCAAATACTAATTCATCATGCTCACCAACTGAAATTATGTTTATCCATAAACATGGTATGTTTCAAACTCATTATATGTTCAATTAACATTCATTTGAGATAGAATAATTAAAAACACCTGTCCCCATAATCTACTGATATTTTTTTAATAAATGGAAATTTTTTGAAAAATGAGATGCATAATAATTCATCCCACCCTTCTTGGTTATAGAGTGGAATAATGTCAAATAATAAGTGATCCATGATCCCAATGAAATTTTTAGACTCAATAAAAATAGTTATATCCTTCAGTGGAATTGGGTTGGGGGGTTTCATAGAACTAGCATGGGTTGATGGTCATGGAGTGTAAGGAATGATAGCCCTATATTCTTTCAAGATAACATCCCCGGGTAAAATTGTTGACCATAGGAATATTACAATGGTAAAGAAAGAATTATGATTAAAAACCACCAATATATATCTCCAAAAAATCATTCAATTAGTGAGGAGGATGAGGAAAATATGAGATACCTTAGATTGAACCGATAAATCAATCAGTCTTGGATTTGAGCCTTAAAATTGTTTGATATTCAATTAATTCATTGATTTGAGCTTTGATACACCGCGTAGAAGAAATGACATATGTTTTATTTGATGTAATTCTTCAAATATCATTATAATTTTGTGACTCGTTAGAGAGAATACAAATATATCAGGGCAATTTTTTCCACAATTCTAAAAAATGAATATAAAGATCCTTTTATTAGTACCAGAGTAATTATTACTGATAAAATGAATATTTATCAGTGATTTTTTAGTGCTGATAATGATTGGAATTTATTAGTGTTAAAAACCACTAATAAAATCCATATTTATGAGTACAAATATTTATCACTGATAAATATTCCTTTTATCTGGGCTAATTAATATAGCACTAATAAAGGGTTTAAAATAATTATTATAAATAAAAATAATCATATATAATTATATAATTACATATATAATTAGTAAATATATAAAAATATTAATATACTAAATATATTATTTATTTGAATATATTTATGTTAATTTTAAAATTTATTAAATATTTAATTAATGATTTTGGATTAAATAAAATAAATTTAAAAAAATTCATATCTTTATATATAATTATATAATTATATATATATATAACAAATATGTATTAATATAATGATACTAAATTTATCTATTATTTAGATAAATTTATTATATCTCTATAATTTTTTTAAAAAAATATAGAATTATTTTTTTTTATAATTATATAAATACTTTTCATTATATATATATATGTGTGTAATATACATTTATAAATATATTTACTTATAAATAGTTTTTTACAAAAATAGTTTAAACATTATTAATGAATATTTAATATGAAGTACAAGCATGTTAAAAATAGTGAAATTTAATAATTAAAAATGTGAACAATTTAAAAATACTAAAAAATGATAATTTTGATTAATTAAATATAAATTATTCAAATATATATATATATATATATGTATATATATATATATATTAAAATATATATATGAATACATATTGAAAATATTAAATCATAGTAAATAAATATGTTTAAAAAATATAAGAAATTAATTAAATTCGTAAAAAAAATAGTTGTGAGTGTGGAGTGTATATATAAAAGAATATGTTGCCTATATGTGAAATGAATATAACATATGTATTATATATGTTAAATTTAAATATCAAATGACATTCAATTAGGTTCATTACTCGATGTAATTACTTTGTAATTTTAATTCATATTAATTTATAATTATACACCACTTATCACTAAATATATTAACATATAATATAAATAAAAAATATTTCGTTTAATATAAATCATATTTATATATATATATATAATAATATATACTATTTATTAACATTATCTATAATTATTCAAATAATAAAATGTTTAATATTTTTCTCAATTTAATTATGTTTAATTTTTATTTATTTAACTTTTATTATAAAGACAAAACCTTAAACATTACAAGATCTATCTATTTCAACTAGATTTCAAATCTCTACATTCCCAATGATCTTCTTGGTTTATTGTTTTATAATGTTATGACATAACTCGTACAATTCAACACACAAGCATTCAAAGTGGGTACCATTAAAAGAATATCCATTTTTTCTAGAACACAAAATATTTAATAGAAAACAACAATTTGATTTCGTTGAAAAATCATAATAATATTTAACATGACTTATTTATTTCTATTACACATCCTCATATGTTTTGAAAAAACATTTAAATTTGTTGGGTGATAATAAAATACAATGTAATGGATATAAAAATAAGGAAGAAAACCATTAGTTCATGAATACATATAAACATTTAAAATCATTTTCATAATGACATACTTGTCACCCATATATACTGACCTTGTGAAACATAATAATTCCATAAAACATTATAACCATATCAATATCTTATGTAATTAACATACTTATTTTTTTACCCACACATCTACCATATAGATTTTAACCTTCACATCTACCTTACAATGTAACCCGCACGGCTACCCTATGGTGTAACCATCACAATTAAACTTTGAGTAACCATATGGATGACATCGAACATACACAAAAACAATGTATTTTAGTGAGATATAGGCAAAACAATTTCTCATCATCAATTCCCAAGAACTTGTACATAATCATAAACATGAATAATTTCATAAAAACATTGCTTTAGAATTTCTTAATATAGAATTTTAAAATATGGTTTTTAAAGGAAATACCATTACAAATATCATATAATTGATGTGAGAATTAAAATAATAAATGGAATATTTGAATAAACTATAAATTCACATAATGAAACATAATATAGTGGAATATTAATTTCAAAAATATTCTTATTACCACATAATCAATGAAGTAGAAGGTAAACCCAAAAATGGAAATTAGATTAAGAATTCCCTGACCCCGAGTTCATCTTACATCAAACATGTTTAAAATTCCTTTATTATTGTTAAAATGGTGTTATTATATTTTTTACAGAATTATAATCATGTTTATAACACCTTATGGGATAAATTTATAACATCATTGAACCCATTTTTTGATAATATTTTGTAATTTACATTGTTTTGGGTATGTACTTTACAAAATTTCAGGGTCAGTTCGTAAAGGATATTCGTATTGAATATAATAGAAACATCTGAAATAAAATTAAATGGGGTTAATATGTTTTTATAATATTATATTATAACATAAATAAGTTTGGATATATGTTTTAAGGATGAATAATTAAATAAATAAATAGTTATATTCATTTAGATAATTTTTGTGGTTCTTTGATAATCACGAACTTGTTTCATCATATACCCTAAATATTTTGCATATAAGTTAAATTTATGACATAATAGACGTAATATAATAAATGATAAAATATGTCCAACCATTAAAATTGCCTTACAATAAGATCTGAATGAATTAAAGGAAATTTAAAACACATCATCTATGATGTCGGTAAATCGACACATCTCTGATGATTATTTTATTTTTAGAATAAGAGGAGAAGGATATGCCTAATGATGATGAATTTTTCCATATAAAAGATATAAATCTAAAAAATAAAATAATTTTAGAGTTTTCAAGCCTCTTGTATAATGGTATATGAAGAGAGTATTATAAATGAATATAATTAAAAATAAAGCACAAGAAAATAAAAGAGGGTTTTTACCTCATGATCTCTTCTCTGTGAGATCCTCCTTGAGGCCTTTGGTTTTTGAATTTTTATTTGACCATCATGTCTTGATCTTGGAGAGGAGCCCTGGGAATGGTATTGGTATGAATATATGCAATTCATATTTCTTGAGAGGTGTGAGAGGAAGATGGGTTTGTGTGGTATTTCTAGTGTAGGAGATGATACGTTTTTAATTATTTTAATCATTATGTTAATATTTTTGCTCAAGACTATGAATAATAAATATTCATGTGATCCAATAGTAAAGATAGAATGTGAGTTATAACCAATGGTTCTTACATCATCCTTGATTCTCAAAATAGTGTATTAAACAAATAATGTATATATATGTTAAATTAACATATTTCACTATTCACAAACAAAATTGAGTATTTTAGAAGAATATCAAAAATTAACCCTAACCATATTTTTATTTTTAGAAAGAAAAAATGAACTCCATTTGATCAAAATAATTTTATAAATATTTGAAAATTAATTTTTTAATAAAATCAAAATTTATTTTAAAAATAACAATTTTTAAACAATACTAAATTCATTGGCGAGGTTTCAATTTATTATTTCATATTAATATTACTAATTTTAGTTAATTATTCACAAAAAAATTATTCTTTTCCTGTAATACTCCACAAAACATACTCATCACAACCATGTATGTCCATTTTTAGACATTTAAATCACAGATATGAAAAAATTATATTTAACTGCTAGTTTACTAATATATCCAAAAAAGGTTTCATTATTTGGATATTAAGTGTTTCAAAAATTTCAAATAATTTTTAAAACCATGGGGTTTTACATTATCCCCAGCTTTTACAAATTGTGTCCTCATAATTTTATTTACTTATTAAACAAGTAAAGGTAACTTTCCCACATATCATTTTCAGATTCCCATGTTTCATCTTCAACCACGTGGTTTCTTCACAAAACCATTACCTAATGGATTAACTTATTACAAAATAATTGTTTTCTTCGATAAAGGATCAGAATAGTTATCTCATACTAAGAAAGTTTCTCTTCCAGAAAAACTACATCAAGGCTCAAAACATGAGATGAATCTGGAACGTAGATTCTCAATATCCAATTAGTAATAACATTATGTACCTAAGATAAACTCAGCGGAAAAGCTACTCAGTTAGAAACTATTGCAACCTTATATAGGATATTCATATGTGAAAATGAACCATGGACTCATCATTTCCATCTTACCAAAACACATAACACTATTACGTGGTTAGATTTTAAGAAAAACGCGATCACTTACCTCGAGAGAAAATTATTTCCTCTTATTATCTGTATAAATTTTCTGGCCTGCTCGGTGCTATCCTAAAGCATTTATAGATCATATTCACAATGTTATCCACATCCTCTACTAATTTTTGTCCCATAAACATCCTCTCCCACACATCATCCCAAAAAAAAACAGGAGTTTGACACTTCTTCACATATATTTCCTCAAAATGTTAAATTAATATACTGGAATGAATACTATTATTATTCTAAAATTCAAATAAAGAAATATTCTGATCTCAAATTTTAGGTAATCCATTGAATAATCACAAATAATATCCTGAAAATTCTAAATCAACCATTGTGACTACACATATGGTTGAGGATAAAAAAATTGTAATAAAATTTAATTTTGTTCCCAACAACATCTAATGGCCTTTCCAAATGATGGAAGCGAACATGGGATCATGGTAAAATAAAATTAAAAGATGAACTCCATGTAACCTGAAAATCTCTTTGTAGTATAGTCGATAAATTTGATCCAAAGTCATATTGTCTCGAATATGATGGAAATTATCAGATTTATTTAGTCGATCAACAATTACCCAGATCACATTATTAGATCATGAAGTCTTTGGTAGTACCACATCAAATTACATGGATATATTTTCTGGTTTACACTCTAGCACTGGTAAAGGTTGAAGAATCCCCTTCGGTAATAACCTAACCACAATATCATGTTGACATATCAAACATTTGATCTTGAAATCTGCTATATTTTTTTTTTCATTACCTCCCAATAGTAATACTCTCGACGGTCACATTACATATTTTTGTTGTCTAGATGAATAGAAAATAAATAACAATGAGGTATGCCAAAAAATTATCTCTTTTGAGAATCACAAGGCATACATAATCTCATTAAAAATCCTTGAACACAATATTTATCGATGTTAAATTATAGAATCATACCCATTTTGACCCATTCTACTATTTTCTATAACTTCCCCTATTTCTTTTATTCTTAATAAATTCTGTCTCACAAAAATTAATTCCCTAAAACCTGAAGAAAAATAAAGTAATTTAAATCAACAATAATTTCATAACCAAAATTAATTAAATCATTAATCAAAGATCCTTGTTATAGCCATAACATAGTTAATGATGCATGATGTTTTCTACTCAAGGAATAATCCATATTTTTTTCTATTACATGATGGTAATTTATCTAGAAATCATAATATTTTATCAATTCAAGCCATAATCTCTATCTCATGTTTAATTTATTTTGATTTAATGTTTAATTTAGACTTTTTGGTCAGTATATAATTCATATTTGGATCTGTATAATTGATGCATTCAAATACTTCAAGAGAAAACTACAACTACAAATTAAAATTCATGTGTGGGATAAATTAACTCACAGGGTTTTTGTTTTCATGAAAAATAGGCAATTACCTGACCATTGTACATTATAACACAACAAAATCCTTTTAATAAAGCATCTTTGTAGATTAAAAACTCACCATTTCTAGATGGTAGGGTCAGAACATCAGCATTCACCAATCTACTTTCCTATTCCTGATATCAATCATCACATTAATTTATCTAGGTGAAATTAACACTGTTTCTAATTATCCTAGTGGAATAGATAATTGTGCAACATTTTTTTAATAAACCTCTAATAATAAGCTAACAAACCATGAAAACTACTAATATCAGTTATATTTTTTGGTATTGGCCATTTTTCAACAACTCTCATTTTAACATTTTCAAAAATTATTCAATCCTTATAAAAAATGTTACCAATGAAATAAATTTTTTGAAACCAAAATTCACACTTTTTGAATTTTCCATATAGATTATTTTATTTTATATTTTGTAAAACAACCCATAGAAGTTTTTCATTCTCCTCTTTACATCTATAATATACCATAATGACATTAATAAGAACAATCACAAAGTTATCCAAGAAGACAAGATATATTATATTCATTAAATCCATGAATATAAAAGGTGAATTAGTAATTCCAAACAGAATAAAATCAAATTCATAATGACCATATCTAGTTCAAAATGTTGTTTTGGAATTTCATCCTCCTTCACCTTCATCATATGGTAGTCAGATCTCAATTCAACCATTGAAATATACTAATCTCCGTGGAGCTAATAAAAAAATTTATCGATGTGAGAAAAATGATACTTATTTTTAATAATAATGTAATTTAATTCCCTATATTAAATTCAAAGTCTCATGGAACCATCTTTCTTTTTAACGAACAAACTAGATCTCCCTATGGTGATGTTCTATGATGAATTAAGCCTTTATCAAGAATCTCCTACAACTGATATTTCAATTCAATAAGTTCCATTTGTTCCATTTGATAAGGGGACATTGAAATTGGCTCTTCATCAGGAACTACGTCAATTATGAATTCAACTTCATGATCAGGTATAACACCGAGTAACTCATTAGTAAAAACATCATGGTATTCATTTTCCACTAAAACATCATTAATTGGAATAGTTCCCTTATTTTCAACAATATGAGCACGATAACTTTTATTTCCATATGTCAATAGATTATCAGGTTCTTAATATATTATCATTTTTATGGGTTTGTTCTTATATAGAAATTGTAACACTTTCTGATGAAAAACTTATTTATCCATACTATATATAATAGCATGATAAACAAAAATCTAATCCATACCTATAATTACATCAAGCTCTATTAAGGGAAAAAGGTTTTTAGGTAATGTATTTCAACAGATACAAATATGAATATTATTAAAATGCCTTTTTTGTAACGTTTTCTCCTGGTGTTTTTAAAATAAGTTTTGGTCTCATTTGTTGAGGTGATATTTCCATTTTACCAGAAAAGTTTTCTGAAATAAATGAAAATGCAGACCCTATATAAAACAAGAATTTATCCAAATATGAGTAAAATTTTTTTTACCTGATTCCACTTCATTGGATAACCCTAAATATACTGACATACACTTCTGGAAATACAATATATACAAACATTTTAAAATCGTTGGTTTACTATAGACCAATGGTTTTGCAAAATCTTTGTTAGTAAGTCATTGCAGAAGACCTATTCCAATGGTTTTCCCCTAATCGATGGTATATGGTAGTGTAACCTTCATTATGCCAAAAGTTTTATGGAAACCATTGGTATATAATTATTCCAATGGTTGAAAACCCATTTGGACATATAGTTTACATGTAGTTTACCAATGGTTTAAAAATTGTTGCTATATATTATTACCTATGGTTATTTGAAATCGTTGGTAAAAATATTTTATAAATACACATTACCAATGGTTTTGAACCATTGGTGTAGAGTATTACCAATGTTTTATTCAAACTGTTGGTAAAAATCTTTTCAAAATACACATTAACAATGGTTTTAAAGAGTTGGTATAGTGTATTTCTAGAAAAAATCACAGCATCCAGCACAGAAGTCACACATCCCCTCCATTACAAACACCTGCAAACACACCTAAAAAAACACTTAAAATCGAACAAAAAAACACCTAAAATAGCACATAAAAACAGTAAAATCTTCCAACTGTGGCATGTACCACATCATAGTTTTCCCCATTTCAATCCTCACATGAGAACCACTCTTCCAAATAACCCATTTCAGTTTCATTGGTGTAGACATCTCATAATGGTGAGAGGAAACCCAAATTTTAGAGAACCCATGATATTCAGAGTTACACACACCATTAATATAATTAAAACATAATTAATAAGGTAATTACAACATGTATACACATAGAAAAAGTATACCCATAGAAAAAGTATACCCACAGACCATTAAAATATAATTCATAAGTTATTTAAATACACAATGAATTCAATTCAGAATTCAAGGGGTTGGGGTTGTTTAGGGGTTTGCGGTTGCTATCCAAGGGGGGTAAGGGGTGTCTAGGGGGTGGGGTGTCTTGGGGGATGGGGTGTCCAAGGGGGTGGGTGTGTCCAGCGTGGTGGTGGGGGGGGGGTCTGTCCATGGGGGTTTCCAGGGTGTGGGGTGGTGTCTAGGGTGCTGTGGGTGCTTAACAGTGGGAGGGGGTCTTGGGGGTTTGGGGGATATCCAAGTGGGTGGGATGAAGTCCCGGGGGTGGAGGTGGTTGTCCACGTTAGTGGGGGTGTCTAGGGAGTGGTGGTGTCCAGGTGGTGCGGTGGTGTCAAGAAGGGGTGTGGGCCGTCCAGGGGGTTGGGGGTGTCCAGGGGGTAGGGGATGTCAAGGGTGGGGGGATGTCTATGGGGGTGTCCAGGGGGTGGGTGGTGTTTGGTGGGTGGGGTGGTGTCTAGGGGGTTGGGGGTTGGGGGTCTTCTAGGGGTGTGGGTGTCCATGGGGTGGGGTTTCCAAGGGTTGGGGTGGTTTCCAGGAGGTTGGGGGGTGCTCCGGGGGGTTGGGGTTCAGACCAAGGGGGGTGGGGTGGTGTTCAAGGGGTGGGTTGGCTATCCATAGTGGTGGGGGTTTCTAGTGGTGGGGTGTCCGGGTGGTGGTGTGGTGTCTAGGAGGTGTGGGGGCTGTCTATGGGGTTGGGGGTAGTCTAGGGGTTAGGGGGCTATCCATGGGGGTTGGGTGACCAAGAGGTGGGGGTGTCTTGGGGGTGGGGGTGTCCAGGGGTGGAGGGGTGTCCAGGGGGTGGGTTTGGTCCAATGGATTAGGGGATGTCCAAGGGGGGTGCAGGTTGTGTCCATGGGGGTGGGGGTGGCTGTCCATTGAGGTGGGGGTGTCTAGGGATGGGGGTGTTCAGGTGGTGGGGTGGTGTTTAGGATGGTTTGGGATGTATTGGGTTTAATGGAATGAATTTCATGGATTTCATGAACATTGTTATTTTTCGAATGGTTTTGGAACAGTGATTATTTCAATAGTATGTGTTTCTTTAGGAAAAAATTAATGCTTTTGGTGTGTATGGTAGGAATCGAGATTTGAATATTAGGAAAATGATTACATTTTTATTGTGTGACAAAAATAATATATGACATTTGAAATGGAACCCTAATAGGGTTTTTTATAAAGCATTTGAGAGTTTTAAATAGAAAGAAGTATCTATTATGTGATTTTGAATTGGTTTTATGAAGAATTATTTTTGATGTATCGTTATGTGATTTGTGATTTTTTGTCCCTAATTTTTGAACATTATATTATATTACTAAAGGTTTTGTTTTTTATAATTCTTTAGAATGTTAGCAATATTAATGAATCAAAAAGAACATAACTGGATATCTCATGTAGTCATTTTTGTGTCTTGCTCTCTACTCAAACTCTTATGAAAGTGGAATTACCGTGTTCTTCCCAGATCATTTATTATGAATGGGAGTTTCTATAATACCATATAGTATTATTTTATTGGGGATAAAGGTTCTTAGGAGGTAAAAAAGTTGGTATCTATGATTAATGGGATATTCGAGTTGTCAAAAAAACTATAATCCACGGGGTGGGGGCTATCTAGGGGGTGGTGGTGTCCAATGGGGTGGGGGGCTATCCAAGGGGGGGCGGTCCACTGGGGTGGCAGAACTATCCAAGGGGGTTGGGGGTGACCCAGGGGTGGGTGCGACTATCCATGGGGGTGGGGGGGGGGAGGGGTTGTCCAGGGGTGGGGTGTCCAGGGGTGGGTAGGGCTATCTAGAGGGTATGTGGTGTCCATGGTGTAGGCGGGCTGTCCACGGGGGTGGTGGGGTTGTCCTTGGTGGGTGGGGTGTCTACGAGGGGTGGGTGGGTTGTCCAAGAGGGTTAGTGGTTTCAAGGGGGGTGGGAAGGTAGTCCACATGGGTGGGGGTTTTCCACGGGGGGAGGGGTGTTCAAGGGGTGGAAGGGCTCCCCACAGGGGTGGTGGGGCTATAGAGGGGTGGAGGGGGTCTCTAGGGGTGGGCAGGATATCTAGGGGTGGGTGGGCTATCCACGAGGGTAGGCGCTATCCATGGGGTATGAGTGTCCATGGAGGTAGGCAAGCTTTCCACGGGGGTGGGGGGGGGGGGGGGATGTCCACGGGGGTGGAGGCTGTCCAGGGGGCCACATGGTGTCCAGGGGGTGGGTGGGGTTGTCCAGGGGGTATGGTGTGTCCGAGGGGGTGGTCGGGCTGTCCATAAGGGGCGTTTTCAAATGGGGGTGGGGGCTATACATGGGGGTGTGGGGCTGTCCAGGGGGAACGGGATGTACATAGGGTGTGCGGGGCAGTCCTGGGGGTTACGGGGTGTCCGGGGGGTGGGTGGTCTAACCACGGGGGTTGAAGGGATGTCCAGGGGGGTACAGGGTGTCCAAGGGGCTGGGAGGGATGTGTATGAGGTTATTAGGGCTATCCATGGGGTGGGGGATGTCTAGGGGTTACGGGATTTCCAGGTGGTGGGTGAGGCTGTCTAGGGGGTACGGCTGTCTCGGGGGTGGGAAGGCTGTCCACGGGGGTGGAGGGACTGTCCAGGGTGTGAGGGTGTCCAGGGGTGGGCCGGTTGCCACGAGGGTGGGGGGTTGTCCACGGGCGGAGGGGTTGTCCAGGGGGTGAGTTGGCTTTCCACATGGGTGGCAGGGCTGTCCAGGGGTTTGGGGTGTGCAGGGGGTAGAGAGTTTCCATGGGGGGAGGGCGGGCTATCCCTGGGGTGGGGGATATCCATAGGGGGGGGGGGGGGGGGTTTCTAGAGGGGTGGGCGGGGCTATCCATGAGTGGGTGGGGCTATTCAGGGGTTGAGGTGTCCAGGGGGGTGGGTGGGGTTCTCCATGAGGGCACGGGGTGTCCCGAGTGTGGGCGGGGCTCTCTAGGGGGTACAAGGTGTCCAGGGGGTGGGGAGGCTTTCCACAGGGGTGGAGGGGCTGTCCTGGGGGGTATGAGATTTCTAGGGGGTCGGTGGGCTATTCACAGGGGTGGGGGATAGCCACGGGGGTAGGGGTTGTCGAGGGGGTGGGTGGGCTATCCATTTAGGTGGAAGGGGTGTCTAGGATGGGTCAGGGTGTCCAATGGGGTGGGTGGGATATCCACGGGGGTGGGGCTTATCCACGGGTGGAGGGGCAGTCCAGGGGGTGGGCAGGCTATCCAGGGGGCTGGGCAGGGAAGTCCAGGGGGTGGGCGGGGCAGTCGAGGGGGTGGGCGGGGCCTTCCAGGTGGGTGAAGTGTGTCCAGGGAGTGGGAGGGACTGTCTAGGGGGTTATGGGGGTGTCCATGGGGGTGGGCGGGGTTGTCCAGGGGGTACGAGGTGTCCAGGGGGTGGGAAGGCTGTCCACAAGGGAGGGCGGGCTGTCTATGTCGGTAGGTCTATCCAGGGGGTGGGGTTTCCAGAGAGATGGGGGTTGTAAATGGTGGGGGTTATCCATTGGAGGATGGGTTGTTTTGGGGGTGGGTGTGCTATCCCCCGGGGGGTGGGGTTGTCCAGGGGGTACAAGGTCTCCAAGGGGTGGGCGGGCTGTCCCCGAGGGTTAGGGTTGTCTAGGGGAGGGGTGAATCAGTCACAGATTATCATCAAGTCATGTTTAATTATTTATGGATAAAAATATAGATAATTATACCTACCTAATCACACATATATTCAGGCACAAAAAATAAATAATAATCAATGTTTAGTAATATTAGTAAAAAAATGTAATGAATAAATCTATCCCTCATCACCATCACTATCATCACTGTCATCATCAGCCTCACCCATGTCCTCATCATCATCCCAATCATCATCGGTGCCCTCCTCAACACCCTCCTCCTTGCATCAGCCTCCTCCTCATCCTCCTCCTCCGGCTCGGCCTCCTCCTCTCCATTGTCTCAACAACTAATATAAATGCCACCCGTTTCACCATAAATAGAACATATTTATGACATATATTCAACAAAAGCTATGTTGACCTCTGGTGGAAGTGTTGGACGTAAAACTTCAATCAATTTTATAAATGCATTATTTCCCCTAGAAGACTATTTTTCCGTCTCTGTGGCCCTTTCTCAGACTATTCTACATGTGAATTAACCTATTGGAACATGGTTGAACTATAACCCATTCCTGAGGAGGGCCAATACCTCGTTGGAAATATACTCTTCCCAGGTCAGTAGTGTACTCTACCTGGGTGGTCCTCTCCCAACACCTGATGTATGTGATCATTTGGTCCAAAATTGTCATTTTCTAGGTCATCAAGGGACTCTAAAGTATCCTGTTACAAATATAAATATATTATTATGTTGAAAAATAGAGATTAAAATTTTGAATCTACAAAGTAAAACATACAATCTGCAGCTTATTTGGTTCATTAACCATACTTTTATCTTTCTTCCTTCTACTAGAGGAAAATAGTTTTTCTCGAGCCACACATCCTTTTAAATTCAATTTATGCCTCTACAATGACATTGAATATAAGAAACCATAATTAAAAATAGGATACCAATAATTAATTTCATAACTAAAATTATATAACAACTTTAGAAATCGAATAAATTATATATAATGAAATAGAAAGTGTAATTCGTAAAGAAAAATTATAAACTGTCATACATTCTGCAACTCATGATCTTGCATCATAGTACGTCCCAATGTGTGGACATATTTTTTAGCATCAGTTTTTTTATTTCTTTCAGAATAATCCTAAATTAAATTCAATAATTAGTATTAACCAAAATAATGAAAATATTCATTTAAATACCTCTAATGTGATTAATACCGTAAATTGGAAATTTGTCCTGTGAGTAATCATCTATAGATACTGTTATAATAGAAAATCATTCATGAAAGGAACCACCTCTATCTCTATGCCCACTCTAGTATGCCAACCAATGTACAACTCAAACTTATAAGCTCTCCAAATCTCGCCTAAATCCATCGGACATGTTGGATGTGCACCCTCGCCATTGGGGAAATTAAACCATAGCTAACACCAAAATATTAATTCATATAAATAAAAAAGATAATATATTGAATTAAATACAACAAATTTTTTTTACACGTATCTCTACCCAAGAATTATCCTTAACTTCATTTGGTATCTGTCTCCATGAGAGCGGGATGACAAAAATGATGTCAGAATATTTTTCCATCGTTTCCAAAAAGCTCTGGCATTGTTGCCCTAGTTTTTCAATCATTTGTTTATATTCTTTATTTTCCACCATCAACTGTGTATGGCAATTCCACACCACACATAATCATGTATGCCCCCACCCACCTCCAAAAAGTATATGTATCTGTTATGAAAGAAAAAAATATTTTATCGATAAATGTTATAATGAAAATAAATGATGGTGTAAAAAATTTGTTATGGTTGTATAAGTATACCTACGGAAGTCTGATCAATGAGTGCCACTAGATCTGTAGAAACTGAAGGAACACCCTGTACAGATGGAGTGGGTCCCAATGTATGATCTGTAGGGACAAACTCTAGTGGCACAAGAGTTGAATAATATGGAATATAAAGTCGCAGAGAGAAGAAAGCATAAGTAAAAGCTGTTGACAGGGATGGTTGGTTGAATGCTGGATGTGGAGTGGGAATTATCATCACATATGGTACATATGGGTGAGGAGGATTATATGTAAAGGGTACTGAAAACATGGGTGGCCTAAATATCCTATGTGTCCCTAATTACACACTAGGATTAGAATGTGGGATGGATGGTATGTCAGTGGGAGCGGCAGGGTAAAATTGGCCACGCAGACCAGATCATCTAGCTCTCATACCCCCTGTAAAAAACACCCTATGTACTGGGACCACTATAAGGCTGCTCATCGAATAACTATCCCCTAATAGATATATCACACAAAAATTTTAAAAAAAATAATCACGTGAAATTATATGTTATTTAAATATATATATTTGAAATAAAATACTCATTGCAGGAACTAGTGGTGGAATGCCCAGCTCAGTCATGCGACGATTGCATTCCATAATCTATTTTCATCGCCAATATTGAATTAGTTTCATTTCCTTAATTTGTAAACAAATATGGAAGTAAATAGAAAAGGGTAACTAATTTGTAACACCAAAAAAAAATAAATGAAAGGGAATAGGGGGATTCATATATAATTTATCTATCCATTGTTTTAGGTGAGCATAAATAGATAAATAGTGAAGTCAATAAATCATACAAGATGTAATAATGATATTTAATTTTTAGTTGGATGGTTATTTATTAATCGCCATCAGTCTATTAAATTCATGGAACATTGATAGTTCTAGATTCAAAAGGCATAATGTAGTTGTCAACATTAAGGAAAAATTTAATTTCTTTAGCCCAGGTAGATGATACAGGTTTCAATACATGTTTTTCATAAAAATACAATCCATCATGTTCATTACCTAGTAAAATTTTAAAGAGAGGTCTTGGAGTTATTCAAATTTTTTCAAAATCACAGATGAATAATTGAAATGTTCACCAAGTTAGAAAAGATGGTTTCGTAGGTTTGAATACAATTCAATTCCAAATTACAAAATGAAATTCAAATAAAATTACAACCAATAATCATTGAAAATTCACAAAATGGTCACGCCGGATAAAACATAATTGTAATCAATTTTAAATCAATTTGAATAGTACCAACTTTACCAGCCCATGTCGAGGTAAACCAAAAGAACTGAAAAAATGAATGGCTGATTTTATATATTTCCCACCACAACTTCAGGTTCAAATTCAACTTTGTCAATTGAGCTATTATTGTCATCAAAAGTAATAAATTAATCATTTCCAATGGTAGTTTTTATAGTTTCAATTCCATCATCATCATCATCAAAATTATGTCTTAGAATTACTTCAATAATGACCCCAAATTTAGGTCGAAGATGACCTTTGACCTAAAAAACATGTTTCTCCATTTATGCCAATACATATGGTTCATCGGTATCAAGAATGTGATTCATATCAATTACATGAAATCGACAACCATCAACAAATGTTCCATGCCTCTTCATCGAATCAACCCACTATTATTTCATCATCGTGACTCATCCATGATAATAATAATCCAATATTATTATTTTTTCAACGAATCCATAAGAACATACATTTTCAAATCGTGGTAAACTATCTGATGAACTATAATAATAGTCTATTGTGGTAATAAATTTAGCACCATCATTTTGTGTTATCATGTTATTTTCTTATACAGTGATAATAAATATGTGGCCATTCATAACAATTGATTAATAGTCACGAATCATGGTATTATGACCAAAATCCAAAGATCTTATTTCCTCATAGATGGAGTCAGCAGACACTCTCAAAACCTAAAATATAAATAAATATTAATCTTAATTATTTATTGTTTTAATTTTTTTAAATTGTAATATTATCAACTTTTATTTTAACCAAGCAAAAAACTCTTTGCTATGAAAAGTCTCCGTCCTCATCAAAGATGAAGAATAATGATTTCTATTAATCAATGATTTATGTTCCTTGTAGAAAAAAATAACAATATTTTAATAGAGATATATATAAATATATACGATGTATATATTAAACTTACCTACAAGATGTAGTCATCAAACAATTACCAGTTGAACAAAACTATGTGATGTTCCATCTCCCATTCTTCAAGGCTTAATATTTTCATTGTATATGATATAGGAATTCCTCATATTTAAGGAATTGATGGAAAATGGGTTCAATTTCCTCATACTATTCTTCTTCATTTCTCATTGGTCTGTTCATTCTTATAGTAAATTCAAACAAATTCATAGAGTAGAAATCCATTCATTTTTAGCCAAGTAACTGTTCACGATAGAACCTTGTGATGATTCCTTTTATAGACATAAGAATTTAACGTGTACATATTTCTTTCAATTGGATACATCTAATGAAAATAAATATGTCCTCAGAGAAATATCTCAGTTGGAATATGGAATGTCAGATGCGGAATGCATATCAAAAATTATGGAGGAAATATTTTCTCTAACTCGCACAAAATTAATTGGGCATTTGCCAACATTTTTTTCAAGAAATACTTTGAAAACCTCTTAGCACATAGATATCTAAAAAAATGGCACAACCAAATAATAACCACACTTATATTATTGGAAAAAATATGATGAATTGCTATTGGAATCAACTCATGTAGAAGGTTGTGATAATCACAAGTATTTTAAGATTTTAACTTCAACTCTCTTATATTGACCCATTTAGATATGTTTCTTGAATAGCCATCAGGAACATTAATAGGCACTATTACTACTATAAATTGTTTTTTTTCTTGTTAGTTTCATCAGATAAGAATCACATGGAACTTGCCATTTATTTTCACTAATACGCATATGATGCAATTCTAGTCTGATTCCCCAATCCACCAACTCACGCCCATATCGTAAATCATATTTTGTATTTCCCTTAACATTTATAATAATTGAATGAAACATTTCAGATATATTTTTTTCAATGTGCATTACGTCTATGAAATGATGTAACAAATTGGTTGACCAATAAGGAAAATCAATGAAGATGCTCCTTTTCATCCAATTGTAAGAGTTCCAGTGGAAACATTCTTTCTTATTCAAGATTTCATTTGACACATCCTGAATGAAAAACTGAAATATTTTAATTCATTAAGAACATAAATTCCAAACTTACATTGAGGTGGAGCATTGATCTCCATGGTATTTTCAAATCATCGAATATTATTTCTATATAGATGTCCCATTGGCAAGAATCATCGATGCCCCATAAAACTGAAACTACAAAGATGTTTTAGTCTCCTAGATCGTGTATTCTTTATAATAATAAGAAATGATAGATTTACCTTCATGCTCCATCCAGACATCATTGCATGTGCAGGAAAATCATGGACTATCAACATAAGTGTAGCACACATATGAAATATGTATTTTGAACATGCATCGTATGTGCACACACCCAAATCCCAAAGAAGATTCAACTCTTTTATTAAAGGTTTCATGTATACGTCTATATCTTTTCCAAGATAAGAAGGGCCAGATATGCGTATACTCATGAATTTTAAAGGTTGTTTCATTCACAAACATGAGGGATGATTATAATGTTTACAAAAACCGGACATGTGATGTGCGACGTAAGCATCAGCCCAAACAGATTAAAACTATTACATAAAGCCCCAACCTCACATTACGCATGTCAGATGCAAAATTACGGTATCGAGCATCAAATATCTACAATGAAAATCTATATACAGGGTGAACCAACTCACCATTATTCTTCCTTATCTTAATATCATGCCATTATATTTTTATTGATATTTCACCTGACATAAAAAGATTCTAGAGTCTGGGGATCAATGGAAAGTTCCACATTATATTCTATGGCACACATGATGGTGTTCCATTAGCTTTTGGCTTCCAGCGGGATGTGCCCCATTTTATACAATAACTTCATTTAGTACATTCCTCCCAGAATAAACTACAATCTTTTGGGCAATCATGAATTTTTTTTCTTGAAAATTTATGTTCCTAAGATAAAATCCATTCCATATAGTGTTTTAAGGGAATATATGCATCATATGGAAGTAATTACTTCAATAATGTAAGAATGTAATCGATGGAAATACTAGAAATCTCATATATAGTTTTTCCATGAATCTATAGGATTTAAAATTCTAGCTTTTCATTTTACTGTTTTGTCAATATACTGTAGTTGTGGCAGCATTATTCAATTTTTTCACCCTGAAAACATCATCATTTTCATTAGAAACTTTATGTATACTCATATAAAAATATTTTTGGGTCAGAATCCTTTCCTTTTCATGATGAAGAATAAATGGAATTCGTTCATATAACAAATTTCTCCAATCCAATCCTCTCATTTGGATAATTAGAAATTTTAGATTTCATTTTCTCCCCATTCTAATACCACACAGAGTAGATTACTTGAAAACCATATTTGGATATGTGGTAGGTGACTTCTTCACCGCTAAACCAAGGCATTCCAACACAATTTTAATAGGTTAAGTGTATGTGACCACAATCTGATGCATTGTGAAATGAAAAATCTAAAAATAACAACAAATCGGTTTGAAAATATATTGATATCTGATCAGTTTCATACATCCAACTTGTATCCATCCTGTAAAAAAAATTTATAAGTCATTTCGTCAAAACCAATTTAATAATATTAATGTTTCATCAAAAATATATTTACCTAAATGAGAATTTTTCAATTTATATGAAATCATAACTAGCACACTACTATATATGATAATAATAATATAAAAAACATTAAAATAATATATTTATAAAAAATATATTTAAAGAAATATACATGAGTGTACAATATCATGTACACATGTGGAGGAGAATTATTTAGGAATCGAGTAAATTTTAGATTAAAAAAATTAATATTTTAGTAGATTATTTGAGTGATCACATACACTACCCAAGGGGGTGGGGTGTCCGGGTGGTGGGGGTGTCCAGGGGTGGGGGCTGTCCCAGGGGTGGGGGCTGTCCACGGGGGGTCGGGGTGTTTAGGGGGTGGAATGGCTATCCATGGTGGGGGTGGGGCTGTCCACAGGGGTGGAGGGGCTGTCCAGGGGGTAGGGGTTGTTCAGGGGGGTTGGTGGGCTGTCCATGGGGGTGGGGGATGTCCAGGGGGTACGAGGGGTCCAGGGGGTGGGGGTGTTCTAGGGGATTGGGGTGTATGGGGGTGGGGGTGTCCAGGTGTGGGTGGGATGTCCAGGGGTTGGGGGCTATCTAGGGGGGTAGGGGTGTCCAGGGGGTTGGCGGGGTGTCCACATGGATGGTGAGGGTGTCAATGGGGGTACGGGGTGTCTAGGGGTGTGGGCAGGATATATATAGGGGTGGAGGGGTTGTCCAGGGGGTGAGGGTGTCTAGGGGGTGGGTGGGTTGTCCACAGGGGTGGGGCTATCTACAAGGGTGGTTGGGCTATCCAGTGGTTTACGGGGAGTCCAGGGTGTGGGAGAGAAATCCATTTGGGTGGGGGGGGGGGTTGTCCAGGGGGATACAGGGTGTCCAGTGGGTGGGGGTGTCTAGGGGTGTCCGGGGGTCATGGGGGAGTCCATGGGTGTGGTTGGGCTGTCCATGGGGATGGGGGCTATCTAGTGGGGTTAGGCGTGTCTAGAGGGTGGATGGTCTGTCCATGGGGGTGGAGGGTCTGTCCAATGTGGAACAAGGTTATCAGGGGGGTGGGTAGGCTGTCCATGGGGATTTGGAAGCTATCAAGGGGGGTATATGAATTACATGGGGGTGGTCAGGCTATCCACGGGGGTGGCGGGGCTATCCAGGGGGTGGGAGGGCTGTCTACAGGGGTGGCAGTCTATCCATGGGGGTTAGCGGGTCTCTAGGAGGGCAGGTGGGCTCTCCATGGGGGTTGGGGGTACATGGGGGCTGGGGTGTCCAGGGAGTGGGGGTGTTTAGGGGGGATGGATGGTGTCCAGTGGGTGGGGTGGTCTAGGGGGTGGGTGGGTTGTACAAGAGGGTGGAGTGGCTGTCTAGGGGGTAGGGGTTGTCCAGGGGTGGGTGGGCTGTCCACATTGGGGGGCTATCTATCGGGGTAAGAGGTGTCCAAGGGGTGGGTGTTTTCCAGAGGGTGGGGTCTATCCAAGGGGTGGGGGTTATCCAGGGGGTACGCGGGGTCCAGGGGGTGGGTGGGATGCCCACATTGTGGCGGGGATCTCCATGGTGTAGGGGGTTTCATGGGGGTGGGGATGGTTATCCACTGGGGTTGTGGGATGTATAGGGGGTAGGGGTGTCCATGGGGGTGGTGGGGCTATCTAGGGGGTAGGGGTTATCCAGGGGTAGAGTGGGGTGTCCACGGGGGAGGGAGGGCTGTCCAGTGGGGTGGGGAGGGCAGTACACATGGGTGACGAGGCTCTCCAGGGGGTAGGGGGTCCAGGGGGTGGGCTGGTTGTCCATGGGGGTTAGGGGTCTCTATGGGGGTGGGGGTATACAGGGGGTGGGCAGGCTATCCAAGGGGTGTTCGAGCTGTCCAGGGGGTAGGGGGTGTCCAGTTTGGTGGGTAGGATTTCCAGGCGGGTGGGGCTGTCTAGGGGGTACAGTGTGTCCAGGGTGGTGGGTGTGTTGTCCACAGGGCTGGTTGGGATGTCCATGTGGTGGGTGGGCAGTCCATGGTGTTGGTAGGGCTTTCCACGGGGGTAGGGGTGACTAGGGGGTGGGTGTGTTGTCCATGGGGGTGGCATTCAGGGGGTGGGGATTCCAGGGGGTAGGATGGTGTCCAGGGGTGGGGTGTTCTAGGGTCGTATGCAGGCTACACATGAGGGTGGCGGAGCTATCCAGGGGGTAGGGGGTGTCCTGGGGGTTGGCGGGATGTCTATGGGGGTGGTGGATGTCCACGGGTGTATGAGGTGTCGAGGGGGTGGGGTTTGTCGAGGGCTGTATTGGTTGTCCATGGGGGGGGGGGGGTGGGCGGGCTGTCCATGAGAGTTTCTGGGTTGTCTAGGGGGTAGGGGGTCTATGCGGAAAGAGGGCTATCCAGGGCTGTATTGGTTGTCCACGGGGGTAGGGGTGTCTAGGGGGTGGGTGGGATGTCCACGGGGGTGGCAGGGCTGTCTAGGGGGTGGGTGGGCTGTCCACGGGGGTGGAGGGGATATCCATAGGGGTCGGGGTGTCTCGGGGGGTGGGTGGGATGTCCACGGGGGTTGGGGTGTCCATAGGGGTGGGTGGTGTCTAGGGGGTTTGGGGGGTGTCCAAGGGGGTAGGGGGTCTAGGGGTTCGGGGTCCCGTGTGTGGGGGTGTCCTGGGGGTTGGATGATGTCTAGGGGCTGGGGTCCAAGGGGGTGGGTGGGTGGTCCACGAGGGTGGTAGGGATGTATATGGGGTAGGGGGTGTCAATAGGGGCGGGCAGGCTATCCATGGGGGTGGGGAATATAGAGGGAGTATGGGGTGTTCAGGGGGTGGGCTGGCTGGCCACAGGGGTAGGGGATGTCCATGGGGTAAGGGGGTGTCCATTGGGGTGGCAGGGATATCCAAGGGGTAGAGGTGTCTTGGGCGGTGCGCGGGGTGTCCACGGGGGTTGAGGGGGGTTGGGGGGGTGTCCAGTGGGTGGGTGGTCTATCTACGAGAGGTAGGGGTGTCCTTGGGTGGGTAGGGTGTCCACAGTGGTAGGGGTGTCCATGGGCATAGGGGGTGTCCAGGGGTAGGGTTATCCAGTGGGTGGGAAGGTTTTCCACGGTTGTTGGGTGGATGTCCACGGGGGTAGGGGTGTCCAGGGGTGCTGGATGTCTGAAGTGAGGGATGTCACTCCTTTCCATCTAGATAATGGAATCATTAGAAATAAAAAGTATCTTAGAGAAAGGCTAAGGTTATACATCCATTATTATATTATTTAGCTCAATTATTTGAGGTGTTTTAGTTTGTATATATATAATTCCCTATTTTTATATTTTCATATGCATTTTGGATTATTTCTATTTGAAATCGATTTAGTGTTCAATCTTTTATGATTGGGTATATATGATTATAATGAAGGTTCTACATAGATTTCTCCAAAATTTATATGTGTGTTTTGTGATTTGTGTTAAATAGGCGTGAGAGGAATAATCTAGGTGGGGCCATTTATGATCTTCTTAAAAAATTTACAGTTTTTAATAATACACTATAAGGTAGTCTGAAGTGATAAATGGTATGGTGGAGGAAAATATTGAATGTTATGTGCGATTTATGGCTCTATTGTTAGTTTTCGTAATGATGTCGGGTATGGAAATTGTCTCATGATGTGATTACTAAGGTGGTTCCATGGGTATGTGTTGGGAAAGGCCCATGTGACAGTGGGTGACGTTAATCACTAGTGGTGTGTGAGCCCCCATCCCACTACACCCCCAACCCCCCGAGCCCCCTCCCCCAGCTCCTGCCTACATCCCCCACCCGCCACACCGCACAACCCCCCTCACCCCATACAACCCCCAACATGCACATACACACACCTATAGCCACCCCCCCAAATCCAACACCCCTCCCACTGTGCATCCCCCCAATCCCACTACACCCCCCTAAAACCCCCAACATGCACATACACACACCTATAGCCACCCCCCCCCCAAATCCAACACCCCTCCCACTGTGCATCCCCCCAATCCCACTACACCCCCCTAAAACCCCCAACTCCTAGTACACAACCCCCTCATAACCACCACTTCTACTTCACAACCCCCTCCCCACAACCCCCAACCCACTGCACAACCCACTCCCCACCCCCTCCCCCCATCATTCCCCACCCCAACCACCCACATCCTCCCTTACCCTATAAAACACCCACCTTAAATAGCCCCCTCTACACCCCACCCCACTTCACACTCCCCACAACCAACCCCCTCCCACTATATACCCCCCCCCCCCATAGCCAACCCACTTCCACTAAACAGCCCCCTATAGCCAACACCCCCTACATCCCCCTTGCAGTCCCCCTCCCCCACCTCCCCCTGCACCCCCACCCCCCACATTTCACATCCTCCCAAACCCCTTGCTGCCCCGACCCTGTACAACCACCCCTAAATCCCCTCCCCCCCCACTCCAACTGCACCCCCCGATAGGCCCCCTCCCACTGTACAACCCCCCTACAACCCCCCTCCCACTTCACATCCCACTCCCTCCCACTTCACAGCCCCCCCTCCATCCCAACCAACCCCCTCCCACTGCACCCCCCCATAGCCAACCCCCTCCCACTATACAGCACCCCTCCCATTGCCACAAAAAATAAATTATTAAATTGAGACCCATAATAGGTCTCCCTAAATTTTAAGAACTCACTACCATGTTAGATCAATATAATAGAACATCATAAAATATCACTATAATACATGAACCATGATTATAATCAAAAGGGTCTCAATAGAACACCTAAACAGAACATTACATGTTAATCTCTTTGTGGTGGAAGAAAAAATAGTTAAATGAATCAAGGATGGATCACACTTTGGGAAGAAGTGTTCGCAATGAATAGGGGAGGTGTCCTTTTTGAATAATCAAAACGAAAAACAAAAAAAAATGTTTCTTCAATGAAATAAAAATGAAAAATAGAATAAATGGAGGTTATACAAAAAACTCAGTTATAACATACATATTTTATGTGGAAGAACAAGCAATTGGTTGCTGGGAAAAAGTGTTTTCATGATAGAACAATGGGAGCTCTTGTTTATGGCGCTATGTCGGAGATTCATGATCTGAATGGGGGGATGAATTTGTGGCATTTTATCCTAATAGTTTTCTATAACTGTTGGAAATATTACCAAACCTATACCAATGGTTTCCATGAGCTATTGGCCTAAGGGGGGAAACTGTCACCTATCTCAACGGTTTTTTTAAACCATTGGGAAAACTTCCACCTATCCCAATGGTTGTATATAACTATTGGTAAAGGTGTCTCAACCGAGGCCTATCCCAATTGTTTTCCAATCTATTGGGGAAAATCAATCTATAAATTCCCATACCAATGGTTTTCAACAAACTGTTGGTATATGAAAACTATCCCAATGGTTATTCTAAACCATTATGATAGAGGCATTGGTATAGAAGTAATTTCCATTAGTGATAGTCACAAATGATCTCAAATAACCTTTCTACTAATATTCTAGATATTTTATTTCATTCAGATATTTATTCGGGTAGGCACATTCATAGTGACCCATCTCCCCACATTTGAAACACATTATAGTTTTCTTATGAGAATTGATCTTAAGATCATTTGCATTAAAATAACGAGACATATTTCAAAACATACCACATTGAAAAAACATTCTGGTGTTGGTATGACATTATCCATAATTATTTTTACCATAGATCTCACAAATATAAAATTGAAGATTCAAACAATCATATTTCATTAATTGATTCTTAACCATCAATGGCCATCTAGACTTCTTCTTTTGGTTTTTTAAAAGTACATGTGATCATAAAAAACTCCATTTATACCCTCTCTACACATCATACATGTCTCTCACAACATTTTAATTCTTGGGAGGCCAATGGCCTTTGGTATCATGGATTGAATCCTGAGTAAAATCAATTGATTTTTCTGTCAGGATCCCAAATAAGATTTATTGAGTACCATTCCACATGGGTGATGTTTTCTTTATACATGGCCATTGAATATTAATTTTTTCCTCAATTCAAGTAATTTATTATCTATCCTAAATTGAACCCCCTTTGATACATATTTTTCAATGAATATACAGTTAAATTCATCCCACTCTAAGGTATCAATATTCCCTCTATCCTTTATATTCGGGACAATTGACCACCATTGATCAACATCACCATCAAAACAATAAATAGAAAGACTAAAACTTTGATTATCTAAACATCACATAACTTCAAGGTTATTTTTAAGGGCCTAAATCCATCATTCAATAGCTACTGGGTCAGAAGATCCACAGAATGAAGGAGGGGGTTTCCTCATAAAATGTTCCACTTTTTTCAGGTTCTTTTGTGATAGATCTGTTAGTTCTATTACATGAAAACAATTTCCATTATTGCCAACATCAGCTAATACATTAATATTAAAAACTACTCGGTTCAAATTCTCACCATTCCTGGTTGCGGATTCGGAAAGATATCCCCCACTTGGTTCCTTCCAACTTCAGCTTCCCTATATTATTTTAGAGAAAACCATTTAATAAAGACAAATATTAGATGTACAAACATGATAATATAAAATTATTTACCATTTCAACATAAATACATAGTAAAAATCATGTATGGTGTTATATTAACTTCATAGTAACTCCTAATGTTATCTAACATGTTATTTGATACCAACTATAAGGACGTAGCCTTAAACATTACATAATATTTCTCTTTCAACTAGATTTTGCTTCATTAAATTCCCAAAAATATTCTCGATTTATAGTTTTATATATTTAGGAAATAACTCATACATATCAAGCCAATAATATTCAAAATGGTAACCATTAAAACAGTATCAATTTCATCAAAAAAACTAAAACCAAACAACAACATGATTTCATCATCAAATAATCATAACATTGAAGAAGAATTCCTTCTTTAACTTAAACAACATTATAAACTATGAAAAACCATTAAAAATATTGGGGGATCATAAAAATATCAATATGGTATATAAAAATAAGGAAATAAACCATTATTCCATGAATACTTATAAATATATGAAATCATTTTCACAAGGACATACTTATCACCAATATATATATAAATTGTAAAAAATGAGATTTCCATAAAACATTAAAACCATAAGGGTGTATAGGGGAATTTACTACTTATATTGTAACCCTCGCATCTACCTTATGATTTGTTACCCTCAGGGAAACCATACAATGTAACCATCATGGCTACCTTATGGTGTAACCATCACAGTTACACATGGATTAACTATATAACCAACCTCCAAATTACACATAACCAATGAATTATAGGTAGATATAGGTCCCAACCTTAATCATAAACAATTACCATGAACCATATCATAATCATAAAACATTAATAATTTCATAAAAATATTGTTTTTGAATTTTATAAAAAAAAATTAAAAGATGGTTTTAAAAGAATTTCCATTAAAAATATCATATAACTGATTTGATAATTAAAAGAATGAAAGTAACATGTTTAAATTATATAATTAAATATATTAAAAATAAAAAATCATTACAATTATTTTCTTAGTACCACATAATCAATGAACAATAAGGTTAATCCAAAGAATGGAAATAGGGTTAAGAATTCCATTACCTCAGGTTTGTCTTGCTTCAAACGTGATTAAACCTCATGTATAATGGATAAAAGGGTGTTATAATTATCTTATTGTATTATATTCATGATTATAACACCTTTTATGATCTTTTTATAACATCATTCAACGCATTTATTAAAAATATTTTGTTGTATCCATTGTTTCAGGTACGTGTTTTACCGGATTTCATGGTTGGTTCTTAATGGATTTTCTTTTCGAATGGATGAAAAAATCCAGATGAAGAATGAAATTATGTTAATATGTTCAAAGAATATTAAATTCTTCATAAATCATTTTTTATATGGTATGAGGATGAATCATTAGATAAATCATTAGTGATATTTGTTTAGATCATTTCAACGGTTTTCCGATAATCAAAAACATGTTTCATCATATACCATAATATTATTCATATAAGTCAATTTCAGTATTTAAGAGAGGCAACATAATAGAAATTATATTTTTTCACTCATTAAAATGGTTATACCACCAGATATGAAGTGAGGAAAGGAAATTTAAGACTCATTTTCCATGATTTCAATATATCGACACATCCCAAACAGTGTTTTTATTTTTACAATAATAAAAAGCGGAGAGGAATAATTGTGATGACATTTTCCATAAACATGATAAAAATAAAGAATATATATATTAATATATATTTAATTCCTCTTGTATAAGGTGAGGTTAAGAGAGTACAATGAAGGATAATAATTGAAAATAAATCACAATAAAATAAAAGTGGATTTTCACCTATTGATTTCTTCTCTTTGAGATCTTCCTTAAGGTCATTGGTTTTGGCTTTTTAGTGAGCCTGTAATGTATTGTACATGGATAATATCCTTGAGATGTGTATTGGAAAAATTTTAGACAATTATAAATGCTTGATAGGTGTGAGAGGAAGAAGACTGTGAGGGTGGTATTTATAGTGGAGGGGAGGAAGAATTTTATATTATTTTAATCGTTCGTTTAATATTTTCTCTCAAGACTGTGAATTATATTGATTCATTTGAAACAAATAATTAAATATGTAAAGTGAGTTTGAATAAATATTTATAAAAATATATTTAATGAATTTAATTTTTTTTACAAATAATGTATATATACGATAAATTGTGCTATTTCACTATTCATGAAAAATTCGAGTATTTCAGAGAAATCCCAAAAAGTCACCCTAACTATTTTTCAAAATGTTGAATTTTAAATTGATCCCCATTTTATCCAAATAAATTTATAAATATGAGAAAATATATTTTTATAAAAATTCATAATTTATTAAAAAAATATATATTTTATAACTATAACTGATTTTATGAAACATTGAAAATTAATCACGGACTCATAAAATTAATAGAAATAAATTCATTGGTGTGGTTACTATTCATATAGTCATATTAATATTCATAAGGGTAACATTAAAATTCATAAGGGTCTTTTAATATTCATCAAAAATTATGTTTGCCTTATCAGACTCCCAAAAACTTACTAATCGCAACAGTGTATGTCTATTTTTTTGTAATTAAAATCAAAGAAGTGGAAAAATTATATGTTAATTTCTAGTTTATAAAAATCTCATTAAAATAATGTTTCATTATGTGGATACTGTGTGTTTAATGAATTTCAATTTACATTTAAATTGTTGGGGTGTTAGATTCATTTTATATAAAACTCTATATATAATATATACTATTTATTTGTATTTATAATTAATAAATTGTGTAATAAATTTATTCATTTCTAACAATATTTATTTAATTAATGATTTTTTGATGATTTTTTCATAAAATTATTTTTATTTGTATTTTATTTAATTGATTCATTTAATTTTGATTTTTAGCATCACTAAAAAAGTTCTGATAATAGATACCGTTATGGGTGCTAAAAAATTATGGATTGATAAATGGTACCCTTTGTTAGTGATAAAAATACTTCATTGATAAATTGAACCTTTTATCAAAAATAAAAAATTTGTTCTAATAAAGGGTACCTTTTATGAATTCTATAAAAGCACTAATGAATGGTTTCATTTATCAGATATTTTTTCTAGCACTGATAATGTCTAGTGCTGTTAAAGATCTCTTATTTAGTAGTAGTTATATATATATATGCGTGTGTGTTTGTGTGTGTGGGGTATATATATACGAGTTTATATATGAATATACATGTGTGTGTGTTTGTGTATATATAATATTTCTATATATATGGATTTTAATATATATTTAAAGATTTATTATATGTTTATTTTGGAGATCATATAAATAATTAAACACATGAAATGTTTGGTGTCTAGTATAAGGACCCAACCTTAAAACAATACATAATCTTGACTTAAATTAATAATTAACAATGATGTTCTTTTTAGTTATATAGTTTTTGAGAATTATACCATAACTATTACATTACATCTAAAAAATTTCAATGTAGAGACTTCTACTCAGTATCCTTTTTTTCATAAAAAAAATTCATTACTAAAAATAAAAATTCTTTAAAGAAAAAAATAATTATTTTCTTAATATAAATATTATTGAGTTCTTCCTTTTTCTTAACCTACCTTATACCCTATGAAAAACATTTCAGAAACATGGGATGATCAAAAAAATCAGTAAGGGTTATAAAATAAAGAAATAATACTTTAGTTCATCAATACATAAAAAACATAAGCCCTTTAACATACCTCGTGAAATCATAAGATTTATGAATGACACATAGAAACCATAAATCATAAATGTAATATAGGGAATCCATATCATAATTACGTTGTATCATTCAAATATACATAGGGAGTTACACTTGGAATACCCATCACAGTATATTCCCTAAATCTCTTAGGAGAACCATTAACGTTAACCTCCATCATGTGACCCAGTGCATTGGAGAGATATCATGGGCTCACCCATCCTAGGTTTATCTGGAAACCACCCATATATGTAAACAATGCCCAAGAACCATAACATATCCATTAAAAAAATAAAACAATCATAATGGATATATAACATCTACACATTTCAATCAAAATATATAATTTCAAGATATTGATATAATCGATGATTTATCAAACCATTTTCACACCATTTAAAACATTTAATAATGTGATTTTTGAATCAATGTGACCCATACCACATTGAATCATTTAAAAAATTAATTTCAATACATTAATGCCCATAGAAATAAATCCTTAAAACCATTTATAAAACATGGACATTAATGAGAAAGAATAAGAAGAATAAAACATTAAAACATTTAAAATGATATTTTAGTTAAAGAGTTCATAACCAAATGAGAGATTCTAAAAGACAAATAATTGAGGATTAAAATTAATAAAAACATTATAATCTCATTAAAATAAAGGTATTCCTGATATAATATTCCCAAGGATATTATTAAGACCATATAAAAGTGAATTGATGCATAACAATAATGATGTCTCTGTGGAATGAAAAATGAGACGAAATCCGTTATAAAAATTGTATCTATAGATTAAGGATAAATCATTTACATAATAATGTGTGAAGAATATAAATACACTCAATATTATTGGATATTAAGTTTAAATAAAATAGAGGACATTCACACTTGTTCTTTTTAAAACAATACCAATGACTTCGATGTTTAACTCAATGAATGTAAATTGAGTTACGATTACCTGTATAATGTTCATATCAATGACATGCGAATTTACCAATGGAGTTATTATGTGAATCAAAAGTATTTTCACGTAAAGGGGAGTGTAAACTAAAACATAAATAAAAAACATTCATTCCACAAATAATCATAGCATGACATAATTAATAATTAGATGATTAACCCAAGGAATGGAAATTTGGTTAAAAAGTTCCCTTACCGATTTGGTACCTTACAAAACATACACCACATGAAAGAAGGATCATACAATGAAGATATAAATACCCATAAATTAAATTATATTACACAAATAATATAATCACGTGCAGTATATACACCACACAAAAGGAAATAGTAGAAAATATAGCAAGATTATTAATGGAATAAAAAGTGAGATGAAAACTCATTACTTTATTGTAATCAATCGATTCGTATGACCAGAAGTTAGTAACCACAGAATGAATAATATAATACCATGAATATAAATAGTACCATGATTGTATATATCAAATTCTAGTAAAAAATACACCATATTCATGAAATAATTGGAGAACAATATAAATCTCACAGTATCAAAAGAGAGATTCGAAACCCCTTACCTCATGTCTGACATGACTCAGATGTTATGTGTTCTTCATAAAGAATAAAATTAAGTTATTTATACTTCTTTAAGAACATTTTTCAATTTTATTATTCCTTATATATCACTTATTACCTTTCTATAACAATTAGTTAATTATTTGAGTTCATATCGTACATTTTGTCGATGTTCGGATCTTTAGTCAAATAATGAACTTGTTATAATTACAAATTGTCCATGTGGTACAAATTCCATTATCTACTGAATTATTTTAATGATTTAGATATCATATAATATATATATATATATAGTGTTTATGTATTTATAATATTCCATATCATTTGGAGTTAAGAAATGAAATTCACCGTTCATGGAGATGGTAAGCCGTACGTAGGCATGAACACTACTTTAATTACTATTTTATATTTAACGTAATAAAAACATAATAATAAATAGGTTTATTATATATATATGTTATGTAATTTAATTAAATTCACCCTTTATATGTTCCACATATGGAATGACTGAGTCATGCCACTTTGAGGGGGCGGTAGTCCGAACATCCTCAAATGAAATTATCGTATTTACCCATTATGGAAACCATAAAAGTATGATATAAATGAAAAATAAATATTTCTAGAGATGATATAAATATAATTTATATCACATGTAAATACAGTTTTTTCCTAATGGCCATCATAAGTGGTGGTAGTAGAATATTGAACGCTCATCATTTTGTGAGCTAATAGTTCACTGTCCACAGAAACAGAATGTTCTTTACCCATTAGACAAAGGTGTGAGTAAATTTAGTTCAAATAATTCTCATACCAACAAATTATTGTATTTAAGATATAAGTTTTTTATCAAATAACGGAATAAAAATATTTTTTGTGGTTTGAGAAGTAATATAATAGAAAACAACTTAAGAGAACATGTTACCTTTGAATCGGCTAACTCCCTTTGGTTTGAAAAAAAAGGATTTTGTGAAGTTCCTTCTGCCTGAGTTGAGGCTTCTATGATTAAGAAAGGGATCTTGAGAACTTAATTGTAAAGAGTTTGTATGATCCAAAGGGGCTTGACAGGAGTGAGTAATAGGTTAGATGTGATGGATTTTTATATGGGGGAGTAGGGGCTCTTTAGGAACTTTTGAAAATATTATTTTATTGTATAATTTTTTTTAGTTTCTAAAGGTCGAGAACATTTTAAAGTATAATATGAGATCAATATTTTTCGAAATAAAATCATCCAATAATAATTGGACTGGTTTTAGATATTGTTTTAGTTTTTAAAATATTATTTATATAAATCCTTCATTAATGAGGTAAACAATGCATCATTATTGTGTCATAAATAATTTTAAATATTTGATGTCTAAAAATTATTAAAAAAATACCATGATGTTGGAATTATGTTTATCATCCAAATGAATATTTATAGTCCAATATATAACATATATTACACCATTTACGAATTGATTTATTAAAAGATATGTGTTTATGTCATTTTTGGCATTAATTTTCATTAATTAATATTAAGTGTCATTATCACTCTTAGGTGGATCCATGGGATCCCAAAATAGACCCAAGGATTGTATTGGTCATAAATGAATCATCCAAAGAGGATAGGACAAGTGGTAAGGTAATTTTATATTGTTATAATATTAGTATTACATGAAATTACCCTATTTACCTTTAACCGCGAAAAATAAATGTCAAAAAATACAATTTACCAAAAATAATTTTCATATTATTGAACCATATATTACTTACTGATAACAACAATGTATGTCTGATTTTTGAAATTCAATTCATAGAAGTGATAAAAGTTCATTTAAATGAAGAAATCAATTTTTAACTACTACACTGGGTTTTCAATATTCATAAAAAATTGATGGATTTCAAAAAAATACCAAAAATTCCACCAAATCTATATTTGATATTACAAATATAAAAATTATGTCCATTTTTTCCAAATTAAAAATATATATTTTTCATTAATTAAATTAAAATTAACTCCCAGTGTCAAAACAAAAATCATGTTTTTAAGAAATAATAACTATCAAAAGATTGGCACTTGTTTATGTCTAATTTAAGAGTGAAATTTCGTCCAAAAACCATAATCGGATTAAATGGTAAAAATAAAATCTAATTTTACTTTAAATACAATTAAAAAGATAATATAATCATAAGTATAAATTATATTAAAAGGTCGTTTTGAATTAAGATACAGTATTTTTCACTATTCATTAAAAAATGATTTTTATCAGAAACATACCAAAAAATTACCCAAAGTAAAATTTGATGTCCCGATTCTAACGAATAATTTTATTTTTTTAAATAGAACATATAAAAGTAATCAAAAGTAGATTTAAAGAGGTTTCATTTTCAAAAGGTGTTAAATAAAGCTTTTAGGGAATATTAGAGTATTTATGCTTAAAAATATATTCATTCACATTTTATGCCTCTAAATTTTGTTGGATAACTGTAAAAAATAATTACAGTCATGTATATTCATATTGTAGTGAGTTCTATTCATTCCCACCTATACAACACCAAGGAGTTAACTACCATTTAAAATAATATTATATTATAAATTTGTGTATGACCCAACCTTATTTGCAACGTAAGATTTCCAAAAAACCCATTGTTGCGTATCGAGTACACCATAGAAAATATCATCCCCTTTAAAATAAAATTAATATTTAATTTAAAAATATTAATAAATATGAAAATTTTTTATTATTTATTTACTTAGGATGTTACATTCTTCCCCCTTTTTGAAATTGTGTCCTCACAAATTTAATATAGGGCTTGTAAACTTCATTAAATGTACCGCATCAAAAAAGTGTCAATAAAACTATATCTTTAAAAAATGAAGGTGAAGTACAAAGGTTACCTGAGATAACCCATACTAGGATTACATATAGGAAAACATGGATATTGAACAGAAACTAAGTGTCAATTTCTGATGGATAGTGATAGAAAACAATATTAAGAGAAAGTTAGCCACTAGAAAATCACTAACTTTTGATAGGTTAAATGGTTATTGGTTCCTCAGTAGAAAAATTAAACAGAACAATTTTTTTTTGATTTTATTTTTCATAATGACGGAGAATTTATCTATGAGATTGACTAATGACATAAGGATATATACTTACTTTTCATGTTGGGTTTCATTATTTAATATGTTTCCACCAAAAAGTCAACTTTTCTCGAAATGATCAGTATTCAAGATGACTTGTTCACATCTAAAGTGCTAGAATCAACTTCCAGAGAATCACATAATTCACAAATGATGAACTATATAATTCCCCTATCATTAGAAATAATCCAAAACCAAAATGGTTAGTACAAGATCATATAATCACAAAAATGGATAATCCTTTAAAAAAACATCATTCCTAAACTCCAAAATTTGTCAATCAATAGAAAACTTTCAACAATTACCATTCAATAAACAATTTTCCATAAAATGTTTCAATGAAAACCAAATTAAGACTAAAACCTAAAACTCAAAAGGATTTAATCACATAGTCTTCAACAATAAATCTTAACATTTATCTCCAAATAATATTGACTACTCTTAAAGTCTCATACTAATGATTGATTAACCTAATCACATATTCTCTATGATTGGTTAATCATTTCCATAAATAATCCAAATAGACTTAAAAAATTGATTATTCCAAAATCAAATTTCAATCATAATTCCACAAATTAAATATCATAGTATTCTATTTTCATTAGGCATATAGGGTTTCCCAAAAAGAGAGAACATCTTCCAAAATAACCTTTATCTCATAACCACTAAGTCATTTTTCTATACTAAGGATATCCATTTAATATAAAACAAGTTCCCAAAATCTACTTATTCATAACCCATAAAATCATTTAACTAAAGGAAAAAATCATACTAACTAGGGACTTCACATTGGACTGTGGAAGGTGATGCAACTTTTTCACCCTTCTATTGTGGGTTTGATTTCAATGGCCTTGCTGGACATGATGGGTTGTCACCCATCTTATGGGTTGTCCATTCAAGAAAGCTCAAAAATAACCCTAACATATTTTTACATCATAGGATATATTATACCTATCATTTTAATCCGAAATCTTTAAGACCTCAACATCATCATGAAGACGTATATATATAGTCATTTTTTATTTCTCATCCATATGGTAAAATAAAATTATTACCAAAAGAAAGAACATCAAACTATGATCATGGTGCCCACATTGTTTCATTGTCATCTTTTTCATGTAGGTAAAAGGTCCATGAACTGAATAAATGATTTAGAGATCCTTCAAAATCATTTGATTCCTTCGTCAAAATATACCTTGTACAACATGGGTCATATGGGTGTTCATAGAAATATAGTTTCTTAAAATAATCATGTATAACATATAATTTCAAAATATCTAACAAAACATGCTTTTTATAAAATAGTCAGACTAAGTTTGATTTTAAAATTTAAGTCAATGGTCCTTTTAAAATTCCATAAGTATGTGATTAATTACTATAATTTAAAAGAGAATAAAAATAGGTTGTTCATGATCTCCTTCTTCAGAACCTTTTTCAAAATCATCATATGCATCAAAATATTGTGATAAGGTAAAATATTAAAAAATACCCTGATAATATTAACCATTCTTGAAAATATGAAAATATTTAGAAAATTGGATTTCATTAAATACAACCCATGATTTATTATGGTAGCGAGGTATAGCAGAGGTGTTTGATATCTCAAACAATTTCTAGCAAGTGATTTGTATATTGGAAAATGTTTTAGAATTGTCTGGGCATGACTATGGAATAATTATTGAATGAAAGTCATTTAGAAGATATATAAATGTCGTTTGAGATCCTCCTCCTTAAATTTGTAATATTCGTTCATTTTTTTCAAGAAGTTACAATATAAGGATTTAACTTAATGAGAAAACATAATGACGAACCATATGTCTAACAAAAACTCTTAATCCCTAACGTGGTCTATACAAACCTATGATACCAGCTATAAGGACATAGCCTTAAAAAATTACATAATATTGAATTAAATTAATTATTCACATTGAGGATCTTTTCAGGTTTAGTGTTTTAGAGAATTAGGCAACAACTATTACATTACATCTCAGAAATTATAAAGGAGACACTTCTACTCAGTATCCTTTTTTCATAAAATAATTAGTAAAACAAAACAATAATTCTTTTCTTGATATAAATCATCTTCAGTTATTCCATTATCATACCCTACCTGATACCCTCTTAAAAACACTTCAAAAACATTGAATGAGCATAAAAATCATTGAATGGGTTATAAAATAAAGAAAGAAAACATTAATTCATCAATACATACAAAATATAAGCTCTTTAACTTACCTCATGAAATCATATTAATTATGAATAGTACATAGAAATAATAAATCTTAAAGTTATCTTATGGAATCCATATCATACTTACATTATAGCTTTCACATCTACACAAGGAGTTACATTTGGAATACCCATCACAGCATATCCCCTAAATCTCTTAGGAGAAACATTAATGTTTACCTCTATCAGGTTACCCAATGCATTCGATAGATATCTTGGGCTCACCCACCCTAGGTTTATAATGGAACCACCCATATATGTAAAAAATTCCCATGAACCATAACATATTCATAAAAAATAAAACATTCGTAAAGGAAAGGCAACATCTCCACATTGCAATCACAATATATCATTTCATGATATTGACATAAAAAATGCTGTATGAATCCATTTAAAATTTTTAATAAAGAGATTTTTGAATAAAATTTTCTCATACCAATTTGTATAATTTGAAAGAAATTTTAATTTCAAAACATTCATGTCTATATAAATAAATCCTTAAAACCATATTTAAAACATGTACATTAATGAGAAATATTTAGAAGAATAAATTATTGAAACATTTAAAATGATATTTTAGTAGAAAGAGTTCCCAAAAAAATGAGAGATGCTTGAATATAAATAATTGAGGAATAACATTAATCAAAACATTATAATTTAATGAAAATAGAGTTCTTAATAATATAATATTACAAAGGATATTATTAACACCATTTAAAAGTGAATTGGTTCATAACAACAGTGAAGTCTCAATGGAATGTAAATTAAGACGAAATCCCTAATAAAAACTATATCATTAGATTAAGGATACATAAATTAAAAAATAATTTGTGACAAATATAAATACACTCAATATTATTGGTTATTCAGTGTAAATCAATCACAGGATATATACTGATGTTCTCATTAAAATAATTAATGACATGGATGTTAAACTCAATGAATTGAAATTGATTTTAGATTACACTTATCAGGTTCATATCAATGACATGAGAATTTATCAATGGAGTGATTATGTGTATCATAAGTATATAGGAAAAAAGTGGGGAGAAAATTACACCATAAATAAAAAATAGTGATTCCACACAAAATAATAGTATGACATAATTAAAAATTAGAAGGTTAACCCAAGGAATGTAAATTCGGATAAAATGTTCCCTTGTTGATTAGGTAACATACAAAAAATACACTATAAGAAAGAAAGATCTCATAATGAATATGTAAATAGCCATAAATTAAAGTATATTACACAAATAATACTGTCATGGGCCGTATATACAGCACACAAAAGAAAATAGTGTCAAATATAGAAAGAATATCAAGGGAATTTAAAGTGAGATGAAAACCCCTTACCTCAATTTAATCAATCGAGTTGTATGAACAAAAGTTAATAACCACCAACTGAATCACAGAATTCCATGAATATAAATATAATCATGATAATATATATCAAATTTTAGTAAAAAATACACCATATTAATGAAATAAGTGGAGAACAATGAAAATCTCACGGAATTAAATGTGAGATAAGAAACCCCTTACCTCATGTCCGACTTGACTCGAAAGTTCCATGTTTTTCCAGAATAAAAAACATAAGTTAATTTTTACTTCCTTAATAACCTTTTTAAAATTTATTATTTCTTTTATATCACTTATTATCTATCTATAACAATTAGTTAATTATTTGATTTTATAATGGACATTTTCTCGATGTTCGGAACTTTAGTCAGAAGTGAACTTGTTATAATTAAAAATTGTCCATGTGGTCAAAATTCCATTATATAAAGATTTATATTCATGATTTAGATATCATATATATCATATATATCTAGTGTATATGTAATATACCATATGATTTGAAGTTAAGAAATGTAACACATCATTCAAGGAAACGGTATGTTGTACGTACGTATGAACGCTACTTTCATTTCTATTTTATATTTAAAGGAATGAAAACATAATAATACATAGGTATATTATAATTTCAGTATAATATATATTTTACTTAATTTAATTAACTCTATTATTTATAAATTATACATATGGCATGAATGAGTCTTTTCACAGTCAGTGGGCGGTAGTCCGCATTAACTCGAATGAAATTTTCGTATTTACCCATTATTGAAACCATAATGGTATGATAAAAATGAAAAATAAAGAAGTATAGAAACAATATAAATATAATTTATATCACATGTAAATAAATATCCATCTTAATGTCCAACATAAGAGGTGGTAGGAGAATATTTAATAATCATCATTTCTTGAGGCAGTAGTTTGTTGTCCATTGAAATAGTTGTTCTTTACCCATTAGACGAAGTTGTGTGTAAGTGTAGTTATAAAAAATTCATATAAACAACCTAGTATATTGGGGATACTTTTTTGTTTATAATATAAGGGAATAAAAAAAATTAGGTGTTAAAGAAGTAAAATAAAAGAAAAAAACTTAAGGGAAGATGTTACCTTTAAATCGGGTAACTCCCCTTTGAATGAACCAAAAAGATTTCTTACAGATCCTTCTACATAATGTAAGGATTCTATTTGGAATAGAGAGATATTGAGAGATTATTTCGGCAGTGGTTTTATGATCCAAGGGGCTCAATAAGTGTGAGTAATAGTTTAGAGGTGAAGGATTTTTAAATAGGGGAGGAGAGGCTCTTTAAGAATGTTTGAAAATGTTATTTTATTATATAATTATTTTCAGATTCTAAAGAACCAAAATTTATTAAATCCTAATATAAGTTTACTATTGTTAGAAATAAAGTAACACAATAATAATTGAAAATGTTTGGGATATTGTTTTATTTTTTATAATCTTATTTATTTAAATCATTCCTTAATGAGGTAAACACTGAATCCTTATTGTGTCAAAAATAATTTTATTTATTTGATGTCTACTAATTATATAACTAATATCATGATGTAGGAAATACTTATATCTTTAAAATTAGTACTTATAGTCATATTTATATCTTATATAACCCTATGTAAGAATAATTTACAAAAAGATATATCTTTCGGTTATTTTTTACATTACTTTAAATTAATTAATATAAAGTGTCATTATCACTCTTAAGTGGATTCATGGGGTACCAAAATTCTATCCTTGGATTTTATTCATCTGAAATGACTCATACAATAAGTTGAGGACAAGTGTTAAGGTAATTTTATATTATTATAAAATTATTTTTTACCTTGAATTACCCAATTTACCTTTAACTGTGTTAAATAAAAGTCAAAATTTACTATTCTTAGAAAATTATTTTCATCTTATTGAACCACATTTTACTTACTGATAACAAATATGTATGTTGCATTTTTGAAATTAAATTCATAGAAGTTCTATATTTTCATTTAAATGAAGAATATGGATTTTTAACTACAACCCACTGTTTTCAATATTAATAAAAAATTTAAGGCTTTTAGAAAAATTCCAAAAATTTAGCCTAAGATATATTTGATATTATGAATTCAAAAATGATGTACATTGTACCAAATTAAAAATATAAAATATTCAGTAATTAAATTAAAATTAATTCTCATTGTAAAAAAAGTGTGTTTCTAAGAAATAATAACTATCAAAAGATTGACACTTTTTTATGTCCAATTTAAGAGGGAAATTTATTCCAACGACCATAATTAGATTAAATGATAAAAATATAATCCAATTTCACAATAAAACTAATTAAAAAATATAAATATAACCATATAAATAAATTACATTAAAATTCATCTTTGAATTAAAATACAATATTTTTCATTATTCATTACAAATAAATTTTATCATAAAAATACAAAAAATTTACCCAAAGTAAATTTTGATATCCCGATTATAAAGAAGAATTTTATTTTGTAAAATAGAACATATAAAAGTGACCAAAAGAATATTTAAAGTGTTTTCACCAACAAAAGGTGGTAAATCAACATTTTAATGAATATTAGAGTATTTATGATTAAAATTATACTCATTCACATTTTAATCCTCTAACCAGTATTGGATAAATGTAAAAAAAAAATTAGAAGTAATTTATATTCATATTGTCGTTATGTATATTTATTACCACCAATACAACAACAAGGTATTAACTACCATTTAATGTAATATAATTTTAATTTTTTTCAATATGACCCAACATTATATGCAACGTAAGATTTAAAATAATATCATTATTGAATATTGGGTACTCCATAAAACATATGATCCCATTTAGAGTAAAATTAATATTTTATTCACAAATTTTAATAAATATGAAAATGTATTATTCTGTATTTACTTGGGATGTTATATCCTTACCAACTTTTGGAAACTGTGTTCTCGCAGCTTTAAAAATGGTTTTCGAAACTTCATTAAAAGTCCGACATCAGAAAAAGAGTCAATAAAACATTCACATTTTAAGAATGAAGGTGAATTAAAAATGTAACGCCCCAAACCAAGTTACCCAGAGTTGGTGCATTATTACATAACATTGGAATGATCACAAAGGATCATGTCTTGAAATACCGATTAGTTTAATAGTCTTGGAAACACTAAATATATTCATAAGTCTTACATTACATCATAAGGTAAAAAACTACAACAAAATCTTGTCTTCATATCCCATCATACTATCCCTGCAGGTCATTCATAAATTACTTCCTCACATCCTGGGATAAAGAAAACATTGAAAGGGGTGAGCTCAGATGCTTAGTAAGGATAACAATATAGCAGAATCTTTCATAGATAAGCATAAACACTTAATGAAATGTATTATTAAAACCAAAGCCTTTTAAACATGAACTTCAGCATAATATGAAAAATATAAAATGAAATAATGACATTTACTTATTCGCATGGATATTCTACTTGTCTAATAATCACATGAAATATCAATAAGCACTTTAATAATAATGTAATGCATAATTCCAGAATATCCTAACCACATAGTCAAGGACTCGTGCTAAGACTACAAATAAGA
The DNA here is from genome assembly GCA_963277665.1 of Viscum album. NCBI lineage: Eukaryota > Viridiplantae > Streptophyta > Magnoliopsida > Santalales > Viscaceae > Viscum > Viscum album. Next base: position 476,256,295 of record OY728157.1, read on the forward strand.
TTTTGTCAAGGCCTCGTGCCAAGACACTAGTTTGTCTCATGAGACCTATCGATGCATCGAGGAGCTATAACGGACTCCACTTGTCACTTAATACGTCCAATACATTCCTCGTATGAAAATTTTGAAACATAACATAAACCTTTGTACTAAAACTAGCATACGAAATGTTAATACTTTAACCACAAACCATCAATGGTATAAAAATAGCACATCCAGAGTAAACCATAACTCATTCGATACAATATTGAAGATTGTATTGTATCAGATTATCCTCAATCGAGAATAATAAAGTATATTGACATATATTAAAATAATCATCAAACTATTGAGAGAAATATCCCCCTTTTTCTAGAAAACATTTAAAAGTCACACTATTTGTCTAGAAGACATTTAGAATAGATTTTTGAATCAAAGTGTCCCATATCACCATGAAACTGTTAAAAGTAATTTTGATTTTAAAACTTTAATGTCCATATAAATAAATCCATAAAACCATTTTTAAAACATGGACATTAATGAGAAATATTTAGAATAATAAATCATTAAAACATTTTAAAATGATATTTTATTTAGAGTTCCTAACCAAAAGAGAGACAAATGAATAAAAATAATTGAGGTAATAAAAACTTTTTAATGTCATGAGAATAATGGTATTCATGATAAAAAATGTCAAAGTACATTATATACACCATATAAAAGTTATTTGGTGTATAACAACAATGGAGTCTCAATGGAATGTAAATTGAGATGAAATATCTCATAAAAGCCATATACTTAGGTTAAGGATAAATCAAAGAAATAATTATGTGTGAAAAATATAAATACACTCAATATGATTGGATATTCAGTGTAAAAAAATCAAAGTACTTTCACACATATTCTTGTAAAAACAACACCAATTAATTGGATGTTTAACTCAACAAATCGAGATTGAGTAAAAATTACTCTTATCAAGTTCATACCGATGACTTGAGAATTTATCAATGGAGTGATTATGTGTATCAAAATAATATCCACAGAAAGGGGAGTTTAAATTATGACATAATCAAATTAATAGTAATTCGACACATAATCTTGGATTAAAAAAATCAATGAAGTATGTGTAAAGCCGAATGAGTGGAAATTGAAATTTCAAATTCCCTTATTGATTTGGTAAATTAAGAAACATACACCCATGAAAAAAGGATCATAAAATTATGATTAAGATATCCAAAATATTAAAGTTTATTACACAATGAATACAATCATGGGCAGTACACACACCACATGCAATAAATAAGTGGTGAACAATGGAAATCTCACGGAATTAAAAGTGAGATAAGAAACCCCTTACATTGTACTTTTTCCTTGGTTGGGGGTAAGTTAACCTCTTATATAATGGTGAAATAATTTTCATTTAATCATACAAGAATTATATACATTAATATAATATCATATGTTATCTTTTAACGTTGATTTGTTAATAATATCTTAGTATTATCGTTGTTTCAGGTGTTAACGGATTCATTTTCCTATATATTCCTTGTTATGTGAGCCATATTTTTTATGGAAGGGGTCTATTTTATTCATATACAGAATTATATCATATCTATAAACATTATTTGTAATCATCTAATTAAATTTAGTCTTAAATGGATGTGATGGAGAATGATTCTCATCACGTTCGTGGAGACGGTAATCCGTACGTATGCACGAGCGAAAATATCACACTATTGATATTAAAATAATATATAATAGGATGTTATATCATATATAAAGAATAACTATCATGTTATATTTATTATTTACAAGATTTAAATATCATTATTATACCCATCCAAATAATAAGTTATTGAATAGCAATTACACCACGACGTGGTTGCGGTAAACCGTACGTACGCACGAATGGTGACATATCATTAAAAGGATGGATAAAATACTGAATATGGTTGTACCAAATTTATAATAACATTAATGTATATAGAATATACTGGATTTATTACTTTATAATGGAAATAACAAAGAAATAAGAAGTTGAAGAAGAAAGTAACTTGAAAAAGGGAGGTGAAAACATTACCACTTCCTTTTGATTTGATCAAAAGGGCTCTTTAAGATGGATTTCTAATCAAAATAAGGCCTCTAGGTTGAATTTAGGGAAGTTGATATAGTATTTGGGAAGGTTTTGGTCGATCCAAAAGGCTTTGAAAGTATGAATTAGAGAGAAGGAAGAGTGCCCATTTATAAGAGGGGTGAGGGTAGCATTGGAAAAGATAGAAATATTATTTTATAATAAATTCATAATCGGTTTCTAATGGATGAAAAGTGTATTATTTAGAGTTTAATGTGGGGATGGTTCGAAAAACACTCAACCAATAGGTTTTTGACAGGTTTGGGTGACTATATTAACCTAATCTTTTAGTTTTAACTCTTAGTTAATAATTTTGACATTTACCATGACACTTAGTATTATTATATTATATATTTAATAAACATACTATATATATTCAGGATAGACCCATGTAGTCCATTAACGATTCAAATATCATGATATAAGTCTATTGGACGATCCATATATTTTTAGTAATTGATTATCAATTAATAATATAATATTTTTTTTAAAAAACGCATTTATGTCAATTTTGACACAATTCAATAATTTATTTATTTTAAAGTCTTAAAAACTTCGTTAATTCGAAAAAAATTCATTTAAGAAATACTATTGTGTCATATTAACCAATAAAATTCATTTATGTCATCAAAACTTTCAAATTATATTTATTTTAACATTTATAATACCAATTAATTGATTCTTTCATTAACAAGGAAAATAATTCATCATTATTGTGTCATAAATAATATTAATTATTAAATGTCTAAAAATTATATATAAAATATCATAATGTAGTAAATATTTTTATATTTCTAATGAATATTTATATATTAAAATCCAACATATTTAACCCTATGTAAAAATTGTTTTTCTAAAGGATATATCCTTATGTCATTTTTGTATTTACTCTAAGTTAATTAATATAATGTTTCATTATCACTTACAAATGGATCCATTGGATCCCAAAATCGACCGAAAAAATCCCATGGACGAATATTTATCCACCAAATATGTTAGAACATGTTTTAGGGTAATTTATTATTATTATTATATTATTTGTTACCATTAATTACCGGATTTACCCTTTAACCATGGTAACTAAAATTTTTACCGAAGTAATTATTCAAAATGTATAAAAATAAAAGTTACCTATTTACACAATTTAGACATCCTGATTCCAAATATGGAAACCATTTTTCGAAATTCAAAACACATATGTGGAATAAATTAATTTCAAATTAATTCTGGTTGTTAAAACAAAAAGCCTGTTTTTAGGAAATAATAACTATCAAAAGATTGACACTCGTTAATGTCCGGTTTAATTTTGAAATTATATCCAATGAAAAAAATTGTATTAAATTGTAAAAAATATTCTAAATATAATTTAAAACCACTAAGATTCATAATTTATAACTATTAATTATTTTTATTAAAAAAGTTGTTTTTAATTAAAATTTAGTGATTTTCACTATTTATAAAAAATTGAATGTTTTCAGAAAAATACCAAAAATTCACCATAAGATAATTTATATATTTTGAATCGAAAAATTAAGTCCATTTTGAAAGATAAAATGTATAAAATTTCAAAAATTGGGTATTACTATTCATAACTGTTAGCTTGATTGGTTGTGGTGTGTGTTAGAACTCAAAGTTTCGTACAACACATGCTACTGTATTATTCAAAGAAAAGCGTACCGTGGAAGCTTGGGGTGTTACATTATCCCCTCCTTCAATAAATTGTGGCCTCAAAATTTTTAAAATTGGGCTTGAGAATATAATCGAATGTCCCAAATCGGAAAAAGAGTCAATAAAACTATCAGTTTAAAAGAAAGAAAGAAAAGTACAAAGGTCACTCGAGATAACCTATACTAGGATTTTATGCAGAAAATCATGGATATGGATGATAAACTAAGTGTCACGTTCTGATGGAGAGGGATATAAAACATGATTAGGAAAAAGTTAACAATAAGAAAACCACATACTTGTGATGGGACAAATGGTCATTAGTTTCCCAGTAGGAAAATTAAATGGACACCATTTTTTTTATTTCAGTTACATTACATAAAGATAAGGAATTCCTTTCTGATATTGACTAAGAACATAAAGATATATAAATACTTTTTGAGTAAAGTTTCATTATTTAATAAATTCTTACTACTAACTCATTTTTAAACAATGAGTATTCCAGAAGACTTGGTCTCACTAGAAGAGATAGAATAAACTTCATATATAATCACAGGATCCATGAAGGATAGACTATATATTTAACTTGTCTTTATAGATTAATCAAAACCAAAATGGTTAGTATATGATCTGATGGTCCCCAAAAATGATATTCCATTATGGAAAGAAACACTAATCTTAATTTCTATAATTAAACCAATAATAACCCAATGATAAATAAATACAATTCAATATACAATTTTCCATAAAATATTTCAACATAATCCAAACTAATATTGAAACCCAAAACTTAGAATAATTTTGTTATATAGTTTTCCACATTAAATTGTATCTCAAAATGACATCAAATACTCTTAAAGTCACATATTAAAAAGTAATTAACCTAATAAAATATTCTCTATTATAGGATAATCATTTCTATAAATAACCCAAATCACAATAAATCCACAATAAAAACATAGATAAAAATCCACCATTACTCCTCAAATGAAATCCAACGGTATTCTATTTTCCCTGGGAATATAGTGTTCCCAATATGGAGAACATCTTACAAAATAACATTTATCACTGAATCACCAAATCATTTTCCTATACTAAGCGTATTCACTTGATAAGACATAAGATCTAAAATCAAATTATTATTGATCAATAAATAATTTAACTAAAAATAATTAGTCACACTAACCAGGGACTTCACATAGTCCAGTGGTAAGCGAAAAATCCCAATCTCACTTTGATTGTGGGTTTTATTCCCACATCTTTGTCCAATGCGAGGGGCTGTCACACGGTCTACGTTTTGTCCTTTTTCAAAAACTATATTTTATAATATTACCAAAATGAGATAAATTTCTCAAAATAACCATAAAATAATTTATCCACAAATGTTATCTCATACCTTTCATTTTCATCCCAATATATAATAACTTCTAATTGCCTCAAACCCAATGATAATATAAGACCAAATGGTTATTTATAAGTGTATCTGCAAGAGAAAAGACAATTCTTCCTCAAATATCATTTTCACATGATAAATTGTAGTGTTACACATACCAAAGAAAATTCTTCCAATGTAATCCCATCAATAAAGAGTGCTAACACTTTTAAACATATCACCATCCATTTATTTCCACATAGGTTCTTCATCATATGTTCCTCGGGTTCCCATATTTCCTATTCCATCTTATGATTTCTCTATTGAACTTTTACCAGACGAGTCATCCGGTTTCTCAACACTTGATATTTGGTATGAAGAATTCTAATAGCCTCTTCACAATAAGATATATTGGCTTCTAGTTCTAATTCTTCATAGGTGTGTATATTCGTTGGGTCAGGCATGTATTTTTTAACTACTAATATGCGGAACACATCATGAACTCTGGAGAGACTAGGCAGGATTTCCTTTTGGTAGAATGTGGTCATGTGTCACATTGGTTCCTCAAGAATTTTTCAAAATCATCTACTTCCTTTACCCAAAAACTCCTCATCAATATTGGATTATATCGATTGAAGTATCGATGCATCATTAAAAAATAGGTATTTATTATATATAATTTTGAGACATCATCTTTAACATGTTTCTTTATAAAAATTGGTATTGATTCATCTTCAAATATTTCAAAATAAGGCTTTGGTAAATCAGTTTCTGTATGTCCCAAAAGACATAAATTTATAATTTAATAAATATAGGCTTCTCAAAGGTCCCCCTCTTCTGTAGCATCTAGAAAATCATTTAGTTCATCGTAATTTTGAGATAAATTGAAGAATTTGAAAAGACCCTAATGGTACCTCCCACGCTTAGCATGGTAAGAATGCTGAGAGCGCAATATTATCCCATTGTCGGTACTTGATCCTTGAATGAATCGTGCAATGATAAAGGTATTTGATGTCTCATATAGTTGTTTTTATGTAACTTGGACATTTAAAAATGTTCCAACATCATCTACTCATGACATCTGGATAATAATTGTAAGTAGTTATTCAGGAAGAGAGAGAAGAGTTGTTCGTGATCTTGCTCCCTCCATGTTTTAATTAACAAAAACAAAATACAATTAGGGTTTTTGAATACTTATCTAATAAGAATGTAAAAAAATAGACATAATTGGATAATCTTGTAATTGATCAATATATCCTAACTTGGGGTACCCTATGTTAAAATATAGGTTATCCACTATTTATTTGCCAACATATATTCTTAGGGGAATTATTTTATTCCCATTATAATGGTTCATACTAATTTTTGAATTTACCAAATCATATCCCCTGGGTGTGTCGTAACCAAGAGTGCATCAAGGACCGTTGTAGTGCACCAGTTCCTGTTCGAGACTAGATCAAAACGGTCTTTTTGGGTTTTACCCCAAGGTACATTTGTGCCAGAGCCGCCTCTACCCGAGCGTATCCAGATAGGGATTTATTGCTCAGAAAACTCACAAAATATCTATAATACCAAAATTCTAGTATGTTCATTTATACATATACTCAACGTATATCTTAGGGCTATGTGATCTAATCAGAGTTTATCTAAATCTAGCTTCCAAGGTTTTAACTAAACTTTTTCTGATACCAAATGTAATGCCCCGACCCCAGGCATTATTACATAACATTGGCATGATCACAAATGATCAGGTCTCAAAAGACCTATTAGTTTAGTAGTCTTCGAAACACTAGATATACTCATAAGACTTACATTACATCATAAGGTAAAAAACCTAGAACAACATCTTGTCTTCATATCCCCTCATACTATTCCTGAAGGACATTCATAAATTACTAATTCACATCCTGGGATAAATAAAACATTGAAAGGGGTGAGTTTAGATGCTCGGTAAGGATACCAATATAGCAGAAGCTTTCATATAGAATCATAAACAATTAAGTCAATTTATAACTAAAACAAGATGACTTTTAAACTTGAACTTCATCATAACATGGAAAAGATAAAATGAAATAATTCCATTTACTTATTCACATGGATATTCTACTAGTTGAATAATCACATGAAATATCAATAAGCACATTCATAATGATGGAATGAATAATTCCAGACTATCATAACCACATAGTCAAGGCCTCGTGCCAAGACTACAAATAATATTTTGTCAAGGCCTTATTCCAAGACACTAGTTTGTCTCATTTGACCTACCGATGAATCGAGGAGCTATAGAGGGCTCCATCCGTCACTTACTATGTCCAATTCATTCCTTATCAGAAAATTTTGAAACATAACATAAACATTCGTATTAAAACTAGCATACGAAATGTCAATACATTAAACAAAAACCATGAATGGTATAAAAACAGCACATCCACAGTAAAACATAACTCATTCGATAAAATATGTAAGATTTTATTGTATCAGATTAACCCCAATCGATAATAATGAAGTATATTGACATATATTAAAATAATCATCAAACTATTGAGAGAAATATCCCAATTTTTCTTGAAAACATTTAAAAGTCACACTATTTATCAAGAATCCATTTAAAGTAGATTTTTTAATGAAAGTGTCTCATACCACCATGATCCTTTTAAAAGGAAATATGATTTGAAAACTTTAATGTCTATATAAATAAATCGTTAAAACCATTATTAAGACATGGAAATTAATGAGAAATATTTAGAATAATAAATCTTTAAAACATTTTAAAATAATATTTTAATTAGAGTTCCTATCCAAAAGACAGACACATGAATACAAATAATTGATGTAATGAAAACTTTGTAACATCAGGAGAATAAAGGTATTAATGATATAATATTTCAAGGACATTATATACACCATATAAAAGTTATTTGGTGTATAACAACAAAGGAGTCTCAATGGAATGTAAATTGATATGAAATATCTCATAAAACCCGTATACATAGGTTAAGGATAAATCAAAGACATAATTATGTGTGAAAAATATAAATACACTCAATATGAATGGATATTCAGTGTAAAACAATAAATGTACTTTCACATATATTCTTGTAAAAACAACACCAATGAATTTGATGTTTAACTCAACAAATCAAGATTGAGTAAAAATTACTCTTATCAAGTTCATAACGATGACTTTAGAATTTATCAATGAAGTGATTTTGTGTATCAAAAGTATATCCAAAGAAAGGGGATTAGAAATTATGACATAATCAAATGAATAGTGATTGACACATAATCTTGTAGTAAAATAATCAATGAAGTATGCGTAAAGCCGAATGAGGGAAATTGAAATTTCAAATTCCCTTATTGATTTGGTAACTTACAAAACATACACTCATGAAAGAATTATCATAACATGATGACGAAGATATCAAAAAATTAACGTTTATTACACAATGAATACAATCATGGGCAATACACACACCACATGCAATAAATAAGTGGTGAAAAATGGAAATCTCACGGAATTACAAGTGAGATAAGAAACCCCTTACATTGAACTTTTTCTTTGGTCGAGGGTAGGTTAACCTCCTGTATAATGGTGAAATAATTGTCATTTAATAATACAATAATTATATACATTAATATTATATCATATATGATCTTTTAACATTGATTTGTTAATAATATCTTAGTATTATCATCGTTTCGGGTGTTAATGGATTCATTTTCCTTTATATTCTTTATTATGTGAGACATATTTGTTATGGATGGGGTGTATATTATTAATATCCATAATTATATCATGTATTTAAACATTATTTTTAATCATAGAATTAAATTTAGTCTTGAATGGATACGATGGGGAATGATTCTCATCGCGTTCATGGAGACGGTAATCCGTACGTACGCACGAGCGACAATATCTCTCTTTTTATATTAAAATAATATATAATGGATGTTGTATCATATACACAGAAAAATTTTCATGTTATATTTATTATTTACATGAGTTAAACATCATTATTATACCCATCCAAATAATAATTTATTGAATAGCAATTACACCATGACGTGGAGACGGTAAACCGTACGTACGAACGTATGGTGACATGTAATTCAAAGGATGGATAGAATACTGAATATGGTTGTACCATATTTATAATAACATTACAGTATATATAAGATACTGGAGTAATTATTTTAGAAATGAAATAACAAAGAAAGAATAAGTTGAAGAATAAAGGAACTTGAAAAAGGTAGGTAAAACATTACCTCTTCTTCAGGTACTTCCTTTTGATTTGATCAAAAGGTCTTTTTAGGTTGGCTTTCTGATCAAATTAAGGCCTATAGGTGGAATTTAGGGAAGTTTAGAGATTATTTGGGTAGGGATTTGCCGATACAAAAGGCTTTGAAGGTATGAATTAGAGAGAAGGGGGAGTGCCCTTTTATAAGAGCGGTGAGGGGAACCTTTCGAAAAGAAAGAAATATTATTTTATAATAAATTCATAATCCGTTTCTAATGGTTCCAAAGTGGATTATTTAAAGGTTATGGTGGGGATGGGTCGAAAACAACTCAACCAATATATTTTAGATAGGTTTGGTTAACTATATTAACCTTATCTTTTAGTTTTAACTCTTAGTTAATTATTTTGACATTTACAATGTAACTTTGTATTTTTATATTTTATAGTTAATAAACATACTATATACATCCAAGAGACCCCCAAGTGGGCCATTAATGATACAATTATCATGATGTAAGTTTGTCTCCAAAACCTTAGATTTTTAGGTGTTGAATATCAATTAATAATATAATATTTGTTTTAAAAACTCATTTATGTCAATTTTGACACTATTCAATAATTGATTTTTGTTAAAGTCATAAAAACTTTATGAATTCGAACGGAATTCATTTACGAAAAATTATAATGTCATATTAACCAATAAAATTCATGTATGTTATCAAAACATTCAATTTATATTTATTTTAACATTTATAATACCAATTATTTTATTATTTCATTAATAAGGAAAATATTGCATCATTATTGTGTCATAAATAATATTATTAATTAAATGTATAAAAATTATAAATAAAATAACCTTATGTAGGAAATATTTTTAGATTTATAATGATTATTTATAGTTTACAATCCAAAATATATAACCCTATGTAAAAATTGTTATTCTAAAAGATATATGCTTATGTCATTTTTGTATTTACTTTAACTTAATTAATATAAAGTGTCATTATCACTTAAAAGTTGATCAATGGGGTCCCAAAATCGACCCAAATATTCCCATGGTCGGGAATGTATCCACCAATATGGTTAGGACAAGTTTTAGGATAATTTAGTATTATTATAATATTATTATATACCCTTATTTACATGATTTACCCTTTAACCATGGTAAATAAAATTTTTACCGAAGTAATTATTCAAAATGTATAAAAATAAAAGTTACCTATTTACACAATTTGGAAATCCTGATTCCAAATATGAAATCCATTTTTCCAAATTCAAAACAAATAAGTGGCAGAAATTAATTTAAAATTAATTCTCGTTTTCAACACAAAAAGTGTGTTTTTAAGAAATAATAACTATCAAAAGATTGAGACTTGTTTATGTCCGGTTTAATTGTGAAATTATATCCAATTACAAAACGAGTATTAAATGGTAAAACTATATTCTAAATATACTTTAAAATCACTAAAATTCATATTTTATCAGTCTTAGTTATTTTGATTAAAAAAATTGTTTTTAATTAAAATATAGTGATTTTCACTATTTATCAAAAATTGAATGTTTTAAAAAAAACGAAAAATTCACCCAAAGCTAATTTTGATCTTCCGAATCAAAAAATAAAGTCCATTTTTAATGATAAATTTTATAAAATTTTAAAAATTGGTTATTACTATTCATAACGGTTAGCATGATTGGTTGTGGTGTGTTTTAGAACTCGAAGTTACGTACAATACACGCTACTATATTATTCAATGAGAAGCTTACCATGGAAGCTTGGGGTGTAACAAAAAAGTCACCTAAGATAACCCATACTAGGATTCAATGTAGGAAAACATGGATATAGAAGATACACTAAGTGTCATGTTCTAATGGAGAGTGATAGAAAACATGATAAAGAGAAAGATAACCACCAGAAAATCACAAACATGTGATAGGTTAAACAGTCATTGGTTTCCCAATAGGAAAAGTAAACAGAAAACATTTTTTGTTTTATGTTTCTTTTCATAATTTTGGAGAATTTATTTATGAGATTGACTATTTCCATAAATAAATATAATTAAATTTCAATTCGAGCTTCATCCTTTAATATGTTTCTACCAAAAACTAATTTTTTATCCAAATGATGAGTATTCAATATAACTTCTTAACATCTGAAGTGCTAGAATAAACTTTTAGATAATAACATAATTCACAAAATATAAACTATATATTTCCCATGTATTGAGACATTAACTAAAACCATAATGGTTTGTACAAGATTCTATAATCCCAAAAAAGGATAAACCTTTAAAAAAATATTATTCATAATCTCCAAAATTTGGAAAACAATACCCAAATTTCAACAAAGATCGTTCAATAAACAATTGAAAATAAAATTATTCAACGTAAACCAATGTAATATTGAAACCCAAAACATATAAGGATTTAATAACATACTCATCCACAATAAATCTTAACATTTATCTCCAAATAACGTCGACTACTCGTAAAGTCTCATTCTAAATTATAATTGACCTAATCACATATTATCTATAATAGGTTAATCATTTCTTAAATAACCCAAATAGAAATAAAACATTGATTCTTTGAAAATAAAATTTCAACCATTAATCCACAAATGAAATCCCATAGTATTCTATTTTCCATAGACATATAGTGTTTCCCCAAAAGATTGAACGTCTTCCAAGATAACCTTTATCACTTAATCACAAATTCATTTTCTTATACTATGGATATCCATTTGATAAAACATAAGTTCCCAAAATCAACTTATTCCTAATCCGAAAATTCATATAACTAAATTAATAACTCATACTAACTAGGGACCTCATTTAGGTTAGTGTTAGGTGATGCACCCTTGTCGCCCTTCAGTTTAAGGTTTGATTCCCATGGCATTACTGGATATGATGGGTTTTCACCCATATTATGGGTTTTTCTTTTTATAAATCTAAAAAATAACCCTAACATATTTTAACCTCAAATGATGTATTATACATATCATTTTCATGCTAACTCATTAATACCTCAACATCTTAATGAATACTTACATATATTGTAACTTTTTTATTTCACCTCCATATGATAAAATAAAACTATTCCCAAAAGAAAGAACATCATACCTTGATCATGGTGTTGACATGGTTTCATTGTCATCTTGTTCATGTCGGTATAAGGTCCATGCATTGCAGCAAAGATTTAGATATCCTTCAAAACCATTAGCTTCCTTTATCTAAATACACCTAGTACAACATGGGTCATATGGGTGTTCAAATAAAAATAGTTTCGGAAAATAATCATGTATAACATATATTTTCTAAACATATAATAAAAATTTCATTATATAGAATAGTCAGACTGGGTTTGAGTTGAAAAATTAATCAATGGTCCTTTTAAAATTCCATAAGTATGTGTTGAAAGAATATAATTTAAAAGCAAATATAAATAGATTGTGCAATGGTCTCCTTCTTCATCACCTTTTCAGAAATCATAATATTTTTCAAAAACACGTGAATAGGTAAAATATTTTTAAATTCCATGATACTATTTACCTTTCTTGAAAATATGAAAATATCAAAAAAATGATTTTATTTAATATAACCCATGATCCACGATGGTATTGAGGTATAGAAGAGGTGTTTGATATCTAAAACAATTGCTTAAAAGTGAGTTGTATGTTGGAAAATATTTTAGAATAATCTGGGTATGACTTTTCAATTATTATTGGAAGAAATTAATCATGAAGTAATATGAATGACATTTGAGATCATCCTCCTTCGATTTGTAACAGACATTCCTTGATCTGAAAAAGTTACAATATAAGGATATAACTAAAATAGTATACAGAAAGACTAACCATGTGTCTAACAAAAACTCATAATCCCTAAAGTAGTCTAAACCGACATCTGAAACCAACTATAAATACTCAGACTTATAAAATTATATAATCTTGAATTGAATAAAAAATTCACATTCAGAATCATTTCAGGTTTATTGTTTTAGAGAATTAATACATATCTATTACATTACATCTTAGAAATTACAGTGTATACAGTTCTACTTAGTATCCATTTTTTTCATAAAATAAAAACTATTAAAATTAAAAAATATTTCATTTCTTGATATAAATCTTCTTGAGTACTTAATTTCTCTTAACCTACCTTATACCCTACGAAAAACATTTCAAAAACAAGGGAAGATAATTAAAAACTCAATTTGTTTTATAAAATAAAGATAGAAAACATTAGTTCATCAATACATACAAAACAAGAGATCTTTAACATACCTACAGAAATCATAAGATTTATGAATAACCCATAGAAATCAAAAATTATAAAGGTATCTTATAGAATCCATATCAGACTTACATTATAGCATTCATAGCTATATAGAGAGTTACACTTGGAATACCCATCACAGTTTATTCCCTAAATCTCTTAGGAGAAACATTAATGTTTACCTATATCATTATACCCAATGCATTGGAGAGCTATCTTGGGCTCACTTAACCTAGGTTTATCATTGAACCACCCCTATATGTGAAAAATGCACAAAAAATAACATATTCATAAAAAATAAAACAAAAATAAAGTAATGATAACTACTCCACATTACAATCATAATATAAAATTTCATAACATTGACAAAATCAATGCTTTATCAATCCATTTTCAAACCATTTAAAACATTTAATAAAGTGATTTTTGAATCAAAGTGTCCCATACCACATTTTAGCATTTGAAAGAAATTTTAATTTCCAAACATTATTTACCATATAAATAAATCCATAAAACCATTTTTACTACATGGACATTAATGAGAATGATTTATATGAATAAGTCATTAAAACATTTAAAATGATATTTTAGTTAAATAGTTCCTAACCAAATAAGAGATTCTTGAATATAAATGACTGTGGAATAAAATTAAACAGAATGTAATAATATAATGAAAATAATGATATTTAAGATATAATATTACAAATTACATTATTAATACCATATAATTTGTGCATTACAACAATGAAGACTCAATGGAATGTAAATTGAGACGAAATCCCTTATAAAAACTATATCCATAGATTAAGGATATATAAATTACATAATAATTTGTGACAAATATAAATACACTCAATATCATTGGATATTCAGATTGTATAAATCATAGAACATTTACACATGTTCTTCATAAAAAAACCAATGACTTGGATGTTCAACTAAATGAATTGAAATTGAGTTAAGATTACATTTATCAAGTTAAAATCAATGACATGAGAGTTTATCAATGGAGTGATTATGTATATAAAAAATTTATCTAGAAAAGGTGGAGTAAAAATTACAACATAAATAAAAAATAGTGATTCTACAGACAATTATAGAATGACATAATTATGAATTAGAAGATTAACCCAAGGAATAGAAATTTGGTTAAAAGGTTCCCTTGCTTATTTGGTAACTTAAAAACACACACCACACGAAAGAAGGATCGTATAATGATTATGTAAATAGCCATAAATAAAATTTTATTATACAAATAATACAATCATGGGAAGTACATACACTACAAAAAAGGAAATTGTGGAAAATATAGAATGAATATAACAGGAATAAATATTGAGTTAAAAATACCTTACCTCAATGTAATTAATCGAGTCATATGAACAAAAGTTAATGACCACCAAATGAATCAAATAATACCATGAATATAAAAAGAATCATGATAATATATATCAAATAGTAGTAAAATACAACGTATTCAAGAAATAAGTGGAGAACAATGTAAATATCATGGAATTAAGAGTGGGATAAGAAGCTTCTTACCTCATATGCAACATGAATCGTATGTTTCGTGTTCTTCTTGAATAATAAACTTAAGTTAATTTATAATTCCTTTCAAACCTTTTTAAAGTTTATTATTTAATTTATATCACTTAATACATTTCTATAACAATTAGTCAATTATTTGATTTCATAACAGACATTTTGAAGATGTTCAGAACATTAGTCAAAAATAAACATGTTATTATTAAAAATTTTCAATGTGGTCAAAAGTCCATTGTCTAAATAACAATATTGATGATTTAGATATCATATATATCATATATATCCAGTGTATATGTATTTATAATATTCCATATCATTTGGTGTTACGAAATGAAATTCACCATTCATGGATATAGTAAGTTGTACATATGCATGAACGCTACATTCATTTTTATTTTATAATGTTATTTTTACCTTGAATTTCCCTATTAACCTTTTACGGTGGTGAATAAAAGACAACAGTTACTATTCACCAAAAAATATATTCATATTATTGAATTTCATTTTAATAATTGATAATAATCATGTATCTCAGATTTTTAAAATTCATTTCAAAGAAGTGGTAAAATTTCATTTATATGAAGTAGTCGGGTTTTTAACTACTACTCAGTATTTTCACTATTCATCAAAAATTGAAGGATTTCAGAAAAAAACCAAAAATTCAGCCTAAGATATATTTAATATTCTAAATTAAAAAATGATTTTTATTTTACCAAATTAAAAATATATATGTTTCATTAATTACATTAAAATTAATTCTCATTGTCAAAAAAAAGTGGTTTTTCCGAAATAATAACTAATAAAAGATTGACACTTGTTTATGTTCAATTTAAGAGAGAAGTTTTTTACAATGATCATCATTGGATTAAATGTTAAAAATATAATCTAAATAAAATTTAAAAGAAATTAAAAATATTATCCAACCACATAAATAATTTATATTAAAAGGCTATTTTGAATTAAAATACTGTATTTTTCACTAGTCATTATATTATGTATTTTAACAGAAAAATACCAAAAATTCACCCAATGTGAATTTTGATGTCCCTATTCTAAAGAAGAATTTTATTTTGTCTAATAAAACATATAAAAGTGGAAAAAACATTACTTAAAGAGGGTTCATCATCTAAAGGCGGTAAATCGACCTTTTAAAAAATATTAGAGCATTTATTCTTAAAATTATATTCATTCACATTTTAAGCCTCTAACATTTATTTGATAAATGTAAAAAACATTTAATAGACATGTATATTCATATGGTAGTTAGTTCAATTTATTCTCTCCATTACAACACATATCCATTAACTACTATTTAAAATATTATTATATTATTATTTTTCAGAATGACCCAACGTTGTGTGCAACGTAAGATTTCAAAGAAGCATGTTGTTTCTTATCGGGTATGCCATCAATCATAAAATCCCCTTTAAAGTAAAATTAATATTTAATTCAAAAATATTAATAAATATGAAAATGTGTTATTCTTTATTCAATTGAGATGTTTCATCCTTCCCCCCTTTTAGAAATTGCATCATAGAAATTTTAAAATTGGTCATGGAATCATCATTAAAAGTCCCACATCGGAAAATGAGTCAATAAAACAACCACATTAAAATAAAGAAAGTGATGTACAATGGTCATGTAAGATAACCGATACTTGGATTCCATGTATGAAAACATGGTTATGGAAGAGAAAAAAAGTGTCACATTTTGTTGGAGAGTGATAGAAGACATGATTAAGAGAAATTTACCCACTAGAAAATCACAAACTTTTGAAAGGTTGAATGATCATTGGTTTCCTAGTAGGAAAAGTAAATAGACTCCATTTTTTGTTTTATGTTTCTCTTCCAAAAGGTAGAGAATTTATTTATATTATTGAATAAGTACATAAGGATATATACTTACTTTAAATTAGTGTTTCATCCTTTAATAAGTTTCTACCTAAAACTTATCTTTTCTCCAAATGATGAGTATTCAAGATGAATTTTTCACATATGAAGTTCTATAATAAACTTATAGAGAATCATATAACCCAAAAAAGATTAACTATATATTTTCCATGCCTTTAGACATTAAAAAAAATAAAAATGGTTTTTAACAGATCATATAATCACATAAAAGTACAATACTTTAAAAAAATATTATTCATAATCACCAAAATTCGACAGACAATACCCAAAGTTCAACAAAGACCATTCAATAATCATTTGTCCATAAAATTATTCAATTAAACCAGACTAATATTGAAACCCAAACCTCCAAAGGATTTAATCACATAGTCTTCCAAAATAAATCTTAACATTTATCTCCAAATAACATAGACTACTCTTAATGTCTCATACTAAAGTGAAATTAACCTAATCACATATTATCTGTGATAGGTTAATCATTTCTGTAAATAACCAATATTTCCATAAAACATATATTCTTATAAAATAATATTTCAACCATTATTCCACATATTAAATACCATATAATTATATTTTTTTAGGAAAATAGTGTTTCCCCAAAAGAGATAATGTCATCCAAAATAACCTTTATCACATAATCACCACATAATTTTCCTATACTGTTCTTATCCATTTGATAAAACATAAGTTCCCAAAAGTGACTTATTCTTGATCTATAAAATCATTTTACTAATGTAATAACTCATTGTAACTAGGGAATTCATGTAGGCCAGTGGTAGGTGATTCTCCCTAGCCACCCTTTAGTTCTGGGTTTGATTCCCATGGCCTTTTCGAACGTGTTGGGTTATCACCCATCTTGAGGGTTTCCCTATTATAAAACTAAAAAATAAACTTAACGTATTTTAACCTCAAATATTGTATCATACCTATAATTTTCATCACAACTCATTAAGACCTCAACATCTTAATGAAGACTTGTATATATTATCATTTTTTTATTTCACCTACATTTGATAATATAAATATATTCCCATAAGTAATAATATCATACCTTGATCTTAGTGTCCACATGGTTTCATTCTCATCTTGTTCACATAGTTATGTGGTCCATGTATTGAAACAATGATTTCGGGATCCTTCCAAATCATTTGCTTCCTTCATCCAAATAATCCTTATACAATATGTGTCATATGGGTGTTTTCAGAAAAATAGTTTCTGAAAATATTTATGTATAATGTCTAATTTCTAAATTGATAATAAAATGTGCTTTGTATAAAACAATAGGGATGAGTTTGAGTTGAAACTTTCAATCAATAGTCCTTTTAAAATACCATAACTATGTTCTGAAAGAATATAATTTAAAAGAAAATATAAATAGGTTATGCAAGGGTAACGTTCTTCAACACCTTTTTTAGAATCCTAATATGCTTCAAAATATTATGATAAAGTAAAATATTTAAAAATTCAATGAATATATTAACCAATCATGAAAATATAAAAATATAGAGAAATAGGATTTTTTTTAAATACATCCCATGATCCATGATGGTATTGAGAAAAAGTGGAGGTGTTGGATATCTCAAACTATTTCTTTCAAGTGAGTTTTATGTTATAAAATGTTTCAAAATCATCTTGGAATGACTTTGCAATTATTATCACAAGAAAGTCATCATGAAGAGATAATAATGTCATTTGAGATCCTCCTCTTTCCATTTGTGACAGACCTTACTAGATCTGAAAAAGTAACAATATAAGGATTTAATATAAAGTGTAGAAATAATGACTGACCATGTGTCTAACAAAAAATCCTAATTCGTAAAGTTGTCTAAACTAACCTCTGATACCAACTATAAAGACCAAACTTTAAAACATTACATAATCTTGAATTAAATTATTAATTAACAATAAGGATCTTTTTTGGTTTATATATTTAGGGAATTAGGACATATCTATTATATTACATTTAAAAAATTACAATTTTGACACTTCTACTTAGTATCCATTTTATTAATAAAAAAAATTCTTAAAAAACAATAATTCTTTTCATTATATAAATATTCTTGAGTTCTTCCATTCTCTTACCCTGCCAAAGAACTTGTTAAAAACATTTCAAACCATGGGAGGAGAATAAAAAGCTTAGTAAGAGTTATAAAATAAATAAAACATTATTTCATCAATACATAAAAAAACATAAACTCTTTAACATAACTCATGAAATCATAAGATTTATGAATAACACATAGAAATCATAATTCATAAAGGTATCTTACGGTATCCGCATCATAAATATAGTATAGATTTCACAACTACATGGGGTGTTACACTTGGAATACACATCACAGTATATTCCCTAAATCTCTTAGGAGAAATATTAATGTTTACCTCTATAACATTACACAATGCATTGGAGAGCTATCTTGGGCTCACTAGCCCTAGAATTATCATGGAACCACCTGTATATGTAAAAAAATTCCCAAGAACCACAACATATTATTAAGAATGAAAAAATCATAATGGAAAAGATAATATCAATATATTGCAATCAAAATATATCATTTCAAGATATTGACAAAATTAATGCTTTATCAAACCACTTTCAGCCAATTTAAAAAATTTCATAAAGAGATTTTTAAACAATGTGTCTCATACCACATTGAATAATGTTTATGAAATTTTAATTTCAAAACCTTCTTGTCCATATAAATAAATCTTTCAAATAATTTTTAAAATATGGACATTAATGGGAACGATTTATAAGAATAAATATTCTAAACATATAAAATGGTATTTTAGTTAAAGAGTTACTAACCAAATGAGAGACACTTGAATATAAATAATTGTTGAAAAACATTAATCAAAACTTTATAATATCATGAAAATAAAAGTATTCATGATATAATATGCCAAAGGACAGTATTAACACTATATAAAAGTGAAATGGTGCATAACAACAGTGAAGTCTCAATGGAATGTAAATTGAAACGAAATCCCTTATAAAAACGGTATCCATATATTAAGGATAAATCAATTACATAATAATGTGTGAAAAATATAAATACACTAAATATGATTGAATATTCAGTTTAAATCAATCATATGACATGCACACATGTTCTTTTTAAACCAAAACCAATGACTTGAATGTTTAACTCAATGAATAAAAATTGAGTTAAGCTTACCCTTATCAAGTTCATATCAGGGACAAGAGAATTTATCAACGGATTTGTTATGTGTATCAAAAGTATATACATGAAAAGGGGAGTGTAAATTAAAACCTAAAAAATACTGATTCCACACATAATCATAGCATGATATAATTAAGAATTAGATGATTAACCCAAGTAATGTAAATTGTGTTAAAAAGTTCCCTAACTGATTTGGTAACTTACGAAACCTAAAACATATGAAAAAATAATCATACAGTAAAGATGTAAATACCCATAAATTAAATTATATTACACAAATAATACAATAATGGGTAGCACATATACCGCATAAAAGGAAATAGTGGAAAATATGGCATGAATCTCATGCGAATAAAAATTGGAATGAAAACCCCTTACCTCATTGTAATCAATCGAGTCTTATGACCAAAAGTTATTAAATTAAAAATTAATCATAAAATACTGTGAATATAAATATAATAAGGATAATATATGTCAAATGGTAGTAAAAAATACACCATATTCAAGAAATAAGTGGATAATAATGTAAATCTCACGGAATTAATAGTGTGATAAGAAACATCTTACCTCGTGTCCGACTTGACTTGTATGTTCGGTGTTCATCATGAATAATAAATATAAGTTATTTTATAATTCCTTAAGAACCACTTTAAATTTTATTATTCCTTTTATATCACTTATTACCTTTCTATAACAATTAGATAATTATTTTATTTCATATCATACATTTTATCGATGTTCGGAACTTTAATAAAAACTGAACTTGTTATAATTACAAATTGTCAGTGATGTCAAAAATCCATTATATATAGAATTATATTAAAGATTTAGATATAATATATTTCAGATATATATAGTGTATAAGTATTTATAATATTCCATATCATTAGGAGTTATGAAATGAGACACATTGTTCGTGGAGATGGTAAGCCATACGTACGCATGAACGTTACTTTCATTTCTATTATATATTTAATGGTATGAAAACATAATAATATATATGTATATTATAATTCCATTATATTACCTATTTTATGTAATTTAATTAACTCCGCACATTACATGTTCCACATATGGAATTAACGAGTCATATCACTTTTAAGGGGTGGTAGTCCACACTTCCACAAAAAAAATTATTGTATTTACCCAATATGGAAACCATAAAGGTATGATATAAATGAAAAATACAGAAGTATAGAGAAAATAAAAATATAATTTCTATCACATGTAAATATAGTTCCACTTTAATGGCCACCATAAGAGGTGGTTGGGGAAGATTGAATAATCATCCTTTTGTGAGGTAGTAGTTTGTTGTCCACAGAAACAGTATGTTCTTTACCAATTAGACAGAGTTATGTGTATGTGTAGTTGAAATACTTATCATATAAACAACATAGTATATTTATTATACTAGTTTTGTTATAATATAAAGGAAGAAAAATATTTTTTGGAGTTAGAGAAGAAAAATAAAATGAAATAACTTAAGAGAATATGTTACCTTTAAATTGGGTAAATCCCTTTGATTTGAACCAAAAAAGATTTCTTGAAGTGCCTTATGCCTATGGTAAGGCTTTTAGGTGGAATATAGGGATCATGAGAACTTATTTGGGTAGAGTTTAGTCTATAAAAGGGGCTTGAGAGGTGTGAGTAATGGTTTATAGGTGAGCGATTTTTATATGGGGGAGGAGGGGCTCTTTATGGAAGTTTGAAAATATTATTTTATTATATAAATAGTTTCGGTTTCTAAAGGTCCGAAACATATTAAAGACAAATATAATATGAATCTTGTTCGAAATAAAATCATCAAATATAAATAGGTTGGTTTGGGAAATTTTTTATTTTTCATTACATTATTTATTTAAATCATTTATTAATGAGGTAAACACTGTATCATTATTGTGTCATAAATAATTTTATTTATTTAATGTTTAAAAAAAATAAAAAAATACCATGATGTAGGAAATATTTTTATCATTAAAATTAATATTTATTGTTTAAGATATATCTTACATAACCACATATAAGAATGTATTTACTAAACGAAATATGTGTGTGTAATTTTTTCATTGTTTTATATTAATTAATATAAAGTATCATTATCACTCTTAAGTGGCTCCGTGGGGTCCCAAAATTTACCCAAGGATTGTATTGGTTGGAGATGACTCATCCAGAAAGACTAAGACAAGAGTTAATTTAACTTATTATTATTATAATTATTTTTTTACCTTCAATTACCCTATTTACCTTTAACCATGGTAAATAAAAGTCAAAAGTTATTATTCACCAAAAATTATTTTCATCTTATTGAACCACATTTTACATACTGATAACAACCATGTATTTCATATTTTTTAAATCAATTCACAAAATTTTAAAATTTCATTTAAATGAAGAAGTCGGTTTTTAACTAATACTTACTATTTTCACTATTAATCAAAAATTGATGAGTTTTAGAAAAAATATCAATGATTCATCTTAAGATATATTTGATATTCTGAATTCAAAAATGATTTAAATTTTACCAAAATAAAAATATATAAGTTTAATTAATTTATTTATAATTAATTACTATTGTCAAAACAAAAAGCATGTTTTTATGAAATAATAACTATCAAAATATTGACACCTGTTTATGTCCAATTTAAGTGTGAAATTCCTCCTAATGACCATCATTGGATTAAATAGTAAATATTTAATCTAATTAAACTTAAAAAACTATTAGAAAGGTAATATATCCATATAAATAAATTATATTAAAATAACGTTTTGAATTAATATACAGTTTTTTTCACTATTCATTTAAAATGACTTTTATATGAAAAATTCCAAACATTTACCAAAAGTAAATTTTGATGTCCTGATTCAAAAGAAAAATTTTATTTTGTCAAATAAAACTTATAAAAGTGGCCAAAAATATATTTAAATAGGGTTCACTGTCAAAATACGGTAGATTGTCCTTTTCCAGAATAATTGAGTATTTATGCATAAAACTGTATTCATTCAAATTTTATGCCTCTAGCATTTGTTGGATAAATTTAAAAAACATTTAACAGACATGTATAGTTATATTGTAGTTATTTATATTCATTCCCACCAATAGAATAGCTAGTCGTTAACTACCATTTAAAATAATTTAATATTATTATTTTTCAATATGACCCAATGTTTTGTGCAACGTAAGATTTCAATGAATCCAATTGTTGCGTATCATGTATTCTAACGCACATAGAATCCTATTTAAATTAAAATTAATATTTAATGCACAACTATTAATAAATATGAAAATCTCTTATTCTTTATTTACTTGGGATGTTACATCTAGTTAATGGTTTAAGGATTAATGATAAAAAAATTATAATAAAAGAATTAAGAATTTAATAAAATAAAGTAAGAAAAGAGGAATATAATGGGATTTGTGTTGTGTACATGGGAAATTTAAGCCCACCCTCATGCCTCTCCCACTCTCACGCCTCTCTCAATCTCCATCTACCTTATATTTCATTGTTTCTTTTTATTTATTTCCAAAACTATATCAAATTTATCTTATTTTATACATATGTGATTGATGCACTATAAGTGTCGTTGGGAATTTCATTATGAGTAGTAACCAAATTTTATATTTTTAAGGTATCATGTTATTTTATTTATAATTAATTTATTCAATTTTCCACATATTAAATATCGAATATGGTGATAATTTTGAAACAATATTTGATCACTATGAAATTCTTATTAGTGTTGATATTAGACTTTATTAGTGAACCCTTTCTTCGTAAACTAATTATAAATAATTTACCCCTTAAATTTTGTTCATATTTTATTATAGTTTAATGGATTGGTTGTATGTGTGTCTGTATAGAATTTTACATGTTCTTGTATTTGTTGTAAATGGATTGTGATTATTTTGATACATGCTGATTTGATGTGGTGTTTGAGCTATCATATGAATTTTGTATCAAATGTGAGGTTCTTAAATCTTCATCACCTAAGAAAAAAGGTTGGGAATAATTAGACTATCATTAATAATGGAAGTGTTAAAACATGGTTTACTTGTACATGGGCTCTTCTTGCTGGTAGGATGTGCAACGTGCTTAGTGTTATCAATTTGGGAGGAATGTGTTAGACTTGGGTCAGCATGTTATTGGATAATTCTAGTTATTAGGATGTGTCACATGATTGGGGCTATCCAGTGGAGAGATATGTTTTATATTTTAGGTTAACATGTACTTGTAATATCCTAGCATGTAGATTGTGTTTTCTACTTGGGGATTTCTATCGGGGAGGATGTGTCAAGTATGTCATTAATGGTTCTATAATCGTGTTTTAGAAGTAGGTATGATTCTTCTAGAATGGTTTCAAAGAAGGTAGAGTCAGTACCCAATGTTACACCCCAAATATTTCATGGTATATTGTCTTCAATAACATATGTTGCCCATAACACTGAATTGGCTTGTGTAACACACAAGATTGAGTCTCTATGAAACAACACATTTTTTTCGAAATTATTTAGATGTCATATTCTTAAATTAACAATTAAAAATATTTATATAAATAGTGGAAAATAATTTTTAAATGTTTCTTATAATATTTTCACAAAAATAAAACATATTTATAATGAAATGTAGAAGTTTTGGTAAAATAGTTAAATATTTAAAAAATACTATTTTCTTAAAAGAAATACCTTTTTATATCGTTATTTGAACAATATTTAAATAATAGCATACTTAAGTAGAAATTTAATTTGGTAAAATAGACTTCGTTTTTGAATATGGAAAATCAAAATTAGCTTATGGTTAATTTTTTTATATTTTTATGACAACATTCCATTTTTAATGAATAATGAAAAACACTATATTATTGTTACAGAAACTAATTTTTCATTTAAATAATTATTGTATGTTATATTTATTTTAAATTTAAAAAAGATAAATACTGAATATATTAAACTAATTTAGGCCATTGGAACCAATTTTCTAATATATCTAGATATAAAAATTCATTGGACATTTTTAACATCTTTTTACATGCCTTTTAGCCATATTTAAATATTATCATTAAAATTAATTTTACTGCATCAATGAATTTAATTTAGATAATATGACATAAATGGTTGTAATCAGATTGAATAATTTGGTAAAATAGGATGAAAATAATTTTTGGTGATTGGTAAATTTTTAATTTTATTTCCCACAGTTAAAGGTAAAATGGGTAATTAAATGTAAAAAAAATATTATAATAATATAAAAATACCCTAACACTTGTCCTATTTTCATGGTATAAGTATGTTTCAACCAAAATCAACCATATGTCAAAAATATGATCCGTTTTAAGCCACATGTTTTTTTAGGACCTTTATTATATTTTATTTTATGATGAGTTAAAATGTAATATTAAAATTTTAATAACTCTTTTATTTATAATATGAGTTCATATAAGTTAAATGGTAGAAAGTAAATAATACATATAAATATGATAAATTTATCTACATTATTATAATTTATTTATAATTTTTAGACATTAATTAAATTATTTAAATAGTGACACAATGATGACTCGGTAATTCTTAAATTTATTTAGATATCATATAAATAATATTAATAATATTAATATATATATATAATTTTACTTAATTAATGACAAAAATTAATTTGATAGATAAATTAGACTTGTTAGTGATATATTGAAAGTATTTTCTTGAATTTATCATGTTTTTATGATATTTTTAAAAATAAAAATATTGAATAGTTTTAGAATTAACACAAATGATATTTTAAAATAAATAATATTTTACAAATTGATATTAAATTCATAAAAATATTGAGTTCATCCATATAAGTTGTATAAATTCAAGAATTTCATAAATTATCTAGCTAGGGTTAGTTTGGAATTTTATAATATATATATTAAACTGATAGTGGAATAATACCAAAAGACATTGTGAGTGTTAAACTAATTAACTAAGGGTCAAATAAAAAATATAAGGTTAATTTTATGACCTAAACCGTTCTAAAAATCTTCAGTTTAGAGTATTTTGACTCATCATCATCCTAGAATATAAATTAATCACTTTGGATATATTTGAAACTGAAAATATATTTATAATAAATTCATATTTTATGCTCTTCCAAAATTCCCCCTCTCCTCTCTTATAAAAGGGCACTACTCATTCTCTGAATTCACACTTCCAAAGTTATTTGGATTAGCCAAAAACTTCCCATTTTCTCTCCCAAATTCCCTCACTACATCCTAGTTTCTATACATTAGTATGAAAGCCATTTTATGGATTATTTTTGTGCAAATCAAAAGGAGATACCCATAAAGGTGGTAATTGTTTTATCACCTCTTTCAATGTTCTTTTCTTTTCTAATTACTCTACCTATATTCCTTCCATAATAAAGTAATTACTATATAATATAATATATTATAAAAATTTTTATTATTATTGGACTACCATAGTCCTCATTTTACCCATCCTATGAAAATAACATTTCCACGTGTGTATAAGCACAGCTTACTGTCTCCACACTATGGTGTAAACTGTTTTTCATGTACAATTCATTTCAATGTGTATTAAAATGAATATAAAAGATTTAAATAAAAAATATAACATGATATTGTTTCTATAAAATTCATATTCCATCCAATTCCTTTCTAATTTATCAATAAGTAAATGATATTGTTGCTCATGAGTACGTACAACTTACCGTCTGCACAATTCGATGAGATTCATCTTCCACATTCACTATTCTAGAAAGATTAGAAAAATATATATTATTAATAAGTATTATATAAATGACATAATAATTATTTATTAATAATATATATATATATATATACACACACACACAAATATGTCATCCACAAACATCCATTCAATACAATTAGAAAATAGATTCATCGTTCATGCGTATGTACAACATGTCGTGTCCATAAAAAGTGTATTTCATTTCATATATCTATCTATTATATATATTTATATTCTGAATATATATGATATATAAATCATTATATATATTATTGATTTATTTAAATAATGAAATAAGTAATACAATCAATAATAACATGTCAAAACATATACAATAATGAAAGTAATTATTACCCGAAATATTTATTTAACATAGAAATTATTAATAAATGAGTAATATAAAGCCATAAAAGAATCATATATGATATAATAAAAATTATTATGATTATTTCATATGTTAATAATTTATTTAAAACAATTCTATAGTATTTTTATACACATATAGAGAGTATCAGACATAAAGTTTGAGAATTTCCATCTCACATTTAATTTTCATGAGATATAAGCCACATTCAACAACTATTTCTTCTATGTGGTGTATTTACTTCCCCTATGATATTTGATATCATGATTACAATTATATTCATGGTATTTAACGATATTTTTTTTCTATTTTTCTTATTATTTAAATTTTCAAAGTTGTACGGGATGCTTTGAATGTTTAAAGAATTAATCTTTTCTCCATTTTAATATTCTTGATAATATCATAAATATTAAATTATAGGTATATAAATAATTATAATTAAATTTATTGACTATTTTAATTTTCATTCATTTTTTTCAAAATTAAATCCTTTATGGTTTTTACATAAGGTTTAATTTCACAATCGCTTTATTATCTGAAATCATTTATAAACAATTATATACTAGAACATATTTATCATCCCTGCAAATGTTTATAAAAAATGTCTTTTATAATATTATTACTATTGTTTAAAATAATTTTTACCCATGTTTTTATTTTTATAAAACATTTTGAAATGAATTTTTATATCATTTTCTAAATTAGGTACATTATGACATTTTCAAAAAATTAAGGAATGAATTTTTTTAACTTATATAGAATGAGTGGATATTTTTTCTATTATGACACCATAACATTTTAAAGATTCCCATAAAATCATACAAGGTTATTTTTCAAATAAATTTTTTATTTTATATGTGAGAATATTATAAATTATTTAATGTAAAAATGGATAATTCTCTCAAAGAGTTTTAATGGTTTTATTAGATTATTTTTATTCTATTGGAATATCCTTTGTAAGATTTTATGTTTAATTGAGGTAGATTTGTTATGATACAATATTCCATGTTGTATTTAAGGGTTTATGATTTATTATACTTTGGATGTGCTATTTTGATACCATACATGGTTTATGGTTACTATATTAACATTTCGTATGCTAGTTTTAATTTCAATGTTTATGATATGTTTTACCAATTTCATAAGTGGAATGAATTAGACATTGTAAGTGACGGTTGGGGGCCCCTATAGCCCATAGATGCATCGGTAGGTCTCATGGTACAAACTAGTGACGTGGAATAAGGAAATGATGGTATGGTTAATTATAGTCTTGGGAAGAGGCCATGACATTAATGTTATGTTGTTTAAAATTACGCATTCCATCATTATGAGATTAGTATTAATATTTCATGTGATTATTTGACTTGTATAATATCAATGTGAATGGTTATATGATGTTATTTTATTTATTCATTCCATATAATTCAGAAGCTAATGTTTAAAAAAAATTGTTTTAATTTTATACCAATCCATATGGGTTTATGCGTATTTATAACAACTGGAACTGAATTTTTTAACCTTACTGGGAATCTGAGATCAACCATTTCAAATTATTTATTTTCCCAAGATACTAAGATGTTTATTATGATAAATATGGAGGCTTAATCTAGAAATAAATGGCATTCTGAAGGGATTATCAATGTTATATTTTATGTTTTGAATTATAATGTAATGGTTATGTATGTAATAAATTAACTAGGCTGGTAAACAGATCGGTCCATCGAGATTTAGTTGCTTATAATAATTCCAATGTATGAAAATAATTCATCGGCTATAGGAATCTGAGTTTTGGGTGTTATAGTTGGTATCAATCGATGTTTAGAAACAACATTGGAAACTACATTTAGAAAACCATGATTAGGGATCATAACCTTAAGATAGAATTAGAGGATAAGTATATATGAACATCTAAAAACTGTGGTAATGTAGATATTATGTTGGTATTTATAGAAAACTAAATCCCTTTATAGATACCAAAAGTTGATGTGGTTTTGGAACAAATGTGCATAGGAGTAATAACTTTTATTAGGTGTTCTGAGCATGAGTCAGGGTAACCTGGTACACCACAATGAGACTTTTTTCAACCCTAGTTTGACACTTCTAGGGGATATACTTAAGATAATTATCATTTTCATTATAAATTGTTATGAAGGATTTATGAGTAAATATTCACCCAAATAAACATTTTTTATGACTATGATACTAGATATGTGTAAATATTCAATTAATGTTATGAGTTTTTTTAGTTTTTTGATTAAAAAATTGATATGATCTATCATATTGTTTTTAGTCAATTATAAATGGTTACCATTAGAATGAATATGAACCTCATTGATGCACATGATTGAATGTGTATGAAAAATAATATCATTCATGGTATTATTCCAATATTTATAAGGGAAATAATATGACAATAATTCTAACCATAAGACGACATAATATCCTGTGATATAGGGGAAGGTAAAGAATAACTTATGTATTGTGGCTTTGGAGGGAAACATTATAGTAAAAGGGTAGATGAATAAAATGGATAAATTGAAGAAGGGAAAAAAGTATTTTCCCACATGTGATAATTATGGAAGGAAACACCCTGATTCCTTTTTGAGAGGAAAATAGTTTTATTAAAGTTTGCAGAAAAGGGAAACTATGCCCATTATTATTAGGGAAGAAAATAATATTTCAATGTAAAATGATTCAACTGTATGAATATGGGGAATTACAGAAGTCAATGCCCCATGAATCAAATAAATGTACCCCAAAAGTTCCAAAATGATCACAATAAAGATTATTCTTTTACCAAATAAGAAGTGTAATGATGAATGTGTTTATGTTGGGATTGAATAGTTATGTCATTTTAGTATTGTAACAATGATTTACTGGGTATATGAATTATGGAAATAAACAACTAATGTACTAAAATACTATTATTTATGGATTTGAGATTATATGATGCCATGTAATGTGAAAAAGTTAAATGATAATGTTTTTGAAAAATATATAGTTGATGGAATGATAACCCTTAATATGTTTCTAATACTGAGATAATGATGTTAGGATAAAGAGATTATTTATTTGGATAATGTATATTGGATATTATAGACAACATTAGAATTGGATAATTGTTTTTTTATTCCATCATTGTTGGAGTTTGCAATAGTTTTGGATTTAAGGAGTATATCAGATTTTCTATGTTTTATGTAAGTAATAAGGACGAATGAATGTATTCAATATAGTTTTAAGGTAATTCAGGTTTTTACCATGATTTAAGAAGATACATTATTATGGTATTCAAATGTTTGGTATGTGACAAAAGAGATCTACATTATTTTATATTGATTTTTTAATTTAGTAACCATCTTTAAAAAAATTTGGATTTTGAGGTTGGGAAAATATATTATTGATAAGTGTAAAGGTTAGAATGGATTATGTTTGACATTGTATATTATTGTTCATGGTTAAAAAATTTAATGATAATTTTTCTTATAATTTTATAATAATATTATTTTATTAAATTGGAAACTTGTAGGGTGGGTTAAAACCAATCATGTTGGACAGGGATACGATATTGGAACCACCATCCAAAGTGAGAAAATAATTATCACATACAACTAGACTAAATGATTTACTTGTTTGTATAATATGATTTTTTTTAAATAGTTTAAAAATGAAGTATAAATTCATTTTTGGAATAGAATATGTTCAAGATAAAAATAATATTTATGAATATTATTATATAGAGAGAAATGTGAGTTTTTTGTAGAAATTAGATAAAGTATAAAACTCTACATATTAAGTATGTTTTATTTTTTTCATATTATATGATGTTAATTAATTCCTAAACTATAGATAAAGGGTCCTAAAACCAAAAAAAACATTCATATTACATTCTTTTCTACTGAGTCAAATGGTCCCTTAGATCATCGTGGATTTATAGCTTTGTGAATGTTGACATTCTATTAATCATGATCTCTATCACTCCCCATCATAACTTGATGGTTATATTTTTCTTTCTTTTCCTTGTTTTCTTACATGTCACCCTTGTATGTGCTATCTCTGGTAACCTTCAAACCTCCATTTCATTATATGAAATTAGAACTTTTAATAAACCTATTTCTGATGTTGGTTTTGCAAAAGGTATTTTCTTATAGGAGCCTTTTATTTTCAAAGTCCAATTACAAATTTCAAGGATTAAATTTAATTTAGGGTAAAATTTAACACTCCAATATTTTATGTTACGTTATCTTAAATATTTTGTGTTGCACACAACACCAACTTGGATTTCGTAACATGCAAGATTGAGTCTCTACAAAATAACACTTTAGTGTTAAAATTATTTAAATGATATATTCATAACTTTTCCATTAAATCTAGTAATATAAATTGTAATAAATAACTTTTAAATGTTATTTATAATTTTTTCACATAAATAAATCATATTCCTAATGAAATTTTTATGTTTCGGTAAAATAGGTATATATTTAGACAACACTATTATCATAATGGAACTGCTTTTTATTTTATTTTTTTGATAATAAGAGTATAATTACTTTTAAACACTCTTACAAATTGAATTTTTTAAAACAAAATTCATTTTTTAATTCATAATAGCAATAGTAGATTATAGTTATTTTTTTATTTTTCTGAAAATTTTTAGTTTTTGATAACTAGTGAAAAACACTACATTATTGTTAAAAATCATCTTTTTCATTTAAATAATTATTTTACAATAAATTTATTTTAAAGTCACAATAGATAAATAATTCATATATTAACCAAATTTAGGTCATTTTAATCATTTTTATATTATAATTAGATATAAATATTCATTGAACTGTTTTAATGTCTTTTCGCCCGCCTTCTAGCCACATTTGCAGATTAGCATTAAACCCAATCTTACTAATTTTCTGAGTTGAAATTCTAAAATCATACATACATGTTTTTTATTAGTAATAAAAAACTATTCAAATTGGATGAAATTATTTTATGGGTAATAGTAACTCTCAAATTTTATTTACCACGGTTAATGGTAAATAGGGTAATTAAAAGTTAAAAAATATTATAATAATATAAAATTACACAAAAAAATTTCAAAATTTCATTGGATATGTATGTTTCGAAAAAATTCATCATTATGGCTAAAATAAGATCCTTTTTAATCCAATTTTGTTTGATTATGATATTTATTATATTGTATTAAAGGAAGAATTAAAAATGTCATAATAGAATTTTAATAACTAATTTAACATAATATGAGGCTATATAAGTGATATGGTCGACAATAAATATAATTTATAAATATAATAAATTTATATACATCATTACAATTTATTTATATTTTTGAGACATTAAATAAATAAATTAAATGGAGACACAATGATGATGCTGTAATTGTATAATTGATTGAGATATCATATAAAAAAATTAAAAAAAAATTAATATAAATATAACTTGATATAATTAGTGTCATATATTAATATAATAGATATCTTAGACATGTTATTGATATATTGGAATTATTTTCTCGAAGTTATCATCTTGGTTTGATATTTTTGAAAATATAAATATTAAATAGTATTAAAATTGACATAAATGATATTTTAGAATAAATACTTTTTTATTAAATGATATAAAAGTCATAACAATATAATGTTTATAAAGATAACATGGATAATGTCAAATATGTCATAAACTATTCAATTTTAGTTCTTTTTTGATCTTATAGTAACTTTATTCACCCTATAGTGTAAAAATACAAGTAGACAAGGTAATAGTTAAATTGTTTAACTAAGGGTAAAATTAAACATATGAGGTTAATTTTATGATCTAAACTTGTCCAAAATTAAATTTTTAGAGGATTAAAAAACATAATTATTTTAACATCTAAATACATCTCTTTGGATATTTTTTTAAATCGAAAATAAATTTATAATAAATTAATATTTTAAGATCTTACAAAAGTTCCCCTCACCTATCTTATAAAAGGAAAATTATACTTATTTAAAATTCACACCTCCAAATCCCATTATCTTGGCCAAAACCTACCCATTTTCTCTCCAATATTCCCTCATTACATTTTAGTGGCCATACTTTGGGAAGAAATTCATCCTATGGCGTCATTTTGTGCAAATCAAAAAAAGATACCTGAATAAGAGGCAATTGTTTTATCACCACTTTAATTGTTATTTTATACTTCTACTTCCTATTCCAATATTTTTTCCATAATAAAGTAATTAATAAATTATAGACTCTATTATTATATGTTTTTACTACTATGGGAAAACTATATTCCTCCTTTTACCCATCTAATGAAAAAACAATATCACCTTGTGTGTATATGTATGGCTTACCATCTCCACATCGTGGTGTGAACTGTTTTTCATTTACAAATTATTTTTTTGTGAATAATGATAAATATAAAGGTTTTAAATTATAAATATAACATAATATTTTTTCTATATGATTAATATTTCATCCAATTCAATACCATTTATTAATTAATAAATGATATTGTTGCTCGTGCGTATGTACAGATTACCATCTCCAAGACGTGAGGAGATTCATTGTAACACCCCAGGTAAATATAGAATATGACATTTTCATATTTATCCATATTTGTGAATAATGTATTAATATGACTTTAAAGGGGACTCTATACTTGATGGCGTACCCAACAGGCAACAACGAGTTTCTTGGGAATCTTACGTTGCACTCTAATAATAAAATAATATTATTTTAAATGGTAGTTAACATGTAGTCGTTGTAATGGAGGGAATAGATAGAAATACCGAAAATATGATTATATTTGTTTTTAAATGTTTTTAAATTTGTACAATAAAAGATAAAGGCTTAAAATACGGAAAGAATTCAATTTTAGGCGTATATGCCCTAGTTTTCACTAAAGGTTCACTTGTCGCCATTTGATGGCGAACCGTCATTAAATATAGTTTTGATCACTCTTATACATTCTTTTGGACCAAATAAAACTCTTATTAAGAATCGGGACATCAAATTTTACTTTGTGTAATTTTTTGGTATCTTTCCAATAAATTTCATTTTTTTAATGAATAGTGTAAAATGTTGGGTTTTAATTCAAAACCTCTTTTTAATCTAATTTATTTATATGATTAGAAAATATTTTGAATTGGTTTTAAAGTGAAATTAGAAAATATTTTTACCATTAAATCCAATAGTGGTCATTGGAATTAATTTCACTTTGAAATCGGACTTAAACTAGAGTCAATCTTTTGATACTTATTGTTTCATAAAAACACGCTATTTGTCATGACAGCGGGAATTAATTATTAAATTAATTAATGTGCCTTATATGTTTTGAATTTTGTAAAACTGACTTCATTTTTGAATTCAGAATATCAAATATAGCTTAGGGTGAATTTTTGGGATTTTTCTAAAAAACTTCAATTTTTGATGAATAGTGAAACCACTAAGTGGTACTTATAAAAAATGATTTTTCCGTTTAAATGGAATTTTTCCATATTTGTGTTTTGAATTTCAAAAATCCGACATACATGGTTGTCATTAAGAAGTAAAATGTGGTTCAATGGGATAAAAATATTTTTTTAGTGAATAGTAACTTATTAAGTTTTTAATCGCGATTAGTGTTAATTAGTGTAGTTTAAGGTAAAAATGATATTATAAGAATGTGAAAACACCATGAAACTTGTCCTACACCTATTGGGTGAGTCATGGCCGACCCAGAGAAGCCATGGGCCAACTTTGGGACCCCATGGAGCCACGTTAGTTGGAAAAGGACAATAATATATTTTTATTTAATGTTAAAATTAAATTGACACAAACATGAGTCGTTTTACGAAAATAGTTTTTATGTAGGGTTACAAAAGTCAAAATTTTGATTTTAAATAGTCATTGGAAAGATAAAAATATTTCCTACATCATAGTATTTTTTTTATAATTTTTAGACATTAAATAAATTAAATTATTTATGACATAATATTGATGCAGTGATGACATCATTATTTGACGATTTAAATAAAATGGAAAGATAATGTAAAATATATGAACTAAACAAGCCCAAAACTTATTGTATGGGTGGATTTCGAACCCTTATCACTTTATCCACGAAATATATCAATGTGGGGCCTTTTAAAACCGAAACACATTTTCAAATAAAGTAATATTTCTTACTTTCCAAAAGTGCCCCTCCTCTCCTCTTATAAAAGGCCCCCAACTCTACCTCATTTCACACACTCCTCAAGCCCTTGGCTCGGCAAACCCCTGACCATTTACTCTCTCAACATCCCTCTCCTCATCCTATAGGATTCCCTTTGGTCATAATCCTTTCAAAGGAAGCCTTTAGGCTCAAATCAAAAGGAGTTACACTTTTAAAGTTAATTCATTCTCTCATGTTCATTTGTTTTATTTTGATTCTCCAACCCCCTAAAATCTTTTTATTTACTTCTTTTGTAACAACAAAAGTATCTTCAATATACTAGGATGTTGGTATAATATTTATGCGACCTACACTCTCACACAACTACATCAAATGGTAAAAGAACATACGGTTTCTGTGGATGGCGAAATTCTGCCTCCTGAAACGATGATTGTTCAATACCCATTTAACACCTTCAAAGGTGGCCATTATGATGTCACTATTTTTATATATGATATATAATATGTTTATTTTTTACTTATGCTTCTGTATTTTTCATTTTTGTCTTACCATTATGGCTTTCATTATGGGTATACGCGATATCTTCATTTTAGGAAGTGCGGACTACCGCCCCCTCAAAGTGATGTGATTCGTTAATGCCATACGTGGGACGTATAAAGGATGGATTTAATGTTATTATATATGATGTTATACTGGAATTATTATATACCTCTATATCATTATTATTTCTTTCCATTAAGGTATGAGATAGAAATTAAAGTAGCGTTCATGCGTACGTACGGCTTACCGTCTCCATGAACGGTGCATTTCATTTCTTATCCCCAAATGTAATGTACTATTATAAGTACATGTATATAATGGATATATATGATGAATGATATATCTAAATGATGAATATAATTCTGTAATTAAAATATACATACCTGTCATTTAGTTTTAATTCCATTAATATGACAAAGAAATGAAAGTAGCGTTCATGCGTACGTACGGCTTACCGTCTCCATGAACGGTGCATTTCATTTCTTACCTCTAAATGATTATGTAATATTATAAATACATGTATGTGATGGATATATATGATATATATGATATCAAAATCAGTAATGTCATTCTGTATATAATGAAACTTTGACCACATGAACAACATGTAATTGTAAGAAGTCCACTTTCGACTTAAGAACCAAATATCGGCAAAACAAATATTATTAACTTAAATGATTACATAATGTTTATGACATGGTAATAAGTGATATAAAAGAAATAATGAACTTGAAAAAGGTTCTTAAGGAATTATAAATTAACTCAAGTTTATTTTTCAGGAGATTAAAGAACGATCGAGTCAAGTCGGACCCGAGGTAAGGGATCCTACTCCTCTCTTCCTTTTCAAGTACACACTTTTATGTCATTCCTTTTAAAGCTCATCTTTCTTGTTATTGGGATGATATTTTATATTAAAAATACTGTAATTTTTATGTTCATGTGATGAGATACCCTATTCTCTCTCATCAATCCATTTTGGAAGTTTTGAGTGGCGCCGTTAGGCTGCCGAACTTTCGTAAGAGATCTAACCTCTCTCTTTCTTTTTAAGTACTCTCCTTTATGTCACTTATTTTAAACTCATCTTTGTAATGTTGGGGGATGTTATTTTATTTTCCTATTTCTGTACATTTTATTGTAATGTGATGAGATACCCTATTTGATCTCATCAATCCAAATTCGGAAGTTTTATGTGGCGTCGTTAGGCTGCCGAGTTTTCGTAAGGGATTTTTTATCTCACTTTTATTCACATGAGATTTATGCTACATTTGACACAAATTCCATTGAGTGGTGTATGTACTTCCCATTATTCTACTCTTTGTGTAATATAATTTCGTTTATGAGTATTTACCTCAATGATCTATTGTCCTTCTTTTATGGGGTGTATGTTTTGAAAGATACCCAAGTCGGTAAGGGAACCTTTCACCCTCCTCTTTTTTAAAAGACTTATTTTGTTGGGTCTTTTAATTTACATATTTTTATGTTGGGATATGTTCTCATATATCTTTATTGATGTAAATTTTATGTCCAAGTGATGAGATACACTTTTTATCGCTCATCAACTCATTTTGATGTGACGCCGTTAGGCTGTCAAGGGAACTTCTTAACCCAATTTCAATTTCTTTGGGTTCAACATGTAGTTATTGAATATGTCATCCTTTGAATATGTGTGAATGACCTTTTATTGTTTTACACTTAATATCCAATTATATTGGGTGTATTTATATTTGTCACACATAATTTTGATATTGATTTATCCTTAATTTAAGGATACCTTCTTTATAAGGGATTTCATCACATATGACATTTCTATTGAGGGTTCATTGTTGTTATGAACCAATTCACTCTTATATGGTGTATATACTGTCCTTTGGAGTATTATATCATGAATTAATTTATTCTCATGATATTATAATGTTCTGACTAAATGTTATTCCTCAATTATTGTATTCAAGTGTCTCTAATTTTGGTAAAACCCCTCTAACCAAAATATCGTTTTGAATGTTTTAATTATTTGTTCTTATTAATATCCATGTTTTAAAAATGGTTTTAAGGATTTACTTATATGGATATTAATGGTATAAAATTTTTATCTTCAAGGTGGTATGGGACACTTTGATTCAAAAATCTTTTTATTAAATGTTTTAAATGGATTTGGAAATGGTTTTTTTTTGTATGGATTAATTATTTGAAAATACTAAAATGTTATGTTGTGATTGAAATGTGGAAATGTTTTGTTTCCTTTATGAATATTTTATGTGATACATGTATGTTATGGTTCTTGGGCATTGTTATGAAAACAGGTGGTTCCGAATAAACTAAGGGCAGGTGAGCCCGATATAGCTCTCCAATGCATTGGTTAACTCGAAGGAGTGAAACATTAAGGTTTTTCCGAAGAGATTTTGGGAATATACTGTGATGGGTATTCCAAACGTAACCAAGAGGGTTACTCCCTATGTAAGAATGTTATGAATGCCTCAAGTTACCTTTATGTCTTATGTTTTCTATGATTTATTCATGGTTTGATGAGGTATGTTAAAGTGCCTATGTTTTATGGGTAAAGTATGATTTCATTCTTATGTATATATGAACTCATGTTTCCTTTCCATATTTTTATAACCCTTACTGTGCTTTTTATGATCATCCCAAGTTTTTGAAATGTTTTTCACAGGTCAAGGTAAAGGTACATGATGTGATGATAGTGTCAAGGATGTGTCAAGAAAGAATCCATGTTTTATTTTCAATCTGTTTCCGTTGAAGGGAAGAATGAATACTGTCTTTTATGTAACCACTTTGTTTAAATGTGGAATGTAATGCAAGTTTCATGATCTAATTCTCTAAAACTCTAAACCCGACAAGATCCTCAATGTGTAATCTTTTAATAACTCAAGATTAAGTAAGGTTTAAGGCTGGGGCCTTATAGTTGGAATCAGAGGTCGGTTTAGATAAATTTAGAGGTTAGGTTATTCTTTAAGCATAAGTGAAATTACTATAATGGTTAGTATTTCCGAAAGAGTCCTAGTTTTAGATAAAGTTAATGAGTAAGTGTATCTTAATGATTACCTTCCTCATTAGTACATGATGATTTTGTTGATATACTCACACTGACATTTTTGTTTTTAGTGAATGGATGGATCTAGCAGGAACTAAATTGACAATTGGTTTGAAGGAAACTGTGGTGGTTCTCTGATTAAAAGACTCGATCAAATGGGGTATTCAATGAGGAATCTCATGGCTGTTCTAAACCAACTATCAATGATTCATGATCAACCACTTCACCCTTGGTGAGTTCTCTAATTCATCATGTACGAGTTGGACAACTTGATGTGAAAATTCAGGTAATAATTATTATGGTAACCATTAGGGTTTATATGATCCTTACATTTTAGGTAATTATGGGTTACTCTATGATATGATGGAAAATGAAGGGCATGAGATAAACATGAGGTTAAAATATGTTATGATTATTCTTGAAGATTGTATCTCATTTTGGGGAATGTTTTAAGAATTATATAGTTTTTGAAAAAGGACAACACGCAGACTGTGTGACAACCCGTCGCGTCGGACAAAGCTGCGAGAATCGAACCCACAACCAAAGTGCGACTGGTATTTATCGCCTAACACTAGACTACGTGAAGTCCCTGGTTAGTTTGACTGATTCTTTTTAGTTATATGATTTTATGAATTAAGAGTAAGTTGATTTTGGGTTATTTATGAAAATGATTAACCTATCATAGACGATATGTGATTAGGTTAATTACTTTTCAATATGAGACTTTAGGAGCAACTGATGTTGTTTAGAGATAAATGTTATGATTTAACTTGGAAGACTATGTGACTAAATCCTTCAAATATTTGGGTTTCAATCTTATATTGGTTTACTTTGAAGAATTTTATGGGCAAATTGTTTATCGGATGATCCTTGTTGAACTTTGGGTTTTGTTTGACAAATTTTGGAGATTAGGAATAGATTTTCTTTTTATAAAGGGTTATCCTTTTTTGGATTATCTGATCTTGAACTAGCCTGTTTGGTTTTGGTTAAAGTCTAAAGACATGGGAAGTATATAGTTCTCTTTTTTGGATTAGGTGATTCTCTAGAAGTTGATTATAGTACTCTTAATGCGAACAAGTCTCCCTAAATACTTGTCTTTTGGAAAAAATATGAGTTTGATTAAGGAATCTAGTAAAAGTTGAAAGTCAACATGATAAGTGATTACGTTTCCTTGTGAATAAAATTCCTCAATAAAAGTAACTTAAAACAAAAATGTTGTCTATTAACTTTTCCTACTGGGGAACCCCACACCGTTTAACCCATCACAATTTTGTGATTTTCTTATTGTTAACTTTCTCCTAAACATGTTTTCTATCACTCTCCATCAGAACATGACCCTATGTTTTCTCCTCCATGTCCATGTTTTCCTACATGGATTACTCGTATGGGTTAACCCGGGTGACCTCTGTACTTATATTTCTTTATTTTAAAGTGATTGTTTTTGCCGACTCTTGTTCTGATGTGGGACTTTCAAGGATTTTTCCAAGCTCAATTTTTTAAAATTGAGAGGACGCAATTCCCAAAAGGGGGGAAGGATGTAACACCCCAGGTAAATAAAGATTATGACATTTTCATATTTATCCATATTTTTGAATAAAGTATTAATATGACTTTAAAGGGGACTCTATGCTTGATGGCGTACCCAACAAGCAACAATGAGTTTCTTGGGAATCTTACATTGCACTCTAATAATAAAATAATATTATTTTAAATGGCAGTTAACATGTAGCCGTTGTAATGGAGGGAATAGATATAAATACCGAAAATATGATTATATATGTTTTTAAATGTTTTTACATTTATAAAATAAAAGATAAAGGCTTAAAATACAGAAAGAATTCAATTTTAGGCGTATATGCCCTAGTTTTCACTAAAGGTTCACTTGTCGCCTTTTGATGGAGAACCGTCATTAAATATAATTTTGATCACCCTTATACATTCTTTTGGACCAAATAAAACTCTTATTAAGAATTGGGACATCAAATTTTAATTTGTGTAATTTTTTGGTATCTTTCCAATAAAGTTCATTTGTTTAATGAATAGTGTAAAATGTTGTGTTTTAATTCAAAACCTCTTTTTAATCTAATTTATTTATATGATTAGATAATATTTTGAATTGGTTTTAAGGTGAAATTAGAAAATATTTTTACCATTAAATTCAATAGTGGTCATTGAAATTAATTTCACTTTGAAATCGGACTTAAACTAGTGTCAATCTTTTGATACTTATTGTTTCATAAAAACACGCTATTTGTCATGACAGTGGGAATTAATTATTAAATTAATTAATGTGCCTTATATGTTTTGAATTTTTTAAAACGGACTTCATTTTTGAATTCAGAATATCAAATATAGCTTAGGGTGAATTTTTGGGATTTTTCTAAAAAACTTCAATTTTTGATGAATAGTGAAACCACTAAGTAGTACTTATAAAAATTGATTTTTCCATTTAAATGGAATTTTTCCATCTTTGTGTTTTGAATTTCAAAAATCCGACATACATGGTTGTCATTAAGAAGTAAAATGTGGTTCAATGGGATAAAACGAATTTTTTGGTGAATAGTAACTTATTAAGTTTTTAATCGCGATTAGTGGTAATTAGTGTAGTTTAAGGTAAAAATGATATTATAAGAATGTGAAAACTCCATGAAAATTGTCCTACACCTATTGGGTGAGTCATGTCCGACCAAGAAAAGCCATGGGCCAACTCTGGGACCCCATGGAGCCACTTTAGTTGGAAAATGACAATAATATATTTTTATTTAATGTTAAAATTAAATTGACACAAACATGAGTTGTTTTACGAAAATAGTTTTTATGTAGGGATAAACAAGTCCAAATTTTGATTATAAATAGTCATTGGAAATATAAAAATATTTCATACATCATAGTATTTTTTTTATAATTTTTAGACATTAAATAAATTAAATTATTTATGACATAATAATGATGCAGCGATGACATCATTATTTGACGATTTAAATAAAATGGAAAGATAATGTAAAATATATGAACTAGACATGTCCAAAACTTATTGTATGGGTGGATTTCGAACCCTTATCACCTTATCCACGAAATATATCAATGTGGGACCTTTTAAAACCGAAACACATTTTCAAATAAAGTAATATTTCTTACATTCCAAAAGTTCCCCTCCTCTCCTCTTATAAAAGGCCCCCACCTCTACCTCATTTCACACACTCCTCAAGCACTTGGCTCGTCCAACCCCTGCCCATTTACTCTCTCCAAATCCCTCTACTCATCCTATAGGATTCCCTTTGGGCATAATCCTTTCAAAGGAAGCCTTTAGGCTCAAATCAAAAGGAGTTACACTTTTAAAGGTAATTCATTCT
Source organism: Viscum album (assembly GCA_963277665.1). Lineage (NCBI taxonomy): Eukaryota > Viridiplantae > Streptophyta > Magnoliopsida > Santalales > Viscaceae > Viscum > Viscum album. The sequence goes on from OY728157.1 coordinate 476,298,797, forward strand.
CTCATGTTCATTTGTTTTATTTTGATTATCCAACCCCCTAAACTCTTTTTATTTACTTCTTTTGTAACAACACCAGTATCTTCAATATACTAGGATGTTGGTATAATATTTATTCGACCTACACTCTCACACAAATACATCAAATGGTTAAAGAACATACGGTTTCCGTGGATGGCGAAATTCTGCCTCCCGAAACGATGATTGTTCAATACTCATTTAACACCTTCAAAGGTGGCCATTATGATGTCACTATTTTTATATATGATATATAATATGTTTATTTTTTACTTATTCTTCTGTATTTTTCATTTTTGTCTTACCTTTATGGCTTCCATTTTGGGTATACACGATATCTTCATTTTAGGAAGTGCGGACTACCGCCCCCTCAAAGTGATGTGATTCATTAATGCCATACGTGGGACGTATAAAGGATGAATTTAATGTTATTATATATGATGTTATACTGGAATTATTATATACCTCTATATCATTATTATTTCTTTCCATTAAAGCATGAGATAGAAATGAAAGTAGCTTTCATGCGTACGTACGGCTTACCGTCTCCATGAACGGTGCATTTCATTTCTTATCCTCAAATGTAATGTACTACTATAAGTACATGTATATAATGGATATATATGATGAATGATATATCTAAATGATGAATATAATTCTGTAATTAAAATATACATACCTCTCATTTATTTTTAATTCCATTAATATGACAAAGAAATGAAAGTAGCGTTCATGTGTACGTTCGGCTTACCGTCTCCATGAACGGTGCATTTCATTTCTTACCTCTAAATGATTATGTAATACTATAAATACATGTATATTATGGATATATATGATATATATGATATCCAAATCAGGAATATCATTCTGTATATAATGAACCTTTGACCACACGAACAACATGTAATTGTAAGAAGTCCACTTTCGACTAAAGAACCAAATATCGACAAAACAAATATTATTAACTTAAATGATTACATAATGTTTATGACATGGTAATAAGTGATATAAATGGAATAATGAACTTGAAAAAGGTTATTAAGGAATTAAAAATTAACTCAAGTTTATTATTCAGGAGATTAAAGAACGATCGAGTCAAGTCGGACCCGAGGTAAGGGATCCTACTCCTCTCTTTCTTTTCAAGTACACACTTTTATGTCATTCCTTTTAAAGCTCATCTTTCTTGTTATTGGGATGATATTTTATAATAAACATACTGTAATTTTTATGTTCATGTGATGAGATACCCTATTCTCTCTCATCAATCCATTTGGGAAGTTTTGAGTGGCGCCGTTAGGCTGCCGAACTTTCGTAAGAGATCTAACCTCTCTCTTTCTTTTTAAGTACTCTCCTTTATGTCACTTATTTTAAACTCATCTTTGTAATGTTGGGGGATGTTATTTTATTTTCCTCTTGCTTTAAATTTTATTGTAATGTGATGATATACCCTATTTGATCTCATCAATCCAAATTCGGAAGTTTTATGTGGCGTCGTTAGGCTGCCGAGTTTTCGTAAGGGATTTTTAATCTCACTTTTATTCCCATGAGATTTATGCTACATTTGCCACAAATTCCATTGAGTGGTGTATTTACTGCCCATTATTCTAATCTTTGTGTAATATAATTTCGTTTATGAGTATTTACATCAATGATCTATTGTCCTTCTTTCATGGGGTGTATGTTTTGAAAGATACCCAAGTCGGTAAGGGAACCTTTCACCCTCCTCTTTTTTAAAAGACTTATTTTGTTGGGTCTTTTAATTTACATATTTTTATGTTGGGATATGTTCTAATATATCTTTATTGATGTAAATTTTATGTCCAAGTGATGAGATACACTTTTTATCGCTCATCAACTCATTTTGATGTGACGCTGTTAGGCTGTCAAGGGAACTTCTTAACCCAATTTCGATTTCTTTGGGTTCAACATGTAGTTATTGAATATGTCATCCTTTGAATACGTGTGAATGACCTTTTATTGTTTTACACTTAATATCCAATTATATTGGGTGTATTTATATTTGTCACACATAATTTTGATATTGATTTATCCTTAATTTAAGGATACCTTCTTTATAAGGGATTTCATCACATTTGACATTTCTATTGAGGGTTCATTGTTGTTATGCACCAATTCACTCTTATATGGTGTATATACTGTCCTTTGGAGTATTATATCATGAATTAATTTATTCTCATGATATTATAAAGTTCTGAATAAATGTTATTCCTCAATTATTATATTCAAGTGTCTCTAATTTTGGTAAAACCCCTCTAACCAAAATATCGTTTTAAATGTTTTAATTATTTGTTCATATTAATATCCATGTTTTAAAAATGGTTTTAAGGATTTACTTATATGGATATTACTGGTTTAAAATTTTTTAGCTTCAATGTGTTATGGGACACTTTGATTCAAAAATCTTTTTATTAAATGTTTTAAATGGTTTTGGAAATGGTTTCTTTTTGTATGGATTAATTATTTCAAAATACTAAAATGTTATGTTGTGATTGAAATGTGGAAATGATTTGGTTCCTTTATGAATATTTTATGTGATACATGTATGTTATGGTTCTTGGTCATTGTTATGAAAATGGGTGGTTCCGAATAAACTAAGGGCTGGTGAGCCCGATATAGCTCTCCAATGCATTGGGTAACGCGAAGGAGTGAATCATTAAGGTTTCTCCGAAGAGATTTTGGGAATATACTGTGATGGGTATTCCAAACGTAACCAAGAGGGTTACTCCCTATGTAAGAATGTTATGAATGCCTCAAGTTACCTTTATGTCTTATGTTTTCTATGATTTATTCATGGTTTGATGAGGTATGTTAAAGTGCCTATGTTTTATGGGTAAAGTATGATTTCATTCTTATGTATATATGAACTCATGTTTCCTTTCCATATTTTTATAACCCTTACTGAACTTGTTATGCTCATCCCAAGTTTTTGAAATGTTTTTCACAGGTAAAGGGAAAGGTACATGATGTGATGATAGTGTCAAGGATGTGTCAAGAAAGAATCCATGTTTTATTTTCAATATGATTCTGTTGATGGGAAGAATGAATACTGTCTTTTATGTAACCACTTTGTTTAAATGAAGAATGTAATGCATGTTTCATGATCTAATTCTCTAAAACTCTAAACCCGAAAATATCCTCAATGTGTAATCTTGTAATAACTCAAGATTAAGTAAGGTTTAAGGCTGGGGCCTTATAGTTGGTATCAGAGGTCGGTTTAGATAACTTTAGAGGTTAGGTTATTCTTTAAGCATAAGTGAAATTACCATAATGGTTAGGATTTCAGAAAGAGTCCTAGTTTTAGATAAAGATAATGAGTAAGTGTATCTTAGTGTTCACCTTCCTCATTAGTACATGATGATTTTGTTGATATACTCACACTGACATTTTTTTAGTGAATGGATGGATCTAGCTGGAACCAAAGTGACAATTGGTTTGAAGGAAACTGTGGTGGTTCTCTGATTAAAAGACTCGATGAAATGGGGTATTCAATGAGGAATCTCATGGCTGTTCTAAACCAACTATCAAGGATTCATGATCAACCACTTCAACCTTGGTGAGTTCTCTAATGAATCATGTACGATATGGACAACTTGATGTGAAAATTCAGGTAATAATTATTAAGGTAACCATTAGGGTTTATATGATCCTTACTTTTTAGGTAATTATGGGTTACTCTATGATATGATGGAAAATGAAGGGCATGAGATAAACTTGAGGTTAAAATATGTTATGATTATTCTTGAAGATTGCATCTCATTTTGGGGAATGTTTTAAGAATTATATAGTTTTGGAAAAAGGACAACACGCAGACTGTGTGACAACCCGTCGCGTCGGACAAAGCTGCGGGAATCGAACCCACAACCAATGTGCGACTGGTATTTATCGCCTACCACTAGACTACATGAAGTCCCTGGTTAGTTTGACTGATTCATTTTAGTTATATGATTATATGAATTAATAGTAAGTTGATTTTGGGTTATTTATGAAAATGATTAACCTATCATAGAGGATATGTGATTAGGTTAATTACTTTTCAATACGAGACTTTAGGAGCAATTGATGTTGTTTGGAGATAAATGTTATGATTTAACTTGGAAGACTATGTGACTAAATCCTTCAAATATTTGGGTTTCAATCTTATATTGGTTTACTATTAAGAATTTTATGGACAAATTGTTTATCGGATGATCCTTGTAGAACTTTGGGTTTTGTTTGACAAATTTTGGAGATTAAGAATAGATTTTCTTTTTATAACGGGTTATCCTTTTTTGGATTATCTGATCTTGTACTAGCCTGTTTGGTTTTGGTTAAAGTATAAAGACATGGGAAGTATATAGTTCTCTTTTGTGGATTAGGTGATTCTCTAGAAGTTTATTATAGTACTCTTAATGGGAACAAGTCTCCCGAAATACTTGTCTTTTGGAAAAAATATGAGTTTGATTAAGGAATCTAGTAAAAGTTGGAAGTCAACATGATAAGTGATTATGTTTCCTTATGAATAAAATTCCTCAATAAAAGTAACTTAAACCAAAAATGTTGTCTATTAACTTTTCCTACTGGGGAACCCAACACCGTTTAACCCATCACAATTTTGTGATTTTCTTATTGTTAACTTTCTCCTAAACATGTTTTCTATCACTCTCCATCAGAACATGACCCTTTGTTTTCTCCTCCATGTCCATGTTTTACTACATGGAGTCCTCGTATGGGTTAACTCGGGTGACCTCTGTACTTATCTTTCTTTATTTTAAAGTGATTGTTCTACCGACTCTTGTTCTGATGTGGGACTTTCAAGGATGTTTCCAAGCTCAATTTTTTAAAATTGCGAGGACGCAATTCCCAAAAGGGGGAAAGGATGTAACACCCCAGGTAAATAAAGAATATGACATTTTCATATTTATCCATATTTTTGAATAAAGTATTAATATGACTTTAAAGGGGACACTATGCTCGATGGCGTACCCAACACGCAACAACGAGTTTCTTGGGAATCTTACGTTGCACTCTAATAATAAAATAATATTATTTTAAATGGTAGTTAACATGTAGCCGTTGTAATGGCGGGAATAGATAGAAATACCGAAAATATGATTATATATGTTTTTAAATGTTTTTTCATTTATACAATAAAAGATAAAGGCTTAAAATACGGAAAGAATTCAATTTTATGCGTATATGCCCTAGTTTTTACTAAAGGTTCACTTGTCGCCTTTTGATGGCGAACCGTCATTAAATATAGTTTTGATCACTCTTATACATTCTTTTGGACCAAATAAAACTCTTATTAAGAATCGGGACATCAAATTTTACTTTGTGTAATTTTTTGGTATCTTTCCAATAAAGTTCATTTTTTTAATGAATAGTGTAAAATGTTGTGTTTTAATTCAAAACCTCTTTTTAATATAATTTATTTAATGATTAGATAATATTTTGAATTGGTTTTAAAGTGAAATTAGAAAATATTTTTACCATTAAATCCAATAGTGGTCGTTGAAATTAATTACACTTTGAAATCGGACTTAAACTAGTGTCAATCTTTTGATACTTATTGTTTCATAAAAACACGCTATTTGTCATGACAGCGGGAATTAATTATTAAATTAATTAATGTGCCTTATATGTTTTGAATTTTGTAAAACGGATATCATTTTTTAATTCAGAATATCAAATATAGCTTAGTGTGAATTTTTGAGATTTTTCTAAAAAACTTCAATTTTTGATGAATAGTGAAACCACTAAGTGGTACTTATAAAAACTGATTTTTCCGTTTAAATGGAATTTTGCCATCTTTGTGTTTTGAATTTCAAAAATCCGACATACATGGTTGCCATTAAGTAGTAAAATGTGGTTCAATGGGATAAAAATAATTTTTTTGTGAATAGTAACTTATTATGTTTTTAATCACGATTAGTGGTAATTAGTGTAGTTTAAGGTAAAAATGATATTATAAGAATGTGAAAACACCATGAAACATGTCCTACACCTAATGGGTGAGTCATGGCCGACCAAGAAAAGCCATGGGACAACTTTGGGACCCCATTGCGCCACTTTAGTTGGAAAATGACAATAATATATTTTTATTTAATGTTAAAATTAAATTGACACAAACATGAGTTGTTTTACGAAAATAGTTTTTATGTAGGGTTACACAAGTAAAAATTTTGATTATAAATATTCATTGGAACGATAAAAAGATTTCATACATCATAGTAGTTTTTTTATAATTTTTAGACATTAAATAAATTAAATTATTTATGACATAATAATGATGCAGCGATGACATCATTATTTGACGATTTAAATAAAATGAAAAGATAATGTAAAATATATGAACTAAACATGTACAAAACTTATTGTATGGGTGGACATCGAACCCTTATCACCTTATCCACGAAATATATCAATGTGGGACCTTTTAAAACCGAAACACATTTTCAAATAAAGTAATATTTCTTACTTTCCAAAAGTGCCCCTCCTCTCCTTTTATAAAAGGCCCCCACCTCTACCTCATTTCACACACTCCTCAAGCCCTTGGCTCAGCCAACCCCTGACCATTTACACTCTCCACATCCCTCTTCTCATCCTAGAGGATTCCCTTTGGGCATAATCCTTTCAAAGGAAGCCTTTAGGCTCAAATCAAAAGGAGTTACACTTTTAAAGGTAATTCATTCTCCAATGTTCATTTGTTTTATTTTGATTCTCCAACCCCCTAAACTCTTTTTATTCACTTCTTTAGTAACAAAAACAGTATATTAAATATACTAGGATGTTGGTATAATATTTATTCGACCTACACTCTCACACAACTACATCAAATGGTTAAAGAACATACGGTTTCCGTGGATGGCGAAATTCTGCCTCCCGAAACGATGATTGTTCAATACTCATTTAACACCTTCAAAGGCGGCTATTATGATGTCACTATTTTTATATATGATATATAATATTTTTATGTTTTACTTATGCTTCTGTATTTTTCATTTTTGTCTTACATTTATGGCTTACATTATGGGTATACGCGATATCTTCATTTTAGGAAGTGCGGACTACCGCCCCCTCAAAGTGATGTGATTCGTTAATGCCATACGTGGGACGTATAAAGGATGGATTTAATGTTATTATATATGATGTTATACTGGAATTATTATATACCTCTATATAATTATTATTTCTTTCCATTAAAGTATGATATAGAAATGAAAGTAGCGTTCATGCGTACGTACGGCTTACCGTCTCCATGAACGGTGCATTTCATTTCTTATCTCCAAATGTAATGTACTATTATAAGTAAATGTATATAATGGATATATATGATGAATGATATATCTAAATGATTAATATAATTCTGTAATTAAAATATACATACCTCTCATTTAGTTTTAATTCCATTAATATGACAAAGAAATGGAAGTAGCGTTCATGCGTACGTACGGCTTACCGTCTCCATGAACGGTGCATTACATTTCTTACCTCTAAATGATTATGTAATATTATAAATACATGTATATGATGGATATATATGATATATATGATATCCAAATCAGGAATGTCATTCTGGATATAAAGAACCTTTGACCACACGAACAACATGTAATTGTAAGAAGTCAACTTTCGACTTAAGAACCAAATATCGGCAAAACAAATATTATTAACTTAAATGATTACATGATGTTTATGACATGGTAATAAGTGATATAAATGGAATAATGAACTTGAAAAAGGTTCTTAAGGAATTAGAAATTAACTCAAGTTTATTATTCAGGATATTAAAGAACGATCGAGTCAAGTCGGACCCGAGGTAAGGGATCCTACTCCTCTCTTTCTTTTCAAGTACACACTTTTATGTCATTCCTTTTAAAGCTCATCTTTCATGTTATTGGGATTATATTTTATATTAAAAATACTGTAATTTTTATGTTCATGTGATGAGAGACCCTATTCTCTCTCATCAATCCATTTTGGATGTTTTGAGTGGCGCCGTTAGGCTGCCGAACTTTTGTAAGAGATCTAACCTCTCTCTTTCTTTTTAAGTACTCTCCTTTATGTCACTTATATTAAACTAATCTTTGTAATGTTGGGGGATGTTATTTTATTTTCCTCTTGCTGTACATTTTATTGTAATGTGATGAGATACCCTATTTGATCTCATCAATCCAAATTCGGATGTTTTATATGGTGTCGTTAGGCTGTCGAGTTTTCGTAAGGGATTTTTAATCTCACTTTTATTCCCATGAGATTTATGCTACATTTGCCACAAATTACATTGAGTGGTGTATGTACTGCCCATTATTCTACTCTTTGTGTAATATAATTTCGTTTATGAGTATTTACATCAATGATCTATTGTCCTTCTTTCATGGGGTGTATGTTTTGAAAGATACCCAAGTCGGTAAGGGAACCTTTCACCCGCCTCTTTTTTAAAAGACTTCTTTTGTTGGGTCTTTTAATTTACATATTTTTATGTTGGGATATGTTCTCATATATCTTTATTGATGTAAATTTTATGTCCAAGTGATGAGATACACTTTTTATCGCTCATCAACTCATTTTGATGTGATGTCGTTAGGCTGTCAAGGGAACTTCTTTACCCAATTTCGATTTCTTTGGGTTCAACATGTAGTTATTGAATATGTAATCCTTTGAATATGTGTGAATTACTTTTTATTGTTTTACACTTAATATCCAATTATATTTGGTGTATTTATATTTGTCACACATAATTTTGATATTTATTTATCCTTAATTTAAGGATACCTTCTTTATAAGGGATTTCATCACATTTGACATTTCTATTGAGGGTTCATTGTTGTTATGCACCAATTCACTCTTATATGGTGTATATACTGTCCTTTGGAGTATTATATCATGAATTAATTTATTCTCATGATATTATAAAGTTCTGACTAAATGTTATTCCTCAATTATTGTATTCAAGTGTCTCTAATTTTGGTAAAACCCCTCTAACCAAAATATCGTTTTAAATGTTTTAATTATTTGTTCTTATTAATATCCATGTTTTAAAAATGGTTTTAAGGATTTACTTATATGGATATTAATGGTTTAAAATTTTTATCTTCCAGGTGGTATGGGACACTTTGATTCAAAAATCTTTTTATCAAATGTTTTAAATGGTTTTGGAAATGGTTTCTTTTTTTATGGATTCATTATTTCAAAATACTAAAATGTTATGTTGTGATTGAAATGTGGAAATGTTTTGTTTCCTTTATGAATATTTTATGTGATACATGTATGTTATGGTTCTTGCGAATTGTTATGAAAACGGGTGGTTCTGAATAAACTAAGGGCGGGTGAGCCCGATATAGCTCTCCAATGCATTGGGTAACGCGAAGGAGTGAAATGTTAAGGTTTCTCCGAAGAGATTTTGGGAATATACTGTGATGGGTATTCCAAACGTAACCAAGAGGGTTACTCCCTATGTAATAATGTTATGAATGCCTCAAGTTACCTTTATGACTTATGTTTTCTATGATTTATTCATGGTTTGATGAGGTATGTTAAAGTGCCTATGTTTTATGGGTAAAGTATGATTTCATTCTTATGTATATATGAACTCATGTTTCCTTTCCATATTTTTATAACCCTTACTGAGCTTTTTATGCTCATCCCAAGTTTTTGAAATGTTTTTCACAGGTCAAGGGAAAGGTACATGATGTGATGATAGTGTCAAGGATGTGTCAAGAAAAAATCCATGTTTTATTTTCAATATGTTTCCGTTGATGGGAAGAATGAATACTGTCTTTTATGTAACCACTTTGTTTAAATGTGGAATGTAATGCAAGTTTCATGATCTAATTCTCTAAAACTCTAAACCTGAAAAGAACCTCAATGTGTAATCTTGTAATAACTCAAGATTAAGTAAGGTTTAAGGCGGGGGCCTTATATTCATCATCCACATTTAACATTCAAGAATGATTATAAAAATATATATTATTAAAAATTATGAAATATATATCATAATAATTCTATTTTAATAATATATATATATATATATATCATTCAATTACTTCAATTCAATACGATAGGAAAGCCGAAACAGCATTAATGTGTATGTAGGACTTACCATATCCATGACTGGTGTATTGTATTTCATATATCTATATAATAAATATATTTATATTCAAAATATATATGATATATATATATATATATCATTTTATACATTATGGAAGTAATAACTCATGAGCTATGTAATATGATTATGAATAACAAGTCAAAACACGAATGATAATGGAATGGATTATTACCTGAAATGTTATGTTGACATGGAAATTATTAGTAAAACTGTAATATAAACCCATAAAAGAATCATATATGATATAATAAATATTATTATGATTCTGGTATAAGTTGATAATATGTTTGAAAACATTATACAGTAGTTTCAGACACATACATAGATTATCAGACTTAAGGTAAGGGAATTTCCCTCTCACTTTTAATTTTCATAACATATAAGCCATGTTCACCAGTTATTTCTTTTGTGTGGTTTATTTAAAAACCCTATTATATATTATATATTGAATACATTTATCTTCATGTTATTTTAATATTTATTTGAATATATTGTTCTTATTATATAAATATTCAATTTGGTTATGGACGGTTTGAATGTTTAATTAATTAATCATTTCTTCTTTTCAATATTGTTGATATTACCATACATAGTTATTTATTTGTATATATTAGATTATAAGGATTTTTTTTGGCTATTTTTAGGTTCATTAAAATGTTTTCAAAAATAATTCTTTTAACATTTTTACATTAGGGTTAATTTCACAAAATCATTATTATCTAAGATTGTTTATACGTAAGTATCTACTAGAAAACATTTATCATCAATGTCCATGTATCTATAAAATGTATTTAAAATTATTATTAGTATATTTAAAGAAACTTTTTTCCCACATTATACTTTTTTTAAAATATTTGGAATGTAATATATCGATCATTTTCTAAATGCAGTACTTTTTACCTATTTGAAAAATTAAGGGAAGAATGTTATTTTACTTGTATGGCGCAAGAGACTATTTTACACCATTATGAAACCGTATAATTTTCAATCATCCCTTACAAGTATACATGTTAATTTTAATGAAATTATTTATTTTATAATTTTACAAAATTTAAACAATTTAATGTAAAAAATGTATAATTCTCTCAACGAGGTTTAATGGGTTCATTAGAATATTTTCATCTATTTAAACAACCTTTGTTAGATTTTATGCTTAATTGAGGTTGATTTATTATGATACAATATTCAATATTTTTCTGATGTTTTTTTGATTTAATTTAATGTGGGTGATTTACTTTTATATCAATCATAGTTTATAGTTAATGTATTAACATTTCATTTTCTAGTTTTAAAAAAAAATTTGTGTTATGTTTTACCACGTTCATAAGAGGAATGCATTGGACTTTGTAAGTGATGGATGGGGCCATCTATATCTCCTCAATGCATTGGTAGGTCTAATGATACAAACTACTCTCTTGGAACAAGGCTTTGGCAGTACGGTTATATATGGTCTTCAAACAATCCCTTGGTGGTATGGTTATGGTGACTGTAATTATGAATTACCACATTATTATATTTGTTTTTAATATTACATGTGATTATTAGATTAGTATAATATCCATGTGAATGTTTAAATGGCCTTATTTGATTTATTATTTTTGTATTATACATAATTTAATGTTTAAAATGCTAATGTTTTAATTTTATACCATGCATTAAAATTTTATGTTTATTTATAAATGATTCTGCTGTATGGTTTAACCATACCAAGAATCTCAGATCACCCCTTTCATTGGTTTTATTTTCCTAGTTTTCCATGATGTATATTATGATTAATATACATGGATATGCTAAAATAATAAAGTCATTATCTATTGGTTATCAATGTTGTATTTTCTATTTTGAAATTTTATGAAATGTTAATGTATGTAGTATATTTTTCAAGGATACTAAACTGATCGATTCTTTTGGATTGGATTGTTTATCATCATGCCAATTTATTAAAATAATTCACTGGCTCTAGGAATCTGGGGCCGCAGTTCCATTATTGGTATGAAAATATTTTTAGAAATGACCATGGGAAGTAGATTTAGAAAATATAGATTATAGATTATAACCCTAATATAGACATAAGAGTATATGTATAGAGGAAAATCATAAAATTATGGTAATGCATATATTATGTAGGTATTCAAAAAAATACATCCTTGTATGGATAATACAAGTGTACATGGTTCTAATATAGATGTACCTTGGTGTAATAACTATGAAAGAGTGTCTAAGATTTATTTGGGGTAAGCTAGTACATGATAGTCTGCCATACTACTCACATGGTTTGACAGTCTTTGGGGATATGATTAAGATAAATCAAATTTTCATTAAAAACATTAATGAATATTTTATGACCAAATATGTCCCCAATAAATCCATTATTATGATTACATGATTAGATATGTGTAAATATTCAATTTATGTTAATTTTTTTTTGTATTTTATGGATTATACATTATGATATGATCAATCCAAGTGTATGATTCCATTTTGGGATTGTGCCTAGTAGAACGAATGTGAACCTCACTAATTCACATTATCCAAATAGTGAAAATGATCATATCATTCATTTTATTATGCCAATATTTCATAGTGAAATAATCTCCCAAGAATTATCATCATATCCAGACATAGTATATTATGATAGTGGGATAGGTAAATAATACCCTAAGTATTTTGGATTTGGATTAAATCATGAGAGTAGAAGGATAGATATGAAAAATTTGGATAACGAGAATAAGGGAAAGAAGTATTTTTCCAAATGTGATAATTTTTGAATGAAACACCCTAATGTCAACTTACGATGAAAAAACTTTTGCTTCAAGTGTGGTAAAAAATAACACCATGTACATAATTGTAAGAGAATAAAAGAATTTTCTAAAGTTCAATGATTCAAATTTATGAATATTTTGATCAACGTAAGATAATTCCCCAATAATAAATGGATTAAACCCCAAAAATTACAAATGGATCATAATCAAGATTATGCTTCTACCAAGGATGAAGTGGAATGACTAATGTGTTAATATTGGGATTTATGAATTATGTTATTTTAGTATTGTATCTATGATGTACCAATTATATAAATTATGAAAATAAATAATGATTGTATTTCTATACTATTTAATTTATGGTTTTGAGATTATATGGTACCATGTATAGTGACATACATTCAAGTTATACTTTTTGGAAAATATATTGTTAAGGGATAGATAACTTTTAATATGTTTGTAATACTAGGATAATGATATTGTAATAAATAGATTATTTATTTGTATAAGGTATATTGGATATTATTGACAACCTTGTAACTTCATAATGGTTTGTTGATTCCATCATTATTGGAGTTTAAAACATTTTTGGGTTTAAGGAGTATATACAATAGTCTATGTTTTATGTAAGGAATAGTGAAGAATGGACATATTCAAAACGGTATTAGGGTAATTCAATATATTCCCCTGATTTAAGCAGATACAAGATGAATTTGTTCACATGTTTTCTATGTGATATAAGATATCTAAATTATGTTATGTTGATTTTAGAAATTTAGCGACCTTCCTTATACTTTTATGGATGGTGAGTTTGGAAAGAAGTATTTTAGATAAGCCTAAATAATGGAATGGATTATGTGGGACATTGGATTGTATGGTTTAAGGTTAAAACATTTTTTAATTTTATTTTATAATGTTATAATAATAATGTTTTATGAAGACGGAATCCCATAGGGTTGGTGACAATCTATCGTGTCAAACAAAGTTACGAGAATTAAACCCACAACCAAAGTGAAAAAGGACTTTATCACCAACCACTAGCGTACATGATGTCCCAGATTGTATATTGTAGTGGTTTTATTTAAATTATTTGATAGATGTATTATAAATCCATTTTTAGAACCCTATATACTAACGACAAATAGAATATTTTTGAATTTTCTTATTTTGAGAGAAATATGAGTTTGTGGTCGAAATTATTTAAAGGATGAAACTCTACATGTCATGAAAGTATTATTCATTATTCATATTCTACAAAATAAATTAATTGTTAAACTATAGATATTGTATTTAAGAACCCAAAATAATTCCTCATAAATTCTTTTCATATGAATCTAATTGTCCCTTAGATCATCATAGACTTATTGCTCTGTGATTTTTAACTTTCCCTTCATCATGCTCTCAATCACTATCTATCATTACTTGATGGTTATATTTTTTTCATGTATATGTTTCACTACATGGAACCCTTCTATGTGTTATCTTTGTTAAACTTATTAATTCCATATCTATATATTAAATAATAACATTTATTAACCCTATTTTCGATGTGGTTCTTCTACTAAATAAATTTCTAATATCAATCATTTATTTTTGACATCCAATTTCAAATTATGATGACACAATTTATTGAAATAGGGGAGAATTTAATACACCAGTATTTATATTTAAGTAATCTTCAATAAATTTTGTTCTATGGAACACAGACTTAGCTTGCGTAACACACAAGATTAAGTCTATACAAAACAACTCTTTAGTGTTAAAATTATTTAAATGATATATTCATAATTTCTCCATTAAATCTAGTAATATAAATAGTTATATTTAATTTTTAAAATTAATTTATAATTTTTTTACATAAGTAAAACATATTTTTAATGAATTTTATAATTTTTGGTAAAATTTTTATATGGTTAGAAATTACTATTTTATTAAAATAACTACATTTGATGTCCCATTGTGAACAATAATAAATTTAATTTTACACAAAATTAGAATTTTATTTCGGTAATATAGAATTAATTTTTGAATATGGAATATCCAAAATATCTTATGGTGATTTTTTTGTATTTTTCTAAAGACATTCAATTTTAATGAATAGTGAAAAACACTGCATTATTGTTAAAAACAGACTTTTTCATTTAAATAATTATTTTTAGTTAAAAATATTTTTAATTTCAAAAAAGATAAATTATTCATATATTAACCCAATTTAGTTCAATTTATTCATTTTTATAATATAAATAGATATAAAAATTCATTAAACTTTTTTAATGACTTTTTACTCACCTTCTAACCACATTTATAGATTATCATTAAACACAATTTTACCTCTTCTGTGAATTGAATTTAGAATATATGAAAAAAAAATTGTATTAATAATGAAAAATTTGTTCTAATAGGATAAAAATAATTTTTGGTGATTAATAACTTTCTAATTTTTTTTACCTCGGTTAAAGGTAAATAATGAAATTAATGGTAAAAATAATATTATAATAATATAAAATTTAAGTAACACATGACCTAATTTAATTGTATAAATACTTTGAAATGAAAATAACCTTAGGTAAAAATAGAGATCATTTTTTTGAAACTTGTGTTTGATTAGGAAATTTATTATAATTTATTTAACGAAGAGAGAAAAATGCCATATTAAAATTTTAATAACTATTTTATTTTTAACATGTGGCTATATAAACTCATGGATAACTATATATAATATTTATAAATAAAATAAATTTATCTACATTATGTTAATTTATTTATAATTTTTATACATTAAATAAATAAAATAAATGCTATCACATTGATGATTTAGTAATTATTTAATTAATTGAGATACCAAATAAATGATACTAAGAATGTTAAAAAAAATATAACTTGAATTAATTATTGATATAAAACAACTTTATAGAAAAATTATATATCTTAGTGACATATTTAAAGTATTTTCTCAATGTTATTATTATTATTTTTGATAATTTTAAAAATATAAATATTGGATAGTATTAAAATTGACATAGATGATATTTTAAAATAAATATTATTTTATTAAACAATATAAAATTAATAAAACTATAAGGTTCATCAAAATGACTTGGATAATGTCCAATATGACATAAATGATCTAATTAGGGTTTTTAACAATTTATAATATCTATATAAACCATATAGTGTAAAAATACAAGAAGACATGGTAAGAGTTAAACTGTTTAAGTAAGGGTTACATCTAAAATATAAGGATACTTTTATGAAAAAACATGTCTAAAATTCATTGGATGAGAGGATTTAGATCCATCCTTATCATATATTCAAAATAAATCACTTTTTATCTCATTTATACTATAAATCACTTTATAATAATCTAATATTTTAAGATTTTCCAATAGTGCATGTCACCTCTCTTATAAAAGGACATTCCTCCTCTTAATTTACACCTCTACATACCTTTTACTCTACTAACACCTAACCATTTATTCTCAAAATATCCCTAAATAAATATTAGTAGCCATATATTTGGAATAAATCCATATTATCGAGTCATTTTGTCATTATCAAAAGGAGATACCCGAAAAAGAGGTAATTGTTTTATCACTTCTTTTAATGTTCTTTTCTTCCTATACTTTTTCATCCTATATTGATTCCATAATAAATTATTAAATATTTAATATAATATATTCTGAGAAGTTTATATTGTTATAGTAAAACCATATTCCCAGTTTTACCAATCATTCGAAAAAAATATCACCATGTGTGCGTACGTACAGCTTACCGTCCACTACAGGTAATAGCCGCATAGCGACGGTTTTTTTGGATATGGTGGAGGTTTCCAAAAACCACTGCTAAATTTTGTTTCAACATACTATATTCTATGTTTTCTTCAATTTTATGGTGGTTTTTGGTAACAGTCATAAACATCGCATTTCACAGCTGTTGGTCATGGGTTTAGCGGCAGTTTTCGAAGATAGAATGTTTTTTTTCAAGGCGGTTTAAACCTCTATGAAAGAAAACCATTTTCTCTGAGAATACTGTCGCTAAAGCCACGAAAAATCATCAAGAAATGGTAATGGGGAATAAAAACTATCTTTCAATTTTTTTAATAACTGGGATATTATTGTATGTAGTGGAAGTATAACCCACCGACGGTAATAATATACCAAATTATAGAAGGGGTTTTAACCACCACTAAAAATAATCAATTTACTTAGCTAAGGTTTAAACCACCACTAATGGTAAATTTATAAAAAAATACAGTTGGTTCTATAGCCCCAGTACTAGTGACCTGGAAAAAAATGTTCCAATTTCACAATCACATACATCCTGAATCCAAAAGAATATAAGGTAACCAACATTTTCATAAGAAAAAACACAGTCGAATCCACACCCTTATTCAATTTGGAAACACATAATAGAGATAAATAATATGGCAGGGTGGAGAATTATGATATTATAGGATACCACATTATGGTTAAAATATTGAAATGTGAGAGATCTAAAAGAATAAGTGAATTCCATTGTGGGAGTTACCATACCATTTCAATTATATAGTCATAAGAGAAATATATTGATCAATCCATAACTCATAAAATTTCAACCTATATGAAATTTTCCAATTTGTTGGGATCCTGATTCAAGGTGTTATATATGATCAATTTCTCCCTTTAAAAAATGTGTGGGTGGACCATGAGAAAATTCCGACTCTTTTTGGGCTATTTCCATGTTTAGTGAAAGGGACCAATTCCACATGTTATGAGTAAAGGTCATCCCATTCACGATGGAATTGAAATACATCCTAAACAAGATAGATGAAAATTTATTAGGGTGTTAGAACATATTGCGTTTTGTATTCATATGGGGATGGATAAAATGTACATAAATACTATATTTAAGAGATAGTGGATGGTGTGGGGATATAAAATAATGTCTTATTCTCACATTTTTAGGTTTACGAGGTTAATTTCTACACTAATATATAGTTCTATTCTTCTTGTGAGGGATGCACATAGGGGGGTGTGGTCAAGGACAGTCAATAAGGTGTTGATGTTTGATACGGGGTAGACTTTCAATCTAGATGTTTCTATATTAGAGGAGTTATACAATTTGCTATATTAGATCAACAAAGGGAAGAATCTACTCCATGTATAAAGGGACTTTCAATTCTTAAATTTCATTGTAGTAACCCACATGGGGGGATATGATTATTAAGACCACATGTCTCCACCCTATACCAATTTACATCCAACCATTCGAAACATCCCCTGAAGCTTCCCACTCATGTCACACCCTATTGATGTGTTTAAAATGGCCAGGTCAAGAGAAAGAATCATGTTCCACCCA
This sequence comes from Viscum album, assembly GCA_963277665.1. NCBI lineage: Eukaryota > Viridiplantae > Streptophyta > Magnoliopsida > Santalales > Viscaceae > Viscum > Viscum album. Next base: position 476,317,025 of record OY728157.1, read on the forward strand.
TTCCCTCTCTCAACAGGGATGGTGAATTATGATGTTACATGAACCATCATAAAACGGTCATACCTCTTGGCCTCATGAGGTGGGGTACTAGTGGTGAGGGATGATTTCAATCTGATAAATGATCCATAAAATCCACATTAGTTTGAAAATTTAGTTCACTTGCATGTTGTAACTGACTCCAAATTCGTACAGTGGTGTGTGTGAAGAATTCAAACCTTCATTCCTGAAGATAATCTAGCGCATATTCATGAATAAGTATGGGAAAAGGGAGACAAAAGATCCCACCACAAGCTTCTTCATACATGCATATCCATGAGTACACATAGTTTATGGAGAACATGATTATTAGGATAGATTCTGAAGTGAGAAACTACAAAGGCTTAAGAAAGAGTGTCCCCATAACAGCACAATCATGGGAGAGCAGCATGTGGTGCTCCTCAAGGAGTTGGAGTCATCCCAATGGGTTATTAATATCAGTTTTATATGAAATTATTGACACTAAACATGTCTGTGTCATGGGAATGTGGCATATAAAGGATCAAAAATATTGGGAATGTTATAGTATGATGAAGGAGATCCCTATTTTGTATTCTATGAGTTCATTGTTTTAATAGTTCAAGGTAGTTTTTTCACCATGTGGATAGCTTTAGCGATGTCATTTTTGCTGAATCCTAGGATAACAGGTTCTTACATAGAATGTTCACTACTCCCTGTGGGATATAGAAAAAACTAAATATATATTGGATTCATTTCGTCGAGCTAGTACATGCCACGTTAGGATTTCACATTCACCATGATAGGGCGGTGTGGTATGTAATGGAGCATGTGTATCTGATCAATTCATGGGTAACTGAAATCCACCTTACTGGACAAGTGATAGTTATTATGGCCATTACAACCCCTACTAATATCTACCACGTAAATATTCATATAAAAATCATCATAAATATAACTATAAATTTATAATTTCTTCCTGACTCATTTTTTACATGTTCAGGAATTGGGAATAGAGAAGGTAGAGGTTCATGATGTGTTTGATATGGAGGAAGAGGGGTACCATGAATGGTGTTATTCCATCCATTGATGATCACTTCCCTACCACCAGGAATCGTAATCAATGCATTTTTAAATTTTAAGGGCGTCAGTTCTAACCTCTTGGTACTCTCCCGAAGATCAACAATAAGAGGGATGCGATCCGAGATGAACACTGGAAGACTACACCTAGATATTCCTATGAGGTAACTCCTATAATTGATCTAAAATAATCATCTTTCAAGTTTATTGTCTTATCTTTAATTTATAGTGAACCTTCCCCATGTAAATTTAGTTCTATAAATAGTAACATCAGTTAGGTTATATTGATCTAAGATGCAAGATAAATCATTTACAACAGTTTGAGAAATGTTTTTTCCAATCATATCATTTATTCTCATGATAGTATTTAAGTCTCAAAAAGCAATCCATTTTTTATACATATATCATTCATAAATATAAATATACATTAATAAAACCTTAGGATCATAAATTCCAAGTGTCATTGGAAGTATAGATTTATAATACATAAAAGGAAACATAATAAATAAGAAAAATAGTTCATGAAAATGTAAAGATATAACTCGGTTCCACACATGATACATATACAAACCCATTGTTGCAATAATTGTCCAACATATCATCAATACCACTAATCACTATCAGATGATGAACACATCTCATCACTATATCCACGTCCATCTCTACTTCCTGCTACCGTGTGTAAGAACATTATATTGAAAATTTATTATTTTTGTATATTTATATTTAAAAATAAAAAAATGAAATGTTGGAAATATAAATTATTTTGAATTACATTGATTTTGCTGTTCAAAACTAGTTGAGGAAATACCACCAGGGGAAGATCCTGTCATTTTCTGATATAAACAATGTCCAATTTTAACAAAGTGGGTATCTAAGTCTTCTGTTCCTAAACTATGTTTTGTTGAGAAATAATCTCTCTCTGAGTATCTCAGGGTATATACTAACTACAACCAGGAGTAGATTTAGTTGTAATCTAGGGTGTCCTATGAAAGAAAGCAGATTGTACGGGCCCCAATCCCATATCATGCACTCGACTAGGATGCTCCTTCCCAAGAACATTAGCAACTAGGTCATCCTGGGAGACTGAGTAGGACAACGCATGATTGGAATCCCATTGTTCATTAATTTTTACATATAAATCAAATATCGGTCATATTGTTTTCAATTCAGATTAACATAGTGAAAATTAATAATAATTTATTTTAATAAAAAATGAGTTCATTCCCCCAACATATTTGGATGTATCATTAACAAAACTTCCATCATATGTTTTTATTAACATTCAATCACACTTCTGTTAAGGATGTTAGGTGTCTTAAACTCTGTGACTTCTTTAATCAATGATAAATAAATATTTTAGAATTTTAAAGAGGTAATATTGTCTTATAAATATTTAAACTACTAAAAAGATTACTAATTCCAATCGGCATCTTGGAAAAGTCATTGACCTCATAGTGTAAGGGATGAATTTCTTGGATTTATGCATTGTTCCTTATAAGATCCATAAAAAATAAAATGTAATTTAATAGTAATTTATTCCATGTCATCTCCTCTTAATATACATTTATAAATTTAAAATGAGATTAATATAATAATATATATTAAAATACCATCTACTTCTCATCACAATGTATGTCAACAAAAACATTCCATTTCTCTTTGGGTACCTCATTGGGTAGCTTTTCATACATATGTTGGGTGGTCAATGAAGTATCATTGACATCACTCTATAATTTCCATTTAATGTATTTCCATTTGTATCCCATATTTTTCAATGTCCACTTTCATGATATTAGATCAGCAACCGTAATGTTGAAAAACATCTATACACATAATTTCGTCTTGAAAATATTATAATTTAATAACATAAAGACATTCAATTGTACAATAATCTATTAAAAATACTTTTATTTGGGAATAAAAAATTCATTTTTCCCTGTTAAAGTCATATACTTCAAATCATCATATGAAATAGGAAGGGAAACTGGCCCTGCGACCAGCTGGCCAACAATCTGGCCAAGTAATCCTATGGAATCATCCGCAGGGACCCTAAATGAATAAAATGGGACAGTGATCTTCTCTCTGGTCAGATTCCATACAAATGAACTTTTTATATTTTTCTCCACAATTGAATTGTTTCCATCTTTAATGAACAAACATTTAGTATAAAAAAGTGAAATAAATTTATTCATACTAAAATTTGTACCCATGAAAGTCAACCTCTAGTATCCTAGAGAAGAACTAGATGTGGCACACTGGTCCCTCACTTATAAGGATTTTAAAGGTGTAGGGGATGCCTGAGATGGTGAAGGGATTATCATAGAGAATGTAAGAGATGGTACAAGGGGAGATGGTGTAGTGGGGAAAGATGGTGGTGGTTTAGATGTCTTAGGGAGAGAGACGGAAGGATCATCATCTATTGGTGTGGTCAATGAAATAGTATGGTGCTTCATCATTGGAATTCCTGTCATTAAATCAAATAAAATTATGTTCAAAACATATATTTCAAAAACATTATGTATAATAATTAAAAATTATAATGTATGAATAATACTAACAAACAAAATATACATAACATTGAGAATGAATTACTACACAAATGGAATAATCGGTTCCTAAATGAATTCATAACTGTACATACAATCATTTTCCCCTTCAATCATATCATTTACCTAATCCATTACATCATATAATTTATCCCTCATTTCTAGACTAATATTTTCAATATCCTAATTTAAAAATAAGTATGTTTCTTTCTACTGATGAGATTCAATGTCAAAGGTCAAATCTTCATCTTCATCACCCATATCATACAAATCTCTTTGTTTTACATGAGAAACTACACTACACTCTTCATCAACAACATAATTTAAATTATATACCATTTTTTATTGTGATGATATGATATTTGGATCATGCCATTCATGATCACTAACAAACATCCAGAGAGAGTAGTCCACAGATGTAAATTACAAGGAATCTATTTTGAAACCTCTGATAATATTGACCAAATTGAATTTGAATAAAACTACTGAAAAATCCCCAAGGTAGTTTAATTAAATAATATTAGTCAGCTTTACATAGTAGTCCACTTCAGCAAATGTAAATATGCCACTATTCTGTGTTTTCAAAACCACTTCTCTATTGAATGTAAAAAATCTAAAGCCATTCAAGTTGTAAGTGTCAAAATTTATAACTTGTTTCAGATGACATTGAGCAAGAAAATACAATTCTTCTTACAAATATGCTCGAGTATCAGTATCAATGAGATAAAAGATAAAACATTATTAGATTTACAAAATATATGAGTCATCCAAATAAGTGTATTTATTGAAATATTTAAGAACATACAATTGATGCAAACCCATCTTCAAGCTCTTTATTTACACCTTTAATTATATCTTTCTCATTTTGTGTTCAGACTCTCATTTATCTCTTTGATTGAATATTCACATTTTCAATAAATGGTTTTTCAATTTCACTATTCAGCAACACATGTCTCTGTGCCTGTAATAGTTCCATTTTTTGATATTGTAACAGTTGAAGTCATCCACACTGATCGACCATAAATAAAAAATATTTTTGATTTCCGATGTATTTTAGATTTAGTAAATGTGTCTTCACCACTTCCAAATCGATTAAATCATGTCTCAAATTCATCCATGTATCTAGAACAAAAGTAAATACACTCCTCTTCTAAACAAACCTTATTAATAGAGCCTTCAAGTTGATCTTTATTTCTCATGTATGGCTTAAAATTACCAAGATAAATATTAAATAAAATAAACATAATTATGAATTTAATTAAGTGAAAATAATTTTTTAATGTACTAAAAATAATATAAATATAGTACCTCTATATTTGATACATCCATCGACAACATATGGGCCATCATATTTAGCTTCCTCAACCAAATGCTCTGTTAAATGCATCATGAATGTAAAATATGACGGAGGAAACATCATCTTCATTGCACAATGTGTCAATAGAAACATCTCATGAAGGATGTAATTATCAAAAGGATTTATATATTTCTCACTTATTTTCATAGAATTGTGCGGATTTGGAGTACAACTGCAATAAAATTTTCAAGTAATAATTTACACAATGCCAATGGAAGTAACTGATGTAACAAAATATGTGAATCGAGAAATTTCAATCCATGTAACCTATGATGCATTAAGTAAAACAACCATGAGATGTTACCTGAATACCCATTAGATACCTTCACATTATTTAAAATTATAAGGACTGTATATTTATCCTTATTTTTCATTGAAAAAAATTCTAGAGCATAACTTTAATTGTCATCTGTCCAGAGATCACATTTATTGTCCATTACATGTCAGTCTTTCTGAGCATTGAGATGATCCTTCGACAATCCATGCTCATTTAAAAATGTGAATATAAAATTGTAACAAAAAATCTTCTCAATATTCCTCAAATTAATATTATACTACAAAAATTAAATTCCTAATATGGATTTTGAAGAATAAACATTTTTACTTCCATTATTGTGTTCCTATTTCACTTGACGATGCACTTAAAACTAATTTCCCACTATAATTAAAATAATTCACCTTCCCAAATTATTTTTCAACATTTCCAAGTTTTTCCAATATTTTAGAACCAGTTAACAACGTTGGAGGTGGTCTATGATCAAAGAATTCTATGAATCTTGGTCTGTTTAGCCAAAATCTATGAGTTTCTTCAAGAACTCTTCAATCGCAAAGGAAGAACTATTTTTTACTATGAGGTAGTAATTTTGGATCAAAATCAAAGTTAAAAATAGGAAAATCCAAACATGTTTAAGTGTTCAAACCAAATAAATTTCCTAGTCTATGGGAGTAACTAATGGTCCACATTAGGGAAGCAAGCATTTTGATCATTATTTTAGAATAAGCATCATATATCTCAATACTGTTTCTTCATAACTCCTATAATTCTTTATGTGAAGTCTTCATGTATACAAAAATATCATTTTTAGTCATTTTTTTCAGGTAATAATCATCGAAATGTTCCAATACATTCATTTCATACACATCCATGGAGGCGGATTGTAAGGGATCAAAACAACTAGCCAAATGTTATAACTGGTACTAAAAATGTTAAATGGGTTGAATCCATCAGTAGTCAATCCCAATCGAACATTTCTAGGATTAGTTGAAAAATCTGTATGTAATGAATCACATTTCTTCCATGATATTTAGTTTTAGAGATGTCACACTAACCCATCAATGTTATTATCTACAGAATGACACTTCATGTGTTCTATAGTTTTCGATGACATGAATAATCTTTTCAATTGAAGATTTAAAATAAAGTAATGCAAAACCTTTGCAGGTGTGTTCTTTTTCTTCTTATTTATGGTTTTATATTGATTCATACTTCAAAAATCACACATTCAATTCCATTTAGAAGAAGAACGTTTTTTTTAAAATCCTTTCTACTTGAATCCTCTCACCAATAAAGCAATCAATTATTGGGACAAAAATATATTTTTGTATAATTCAGACCAAGCCTATGAACAACTTCTTTAATATCATAAAAAGGCTCAGGGAGGTTTGTTCCAAAAAATGCATCATGGAACAATTACAATATCATGGGAATTTCCTTATTTGTAATTCAACATAGTAACTTGATATGGTACAACTTCAGCATAAAAGAATGTTTCAAATATTTCAAACATCCACTATAAAACTCTTGATTTCCAGTATCAACTAAACCATGAAAAGTATTTTCCCTAGTGAGGTTTTCTCTCACATTCGTCTCCCTAGAATCAAGAGGAGGATCCAATTATATGTTAAAATCTTGATCTGGTTTTCCAACAGTCTCAAAAAAATCAATTGTCATGTTGGTATTTGTAGCACCCTCACCTGGTTGTTCTGATATATTTTTATGTTGATTTTGGTGACAAGAAATTTTGAATGCATCATTTATATGGTTCTGTGTTTCATTTTCAATTTTCAATGATGTTGGGAGCTCCTTCTATGGATTGAAATCACTCCTCAACACTTCAATAATGTTCAATTCTCAGTACAAAATCCAACAAAAATATTGAGCAGGGAATTACTTCATTATTAAATATTCATAAACATCATCTCTCTTCATCCATCTTCTGAATTTACTATTAGGAAATGTACATCATATTCTCCCTTTAATGGATCAATTAGAAATTTAAAAATCTAAAAACACCTCTAACCCCTTATTATATTGAGATGTGTTCCTCAGAAATATGATCCAGCTATTATCCATGTATATTAAAATGTTCATACATAATATATAAAAAATGAAAACACATAACTATTACAGAATAAGGAAAGAGATTCATATATACTAGTTGAAAAAATTATAAATATTTTAAATATGGTTTTCCGATTTAAATACATATTTTAAATAATAAACCCACCCTTTAGAAAACCAAATCAGAAAAATTAAAAAGATCCAAAAAAATAAGAGTAAAAGGATCCCATCCCTGTGGTTTTTTTTGGATATCATGTTTAGAAAAATAGATGGACAATATAATAATTCCATAACTTTGATATCACTAAGGTAATGTATTGATAAATATTATAAAAATTTATTAAAAGTTAGGAATATGAAATGGAGACAAACTCCTATCTTAAACATGACTCACAACATTAGAAAATACATGGGGAACCAAGATGTAGAACATGCCAGGAATCATCAGGTGGAAAGATTAACAGCTAGGGTAGATGAATCCAAGGCTTATGAGTAAGGTATTTGTTCGTCTAGACACAATAGAAAAATGAAATTCCTAAGATAAATGAAATCATGTATATTAAATTTCCCAAAATAGATCCTCGAATAACACTGAATATTTTACTTGTCAATCTACCATTACAATTACAATTTAATTTTGTTTTAACTATAGAAAGTTGGAAAACCTATTAAATATATTGTTTTATGGAATTAAAATAAAATATTCAATCCAAAAAACATATCAATATACCATTAATTGTTAGGTCATAATTATATGGTAAACATGAACAGGGAATATATAACATTTTAAAAATGTCATGGCTTCATGAGAGTTGATCACATGTCATGATTTAAGGACATGTAATCACAAATTTCCAAAGATATAGCATATTGTAAGATTACAGAAACATAATATAATAAAGATGATCGATTTATCATAATTTAGTAATTAAATATTATGATATAAAATTATTACATTGAAATAATCATAGAAAATCATAGCATAGAGGATCATATATCACTACATGTTTCCATTAATATAGTAGAGTATGCATTATCCCATGATTATCATAACATATTGGAGAAGACACCATTACCTAATATCCAGATATAACCCAATATCATTTATTCAATACTCAAGAAACCAACTATAATTACTCTAATTTACACAATTAATAGAACACAATTAGAATAATAAAAAAGAAGTAACACATGAAACCTAACCAATTTTATTTTCAATTTCAACGTTAAACCAATAGGCACCTTGAAACCCTTTGAAAACTTATTATGCTCCATTAAAAAATTCATAAAACCCAATTATGAATCACATAAAAAATACTAAATTCATTTAATAATGTTATATTATGGAATCACATACCACAAGTATGGAAACTTCCAGAATCGTTTGGAAAACCACAACTACACCACAAAGGGAACCAACAAATGAAAGATAATATCACAACAATAAATATTGAAAATAATGAATGAAGACGATCTACAACCAACACAATTTTAGCTTGAAAATGCTAAAATGGCGCCATGAATCTACTCTAACCAAGAGCCATTTCCAATACTATTTTGAAGTGAAACAATAGTAACACGCTATATTTGACACTCCCCTATTTATGTGCTATCCGATATTCAAGAATTAGTAAAAAAATATGTTGTTAGATGGAGATACATACAATTTCTATGCTATTTTAGAGTAATGGCTACTAAAATTTAACACATTGTATTGGAATATCTGTAATATTCATCCAAACCTACCCAAAATAATACAACAACTGCACCACAAATGTATACATACATGTGCAGAGGGGCGGTGAAAGTACTGACCAGAAGCGATGGGTGGTGAGGAGAAGTGAGAGGCTATTATATGATTCGAGGTCTTCGGGGGGTCTCTGGGGTCGTGGGGGTCACCGGGGTCAAGGTCTCTTAGGGATTCCAGGGGTAGTGGTTGTCGCAAGGGGGTCGAATGTGTCGCACTTGTATCTGGGGGTCACTGAGGTCGCGGGGGTCGTTGGGTCACCGTGGTTGTGCCCATGGATCTAGGGGGTCGCGGGGGTAGGGGGGAGTGGTTATTCCTATAAAAAAACAATTTTACCAATATTTTTTAATAAACCACCACTAAAACCCACCGCTAAAGGCGAATGATGTTGTAGTGGTCTCCATGTCGTGGTCTAAACCTTTTTTCATGTACACATTATTTATATGTGTATAAATATGAATATAAAGAATTTAAATAATAAATATAACATTATATTAATTCTATTAAATTAATATTTAATATAATTACATACCATTTAACCATTATGGAAATGATAGCATCGCTCATGCATACATATGGCATACCATCTACACAACGCGATGATATTCATGTTCCACATTCACCATTCAAGAACTATTATAAAAAATATATATATTAATAATAATTATGAAATATATGAAATAATTATTCTACTATAATTTATATATGTATGTATGTACATATATGTCATTCATTTTCATCCATTCAATACGATAAGAAAACAGAACCAATGTTAATGCGTAGGTACAACCTACCATCTCCAGGAATGGTATATTACATTATATATATATATATCTTTTATATATATTTATATTCAAAATATATATGATATATAAATCATGTTAAACCTTATGGATGTAATTAAGTCATTATCTAAATAATATGATAAATAATAACAACTCAAAACACGTACGATAAAAAATGTTATTATTTCCCGAAATGCTGCTTTAACATAAAAATTATTAACAAAAAGGTAATAAAAATCCATTAATGAATCATATATGATTTCATAAATATTATTATGATACTAGTATAATCTAATAATCTGTTTAAACCCATTATATAATAGATTCTGACTAATATGTTGAGTATCAAACATAAGGTAAGTGAATTTCCATATCACATCTAATATTCTTGAGATATAAGCAATGATCACCACTAATTTCTTGTGTGTGGGGTATATAATGCACCTATTATATTTAATATAAGAAATAAATTTATCTTCATGGTATTTAAAGATTAATTTGATGATATTGGGCTTCTTATTTAAATGTTCAAAGTGGCATGGAAAGCTTGAATGTTTAATGAATTAATCTTTTCTCTTTTCAATATTTTTGATATTATTATAAAAATTTATATATATATATATAAAGGATTATAAAGAAAATTATTTAACTATTTTAATGATTATTCATTTTTTTCAAAAATAAATTCTTTATGGTGTTTATGTAATGGTAAATCTCACAATGTATTTATTATATGATATTGTTTATATGTAAGTATCTACCGATACAACTTTATCATCTATGTACATTCTTCTAATAGAAGAATTTAAAAATATTATTACTATATTTAATGACATATTTATCAATGTTTGATTTTTTTTAAATTGTTTTGAATGTAAGCTTTCCGTCCTTTTTAAAATTATGTACTTTATAACCTTTTCAAAAAATTAATGATAAAATGATTCTTTAACATATATGGCGCTAGAATAAATTTTCTGTTGTTATGATGCCTTAACATTTTGAAGATTCCCTTACAATATTATAAGGTTGTTTTCAGAAGAAATTATTTGTTTTATAATTGTGCTGCATTTAAATGCCATAATAAAAAAATGTATAATTATTTAAATGATTTTTAATGATTGTGTTAGACAATTATTATCTATGTGAACAACTTCTATTGTATTTAATGTTTAACTGAGGTTGATTTATTATGATATAATCATCCATTTATTATTTAAGGATTTATTATTTATTTGACTATGAATTTGATATTTTGATACCATTCATGGTTTATGGTTAAATTATTAAAATTTTGTATGACAGTTTTAATGTGAATGTTGATGTTATGATTTACCCCATTCATAAGAGGAATGAATTGGGATTAGTAAGTAATTGGTGGGGTCTTCAATATCCATTCTAAGCATCAGTAGGTCTCATGAGACATACTAGTGTGTTTTCACATGGCCTTGATGGTATGGTTATTTATGTTCATAGAATGCGTCCTTGACTGTATAGTTATGATATCGAACATTATGTATTCCCTTGTTAAAAGATTAGTTATTGATATTACATATGATTATTCGACTAGTAGAATATTCATGTGAATGTTTAAATGGAGATATTTAATTTATTCATATTATATTATTTAGAAGGTAATTTTTAAAGGATTTTGTTTTAATTTTATACTTTTCCTTAAAAGTTTATACTTTTTTAGGAAATATTATTCTATATTGTTTAACCATACTTATAATTTGAGCTCACCCATTTCTTAGGTATTAATTTCCTAGGATTACAATAATTTTATTGTTATTAATATATAGGGTTAAGTTAGTAGAATAATGGTGTTCTCAAATGATTACTAATGTTGTATTTTATGTTTTTAATTAAAATGTATTGTTTATGTATATAATCTATTTTCCATGGTTGCTAAACTGATCTGTAATTTAGGATTTGATTTTGAATAATCAATCCAATGTGTTAAAATAATGCACTAGCTCAGTTAATCTAGGGTTGGGTCATTATACCCTACGACTCGATATATGTTTTGTATTTTTTGATATTTATTTATATATGTACCTTTTCAGAAACCATAGAATTCACTTATATATTTTAATCATGGATGGTATTAGTTGTTGGTGGTGTACTATGGTGTCTTTTACTCACAACCTACTCAGAAATTTCTGTATACTTTTAGATTTCATGACTATGGATCTGGTGAAGGGAAAGGGACCTATAGTGGAAGGTTAAACATGTAGAGTATGAAGACTCATTTAATGTGGGATGGTGTTTGAGATGGGAATCTACTACTACCTTTTCGTTCAATATTTAAATGTACCATTGATACTTATTATGTTTTAGATATTATATTAGGTATCCTGAATTTTAGTTCCTTCTTATAAAATTATTAAATTTTATACTGGTTATTTCTAATTTGATATATTCCATGATACCAAGAGTATAGTCTCCCTAATGTTGGACATAGGCCCTCGCTGTTAGTCAATAGCCTCTTTCATATTGGGATTCGTGCATGAAATCATGTGGAACTCAAGATTGGACATGTTTATTGTATTTTTATGTTATATAAAATATCAAAGGGGAATTATTTACACCTTATAAAAGAAGACATGTTAATAATATAACATATGTTTCAAAGAATATAATTTTAGATGATAAATCCTTACTGCATGGGTGAGTTCTAAAATTAAAACCCATTGGATGAATTAATGTCAATGGTAACATTAAATATAATTAAATAAATAGGATAAATTGTATAACAAGTCAATGGGTATGTATATACACCTCATAAACATAAATAGATGAATAACAAAAAAATGTCCCAACAGAATAATATTGAGATGAAGAATCCATTACTTATGTTAGAATTGATTCATAATACTTCTAACCTATCGTATAATAAATTTATATAAATTATAAGTATATAAATAAACCATATAAATATTTATTATACAATATATATATGGTTTAATTATAATATATTATCATTGATTTTTTAATAATTTGTTATTAAAATAATTGTTCTATGTGATAACTATTTGACTTTTTATGTATGTTTTGATTCCATTGTTATCGTACTTGAATCCAAATTATGTTTACATCATCAGAATAATGTTAATAATGAAATGAATTACATATATATTAATTATATAAATATTTATAACCATCAATCATAACTAGATATTGAATACATAATTACACTCTTAATATTTATATTTGTCTATAAGTACACATGAACAATATTTTTATTTTGTAAAAATATAATATGAAGAAGATAAATAATATTGTATCATTTAAGAATCATAAAAAAATCATAAATTTCATATATATTAAAAAAATATATCATTATTAATATCCATGTGAGGTTGTGATAGAAAATTAATCATATTACCTTGTAGTCAACAGGTACGTATGGGCGATACTTTCAATTCCCATTGGATGGAAAGTAGTTGGAATTTTTTTTCCATAATTATATTAAATATTTAATATATTAATGATAATATATTCATCATTTTATAATTTATATTATTGGATTAGATAAGTTTCAATATTAAATAAAATATAAATACTCATTTACGAGTTGTACATCTTTGTTGGGAAACCTCATTTTTCATACACCTTATGCCTTGAAAGGATGGTATTACGATTAAGAAAATTCCTCTATGATGTGTGAAGGGGTATTTTTATGGTATCACATTATGTATTGGTGGATATAGATGGATCAATGCTTTTCTAAATAAGGAAGAAGAGGATGTCCCCTTTTATAAGTGAGGGGAGGGGCGCCCAAATAATTACCTAAATGTTTAAATAAATAAAAATTATTTTTCATGTTAATGTTTCCGAAAATTGATATATTTAAAACTTTATATCATAATAACAATAAATAATTTCAAGAAAATATAATTTTACAATTTTATTTGTTTCTTTAGCCTCTGTAAATTATTTTTAACCCCACATGTTAACCCTATTGATAATTATCATGATATTATTGTTTTTTATTCTTCGACAGTCATAAACGTTACTATATAAGGACTTGTGATGCATAATTTAATAGGGAATTATATTCCCAACCATATACCATTATTTTTAATAGATATACGTTTTTATTAATTTAAAATCATTAAATAAAATATTATTTAATATAAGACATCATTAAATTTATTATCTATAAAATTCGATCTGTTTGACTATAAAGATGAGAATACAGAAATGGTATTTGAATAAGAAATTTTAACACATAAATAATATTTTATATTTATATACTTTCTTTTGAAACACAATAAATCACGAAAATTTTAAGAAATTAAATAAATTCAATATTTTTATTTTATTTTACTATTACATGAATAATTACTTTGTTGGTGTTGCGTAACTATTTAAGGAAATTATTTCATCATCAAATTGATAAAAATATAATCATTATAAAAAATTAATAATATTTTAAAATAAACATTTATAACAAAACACAACATTTTTTATCGTTGTGATAAAATAATAGAGTTATTGAAACAAAGAGTTTGACATTTTAGATTAATACATTTTTTAAATTAAATATAAGGTCATTATCAGGGAAAAATTGCCCAAATTTTACATATTTTACTGTATAGGATGAGGATAGATGAAATTAAATCATCCAATTGTAGTAAGTCAGTTTTTATAAATAATTTTTACGTCATTTCGTATTATTTTTTACCTCAATTACCTCATTTATCATTATCATTATGACAATTATTTAACACGATTAATATTCATAATGACAACAAATAAAAAAGGACTATTTAAAAAATATTTATATTATTATTAAAAATATGTTACCCATTTTACTGAATTCAACCCCTATAATTATAATAAGTAATTTTTTAAATAGATCACATAACACAGTGAAATTGTTTTTCTAGAAAATAGAATTTTTTCTAGAAAATGGAGTTTTATAATATATAAGTGTTTTTATGTTAAAATGATGAATAATATAAATTACATTAAAATAAATTTTAATTTTTAATAAAAAATAAATAATTAAATATAAATATAAAAATGATAAAATGATAATATTTCTAGGAAAAATAATGTTTCCTATAAAATCAGTATCATTTTACTATTCACTAAGAATTATTAATTTCAAAAAATCCTCAAATTTTCACATTATGATAATTTTGTTATGATTATTTAAAAAATGATATCCTTTTTATGAAAAACAATTTTTAATAATGTCAATAAATTATAATTATATTTATTAAAACAAAATAAAACCCATTTTTTGAAAAAAAATGTATTTTTAAAGCATAAAATGACTTTAAAAAAATTGAGTATGTATTTCATAAGAATTAATCAAAAAAATATATTAAATAGAAAAATGATAAGTATATTTTATAATTATATTAATCATATTAATACCCTCCAATTTAATGGGTTGGTTATAACATACATATTTAAATAGTTATATTTCTATATTATATCACAATTTTCTTAACGCATAGTGTTGCGTGTTAAGAAAACTATCCAGATTATTATTGTTCTAAAATAAATTTTCATTTATAAAAAATTATCGTCACTCCAAGGGAATGAAAATTTGGCATGTAATGTTAGTAAAAGGGTTTGTGTATATTTTAGAGAGAAAATTGATATCATATTTCTCTTTTTACATGTTAGATTAAGTCCCTTTTATGTAAAAAATCATCAGCATTTTCAAGAATTCCATATATTTAACAAAATTAATATTAATATTAAAATTTATATGTGGATATAAAATGGATAATGAATTAAAAAATTTACCATTTAACATAACAATTATCATATTTAATAATTTTATGATTTTTAAAGAAATTTCTTAAATATTATTTAACATTAAATATCCTTAATGTTATTTTTTGGAGGATTCATCAAATTTGACATTTATGACATAAAGATAATATTGGTTTATGAATATTAATATTTTAAACCATTAAATACCTTCTATTCTGATCTGTAAAAATCATTAATGACTCCAAATTATCTAAAACACTTCAGTTTTTTATTTTTAAATCTTCTAACCTTGATTATTCATCTGCTCGCATAGGTGATACATTTGTGATGCATAAGATTTATATGTAATTATACTATCAAAAACATATAAAAATAAATTAGTTTCATAAATATAATTTATTTATAGTCAATTTCATCATCTATAATCATTCATATAGTATTATTATCTATACCCTTATCTAGACTATATAATAAGTGAGGGAGAGTGGCATTTTGTATCTATTATAAAGACAATGAAAAATAACTGTATTAATCAAAGGGAATCCCTAGCATAATTCCATATTTTAAAATATATGATGATAATGTTACAAATTAAATCATCCCATAAAATAAGAGAACTATTTTTTAGTGTTTTAGAATATATCCAGTAGTTTTCAACCTATTTAACTAATTATACCCATTTGTGGGGTGGAAACATTTTTTCACGGTTATTATTCATTATGTATAATAAAGTGAAATAGACCTTATTAATTAATTTAAAATACATAATAACAAATATAGAATCCATTTCTAGGATTTAATTTTTTTTAAAATTTTAAAAGTTACTATTAATATAACTCCAAAAAATACAATGATAACCATTTTTTAGAAAAATGCATGTTTTAATCATTTCAATTATTTTACACAGAAATTATCTATATTGTTGATTAAAATTTAATTAATTTGATTAGAATAAATATATGTTGACATATTTAAATTAAAAAAAACTAAATTAGTTGTATGAAAAAAATATTAAAAGATTAGAGTCTTTATTTAAATAAAAATAGTTATTAGATTTTTGAAATGCAAAACAGAAATTAATAATTAAAATATTAAATAATTAAATGAAATATATTATTATTCAAATATATATTTTTTATAGTAATTTTTTTCATAAACATACAAGAAATGTTTATATCATGATAATTTCATTAATGTGACATTATTTGTAATGGAATTAAATTTCACTATTCAATCATAAATCAGATATTTTAGAAAAATCCTAAAAACGTACCCAAAGGTAATTTGGTATTTTAAAACAAAAAATATTATATTTATTTAACAAAAAAAAATCAAAATTTATAAATATACCATTTAAATGAAAAAAATGTACATCAACCCCGATTTTAACTAATCTTAGCCATATATTATTTCATTTATATCATTCAATATTGAGTACCTATTTCCTCTGAAATGATAAATAAATTTTTATACGGAAAAAATTTCTCCATATATTTCTTAATATGATTAATTCTATTCATACCCACCAATAAAATTACTAGGTTGTAATAGTCAAAATTAAATAATAATAATATAGTAGTATTGAATGGTTGTTTATGCTTGGTATTTCATGTAGTCCAAACTGTTGAAAAAAAAATTATTTTGAAGAAAATAAATTATAAAATAACATGGTGTTTTATTCACTTTTGTATTCAGTTTTGATTCATTAGATAATTCATTATGTAATTTCTCACATGCATCTATTAATGTGTTCAATGTACTTTACTTCAATGGGTTTTCATATATAAGTTCCATGAGATATGACCCATTATGGTTAACACTCCTAATTTAATAAAGAGCATTGGAGATAGAAAAAAAGGGAAGAGGTCATTTTATTTGTACATACACTAATTACATGAAATCTATCCATATATCTCTTTAACTCAAAACACCATTCATCTTAGAAATAAAGAACTACTCCAATATCTTCTAATCCACCACTCTCTCACTTGGCCAAATATAGTTTGTTACTGGACATTATGTGTGCCTTCCCATATAACATGTGTTGTTGAAAAGTATTGGGGGTGAAGAGGAAATAGTAGGGAGACTATTACCACTGTATATAGAGTAACAGTTAATAAAAATAATTATATAAATAAATATCAAAGTATTAAAAAATAGCTAAAAATTATACCACAAAACTAAAAGGAAAAAGGATAAACCAAATAAACGAAATAATAATGAATCTTGTAATATCAGAATTTAATGTATCTAAATGTGAAACATATATTAATACAGAAAAATTATAATCTGACATAATAAATTAAAAGGTCTTGGTCCCAAACCCCACATTGGTCTCACCTCCAATCTCCAACCCATACAACAAGATTCAATCAACAAAAATTCCTTTTCATTTTTCCAAACTAAAAACAGTGTAATCTTCTTAGGTACCAAACTAATTCCCAAATAGGGTGTGAGTAAAACTAAGTAGGTTGACACCAGCATGTCGAAACAAATTCAATTTGATAATATATGTATGATAAAAAATTATAATGAATTTTTTTAATTAATATGTTAATATAGTACTATAATCAACCTACATTAGATCTATATCGAAATACTTATGAACATATAGATGAACCATGATAACCATAACAAAAAGTCCATGCGAAAATAACATAACTTAGGAAACTCATATAAATATGAATTTAAGCATAACTAGGTAAATACTTATAATTATTAAAGAATAACCAAACCAATCCCTTTATATAATAATTTCACCAAATCAGGCCAAGCCCTTTTTATATGAATTTCAGTATCCTGGGCCAAGCCATTTATATAATATTTTTTGAATCACGAGGAAAATAACTATAAGCATTACACCATAACTGTTCCAAGACCTTAAAATAATAACTTTATCTTGATTTACAAAAAAAACGATAAAAAATTAATAATTAATTATTTAACAGAAAATCTACAGGGGTCAATTCTGCTAATTACCATTTATCATTCAATTTAACTTTTCATTTATCATGATGGTCTTAGTCTATTATCACGCTAGTGCACACAAATATGTATTATTAAACATATTAATTCAATACAGTAAACATGTAATCCATTTTCCAAGGTTAATCTA
The DNA here is from genome assembly GCA_963277665.1 of Viscum album. NCBI lineage: Eukaryota > Viridiplantae > Streptophyta > Magnoliopsida > Santalales > Viscaceae > Viscum > Viscum album. The sequence goes on from OY728157.1 coordinate 476,335,729, forward strand.
TAAAAATAAATCACCTAAGTACTCATGTCACTATAACCACACTTTAAGTAATTTGAAAATTCATTATTACTCCAATATAGGTTCATCCAATGGGTAACTATACACTAGGTCTCAACACCATTACATCCAAAGGGATCCAATGATTAATCCAACACATTATTTATCATCACCAATTATGAAATTAATTATTTCACATGTCATGTTAGTGTAATCACAATATTGATAATACATAAACAATTAAATAGATAATAGGGTTTGGTTTTAGACCATATACATTAATCCATATGTCAATGAAATTATTTCAATGGGTAAAACTAACAATAATGAATTTAAATATCATAAAAAGAATAAATATGAATTGTACATTTTATTGAGACATTACATAGGGGATAAAGCACTACAAAATAGCCTGAAGATACCCTAGGGTTAAAGAGAGAGAAGATTCATGTGTATGAGGAATCAATCAACTACACAACAAGGATTTAATTCTGCAAAACCCTAGAAATACCTAGTTTGTAAACATCTCACTTTTTTTATCTCTCAATTTATGAGTTTTAAGAAAAAACACAACAACTCGGATTAAAATAAACATGGTAGATGTAACGTTTCAGGTTTGGGACATTGCAATGTGGTATCAGATGAATTATTTTATTCTTAACTTACTATTTGGAGACTATATCCAGAGATTGGAAGGAATAGGTACATGTTTATATGTTTTTCCCAGGAGTAGCTAACCTGAGTACATGGAAAAACCAATTTACCTCATTATTAAAATTTTATGGTTTTTCAATTTTATAGGTGATTTTATTTCATCGAAGGGTGATTCACATATTTTGGTCTTTTATTGTGGATATTATTGTGGTTCTACTTATGTTGCAACTCAACGAGATGAGGGCATTCCATCTCATGAATCATATAGGAACTTTCTAGATATCACATACCACACATTCTTTCCATGCCATTTAGGGTGCATTAGTGATTCATGATGTTGTGATAGAGGTTGTGTTAGATATACATGTTTTTTGATATATGCATGGATAGAATAACTTCTTTTTGATAAGTTGTTGGTTGTGTAAGGTCTTGTTTGAATGGATGCCAAAAATTAGTTATTGATGTGTTTTGGGCCCTCATGGATCCGAATTTGGTAGATCATTACACTCCTTTTCTTGAAAATTACATGTATAAGATGCATAGTTTTGATTCGCTGGGAGTATAGGCCCTCAAAGATTGAAATTTGGAACAATAGTTTTTTTAGTGTTTTTTTGGGCTTCTGGAGTATTTTCTGAGGCTTATTATCTGAAAACCCCTAAATATATGATGTGTAATGATGAATACATGCCATGTGTCCTTATTTGGGAAGGAACTATTTTTCTTGAGTACACATTGTGTACTGTATGTACACTCCATGTACTATATGTACACACCATGTAGTCTCTAACCGTGTCACTGGTTATGTGGTGAGAGACACGGGGTTCTGAAATATTTGGGGGGACATTCCTTGTACCGCATGTTCATGTCGTGTTTTGGAGACCATGTGGCCACCCGTGTGACTAATGACATGGATGGATAAAACATAGGTTGTACACATTGTGTCCATCTTGAACATGCCATGTAGTATAACAGTTGTATCTGGCTTGTGTAACGAACAACAGGGGAAGGGAGAATCCTTTTACTACACGTCTTTTCTATCATAAACATGCCATTTAGTGTCAGCCGTGTGTCCACCAGTGTGACTAAAAACATGGGTAGTTGAATCCTAAGAACTACACACTGTGTCTGTTTGGAACACATCGTGTAGAGTGAGCTGTGTAACTGGTCATGTAACTAACAACACGGGTTGGTGATGTTCGTCTAGTACACATAGTTTCTTGCACTAACATTCCATGTAGTCTAGTTCTAGGATAATTGTGTTGCTTAGCCATGTAAAAGAACTAGGACAAGAGAATAGGAATCAAGTGCACACTGTTTTAAGACAACACGTCGTGCATATGGGGTGTTACATCACCTTGGTTGGTAGAAGTACACACCCATGTGAATACTTAGGGGAACATGCCGTGTACGCATTATACATGTTGGGTATCCATGTTTTGAAAAAACATGAATTCTTTATTTCTCTTGTTCCATTCTCACTATTCTAAGTTTCAGTCCCTATTAATATTGATCTAAGTTGTTCGATTGACCTTCTAGTGTCAAGCCACTGATATGTCCTCTTGTTTTCCGCAAGTTATACGGTAGTAATTAGACACTATATATGGTTGATCAGGGACTACCAGTAGATCCCCCAGTTGTTCTAGTCTTTGCACTAGCTGTTAATCTAGAAATAGGTGATGAATCGTAATTATGAGAGCTCTTTATGAGGTTCATATAGACCTTCTGATTAGTACCACATACTACCCCTACTATGGGAGAGTTGACGCGAGTTTTCCTGCAGTCGAATCCTCCCACCTTCATAAGGGAAGGATGATCTCAAGATGCAAATTCATGGTTATAAGACATGCTTTTTATCAATGAGAATCTAGATATTCCTATAAAAGGGAGGGTGATGGTCACTATGTATAATCTAAAAAACCTCCAAGAGATGGTGGGTTGTGATCTCACAGATAGGATGCATGCAGGTTATGGAATTGGGTGAGTTTTAGCATACCTTCAAATATTACTTCAAACTAGTGACTTTGAGGGCTGATCGAGCCCGAGAGTTCATGAGTGTGGAGTAGTGTACTCTCTAAGTCATGGAGTATTCATCTCACTTAACTGAACTACAGAGATTCACACCTATTCCAGGAGGTGTTGAGTTATTTCAGGAAAGGATGTTTGAGGATGGTCTTAGGCATGACATCTGATCGTAGTTGAACATCATTAGGATGACTTCCATAACTTCTATAGTAAACCAGGAACTGATAAAGGAGGTCAATATGAGGGATTCTAGAGTGGTGATCCAGGGAGGTTTGACATCCGGAGTTGGTATCCCTCCTACTGAAAGAAGAAAGTGCCACAGGGAGTCTACATGCAGATATTGTTGTTGGCGAGAGACATATTCTGGAATCCAGGTGGTGTGCTACCAGTGCAGAAAGAGTGGGAATACAAGGCCACATTTCCCGAGAGACCCAATGGAGTTTTCATAATGAGGAAATATGGTCCAAATTCAGTGCTTCTATCGGTTCTTCTCACAAGTTGATGGTGATACGGGTTATTATATGACTTTGTATTCAAGAGCACCACCACCCGTTTCTCATCCAATATGGAACTGGAGTTCATCCGACTGTTCTGGCTAAGGTGGAGGTCAAGACCATGGTAGCCAATCTCTAGGATCTTAGGTACAACACGGTGTATTATCTCAGAGTTCTCAGGATTGGTCGTAGAGCCACGGTGTAGGTTAGACTTTTGCAGTGGAGCAGACCCAGAAGGACCAGGATCTCGGACCCTCTATAGTTCGAGTTATGGTCCAAATTTTCTCAGTTTTAGCTTCTACTATTTTTGATATAGGGGCGTCCTATAGCCTTATATCTGTCCCTTTTTTGGATATCCTTGGGCTCTGTATCTTTTCTTCTACTGATATCTTGATTCTAGACACTCCATTGGGAACTAGAATGGCTACTGTACGTCAGTGCAATGATTTCTCTATTAAGGTGGGTTGGTGTCACTTATTTTATTACCTCTATATCTTGGAGATGACAGGATACGATGTCATTCTCATAATGGACTAGTTGGTTCCCTTCTAGGCTGTTGTCGATAGCTATCATCGTAGGGTGAGTATCACATCGTCAGATGGAATATCATTTCTTCATAAGGGCGAAGGGGATGTCCAAGAAAGTAGAGCAGGACCTAAGCACCATGAGATGGGAGGATTTACAACCCAGAATTCTATTCTATATCTAGATGACTAGGGGGCTTACCAGATAGACATTCCTCTAGTGGTGGATAATTTCATGGATGTATTTCAGGAGGACTTTTTATGTTTTCCATCATAGTTAGAGGTGAACATTTATATTGAGCTTGTTCCAAGAGTGACACTACTGTCTATTCATCCATATAGGATGACTACACCTGAGTTTCATGAGCTCATGAAGTAGTTGGAGGAGTTTAAAACAAAGGGTTTTATCGGACCCAATACTTCTCCATGGGGTTTGTCTATCCTATTTGGGAAGAAAGAAGATGGTACCCTCAGACATCGATTGGATTATCAGATGTTGAACCGGTTGATGATCAAGAATAGATATCCCATATTGAGGATTGAAGATTTCTTTGATCATCTTCTAGGATCCGAGGTGTTCTTGAATATTGACTTGAGGTCCAGTTACCGTTAGGTGTGTCTTATACCATTAGTTATAACCTTTTCTCCTTTCATAGTAGGTATGGTATATACGATTATGTGGTTATGTCATTCGGTCTCATGAATGCGCCTGCAGTTTTCATGACACTAATGAAATAAGTGTTATATCAATATTTGGATTATTTCATGTTAGTCTTCATGGATGATATCTTGGAGTACTCTCACAATATACATGACCATGAAACACATCTTGAGATCATTTTGATTACACTGAGAGAGCATTAGTTATATGATGATATTTCAAAATGAAACATTTGGATATACCAAATTTACTTCATGGGTCATGTTATTCAGAGATAGAAGTGTCAATAGAACTAGAGAAAGTGAGAGAAGCAGATTTTTGGGTGCATCTAAAGAATGTATTTGAGGTACGGTGTTTTCTAGGGCTGGCTGGTTACTAGAAAAAAATTTTACCGGAATTTTCACGCTTAACAGCACCACTAACTGGTCTGACTACGAAGGGTATGAAGTACTTATGGTTAGATTCTTGCGAGACATCATTTCAGAAGCTGAAATGAAGCTTTAATTAAGCACCGATACTAGTATTTCCAGATCCAGGAAAGAGATATATTGTATACTTTGATGCATCAGGTATCGGGTTGGGAGTAGTGCTTATGCAGGGAGAACGATTCTTTGCGTATGAGCCTCAGAAATTGAGGCCACATGAGAGGAACTACTTGATGAACGATCTTTATTTGGCTATAGTTGTTCATTGTTTACACTATTAGTGACACTACCTATTGGGAGAGAATTTTGTGGTTTTCACTGATCACAAAAGTATCAAGTATATATTCACTCAGCGTGACCTGAAATTGAGAAAGTGAAGGTGGGTTGAGTACCTTCAGTATTTTGAATTTGATCTTTCCTACATGACTAGGAAGGGAAACACTATTGATGATGCATTGAGCAGGAGGACTAAGGTAGAAGAAGTTCAAGAGGTCAGTGGTGAGTGGAAGATTATGGATATGTTCTATAAGTTTCATTTAGAGGTGTACGAAAAACAGGGGCATGCGTTTCTGTCTTCTATCGCTGTTACATTAACTCTTCTTGATCGAGTGCGAATGAGGCAGCTATCAGATTAAAAAGTCCTAGTCTTACAGGAGAGTGTTTCAATAGAGGACCCTATTCTTAGATGGAGAGTAGGCGAGGATGAGATCTTGTGTTTTTATGGGTGTGTGTGGGTTCTAGAAAACTTACGCGAAGAGATGTTTCAGGACTTTCATTCCTCAATTTGGGTAGTTCTTCTTGGTTTCATGATTATGTATCATGACCTACACAGTCATTATTGATGGACATGTATGAATAGATATGTTTTTGGTTTTGTCATGATATGTTCCACCAGTTAGAAGGTGATGGAGGAGCATCAATTACTAGAAGGGATTTTGCATCAGTTACCCATTCTCGAGTGGAAATGGAATGATGCCATGATGGACTTCGTGACAGTTTATCCAAGGTCTCCTCGAGGGAATGATGCAGTATGGGTTGTAATTGATAGACTCAAGAAGGTTGAGCACTTCATACCCGTCAAGGAGAAAATCAGTGTTGATGAGTTGGGAAGGTTGTACATCCAAGATATTGTATGTTTACATCGACTTCCGCACTCCATTTTTTCAGACAGGTATTCCCATTTTACTTCTCGGGTCTGGTAGGGACTTTAGAGGGCTTTGGGTACACAGGTACTTCTGAGTACAGCTTACCATCCCCAGTTAGATGGCCATTCCATGAGTACAATTCAAGTGCTTGATGACATGCTCCAGGCATGTATCTTAGATTTTTGAGGTTCATGGGAGAATCACATACCAATTATGGAGTTTTCCTACAATAATAGTTTTCAAGAAACTATTCAGATGACACATTTTGAGGCTTTTTACAGTAGGTCATGTCGATCAACCTTATGCTAGTTGGAGGTAGGAGAGGAATCAATGTTGGGAACTCATTTTGTTAAAGAGAACACAGAGTAGATAGAGTTGATTTGGAATAGGATGGATACTGCATATTCATGATAGATGTCTTATGTTGATCGATGGAGATGACCTCTATAGTTCGAGGTTTGAGATCAAGATTTCCTGCATGTCACACCGATGTTAAGACACATGAGGTTTAGGAGACAAGGTAATCTTTCGGTGAGGTACGTCAATCCATTTGAGGTGATGGAGAGAGTTGGGATCGTTTCATATCACTTGCAGTTACCTCAATTTTATTAGGCTATGAATGATATCTTTCATGTTTATCATCTTTGACGATACAACTTAGACTCATCTCATGTTTTCCAACCCAATGAGGTTGAGCATGAGGTGGAAACATATTTCAAAGATCATCATATCCGTATTGTTGATAAAATTGCGAAGGTTTTCCATGGTCGGTCCATTCCTCTAGTACAAGTGTTTTGGAAGTATAGGCAAGTACATGATGAGACTTGGGAGAGGGAGGTTGATGTATGATCATAGTGTCCGGAGTTGTTCAAGGTTTCTTCTTCAATGTCGCCTTGTTAGGGAAATTCGGGGACAAATTTTAGTAAGGGGGGAAGTTTTTAAAAACCTAGATCTTCCTCTCAGTTATGTTTTTCTTTTTTGGTTCCTTTCTAGAATAAAATGAGTTTATGGAAAATTTAGGTGTACACACTGTGTACTTTAAGTACATGTCATGTACCTGATTGTCGCGGGTAACCATGTGCTGGCCTTGTAATGGCAGAGCACATGGCTGTGTATGAAGATCAAGAGACTACCTAAAGCAGAGGCCAAAAAAATCATGTACACAACATGTAATTTTAAGGAACACATCATTTACATTTTTTTCATTAAATGGACTAGGTTCGCGTCTGATGGACAAAACCATCTTCTTCTCGACCTATCTCATTCGGGATTGAATGAGACCACCCGATCATCACCGAGCCCCCAAATTGCTATCCATTCTCCAATCTTAACTCCCTCGGTTGCATTGGAATCACATCAGTGTGTTCTTCCTTCCTCTTGAACATCATCTCTCGATTTCTTCTCTTTCATGAGATATCCTCAGTTGAACAATTTTAGCATTTTGTTGATCTATGTTGTTCTAGGGAGATTCAAGGACCAAGGTTCACTTATATAAGTCTCACTACACCGAGGTAGGTGGTTTGATCCTTTCTGTAGATAATATTTGAATTTTATGTGCAAACCTGCCCAATACCCCATAACAGGGTATTGTGTGTTTATGGATTTTAGCACTGTTTTGGCTTTATGCCTTGTTTGTTTGTATATAGGTTGTTTGTTTATGAATATGGTTAATTTTTCCCTTCTAGAGATGTTTTCCCAGGTTTTCATATTTTTACTGATTCTTAGAGCTTGAATTATGGCATCCTGCCTTTTTATTAAATAACATTTCATTACATTTTACAAACATATTATCTTTAAATTCTAGTGTCTTGGAAATCAGGAACATAATACATGAAAAAAACATAAAAAATTCTTAAAAAACAATTGTATGGATTCATCATAAGTTCATCCAAACTACAATTACTGCATCTCAAAACGTAGAGACATACATGTAAAGAAAAGGATGAGCAGAAGGCTTAGTATGAAAAAACAAGTGAAACAGTTGACATGTGATCTTGAGCAATATTAATAATAACATGATAAAAGTCATAAAGGCATGAGAAATTGAATAATAGGAATATAATGGTAAGAATAACATGAATAATAACATGAATATGAAGCTATAATATTTCATTTAGACATTAATGAACATATCACCAAGGTTTACCACTGAGGTGTCATAAAAATTACCAAGTTTATTCACCAAGGTATCGTGGAACATTTCATCTCTATAGATTAATTCTTTACCCAATACATTGGAGATCTATCTTGGGCTCACCCAACCTAGGTTTATCACGGAACCACCCATATACATAAATAATTCCCAATAACCATAACATAATCACAACACATATCACAAGTATAATGGAAAGATAACATTTCCACATTCCAATATAACAAATCAAGATATTGAAATAAACAATTCTTTATCAAATCATTTTCAAAACCCTTTTAAAATATATTTTTGAATCAAAGTGTCCCATAAAAATTTGAAGATTTTAAATGAATTATCATTTGAAAACATTAATTTCCATATAAATATATCCTAAAACCCATTTTGAAACACATAGACATTAATGAGAAATATTTAGAAGAATAAATATTTAAAATAGTGAAAAAAATTCTTTAGTTAGGGAGATATTTTTAACAAAAAGATAAATTCTTGAATACAAATAAATGAGGAATGAAATTTAATCATAACATTATAATATCATGAGAATAAAGGGATTCATGATATAATATGTCACGGGATAGTATATACACCATATAAGAGTGAATTGGTTCATAACAACAATGAAGTCTCGGTGGAAATGAAAATTGAGATGAAATCACTTATAATGATGTTATCCTTAAATTAAGGATAAATCAATCACATAATTATGTGTGAAAAATATAAATACAACCATTATAAGTGGATATTCTGTGTAAACCAATTATAGTACATTCAAATAAATTCTTGTAAAAACAACACTAGTGAATTGGATTCTTAACTCAATAAATGGAGATTGAGTTAAAAATTACTCTTATAAAGTTCATATCGATGACATTAAAATTTATCAATGGAGTGATTATGTGTATCAAAATTATATCCACATAGATGGGGGTGAAATTTACTACACAAGTAATAAATAATTATTCCACACATAATCATTGAGTAAAATAATTAATGATGTATGCGTAAAGCCCACTAAGTGGAAATTGATGATTGAAATTCCCTTGCTGATTTTGTAACTAATTAAACATACAACCCATGAATGAAGGATCATACAATGAAGATGTAAATAACCATAAATTGATGTATATTACACAATGAAAACAATCATGGGAAGCACATACACCACACAAAAGGAAATGGTGGAAAATATAGCATGAACCTCATAGGAATTAAAAGTGAGATACAAATCCTTTACCACGTTGTAATCAAGAGGTTCGTATGAACTAAATCTAATATCAACCAAATTATTCACAGAATAAAATGAATATAAAAAGAATCATGATAATATATATCAATTGGTACTACAAAATACACCACATGCAATAAATTATTGGTGAACAATGGAAATCTCATGGAATTAAAAGTGAGATAAGAAAATCCCTTACCTTGAAGAGTAACTTCAAAAGCTTGAGGGTTTGGACCTTGGGAGGCTTGAGGAAACCTTGGGAGGACTCCTTAGGAGGTAAAAATACTATAAAAACGTTGAGTATGATTTTGAAATGAAATGAATGAGGTAGATGGCATGGTATTTTTAGGAAAAGTGAGTGAATAAATTATTAATTTCCAAGGGACACCTCATCGGTGGTATTTGCCAAACCATGGGCTTTCCAATCGTATTTTCCCATGTTATTGGCCACTTGGGAAACCTAATAGAATATCACAATATTAATAAGTCTACCAGAAATCTTACATCATTGTTACATCATTAATGAGGTCATTAAACACCTGAAACTCAAAACTGCATTTTGACTAATCACCGAGAATACAATTGTTTCAGAAAAAACCCTAAAATTCACCCTAAACTATTATCAATGATATGAAATAAAAAATTATGTCCATTTTATGAAAATAATTTTCATAATATTTTTAATTTTATTTTTAAATAAAATCATTATGTATTCCAAAAATACAACTTTAAAACTAAAAATCATTTTGTCACACCATAAAAAATTAATTAAGGTCCCATAAAATTATTGTATAACCATAAGACAATAAATTAACAATTTATGATTAAATTTAATGAAGAAAAATTTCCATTTATAATTATTAAATTAATTTTAAAATTTTAAATAAAATATTTAGGGCATACAAAAATACTAGAAATTAAACTATGATTTTTTATTCACTTTTAAGATGTCTAAAAAATATTTATAAATTCATGGGTGAAGTTTCAATTTTTTTGGGTAAAATTACTATTCATTACTATTCATTACTATTCATATCGGTATGTTACTATTCATACTTTACTATTCACTGAAAACCATGTTGATCTAATTGGACACTAAATTTCTCAATACTCAAAACTGTAGAAGACCATTTTTTTGAAAATCATTTCACATTATTAATTATTTAATGAATACAAAAATATTTTAAAAATACTCTTTTTCGTAAATTCATCAATAATAAACATCCTATATTTATTTGGATATTTGAAATTCACAAACTTTTCCATAATAAAAAATAACAATTTTATTTATATAAAAGGATTACACAAATAAGCTAAGGTCTCGTTACAGAGCCCCTTATAACACCATCATAGGACATAAGTGTAAGGTGTGATATGGTGATAGAATCTTGGGTTGGCACAGACAACATTGCCAGAGTGGTTATTTCTATCATCTTGAACTTCTCCCTTAGAAGATTCGGTTCAAGCTTCATACGTTGATGATTGGCTTGCACTATGTACATAACAAATCCCAGTGATGCTACCTCCATCCCAAGCTCCAACAGATGGGCTTCATATGGCTCGACTCTACTAGATGAGTCCATTAAATCTTCTTTCTGTATTAATTAACCAAGATAAACATATTTATAAAAACTCAACATTAAGATTATAGTTTCCAACGGTCATATTGACCAACGTTCATATAACAGTCGTAACATAGTGGTCACATTTTAATTATAACCACAAAATTAGGAAAGAAATATAATTAAAAAGTTCGGGTCATTACATTCTCCCAACCTTAAAAAATTACGTCCCCGAAATATTATCTCGTACCCTATGATGGGAAAAGGTGTGTGTACTTCTATCTCAAAGACTCCTCTAGTTCCCATATGGATTCTTCATATTTGTGGTTCTTCCAAAACACCATAACAAGGTGGGTAGTCTTTTTGTGTATAACCTTGTCATTACAATACAAGATCTCCACCGGATGCCCCTTATAAGAGAGGTCATGTTTCAGTTGTACCACCTCTAGTTTTAGTTCATGTGATGGTTCAGGTATGTACTTTCTCCAGAGGGATATAAGGAAGGCATCATGAACTTGGGCTAGATTTGGAGGAAGTGCAAGCCGATAGGCCACTCCTCCCACACGATAAAAAATTTCATAGGGTCCAATGTACCTAGGGCTCTGCTTCCCTTCCTTCCCAAACCTCATGACTCTCTTCCAAGGTGAAATCCGAAGAATGAATTTCTCACCAACATAAAACTCCAATGCCCTTAGACGGTTGTCAGTATATCACTTTTGAAGACATTGAGCAGCCTTATTGTCTTGTTGGATGGCATGGAACATTTCTGTTAACTCTTTCACTAGATCAATCCCAAGAAGCTTTCTCTCACCAGCTCTATCCCAACAAGTAGAAGTTTTACATTGCTTCCCATATAGATCTTTATAGGGTTCCATTTTAATGACCGTGAGGAAGTTGTTGTTGTATGAGAACTCAACTAAATAGAGACGTTTATCCCATCCACCTTTAAATTCCATTGAGCATGTCCTCGAGTGTTTGAATAGTCCATTCAGATTTGACATCAGTTTGGGGGTGATAGGCCATACTGAAATTCAATTCAGTGCTCATAGCTTGTTGAATAATTCTCTAGAATTTTGATGTGAACCTTGGATCATGATCTGATATGATAAAAAGTGGAACACCAGGCAACATTAACACTTCCTTCAAGTAAATTCTGGAAAGTTGATCAAGAGAGAAATATTCCCAAATAGAGATAAAATGGGTAGTCCTGGTGAGACGGTCCACAATAACCCATATCGTATTATTTCCTTTTGAAGATCTCAGGAGACCGATGACGAAGTCTATAGTGATATTGTCCCCCTTACATGCTGGTATGTGTAGTGGTTGAAAATACCCCTTTATGAAGTTGTCCCTCTTCCTTCACTTTCTGACATACTAGGCACCTTGAGGTGTAGTCAGCAATATCCCTTTTCATATAATCCCACCAATATTGATCATGAAGGTCCCAATAAATTTTTGTGATTCGAGTTTGTATAGAGAATGTAGAGCTATGAGATTCAACCATCATATCCTTCTTTATTTACGGAATAGATGGAACACATAGTCTTATACAAAATATCAGCACACCTTCTTGATCAGTATTGAACTCAAGAAACTTTCCATCGTTCATAGCCTCAAACTTCATCTATAAAAAAGGATCTTTATTATGATCTTTCTTGATCTTATCTAGTTGTGACAGTTGTGAAATCATTTAGGTTAAGGTTGGTGATGTCCCTTACCTTATAATTCCCATGTCCAGCTTTACTAGGTCATTGATCAATGGATCTTTTTGAATCCTCATCATGGAAAGAACAACTAAGTCTTTCCTTCTTAATGCATCAGCGACTTTGTTTACTCTTCCAGGATGATAATAAATTGAATAATCATAGTCTTTAAGGAGTTCCAACCATCTCCTTTGTCACATGTTCAATTCCTTTTGTGTGAAAATATACTTCGAACTCTGATGGTCTGTGTATATATCACATTTATCTCTATAGAAATAGTGCCTCCAAATATTTAGAGCAAAAAATGACTGCCGCTACCTCCAGATCATGCATATGATAGTTCTTCTCATGAGTCTTCAACTGTCGAGATGCATAAGCAATGACCTTTTCATTTTTAATGAGTAATCACCCAATACCATTCAATGATTCATCACTAAAAATAAAAAATCCTTCTCTACTTGAGGGTAGAGTTAACATAGGTTTCGTAACCAATATCTACTTCATCTCTTGGAAACCTTCCTCACACTCCTTTGTCCAGATGAACTTGACCCTTTTTCGAGTTAACTTTGTTAATGGATTAAAAAGTTGTGAAATTTTTTTCACAAACCTCTTATAATATCCTGCTAATCCATGGAAACTACGAATCTCAGTTATTGTGGTAGGATAAGGCCACTCCTCTACAACTTTTTTCTTCTCATGGTCAACTGTGATTCCGTCATTGGTAACAATGTTCCCTAAGAAAGAAATTTTTTTTAACCAGAATTCAAATTTACTGAACTATCCAAAAAGTATCTCCTTCCGTAGAGTTTTCAAAATATCCTTTAGATGATCCTCGTGCTCCTCATGACTATTGGAATATATCAAAATATCATCAATAAAAACTACTAATAAGTTATCAATGAATTATTTAAATATCTTATTCATCATATCCATAAAAATAAAAGGTGCATTAGTCAGTCCAAAAAGGATCACAACAAACTCATAATGCCCATATCTTGATCAGAACACAATTTTTGGAATATGTTTTTTCTTCACCCTTAGTTGATGATAACCTGATCGAAGATCAATCTTAGAGAATAATTGAGCCCCCTGAAGTTGGTCATATAATTCATCAATTCTTGGAAGAGGGTATTTTTTCTTTACTTTGATTCCGTTTAGTTCTCTATAATAAATGCATAGACAGATCAATCCATCCTTATTCATGAAAAATAGAACATGTGATCCTCAAGGAGACACACTCGTCCGGATAAACACCTTCTCAAAAAGATCTTGTAGTTGTTTCTTTAATTCCTCAAGCTCCACATATTCTATCATATATGGGGTCCTTGATATTGGATGAGATCCGGGTACATGTTAAATGGAGAACTCTACCTCTCTTTCTGGGGGAGATCCAGGAAACTCCTCAGGAAATACGTCAATGTATTTCTGGACAATGGGTTCATTTTATATCCTCAAAATCTCAATTACTTTTTCTTCATTACCGATCAATTCCATAAAGAAGGATATAGGAGGTTCTTCTAGATAAATATCAGGTTGAGATATCTACCCTTGGAAGTTAACAATAGGTTTTCCTTTCAAGACTACTGATATTTCCATACTTAGGCACTTGATATTAGCATTATAAATCGAGAGCCAGCCCATCCCTAGTATAATGTGGAATTCCAGCATGGGAATGACTACTAGAATTGTGATAAGATTGTGATCACCAACGTAAATACTAGAGTTTCTAAACACTAATGATTCTTGGATAATCCCACCAGGAGTAATGACTATAACCCTACTTTTATAAACTCAGGGGTTGATTATAAATTAGTTGAAAACGTAGAGGAAATAAGAGAATGAGTAGAACCAGAATCAAAAAATTAACTTGCTATATTTGAGAGAACGACATGAGTACTTGCTACCACATCATTTGGAGCTTCCACATCAGCTGTCGGGATAGAAAAATCACAACCATTCTCCCCTAGCCTTTGCTTAGGATGATGGTGGTTCCCCTCCAATGCCCTCGGATTTGGACAGTGATTGGAAAAGTGCTTATGTTGTCCACACATAATGCACTAGACATTAGTTAGGGCATGCACCATCTTCCCCTTATGGTTAGTGTTTGGAAGTTGAGGTTTCACCTCAATACAAAAATTACATGCAATATGTCCATTTCTTCCACAATTATAGTATTTCCCGATCCCGAGCAGGCAGTTCCCCAAATTCCTCTTGGAACATTTATTAAATGTGGGATGTTGCACTTGTTTGACTCCTCTTCCTTGATCAAAGCTCCTCCCTAAGCTGGAATCCATCGATCTATTTTTGCGTTTGATTTTTGAGACCACTATGTCTCACTAAACCCCAGTTTGACTTATATCACACTTCTTACAATCTCCTCATAGCTTTCATAGTCTCGGTGGGCTAGATTCTTCCACAGATGATGTCTTAGTCCACCGATGAATCTATAAACCTTACTATTTGAATCGATTACAAGGCTAGAGGTATATAATGAATGCCGGGGGAAGTTTATCTCATATCTTCTGATAGATTCGTTCTCCTTTTGCTTCAGCTTGAGAAACTCATTCTCCATTCTTGTTCTTATGGAATGAGGGAAATAATCACTGAATAAAATCCCATTAATTGGTTGCACGGTTACCACGCACAACATGCAAAACTGTATGCCAATCGTGTGGCCCGAGACTTAAAAACCCTAACGTTAATTGGTTGCACGGTTACCACGCACAACTTGAAAAACTGTATGCCAATCGTGTGGTTTCTACTGTCTCATCCAGGGACTTCGCACGACTTTCCCACATGTTTTGACAAACCATGTATAGCCCATGCGGAGCCCACTATCAAGGGTTCATGGTTTTTTGGGTTGGCCGCACAGTTTTCTCAGACCGTACGCCAACCATGCACCCCTACATAACCTCCAGAAAAAACTATTTTTTATCAAAAATGAGAAGAAAAGGAAATTGTAACGCCTCGATCCTAGTTGCCCAGATTTGGTGCATTATTAAATTACATTGGCATGATCACAAGAACGATCAAATCTCAAAATACCGATTAGTTTAGTAGCCTTGGAATAACTAGATATATTCATAATGTTTACATTACATCATAAAGTGAAAACTACTAAAACAACATCATGTCTTCATATCCCCTCATATTATCCATGCAGGACATTCATAAATTACTTTTTCAAATCCAGGGAAAAATAAAACATTGAAAGGGGTGAGCACAGATTCTCATTAAGGATAACAATATAGCAGAAACATTCATAAATAAGCATAAAAATTTAAGGGAATGTATAACTAAAACAAAATCCATTTAAACTTGAACTTCAACATAATATGGAAAAGATAAAATGAAATGATGCCATTTAATTATTCACATGGATATTCTACTAGTAGAATAATCACATGAAATATCAATAACCACTTTTAATAATGTTGGAATGCATAATTCCAGTCTATCATAACCACATAGCGAAGGCCTCATGCCAAGATTACAAATAATATTTTTTCAATGCCTCATGACAAGTCACTAGTTTGTCTCATGATACCTACCGATGCATCAAGGATCTATAGTGGGCTCCACCCATCACTTACTAAGTCCAATGAATTCCTCATATGAAAAGTTTGAAACATAACATAAACATTCATATTAAAACTAGCATACGAAATGTCAATACTTTATCCACAAACCATGAATGGTATAGAAATAGCACATCCACAGTCAAACATAACTCATTCGATACAATATGGAATATTGTGTTGTATCAGATTATCCTCAATAGATAATGACGAATGATATTGACATAGATGAAAATAATCATCAAAACTATAAGCGAGAAATATCCCCCCTTTTCTTGAAATCATTTAAAATTCTCATTATTTGTCAAGAAGTCATTTAAAAACATATTTTTGAATCAAAGTGTCCCATACCATATTGATACTTTTAAAAGTAATTTTCAATTTTAAAACCTTAATGTACATATATGTAAATCCTTAAAACCATTTTTAAAACATGGACAATAATGAGAAAGATTTAGAAGAATAAATCTTCAAAACATTTAAAAATTATATTTTAGTTAGAGTTTCTAACCAAAGGAGAGACACTTGAATTAAAATAATTGAGGTAATCCAAAACATTGTAATATCATGAGAATAAATAGATTCATGACATAATTTGACAATGTACATTATATACACCATATAATAGTTATTTGGTGTATAACAACACTGGAGTCGTAATGGAATGTAATTTGAGATGAAACTTATTATAAAGGCCGTATACTATTTTTAAGGAAACCTCAATGGCATAATTATGTGTGAAAAATATAAATTCACTCAATATGGTGGGATATTCAGTGTAAATCAATGAAAGGACATTCACACATATTCCTGTAAAAACAACACCAATGAATTGGATGTTTAACTCCACAAATCAATATTGAATAAAAATTACTCTTATCAAGTTCATACCGTTGAATTCATAATTTATCAACGGACTGATTATGTGTATCAAAATTACATCCACAGAAAGGGGAGTGGAAATAATGACATAATCAAATGAACAGTGATTCCACACATAATCATGGAGTAAAATAATCAATAAAGTATGCGTATCCAAATGAGTGGAAATTGAAATTTTAAATTCCCCTATCGATTTGATAACTTAAGAAACATACAACCATGAAAGAAGGATCATACAATGATGATGTTAATATAAATTAATTAAATTATATTACACAATGAATAAAAACATGACAAGTACACACACCACATGCAATAAATTAGTGGTGAACAATGGAAATCTCACGGAATTAAAAGTGAGATAAGAAACCCCTTACCTTGTACTTTTACTTAGTCGATGGTATGTTAACATCCTGTATAATAGTTAAAACATTTTTATTAAATTATAGAAGAACCATATACATAATTATGATATCATATATGATCTTCTAATAATTCTTTCTTAATAATACATTAGTATTATCGTCGTTTCGGGGGTTAACTTACTCATTTTCTTTTATATGTTCTGTTACATAAGTTGGGTTTTTTATGGATAGGTTGTATCTTATTCATATCTAAAATGATATACAGTTCTTAAACATTACTTTTAATCATAAAATGTGATTCAATCTTGAATTGATACGATGGGGAATGAATCTCATCGCGTTCGTGGAGACGGTAGTCCGTACGTACGCATGAATGACAATATCATTCTTTTGATATTTAAATAATATATAATTGGATGGAATATCATATATAAAGAATCATTATCATGTTATATTTATTATTTACATTAATTACACATCATTATTATACCCATCCAAATAATAATATATTGACTAACAATTACACCACGGCAGGGAGACGGTAAGCCGTACGTACGCACGTATGGTGACATGTCATTCAAAGGATAGAAAAAATACTTAATATGGTTTTACCATATTTATAATAACATAAAAGTATATAGGAGATAATGGAGTTATTAGTTTAAAATTTTAATTACAAAGAAAGAATATGTTGAAGAAGAAATGAACTTGAAAAAGGGTGGTGAAAACATTACCTTTTCTTCAGGTTCTTCTTTTTGATTTGATCAAAAGGGCTCCATAGGTTTCCTTTATGATCAAACTAAGTCCGCTAAGTTGAAGTGAGAAAATTTTAGAGAGTATTTGGATATGGGTTGGACAAACCAAAATGCTTTGAAAGTATGAATATTTGGTTAGAAGTGGTGTCCTTTTATAAGGCAGAGGAGGGCCACCTTAGGAAAATCTAGAAATATTATTTTATAATAAATTCATTATCAGTTTCTATTGGCTCAAAAGTAGATTATTTAAAGGTTAAGGTTGGGATGGGTCTAAAACCACTCAAAAAATATAATTTATACCAGTTTGGTTCATTATATTAAACTTATCTTTTAGTTTTAACTCTTAGTTAATTAGTTTGAAATTTACCATGTCACTTTGTATTTTTATATTATATAGTAAATAAACATACTAAATAAATCAAAGAGACCCCCAAGTGGTCCATTAATGATACAAATATCATGATATAAGTCTCTTGGATGAACCTTAGATTTTTAGTAATTGAATATAAATTAATAATATAATATTTTTTTAAAACTATTTTATGTCAATTTTGACACTTTTCAATAATTGAATTTTTTTAAAGTGTTAAAAACTTTTTAAATTCTAAAAAATTAATTTAATCAATCCTATAATGTCATATTAGGAAAAAAATTTCATGGATGTCATAAAAAAATTCAAATTATCTTAATTATAACATTTATAATACCAATTATTTTATTCTTTTATTAATAAGGAAAATACTGCATCATTATTGTGTCATAAATAATATTAATTATTAAATGTATAAAAATAATAAATAAAATAACATTATGTGGGAAATATTTTTAGATTCATAATTAATATTTATAGTTGAAAATAAAACATATATAACCATATGTAAAAATTGTTTTTCTAAAATATATATGCTTATGTCATTTTGGTATTTACTTTAACATAATTAATATAATGTGTCATTATCACTTACAAGTAGATCCATGGAGTCCCAAAATCGACCCAAAGAAGGCCATGTTATGAAATGTATCCACCAATAAGGTTTGGACACGTTTAAGGGTAATTTATTATTATTATAATATTATTTTTACCCTTATTTACCGGATTTACACTTTAACCATAGTAAATAAAATATTTTCCAAAGTATTTATTCAAAATGTATAAAAATAAAAGATACCTATATAAAAAATTTCGACATCCTGATTCCAAATATGGTATCCATTTTTTCAAATTCAAGACACATAAGTGGAAGAAATTAATTTAAAATTAATTCCCATTGTTAAAACAAAAAGCGTGTTTTTAAGAGATAATAACTATCAAAAGATTGACACTTGTTTATGTCTGGTTTAATTGTAAAATTATATCAAATGAACAACATTGTATTAAATGGTAAAAATATATTCTAAATATACTTTGAAACCACTCAAATTTATAATTTATCACTATTAATTATTTCGATTAAAAAAGTTTTTTTAATTAAAATTTATTAATTTTCACTATTCATCAAAATATAAAAGTTATCCAAAAATTTCCAAAATTTCACCCTAGGATTATTTTGATATTCCGAATCCAAAAATGAAGTCCATTTTGGTAGATAAAATTTATAAAATTTATAAAAGTGGGTATTACTATTCATAATGGCTACTTTGATTGGTCGTGTTGTGTTAGAATCTCAATGTTGCGTACAACACACGCTATTGCATTATTCAAAGGGAAACATACCGTGAAAACTTGGGGTGTTACATTCTCCCCTCCTTCAATAAATTTCATCGTCGAAATTTTTTAAATTGGGCTTGGGAATATAATGGAAAGTCCCACATTCGAAAAAGAGTCAATAAAACTATCACTTTAAAAGAAAGAAAGAGGAGTAAAAAGGTCACCTGTGGTAACCTATACTAGGATTCCATGTATAAAAAAATGGATACGGATGATACAATAAGTGTCAAGTTATGATGGAGAGGGATAGAAAACATGATCAAGATAAAGTTAACAATAAGAAAACCACATACTTTTCATGGGACAAACGGTCATTAGTTTCCCAGTAGGAAAAGTAAACAGACAACATTTTTATTTTTTTTAATTTTATGTTACATTACATAAAGATGATGAATTCATTTTTGAGATTGAAGATGAACATAAAGAGATTAACTTAATTTTTATGTAAAGACTCATTATTTAATAAATTTATACTACTAACTCATTTTTAAACAAGGAGTATACTAGAATACTTGGTCACACTAGAAGAGATAGAATAATCTTCTAGAGATAACATGATATACAAAGGATAAACTATATACTTTCCTTTTCTATAGAGAATAGTCAAAACCAAAATGGTTTGTACAAGATTTGATTATCCCTCAAAAGGATATTCCATTAGAGAAAGAAACAATAATCTTAATTTCTAAAATTAATCCAACAATACCCCAAAGTTAAATAAATAGCATTTAATAAAGAATTGTCCTTAAAATCATTCAATAAAATACAATTGAAACTCAAAACGTAGAAGAATATGGTTATGTAGTCTTCCACATTAAATGGTATCTCCAAATGACATCAACTACTTCTAAAGTCAAATAATTAAAAATAATTAACCTAATCACATATTCTTTATTATAGGTTAATCATTTCCATAAATAACCCAAATCACTATAAATCCACATTAAAAACATAGATAAAAAACCACCATTACTCCTCAAATGAAATCCCATAGTATTCTATTTTCCATGGTCATATAGTTTTCCCAACAAAGAAAACATCTTCCAAAATAACATTTATCACTTAATCACCAAATCATTTCCCAATACTAAGGGTATTCATTTGATAAGACATAAGATCCCAAATCAAATTATTATTGATCAATCAAATCATTTAACTAAAAAAATAGTCACACTAACTAGGGACTTCACGTAGTCCAGTGGTAGGCGATAAATCCCAATCGCACTTTGGTTGTGGGTTCGATTCCCATAGCTTTGTCAGAGGCGACGGGTTGTCACACGGTCTACGTGTTGTCCGTTTTCAAAAACTATATTTTATAACATTACCAAAATGAGATATGTTCCTCAAAATAATCATAACATAATTTTAACCAGAAATTTTATCTCATACCTTGAATTTTCATCCCAAAATATAATAACATGTAAATACCTCAATCCCAATGATCATATAAAACGAAATGGTTATTTATAACTATATCCACAAGGGATAAGATAAGACTTCCTCAATTATCATTCTCACATGGAAAACTACGGGGTTACAAATACAAGAGAAAATTATTCAAAAGTAATCCCATCAATAAGGAGCATTAATACTTTTAAACATTTCTCCAACAATTTATTTCCACATAGCTTCTTCTTTGACCAAGAAAATATCCTATAGAATAGAGCATTCACTCGGGTAATGGCCAGGTCACCTACATTTATGGCGAATGACTGTAAATGGATTCTGGGGACTATTTTTATCTTCTTCCATAATACTCTTCATTTTTTTCAGCAATTCATCACTTTATGTCCTTCCTTCCCGTACATAAAGCATTTCTTTTTCCCATTGAGACACTTTCCTAGGTGTCTCCTTCCACATTTCCTGCATGATGTAAATTGAGGATTCCTTTCTCCATGGTCTCCCCTACTAGAGCTTTTATCATTCATCACCTTTCTCTTATTTTTTGAGTCTGAAAATTGGTTAATATATATATTGTTGATCATATTTTTTTAAAATTTATTTGGCATGAAGACGATGTCTTTTATGTCTATCAACATTCCATTTTGTTGCTCATTGCCACCATTGTTCCCACCTTGTACATCATTCTCAAAGTCAATATGACTTCCTTGTAATCCAGCCATTGACTAAAACCAGAAACCATTGTGTGATTAACAGTAGTGATAAAATCATTTAGAGAATATCATGTCACCATATTATAAATTTGAAACACATTAGGATTAACCAACGTCATTTACTCTCATCTTATATATAATACTTAAAATCGGTTTGTAATGAAAATGTAAATTATCATAAGCATATACCCTGGGAGTGTTGAAACCATGAGTGCAGCAAGGCCCGTTGTTGTGCACCTATTCCCGTTCGAGTCTAGATCAAAGCAGTGTTTTTAGGTTTTACACGTAGGTATATATGTGCCAGAGCCACCTCTACCTGCTCGTATCCAGACAGGTATGTGTCACTCAGAAAACTCACAAAATCTCTATAATACAAAAATTCTAGGACGTTATTATATACTAATCCTCAAAGTCTATCGTAGGGCTATGTTCTCTAATCAGATTTTATCTAAATATAGATCCAATGGTTTGTACTAAACTTCCTTTGATATCAATTGTAACACCCCGACCCCAGCTTCCCAGAGTCGGTGCATTATTACATGACATTGGCATTATCACAAGAAATATCAAGTCTAGAAAGACTTATTATTTTAGTACACTTGGAATAACTAGATACATTCATAATGTATACATTACATCATAAAGTGAAAACTACTACAACAACATATTGTCTTCATATCCCCTTATATTATCCCTGAAGGTCATTCATAAATTACTTCTTCACATTCTGGGAAAAATAAAACTTTTAAAGGGGTGATCTCAGATGCTCAGTAAGGATAACAATATAGCGGAAACATTCATAAATAAGCATAAACATTTAAGGCAATGTATTACTAGAACAAAATCCTTTTAAACATGAACTTCAATATAATATGGAAAAGATAAAATGAAATGATTCCATTAACTTATTCACACAGATATTCTACTAGTCGATTAATCACATGCAATATCAATATCCACTTTCTAATGAAGGAATGCATAATGCCAGACTATCATAACCACATAGCCAAGGCCTCATTCCAAGACTACAAATAAGATTTTGTCAAGGCCTCGTGCCAAGACACTAGTTTGTCTCATGACACCTACCGATGTATCAAGGAGCTATAGCGGGCTCCACCCGTCACTTACTAAGTCCAATGAATTCTTCATATGATATGTTTTAAACATAACATAAACATTCGTATTAAAACTAGCATACTAAATTGCAATACTTTATCCACAAACCATGAATGTTATAAAAATAGAACATCCACAGTCAAACTTAACTCATTCGATACAATATGGAAGATTGTATTGTATTAGCTTATCCTCAATAGAGAATGATGAAGGATATTGACATAGATGAAAATAATCATTAAAACTATTAGAGATAAATATCCCCCTTTTATTGAAATCATTTAAAAGTCGCACTATTTGTCATGAAGTCATTTAAAAACATATTTTTGAATCAAAGTGTCCCATACCACTTTTAAACTTTTAAAAGTAATTTTAAATTTTAAAACCATAATGTACATATAAATAAATCATTAAAACCATTTTTAAAAGATGGACATTAATGATAAAGATTAATAAGAATAAATCATCAAAACATTTAAAAATGATATTTTAGTTAGAGTTTCTAAAAAAATGAGAGACAATTGAATACAAATAAATGAGGTAATAAAAAACTTTGTAATATCATGAGAATAAATGGATTCATGATATACTCTGTCAAAGTACATTATATACACCATATTATAGTTATTTGGTGTATAACAACAAAGGAGTCTCAATGGAATGTAATTTGAGATGAAACTTCTTATAAAGACCGTATCCTTTGGTTAAGGATAAATCAATGGAATAATTATGTGTGACAAATATAAATACACTCAATATGATTGGATATTTAGTGTAAATCAATCAAAGGACATTCACACGTATTCCTGTAAAAACAACACCAATGAATAGGATGTTTAACTCAACAAATCAAGATTGAATAAAAATTACTCTTATCAAGTTCATACCGTTGACTTGAGAATTTATCAATGGAGAGATTATGTGTATCAAAATTATATCAAATGAAATGGGGGTAGAAATTATTACATACTCAAATTAATAGTGATTCCACACATAATCTTTATGTAAAATAATCAATGAAGTATGCGTAAAGTCTAATGAGTGGAAATTGAAATTTCAAATTCTCTTATAGATTTGGTAACTTACGAAACATACACCCATGAGAGAAGGATCATAAAATGATGATGTAAATATACCTGAATTAAAATATATTACGCAATGAATACAAACATGGGCAGTACACACACCACATGGAATAAATAAGAGGTGAACAATAGAAATCTCACGCAATTAAAAGTGAGATAAGAAACCTCTTACCTTGTACTTTTACTTAGTCGATGGTATATTAACCACCTATATAATAGTTAAAACATTTTTATTAAATTATAAAATAACCATATAAATAATTATGATATCATATATGATCTTCTAATAATGCTTTGTTAAAAATACTTTATTATTATCGTCGTTTCAGGTGTTAACCTACTCGTTTTCATTTATATGTTTTGTTACATAAGTCATGTTTGTTATGGATAGGATGCATCTTATTCAAATAAAAAATGATATAAAGTTATTAAACATTAATTTTAATCATCAAATGAGAATTAGTCTTTAATGGATATGATGGAAAATGAATCTCATCACGTTCGTGGAGACGGTAGTCCGTACGTACGCACGGGCGACAATATCATTATTTTGATATTAAAATAATATATAATTGGATGGTATATAATATATACCGAATAATTATCATGTTATATTTATTATTAAAATTAATTAAACATCATTATTATAACCATCCAAATAATAATATATTGAATAACAATTACACCACGACGTGGAGATGGTAAGTCGTACGTACGCATTTATATTGACATGTCATTCAAAGGATGGAAAGAATACTGAATATGTTTGTACCATATTTATAATAACATAAAATTATATTGGATATACTAGAGTTATTATTTTATAATTGGGAATAAAAAAATAAATAAGATGTTTAAGAATAAATGAACTTGAAAAATGGTGGTGAAAACATTACCTCTTCTTCAGGTTCTTCCATTTTATTTGATCAAAAGGGCTCCTTATGTTGGCTTTATGATCAAACTAATTCCTCTAGGTTGAATTGAGTTAAGTTTAGAGTGTATTTGGGCGGGGTTTGTCGAACCAAAAGGATTATAAAGTGTGAATAATTGGTTAGAAGTGGTGTCCTTTTATAAGGGGGAGGAGGGGAACCTTATGAAAATCTAGAAATATTATTTTATAACAAATTCATATTCAGTTTCTAATGGATCCAAAGTGGATTTCATAAAGTTTAAGGAGGGTATGGGTCTCAAAACACTCAAAAAATATAATCTAGATAGGTTTGGGTCATTATATTAACCTTATCTTTTAGTTTTAACTCTTAGTTAATTAGTTTGACATTTACCATGTCACTTTGTATTTTTATATTATATAGTTACTAAACATACTATATACATCCAAGAGACCCCCAAGTGGTCCTTTAATGATACACCTATCATGATATATGTCTCTCGACCAAAAAATTGATTTTTAGGAATTGAATTTAAGTTAATAATATAATATTTGATTAAAAACTCTTTTATGTCAATTTTGACACTATTCAATAATTAATTTTTGTTATAGTCTTAAGAACGTTATTAATTCGAAAAAATACATTTAAGAAATCCAATAATGTCATATTAAGCAATAACATTCATGTATGTCATCAAAACATTAAAAATATATTAATTTTAACATTTATTATACCAATTATTTGATTCATTCATTAATAAGGAAAATACTGCATCGTTATTGTGTCATAAATAATATGAATTATTAAATCTATAAAAATTATAATTAAAATACCACTATAGGGGAAATATATTTAAATTTATAATTAATATTTATAGTCAAAACTCTGAAATATATAACCCTATTTGAAAATTGTTTTTCTAAAAGATATATGCTTATGTCATTTTTGTATTTTCTGTAACTTCATTAATATAAAGTGTCATTATTACATACATGTGGATCCATGGGGTCCCAAAATCGACCAAAAGATTCCCATGGTTGGAAATGTATCCACCAATACAGTTTGGACACGTTTTAGGGTAATTTATTATTATTATCATATTATTTTTTACCCTTATTTACCGGATTTACCCTTTAACCGTGGTAAATAAAATATTTACCGAAGTAATTATACAAAATGTCTAAAAATAAAAGTTATCTATTTAAAAAATTTGGACATCCGAATTCCAAGTATGGAATCCATTTTTTAAAATTCAAAACATAGAAGTGGAAGAAATTAATTTAAAATTAATTCCCGTTGTTAAAACAAAAAACATTTTTTTAAGAGATAATAACTATCAAAAGATTGACACTTGTTTATGTTTGGTTTTATTGTGAAATTATGTTCAATGACCAAAATTTTATTACATGATAATAATATATTCTAAATATAATTTAAAACCACTCAAATTCATAATTTTTCACTATTAATTATTTCGAATAAAAAAGTTGTTTTTAATTGAAATTTAGTAATTTTCACTATTCATCAAAATATAAAACTTATCCAAAAATTACAAAAATTTCACCATAGGATAATTTAGATACTATAAATCCAAAAATAAAATCCATTTTGAGATATAAAATTTATAAATTTTTTAAAAGTGGGTATTACAATTCATAACGACTACTTTGGTTGGTCGCGGTGTGTTAGAATCTCGAAGTTGCGTACAACACACGCTATTACTTTATTCAATGCGAAAAGTTCCATGGAATCTTGGGGTGTTACAAAAAAATACCGGAAATGACGTTTGGGGATCTAAAAAACTTCCCCCCGTAAAAAAATTCATCCTTGAATTTCCCTAGCACAACATAGAAGAAGAATCCCCGAACAACTCTGGCCACTGCGCGCGTACATCTGCCTCCCTCAGCCAAGTCTCATACTATACTTTCGCATGCTGCCATAGCACTCATAACAGAGGAATAAACCATCCATGGAGAACCTGGGTACTGTGATCAAAAATCCGGATAGGATGATCCTCAAACTACGCATCAACTTCGACCTCAAACTCCTCAGGTTAAAAGACACAAGACGGGTCTAAAAAGTAACATCGAAGCTGTGAAACATGTAAAATGTTGTGCATAGCTTAACGATAGGAAACCGGACCAACTCTCTCCAACAACTCGAACAACCCGACATACCTCGGTGAAATCTTACCTTGTCTACTGATCCTTCTGGGCCCTAACCTCGTTGTGATATGTAGAAAAACCTGATCCCCAACCTCGAACTCCATAGGTCATCATCGATAATCAACATAAGTCTTCTATCGGGACTATGCAGTAGCCATCCTATTCTAAATCAACTCTATCTATTCTGTAGTCTCCTGAACAAGACGAGGTCCCAGCAAAGCAACCTCTCCTTCCTTCATCCAACATAATGGTGATCAGCATGGCCTACTGTACAAAGCCTTATAATGTTCCGTCTATATTGTTTCTTATAAACTATTATTGTATGAAAATTGCACAACAGTTATAAGCTTCTATGAAGAACCTCCAAAATCCAGAATGCATATTCAGAGATTGTCCTTAAGAACCAAAATCATATACTCGGACTGGCCATCTGTCAGTTAGTGGTATGATGTACTCAAATGTACATGTATGCCCAAATCTATCTGAATCCCCTGCCAGACCTAAGAAGTAAAACGTACATCCCAATCAAAAAAATGAAGTGTGGAACTCCATGAAGACGTACAATCTCATGGATGTACAACTGTCCCAGCTCATCAACACTAAAGGTATCCTTTACTTCCAAGATGTGAGAATCCTTTATGAGTCTATCAATGAAAACCCAAACATCATTATTTCTCTGAGGCGACCTCGGAAATCCAGTCACGAATTCCATCGCGATGTCATTCCACTTACACATGGGAATGGGTAACAGCTATAAAAGCCCTGCTAGTCGCTGATGCTCTGCCTTCACCTCCTCACAAGTGGAACATCTCATAACGAAACTGGAAACATCCCTCTTCATACCTGGACACCAATATTGGTGTTGTAGATCACAATACATCTTGGTTATGCCAGGATGAACTGCCCAAACTACGAAATGAATATTCTACATCAGCTCCTCACGTATGTTTGCTGGTACCCATACGCTCCCCGGGAAATTTTAGATCTCATCCTTGCTTATGGTCCATCCAGAAATATGATCCCCTTGTGACACACTCTCCACTAGGACTAGGCCTTAAGAATCTGATAGTTTCCTCATTCGAACTCGATCCAAAAGAGTAGAGGTAACAACTACGGAATAATGAAACGTATTCCCATGACTATCATGCACCACCAAATTCATCACAAAGAATAGAGTCATTAGATTCCACTCACTACTGGCCTCCTGAACTGCTTATATCTGAGTCCTCTTGCTCAATGCATCATCCATTGTGTTGCCTTTCCTAGGAGAATATGAGAGCTCAATGTCAAATGACTGTAGGCACTCAATCCACTTATGCTATCTCAAATTCAGATCACATTGAGTGAAGATTTACTTGTGACTCTTGTGGTCGGTCAAATACAAAAAATGTACTCCGAGAAGAAAATGTCTCCAACAGTGTAAGGCGTTAACAATAGCTTCCAACTCTAGATCGGGCGTCAGGTAATTTTTCTAATGTAGCCTCAACTGCTGAGACTCGTACGCAACAAATCCATCTCCTTGCATAATCACAACTCCCAGCCAGATACCTGACACATCACAGTAAATAGTATAGCTCTTTCCTGGCTCTGGAGAGATTAGTATTGGTGATGAATTCAACCTCTCTTTCATCTTCTTAAAGGATAAATCACAAGAATCTGACCATAAGAACTTCTCCCCTTCATAGTCAGACCTATCCGCAGGGATGCTAAGCCTGAAAAGTCATATATAAAGCATCTATAGTAACCATCCAGCCCTAGAAAACTATGCACCTCTAAAATGTTCTTCGATGATCCCAGGAAACTACAGCTCTCACTTTCTCTGGGTCTTCTGATACTCCTGCCTCTGAGATAACGTGACCCAATAAGTGAATATGATCTATCCAAAAGTGGCACATTGAGATCTTAACATATAACTGATTCTTCCTCAGTGTAATCTAAAGGATCTCAATATGGGTTGCATGGTCTTGTCCAGTGTGAGAGTACACCAATATATTGTCCACAAAGACAACCATGAAGGGATTCAAGTATGTATGGAACACTCAGATCATCAATTCCATGAAAACTGCTGGTGCGTTACTGAGATCGAACAACATAACCATGTAATTGTATAGACCATACCTGATCCTAAAGGTTATAAGAGGATTATCTAATGGTCTAACACACAACTGATGATAACCGGATCTCAATTCAATCTTCAAGAACATTTGGGGTCCTTAAAGATGATCGAAGTGATCAGTGATCCTTGTCAAGGGATATCGGTTCTTAATCATCAACTGGTTAAACTTCTGATAGTCCACACAATGTCTGAGGGTACAATCTTTCTTCTTCACACATAGGATAGGAGAAATCCAAGGATAAGTACTTGGTCGGATGAAACATTTTTCCTGCAACTCCTCCAACTGATTCTTGAGCTTCTACAACTCAGGTGTAGTCATCCAATAAAGAGGAATGGACACTAGTGCCGCTCATGGCACATGATCAATTGAGAAGTCTACCTCACGCTTCGGAGGTAATCCTGAAATGTATTTTGGAAAGATGTCCCTAAAATGATATAGCACTGGAGGAATTTCTAGCAATGAAGTCCCCTAGTCATCCAGATACAAAATAGAAATCTAGGTGGTAACTTCTCCAAACACATGATGTTATGGACCCGCTCTTCTCTCCTGGACATCCCCTTCACCCATATGATGAAACAATCCACCTTCTGGTGATATGAAACTCACCCTTCGGTAATAAAAGTCAAAAATTTCCTGGAAGGGAACTAGCCAGTCCATTCTGAGAATGACATCATAGAATTTCATCTCTAGGACATAGAGATCCCATAAGAAGTGACACCTGCCAACCTCAAAAGGGCACTCCTTACACTGACACACACTAGATGTTCTCGTCCCCAACGGAGTGTCGAACATCAAGATATCGGAAGAACAAATGATGTAGAGCCCAAGTATCTCCACAAGAGAAACAGAGATAAAGCTATGGGAAGCCCCTATGTCGAAAAGAGATGAAGATAGAACAAAGGAAACTACGATCATACCTTGAACTGTAGAGGGTATGGGATCCTACTATTGCTGGGTCTGCTCCGCAGCAAAGGTATGGCCTGTACCGCGGCCCTGTGACCCTGCCTAACCACTCTAAGCTGATCAACCCTTCTTTCACTGAAGGACTAGCAACTGAACACCATGTCCAAGGCCTCCACCTCATCCTAAACGACCAGAAGAACTCCAATTCACAGATTGATGAGAAACATGTGGAGCTTATCCAGTACGAAGAGTCATAGATGAACCCCTATCACCAGATGATGGTGAAAAGATCTGATAGAAGTATTGAAGTTGACCCAACTAGCTACAATATCGGCACTCCACCAGGTCTCTCTAGCACCGTGGCTTTGTTTTCCCACTTCTTCCGTACTCGTATCACCCAACCTGGATTCCAGAAGATGCATCCCGCCTACTTAGGTCTCCCCATGTAGTCTCCCTATGACGCTTCCGGATATCAACTGGTGATGCACTAACTATGGATGTCGATCCACCCTTGCTCACAACTCCAGAATACCTCAGATTCAGCTTCGCGATCAGTGCCTGGTTGATGATAGAAGTGATGTAAGTCAACCTGAAGATATTCACCTGAGAGCGGATATCCTATCTGAGGCCATATTTGAACATCCTTTCTATAAATAACCCGTCTTATCCTGGGAAGGTTGTGAAATGATGAAGATAGGTGAAACGATAGGATTACTCCATAACAGAGAGATTACCCTTCACCAAACTCATAAAATCACGGGCTCAACCAGACCTCAAGGTCTCTGGATAGAAGTTGTCAAAAAAGATGCGTTGGAACTCATCCCACTCCATAACCTGATGGGGTCCCGCTTGTGAGATCACATACCACCACCTCTTGGCAGATTCCCGAAGCATATAGGTAGTGAGAATAACCCTCCTCTATGGAGGAATCTCCAGATACTTTATGATTTTCAGCATGGCTTCTAGCCATGACTCGGCAGCCTGAGTTCCCCCATCCCTTGAGAAAGTGGGAGGATGATGCTACGGAAAGACCCAAGTCAAATCTTCCATCGACGAGGTAGGAGGTGGTGCTACTTAAAAGGTCTGAATCATCCTCATAAAGCCTTCCATGAACTGTGCATCAGCACCTGGGTCAGGTATAATTACTGGTTCCAAAACTGAAATTGTAAAAGGATCCATAGGAAGACCCTAGTCAGCCATATATGAGGTCTGATCAACGCCTTATGGCTGGCGTACAACCAGAGGAAGTCCCATGGGCATGACTATGCAAGGTCAAATGGACACCTCAGATCAGGATTAATAGGGACTTAAAAATAGGAGTACATCTCCTGCACTGATGGTACAAGGCATGTACAGAGAGTACACAGCGTGTAAATAAGAAAGATTATTTCTTCCCGAAGAGAACAATGCATTTCATGTAGTCAAAACTACATGGCGTTCATTGTGAGTTTTTTCGGACAGTAAGCCTCAAAAACTACTCCAGAACCTAGAGAAGCACTAAAACAAAAGTTGAAGGTGTCAAATTCCGATCAGTGATGACCCATACTCCCCACGAATCAAAGATTGGAATCTTACACATGTTATCAAAAAAGAAAATACAAGGTGATGATCTACCAAGTTCCAGTCCATGAGGGCCCATAACACCTAAGGAACAAAAATTTGGCGTTAATACTAAAAAAGCCTTACTCAAAAAATACCCTATCAAACAGCAGGATTTTTAATCAAAGAACCTATCACAACAGCATGCATATTCAAAACAACATCTAACACAATAACATTCAGTTACTAATTCATCCTATATGGAATTGAAAAAAATGAATGACATGTGATTAAAAGAAAGCTCATATATGATTCATGAGATCTCATAACCTCATCTCATCAGGTAGAAATAGAAATAAAACCTCAATAACGTCAACTGTAATAACAAAAAACATGTGAGTCACCTATCGGTGGAAATCAGGTCCACTATAAACTTGAAAAACCAGAAGAAATTTCAATAAACAAGATATATTGGCTTTTTCCTTAAACACAGGTTTTCTACTCCCAGGAACATCTTTTTACCAAGTACCAACTCCATCCTATCCCTAGGTAAAGTATCCAAATAGAAAATCAAGAGAAATTAATTCCTATTATACCACATTGTGACATCCTAGTTCTGGTAGCCACCCAGAGGTTCCCTGTACCCGGTTGGTCACATGGCCTCAAGTGCATTCCCCGGAACACCAGAGGCTGCTGCCTAGCAGCAAGGGCCTTAGGTGTGATAGTGGGGGAACTATGCCCCCATTGGAAGAGTACATAGTAGAAGTAAAAAAATACCAACAATAGTGGAAGAAGTAATAACACCAAACTACAATAACAGGGGAATAATGATAATGAAACAACTAGATCACATATATATTTATATATATGAATGATGCATGATATATATATGTCTTGGAAAGAATACAAACATGTCACAATGATGAATACAACTATTAATAAAGGAAATTAACAAAGAAATAGATAAACAGATCCTCAGCATCTCAAGCCTAATCTTTGTCCAATGATCTCTGGTACCACAACAAATCAAGTACCTAATGTAGAAGGGCACTTTCCCTTGTCTATACCTGAAAAAATATAATTTTTTGGGCCCAAAATCATGGCCCAAAAAGGGTGTGAGATGAATCCCAGTAGGAAACCACCCCATGATCAGTGCCTAACAGTCAGTGAATATATGGTAAGTAAAAGTGTAGAATGCAGTAATCAAGGAAGTCATCAACAGTAACAATCCACAGTTTCAGATATAAAGAAACAACTAAACAAAGAAGATAATCACAAAAGGTAACCCTATGGGAATTACTCATAGCATATCCCCTCTGGTCCTTCCTAACATATACAAGCAAGGAGCTAACAATTAGTTAACCCTCTGGGAAGTGCCCACAACCTATCCCCTCTGGTCAAACCTATCAAGTACAAGCAACCCTCTGGGCAGCACACTCAGTATAACCCCTATGGTTCAACATAAGCATATAATCTCTAGGGAATCACTCACCATAAATTCCACCTATATTATCAAATCATTCTAAATGTGCTCTTAGGAAGAACTCAATGTCAATTCCCCCTGTGGCCCGCTTCAAGGAACTACAGAAACTCTATGGAAGCACACAAAATCAATTCCCACTGTGGTCTCGCATCATATAATTATAAATACACTCTGGTGAATCCCTCAATGTCAATTTTCCCTATGGTCAATACAACAAGTTCTCATGGCACTATGTAGGTGAAGAAAGTGTAGCATCACGTAACAGCCAAGGTAATCTTCATGAACTACTTCGCTAGCATTCTACAGCACAACATCATGTCAGATAAGCAATATCAGTCCATCCTATAATAATAGGCCTGGGAAAAAAACAAATATTCCTAACAGTATAAGCAGAACCCAACGGTCATGAGCAGAACATTCATCGAAACACCTCCAAAGCATAGCAATCAACCCTATTCACATTCAAATAACCACTACACGCACACACCAGCAATGCAAGAAATAAACAGGGATAAAACAGTAAATTCACAATACCCCGTTCATGGGTATTGGTGATTTTGAACATACAATTCAATCAACTTAAACTGAAAGGCACGAACAACCTACCTCTTAGGGTTTGGGGAAAGAGACCTCTTCTCCCCAAACGTGCTCCAAACCGGGTGAATGCATCCTCCAAACCACCTCAAAAACCCTTCCCTAACATCAAAAAGGTCAAACGTTAACACACAAAGGCAACACAACCCTAGATCTACATGACCTTGTATATCATGGAAACTAAGAGATGGAGAGAGAGAAAACCCTAACTAAAACCTCATAGAACCAAAAGAGGTTTTTACCTAAGGATAACTGCCTTCAATACACCAAGAAACCCCTTCAATTGGCCTAAAAAATGAGCCAAGGAGCTCCCCCAACCTTTGAAAATGACAACTCCCATGTGAGCCACGAGTGGGGGGAAGAATGGTGGAGGAATGAGAAATCCCATGTGGCTCAGGAATTAAAAACCGAAACATTAAGTGTTTTCACGGTTACACCGCAGGGTTTGGAAAATCGTGCTCCAACCATGTGGTTTCTACTATCTCATCCAGGGAATTCGCACGGCTTTCCCACATGGTTTAACAAACCATGCATAGCCCGTGCGGATCCCACTGTCAAGGGTG
The DNA here is from genome assembly GCA_963277665.1 of Viscum album. Taxonomy (NCBI): domain Eukaryota; kingdom Viridiplantae; phylum Streptophyta; class Magnoliopsida; order Santalales; family Viscaceae; genus Viscum; species Viscum album. The sequence goes on from OY728157.1 coordinate 476,370,153, forward strand.
CACGATTTCCTAGGCTGGTCGCACGGTTTGCTTAGACCGTGCGCCAACTGTGCGACCCTGTACAACCTCCAGAAAAACCCTATTTTTCTCCAAAACGACCAGAAAATGAAAAAAATTCCTGAAAAGAAGGTCCAGGTTATTACAACTAGACTGATAATTAGTTAATGAAATAAAATAAAAAACAGGGGCACTATTTGATCTATTAATAAAATACAACAATCAACCTTCTACAACAAAATATCATAATATATTTGATCATGTAAAAAACCCATGAAAACCATAACCACAAGTACATATAATAATCACATAATTTAGAAAAAACATTATGTGTAAGAATTTCAACAAAACTATGTAACGAACTATAACCATTATATCATAACTAGGGAATGCTCTTTATATAAGTATTTTAGTTTACTATCCTAGAACCTTTATATTAAAATTATCATATTATAAGAACGTTATTCTTATTCTTGAGGTACGAGTTTCTTCTTTTCCTTTTTCATTGTGTGTTTTTTAGAAAATAATGAAAATGGGGAGAATCCCAAAACTTGTGACTACACACCATGTACTTTTCCACACACAGTGTACTTTGGCCGTGTGGGATGGGTACATAGGGCATGTAGGCCTGTTGGCAATGATGGGTGTAAAAACTAACTACACGACATGTATAGGGTACTTACACGCATTGTATTCAGTCAGTAGGTGAGTAGTAAGGTAGTGGAGGCAGCTGCCAGTGGAGCGAAAATACACACAGTATAATTGGGAATACACGCCGTGTAATCATGTTGGAATGTGAACAGTTCGGCAGTGAACACGTATCCTCTATAGGAATAGTTAAATGAGAAAATTACATGTCGTGTACTTGAGAGTACATGCTGTGTAGTTTTTTTTCACATAAAATAGGTTGTAGCCTCCTCTGTTCACAGAGGAAGCATATAAAGCTTGAGGATAGTGGGAGAGATGGCCGAAGCTTAGAGGATCTCCCAACCACACACCGGGAACCTGATACGTACATTGTCGATCTCCTTGGAACTGCACAGGTGAGTTCTTCCACCTCATTGTGTGTTTCTTAACAATTCTTTCCTGAGGGAAAGTAATTTGAGATTGAACGGGATTATGTTCATCTCAGATCTGTGTCATTCTTGTTTGTTTTAGGAGGAGTCGTTCACGTATACCGATCATGTGTGATTGAGCTAGGTGGTATGGTGTTTAAATTCCAACCGATGTGTGTTTTTTTGTACCGTTGTGCAACAAAACCATGATTGGGGTGTCATATGGATGAGGAATTTGCTGAAAAGATATCTAGAATTGTATAGATAATCTAATTACAAGTTTAAACTGCTCTTTGGGATCACTGGTTGGATCCAAGAACACCTCGGGGGTGCGTTCCTCTGTTTATCCATTTGGCCAGGTTACCCGAGGGTAAACCGTACAATTTATCTATAATTAAATTGCATTGAGATGAATGGTATATAATTGTTTTCTTATATGTTGGGCTCATCCTGGTTATTTGTGCCTGAGGGCATTCTTCTATTTAGCCTGAGGGTAGTGTATTACTTAGCCCGAGGGTAGTGTTCTATTTAGAATGAGGGAAACTCGTCTCATACCTATTAGAAGTAGATTCTGGGATTGAGGGCGATACATCGTACGCTTGAGGGAAATATTTGTTATTCCTATGGGTAGATACTTGAGGGTTTCGATTTTGATACCTGAGGGTATGGTTTTTATGTCTGAGGAAACTGACTATTTAAATAGACTATTCACTATGGTGATATCGTAAATTGAATGATTGAATGGATATTAAAATTTCAATGTAACTTGTATAGTTAGTTACTTTTGAGTACAGCTTAGTTTATTTCATTTACTACTGCACACTACTGTTACACATTTTCACTAACAGCTGGGAAGGGGCCTTTGGTGGTTTCCTACTGGGATTTATTTTCTCACACCTTGTTTGGGTCATGTCTTTGGCCGAAACAGATTATATTGTTATAGGTGTTGATAGGGGAAATATTCCCTACACAGGAACATGATTTTAGCGGAGGAGTAGGAGAGCAAGGGACCGAGCTTATGAATGTGATGCTGCCATGTTTTGTTTTCTATACTTTGTTTTATTTGGTTGTACCTTGTACTTGGAGATGTATTGTATTGTATTATTTTTTAGTGAATCCGGTTCTGGCTGCTTTCATAGAATTAGTGACATGCTGCATCTTTATATATATGACTACTGGTTCCCATTTACTTCATATGTCCATTTGAGTTGTATATTGTTTACTACTTATAATGTTGAATGATATTTTTCTTTTCCACTGCGCTAAACTTTGAAAAATTTGGGAATAGTTTCCCCACTATTATTCCATGGCCCTCACTGATCATTGGAATCCTATGGTGTTTGGGAAATGCGTTTTAGGTCATGTGAACAACCGGGTTCGGGGAACCCGTTGAGTGGTATCTCGATACGGGATGTTACAATGTGGTATCGGAGGATGTTCTTTCCTCTACCTACTGTTTGGAGCCTTAGTCAAGGATAGGATGGAAATTGTAGTTGGTAATAAGTTGTTCTCGGGATTAGCTAACCTGTGTATAGGAAAAATCCAGTCTACCTCATTTATTGAAATTTTTATAGATTTTTAATTTTACAGTTGATTTGATTTTAACCATTGACTGACACACCTGTGGTGTGCTGTTTATATTTTTATACTGGGTTCTATTTAGTTGCAACCCGGGGAGATGAGGGTATGCCATCTCATTCATCAGTTAAGAACATATTAGAATCACATTTCATGAATATTTTCCATGCCATGTAGGTACATTATAAATTGCATGTTATTGTGATATATGTGGTGAAAGAAAGCATGCTATCGTGACAGATTCCTTGATAAATACCTGCTATTAGATAAGGTATTGTTATGTAAGGTTTTGTAGAATTAATGACAATCTTTGGTTCTTGATGAGTATGGGCCCTCATTGACCGGAATTTGGAGTAGTATTGATGGTTTATCTTGTTTATAACATTTATAAGATGCCATGCATTGATTTACGGGGAGTATGGGCCCTCATGGATCAGAATTTGGCACTTTGGTGTTGTTTCAGTGTTTTTATGGGTTTCGGAGTAGTTTCCACGGCATACTGTCCAGAGAAACCTAGAATACAGGCCATGTAGTTTTGATTACATTCCATTTAATCATCTGTTCGGGATGAAATGGAAAATTTTTACGTATACGTCATGTACCCCTAGTACACTCAATGTAGTCTATAACTATGTCATAGGCTGTGTGGGCAGAGACACGGGATGTGGAAGTTCAAGAGGGAACACTCCGTGTAGTTATTTCACATGTCATGTTGTGTGTACCCTGTTTCCGCCCATGTAACTAATAACACAGAAAGTGGAAATATTTTCTTGTACATGCCGTGTCAATGATGAACATGCCGTTTTATGGGACCTGGGGACCCGACTTTGTAGCTAACAAACACGGGTCGGTGTTACCTCTTCTTGAACACACTTTGTACCTGTGGGACATGTTGTGTAGTCATTACCATGGAAAGAGTCATGTGGCTAAGCTATGTGGAAGGACTCGGGCAAGGAAAAAGGATTCCAATACACACTGTGTGTGTGGACAACACGCCGTGTGTGTGGACAACATGTCGTGTGTGTGGAAAACACGCCGTGTGTGTGGACAACATGCCATGTGTTTGGGGTGTTACACGACCGGTTTTAGCTAGAGTACACACCCATGTGGATGGCTTGTGAGAACATGTTGTGTAGTATTTATACAAATTTTGTAGCCAAGTTTTATAAATCTTTAATGCTTTCTTACTCATGTTCTCTTCTGAGTCTCCTAGTTAGCAGTCATTGATAATATAGATCTATGGTGGGCTTTGACCTTGTATATTCATGCCACAGAGACAACCTCGAGTTGTTCACTAGGAGAGTGACAACAATTATAATCCAGAGATGGTAGGCCAAGGGCTAACAATGGATCCTCCAGATAATCCATATGCAGTGCCAGCCGCTATACCGGACATAGGAACTGTTGAATAGTTCTGTGAAGTCTCCATGCAGTTCATGTAGACTTTTCAGGAAGCACCCCCGGCTTCCACATCTATGGTAGAGTATACGGGTATATTCTTGCTGCAACATCTGCCGACATTTTTAGGGGATGGCGGACCCCAAGCTATAGTGTCTTGACTAGGATTCATGTAGACTATTGTTGAGCATCTTGAGATGCCTCCAGGGCGAAGGTTCAAGCTTGTTACATACATGTTGCGTGATTTCGCCAATAGGAGGTGGGATGTTACCACCCAGTCGGAACATTACAGAGACATGGAATGGGATGATTTTCAAGAAGTATTTTATAACTTCTTATTCTCGGAGATGCTGAGGGCATATCAAGCTCAATAGTTCATGAATATGCAGAAGGGAGATATTCCAGTGATGGATTATTCTACACACTTGACTGAGCTTCAGTGCTTTTCAACCGTTCTGGTGGGTGATAAGACATTTAGGGGTAGAAGCTTTGAGGATGGTCTTTGATATGACATCTAAGCACTGGTGAATTTTTTGAGGTTGCGTACAGTGCATTCTATTGTGAACCAGGCACTGATTACTGGGAAAAACTTGCGGGAAGCTAGTGATGTGGGCCTGGGCGGTTCGACACTAGTTTCTGGTACTATTTATACCGGGAAGAGGAAGAGGAAGATGAATTTATCTCAGGGTGGTAGTACTAGTCAGAATATTTCTTCAGGTGGCCACTTCATTTTTTACATGTGTGGTAAGAAGGGGAACAAGAGGCCACAATGTCCCCATAAACCAATGGAGTGCAGAGAATTCTGAAAAATGGATCATCTACATTGCTTTTTCAGGGCATTTCCACTAGTGGCTAGTGAGAGGGGTTCATTGCAGACTCTGTGTGCGGGAGAAGGACCAACAGCTTCATACCAGTTGGGAAATTGGGATACATCAGAACGTATAGGTAGAGGTGGGGGTCGTGGCCGTGGTAGCCAGAAAACATGATCGCAAAGACAGTAGGGCGGGTCAGCTCAGGGTAGCTAGGCTATGTCATAGAGCCTCAAAACTGGGCATGCATATTCAGTGCAACAGACCCAACAGGAGCAGGATCCCGAACCTTCCATTATGAGAGGTACTATTCTAGTTGCTTCTATTTTATCTTATTCACTTTTCTATATGGGTTCTACAAATTATTTTATATTCTTGCCCGTTGTGGAGGGTCTTGGGCATTGTGTTTATTCTTTTTCTGATGTTATGAAGTTGGAAACTCTGTTGGGGACTATAATGGATGGTGTGGGTTAGTGAATGGAGTGCCCCCTTGAGGTTGGTGGGTGTCACATTCTATAGGACCTCTATGTCCTAGAGATTATGAGTTATGACGTCATTCTCAGGATGGACTGGACCTGAGCATCGTGGGTGAGGTGTTGTGACAGCCCAAATTGAGGGTTTATATCTAGATGACTAAGGAACTTACCAAAAGGATTTCCCTACAGTAGTTGATCTTTTCAGGGATGTCCTCCTAGATGACTTTTCAGTTATACCTCCAGAGCGAAAGGTGGATTTCTCTATTGATGATTTTCCAGGAGCAACACCAGTGTCCATTCCTCCTTATAGGATGGCTACACCTGAGTTGCAGGAGCTCAAGAGGAAGTTAGAGGAGTTACAGGCACCGGGTTTCATCAGACCCAGTACTTCTCCTTGGGGTTCGCCGGTCCTTTTTTCGAAGAAGGTGGACGGTTCCCTCAGAATCTGTGTGGATTATCTGAAGTTGAACCAGTTGATGATTATGAACCGATATCCCTTGACGAGTATCGATGATATATTTGATAAACATTGGGGAGCATGAGTGTTTTCGAAGATTTACTTGAGATCCGGGTATAATCTATTACACGTTAGGCAATCGGACATACCGCTTATGGATTTTCGGAGCAGATATGGTCTATAAGAGTACTTGGTTGTGCCGTTTGGACTCACGAACATGCCATCAGTTTCTAGGGCTCTGTTGAATCATTTCTTCCATCCTTATCATGATTATTTTGTGGTAGTCTTCATGGATGATATATTGGTGTACTCTCACAATCAACACAACCATGCGACCCATCTTGAGATCATATTGATTAAACTGAGATAGGATCATCAATATTCTAAGATCTCAAAATTCTACTTTTGGATGGACCAAATACATTTTCTGGGTCATATCTTCTCAGAAGTAGGGTTTGTAGTAGACCTAGAGAAAGTGAGAGCAGTATTTTCCTGGGAGAAGCCTAAAAACGTGTTTGAGATACAGATTTTCTTGGGGCTAGCTGGTTACTATAGGTGCATTATATAGAACATCTCCCACTTAGCAGTGCCATTGATGGGATTGACTAAGAATGGTGTGACTTTCATTTGGTTAGAATCTTATGAGATAGCCTTTCTGAAGATTAAGGGAATGTTGAAAACAACACCAGTCCTAATACTTCTGGGGTAAGGGAAGATCTATACAGTTTACTTTGATGCATTAGGTATTGGGCTGGGAGCAGTGTTGATGCAAGGTGATCGAGTAGTTGTGTACGAGTCTCGGCTGGGGAGGCCACATGATAGGAATTACCTGACGCATGATCTCGAGTTGGTTGCAGTTGTTCAGGAATTATGCTATTGGAGACATTATCTCTTGGGAGAGAATTTTGATGTTTTCACCGACCAAAAAATTCTCAAGTACATATTTACTCAGCATGACATGAATTTGAGACATCAAAGGTGGGTTGAATACCTTCAGTCCTTCGACTTTGAGCTAGCCTATACACCTGGTAAGAGTAATATAGTTGCAGTTTCTTAGAGTAGGAGAACTCAGATACATGCAGTTCATGAGGCCAATGGTGAGTGGCAGCATATGGCTTTGTTTTTTGAGATGCATTTGGAGGTGGACGAGAATTAGGGGAGAACCTATCATTCTCCCTATGCTGTTATATCTATCCTCCTTGATAGAGTGAAGATGAGACAACTATCTAATTCAGAAGGCCTAGTTCTATGGGAGTTGGTGGTAGGTGAGGACTCTAATCCGGGATGGATGATAGGCAATGATGAGATATTTCATTTCCAGGGATGATTGTGGGTTACAGGGGATATACACGAGGAGCTGATGCGGGAGTTTCATGCTTCATCTTGTTCAGTTCATCCTGGAGTCACCAAGATGTACCGTGACTTGAAATATCAGTATTAGTGGCCTGGTATGAAACGAGAGGTAGCTGAGTTTGTTACGAGATGTTCCACCTGTCAGCAGGTGAAGGCAGAGCATCAGAGGCCAACTAGATTGTTACAGAATTTACCCATCCTAGGGTGGAAATGGGATGATGTCGCGATGGACATCGTGTCCGGGTTTCCAAGGTCACCTCGAGTCAATGATGTTGTGTGGGTTGTTGTGGGAAGACTCATGATGGTGGCTCACTTTTTGCTGATCAAGGAGACCTTCAGTGTTGACGAGAACGTAATGTTGTATATCCGAGAGGTAGTATGACTTAATGGGGTTCCTCGTTCTATCTTTTCATATAGGGATGTCTTCTTTACTTCTCGTTTCTGGAAGTGTTTTCACAGCACATTGGGAACACAAGTGCTTCTGAGCACAACATACCACCCTCAGACCGATGGCCAATCAGAGTTTATGATACAGGTGCTTGAGGACATGTTGCATTCATGAATCCTGGACATTGGGGAATCTTGGGAAAAGCACATACCCCTGGTCATGTTTTCCTATAATAATAGTTTTCATGAAACTATTTAGATGGAACCATATAAGGCTTTATATGGTAGGCCATGCCGATCACCATTGTGCTGGATGGAGGCAGGTCAAACAGCTTTACTGGGACCACATCTTGTGCAAGAGACTTTTGAGCAGGTCTAGTTGATTCAGAAGCAGATGGATACTACACAGTCTCGTCAAAAATCTTATGCTAATTTCTGCAGACGACCCTTAGAGTTTGTTGTCGGGGATCATATTTTCTTGCATGTTTCGATGAGGCTGGGACATATGCGGATTAGGAGACAGGGTAAAATTTCATTGAGGTATGTGGGGCCATTTGAGATTCTGGAGAGAGTCAGGTCGGTTGCCTATCGGTTGCAGTTACCACAGAGGTACGAGGCCATGTACGATGTCTCCCATGTATCTCAGCTGCACAGCTATCATTTAGACCTATCTCACATCATTTAGCCCGAGGAGGTTCAGCTTCAGATTGATGCGTCCTTTTTGGAGCATCCGATTCTTATCGTAGATGGGATCATGAAGGGTCTCTGAGGACGGTCAGTTCCTCTTGCACGGGTGCTATGGCAGCATGTCCGAGTGTAGGATGAAACCTGGAAGGAGGAGACAGACATACGTGCTCAGTGGCTAGAGTTGTTCTGAGGTTTATCTTCACCACCCTTGGAAGAGAAATTTGTGGATGAATTGCATTAAGTGGGGGAGTTTGTAAGAACCCATTTATTATTCTTGAGGTACGGGTTTCTCCTTTTCCTTTTCCTTTTAGTGTTTTTGTGAAAATAAGGGAAATGAGGGAAAATCACAAAATTTGTTACTACACACCATGTACTCTTCCACACACCATGTAATTTGGCCATATGGGATGGGTACACTGGGTGTGTAGTCTTGTCGGTAATGAATGGTGTAAAAACTGACTACACATTATGTATAAAGTATTTACACACCGTGTATTCAGTCTTCAGGTGAATAGTAAGGTAGTTGAGCCAGCCGCCAGTGGAGGGACAGTACACGCTGTGTAATCGGAAATACACACCGTGTACTCATGTCAGCAAGTGAATAGTTCGGTGGTGAAAAAGTAGACTCTAGAGGAACAATTAAATGAGAAAAGTACACACAGTGTACTTGAGAGTACACGTCGTGTTGTTTTTTTTCTTAAAATAGGCAGTATCCGCCTCTGTTCACAGAGGAAGCATAGAATTCCAGAGGAGAGTGGGAGAGATGGCCGGAGCTTGGAGTATCTCCTCACCACACACTGGGAACCCGATACCTACACTTTTTATCCCCTTGGAACTGCACGGGTGACTTCTTCCTCCAACTTTTGTGTTTCGTACGAATTATTTCCTGAGGGAATGCTATTTTAGTTTGAAAGGGATTATTTTCATATCAGATCTGAACCGTTCTCATTTGTTTCAGTAGGCATCGTTCATGAATACCGATCATGGGCGATCGAGGTAGGTGGTCTGGTGTTTAAATTCCAACTATTGTGTGTTTTTGTGTACTATTGTGCTATGAACCCTTGTTTGGGGTGTCATATGGCTAAGGCCTATGCTGAAAAGATATCTAGAATTGCATAGATAATCTAATGACAAGTTTAAGCATTTTTTGGGATCAATTTTTGAATCCAGGACCACCCTAGGGGTGTGTTCCTCTGTTTAGCCATTTGGCCAGGTTAACTGAAGATACACCATTCAATTTAGAAAGCTGTAAATTTCCTTGAGAGGAATTGTATATAATTTCTTGCTTATATGTTGGGCTCAACCCGATTATTTGCACCTGATGGAAGTGTTCTATTTAGTATTAGGGCAATGTTTTACATAGCCTGAGGGTAGTGTTCTGTTTAGCATGAAGGAAACTCTTATCATGCCTATGGGTAGTAGATTATGTGCCTGAGGGAGACTCTTCAAACTCATGAGGTCAATATTTGTTATTCCTGTGGGCAGATACCTGACGGTTTTGATTTTGATTGCCTAAGGGTATGGTTAGAATGTCTGAGGACACTGACTGTTTACTCATAATACTCACTACGGTGATATCTTAAATTAAATTATTGAATGAATATTAAAATGGAAATGTAACTGGTATAGTTAGTTACTTTTGATTACTGCTTAGTTTATTACATTTACGACTGCACACTACTGTTGCACATTTTCACTAACAGATGGGCATGGGCCTTTGGTGGTTTCCTACCAGGATTTATTTCTCACATATTATTTGGGTCATGTCTTCAGCCCAAATAGATTATATTGTTGTAGGTTTCGATAGGTGAAAGAGTCCAACCACAGGTACATGATTGTAGCAGAGGAGTAGGAGAGCATGGGACCACGATTAGGCATCCGATGTTGTTGTGTTTTGTTTTCTCCACTTTGTTTTATTTGGTTGTACCTTGTACCTAGAGATGTATTGTATTGTATTTTTTTACAGTGTATCCTGTTCTGGATGATTTCGTATAATTAGTGACTTGATTCATCTTTATATATATGGTTTTTGGTTCCCTTTTACTTCAGTTGTCCATTTCAGTTGTATATTGTTACTGCTTCCGCTGTTGAAAGTTATTTAGAATTTCCACTTTGCTACACTTTGAAAAATGAAGGCATAGTTTCCCCACTATAAGTCCTTGGCCCTCACTGCTAGTCGCCAGCCTCTGGCATTTGGGGAAATGAACTTGAGGTCATATGACCAACCGGGTTCTGGGCACCCGTTGAGTGGTATCCGGATCCAGGACGTTACACATATACCAGGTTGAGTCCTTCATATAAGAATTTCAAAATCAATAGCAAAAGCACTATAATAATTATAACATAATATTCCATGAAATTTATATAATCATTCCATAATGAATCAAAACACACGATATAAAATCAATAATAATAATTATACATGAAAATCCATAGGGGTAAATTTAACGAATTGCACTATATATTTATGTCACCCCATTAATTTATGAAGTTGGTCTTCAACAATTATAATACTAGTGGCATTTTCTATATAATAACAATTATTTACAATAATTAAAATATATAATTAATCTATTTTCCAATGGGAATATATCACATAAAAACATAAGAGGTTTCAATTGATGTTAACTACACTTTAGTCCACTAGCCAAATTATTATTATTCTAGGGTTGGATCACCCAATGAAGAACTAAAATCTAGGAATCAACACCCCTAAATACAATGGGATTCAAAGAGTAAATCATCACATGATCTAATCATCACCAATTATTAAATTAATTAGCATGCCAATTATATAAGTACATTCACAATATTTCACTTACTTAAACTATTTTATGAACCCTATAGTTTGGTTATAGACCACTTACCTTAATTTTGCGATCAAATAAACACATTCAACGAGTAAAACCAACAAAAATTAATGATTAGTTGACAAAAAAAATAAATGGGGATTAGATTTTTGATTGAGACATATTTATGGAAATAGAGAACTCCAAAATCATATAGATTTACCCATGGGATAAAGGGAGAGGAGTTTCACGTGGATGAAGAATGAATCAAATGAATAGTGTAAGTATAAAAACAATAATCTAGATAAATATAAGTCCTGAAATCTATTTATATCTTGTATTTCACAATTTATGATTTATATCAAAAGGTTCATCGCCTTGGGATGAAATAACCACTATAAAATTCTACACAACATGAACTAGTTTCATGTTGTACAACAAATTCATGCTCTAAAATAGTTCATGATCACAAAATATACATGTTATGAACTGGTTTCATGGTGTGTAAAAATTTGGAACCTTAAACAAATTCATGACATCTACCTAGAAACATTTACATATCGTGAACTTGTTTAATGATGTGTAACCATTTCATGCAAGGAAAAACTTCACAACATCATGACAGAAACAATAAAAAATAATGTATCTAGTTTATGGAGTGTAATTTTCCAATAGAAACCACTCAACATGGCTATAGAAAAAGATCCCAAACTATCTCTGAAGCCTTCAAACTCACGAAGAAGCCTCATAATCCCAATGAGACATTTTTACATGTACTCAAATAATTAAAAAACATACATCCCAGAAGATTAGGTAATTTTCCCAATAAAATGATCTCTATCCTCAAAGGAAGTTGTCCACCAAGAATTCAAGAAGAAAATCTAGAAGAAAATAGGTTAAATAAAAAACTCAAAGAGTGGTATACATGGAAATTCTAGATCGTACTACTAGAACCCCTTTGATTGATTCATGCTCTTTTTATTTGGAATAAAAATCCAGTGGTCATTGTAATACTTATGTATATGATGTACTTTTTACATGTGATTGAACCCCGTCAAGATTCAATGAGTCAATATGGAGGAAGAAAGTTTTTTGGTATACCCACACATATTTTTTTTATCATTTTTAGAAAGTTGATATGGTTATAGATGGATTATCATTTCATGTATTTCATAAAATTCTAAATATCATTATATGATATCCTTAAACCCATTAGTGGTATTATTGACTCATTATCTAATTTATTTATCTTTGATTATGCTTATTTTTTGGAGTAAAATTCCAATCTTATTGCATATATACTAATATTATAATGTACAATGTGAAAAAATTGATCTCTCTTTGTTGGTCATAGAATATGGCATACATATATTTCATGTAATGATATTTTGTATAAATAGAATTTGAAATAATCCCTAATATATGATATAATATTTTCATAAAATAAGATTCAATTCTAGAATAATGAAAAAATAGATCATCATGTTATATTTATTTTTTATGAGATATCATCAAATATGATAGGAGAATTATCTCTTGACAATCATAAGGGGTGATATCAGTCACATATTATTATTGGTTATCTATATTGTAAAATATTATCTAAATATTGAAATTTTGAATATATCAACTTTAATTTAAGACTAATAATCCCAATTATCAATTATAAATTATAATATAGGTAAAAAAGTTTATTTTTTAAAATATATTCTTATGGTTTATAATTTTTTTAGAAATTTTAATTGATAAGCTATATAAAAGGAGATATTTTTTTACTTATATTAAATATAAAAGGATTATATTTTTTGTCTCATGTTTTTTAAAATTAATAAATATATTATTTATTTTTCAATTACTTATATAATTTATGGGCATATAATGTTTTTATGAATTGTGAGTATTTTTTATGCTTTATTTATGTGATAAATTACTTATTTTATATTTTCAATGACTAATATAAATTCTATATAATATTTCATTATATTTAGTTTTATCATGGTTAAAATCAGTTTTATATTAATGGTTTGGTCATTAATATTGTTATTAATTATAGTTATCTCATATTGGGTTATAGAGTTATCAATATTTGGATTCTTAATTGTGTAATGTCCTTCTAGGGAGAGGGTATTGGGATAAAACATCCCAATAGATTGGATAATTATTCCATGTTCTAATAAAATTTATATTGCATGTCTATCATTTTAGGATTACTCGTGTAGAGATTTATAATCTCATATAAATATAATCCTTTGGATGAATAGTTCATATACCTTTTTCCTAACATAAATTTTGATTTGTTTGAACATGTTTGAAAATTATTTTTTTGATAGATTTACAAAAACTTGTGGGTTTTCTTAAATGTTACACATTAATCTTGTGTGAATATGTTAAATTTTTTGAAAGAATAGGGATTCCAAAATCAAAAAAATCATTATAAAAATTTAAACACAATGGAATAAGATTTTATATAATAAATATTACATAATATGTAATGGTTATTAATTTAATATGCCTATGATGTATATTATAATAGTTAAACCTTTAAGAAACATCATAGAATTCTCTGTGTGAGATTCCATCCAAAACAAGACTTATAAAGAACTAGATCTTCAATCATGGTAGGTAAATCCATAATTGGTTTCCCATGGATGAAAAGAAAGTAATGGGTAATTTTAATTATATTGGAAATATATTCTTGGCATTTTATTTATGTTACACTCTCTGGGGATTGTAATAAGATTATTTAATCAGAGGAATAGAGTTGAGTTTATCCATATGATGGATCGGAATAAATATTTATCCACTCCACTATCTAAGTTCTATATATGACATGATTTATATTATTCCATACCTAAGTAATTAATTGTTTAGAATATTCCATATCAGACTCATTACTAAGTGAATCATGAATCTACTCTCACATAATATATATCGTATCCGGGGTCATCATTTTTAGATGGAGTAATTTCATTAAAATTCTATGACAAAATGATATATAAAACAACACTCACCAAAAAGTATATATTTTTTGTTGATTATGGATTATATCACAATAATAATTTTGGAATATCTAATTTGTATTCTATAAAATAAAACTCCAGATTATAATATAAGGTTAAGAATTTTTGGGAAAGAGAGCAATTTTGAAACTCAAAATGTTAATGTTTAGAGATAAATTTCACCAACTCGGACTGATGATTATTATATACCATGTTTGAATCATTATTTCGCAATGATACAAACAAAATCATATATGTGATAGAATTGAAAAGTTTGATGTTTAACTTTATTTTAGTAATATATTATGTAAATACTATGAATCTATTATCCTAGAGTTTGTGGTTACACTATTACATTAGATCTTGAAGAAAGGAACTTAGTTACAATGGATTGAATAGTCTAGTATCCTTAATAAATAAGATACATATTGGAAAATATCATTACATTTTGAAACATTAAATAACACATAGTATTTTATTCGATAAACCCATTATTACCTTTACCATATCCTGGAATATCAGTAATGATACATTTCCTAGAATCCTTGAGAAAAGAAAACTAAAGATGGGGGTGAGCTTAGATGCTAGTAAGGGTGAGTGTGTAGAAGAAGATATCATTAATAAACAAGGTCCAATAAATATTGAAATGTAAAAAAACTAAGACATATTTTATTTTATAGATACATTGAACATGATGAATTATATGAAAGTAATAAATAATTACCAAAATAATGACCTTTAAATAATATCTAATTCTAAAAAATTATTCATGGTTATTTTAGATAATTGAATAATCGCATTGAAAAAATAACTAATATCATAATGAGGGAATACATAATTGTTTACATTAAAACAAAATATTCCTGACCACATGCCAATAGACCTCATATATATGGTTAAGGCTTTGAAAAATAACCAATGTGGTTTATACAATGAGACCTACTAAGGAATCGACGACAGGCTATACCTAGCATCACTCATCACATAATATTTCTAATTAATTATTTATATTGAATTTTAGAAATATAATTAATATAAACCAGAGTATTGATAAAATAGATTATGAAATGTTAATACTTTCCTGAATCTAAATTGAAAATCATAAGCCATCTTGAGTGATGTGAAGAATTATATCAAACTTGTACATATATTGTTAAAATGAGAATATATAAATTTAATAGATAATATGGATGGTATCATTATAAATTATCTATAATGTAGCATAACTATAATAATGGTAGTTTTTATTTTTGAATTAATACCATAAAAGGATCATTAAAAACCATATTATAGTAAATACCATTTTATTTTTGTTAGCCACATTTCAAAACAAAAAAATTTCTAGAATATAGTGAAAAAATATATTTTAAAAAAACTGTGTATACTTGTGATGGAATATTTAATAAAAATTTTGGTTATGATAATAGTACTGTTCTATTAATGCATTGTACATTAAAATAATGTTTCCTTTCATATTTTTTCATTAAAAGTAATAAAGTACCTTATTAGTAAAATGATAGAAATATTTCATTTTTTTAAAATCATATAATTTGTGAATATTAATTAGTTAAATTATTTTAATAATTTTAAAAACTTTTTTTAAATAATGTTTAGATAACATGGATATTGAAGAAAAATTATTTTTGAACGAATTGAGAAATAATATATTTTTTTCTAAAAAATATTTTCTCAATTATTTCATGAACCCCATATAGGAAAAATGATTAATTACATTAAATGATCATTAATAATCAGATTATATGAATATAAATTATATTATTGAGAGATATATCATAATATATCATCACTAAAATCATAATCATAAACAATCCTGATTAATTATGATATTGTGATCATAAAAACCTTACCACTTTGGTAACATTTAAATCATAGCCCCCATGTATGAAATAACATTAAAATAAAAAGCATATATCATAAAGATAAATAGATTCATTATATAACATATAAAATGGGTAGTATGTACACCACCTAAAATTAAATAGATATGAATATGGAAAATGTCTCACCGAAGTAAAAGTGAGAAATGTAACCCTTACATCATGTTTTATTTCCATCATATGTGTTCGAACATCCTACATAATAAATATATATTTATTATAAAAATTTTATATAATAAAAATCATATATATAATATAATTTATTAAATAAATTTAACTTTTTGACTTACATTTATTAAAAATTGATTGTTAAAAACATAGTTTTGTGTAATAACAACTTCATTTTCAAGTTTGTTTTGTTTTGGTAGTTTCGATCATCATTATATTATCAGAGTCAAATCATATTCATAGTTATATAAAAGATATAAATTTCATATATATTCATTATATAACTATTCAAAATAGACTATAAATGTTATAGGTGGAATAATATGATATATCATTCATGGAGATGGTATGAAGTATATACGGATAACATTGTTATATTTTTTCACGGATGAAATGAAGGAATGGAAAATAATATTTCACCATTAAAGGGTCATTAATAAATCATATATATCATATATTTTCAATAAATCTATACTTATTTCCATCCACATAAAAATAAAAATGAAAATAGTTTCACATCCCTTTTTGGAGGTGGTAGCCCACACGTAGACAAGAGTGATGTTATCATTTTATAATGGACTATATTGAATGAAGGTAGATGTAATAATATAATTAAAAATGTGAAATTATTTAATAAATTCAATATTTTAACACAATATACATCATTATATCCATTAGTGAGGGTTGGTGATGGAAAATAATTGAATTAGTTGGCGAGGTGGTAGTCTGTCGTACAAATGATCAACAGTGTCATTTTTCAATTGAAGGAAGTGAATATGTATATAAGTTATGTCATTAACATAATAACATCTAAATATATGATATATCATTGTGTTACTATTTGATAATTATTTAAAGATATTTCATATAATTAATTGAAGATATTAAATTTAAACACATGGTTAGGGACTATAATACTTCTTTAGACAACCTCTTTAGGTTTATAACTAATTCCATATAAGATTGGTTATATGATCATAAAAATGACTGAATGAAATTTTGAATGATTTAATGACGTTATTTGGTAAATTATTTTTCAAATTAATGGGGTCTTGATGTGTGTATATGGGAGGAGAGGATGTGTCCTTTTATAAGTGGAGGAGGGGACCTTCTTGGAAATTACTTGGAAATTTACCGAATGAAAAAAAAATGATAATGTATTTCCCATGGAAAATGCTTCCAAATGACCATATATTCTAATTAGTGATAGTAAAAGGTATAAATAAGTCTATAAAATTGTATTTTCATAAGATTAATTTTCAATAAAATTTTTATATTTTTTTTACCCAACGTAGTAAAGCCATTTAAACCTTAATAGGGATAATTATTTTATATTATTTTCAATATTAATTATGACATAAAAATAAATTTAAATTATTAATAATTAAAAATTATTATTGTTCCAAATATTGTTTACATTTTTTTATTTAAGGTCATAGAATTTGAAAATATTATTTTAAAATTAAACTCATTGACGTGATGAAAATTGGTTTTTCAAATAAAAATCCTCAAAAGTTCAAATGGTTTTTAATTCAAAACTAAACATTTAATAAATTAAAATGAATTAAATTTGATTTATAATAAAACAAATAATTTAATGTAACTTCTGAAACTATTTTATATAAAAATGAAGTTATTAAATTCATTCAATGATTTGGCGTCATTCAACAAAAAGTCCCTATTTTTTAATTTCATCAAAAAATAATATTATTTGAAAAATACCAATAAATATTTACAATAAAATATTGACATTATTATTTAAAAAATATTGATAATTTTTTAAATGAAATGTTTATTAATGAGGAAAAATATTAATTCTATCATAATAGCACAATACACTACAAAATAGTTTTTAGGATAAATATATTATTTTAGGAAATAAATTATTTTTCTTTATAATACATTTAATTTTAAGTTATGCTTAATTGAAAAAAATAAATTTATTTTTTTCCATTTATACACTATATAATTTCCTAATTTAGTAGGTCCTATTCATACCATCTAATTTAATAGATATGTTAGATTGATATATTATGTTATGATTCTTTTATACTTTATATATAAAAATCCATCGAAGAAAATAATTTTATATATATATATCATATATTATATATTTTTTATATTCTACCCCCCTAAATAATTATTTCCCTCTCAATTTATTTTTGGTCATCAAATGTTTATCTTTTTTAGAAAAACCACATTATAAAAGGGTTATAAAACATACTATGTACAAGAGGGAAAGGGAAGTAAAATGGTCATATAGAGTGACCAATAACAAGGTTTTCATGTAGGGAAATTTTATTAGGAAGTGAAAAAATAGAAAAGTAAAAAACACAAAAATAATTAAAAAGAGTGATAGATATCATTGATCACATGAAATTAAATGTTCAAGATAATGTTAGTGACCACAAAACCATAACTATATGATGAGTTAAAAGTCCATTGAACCATTAGATATAAAGGTAGTATGATAAAATTTTATTTCAATATCATTTTCATAAATATATGGAATAAATTAACTATTTTTGAACATAAGATAATATAGTTACTTGACATCATTATAATTCATGATAACAATGTTATGATTTTGTTATGCTTTTATTAGTTTGAAATTTACCACTTACTCTAAGGAATCAATTTTTAATACTAATTTTCTAGAAATAATGAACAAAAAATATATTTTAATAGATATTATGATCACAAAGATATTTAAAACTCTTTACTTATATCTCAATATATTTACCAAAAACAAAATTGGTAGCATTAGTAATCCAATAATACATTAATTTATATAACCTCAATAATAATAAAATGTTTTAATTAGTTCATTTATTGAAACGGTAACGTTAATACCCATATAAAATTTGTTTGACTAAATTCAATGGCCAGGAATATTGATGGAAGGTCACTAAATATCAAAAATAAATATATCATTAGATTCTCCAAACAATATAAAGTATCTCTTAATGTCATATACTAAATATATGAATACCTCGGTCACTATAAAATCTTAATTAATACATGAAGTATTTTAAAAATTATTTCACCCCTTATTGTTTAAATAAAAAACATAATATTGTAAATATTCCTTAATTCATGAAATGCATCAAGCTATCAACAAGATAATATAAACCATAAAATCACTAAAAAATTTCAATATTACCAAAACTATCCTAAAACATCTCTTTATCATTAATATATCAACATTAGTTACATATTAAGGGTTATATTTCACCAATAATGTTTTTTATTTAACTAACCCCCTTACATTGAACCAAATATCAGGGCCATCAGTACCGTTCAACATATATTTTGAAGTCCTTGTAGAAAAATAATACAATATAATCCTTATATTTTTCATGATTCTTAAATTCAGAATATAATTGATAAAAACGTCTAGAATATAATCATTAAATCTAAATATTAAATAAAATTTATCATTCATCATCAGATATGTTAAAATTATAGGCTTTAAATTAATCCTATAGATTATTCATTGGTATATAACCTTCATGCTAGGGGAATTCATTTTCACTGTGAATTATCTATTTATATTTGAAACCTGAAACATTTGAGTTTTCTTTGTTAACCTTAAATTCACGTTCTGGATGGACTTTATCTCCACACTTGAAGAAAAATCCAATTACCTTCATGAAATGACCATATTTTTTCATTCAAAGGTTTTAATAAGTTGTAAAATCATTCCCTCCCTTCTTCCCCTTATTGATTTCTTACATTTTTATCCAATTATTCTCTTACATTCCATAAAATCAATAAAAATTATATAATTACTTCTCTTTATTTATTGAAAATAGTACTTTGTCCTCATATGATGAGAATTTTGGGAGTCCAGTTCCCTTAAAATAATTGTCTTAATCCCGTCAAACAAATGGTAAATCTTTATCATTTAGTTACGTTCATAGTGATAAGTATTCCTTGATAATGTTTTACTGTTAGATTCATATATAGTATCATTGTGCTCTTACTTTTGTCTTGAAATCAATAAGATTATATCCAAATATGATCATTTCCTCCATGGGGTTTTTTACCACGAATAGTACATTAAATTACATCCACTCAATTATTTATATCTTCTTCGTCCTTAGTTTTTTTAATCAGTGAACACAATTGATCATGATTCTATAAGAGGTGAAAAAATTCCATGATAACCATCAACATCTTGGTAATTATAAAAGAAACAAATATCCCCTTTATGTAACTTATCTAATGATTAGGTATTAATGGTTTTTAGTACCATTAAATAAAATAATGTTGTTGACGCATGAAGTAGTCTAGCATTGTAACAATGCACTGAATATTAGAAAAATTCTCTATACTAGAACGGTTTTTAGACAGAACCTATGTTAGAATCCCCAATATAATTATAATTTAATCCTCTCTAGTTACATATCCATCTCTAGATTTAATATATTTCACATGAAGGGAATACCTATATGAATTTTACGCATTGATATTTATTCCATTCATTATATTAGGTATGATTTCTCAAAAATTATGTATACTATATTATATAATAACACTATGAATCATATAGTATACATCAAAACATGTGAAAATCATAACATAAATTGAAAATTTTATTCATAACTAATGTCATAACCATAAACAGATAATGTTTGGGAATATTGAAAAGTAATATGTTTATTTTCAAATCAATCATAATTGTTTGTAAGGAATGTGTGAATTATCCCAATCATATCCCCTAGGATTGTCAAACTAGGTGTGTAAAAATTATCATTGTCATGCGTCAGGAGATGATTGATTAAAATCCCAATTTACCCTTTTCAGAGGTATTACTGCAAGGTTTAGCTATTCTCTATCCACATACACTAACAGTATCATTTCATGGATGTATTTCTAGTAAATTCATATAATCTATACCATACAAAAACAATAGGATGTTATCCTATACCAAGAATTATCCTCGAAGTCGATCATAGTGTTTTGTTATCAAATATATGTTATTCTAAATCTTAATCATATGGATTATACTAAACATATTATAATAGAAAATATAAATAATGAGAATCTAGTAACCTAGAGTTACTGGTTAAATTATTACATTTGAACTATATATAATGAATAATATCTCGAAGGTCTGAAGAATTTAGTATCCTCAGTAAACTCGATACATATATGAAACTCACAATACATTTGAAAATGTATGTTAAAACATAATATTTTCTATGATAAACCACCATTTCCTTTACTATATACCATCATGTCAATCATATCATATTTCCAGGAGACATGCGATACGAAAATAAAAGAAAGGGGTGAGCTGATATGCTAAGTAAGGATATGCATACAACAGAATATATCATGAATAAATAAGGATTAATAAATATGGAAACATAAAAAATAGAAACAAATTCAATTTAATAAATTAGTTGAACATGGATAATAATATGGTAGAAATAATTTATGATCAAAATAATATCATATAAATAATCACATGATATTTAAAGTTATCTATAATTTAACTAACAAATAAAAAAATAAGATTATCTTTTATAACTAATATCATAATGAGGTAATTCATAATCTTGAGCATCATAACCTTACATTCAAGGTCTCATGCCATGAAATATTATATAAATGTGTATGATCCCAATAAAATACCATATATGCATTATATCATGAGTCATACTGATGAATTTAGGTGATATAGAGTTTCCCTCCCATAACATACTAATTCCAATAAGATTCTCATATGAATGGGGGGAAATAAAATAAACAGAAAAATTAATATGAAAAAATATATTATAAATGTTAATACATTCCCTAATCAATTAACATAATCATAAACCATCATGAGTAACCTTGAAAATGTTATAAAAATAATACATACCAATTAAAAATGAATATAAAACACCTGGAGAAATACTAAATAGGTTACCATTAAAATATATCAATAGTGTAGGATATAAAAACTAATGGTATTTTTCATTATCTAATTAATACAATGATAATATCATTAAAAACACTATTGAGGAAAATACCAATTTCTCTTAGAAAATCATTTTAATAAAATAAAATTTACAAAATAATAAAAAAAACATTTTATTTGAAAACAACAATGAAAACATTTAATGTAAGGATATAATCAATGTGTGGTCATGATAGTGTGAATTTTTCATTCCTGCTATGTACAATAAAATAATGATTCCGTTAAAATATTGTATTAAAAGTAAAATAATACCTTATTTGGAAAACCAATTGAAGATTCTGTTCAAAATATTTTATAAAAATATAATCATGGTTAAATATGTCTTTAAAAAATAATTAATAAAATTTTAAAACCATTATTTAATTTTTGAATCATCGATATGGAAGAAAATGGATTTTATACCAAATAGAGAAATAATGTCAGTTTTTTCATAAAAGAATTTTCTAAATAATTTTATGTAACAAAGAGAAAAAATTGGTTATAGTACTTAAAACATTCATGAATTACCATATTATAAAAAAATTAATTATTTTCTTGATATATAAATCATAAATTTTCATTATAAAAAACATAATCATAAAAAATCCTGATAAATAATATTATTTTAATCATGGAAACGTTACTAATTTGAAAACATTCGAATCATAACCTCTGTGACACATATAACATAAAATTAAACAAAAAATATAATATTTATAAAGTGTAACATTATATACTGTTTAAAATCGGAATTATAAACACCATAAAAATAAATTAAGTGTCGAATATTGTGTATGTCTCACAAAGTAAATGTAAGACAACAAATCCTTACCTCAGGTCTAATTTCTGTCATTTATTTTATATCCTCTTATATTATAAATATAGATATATTATAAATATATTTTATTATCATAATAATATATATCATACCATATATTATTTACTTATAACTTTTTATCAATAATCTGTTTCAATTCTCTATTAAAACCACTGTTTTGGGCAGTAACACCATTTTTCATCTATATATTTCATTGTTATTTGAGGCTAATTTAATTTTATTGGGGTTACATAATCTCTATAATTTTACCCATGATATAAATATCATGTAAAGTCATTATATAATTATTCACATCAATATATAAAATTTATAGTTAGAAAAATGAGTTACGCCATTCATAGAGATGGTTGCTCATACATACACATGAACACTGTTTTCATTTTTAGACGGATGGAATGATAGAAATTTAAATGATGTTTTAACATTAAAGTATCATTATTTTATCATATATATCATATATGTTAATTAAATACATACTTATAAAGATACAAATCAAAATAAAATGAAAATTGTTTCACATCGCTGTGATGATGTTGTAGTCCATACATACGCCTGATCAATGTTCCCATTTTCCAAAGGATTGGATGGTAAAAAGTTATATGTGATATTATATTTCCAAAATATAAATTTTTC
Organism: Viscum album; assembly: GCA_963277665.1. NCBI lineage: Eukaryota > Viridiplantae > Streptophyta > Magnoliopsida > Santalales > Viscaceae > Viscum > Viscum album. The sequence continues at coordinate 476,393,625 of OY728157.1, forward strand.
ATGAATAATATATATGTATTTATATATATATTAAATCCATCATTATATACCATAGAGAGAGGTGGTATGGAAAAGTAATTATGTTAGTTCATATGGTGGTAGTTCGCCTTACACATGATCGACAATTTTGTTTCCCATTTGATATAAGAGGATATGGATATAGGATATGAAATAAACTTAATAACATCATAGTATATGGAAGATAATTTTTTTATTATCTCATAATATTTCTTCTATATTTGAATGAGTGAAATTAATAAATTCAATTAAAATTCATGGTTAAGAAATATAGCTTTTATTGGGAAACCTCTTTAGGTTTGTAACTAAAGCATTCCAAGATTTTATTTAAGATCAAAAAATGTCACTAGACCATGGGGAGGGATTTTAGAATGGTATTTTGGAAATTATTGTCTATGAAAATTGTCTCTCGAAGTGTTTCGAGAGGATAATAGGAGGTGTCCTTTTATAAGAGGGGAGGGGACCTTCTTGGAAATTAATTAGAAATACCGAGAAATAATACAAATTTTTAAAGACATTAATAATTAATATTCATTCAAATGGTCATATATTATATTTATTGATATAATATCATATAAATAAGTTCATAAAATAATGGTTTTATATGTTTAATTGGAAAACATACCCTTATCTTTTGTTATAACCCCTAGTAAAATCGTTTTTACCTTATCTGTGGTAATTAGTTTTTACTAATTTCACTATAAGTTATGAAAAAATAGTTTGACAACATTAACCAATATTAATTATTTTAATTCGACATATAGTATCATTATTTATAAATTAAAATCACATTACTGAAAGAATTTAATTTAAAATTAAACATGCAGTCACAATGAAAAAATTATTTTCCATATAACAGTTTTCATAAATATTAAAAACTTGTATACAAAAATAAAACTCATAATTGATTCAAGAGACAAAAATTAGATTATATTAATATAATATAACAAATATTTATTTTAAATCAATTTTAAATAAAATTAATATTTTTAAATTCCTTAAATAAAAATGAAATTCTCAATGAAAATCATTTTGTTTTATTATTAACAAAAAAATAATCTTTTCATAAATTACTCAAAAACTGTATCTAATATTATTTTAATTTGATGATTTAATAAATTAATTTTATTTTTTAAAAATAATTTCTAAAATTACAAACAAATTTATTTTACTATAAGCACACACGACATGAAGAAACCAGTTTTTACAAAAAAAATCACTAAAAAACACTTCTTTTACCTTAAATTTATAATCATTTTTATTTCAACATAATTTATGAAATATTTAATGTTTTAAACAAGCATAAACCATAAAACATTCATAATTTAGTTATTCATAATCATATAAAATAATTTAAATTATATTTTTTTAACAGTATAATATTTTTTAGTCATTTTATATAGCTTGTATTGCAAGCTCTTGGGGAGAATGAAATTATTTAAAAGGAAATATATATCATAATATATTGAGGTGTTATAGAGTCAGAGTTGTTTTATTATAAGTTTGAACCAGTGATTTTATTTTTCCAAGTCGGTTAGTTCTAGAATCGGACATCTATTATTTTTCCCCAGGTATAAATTGATATTTTATTTATATAAGTTTTTTGGATAGGATGGATTCTTCATTCATTATTAAGAGAAACTGTTATTATATATATATATAGTAATGAACTATTTATTGGCATTTAGAATTTGGTAAATAGTCTCTATAATCAGATCTATAATATTCATAATATTACATTCAGGGTTAATTTTAATCTCATATACATTTTTCATTATCTTTTTGGACATATAAATGAGGAATGCATCCAAAGACTCCATAGAGATGGATTATCAGAACCATTCCATTATAAATTATTTAGTACATGAGAATCATTTTTATAATTAAAATGACCAGAATATATTTTACTCGAATAAGTGAATGTGTTATAGGAACATTGTATCTAATATGAAGTGATGTATATGGACCAATGTGTACTCATGAGATTGGAAATTTTAGTAACTTGTCTACATTTACTATTGAATTTAGTATAAATAGTTATACGTTGATTGTGATATTCATGTATGAATCCTTTGAAAAATCAAAGTGATTTAGAATGAATCATATAATTAACTGGGGGAAGGCAATAAATTTTTTAATTAGATTGATGAGGTGAATTCTTCAACTAGTAATTCACTGATAAACATGTATATTATATAATTTTACCAAAACACACTATTCCTCAAACATGATGGTGGATTTCTATGTCAAATATAAGTAATAACATCTTTTTAACATGGTTCAATTGATGGTGAACCAATCTAACTTTCATATTTAGTTATAAGATTATTCTTTAGAGGCTAATGTATTTAAACTTATTTGTGTCATATATAATGTACTAAAGAATACACTATATAAGAAATGGTGTAGAAAACAACTCACTATATCTTTTATAAGGATGTGTATTTGTGAACTAAAAATTAAATGGAAGTATCCAAAAAATTATTTCACCAATGAAAGAAAATTCTAAATTGTTAGTTATCTTATGGAACCTAAGGGTTATTTTATAATTATCCTACTACATATAAATTTTTTATAACCTGAAGTTTTATTTTTATTGTGAAATAATACATAAATTAATGAATTTTTTAGAGTATAATTGATCATGGTGAAGTTAAATACTAAAAAATATAATGTGTTCTTATAATGGAGATTGATTCAGTTACAGAAAGATTTATGAAAGATATACTCAATTTAGTTATATAAGAACCTCCAAGGTATGACAGGATCCATAAAAACCCGAGCAATGTGGATTTCTTATTGAAAACAATGATAATGTAGAGGTCATAAATTTTTAACCTACTAATAATAAAGATTCTATAGTAAATTTTTATTTCAATAAATTCTTAAAATCCAATGAATCTAAAATAGAGTCCATTTCTACTAACCATGTGTGAATCATAGCTGATGAACCAAAAGGGGTTAGACCAAAATGGTGATAGAATATTTCATCATAAGAAATATAACATGGATAGTATAGTATATAGTTAGAAAGAATTATTTCTCTCAAATGGTTGTTTTCCCAACATAAGTTTATAATGAATCAAGGGGGGTGAATTATGTTATCGAATTTCACACTAAATTAAAAATTTCTTATTCTTATGTTATTTAATCCATCATTTTCATTATACTATTATGAATTGAAAAGTAAAAAAATAAATATCAAGACATAATTATTTGTTGTAGTGGGTTAGGGTTACAAGAAACTCCCATTCTCCACTCCACCATTAATCAATGTGATTTTTGTGATATTTATTCTAGTAATTTTCTCAATGAGAGGATAGATGACTGAAAGAATATTTTATTTGTAATAACGATTCAAGTGATTTTACCGTGATCACACTTATAAGGATAATATATAGTCTTTAAATCCAAAATTATTAAAATTATTTATACTAATAAAATAATATAAAAGAGATTAAGTGAAACTCTAGTTGACAACACCCAATTATCGACATTGGAATCTAAAAATTGATAAAATCTATAGAGAAAAACCATATCTCCAATATGTATCTCCAGAATTATATATTAGATTCTTTTAAAATCCTTTATGATAGTAGAGGAAAAAATATTATTTTCCTTTATCATTTATACAATGAAGAGCTCTAGTATATAGGAAGAAATATCCTAACATTTCGTATATAGATAAAAAATGATAAATTTATTTTTTCTTCAAAAAACATATACAAAAAATGTCCACTATCTCGTATAAAATATAACTTCTCATAAAATGGTTGAGAGTAAATATATATAATAATTGAGAATTAACTCATTAAAAATAATACTAAAATAAACTCCACAAAAAGAGGTAACTATCCAACTATTCAGTAGCGTCAATATTCCCTAAAATTTGAAATAAGTTTTAAACTAGACCAATGATCATTAAAAATACATCTTATCATGATATTAATTATATAGGTTTTTCTCCTCCTAAAATAAATAAAATATAAAATAACATAAAAATATCTTGAATTTTAATTCCAAATTAATATTGTTACATTTTCCATAAAAAATATTCAAACAATAGATGTTTTATTTTGTATGATTTTTAGAATTACAAATAATAGAAAATACATAACATCCTATAATACATATGATAAACGAATTTTGAAAATTTAACACAAGATAAACCATATTTTTTCACTATTACATACTAAATAAAAATGTAGTATATAATAATCCTCTGAATATGAAAGATGTTCTTCTTTTAAAAATATTTAATCAATAACAGTTTATTCTTGGAAAAAATTATATATATAAGATGATCCATCCAATACATATGATGATTTAATTTTCAAACTCTCAATAATATGTAATATGTTCTCAGTAATACATAATATTATTTTAAAATATTCATGACAATATACAGGGTTTTATACTTACAAAAAATTTCCACTCATAATGAGATAAAATCATAATATAATCTATAATTGGAAATCATTTTTTAAATATTTATAAATATCATGAAATTTAATCAAATAAGATTCTATTGAAGAACATAGAAGGTATTTTGTAATCATAAAAAATTATGATGGATTTATTATATGTTTGCACAAAATTACCTTATCCAACAATATCCCCCTTTTTTATTGTCACAATATATATATATTTGAAATATAAAATTTTATAGATTAAAAATATATATATGAATATATAATACGAGTATAACTAAAGATTCAAGTGCTTTTTATTATTTGTCACCCATTTGTGATATTAAAATTAAATTATATACAAATGGGTATAACACATTAATATAGAACACAAAAATAATAAAATTTTACAATATAACATTTATTTAAATAAGAATAATTGTAAAAACATTAATTCAAATTATGATTTTGTAAATAAAAAGATAATCATTCCATGATACAAAAAGATAATAGAAATAGAAAAAGATTGGTCCTATGAATAAGGGATAGGTATATCATAAGGTTCAGTAGATCTTAGAACATATATTTATGGTTAAGGTGATCATAGTATAGGATTTTCTCTAGTATCACTCAAACCAATAGTTTCATAAGAATTCATTTTGATTGTATATAATGCACTCTTGTTGTAATTGATCATATATTTTTTATGAAATATTTTAATGAAATTGCTATGGTAAATTTAACTAAATGTTTCTTAGATCCCAAATTAGTTTCATTTTCCATATGATAAAAACAAAAAGTATCCATATCCAATCCCCGCTATGTTCTGGGAGGGATTAAAATGTTTCCTAAAATTTAACTTATATTAGGATATTTGTCTATAAGATTTGTTAAAAGGTATATATCCTCTAAAATTTCATATATTTATTTACCAGACGTGTCCTCACTCTTCACATTATCATCAATTAAAAAATTGAAACAAATTACATTTGAATTAAGAAATATTAAAAATAATGTTTTATTTATGTTATGACTGCATTTATTACATAGATATCCATCTAATTAAATAATGTACCTAACTGATCATAATAAATATAAGGGGTATTGGTTGAATTATATTGATCTTATTGAAAAATATATGTTGAAATCTACTTTATAATAGTAATATTTTTATGTTCATCAGGTTTTTCATGATTAGATTCTTTAGAGGATGTGTTAGACTGTGAATAAAATATTTCATTTCTACTCACCAAACTTTTTTTAAACATCCATAATTTCAAATTTTATCTATAGAGGGACTTCCAATTTTATTAATAGTTTCAATATACTTCAAGATTCATCATGATTAAATAGTAGAAACTCCATTATTTAAGTAAAACAATCCTCAAGAATAGTGAAAAGGGATATGAATTATTTCTCATCCTCCTGAATATATTTTTTCATATATATCGAATACCTTGAATTTAGTGATAAATTCTTTCTATATCTATTTAAAAATATCTAAGGATATGGTATGAATATTTAATGTTTTATTTTTTCATTTAATACAGTTAAATATAATAAAATCGATTTCAATTCATCTCAAAAAACATCATTACATGTCAACATCAAAGAAAAAATATATATATTCATATGTTTAAAGCTCTTCACAATGTTTAGAGACTCATTTACTTCTAAAAATTGATTTAATATGTACATATGATTTCAACTACAAAAATATGATTTTGGAATGTAATTTTATTTCAATGCTTTCAATTCCTTCTTTGAATATTGACTTTAATATATCATCCCATTCATCTCATCCATCATAATATTGAAAACATATAATTATTTGGCAGCAACACATTGAAATTTATCATCATAAACAAATTTCCTATTATTTTTAATAGACATTACACAAATAAGTGATGGTAAATTATAATATAATCTTTATATATACTTCCTTACCAATTAAATTTTCCAAAATTTCTTCTTCAAAATTTTCAATATGTTCTATAATATTCCTAATAGAACTAGGTCCATTCCCATTATAATACTTACAAATAATATATTCACTTTAAAAAATAAAATTATCTTAAAAAAATCAACAATATCTTGGTATTCTCTAAAATGAACTTCTATAACTAAAGTACCTACGACATTATGGTTTGTAACTCTGGGTAAGTCAATTAATTTATAAATAATTTCATTTGTATCTGACCCCTACAATTGGATCAAGGATATTAATATTGTCTTTATATAATAGTTTATTTCTACATCACCAATAATTATTTTTCAATTAAAATAATAATTCATGGATATAAATAATATATATAATAACTCACATAGTTTTGAGTTTAGGAAATCATACAATGTAGCAGACCGGCCAAAGTCAACCTTGAACCGGCCACCCAGGCCAGCCTGCGCGAAGTGTTGAGAGGCATTACTGATCCTCCTAGGATGGAGACAAGCACTAAGGTCATCAATATATTACATAGGGGAACAATTTCTCCCAAATATAAAAAAGCAAACAATCATCGGAATGAAATTGAATGAATAAAATACATTTGTATAAAAAATAAACTAAACATTATTTTTACAAGAAAATGAAAGTAAAACTAAACCAATTACTCAATTTACCAAACCTAATAACCAACTAACTCCTTGTGACCCCACGGGTCAATCTCCAACATAATGATCACACATCACCCAAGACAATAAAACTAAAGCTGAAACCAGTAAAAGGGATAAAAACAAAAGAAGACTATAGGCGTGAGTATTAAAACTCGGTAGGTTATCCTGATATTCTTCTCCCAATTAACATCCATTAAAATATAAGAGGCATCAATTTCATTTTTTAAATACAAGATATAAAATTATTTTTTCCAAATGAGGATCCATGCTATAAAAATTATGAAACAAAAACTTGCATGTTTTATAAATTAGAATGCTAGTATCAATTTTCAAAGAGGTTCAACTTCAAAATGAAAATAGTTTTCTAGAGGGATTCTTTAAATAATGTACACATTAAAATAATGAATAAATTCTACTGAATTTATCATCCAAACACACTGTATATTTTCAGTGTGTACAAAATATCCAATGAGCACTTGTCACGGGAACACCCCTAGGCACTAGTTCCTTATGGGCCAGAGGTACCTCATTTCTTGGTGAAGGTAAAAATAATTAATATCCATTTTATTACACACAAGACACTATTAAGGGGAATAACCAACCACATCATCATCATAGTTTATTAAGTGTTTTCATCATCAAACATGCTACATGAAATAATTTCCAAACCCCAAGGGATAACTAGCATACTAGAACATGTCTACCCACCTAGATACATGGGATTACCATTAGTGCTTAATCAAGTTACACATATTATAAAATACTCATTCCATTTGAAATTAAAATTACCAAACCATAAACACACAAAAAGGAACAAAACATGCTTCACATTTCATTCACGGATCAGTAAACCGCTTAGAATTTTCATAAAACAATGTCCAAGAGTGTAATGAGGTTTTGAACATAAAACTCATTAAAAAAACTCTTTTAAGAATAAACACCCAAAAAAACCATACCAAAACATATTTTTCAGCCCTTAAAATATTTAATAAAATCATTTGAATGGAAATAAAATAATCCCAATTGATGTAACATGGTATATACATTTAAAACATACATTCTTCATTTCTAGGAAAGGCCAAATGGTCCTTTAAACATTTTTACCAAACCGAATTTTTTTAAAGAAAAAACTACCACATTTAATAAGGATTTTGGGACCCACAATTTTAAGAATAAAAAAATTTGTAACATCATTGAAAATATTCAGATTGATTATCCAATAAAGAACCCTTTTTATATAAGTTCTAAATGAGCCTTCCATTAGAAACACATGTAAAAATACTATAAATACAATACAACATCATTATAAAAACAAAAACATGCTTGGAAGCCACATAAGAAACCCAAAAACAATTATTTCCCCACTTACAATATGATTAAAAATGCAAATTAATCATTTTTAACCACACTGAACACATAAAATCCAATTTGGAAACATCTCAAACACAAGGAATACATTTTTTAACAAAACAATTCATTTTAAGCACTAGAAAAGGAATAAAAAATAAATTTATTCTCATAAATTTACTTAAGAACAATTTTCAAAATACCAAAAACCATGTGCGGAAGCTAGTAAATCATTTGAAAAAACACGTGGTGTTTACCATTTTAACAAAACTACTCCACTTTACCAAAAACAAGGTTTCAACCGCTACATGGTTCACCAAAAAAGTTTACCATGAATAATTTTAAATTTTAATATTATGAGGATGATTAAAATAGAATTAAATAGATGGATAATAAATAAAAAAGTTCATTTTTAATAGAAAACCTACCTCAAATCCTTGTCGGAATCGAAATACACATTCGAAATCACCTGCCACAGGGTTATAAACCATAAAACATATAAGAACATCCAAAAATGAATATAAATCCCATAAAAAAACTGCCAAAAAATAACCATAGGTTTTTAATGAACTTGGGAGATGAAATAGACAAGAAATAATGGAATGAGGAGGTAGAGGGAGGATAAATGAGAATAAATCTCACCAAAAAAACTAGAAAACTCACCTAATTCCCTTAGATCTACACCCGTAGAGGAAAGGTAATGGATTGAAAGTTATTTTTGAGGCTCCAATGGTAATTAATAATAATTTAACGAAGATTATAATAAAACTAGTACGAATTGAATGACTTATGTATGAGACAAATTACATTTGGAAAATATGGATGATTTATGAAACATTGAAATTTTTTTCCCTAAATCCTGACTAATATGAGCTCCAAATAGGAAAAATGGAACATTTGTGGTGGACCTTGGTTAATAACACTCGAGAGGGTGGTGTAATAATAGAAGATTATTAACAATTTAATAAGATATAAAAGAAACAAATTATTTTATTAAAAACATGAAATGGGCCCACATGCTGGCCCAATACCTGAATCAATAACCCAAAATCAACATGATTATGAATTTCTAATTGGTCCAAAAAGATATGGTGGTTTTAATATGTTAAGGTAGGCCAAGTGGGATGTTTAATAGGAGAAAAAATTTAATAAAAAAGGATTTATAAAAGAAAAAAATAAAATCTGGATATGGGCTCACAGTTTGGCCGTAATAATGAAGTAACCACCCTTTCTACACGAAAAACAAAACAAGCATGTGGGTTCCCAATGTAGGATGATTAGACATAGATGGAAATTCAAAACTTATCATTTTTATCAACCAAAACAAAAGAAAATAATAATTACTTCCAAAGAACAGGATCTAAACAAAGACATGAAAACCCACGTGTGGCAATTCGTCCCACCATTAAAGCATTCCACCCCTGGAAATCCCGAACACTTTCAAGATGAAAGATCAACACCTAAGGGTTCCTTATCAACAAGGTACAAACTTTCAGGCCAAGTAAATATGATCCACCATCAATGGAACCTATGCCTCTATCTCAAATTAAACACCAACTCACAACAACTTCTTGAGAGTCAATGGAAAGATCAAGCCACCACCTCCAGAACCAAGACAATAACCTCATTGTTGGGCCTTCTCCCAATGAACTCAGCAATCACCCAAACTAATTTTCACTCACAAAAACCAAATATTCCATCAGAGAATGGAATGGACTCCCCACAATTACTAAACAACTATTATTAAAAAAGATCATTGTATTAAAATTCAATGAGACCTGTGGTGGGTCTCCTCACCATTAGAACCCAACTAGAAATAAACAAACAAGAACTCAACATTAACTAGAATTGGGTCTCACTTTAAAATGTCCATATAAACTCTCCCAAAACAACTTACCAACATATGTATACATGGTTATAACATTAACATTTAAACCACCCACTCTTGAATAGAGGGCAGATGAGTTAGAATAAAACTATTGACACAGATCAAAACCCCCACCAATTAGTGGGGACCCAATCGTTGGGCCACTGAAACCAAAAGATAAATAGAGGAACCTAACAACCCTCCATTTACAAACTGTTAATTCCATGAACGCACCTGATTCACATTGGTGTTCCAAAGAAAGACATTGATTGAAAACCAAATTCTGAGAAGGCATGACTAAAGACAATATGTGAGGGGTAAGTTAACCACTCTATTTCTAAAAAAAATCACAGTGATGAGAAAATATAATAAAAAAATAGATACTGCCTTACCAAAATGGTAAAGGTAGGATCTCAGTCAAGCTCCCAACACTTATAAAAATTTCATGACTGCATGAAACGCTTCACTTTGATTTCTATGGGTGGAGCTCTAATGTTTGAAGCATCATATTCTCAACATCCAGGAGCTACATATCACCAAACCCCATGAAATTCACTTTCAAAAACAACACACCTTCATATAAATATGAACTCAAAGATACATAACACCATTATATCTCACTCCAAACAAAGAACAGAATGGAAAAAGAATATGACGAAACACATGAACATAACCGAACACAACAACTATATCCAAAAGAATTTTCACAAAAGTTAAATTATTTAATTCAATCCCAAATATCACACTATTCTAGATAATGAGTTGTGGTATCATCTGAAGAGGTGTATTTAATGTTTTAAACAAATACTGAGTCTGATAAACTAGATGTATTTCCAACAGTGAACTAGTTGTGGCCACATCATAACATCTAACATATCCTTAGAAACCCACTAAACATTTCTCCAAACATGATCCACCAATAAGATCCCATATAAAAACACACAAATTGTATCACATCCAGATCATGACGAATCATACAAAACAAACCACACTTCTAAGACATGAAAAAGCAACCCACATAATCACCAGTTTACAAAAACACAAAAACTTTTCAGCATAAGACACATTAAAAAAAACTAAAATTGGAAATTTTCCCATTAACCGACGATGTTTCATCATGTATCACTCACACACATATTCTAGTGCCACCCGGACACCCATCCACTCTGCCATACCGAGAATCCATCAACATATCTATACAAAACCACACATGTGAGTACCAATGAAAACACCAAAGTCTAAAACAAACATCATCATTTTAGAAGGCAAAAAAATCAACCCATTTAAAAATATAATGTACCTTTAATAAGTACACTAATCACCATGTCAAAACCCATTTTGATATTTATACAAAATAATCCATTTAACCAATCATGAAAAAAGAAACCCCATAGGTCTCCATAAAAATCTTCTCCCTTTATTCAAAACATTTTTCTGTATCTCAACAGACCACAATTTTTCATGAAACATTTGATTTAGAGCCCATTTTATTTTTTAAAAGAAACTATCAAAACAATCATGCCATTCAAACATCCCTTTTCCATTTTAAAAAAAATCATCAAGGTATCCTTTATTAATTCGATAGACGCAAAGGCAAATAAACTTTTTAGGAAAACACCAACTACTCAAAACAAATTCATCAGATTCAAACACTCATCAATATCCCAATACATCATATTTAAAAAAAATTCATAATCATCATAAAAATATTCATTCCTTCAAACCATTTCATTTTAATAAACCAAAAGTATAGATTAATGAAATTGGTTCCTGTAAAATCATTTCACTTTCACCCCAAATATTTTTTTAAAAACGCCCATCATGAAAAAAATCATTCTTAAATTAAGCATTGGAAACAAACTTCCACAATTCTGACACAAGTATTTTAAAGAAAATTAAAATTCAAAAAAGAGTCCAAGAGACCCAAAAAAGGGAACTAGTGTCGGTGGATGAATCGATCATATGGTTGGGGGCCATATGTCAAACACACAAAAAAAATAATGAGATTTCTTAGAACCATTATCTATCCCTATATGTCTTTCCAGGACCTGGGAGCTCATGGAGACCGTTAGTCCAACTCCCCTTATTGTATCCCAACATCAAACAATGAATAAAAACCAAATACACAAATAAAATCGGACTTCTCATGGAAACCCACGGATCAAAACGATCAAGAGTTCACAACACTCCTCCTACACTTTCCCTTGAAGTCCCAACAATCCCACTCCATCTACCTTGATATTCCCCAAATAATAAAGGTGCTCTAAAAAGAAAGTTCTACTAAGAATAGATGTTGTAACACCCTGAGATTTTATGTGAAGTATTATTTTTAATTTATTTGATGTCTTGTGGTGGATAATAAACCAAGATTATCTTGCGCTATACGGAACACTGTATTAGCTTACAATATACACAACACTATTCTTGGATCGTGTCACACAAAATTTCAAGTTTGTTGGTAGATGTTATTCTACGCAACATTGAGTATATATATATATATATATATATATAGCCAGAAAGTCCGATCCAAGCAAGATTGGACCACAAAATTTATTAATAAAATAAAAGTGCAGAAACAGGAGAAGGAAGAGAGAGAGATTACAAGTCAAAACATTCATAGTCACCACCCCCATACCCGATCGTGTCATCAGCATCAGTTGATTCCCATTCTGATTGGGTCTCGTATTGTTTAAGAATCTTCTTATAGAACTTCCGTTTGTACAGCTGCTCCTTCGATAGCTTCTCAATCTCCTTCTTGGCAGATGCCCTAGTGGTCACGGTCCTCGGAACTGCAGAGTAGTCCTTCCGTGGTTTCCTTGAAACAGGGGCAGATCTGACACCCTCATTGTCAGAGCCTCTATTCATTTCTCCTCGGACAATATCACTATATGATATCGTATTTGCATCAATATCTCTTCCCTTGGTCTCAACATGAGAGGCACCCCCTTTGCAGAGGGTTAGGTCCCCAACTCCAGGAGTGGATTCCTCCGCCCTTCCTTTCTCTGACGCCGAGGAGGAGGGTTGTGCATTCTGAAGTGGAGGATCAATCACCATCATAGCGGGGGCTGTACTCAGAGCCTTTTCAGAGGGAGGCTCTTGAGCTCTAATATGATCAGAAGATCGAGGCGGAGAAGCATCAGTTATCACCTCTTTCCCATTCCTATAAAGCGGCAGCTCACGAGTGTTAGATTCCAAAAGAGGGTCATTGTCCCTAGTGTCAGGCTTTGGTGAAGGCGGATCCTTTAGATTCACTTTACGGCGACATTGATTGGAGGGGTTCCCTCGCAGTCCACATTCTTTACAAGAAATGTTTTTACGACATGACTCCAAAGAGTGCCCCACAGCCATGCATTTCGTGAAGAAGAGGGGTTTGTTTTCATATTAAACATCAATCAGAATTTGATCAGAGGGAATAGAAAGCGTAACCATGTCAATGAGAGTGGACCTGAGGTCAACTTCCACCAGCATTCTGGCAAAGTGCCCATACCTGACATCTGTCGTCTCCTTATCAAGACGGATGGGAGTTCCGATTGCCGTTCCAATATCATGAAATATTTCTGGATGCCAAAGAACCCAGTTCAGCCCATGAAGACGAACCCATACCTGGGCGAAGACATTCTTAGCCCTTGATACATTAAAATCCAATGACCATTCAGGCCGATGAATCCAACCCGGCTTTAAGAACATGGATATATATATATATATATATATATTACATTTATAATTGAAATATGGTTGGATTCTATTATATACAACAATGAAGGAATCTTGCACTACACACAACCCTGACATGGGTTTCTTTACACGCAATCGGGAACTTCCACGATAGCGTGTATTTTACACAATACCGAGTTTCACTAAACAACGATATGTTATTAAAATATTATATAAACTAGCCATTTTGAGTAGTAATAACCACATTTTGAAATTTTATAAATTTTATCTTTCAAAATGATCATTATTTTTGGATTCGGAATATTGAAATTAGCCTAAGGTGAATTTTTGGTATTTTCTGAAAACATTCAATTTTTGATGAATAGTGAAAACAATGGGTTAATATTAAAAAACCGACTTTTAATTTAAATAATTATTTATTTAAATTTATATTAGTTAAAAATTGATACATAATACCTATATATGTTCAATGTAATTCATTGGAGTCATTTTATAATAATTTTAGATATATAAAAATTTTATTGAAGTTTTCACAGTCTTTTACATACCACCTAGGAGAATTTGAAAATTTACATGAAACATAATTTTACCTATTATTTGAGTGGAATTTTGAAAATTAGAGAGAAATGGTTAATATCAAGGATTAAAATGTGATTCAATATGATAAAAATAATTTTTTGTGAATAGTAACGTTTTACTTTTATTTACCACGGTTAAAATTAAATAGGGTAATTAATGGTAAAAATTATTTTAGTATTACCCTAACACATGTACTAATTCTATTGGATATGTTTAATTAGACCAAAAAAACATTAGGAATAAAATATTACCATTTAGGTCCACATGGATTACATTACGACATTTATTATTATTTTATTTAAAGAAGAGTTAAAATTGTTAAAGTCGATGTTTTATAACAAATTTTTTTTAATATAGGGTTATACATATGATAAATTAGACTATAAATATTCATTAGAAATGTGAAAAGATTTACTACCTAATGGTATTTTAGTTTTAATTTTTAGATATTAAATAATTTAATTTATTTATCAATAAATGGTGATGAATTAATTACCAAATTAATGAAATATTAAAATAATTGATATTATAAATACCAAAATAAAAGTAATTTGAGGCTTTTTATGAAAAAAAATAATTTTATATGTTAATATGACATGTTATTATTTATTTAATTAATTTTTTTTGAACTAATCATTCTGTTATAATTTTCAAAAAAATCAATAAAAAAATAGTTTGAATATTTGATATAAAATAGTTTTTAAAACAAATATTATATTATTAATTCATATTCTATGCCTAATAATATAAGGTTCAGAAAAAGGACATAGATAATGTTATATATATTAATCAAGAACCCGTTGGGGTTCGTTTGGCTTGTTATAGTATGTTTATTAACCATATAATGTAAAAAACAAGATGACACTGTAAAAATTAAATTATTTTACATAGAGTTAAATTTAAATGATAAGATTAAAATAGTAACCTAAACTTTCCTAAAACCATTTGGTTGAATGTATTTCGACCCATCCAAACTTTACCTTCGAAATAAGTCACTTTGGAGCCATTTATACCGAATATGACTTTATTATAAAATAATATTTTATGTTTTCTCTAAAGTTCCCCTCTCCTCCCTTATAAAATGGCACCTCCTCCCACTTATCTTTACACAATTTTGAGCCTTCAAGATGAGCCAAACCCTGATTATTTACCTTATAAACTTCCCTATAAACATTATAGAGGTTCTGGTCTCCTCAAAAGACAAACTCTAGTGCCTTAAGAGGTGCGTCGAAGAAGAGGTAATCTCTTCTACCGATTATTTCAAGTTTCTTTATTCTTTAACTTCTTCTTATTTAGTTGTTTAATTATAAATTAATAACATAAGTATAACTAATAAAAATTTATGTTATTATAAATATTAAACAACCCCATTTCACCTTATATCCATCCTATGGAAAAGGAAATCACCACGCATGTGTACATACAGAATACCGTCTCCACACCGTGGTGTGATATGTTTTTACACAACCACCTTACTTGAATGGGTATAATGGTGTAAATAATTACCATATATGGTTATTATAACATCATAATGATTATTATTCAATATATTATGGGAATTATATCATTGCTCATGCGTACGTATGGATTAACGTCTCCACGACGAGATGAGATTCATTCTCCATGTTAACCAATCAAGAAAGATTATAAAGTATATATAATGAATTACAATGAAATATATGACATAATTAAGCTACTATATTTATGTGTATATATATATATATTTCTGTCATCTACATACTTCCATTCATGTCAATAAGGAAAGGAAAGTAGCGTTCATGCGTACGTACACCATACCATCTCCATGAACGGCGTATTTCATTTAATTCATCTATCTATTATATATATATATATATATTGAAAATATATGATATATAAATCATCATTTAAATTCTGGATGTAATTAAATCATGATATAAGTAATAATAATATCAATAACAACAAGTCCAAACATGTACGATGAATAAAACGATTTTACCCAAAACCCTTTTTTAACATGGAATTTACAAAAGAACGTGTAATATAAAGTCATAAGTGAACCATATATGATATCATAATAATGATTATGATTCTTTAATAAGTAAATGACATTATTTAAATCATTATAAAAGAGTTTAAGATATATACGAAGCATATCAGACCTAAGGTAAGAGATAATTTTACAATCTCATTTTTATCCAGGATTGCTTATATATAAGTATTTACTGAGGATATATTTTTCATCAATGTCCATAAAAATGTTTTCATAAAGTGTTTAATATTCTTACATTTATTTTTAAAGTCATTTTTACCCCTCTTTGACTTTGACTTTTTGTTATGTAAGGATTCATTCATTTGTTTACCATGTCTGTTACTTTTTGACTTCTCCATTAAAAGTACGAGGAGAATGTTTTTTAACTTATACGGCCTGAATGGACTTTTACGGTTTCATAAAGCCTTATTTTAATGAAGCTTAATATACAAGATTTCATAACTATTTTAGTAAAAATCCTATTTTTTAAAATTTCTTGGCATTTTGTGAAATGAAAATGATTTTGAAGAAGAATGGAAATTTTCCTCAAGAATTCATTTCACGTGTTTTATCAATACAATTTTCCATCTAATATGACATTATTTCATATGTGTATGTTTCATGTATTATTTCTCTATTATTTACATGGTTTCATATTTACTATTATGCAATCATATCCATTTGTTTTATATGGATTATTTTATGATGGGATGATGTTTATGAAACCCATTTAAATCATTGGGTTTTGTTGAATGATTTATGTTTATTCTGTGGCACACGTAAGAATGATTTATTTATGAGATGGGTGGGACATATATCTACCTCCAATAAATTGGGTAAAGATTTATTTCTAATGAGATAGACATTTCTAGAATGTAAGTTAATCTAGTTTAGTGATACGGGACTGGAACAAGGAGTGAAATCGGTTCAGAAAGGGATGTTGTCCACTAAGATGGTCTTGGAAGCAATGATCTAGCTACTATGGTAATCATATCATGTGATTAATTTTTTTCCACAATTACATGTTTTATTCCCATTTTATTTTATCATTATTGACATTCCATTATGATATATTCCTAACGTACTTCCAAGATTTATGTATTTTCTCAATATTTTGTTGTTTAGATTTTATGTTCAAGTTTTTTCATTCAAATGTTTATGGATTTTTTTATGTTTTCTATGTTTACCCATATTGAGCATTTTAGCTCACCCTTTTTATCTTTTCTTCTCCCCAGGATATAAATAAAGGTTTTATTGATGAAAACAAAAGTGGAAGATCTTTATGGGAGATGTTGAAGATCATTCACCATGATTAGAAGATTATGTTCCAAGTTTCCAAAGAAACTAAACTATTACGGTCCATTGGTATCTCTATTTGTTATTTTTTAGGTATTATGAAAAAGTAATGTAATTTCTATGTACGTAAAGTATGGGTCTCTATAGTTTGTATCATAGGAAAGGATTAGTTATCCTTTGGAAAATAGGATGCAAAAACTTTAGTGAAATCCCTAGAGATATTTCTAAGGTATGTTAAGGGATGTCCCTATGGTTAAGTATGCGTATAGGTTAGAGTCCTAGAATTATGTTGATGATAATGAATAACCTAGGGTGGACCTAAGGTGTTGTGGATTAGAGAATTTTTGATAATTTTGACATCCTATAAGAGACTTTTTATGATAATGTGGTTCCTTGTTATTTTAACTGTTTCTTACGCTGTGGTTTCTGGTCTTAGTCAATGGAGGGAACAAGAAGGAATTCAGTTAACATTTATTCCAATGGACACATTGGTGACTATGATCAATGAAATTGTGTAACGCCTGGAGAGAAATATATTGTGATTATGCCAAATCACTCATCTTGATATATGATTAACAAGGTGAACTTTAGTTGTATTCCTAAGTCATCAAATAAAAGGAAGATGGAATTTTATGCATGTTCACATGGTGAGGAGCATAGTGAAAGTAAGATTGAGATTTCTAAAGATGGGAAGAAGAACCTTAAGGAATACCTCAAATGGGGGGGAGATGTTATCTATGTGAAGAAAAGGGTCATAGAGTGACAGACTATTAGGGAGTCTAATGTCTTATCTGTGGACAACAAGGTAATTACCCTACTCAATGCCCTGACATAATAAGTTACTTCTAAATCGTGGAAGGACCAATTCCATTTCATTCCTTGAAGAGGATGGATTGTAGGGATTTTTTATTGTAAGTAAATAATAATATTGTTGAGGTACTTTTATAGTATATTGAAATATCTATGTATTGGTGAATTGGTGTTTTCTATAAGAATATGGTACCAATAACCATGAAAAGGGATTGCAATATATTTGGAAAGCAGATGATATGTTCATAATGAAGAGATAAGGAGAAAGTAATATGTTTGATAGTATTAATAAGTTCATGACTGATATAAGGACAAAGTTATATCATGGTTTTAGAATATAGAAATTTTGTGATTTTGGTATGTGGAAAGAGTTAAATCTTGACATAATTCATGATTTCAATAAGGTTCAATGGGTATTTATTTTTCAATAGAATACATGATTAAGGTATTCACATGTTTAGAATGTTACCGACAAGATATATCCTAATAGATGATGGTATTTACATGCTTGGTAGATGACATTTCTAGTAATCATTTACATTACACTATGAGATTGGATAGAAGTATTTTGGATAAATGTAAATATTGGAATGGATTAAGTTGGACAAAAGATAGTATTGTTTAAGGCTATAATATTTTGATATTATTTATGGAATGTTTAATAGTATAGTTTTAGAGAAAGGAAAACCTGTAAGATGGGTGACAACCCGTCGCGTCAGAAAATGTTGTGGGAATCAAACCCATAATTGAAGTGTGGCAGGACTTTATCGCATATCACTGGCCTACAAGAAGCCTCTAGTTAGTAGAAACTAGTTTTATTTTATAAAGCGGTATGATAGATGAAGTATAAGTCTAATTTTTGAATCATATATGATTAGCATCACCATCGATGGACTTATGTATGTTTGATATCTTTTTCTAACCTTTTGTTTATGATAGATGGAATGACCTATCATTCTATCACATGATCTACTAATACTTCATGAAATACAAATTCAACTTCATTTCTTTAAGAGATGAAGTGGAAATTGTTCATGGCAAAAACAATAGTAAGATAGTACAAAAATCATGTAAGTATTTATTTTAATTCAAAACTTATTCAACATTAAGCAAATGATCTTGAAAACAAAAAATGTTGTCCTAGTGCCCTCATATCTGATGAATTAGATGATACCTTAGATAATCACAAATTAATGGCTTTGTGATTGTTTGTTTTTTCAAAGCCATGTTCTCTACCACTCTCTATCAGAACTTGATGGTTAAATTTCACTTCCATATCCATATTTTGGCCTATATTCTATTATGTGGAAACCTAGTGATGAGTTACTTTGGGTATCCGTTACATTTCTAACATTCCTTTTTAAAATAATGTTTTATTAATCCTTTTTACGATGTGGGTTTCTATGAAAAAAACATTCAAGTAGAAAACCATTTATAAACCTGACGAATTTTGAGGGTGAAATTCATTTTAAGGGTGGTATAATGTAACACCCCGAGAATTAATGAGAAGTATTATTTTTATTTTAATTTACGTCTTGTGTTGTTTGCTAAACCAAGATTATCATGTTCTACACACAACACCCTATTTTCTTGCAGTATACACAACACTATTATTGGATTGTGTTACACAAAATTTCAAGTTCGTTTGATAGAAGTTATTCTACGCAACATTGAGTGTATATATATATATATATATATTCAATGTTTAAATGAAATACTGTTAGATTCTATTGTACACAATAACAAAAGAATCTCGCACTACATGCAACCCGGACTTGGCATGCTTTACACCAATCGCGGCCTTCCATGATAGCGTGTGTTGTACGCAATACCGAGTTTCATTAAACAACGATATGTTATTAAAATATTATATAAACTAACCTTTATGAATAGTAATACCCACTTTTTAAAATTTTATAAATTTTATCTTGGAAAATGAACTTCATTTTTGGATACTGAATATTGAAAGTAGCCGAGGGTGAATTTTTTGTATTTTTATGAAAACATTAAATTTTTGATGAATAGTGAAAACACTGGGATACTATTTAAAAACAGAATTTTTATTTAAGTAATTATTTATATAAATTTATTTTAGGTCAAAATTGATACATAATACTAATATATGTTCAATGTAATTCATTGGAGTCATTTTATAATAATTCTATATATATAAAAATTCTATTGAACTTTTCACCGTCTTTTACCTACCTCCTAGGAGAATTTGAAAATTTACACAAAACATAATTTTACCACTTTTATTAGTGGAATTTTGAAAATTCAAGAGACACGGTTAATATCAAGGAATAAAATGTTGTTCAATAAGAAAAAAATAATATTTGGTGAATAGTAACTTTTTAACTTTATTTACCATGATTAAAATTAAATAGTGTAATTAAGGGTAAAAATTATATTATTATTACCCTAAAAAATGTACTATTTCTATTGGATAAGTGTAATTTGACGAAAAACAAAATTAGGAATAAAATATTACCATTTAGGTATACTGAAATTATATTAGGACATTTATTATTATTTTATTTAAAGAAGAGTTAAAATTGATAAAATCAATGTTTTATAACTAAAATATTTTTGATATATGCATATACATAAGATAAATTAGACTATAAATATTACATAGAAAGATAAAAATATTTCCAACCTAATGGTATTTTATTTATAATTTTTAGACATTAAATAATTTAATTTATTTATGACACAATGGTGATGTAGTAATTACCTAATTAATGAATTATTAAAATAATTAATATTATAATTACTCAAATAAATATAATTTGAGAATTTTTATGAATTCCACAAATTTAATAGGTTAATATTACATTTTATTATAGATTTAATTAACTACTATCCAACTAATCAAGCTTATATAAGTTTCACAAATATAAATTACAAAATAGGGTCAAAATTGACATTAAATAGTTTTTAAAACATATATTATATTATTAATTTTTATTATACTTATAAAAATATAATTTTCAGATAAATGACATAGATAAGGTTATTTATTATAATAAAAAACCACTTGGGGTTAGTTTGTCTTGTTATAGTAAGTTTATTAACCATATAGTGTAAGAAAACAAGAAGACATGGAAAAGGTTAAATTATTTAACATAGAGTTAAATCTAAATGATAAGGTAAAAATAGTAACCTAAACATTTGTAAAACCTATTTGTTGATGTTTTTAGACCCATCCCCACTTTACCATCTGAATAATTCACTTTGTATCCATTATAAACCGAATATGACTTTATTATAAAATAATATTTTATGTTTTTTCTAAAGTTCCCCTGTCCTCCCTTATAAAAGGGCACCTCCTCCCTCTTCTCTTTACAAAATTTTGTGCCTTAATTCTAGGCCAATCCCAGACCATTTCCCTTCTCAACTTCCCTAGAAACATTATAGAGGTTTTGGTCTCCTCAAAATACCATCTCTAGTGCCATAAGTGGAAGCTTAAAAGAGGTGTGTCGAAGAAGAGGTAATCTATTCTACCGATTCTTCCACGTTTCTTTCTTATAAAAATTCATCTTCTGTAACAACCCAAGCTTCCACGGTACGTTTCCCTTCGAATAATGCGATAGCGTGTCTTGTACGCAACCTCGAGTTCTAACACACACCACAACTAATTAAACTAGCCGTTGTGAATAGTAATACCTAATTTTTGAAATCATATATATTTTATATTTCAAAATGGATTTCATTTTTGGATTCGTAATGTTGAAATTATCCTAGGGTGAAATTTTGGCACTTTTTGGAAAACTTTTATATTTTGATGAATAGTGAAAATTACTAAATTTTAATTAAAATCAACTTTTTTAATCAAAATAATTAATATTGATAAATTATGAATTTGAGTGGTTTTAAAGTATATTTAGAATATATTTTTACCATTTAATTTAATGTTTGTCATTGTACATAATTTCACATTTAAACCAGACATAAACAAGTGTCAATCTTTTGATAGTTATTATCTCTTAAAAACACGCTTTTTATTTTAACAACGGGAAATAATTTTAAATTAATTTCTGCCACTTCTGTGTTTTGAATTTAGAAAAATGGATTCCATATTTTGAATCAGGATGTCCAAATTTTGTAAATAGTTAACTTTTATTTTTAGACATTTTGAATAATTACTGTGGTAAATATTTTATTTACCATGGTTAAGGGTAAATCCGGTAAATAAGGGTTAATAAATAATATTATAATAATACAAAATTACCCTAAAATGTGTCCTAACCTTATTGGTGGACACATACCCGACCATGGGCATCCATGGGTTGATTTGGGGACCCCTTAGAGCCACTTGTATGTGGTAGGGACAATTATATTAATAAAGTTAAAATAAAAATAAAAATGGCATAAGCTTACATCTTTTAGAAGAACAATTTTTACATAGGGTTATACATGTTGGATTTTCGATTATAAATATTAATTAGAAAGATAAAAAGATTTCATACATAATGATATTTTATTTATAATTTTTAAGCATCAAATAATTTAAATTATTAATGACACAATAATAATTCAATGTTTACCTCATTAATAAATCATTAAAATAAATAAGATTATAATGATTAAAATATTATCTAAAACCTGTCAAATTCTTATTGGTTGATGTTATTTAGAAAATGAGTCATCTTATCTTCGACCTCAATGATTTTTGGACCATTATAAACCGAATATAATTATATTATAAAGTAATACTTTCACTCTTTCCTAAAGAGCCC
Source organism: Viscum album (assembly GCA_963277665.1). Lineage (NCBI taxonomy): Eukaryota > Viridiplantae > Streptophyta > Magnoliopsida > Santalales > Viscaceae > Viscum > Viscum album. Next base: position 476,416,992 of record OY728157.1, read on the forward strand.
CTCCTCTCCCTTAGAAAAGGAGACCACTTCTACTCATTCCTCACACCTCTCAAGCCACTTGGCTCGGCCACACTCTGCCCAAATACTCTCCCAACTTCCCTCACTACAACCTAGAGGCCTTAGTTTGATCAGAAATCCAACCTAAGGAGCCCTTTTGATCAAATCAAAAGGAAGAACCCGAAGAAGAGGTAATGTTTTCACCACCCCTTTTCAAGTTCCTTTCTTCTTCCACTTCTTCTTTATTTGTTATTACCATTCTAAAATAATAACTCCAGTATCTCACATATACTGTGATGTTATTATAAATATGGTACAACCATATTAAGTATTCTATCCACCCTTTGAATAACATGTCACCATACGTGCGTACGTACGGCTTACCGTCTCCACGTCGTGGTGTAATTGTTATTCAATATATTATTATTTGGATGGGTATAATAATGATGTGCAACTCATGTAAATAATAAATATAACATGTTAATTATTCTGTATATATGATATAACATCCATTTATATATTATTTTAATATCAAAAGAATGATGTTGTCGCTCGTGCGTACGTACGGACTACCGTCTCCACAAACGCGATAAAATTCATTCTCCATCATATCCATTCAAGTCTTATTCTCATTTTAGGGTTAAAAATAATGTTAATATCATTCTGATTATGAATAAGATATAATATATCCATTACAAACATGTCTTACATAACCAAACATTTAAGAAGAACAAATCGATTATCACCCGAAATGACGATAATATTAAGATATTATTATCAAATAAATATTAAAAGATCATATATGATATCATATTAATGTATATGATTCTTTTATAATTTAATAACAATTATTTCACCATTATACAGGAGGTTAAACTACCCCAACCAAGGAAAAGTACAAGGTAAGGGTTATTTCACAATCTCTTCATTATCCGAGGTTGTTTATACGTAATAATCTACTGGGATCTCTTTATCATCCACATCCATGTTTCTTAAAAATGTATTTCAAAACATTTTTATTATTTACAAGAATATGGGTTAAAGTCATTTATACCCTTGTTTGACTTTTTATAAGAGGAATCTTTCCGTCGTTTACAAAACAAGGTCCTTTTTAACCTTTTCGACAGAATTAAGGTGAGAATGTTTTTTTAACTTATACGGTGAGTGCGGTTATTTTCTGCCGTTATAAAATCTTCAAAGCTTTTCTTACAATCTTATAAGAATATTTTCAAAGAAAATGTTTTATTTTAAAAATATATGTCTCTTAAATGATTTCAAAATAGAAATAGATATTTCATTAAAAAGAGTTTTGATTTCATCTATGTCAACATACTTTAATGGATTTTACGCTTATTTGAGGATGATATATTATGATACAAAACTTTTATATTGTATTGAAGGTTTTGTGATATGTTTGACTGTGGATGTGCTATTTTTTTTATATACCATTCATGGTTTATGGTGAAAGTATTTACATTTCGTATGCTAGTTTTAATACGAATGTTTACGTTATGTTTAAACCTTTTCATATGGGAATGCATTGGACTTAATATGTGATGGGTGGAGCCCGCTATAGCTCCTCGATGCATCGGTAGGTCTCATGAGACAAACTAGTGTCTTGGCACAAGGCCTTGGCAAAATCTTATTTGTAGTCTTGGCACGAGGCCTTGGCTATGTGGTTATGATAGTCTGGCATTATGCATTCCATCATTATGAAAGTGGTTATTGATATTGCATGTGATTATTCGATTAGTAGAATATCCATGTGAATAACTAAATGGCGTTATTTCAATTTATTTATGCCATACTATGTTGAAGTTAATGTTTAAAAGGCTTTTGTTTTAGTTATACATTGCCTTAAATGTTTATTCTTATTTATGAAAGTTTCCGCTATATTGTTATCCTTACTGGGCATTTGAGCTCACCCCTTTTCTATGTTTTATTTTCCCAGGATGTGAAGAAGTAAATTATGAATGACTTGCAGGGATATTATGAGGGGTTAATAGTATGGACTATGGAGACAATATGTTGTAGTAGTAGTTTTTTTATTTTGATGATGTAATGTAAAACTTATGAATATATCTAGTGTTTCCAAGGCTACTAAAACAATCGGTCTTTCGAGATTTGATCTTTCTTGTGATCATGCCAATGTTATGTAATTAATGCACCGACTCTGGTTAACTGGGGTCGGGGCATTACAGTTGGTATCAGAGGAAGTTTAGTACAAACCTTGGAAGCTAGATTTAGATAAACTCTGATTAGAGCACGTAGACCTAAGATGAACTTTGAGGATTAGTATATAAGAACTTCCTAGAATTTTGGTATTGTAGAGATTTTGTGAGTTTTCCGAGCAATACATCCCTGTCTGGATACGAGCAGGTAGAGGTGGCTCTGGCACAGATGTACCTATGGGTAAAACCCGAAAACACCGCTTTGAGCTGGACTCGAACGGGAACTGGTGCACGACAACGGGCCTTGCTGCACTCTTGGTTACGACACTCCCGGGAGATATGCTTAGGATAATTTTCATCTTCTTTACAAACCATTATAAAGGGTTTATGAGTATATTCATCCTCAAAGGAGACATTTTTATGATTATGGATTATATCCATAAATAGTTCAATTTATGTTAAGTGTTTTATAAGTATGGGATTATGTATTTTGATTCATAAACTGATCTAGTTTATGCCATTGTTAAGAAATGGCGCCTAGTGGAAGAAATGGAAACCGTATCAATGCACGCACTCCATGTAGGGATTTCCCTCCTGCTCAAGATAATTATAGTGGGGATGGTGATGCAACTGGTGCCGATCAGCTAATCACCATACTGGGACAACTTACTCAGGTTATGAATAATAACCTTACCCGTATGGAGCACCCTGATCCACAGCGTGGAGGATCAATGTTAGATCGATTCATGAGGAAACAACCACCAACGTTCAATGGGAATACAAATCCCTTAATAGCCGAGCAGTGGATAAATTCCCTAGAGAAAATATTTCAGGCTTTGGGGAGCAGTGAAAGGGAAAAAGTTATCATGGCAGTTTACCGCCTAACTGGAGATGCTGATCAATGGTGGTCATTGATTCAAAACATGAAGGAAGATGATGAAGTATCAAATATGGAATGGAGGGAGTTCAAAGATCTATTTTTAGAAAATTACTTCCCTCGCGACCATCGAGCAGATATGGAAAGGCAATTTCTAAGTCTGAGACAGAAGGAGGATGAGAATGTCGCAAAGTATGAGGCTAACTTTACAAGGTTAGCAAGGTACACTGGTGATTATATACGTAACCAAAGAAGTAATATTGATCGTTTCTTTGATGGGTTAAAACCATTTCTCCGTTGAGCATTAGTCTCACAATCCTTTTCATCGTACGAAGACATTGTCTCATGTGCTATCAAGACCGAAAAATAAATTCTCTAAGTCTTATGACTTTAAAGCAAATCAAGAGAAGAAGAGACCTGCTGATCAATCTGGGAATGGAAATAAGGGGAATAAGGGAATGGTTGAATATCCATATTGTAGTAAATGCGGGAAGAAACATCCTGGTACTTGCTTGAAGGGAATGGGAGTCTGTTACAAGTGTGGTGAAAAAGGCCACCAAGCTCATGATTGCAAGGGGAAGAAGGAAGCTACCAACATTCAGTGCTACAATTGTAGAGAGATGGGGCATTATGAAAATGAATGTCCTAAGTGTCAGGAGAACTTACCTCAGAAAAGGCCAAGGGATCAAGGCCAGGCTTATGCTATCACTACTACTGAGGTAGAAGCTCCGAAAGACGAGGTGGCAGGTAATTTAATGGTTTCCTCATGTTTAGCAAATGCATTATTTGATTCCGGATCATCGCATTGTTTCATATCTTCCCAGTTTGCCATGAAAATTAGATATTTCCAATTTGATTTAATAAGGGAGTTGTCAGTTAAAACTCCTAAGGGAAGTATCACTGCAAAAAAGTTTTGTGAATCAGTCCCCATTAGAGCACATAAATTTTCTTTATCTGCTGATCTCATCGTCATACCTATGATTGAGTTTGATATAATCCTCGGTATGGACTGGCTTTCGGACTATGATGCGAAGATTTATTGTAAGAAGAAAGAGGTTACGATTCTTGATGATAATGATAAGGAACACCTTATTTTTAGAGTAGAATCGTCACCACCTAATTCTTATTTAGATCCACCCCCAGTAGCTCAACTTAATTCAATTATTGGGGAGGAAGAGAATGAAATAACTGTCGGTGAGGAAAGGAATGTTCAAATAGAGGATGTACCTGTTGTGAAAGAATTTGTAGATGTATTTCCGGAAGATTTACCTGGACATCCTCCAGAACGAGAAGTTGAGTTTTCCATTGATTTCATTCCTGGATCAAGGCCTATATCGAAGACCCCTTATAGAATGGCCACTGGGGAATTAGTCGAACTAAGGAAACAACTAGAGGAATTGAGTAATAAGGGATTTATTCGCCCTAGTGTTTCTCCATGGGGAGCCCCTGTTCTTTTTGTTAAAAAGAAAGATGGATCTATGAGGTTATGTATCGACTACAGGGAGATCAATGCTATAACGATAAAGAACAAGTATCCCCTACCTCGTATTGATGTTTTATTTGACCAACTGCATGGAGCTCAATACTTTTCAAAGATTGACCTTCGATCTGGATACCATCAGTTGGGTGTGAAGAAGGAATAAATTCTGAAGACAGCATTTCGAACCAGGTACGGGCATTACGAGTTTACCGTAATGCCGTTTGGATTGACTAATGCACCCTCTGTATTCATGGATCTGATGAATAGAGTTTTCAAGGAGAATCTCGATGAATTTGTGGTAGTATTTATTGATGATATCTTGGTATACTCCAAAACCTACGAAGATCATGAAAATAACTTGCGCATTATCTTGAAGACTCTGAGGAGGCATGAATTATATATGAAGTTTAGCAAGTGTGAATTCTGGCTTCTGGATATTTCTTTTCTTGGCCATATTGTCTCTAAAGATGGAATCATTGTTGATCCTTCTAAGACCAAGGCAATCCAAGAATGGACATCACCTACGAGTATAACTGAGGTACGTAGTTTTATTGGTTTGGCAGGTTATTATCGACGTTTCATCCAGAATTTTGCCCGATTGGCTAACCCATTAATGAACCTCACACGTAAAGGGGTTAAATTTTTTTGGACAAAAGAGTGTGAATAATGTTTCGAATAGCTGAAGAGAAGATTAGTCAATGCTCCTATATTGACTCTACCATCGGGGAATGATGGGTTCGTTATTTATAGTGATGCATCAAAGAAAGGACTTGGTTGTGTCCTTATGCAGAATGATAGAGTTATTTCCTATGCATCACGACAGTTGAAAATTCATGAACAAAACTATCCTACTCATGATCTTGAGTTAGAAGCTGTGATATTTGCATTGAAGATATGGAGACACTACCTCTATGGTGAAAAATGTGAGATTTATATTGATCACAAGAGTTTGAAGTATATTTTCTCACAAAAAGAACTCAACATGAGGCAAAGGAGATGGCTTGAATTACTCAAGGATTATGATTGCACGATACACTACCACCCGGGGAAAGCAAACAAGGTGGCAGATTCTTTGAGCAGAATAGACCATGGATTTTTGAACATGATGAGAATTGAAAGGGATCCAATTTTCATGGATCTAGTGAAGATGGACATGGGAATAACCAGTGAAGGTGAAACGTCAATGCTTTTTCAAATGGTTGCCAAACCATCTTTACTAGAAAGGATTAAGAGTTCTCAGACCGATGATGAATAATTTCAGAAGAAGATTAAAGCTGTGAATGATGGGAGATTGAGAGACTTTGTGTATGAAGATGGAATTTTGAAATTCAGGAAGAGACTTTGTGTTCCCGATTTACCTGATCTGAAAAGGGAATTGCTGGATAATGCTCATAGTTCCAATTTCTCTATACAACCTGGGAGCACCAAAATGTATAGATATTTGAAGGAACATTTTTGGTGGGACAACATGAAGAGGGAGATTGCTGATTTTGTGTCATGATGTCTGGTTTGTCAACAAGTGAAAGCTGGAAGGCAACAGCCTGGAGGAGTCATGCAACCTCTTCCCATACCGGAGTGGAAATGGGACAATATTACGATGGACTTTGTCATGGGGCTACCAAAGACTCCTAGAAGGAATGATGCAATATGGGTTATTGTTGATCGCCTTACCAAGTCAGCACATTTTCTTGCTATAAGAGAAGATCTACCCCTGGAACTTCTAGGAAGACTATATATTAATGAAGTTGTGAGACTTCATGGAGTCCCCTTATCAATTGTTTCTGATCGTGATCCCCGTTTTACATCAAGATTTTGGAAAAGTCTTCAGAAATCCCTGGATACTGAACTTCATTTGAGGACTGCTTACCACCCTAAGACAGATGGACAATCAGAACGGACTATTTAGACCTTAGAAGACATGTTTAGATCTTGCTCACTTGACTTTCAGGGTATGTGGGATCAATATTTACCACTGGTAGAATTTTCCTATAACAATAGCTTCCATTCGAGTATTCAGATGGCACCATATGAAGCGTTATACGAAAAAAGATGTCGTACACCAACCTGTTGGGATGAGGTTGGTGAAAGAAAACTTGTAGGCCCAGAACTGGTGGAGGAAACAGTGGAAAAGGTGAAGGTAATCCAAAATCACATTAAAGCAGCTCAAAGTAGGCAGAAAAGCTATGCCGATAATCGAAGGAAGGATTTGGAATTTCAAGTCGGTGATCATGTTTTCCTGAAGGTATCTCCATGGAAGGAATTCATACGTTTTGGTATGAAAGGTAAATTGAGTCCCAGGTACATCGGACCTTTCGAAATTCTAGAATGAATTGGGGCTGTAGCTTACCGATTGGCAATGCCGCCAAGTCTCTCCAAAGTTCACGATGTGTTCCACGTATCTCTGTTGAGAAAATACATGCCTGACCCAACGCATGTACTCACCTATGAGGAATTAGAACTGGAACCCGATCTATCTTATTGTGAAGAGCCTGTCAGGATTCTTGATACAAGAGAACAAGTACTGAGAAACCGGATGACGCGTCTGGGAAACGTTTTGTGGAGAAATCATAAGATGGAAGAGGCAACGTGGGAACCCGGGGAACTTATGATGAAGAACCACCCGAGTCTTTTTATGCAGTAATACCCTAGAAATTGCGAGGACGCAATTATTTGAAGTAGGAGAGAATGTAACACCCCAATCTTCCACGGTACGTTTCCCTTCGAATAATGCGATAGCATGTGTTGTACGCAACCTCGAGTTCTAACACACACCACAACTAATTAAACTAGCCGTTGTGAATAGTAATACCTACTTTTTGAAATCATATATATTATATATTTCAAAATTGACTTCATTTTTGGATTTGGAATATTGAAATTAGCCTAGGGTGAAATTTTGGTACTTTTCGGATAACTTTTATATTTTGATGAATAGTGAAAATTACTAAATTTTAATTAAAATCAACATTTTTAATCAAAATAATTAATATTGATAAATTATGAATTTGAGTGGTTTTAAAGTATATTTAGAATATATTTTTACCATTTAATTTAATGTTTGTCATTGGACATAATTTCACAATTAAACCAGACATAAACAAGTTTCAATCTTTTGATAGTTATTATCTCTTAAAAACACGCTTTTTATTTTTAAAACAGGAAATAATTTTAAATTAATTTCTGCCACTTATGTGTTTTGAATTTAGAAAAATGGATTCCATATTTGGAATCAGGATGTCCAAATTGTGTAAATAGGTATCTTTTATTTTTAGACATTTTGAATAATTACTGTGGTAAATATTTTATTTACCATGGTTAAGGGTAAATCCGGTAAATAAGGGTTAAAAAATAATATTATAATAATACAAAATTACCCTAAAACGTGTCCTAACCTTATTAGTGGACACATACCCGACCATGGTCATCTTTGGGTCGATTTGGGTACCCCTTAGAGCCACTTGTATGTGGTAGGGACACATTATAATAATAAAGTTAAAATAAAAATAAAAATGGCATAAGATTACATCTTTTAGAAGAACAATTTTTACATAGGGTTATACATGTTGGATTTTCGATTATAAATATTCATTAGAAATCTAAAAAGATTTCCTACATAATGATATTTTATTTATAATTTTTAGACATCATATAATTTAAATTAGTAATGACACAATAATGATGCAATGTTTACCTCATTAATAAATCATGTAAATAAATAAGATTATAATGATTAAAATATTATCTAAAACCTGTCCAATTCTTATTGGTTGATGTTATTTAGAAAATGAGTCATCTTATCTTTTACCTCAATGATTTTTGGACCATTATAAACCGAATATAATTATATTATAAAGTAATACTTTCACTCTTTCCTAAAGAGCCCCTCCTCTCCCTTATAAAAGGAGACCACTTCTACTCATTCCTCACACCTCTCAAGCCACTTGGCTCGGCCAAACTCTGCCCAAATACTCTCCCAAATTCCCTCACTACAACCTAGAGGCCTTAGTTTGATCAGAAAGCCAACCTAATGAGCCCTTTTGATCAAATCAAAAGGAAGAACCCGAAGAAGAGGTAATGTTTTGACCACCCCTTTTCAAGTTCCTTTCTTCTTCCACTTCTTCTTTCTTTGTTATTACCATTCTAAAATAATAAATCCAGTATCTCACATATAATGTGATGTTATTATAAATATGGTACAACCATATTAAGTATTCTATCCACCCTTTGAATAACATTTCACCATACGTGCGTACGTACGGCTTACCGTCTCCACATCATGGTGTAATTGTTATTCAATATATTATTATTTGGATGGGTATAATAATGATGTTCAACTCATGTAAATAATAAATATAACATGTTAATTATTCTGTATATATGATATAACATCCATTTATATATTATTTTAATATCAAAAGAATGATGTTGTCGCTCGTGCGTACGTACGGACTACCGTCTCCACAAACGCGATAAGATTCATTCTCCATCGTATCCATTCAAGTCTTATTCTCATTTTAGGGTTAAAAATAATGTTAATATCATTCTGATTATGAATAAGATATAATCTATCCATTACAAACATGTCTTACGTAACCAAACATTTAAGAAGAACGAATCGATTATCACCCGAAATGACGATAATACTAAGATATTATTATCAAATCAATATTAAAAAATCATATATGATATCATATTAATGTATATGATTATTTTATAATTTAATAACAATTATTTCACCATTATATAGGAGGTTAACCTACCCCAACCATGTAAAAGTACAAGGTAATGGTTATTTCACAGTCTCTTCATTATCCGAGGTTGTTTATACGTAATAATCTACTGGGATCTCTTTATCATCCACATCCATGTTTCTTAAAAATGTATTTCAAAAAAATTTTATTATTGACAAGAATATGGGTTAAAGTCATTTATACCATTGTTTGACTTTTTATAAGAGAAATCTTTCCGTCGTTTACAAAACAAGGTCCTTTTTAACCTTTTCCACAGAAGTAAGGTAAGAATGTTTTTTTAACTTATACGGCGATTGCGGTTATTTTCTGCCGTTATAAAATCTTCAAAGCTTTCCTTACAAGCTTATAAGAATATTTTCAAAGAAAATGTTTTATTTTATAAATATATGTCTCTTAAATGATTTCAAAATAGAAATAGATATTTCTTTAAAAAGAGTTTTGATTTCATCTATGTCAACATCCTTTAATGGATTTTACGCTTATTTGAGGATGATATATTATGATTCAAAAAATTTATATTGTATTGAAGGTTTTGTGATATGTTTGAATGTGGATGTGCTATTTTTTTTATATACCATTCATGGTTTATGGTGAAAGTATTGACATTTCGTATGCTAGTTTTAATACGAATGTTTATGTTATGTTTAAACCTTTTCATATGGGAATGCATTGGACTTAATATGTGACGGGTGGAGCCCGCTATAGCTCCTCGATGAATCGGTAGGTCTCATGAGACAAACTAGTGTCTTGGCACAAGGCCTTGGAAAAATCTTATTTGTAGTCTTGGCACGAGGCCTTGGCTATGTGGTTATGATAGTCTGGCATTATGCATTTCATCATTATGAAATTGGTTATTGATATTTCATGTGATTATTCGATTAGTAGAATATCCATGTGAATAAGTAAATGGAGTTATTTCATTTTATTTATGCCATACTATGTTGAAGTTAAAGTTTAAAAGGATTTTGTTTTAGTTATACATTGCCTTAAATGTTTATTCTTATTTATGAAAGTTTCCGCTATATTGTTATCCTTACTGGGCATTTGAGCTCACCCCTTTTCTATGTTTTATTTTCCCAGGATGTGAAGAAGTAAATTATGAATGACTTGCAGGGATATTATGAGGGGTTAATAGTATGGACTATGGAGAAAATATGTTGTTGTAGTAGTTTTTTTATTTTGATGATGTAATGTAAAACTTATGAATATATCTAGTGTTTCCAAGGCTACTAATCCAATCGGTCTTTCAAGATTTGATCTTTCTTGTGATCATGCCAATGTTATGTAATTAATGCACCGACTCTGGGTAACTGGGGTCGGGGCGTTACATCTTCTTTAGTTTTTTAATTATAATGTAATAACATAAGTTCTAATAATATACTTATATGTTATTATAAATATTAAACAACCCCATTTCACCTTTTATCCATCCTATGGATAACGAAATCACTGTGCGTGCGTACGTACGGAATACCGTCTCCACGCCGTGGTGTAATCTTTTTTTCCACCACCACCTTACATTGATGGATATAATGGAGTAAATAATAACTATATATGGTTATTATAACATCATACTGATTATTATTCAATAATTAAGGGAACGATATCATCGCTCGTGCGTATGTACGGATTACCGTCTCCACGACGCGATTAGATTCATTCTCTATGTTAACCAATCAGGAATGATTATAAAGTATATATAATGAATAATAATAAAAAATATGACATAATGAAGCTACTGGATTTATGTCTATTTATATATATGTCATCTACTTACTTACATTCAAGTCAATAATGAAAGGAAAACAGCGTTCATGCGTACGTACGACCTACCATCTCCATGAATGGTGTATCTCATTTCATTCAACTATCTAATATATATATATATATATACTGAATATATATGATATATAAATCATGATTTACATTTTGGAAGTAATTAAATAATGATATAATTATTAATAATATCTATAACAACAAGTACAAACATGTACAATAAATTAAATGATTTTACCCAAAACGCTGCTTTATCATTGAATTTACAAAAGAACGGGTAATATAAAGTCACAAGTGAACCATATATGATATAATAAGAATGATTATAATTCTTTAATAAGTAAATTAAATTATTTAAATCATTATACAGGAGGTTCAGATTCGTATGAATCATATCAGACCTATGGTAAGGGATAATTTTGCAATCTCATTTTTATCAGGTATTGTTCAAACATAAGTGTTTACTGAGGATCTATTTTTCATCCATGTCCATAAAAATGATTTCATCAAGTGTTTAATATTCTTCCATGTATTTTTAAAGTCATTTTTACCCCTCTTTGACTTTTACTTTGTGTTATGGAAGCAATCTTTCTATTTTTTACCTTGTGTGGTACTTTTTGACTTCTCCGTTAAAAGTATGAGGAGAATGTTTTTTTAACTTATACGACATGAATGGATTTTTACGGTTTCAAAACTCCTTATTTTCATGAAGCATACTCAACAAGATTTCATGACTATTTTGAACAAAATAGTTTTCTTTTAAAATTTCATGGTATTTTGTGAAAATAAAATTATTTTGAAGAAGAAAGGATACTTTCCTCAAGTATTCATTTCAAGTGTTTTATCAAAACCATTTTCCATCTAAGATGACATTATTTCATATGTACATGTTTCAAGTATAATGTCTCTATGATTTACATGGTTTCACATTTCTTATGATGAAATCATATCCATTTGTTTTATATGGATTATGATTGGATGGGATGATGTTTTTTAATCCCATTTTATTATTTGGGTTATGATGAATGATTTATGATTATTTTGTTGCACATATAAGAATTATTTCATTGTGAGATGGGTGGGACCTATATCTCCCTTCAATGAATTTGGTAAATAATAATATCTCATGATATAGACCTGAATAAGATGGTATGTTAATCTGGTTCAGTGATACATGACTGGAATGAGGAGTGAACTCGATTTAGAAAGGGACTTCTTCCACTATGATGGTATTGGTAGCAATGCCCTGAATACTCTGGAATTCAAATCATGTGATTAATTGTTTTCCACAATTACATGTTTTATTACCATGCTATTTTATCATGAATGATGTTCCATTATGATATATTCCTTACGCACTTCCAAGAATTATGTCTTTTCTCAAGATGTTGTTGTTTTGATTTTATGTTCAAGTTTTTTCATTCAGATGTTTATGGATTGTTTTATGTTCTATATGGTTACCCTTACTAACAATTTGAGATCACCCATTTTATGTTTTCTTTTACCCATGATATAAAGAAAGTTTTTAGGTAAAAAAACAAAAGTGAAAGATCTTTATGGGAGATATTGATGATTATTCACCATGATTAGAAGATTATGTTCCATGTTTCCAAAGACACTAAACTGTTACGGTCCTTTGGTTTCTATTTTTGATATGTATTAGGTATTCTGCAAAAGTAATGTAATGTCTATGTACATCAAGTATGGGTCTCTATAGTTGGTATCAGAGGAATGGTTATGTAAACCTTTGGAAACTAGGATGCAAAAACTTTAGTGAAATCCCTAGTGATATTTCTATGGTATGTTTAGGGATGTCTCTAAGGATAAGTATACGTATAGGTTGGAGTCCTAGAATTATGTTTACGATAATGAATATCCTAGGGTGAACCTAAGGAATCATGGATTAAATAGTTTTTGATAAGTTAGGCATCCCATAAGTGGCTTTTTATGATTATGTGGTTCCTCGTTATTTTAGCTATTTCTTACACAATGGTTTCTTGTCTTCATCAATAGAGGGAACGAGAAGGAACTCAATTATCATTGATTCCAATGAAAAAATTGGTGACTATGATCAACAAAATTGTGTAACTGCAAGATATAAGGATATTATGATTATGCAAAATCTGTCATCTTGATATATGATTAACAAGGTAAACATTATTTGTATTCCTAAGTCATAAAATAAAAGGAATATGGAATTTTATGATTTTTCGCACGATGCGGAGAATATAGAAAGGAAGATTGAAATTTCTAAAGAAGGGATGAAGAACCTTGAGGATTACATCCAATGGAGGAGAAGATGTTGTCTATGTGGAGAAAAGTATCATAGAGAGACAAACTGTTATGGAGTCCAATGTCTTATCTATGGAGAACATGGGAATTACCCTACTCAATTCCCAGACCTAAAAAGTTACTTCTAAATCATTGAAGGACCTATTCCATGCTAGTCATTGAAGAGGATGGATTGAAGGGCTTATGTATTGGAATTCAATAATAATGTTGTTGAGGTACTTTTATAGTATATAGAAATATATGTGTATTGTTCCATTGTTTTTTCTATAATAATATGATACTGATAACCATGAGAAGTGATTTAAATATTTTTGGAAGGCATATGATATGCCCATAATAAAGGGATAAGAAGAAAATAATATGTTTGATAGTATTAAGGATCTCATGACTGATATAAGGACAAAGTGATATCATGGTTTGAGTATATATAAATTTTAGGATTTTTGTATCTGGAATGAGTTAACTTTTGATAGAATTAATTTTTTTACTAAGTTTCAATGGGTATTCATTTTTCAAGAGAATATATGATTAAGGTATTAACATGATTGGAATGTGACCAAAAAGATATATCATGATAAATGAGGGTATTCACATTCTCAGTAGATGAAATTCCTAGTAATCGATTACATTACACTATGAGATTGGATAGAATTATTTTGGATATGCCTAAAGATTGGAATGGATTAAGTTGGACATAAGATATAATGGTTTAAGGATAGAAATTTTTTATATTATTTCTAGAATGTTGTAATAGTATAGTTTTAGAAAAAGGAAACCTCGTCACGTCAGACAAGGCTATGGGAATCGAACCCACAACTGATGTTCAACTGGCCTTTATCGCATACCAATGGCCTACAGACAGTCCCTAGTTAGTAGAAACTAGTTTTATATAATTAAGCGTTATGATAGATGAAGTTTAAGTCCATTTTTGGAATCATATACGATTAACGTCACCATATATGGACTTATGTATATTTGATAACATTTTCTAACCTTTTGTTTGAGATAGATGGAATGACCAATCATTATATCACATGATCTACTAATACTTCACAAAAGACAAATTCAACTTTATTTCTTTAAGAGATGAAGTGGAAATTCATGAAGGAATAAACAACAGTAAGATTGTACGAAAATCAATTAATTATTTATTTTAATTCAAAAATTATTCAACATTAGGGAAATGATCTTGAAAACCAAAAATGTTTTCCTAGTGCCCTCATATCTGATAAATCATATGGTACCATAGATCATCACAAATTTATGAAATTGTGATTGTTGGCTTATTCATAGCCATGTTCTCTATTACTCTCTATCAGAACATTATGGTTAGATTTTTCTTCCATATTCATATTTTCACCTATATTATCCCATTTGGAAACCCGGTGATGAGTTTCATTGGGCATCTGTTATGTTTTTAACATTTATTTTTAAAATAATGTTTTAGTATTCCTTTTTACAATGTGGGTTTCTATGAAAGAAACGTTCAAGTAGAAAACCATTTATACCCCCGATGAATTTCGAGGGGAAATTCGTTTTAATGGGGAAGAATGTAACACCACAATATTTTATGAGTAGAATTATTTTTAATTTTTTCAATGTCTTGTGTTGTATGATAAACCAAGATTATCTTGCGCTATACACAACACCGTATTATCTTGTAGTATACACAACACTATTCTTGGATCGTGTTACACAAAATTTCATGTTCGTTTGATAGAAGTTATTCTATGCATCATTGAGTGTGTATATATATATATATTCAATGTATAAATGAAATATGGTTGGATTCTATTATAGACAACAACAAACGAATCTTGCAATACATGCAACCCTGACATGGATTGATTTACACGCAATCAAGACCTTCCGCGATAGCGTGTGTTGTACACAATACCAAGTTTCACTAAACAACGATATGTTATTAAAATATTATATAATCTGGCTGTTATGAATAGTAATACCCACTTTTTGAAATTATATAAATTTTATCTTTCAAAATGAACTTCATTTTTGGATTTTAATATTGAAATTATCCTAGGGTGAATTTTTTGTATTTTTCTGAAAACTTTCAATTTTTGATGAATATTGAAAACACTGTGTTACTACTTAAAACCCTAATTTTTATTTAAATATTTATTTATTTAAATTTATTTTATGTAAAAATTGATACATGATACCTATATAAGTTCAATGTAATTCATTGGAGTCATTTTATAATAATTTTATATATATAAAAATTTTAATGAAATTTTCACCGTATTTTACCTACCACCTAGGAGAGTTTGAAAATTTACATAAAACATAATTTTACCACTTATGTGAGTGGAATTTTGAAAATCTAAGAGAAATTGTTAATATCAAGGATTAAAATGTGGTTCAATAAGATTAAAATAATATTTGGTGAATCGTAACTTTTTACTTTTATTTACCATGGTTAAAATTAAATAGGGTAATTAAGTGTAAAAATGATATTA
The DNA here is from genome assembly GCA_963277665.1 of Viscum album. Lineage (NCBI taxonomy): Eukaryota > Viridiplantae > Streptophyta > Magnoliopsida > Santalales > Viscaceae > Viscum > Viscum album. The sequence goes on from OY728157.1 coordinate 476,432,813, forward strand.
TTATTACCCTAAAACATGTCCTAATTCTATTGGATAAGTTTAATTCGACCAAAAACAACCCTAGGAACAAAATATTACCATTAAGGTCCACTTTGATTAGATAAAGACATTTATTATTATTTTATTTAAAGAAGAGTTAAAATAGTAAACATCAATGTTTTATAACTAAAAAATATTCAATATAGGGTTATACATTAGATAAATTTAACTATAAAAATTCATTAGGAGGATATATTTCCTACCTAATGGTATTTTATTTATAATTTTTAGACATTAAATAATTTAATTTAGTTATGAAACAATGGTGGTGCAGAAATTACATAATTAATGAAATATTAAAATAGTTGTTATTGTAAATACACATATAATGGTAATTTGAGAGTTTTTGTAAATTACACAAATTTTATAGTTTAATATTACATGTTATTATTGATTTAATTAACTTTTTTTGAAATAATAATGTTGTTAGGATTTTCACAAAAATCAATTACCAAATAGTTTCAAAATTGACATTGAATTGTTTTTAAAACAAATATTATATTATTATTTGATATTATATTCTTAAAAATATAAGGTTTGGCCAAATGACATAGATAAGGATTTATATGTTAATAGTGAACCACTTGGGGTTCTTTTTTCTTGTTATCATATGTTTATTATCCATATAGTGCATGAAAATAAGAAGACACGGTAAAAGTTAAATTATTTAACTTAGAGTTAAATCTAAATGATAAGGTTAAAATAGTAACCTAAACTTGTATAAAACCTATTTTTTGAAAGGATTTAGACCCATCCACACATTACCTTATAAATAAGTCAATTAGGATCCATTATAAACCGAATATGACGTTATTATAAAATAATATTTTTTGTTTTTTCTAAAGTGCCCCTCTCCTCCCTTATTAAAGGGCCCCTACTCCCTCTTCTCATTACACAATTTTGAGACTTCAAGTTAGGAAAAAACCTGACCATTCCCCATCTCAACATCCCTAGAAAAATTATAGTGGTTCTGGTCTCCTCAAAGGTCCAACTCTAGCGCCTTACGAGAAGGCTTAAAAGAGGTGCATCGAAGAAGAGGTAATCTCTTCTACCGATTCTTTCATGTTTTTTTTATTCTTCAACTTCTTCTACTTTAGTTGTTTCATTATAAAGTAATAAAATAAGTATAACTAATATAATTTTATGTCATTATAAATATTAAACAATCCCATTTCACCTTCTATCCATCCTACGGAAAACGAAATCACCGCGCTTGCATACGTACGTAATTCCGTCTCCACGCCATGATGTAATCTGTTTTTCCACCACCACCATACTTGGATGTGTATAATGGTGTAATGAAAAGATATATATAGTTATTATAGCATCATAATTATTCTTTATTCAATAATTATGGGAATGATATCATCGCTCGTTCATATGTACGGATTACCGTCTCCAGTACGCGATGAGATTCATTCTCCTTGTTAACCAATCAAGAATGATTAAAAAGTATATATAATGAATATTAATGAAATATATGACAAAATTAAGGTACTTGATTTATGTATATATATATATATATATTATCTACTTACTTCCATTCAAGTGAATAAGTAATGTAAAACAACGTTCATGCGTACATACATCCTACCGTCTCCCTGAATGGTGTATTTAATTTCATTCATCTATCTATAATATATATCTATATGCTAAATATATATGATATATTAATCATTATTTAAATTATTTAAGTAAATCATGATATATTTAATAATAATATCAATAACAACATGTCCAAACATGTATGATAAATAAAACGATTTTACCCCAAACACTGCTTTGACATGGAATTTACAAAAGAATAGGTAATATAAAGTCATAAATGAACCATATAAGGTATAATAACAATTAATATGATTCTTTAATAAGTAAATGACATTATTTAAATCATTATACAGGAGGTTAGAATACGTACGAAGCATATCAGACCTAAGTTATGGGATAATTTTTCATTCTCATTTTTATCCGGGATTGCTTCTACGTAAGTATTTACTGAGGATATATTTTTCATCCATCTCCATATAAATGTTTTCATAAAGTGGTTAATATTCTTCCATATATTTTTAAAGTCATGTTTACCTCTCTTTGATTTTTAATTTTAGTTATAGAAGGAATCGTTCTTTTGTTTACCATGTGTGGTAAATTTTGACTTCTCCATTTAAAGTACGAGGAGAATGTTTTTTTAACTTATACAGAATTAATTGATATTTACGGTTTCATAACGCCTTATTTTCATGAATCTTACTCTACAATATTTCATGAATATTTAAAAAAAACATTTTCTTTTAAAATTTCAGGGTATTTTTTGAATAGAAAATTATTTTAAATAATAAAGGATATTTTCCTCAAGAATTCATTTCAAGTTTCTTATCAAAAACATTTTTTCCATTTAAGATGAAATTATTTCATATATGTATGTTTTAGAGGATGGAAAAACGCCATTCCAAGATGGAAGCTCGTGTAGGCTAAAAGGAATTCGGATCATGAGGAGGTAAGTGACTTTGATGGGGGTTCCCAGTTTAGTTCGGACTATGAACAAGAGGCCATGTTCCAACCTGGATCAAGGAAAGGTAAACAAGGGATTCTCTTGACGGGAAACCTTCCGGTTCCCAAGGAGGGAAAAAATCCAAGACCTCGAAAGGATTATTAGAATACTACAATGACAATAGTAACTAGATCGTCAGGTAAGACAAGGTTCAATGGTTTAGAGGTTGGAGTTGGGGAATCTTTTGCACATCTTGGTTGGGGTTGGTGTCTCACTTGATGAGCATGATTCCTACTTCGACGGATTACATTCCTTCTGAGATTGGTGTTGGGGATAAGGAGTGTCCTAGGTTAAAATAAACCACTGACAATGAGGGAGGGCATTCATGTGCGGGGATGCGGTTCCCTTAAAGCTAGATCTTTTCCCCACGGAGGGACAACTGGGGATATCGGGTCAAGAGGATGGAATTTTTGAATTTCTTTTGACGATATCAGTGGACTCACATCAGGTAGCTGATGTTGTGACCATGGAGAAATCATGGGACCTTATCATGCACTCATAGGAAGAGATGCTGTAGAATGTTTTGAACATTCATGCATCCAATGAGGACGTGGAAAGAATAAAAGGGAGACCAATCCAAGTTGATGTAGGAAGGGGGCTGGGAGATTGGATCTGTAAACAACATCTAATTATGACAAGAGGATTCAACGAGGAGACGATTTCAGTGGAAAACTTCTTGCAAGCATGGGACAATATGGATTCTCATGTCGAAGGGACTATCAATACCGAAAAAGGATATAAAGGTATCATTCTTGTCTTGTAAATTATTTCTAGAGGTTGTATCTTGTGGTTTTAAGTTGGTTTTCAATATCGCAATTATCTACTATAGTATTGACCCTTATTGAACATGCGGTTTCTCACTTTTTTCTATAAAATTGTTTCCTAATAAAAAAATTTATTTTGGACGATATGTGTTTGTTTCATGTATAATGTCTCTATGATTTACATGGTTTCACTTTTCTTATGATGAAATAATATCCATTTGTTTTATATGGAATATTTTATGATGGAATAATGTTTATGAAACACATTTTATTATTTGGGTTATGGTGAATGATTTATGTTTATTTTGTGTCACATGTAATAATTATTTCATTATGAGATGGGTGTCAACTTTATCTCCCTCCAATTCATTGGAAAAATATTTATATCTCCTGAGATAGACATGGCCGGAATGGTATGTTAATCGGGTTTAGTGATACAGGACTAGAATGAGGAGTGAACTCGATTCAGAAAGGGACATTGTCCACTATGATTGTCTTGGCAGTAATATCCTGGCTAAAATGGAAATCAGATCATGTGATTAATGATTTTCCACAATTAAATGTTTTATTCCCATGATATTTTATCATGATTGACGTTCCATTATGATATATTCCTTATGTACTTCCAACATTTATGTCTTTGCTCATGATTTTGATTTTTATATTTTATGTTCATGTTTTTGAATTCAAATGTTTATGGATTGCTTTATGTTCTCTATGATTACCCGTACTGAGCATTTGAGCTCACCCTTTTTATATTTTCTTTTCCCCAGGATATAAAGAAAGATTTTAGGTAATAAAACAAAAGGGGAAGATCTTTATGGCAGATGTTGAATATCTTTCACCATGATTAGAATATTATGTTCCATGTTTCAAAAGTCAGTAAACTATTACAGTCCTTTGGTGTCTGTTTTTTTATGTATTAGTTATTCTGTAAAATTAATGTAATGTCTATGTACGTCATGTAAGGGCCTCTAAAGAACTCCTTTGGTACCATTTGGTTAGGAACCGGCTCATGTCGACCCTGAACCGGTCACCCAGGCCAGCCCACGACAAGTCCTAAGATGCATTCTCAATCTTCCCAGGATGGCGACAAGAACTGAGGGCATAAATAGAGTACAATAGAGAACCATTTTACTCAAATAAAAACAATAACACAAACATCGAAATGAAATGTACAACCCAAAATATATTTACAAAAAAAGTGAACTGAACATTATTTGTACAAGAAACTAAAAGTAAAACTAATCCAACAACTTAATTGACCAAACCTCATAATTAACTAACTCCATGTGACCCCACAGGTCACACTATAACACAATGATCACATGTTACCCAAGGCGATCGAACTAAATCTGAAACCTGCATAAGGGATAAAAATAGAAGATTACTATAAGTGTGAGTATTAAAACTCAGTTCATTAGCCCGATATTCTATTACAAATGAACATACATTACAATTAAATAAACATAAATTTAAAGTGTTAAATACAAGTTATAAATGTATTTTTTTCAAAATGAGGTTCCATGCTATAAAAATTACCAAAAAAAACATGAAAGTTTTATAAATAATAATGCTAGTAGCCATTTACAAAGTGGTGTAACTTAAAAATGAAAATAATTTTCAAGATGGAAACTTTAAATAATGTTCAATTTTAAATAAAACAAACATGCTACTGAATTTACCAACCAAACACAATGTATGGTGATGGTGAGAACAAAATATCTAATGAGGATAAGTCACAAGATCGCCCCTAGGCACTAGTTAGTAGTAAGCCCCATGTAAGACGTTTCTCAGTGTAGGTAACCATAATAAATATTCATTCTCATTCACATGATCCACTAGAATAGAGCATACCCATAACCTGTTGGTCATACTACATCATCGTCATCATAATTTAGTTTGTTTTGTCATTATCAATGTTTCTACGTTGAAAAGGGCCCAAACCCCATGAGATAACTAGCATACTAGTAGACATGTGCCCACCTAGATACCCAAGATTCTCTTTAGTACTCAATAAAGTTACAAAACTGATAAAATAGAATTTTCACATGAATATTAACATTCCAAACCATAAACACACTAAAATACCATAAACATGCTTCACATTTCTTAAACGGATCAAAAAACTGTATAAAAGTTTCATAAAACAATTTCAATTAGTGTAATGAGGCTTCGCACATAAAACTCATTATAAAACACTCTTTTAAGGATTAAAGAATAAACAAACACACCCAACCATATTTGGAAGCCCTAAAAACATTAAATAAAATCATTTCATGGGCCATAAAACAATACCTATTGATGCAACATGGTATATACAAGTAAATCATTTATTCTTTATTTTTAGGAAATCCCATACAGGCCATTAATTTTTTTTCCAAACTGAAATTTTTCATATAAAAAAATACCAAGTTTAATTAAGATGTTATAACCCACAATTATATGATTCAAAACATCAGTAACCACCTTGAAAATATTTATATTGCTTATCAATTATACAACACTTTTTATAAAATTTCTAAACGAGCCTTCCATTAGCAACACATGTCAAAATACATTAAAACAAATACACATTCTTTATAAAAACAAAAAGCTTCTTGGAATCAACATAAAGAATCCAAAAACATTTTTTCCCACTTAAAATGGGATTTTAAAGCCATACCAATCATTTTAAACCACACTCAACACATAAAAACAAATTTGAAATCTTACTGAAAACATGGTATGTATTTTTTTTAACAAAACAATTCATTTTATGCACTACGAAAGGGATAAACAATCCATGGAATTCCATAAATTTACTCAAGATACATTACCATGTTCTAAATACCACAATCCATGTGTGGAAGATAAGAAATCATTTGAACCAACATGCGGTGTGAACCATTTTAACAAAACTACCCCACATTACCAAAAACGATGTTTTAAAAACTACTTGGCACACACACAAAAATTACCAAAATCATAAATTATAATTTTCAGAGTATCTGGGGAAACCTACCTCAAATCCTTGGCGGAATGGAAATGGACAAGAAAAATCAAAAACCACGGGTTTATAAACCCTAAAACTATGAAGAACGTCCTAAATGAGTATTAACCCTTCAAAAATCATGCTAAAACATAACCCTAGTCCATTCATGACTATAGGAGAAGAACTAACCATGAAATAATGGAAGGAAGAGGAAGAGCGAGGATATAGAAAAAGAAATATAACCATAGAAACTAGAAAACTCTTTTCATTACCTTAGATCTACACCTATAGAAGAAATTTAATGGATTGAAACATCATGGAGAGCCTCATAAGGTCTGGAATAACTATTTAAATAATATTTGGGGTAAAATTGTATGACTTGAATGATTTATGAAAGGTAAAAATTATATTTGGAAAATCTGGACGATTTGAGAAACACTGAGATGTTTTTCTCTAATCCGAGACTAATATGAACTCTAGATAGGAAAAATATAACATTTGAGGTTCCCCTAGGATTCTTGGTCTCGACTGAGATATAGAATCACTGAAAATTATTAAAAAATTAATACAATATAAAATATTCAATTTTTTTTAAAATACGAAATGGGCCCTTGGGATAGCCCAACATCAGAATAAATAACCTAAAATCACCATCTTTATGAATTAAAATGGGTGCAAAAAGTATATGGTGTATTTAATATGTCATGTGAGGCCATATATAAATTTTAATGGGTGAAAAATGATGAATAAAAAATGATTTATAATAGAAACAAAATTTGTTTTTAAATATGGATATGGGCACATGGTTTAGCCCAAATCATGATGAAACCACCCTTTCTCTAAAAACATCAAAAAAGAATGGAGGGACCCAAAGTACAATGATTAGACATATATGGAACATAAAAAAATTTCCTTCACCTCACCCAATAACCAATAAAATTATTGGTATTTCCAAAATACCATATCAAAACAAAGACATGATAAATTGGCTGTGACCAATAAAATCAATATTATTAAATTCTACTTAGTTCATTTTGAATCAAAAGAGATATAATTCATACAAAACGTTATAAGATTATTTTAATTCTACCTTCTCTACAATGATTAATATGATGAAGAAAATATCTTATAAAATTAAACATATTATTATTTAATATAATATATAAAATATATAAAACCAGATAAATAAAAATATTAAATTCTCCAACTCTTAGTGAAATTTTGAAATTATGAATCCCAAAATGAGAATTTTATATATCATCAATACATACATAATTATCCCTGATTAAGTAATAAATCTATATTAATTTTCTATAATTAGAATATTGAATAAGATTAGCCATTTCTATTGTAGAAAAATAAATTTATTATCTATTTTTCTTTAAAATAGCTAGATATCCATTTTTTGAAAATATGAACTGTGTGTGATGATAAAAATCTCACACTTCATTCATAAAATAAATATCTGAATTTTTATCGTTAAAATATAAATCTCATCATTGAAAACATAACACTTTCCTCATCACCATGTTTATTTTATCCAATGAGGTTTGCTCGATAACATTTCCACATAAAACATATATTTCTAATATTTTATGATTAAATTATAGGATCGTAAAGAATCATCATCAATAAATCTCATCAACTTTTCTATTATTGAATAAAGATTATGGTTTGAAGGGTTTCTAGGTAGGGATAAAAATTATTATACTTTTTGTGTTCTCAGTCAAATAGGTTTTTATACAAAGGTATTAATAAAATTAATATAACCAAAGATAAAAAGAATAAACAATATCACTAATATGGGGGGTATATAAGATCGTGAAATAAATTAAAATCATTCCAATGAAATAAAATTATTTAAATCATGTGGGTAAACACATAAAGAATTATAATTAAAATTATAATCATTAATACAAATAGAATAAACTCAGTAAATTCAAATAATCCTAGTTTACTCATTATAAAATAAATATGACTAATAGAAAGAGACATTGTAAATTTATCTCGTAATTGATGTTTTTTGTCAATAAACTAAAGATAATAATCTTATTTTTTGGGTAATATCTCATGAAAAGATGAATAATATAAATAAGTTTAGTTCTATAATGACATATGAATTTTCTCAAATATTTTTTTTCAATAGTATAAACACATTTTATTAGAATGTTTAAACCAAAATCATTCATGGTGTATTTCACCCACAATATAAGTGCAAAAAAAATTATACCAACAATGTATTCAACTTCATTAGTTGATATTTCAATATAATATTGATTCTTACTAGACCAAGAATGTATTTATTTCCCCTAAATGTGATAAGTTCCTAAAGTTCTCATTTTATATAACCTATTACCCTACAAGACATCATCAAAATATAAAATTAAATCAAATCCATATGTCTATTGAAAATGTAAAGAAATATAAATAGAACATTTTATATATCTTTAAAACATTTTATAAGCTATAAAATGGGATTCATTATGATTTTCATTAAATCTATCACAAATATATAATTAAAATATAATTTGAGATTTATATACAATTTTATATAGAAAACTTCTAATTATTACTAAATAAAACATGATTTCTACATGTTTCAATCTATTATCAAAACAAAATTTAATATTAAAATTCATATATGGTTTTTATAATTTACTTTTTTCTAGTTGAAATATTTAAAGTAGTTCATTTATTAATATATTTTGATTAAACACATTCCCAATGTAATATTTTAATATATTAAAACCCTTAAAAATCAACTCATTAATTTATGTCATTTACAACTATATTTTAATGAGTTTATAAAATCTATTACAAAAATTTTGGTTAGTTAGACAAAAAATCACATCATCGACATAAATATATTTTAGAAGGATAACTAAAGATAATATTTTCTTGAATAGTTTATGATCTATATGCATGTACAAAAACATTTTAAATTTGTAATTAATAAATCCTTATATACTATGCATTGGGTAGTAGTTTACAACTATATAATTATTTACTTAGTTAAAAACAATTTTAAAGAAATCGATTTTCAATACCCAGATGTTTTTCAACATAAAATTCCTCCATAAGATAACCATTTTGAAAATAATATATTACATTCATCTACAAAATTTAAAAATTTACATGAGATGCATAAGTTTATTTGATTCTAATGGATTATAATTTAGCTATATGTGAAAAATTATCCTCATAATTTATTTCTCCCTCTTGATTATAACCCTTAGATACTAATCTCACATCACTTATGACTATCACTCCTTGATAATTTATTATATGTCAAAAAACAAATTTATTACCAATAACTAGATAATATGTGGGTCTATTAACAAATTCCAAAACATTAATCCAATTTAAATATTTTATTTTTTAATTCATATCTAAAAATCCAACTCTCATCTCAAAAAGATTCATCTATAATTTTAGGTTCAATAAGAGACATAACTGTAGATAATTCCACATAGTTCCCATAACTTTCGTCAAAAATTAAACTTTCAACTAAACATCCAATAATTATTTCAATGGGGAGGTTATTTAATGTTATATGTTTTCTAGGAATCAATCCTTTTGTTTCATTAATTTTTAATATTTTAAGACTATTTTATTCTTGAACATATTCAATATCATCATCCTTTTTAAAGTCAATAGATGTATCAAATCTCGGGTTATTTAATTAATTTCATCAATGTGAGTTTTTGTGTGATAAAGTTGATTAATTTTTTAAAACATCACATATTTTAGTTAATCATATATCCTTGAATTATTATTGTAAAATCTATATAATTATGAATTAGTAGAATAGCCTAGATGGATTTTATTATCTTTTGGATAAAACATAACAATATTATAATTTCTATTTATGAAAAAACCCATGTATCTAGAACATTTCTGCTTAAAACATTTTATTTTATATTATTCCATAACTCTTCAGATACATTATTTTAGAGATATACGAAATAACATGTTGTGTAAATAACTTAATCAAAAAATGAGTAGGAATTATATTTTAATTTAAATATTTTCTATAAATTTATTATCATGTCTTATGTATCTGTTAAAGAAACCTATATTTTGAGGTTTCATTGGTGAATCTAATTCATCATTAATACTAAAATTTTTTTAAATTTAATTAAATATATTATTTTAAATTTCCCTTATATAGGTACTTCTCAAAGAATATTTTTTGAAATATTTTTCTTTTTCAAATAGTTTTTAGAAATTATTGATAGAAATACATGCTTCACTAATAATACTAAAAAAGTAAATCCATATAAATCTAGAAAATACATCAACATAATCAAAAGAAAAAGACATTCCACCTAAGTTAAAAATACTAGATTTTGTAAAAAATAAATTTTTATATGTTTTAATGGTCTAGAAGTGACATATTTATTGATTAATTTAGAAAGAATATTTTTGTAACTTTCACATTTACCTGAATCACATATCCTTTTTTTGTTAGGATTGTGATGTGGGAAATAAAAAATAAAATTCTTCTTAAAAAACATCATGAAATGGTAAATTATTAAATTTTAATTATTGTTATTCCATATCCATGATTGATTGATTTTATCAATAAAATAGTTATTGTCTATAAATATAATTAATTATTATCTAAAATTAAAAAATTATCAGTTATTAGTTCCTTAAATTTATTTGAATTCTCATAGTTGTTGACTCTCATAGATGTTTTAATGATCATAAACACTCTAATGTATTTATAAATTTAATATGTGTGTTTCAATTATGTTTTGGAGTTATAGGAATATGAATGATACCAAACTAAATAGTCTAGAAATATGGAAAAATAGGACCATTTTAACAAATAACATTATAGTGATTCAATGTAAAGCTTCTATTAGGGGATCTTCTAGCCCAAAGAACAACCAATCCAACTTTTTTATTGTATAAATCCACTATCAAGATAATGGAGGATCACTAAAAATGTTATGAAATTTATAGGTGTCTAGTGATTTTTCCATGCACACTCGCTAGTTTGTCACATTGGGTGGGTAGCCAGTATAAAAGATCAAAATCATTCCAAAGAGAATTTATTGATGACCAAAAAGAATTTTCACATACCTTTAGTGACCAAAAAAGGTTTTGGAGTAACTCAAAACCATATAAGGATATAAATAAATATCAATAGATCCTTATATCTTTATCTGAAAAAATTGAATCCAAATGAGTACATTTCACCTATAAGTGATCCTTGATTACTCACCAATCATAAAAGAGAATAAAAATTCAAATATTTTTCATCCTTTATACATAAGATAGTTGTATAACACTGGTTAAATTAAGAACCTAAATGATAACCATTTAAAAGTGTGATAGTCATAAACATTCATCAAGTTCTAATAAGATTGATTGATATATCATTCTTTTTTTCATTTTACACTTATTTTCTATAGAATTTGTACCATATATTTGAATCCCATTAAAACTATTACTTTTATTCTAACTCCCTATATCAAATTATTTCATATTTATTATTTTTAGGCACATAAAAAATTAGAATTATAATGGTTTTTTCCAAAATCACCCATCTCACTTCATCTTCCATGTCTATTTTGGGTTTGTTATTTTTACATTCAAAAGCCATTATGATATTTATTTCCTGATTATAATCTAAAGAGTGCATTATTTATTTGGGTATTGGATTTTAATAATCCCAAGTGATACTTATTTTATTATTATTTTGTATTAGAAAAAGGGACTATATCTTTTTTCATTCATGGACGTTTTGTAAACCATTAGGTAAAGTATAACCCTCTTGAGCATTATTGAGGGGAGGATATGTAGGTAAATTTAATATGTTATTGTCAATATTATTTATCAATGTCTTCCTCGATTTTATACATCCAATATTCACATTACCATTGTTCATATGAATAGTTATTTTATTTTCCACTATAATTTAATTTTTCATTATCGAATTCATGCATGATATCACTATATATTATATATAATCATTTAATTTTTTATTTTTGTTTTGAAAAGTCTATACACCCCTCTTTCCATCATTTTCAGATCAAAATTTCGTATGAGAGGAAATTTTTTTGTTTTTTCAAATGATATATTAGGGTTTTTTATCAAAAAAAATATGACTTTTAAATTGTGTTTTAATCGTAACTAATTGAAATGATTTATGTTTAAAATATGGTAGAAAATTATGCTTCATATGCTCCAATTTTTGACGAATCATATAATTCATTTCAGAAAATTAATATGGATGTGTTTCCTGGTAGAATTATTTAACATATTTGGAAAATTATTATGTATGAATATATTTCTACTTAAGAACCAAAATATTAGTGGATAAAAAAGTAGGGAAAAAACAATGAACATAATTGCAAATAAATGAATCCTTCATATTGTGGTCTTGATCAAAAATGATATAAATAGTGTTTATATATTTGAAATTGATTATAAAATATGAAAATCTTGAGATGTAACTCTTAAGGTAAATATTAATTTAAAATATACATGATTATACATTTCATGACTGTAAATGTATGAATAAAAATGTATCCATTTATAGTATTTTTACTCACATTACTGATACATAAAAAAGAAAAAAGACTCTTGAAAATTATTTTTCTAGTAAAAAATTATTGGAAAATATCTTTAGGTATTACAATGAAATTAGGCACCCAAATTTATGGATAACCATGAATCCGAGGACATGAATAAAATGTTGGTTAAAGAACATATCTGATCTTTCATGACATGTGGAATCACCATTGATAATTAATTTAAAAAAAGAAGAAAAGAAAATAATAAGAAATAATCCAATATAAAAAATATATTAAATACTATTAATGATGAAGATTCCAACAATATTTAATATTAAATTGAATGGTTTTCCTAGATATTCAATAAATCAAAAACAAAAAAAACATTCTACCATGCTTCGAATAATGTTCAAATTGATGTTTTAGAAGTAACATTAAATAAATGTAATAATAAGAGTTATATTAGACTAGATTCCCAATCAATAAAAAAATATTTTAAATAAAATAACAAATATTAGAATGATTTTAAAGTGTCCACTTAGAGTTATAGTGAGAATACCGTGACTAATTCTCCTCCAGTTATTCATGTCTTAATTTAACTATAGAACATCTCAAGGAAGGTGATGATATTAGTTTTCTTATTTTTCACTCTCCTACTAATTAAACAACTTCATAACACTCATTCTATTTATCTGACTATTCTAATTAATAACAATATTTTGATAATTTCTTTAATGATTTTATTTCTCAAAAATGAAACACTGATAATGAAATAAAAATGAGTTATTAAAAAATTATAAAAATTTAGTGAAAATAATATTCTTACTAAATAATAAATTATTTCGTTATGAAATTACAGTAACCAAACATTAGTAATTTAGACTACGAAATCAATATGATTAATGGTATTATCACTCAATTCATTTGTGTTGATTCGTTTTATGATATGATTTTGGGGTCCTAATGTTAATTAATCAAATTCCATGATTTTGATTTGTCAAATAGTTTGGGTTCTTTCTAAAATACAAATTTTTTCAAATTTTATTCCCAAAAATATGTTTTATAAATTATGATTTAAAAATAGTCATTCAATTTAAGAATGATTTTTTAATAAAATTTAAAAATGGGAGAAAAAAATCTATTAATATTTTTTCTTATTTCCATAATTAAAATAACTTTTCTGAATAATTATTTATTAATAAATAATTTTTATCCAATATGTTTGGTAATACATTTATTGAAATACCCAAATCAATTAGTACTAACAGTAATAGACCAAAAATTTGGGTACCAAATTTCAATCTCATTTGATAACATAAATGGATACTCCACCACTCGTTATTATAAAATCATATTGTGGCTATACAATAAATGACAAAAAAATTAAAGATCGTTAATTAAAATAATATTTTATCACAAGGAATATCTATAGAGTTATAAGTGGTATAAAAATATAGAATGTATCTTATTTTAATATGTTGTATATATTTGACATATGGGGAGTTTTAAATGATCACTTTTGTACTTTACTACATTATCTTAAGTTGTTTTTTCTATGCATTTTCTATTTTGAAAATATTTTTTTCATTAATTACTGATTTAAATTGTCATCTCATGGAATGAGAATCTAAATTATTATAATATATTATCACTTCATTAATATTATTATAGGTGTTTCAAATATTATTTTTAAAAAAATTCTATTTTAATGGCGTTTTTTCTATGTATCTCTTTTTTTGGGTGGAGCCTAATTATTATTATCTACATGCATTCAATAGATTAATAATTTTATCTATATACTTGTTAAAATAAGAATGTTGTAAAATCGCCTGCATTTAATATTTTATACTCTTCATATGGGTTAAATAGATAATGTAATTCATGTTTTTTTATAGGCCAAATTCAAAATCATATATATATGTTGGTTGATTTTTTAAATAAATGAAATAGAATCACTACTGGAAATAGAGTCTTTCCCAATGGTTCTGAACAATTGGGAAAGGCTGCAGAACCATTGGGATATGTTATACCAATGGTTCTTCAAACTGTAGGAAAGTAATCCATTGGGAAATCTTTTCCCAATGGTTTACTGTGAACCGTTGCGATAGGGTGGGGAAAGCCTATCCTATCCCAACGGTTGTGCCAAACCGTTGGAATAGTTTTTCCCAACGGTTTGGCTTGAACCATTAAGAAATCCCAAGGACTCTCCTCTTTCCCTACGGTTTTTGAACTGTTGGGAATGGTTTCTTACCAACGGTTCAATGAACCGTTGGTAAAAAAAGAATCAGATATGCTATGCGAAACGGTTTGAAGACGTTGGCATAGCTTATACTGTGCAAATTGCACAGCAGCCTGCAATTGGCACAGCAGCTCTGTAATTTGCACAGTAGGCCTCATTTTGTGCATTCCCTCCCGTTTTCAATCCAATTATTAAACCTGCAATAAACTAACTCATACATATACAATTATTGTACCTGCAATAACCTACTAACACACACATATAGAGAACAAATTCATACAAATTTAACATATAATGCATCCTAGAACTATACACATCCATAATTAAATTATAATTCATAACATAACTATAAAAATACATAATTCATTTATAATTCAATTTAAAATTTAGATGACAATTATATGTGGAATCTGGAATTCAATTCACAATTTGATCAGTTTTTTGTATACCATATATTTTTACCTGAAATGATGTCCATTTTAAACAAAATACATACGCCTCAAGTGATAACGGCCTCACTATGACTTGGATTGAGGTGAGGTTAACTCGTACACATCACAAATGATCCATCGATCATTTTCCTAAAGTATCAACATATTCTGAAAGCATTTTCTCAGTTTTCCGTATGCCAATTGATGTTTTTCACTGAAAATGATGTCCTTTTGAAACAAAAGACTGACACTTTGAGTGCTGCCGGCCACACCGCATCTCAGATTGAGGTGGGGTTGATTCGTACATGTCACATATGACCCCTGGTTCGTTCTCCTAAAGTTTCAACGGAAACCGAATGTGTTTGGTCTGTTTTACGTATGTACTTAAAATGTTTTCCATTTTAAAAAAATTGAGAGACAGTTGGACTGATCCCGGCCACACCGCAACTCGAATTGAGCATGGGATGGCTCGTACAGGTCACATATGGCCCATGGAACATTATGATAAATTATCAACAGATTCCGAATGAGATTGGTCGGTTTTCCGTATGTCAGTTGTTCTTTTCACTTATAATCAAGTCAATTTTAAACAAAAGTGACACAGTTAGAGTGGTTTCGGCCACACCGCACCTCGGATTGAGGCAGGGTTGACTCGTACATGTCACATATGACCCATGAATCGTTGTGCTAAAGTATCGACAAAATCCGAATGCATTTGGTCAGTTTTTCATATGCCAGTTGATGTTTTTCACTTAAAATGACGTCCTTTTGAATCAAATGATAGACACTTTGAGTAGTGCCGGCCACACCACATCTCAGATTGTGGAGGGGATGTTTCTTACACGTCCAATATGACCGATGGATCGTTGTACTAAAGTTTCAATAGAAACCGAATGCGTTTGGATGGTTTTCTGTAAGTACTTATAATGTTGTCCATTTTAAACAAAAGGGAGACACTTAGAGTGATACCAGCCACACCATGCCTCAAATTGATCTCGAGTTGACTCGCAAATGTCACATATGACCCATAGATTAGTTACCTAAAGAATTAACACATTTCGAATGCGTTTGGTCGGTTTTTCATATGTCAGTTGTTCTTTTCACTTATAATCCTGTCTATTTTAAACAAAAGAGAGACATTGTGAATGGTGTCGGCCACAGAGCGCTTCGGATTGAGGCGGGGTTGACTCATACATGTCACATATGACCCATGGATCATTGTAATAAAGCATCATCACATTTCAAATTCATTTGGTCGGTTTTTTGTATTCCAGTTGACCTTTTCACTTATAATTCTGTCCATTTTAAATAAAAGAGAGACACTATGAATTGTGTCGGCCACACTGCGCCTCAGATTGAGGTAGGGTTGAATCGTACACGTCCCATATGACCCATGTATCGTTGTGCTAATGTAGCAACACAATCAGAATCTGTTTGGTCCGTTTTCCGTATGTATTTAGAATGTTATACATTTTAAACAAAAGAGAGCCACTTAGAGTGATTCCGGCCACACCGTGCCTCAGATTAATGCGGGGATGACTCGTACACATCACGTATGACCTATGGATCGTTTTCCTAAAGCATAAAAACATTTCGAATGCATTTGGATGGTTTTCCGTATGTTAGTTGTTCTTTTAACTTATAATCATGTCCATTTTAAACAAAATAAATACACAAGGAGTGATCCCGCCACACCGTGCTTCGAAATTAGGCGAGGTTAACTCGTACACGTCACAAATGACCCATCTATTGTTGTGCTAAAGTATCCACATATTCTGAAATTATTTGACCGGTTTTCCATATGCCAGTTGATCCTTTTCACTTAAAATGACGTCCTTTTGAAACAAAAGACAAACACTTTGAGTGGTTCTGGCCACACCGCGTCTCAGATTGAGGCGGGGTTGATTCTTACATATCACATATGACCCATGGATAGTTCTTCTAATGTTTCAACAGAAAATGAATGTGTTTGGTCAGTTTTCCGTATGTACTTAAAATGTTGTCGATTTTAAACAAAATAGATCCACGTTGAGTGATCCCGGCCGCACTGCCACTCAGATTGAGCCCGGGTTAGCTCGTAGAGGTCACAAATGACCCATGGATCGTTTTCCTAAACCATCAAAAGATTCCTAATGCGTTTGGTTAGTTTTCCTTATGTTAGTTGTTCAGTTCACTTATAATCATGTCCATTTTAACCAAAAGAGACACAGTTAGAGAGGTTTCGGCCACACCGTGCCTCAGATTGAGGCGAGGTTGACTCGTACACGTCACATATGACCCATGGATCGTTGTGCTAAAGCATCGACACAATCCGAATGCATTTGGTCAGTTTTTCGTATGCCAGTTGATGTTTATCAATTAAAATGACGTCCTTTTGAAACAAAAGATAGACACTTTGAGTGGTTCTAGCCACACCGCATCTCAGATTGAGGCGGGGTTGATTCGTACACGTCACATATGACTCATGAATCTTTATACTAAATTTTAAATGGAAGCCGGATGCGTTTGGTGGGTTTTCCATATGTACTTAAAATGTTGTCCATTTTAAACAAAAGGGAGCCACTTAGAGTGATCCCGGCCACACTGTGCCTCAAATTTAGCCCGGGTTGACTCGTACAAGTCACATATGACCGATGGATCGTTGACCTTAAGAATCAACACATTTCAAATGTGTTTGGTTGGTTTTTCGTTTTTCAGTTGTTCTTTTCAGTTATAATCATATCCATTTTAAACAAAAGAGAGAATCTGTGAATGGTGTTGGCCAGCGCTTCAGATTGAGGTGGGGTTGACTCGTACAGATCACATATTACCACGGATCATTTTCATAAAGCATAAACACATTTCGAATGTGTTTGGTCAGTTTTTCATATGCCAGTTGATCTTTTCACTTGTAATCCTGTCCATTTTAGACAAAAGATGGACACTATGAATAGTGTCATCCACCTCGCGCCACAGATTGAGGCGGCGTTGAATCGTACACATCACATATTACCCATGGATCATTCTTCTAAAGTATCAAGACAATTAGAATCCGTTTGGTTGGTTTTCCGTATGTATTTAAAATGTTGTCCATTTTAATCAAAAGAGAGCCACTTTGAGTGATTCCGGCCACACCATGCCTTAGATTAAGGCATGGTTTACTCATACACATCAAATATGACTCACGGATCATTTTACTAAAGCATCAACACATTTTGAATGCGTTTGGTCAGTTTTCCATATGTCAATTGTTATTTTCACTTATAATCTTGTCCATTTTAAACAAAATAAATACACAAGGAGTGATCCCACCACACCTTGCCTCATATTGAGGCGAGGATAACTCGTACACATCACAAATTACCCATCGATCATTGTTCTAAAGTATCGACATATTCTGAAATCATTTGATCAGTTCTCTGTATGCCAGTTGATGTTTTTCACATAAAATGGCGTCCTTTTGAAACAAAAGACATACACTTTGAGTGGTGCTGTCCACACCATGTCTCAGATTAAGGCGGGGTTGATTCCTACACATCACATATGACCCATGGATCATTCTCCTAAATTTTCAAGGGAAACCAAATGCGTTTGGTTGGTTTTCCGTATGTACTTAAAATGTTGTCCATTTTATACAAAAGAGAGACACATATAGTGATCCCGGACACACCGCAACTCGGATTGAGACCGGGTTGGCTCATACAGGTCACATATGACCCATGGATCATTTTCCTAAAGCATCAAAAGATTAAAAATATGTTTGGTCAGTTTTCCGTATGCCAAATGTTCTTTTAACTTATAATCCTGTCCATTTTAAACAAAAGGGACACAGTTAGAGTGTTGTCGGCCACATCGCGCCTCAGATTGAGGCAGGGTTGACTTTTACACGTCACATATGACCCATGGATCATTGTGCTAAAGTATCGACACTATCTAAATGCGCTTGGTTGGTTTTCTGTATTCCAGTTGATGTTTTTCACATAAAATGACGTCGTTTTGAAACAGAAGACAGAGACGTTGAGTGATGCCGTCCACACCACATCTAAGATTGAGGCAGGGTTTATTCGTACACATCACATATGACCCATGGATCGTTATCCTAAATTTTCAATGGAAACTGAGTGTGTTTGGTCGGTTTACCGTATGTACTTAAAATGTTGTCAATTTTAACCAAAAGGGAGCCACTTAGAGTGATACTAGTCACATAGTGCCTCGCATTGAGCCCAAGTTGACTCGTACATGTCACATATTTCCCATGGATAGTTGACCTAATGCATCAACACATTTAGAATCCGTTTGGTTGGTTTTTCATATGTCAGTTGTTCTTTTCACTTATAATCCATTCCATTTTAAACAATAGAGATACACTGTGAATGGTGCCGGTCATAGCATGCTTCGGATTGAGGCGGGGTTGACTCGTACGCGTCACATATGACCGATGGATCATTTTCCTAAAGAATCAACACATTTCAAATGCGTTTGGCCAGTTTTTCGTATGCCAGTTGATCTTTTCACTTATAATCATGTCCGTTTTAAACAAAAGAGAGACACTATAAATGGTTTCTCCCACACCGCACCTCGGATGGAGGCGGGGTTGACTCATACACGTCACATATGACCCATGGATCATTGTTCTAAAGTATCAACATAATCAAAATCTGTTTGGTCGGTTTTCTGTATGTATTTAAAATGTTGTCCATTTTAAACAAAAGAGATCCACATAGAGTGATTCCGGCCACACCGTGCCTCAGATTAAGGTGGGGTTGACTCATACACATCACATATGACCCATGGATCGTTTTCCTAAAGCATCAACACATTTTTAATGTGTTTGGTCAGCTTTCCGTATGTCAATTTTTGTTTTAACTTATAATCCTATCCATTTTAAACAAAATACATACACAAGAAGTGATCCAGCCACACCATTCCTAGGATTGACGTGAGTCTAACTCTTACACATCACAAATGACCCATTGATTGTTGTGATAAAGTATCCACATATTATGAAAGAGTTTGATCAGTTTTCTATATTCTAGTTGATGCTTTTCACTTAAAATGACATCCTTTTGAAACAATAGACAGACACTTTGATTGGTGTCGGCCACACTACATCTCAGATTGAGGCGTGGTTGATTCGTACACGTCACATATGACCCATGGATCGTTCTCCTAGATTTTCAATGGAAACCGAATGCGTTTGGTCGGTTTTCCGTATGTAATTAAAATGTTGTTCATTTTAAACAAAAGGGATCCACTTAGAGTGATCCCTGACACACCACGACTTGGATTGAGCCTAGGTTGGATCGTATAGGTCACATATGAACCATGGATCGTTTTCATAAAGCATCAATACATTTTGAATGCGTTTGGTCAGTTTTCTATATGTCAGTTGTTCTTTTCATTTATAATCCTGTCCATTTTAAACAAACGAGAGATACTATGAATGGTGTTGGCCACACCGTGCCTCAGATTGAGGCGAGGATGACTTGTACACATCACATATGACCCATGGATCTTTGTGATAAAGTATCGACAAAATCTGAATGTGTTTGGTCAGTTTTCTGTATGCCAGCTAATGTTTTTCACTTAAAATGACGTCTTTTTGAAACAAAAGACAGACACTTTGAGTGGTGCTAGCCACACTGCGTCTCAGATTGAGGCGTGGTTGATTCTCACACATCGCATATGAGCCTAGGATCATTCTCCTAAAATTTCTATGTAAACCGAATGCATTTTGTTGGTTTTCCGTATGTACTTAAAATGTTGTCCATTTTAAACAAAAGATAGCCACTTAGAGTGATCATGGCCACATCGCGACTTGGATTGAGCCTGGGTTGGTTTGTACATGTCACATATGACCCATGGATCATTGTCCTAAGGAATAAACACATTTCTAATATGTTTGGTCGGTTTTCCGTATGTCAGTAGTTCTTTTCACTTATAATCCTATCCATTTTAAACAAAAGAGAGACACTATGAACGGTGTCGGCCACACCGCACCTCAGATTGAGGAGGGGTTGACTCATACACGTCACATATGACCCATGTATTGTTTTGCTAATGTATCTACACAATCCAAATGCGTTTGGTCGGTTTTCTGTATGCCAGTTGATGTTTTTCACTTAAAATGACGTCCTTTTGAACCGAAAGATAGAATCTTTGAGTGGTGTCGGCCACACCGTGACTCAGATTGAGGACGGGTTGATTCTTACACATCAGATATGACCCTTGGATCATTATCCTAATGTTTCAATGGAAACTGAATGCGTTTGGTTGGTTTTCTGTATGTACTTAAAATGTTGTCCATTTTAAACAAAAGAGATCCACATAGAGTGATCCCAGCCACACTGTTCCTCGGATTAATGCGGGGTTGACTCGTACACGTCACATATGACCCATGGATAGTTGTGAAAAAGAATCAAAAGAATATAAATGTGTTTGGTTGGTTTTTTGTTTGTCGGTAGTTCTTTTCACTTATAATTCTGTCCATTTTAAACAATAGAGAGACACTTTGAATGATGTCGGCCACACCGTGCCTCGTATTGAGATAGGGTTGACTCGTACTCATCAAATATGACCCATGGATTGTGGTTCTAAAGTATCGACACAATCCGAATGCGTTTGGTCAGTTTTCCGTATTCCATTTGATGTTTTTCACTTAAAATGATGTCCTTTTGAAAAAAAAGTCACTTTCAGTGGTACCGGCCACACTACGTCTCTGATTGAGGTGGGGTTGATTCATACACATCACATATGTCCCATGGATTATTGTGTTAAAGTATCAACACAATCAGAATTCGTTTTGTCAGTTTTCCATATGTACTGAAAATTTTGTCCATTTTAAACAACCAAGAGCCACTTAGTGTGATCCAGACCACACCTTACCTCGGATTAAGGCAGGGTTGACTCGTACACGTCACATATTTCCCATGGATCATTGTTATAATGTATCGACACAATCTGAATGCATTTGGTTGGTTTTTCGTATACCAGTTGATGTTTTTCACTTAAAATGATGTCCTTTTGAAACAAAAGACAGTCACATTGAGTGGTTTCGGCCACATCGCATCTCCGATTGAGTCGGGGTTGATTCATTCACGTCACATATTACCCAGGGATCATTATGGTAAATTATCAACACAATCCGAATCTTTTTGGTCAGTTTTCCATATGTACTTAAATTGTTGTCGATTTTAAACAAAACAGAGCCACATAGAGCTATCTCGTCCACACTGTTCCTCGGATTAAGGCGCGGTTGACTTGTACATGTCACATATGACCCATGAATCGTTGTGATAAATTATCAATATAATCCGAATGCGTTTGGTCGGTTTTTCGTATGTCGGTTGTTATTTTCACTAATAATCCTATCCATTTTAAACAAAAGAGACACAGTTAGAGTGGTATGTTAGTGGTTTATTCACATTATTCAAATACACTATTTGACTAAGGGTATTTAAATTAGTTTATTTATGAGAAATTTACATTTAAAAATATAATATCAAAAAATTAATAGAAGATAAAATTTTTACTAAAAATCATTGTGAAAATATTAAGGTAAACATGATTTTTAAGAATCCTCGTGTGTCTATTAGTGGAATGGTATTTACTTAAGATCTTGTGGACATTTATATAGAATATTTTTAGATCATTCATATCATGTAATTGAATTTAGTATATCATGCTATGAAACGTTTCAGAGATAACGATGTCATGCCCAATGAATACATCCCTTTTATAACATACCAAGAATCTATGATATTGATTAGATGTGTAAATGTGATTTACATTGATTATCATTATAAAAATAAATAAAATATATATTATAGATTTTCTATTAGTAAATGAAATCAAGGATGGTAGGGGCTGTCCAGGGGGCTGTCCTGGGGGTGTCCGGGGGGCTGTCTGGGGACCAAGGAGGGTGGGGGGGCTGTACGGGGGGCTGTCCGGGGGGTGTTTGGGGGGTTGTCTGGGATCCAAGGAGGAGGGTGGGGGCTGTGGGGGGGGGCTATCTGGGGGCTGTTTGGGGTCCAGGGAGGAGGGTGCTGGGGCCATCCGGGGACTAAGGAGGATGGTGGGGGGGGGGCTGTCCAGCGGGCTGTCCGGAGGGCTGTCTGGGGTTCATGGAGGATGGTGGGGGGTTTTCCAGGGTCCAGGAAAGAGGGGGGTTCCCAAACAGACAACCAAAAAAATACACCAACATCCATAAAAATAGATAATATATAAAAATAACTCAACTCCAATACTATATTACGAGTCTATATAAAACCAACAACTAGAATAGATTAGATATCAAATATCAGTCATATTAGTAAAAATGTAATGGATCAAATTTTCCCACATCACTATCACCATCATCATCACCCTTTTCCTCGTCCCCATCATCTTCCTCGCCATCCTTAGCACCCTCCTCCTCGCCCTCGCCCTCCTCCTCGCCCTCACCACCCACCTCGCCATCCTCCTCTCCCTCCTCTTCTGCATCAGACTCCTCGCCATCATCATCGTCAAGCTGGACATCGTCCTGACCACCACTAGAAAGACCACCTGGTTCACCATATATAGAACATATCAATGACATATATTCATCAAAATCTAGGTTGGCCTCTGCAGGAAGTTTTGGTCATAGAACATCAATAAATTTCATAAAAACATTGTTTGCCCAAGCAGACTGTTCTGCCTTCTGTGTGGCCCTTTTCTCAGCATGTTCTTCGTGTGACCTAACTTGCTGCAGTTCGGTGGCATTACAGCTCATACCAGTGGTGAGCCAATACCTCATCGGGTCTATCCTAGGTGGGCTGCGTACTCTGCCTAGATGCTCCTCTCCCAACACCTGATGTAACTGATCTGTTGGCCCAAAATTGTCTGGTTCTTGGCCATCGAGGGACACTAAAGCATCCTGTTATAAATATAAATATATCATTAATTTACAAAATAGATATTAAAATATAAATTCAACTGATTAAAACATACAATCTGTTGTTGAGTCGCTTCATTGACGGAACTTCCATCCTTTTTCCGTCTACTCGAGCAAAACAGTTTTTCTCGAGGAACATGTACTTCAATATTTTGTATTTGCCTCTAAAATTACATTGAAAACTAAATATATATGAAAACTTTAGAAAACTATTAAATAATTGAGGAAATAAAAGAAACCGTATGTCGTAAAGAAAACATATAAACAATTTTCATACCTGCTTCCTCTCATGATCAGGCATCGTAGTGCGTCTTAGTGAGTGGAGGTATTTTTTGCATCAATGTTCTTTTTATTTTTTCCAGATGATTCCTAAATAAAATTAGAAAATTCTACAGATAGTATTAATTAAAATCATGAATTTTATTATTTAAATACCTCAAATGTAATTAATAACTTAAATTGGGTACTCATCCAATGATTAATCATCTGACGATACTGCTCTATAGGAAAATCATCCTCCATTGGTACCACCTCTAACTCAATTCCAACTCTAGTAACTTAGCGAATATACAAATTATGCTTCTAGGCTCTCCAAATCTCACCTAAATCCATTAGACATTCCTATCGTGCCCCCTCACCATCGGGAAAATTAAATCAAAGCTGAAATAAAAATATTAAATTATATAAATACAAAAATAATTCATGGCATTAAATAGAACATATTTTTTTACCCATATATCTGCCCAAGCTCTATCCTTGACCTCATGTGGAAAATTTATCCACGATAGCGTGCTAACGGGGATGATGTCGGAGTATTTGTAAATCGTCGCCTAAAAACTCCGACATTGCTGCCCTGTTTTCTCACCCATTTGGTTCTCTTCATTATAATCCACCATAACTTGTGTGTGGCGGTTCCACACTGAACACATGCATGTACTCCCCCTCCCACATCTCCTTTAGTAGATGTATCTGTTATGAAATAAAAACAAATATTTTATCAAAACATGTTATAATTAAAATAAATATTTCAATAAAAGTTTTCTAGCGTTCTATAAATATACATGTTCCGGTCTGATCGTTGAGTGCATCTGGATCCACAGAAACTGATGGAACATCCTATGGGGGAACAGGAGTCGAAGACAATGGAATATATAATCTCGGAGAGACAAAAGTAGAAGGAAATGATGATGGGACAGCTGTCTAACTGGATTCTGACTGGGGAGTGGAAATCATCATGGGATGTGAAAATGATAAGCCAGAAAATGCAGAAGGTAGAGAAAACATGGGAGGCCTAAATATCCCATGTGTCCCTAACGACACACCGGGATCAGAATGTGGGAAGGATGACATGTCAGTGGAAGAGGCATGGTCTAGTTGGGTATGCGTAGCTGCTCATCCACCTCTGGTACGAACCCTCCTCGTACCACCGGCCTGAGTACTAGGACCAGTACTAGGATCCTAGTCGAATAATTGTCGATGTATAGGTGGATCCTACAAAAATGTTTACAAAAAAGTTAATCACATGACATTATATATTCTTTAAATATATCAATTTGAAATAAAGTACTCACTACAGGCATTAATGAGGGAATTCCCAACTCTATCATTCGACGATTGCTATCCATCATTTTTTTCCTTCGTCTCTCTTCAATTGGCCTTGTTTCCTGCTTTTGAAAACAAATATGTAATTAATTTGAAAAAGGAAACTAATGTGTAACCCAAACGACCAAATATATGAGGGAATAGGGGGGTTCATTGATAATTTAGCTATCAATTTTTTTATAAGAGATTGAATGGATTTAATAAATCATACAAGTTGTAATGTTTACCAAGTTACAGATATTGTTTGACTAGGTTTGAATACAGTTAAATTCCAAATTAGAAAATGCAATTCAAATAAAACTGCAACCAATAAACATTGAAAATTCACATAACGGTCAAGTCAGCTAAATCATATTTGTGATCAATACTAAATCAATTTGAATATTACCAACCTTAACAACCCAACTCGAGGTAAACCAAAAGAATTGAGAACATGGATTAATGATTCTTTATATTTTCAACCACAACTTCAGGTTCACAATAAACTCTGACAATTGAGCTATTGGAGTCATCAAATGAAATAAATGGATTGGTTCCAATGGCACTAGGGATAGTGTCAATTCCATCATCACCATCATCAAAAATATGTCTTGGAATTACTTCAGCTATGACACCAAATTCAGGTCGAAGTTGGTCTTTGACATAACAAACTTGTTTAGCCATTGATGCCAACACATATGGTTCTTCGGTAGCAAGAGTGCGAGTCAAATTTATTACTCTAAATCCACAATCAACAATAAATGTACCATGTCTCAACATTTAATCAAAATAATGAAATTTCATCATTGTGACTCGTCCATGAGAGTAATACTCCAATATTATTATTTTCTCAAAAACTCCATAATTACACACATTTTCAAATCGCGGTCTACTACCTGATGCACTGGCATAACAATCTGTTGTGTCAGTAACCAAAACACCACCATGATGTGTTCTCATATTTTTTGCTCATGCAGTGAAATTAAATTTATACCCATTGATAATAATTGATTTACAGTCACGAACCACAGTATTATGACCAAAACCCAAAGATCTTATTTTCTCATAGACAGAGTCAACAGAAAAATAAATACCTGCAATATAAATTACTATTAAATATAATTAAATATTGATATAATTATTTTGAACATTAATATTTTTACCTTCAATTTAACCAAGTAGAAAAATATTTTCAATGAAAAGTCTCTCTCCTTCTCAAAGATTAAGAACGATGCCTCCTATTTATCATTGTTTTATGTTCCCTATAGATAAAAAATATCAATAGGTTAACAGATATATATGTAAGATATACATAATCAATTTAGTTATCTGATATAGTCATCGAACAAATATCAGTTGAACAAAACTGTGCGATGTGCCATCTTCCGCTCTTCATGGATTAATGTCTTCAATGTATATGATCCTGGAATTACTCCTGTTTTACGAAGTGATGGAAAACTGGGTTCAATTTGATCGTATGGTTCTTCTTAATTTCTCATTGGTCTATTCAATATTGTAGTAAGATCGGACAAATACATCGAGCAGAAATCCATACATTCTTGATCCAGGTAACCGTTCACGATAGAACCTTCAGAATGATTTCTTTTTCAGACATAATACTTTAATGTGAACATATTTCTTTTAGTTGGATACAACCAACGAAAAGAAATTGCTCCTATGGAATTATTTCAGTGGGAATATGGACAATCATATGCAGCATGCATGTGAAAAATGATGGGGGAAATATTTTCTCCAACTCAAAAAAAAATTAATGGGGCATCTGCCAACATTTTTTGCAAGAAAGACTTTGAAAACTTTTTAGCACACAAATCTCTCAATAATGGAAAAACTGAATAACAGCCACCCATACATTATTGGACAAAAGATGACGGATTTCTATTGGAAGAAAATCATGTAGTAGAATGTGAAAATCATGAATCTTCAAATATTTTAGCTTCAACTCTCTTTTGTTGACCCATTTAGATATGTTGCTTGATAATCCATCAAGAACTTTATAAGTCTCTAATACTTCCAGAAATTGTTTTTTTCATAGGTTTCATCACATAAGAAGCACATGGAAGTTGCCATTTATTTTCACTAATACACATAGGATTCAATTCTGGTCTGATGCCCCAATCCACCAAGTCACACCAAAATCATAAATCATCTTTTGTCTTCCCCTTGACATTTAAAAGAACCGAAAGCAACATTTCGCTTATATTATTTTCAATATGCATTAAGTCTAACGAAAGATGAAACAAATTTTTTGACTAATAAGACAAATAAAAAAAGATAATCCTCCTCCTATAATTGTAACTGGTTTCAGTGGAAACATTCTTTCTGTTTACAGATTTCATTTGACCCTTCCCAAACAAAAAACTGGAATCTTTCAAATCATTAATCACGTCAGTTCCAGACATACACTGAGGTAGATTATCATTCTCTATGGTATTATCAAATATGCGACAATTCAATTTATATGGATGATCCTATGGCAAGAATCATTGATGTCCCATAAAACTAAAACTACAACGATGTTTCAGTCTTCTGGATCTTGTATTCTTCAAAAAAACTGGACATGACAGTTTTCCCTTCTTGCTCCATCCAGACATCATTTCATAAGCTGAAAAATAATTGATTGTCCACATAAGTGCAGCACGCATATGAAATATGTCTTTCGAACATGCATCGTATGTGCGTACACCCACATCCCAGAGAAGTTTTTACTTTTTTATTAATGGTTTCATGTTAATATCAATATCAATGCTGGGATCAGAAGGACTAGATATTAGTATACTCATGAAACTGAAAGGTTTTTTCAAACACAACCATGGCGGAAGATTATAAATGTGTATAAAAACTGGCCATGTGTTGTGCGAAGTAAGAATATGCCCAAACAGATTAAAATCATCGCATGAAAGACCCAGCCTCACATTACGCATGTCAGCTGCAAAATCAGGATGTCGAGCATCATATATCTTCCTTGAAAATTCATCTACAGGATGAAACAACTCATCATTAGTCTTCTCTATCTTGGAATCATTCCATCTCATATTTATTGATATTTCCTCAGACATAAAAAGATTTTGAAGTCTTGGGATCAATGGAAAGTGCCACATTATTTTCCGTGGAATGAGGGATGTTGTTCCATCATATTTTGACTTCCAGCAGGATGTGCCACAATTTATACAATCATTTCATTCAGTAGTTTCCACCAATAATATACTGCAATCTTTCGGACAAGCATGAATTTTGTATCTTGAAAATCCATGTTCCTCAACTAACATCCATGCCATATAGTGGTTTGAGGGAATATCTGCATTGTCATGAAGTAAATACTTCAAGAGGGTAAGAATGTATTCGATTGCTGTATTAGAAATCCGATACATAGTGTTCCCATGAAGCAATCGGATTAAAAATTACAGATGTTTCATTTTATCGCATTGTTGATATACTGGAGTCGTGGCAGCATAATTCAATTTTTTTACCCTATCAATATCATCAGTTTCAATAGATGCATCAGTTGTGCTCATATTGAAGTCTTCTTGAGTCAAAATCCTTTTTTTCATGATGATGAATAAACGGAAACCGATCATCTAACAAATTCTCAATTCCATTCCTTTCATTTCGATCATCAGCTATTTGAGATTTTATTTTCTCCCCATTGTGATACCACACAATGTAGTTTGATTGAAAACCATTTTTGGTTATGTGGTAGCTGACTTCTTCACGGCTCAACCAAGGTCTACCAACACAATTGGAACATGGGTAGTGTATACGACCACTATCTGAAGCATTGTGAAATGAAAAATCTATAAAGATGTCCAAATTGATTTGAAAATCACTTGAGATCCGATCGGTTTCATATATACAACTTCTGTCCATTTTGTAAAAAGAATTTATATAAGTCATTTTGTCATAATCAATTTAATAGGATTGATCCTTAATAGAAAATACATTTAAGTAAATGATAAAGGAAGAAGTTTCTAGTCGATGTAGTGAACTATTAAAATAATGTAAAGAACAAGTACTCATAAATTAAATTAAAATTTATTTATATTCATTTTCATTAGGTCTATAAGAGGCACATGCCTCAGGTCCCATCATGTGTTATAGGCATCCCAAATCATTCACTCATGTTCAATAACTCATTATTGACACCTCTATGGCCATACCATTAATTACCCAATTAATTCCCCAAGTCAAGCGCACCCCATGTGTGAATAAATTTTAGGCTTCTAAACTAATAGGTTGTTCATGGCTTGTAAAAATTTTTATTTTCCTTAAGAATATACAAGAGAATTTATTTTTAAATTTGAAATTCTTAATAAATTATGTCAATGATAACAACATTACTGAATTAAACTTGTGACTTATCTAACATTTTTATGGTTGTCTACACATGCCAGAATGGGTAGTGAAAAGCACCCCAAACTCATAAAAGTGAGTATTGGACAATAAGGACACATAATATACAACGTACAATGAGATCCATATTTAGTTGACAACAAATTTATATAGGTACAGTCATCTTGGGGGAAATGGAATATATGATCCTGGTTAACTGATGAATTCAAAATCTCGTATTCCATATGTTGGACACTCTCTAAGGTATGAAATCATGTGAGGATGGGTTTACATCATTCAATTTCTTACATTCTAGTTAGAATGAAGGATTAAATTAATGAATTGAGTTCACAAATACCATGTCAACTGTTATACACACCATGTGAACCCTTATACACACCATATGAATCCTTATACCATATCGTCATTATTACAACCATTAATAACAACTTATTAAATAACATAACTTGTTAAAGATACTAAAATTGAACATAAATCAATAATAATATTGGATATATCATGTAAAATGAAGTCATACTATCTTACATCCTAAATGACCACCCAAAATCATGATTAATGATCACAAAGCTCCCCTTTCGTCAAAATCAAAAGTGAAAACAAAAACAGATAGTTGTAGATAACACCTTCCTCTGTGTGAAGAATAATAATCTCATGGTCCTCATGATATTTGAACCACGCAGTCATGATTTTCGAGATGAACTTGTATCAATGAAACCATATGAGAAACGCGATTCAATACATGCATTTTTTTGATTTTCCCAAGCATTTTGAGGAACCCCAAATCAGTGAAAATGTTCATTGTGTTTTAAAAAGGTGATTGAATAACACATGTATGATGTCGAAGGCAGAATGATTAAGGGTTATATTAGAAAAACTAGTATTCACTAATATTGCGAATTTGACATTCTGTGAATTAGATTCATGAAGACGGAAGAAGTACTAATTAGGGACCACATACTATTTTTCAATGTTCAAGAAGATACTCCATATGTTCTATTGTGCAAAGGATAAGTGAACATTGTGTCATTTTATATATATATTGATTTTTATAGAAACATGATACATAATTATTATGTAATACACGTAGTGTAGAAAAATTAATATGAACAAGATATTAATGTTTGGCATGATCTTAATGAAAGGAGTGATTTTCATGAAATAATATCAATAAATATCACAAACAATTTCTTATTAGTTCATATACATGAAGCTCTAATATTTGAAGCATTGAGATTAAAAAAAACTATGAATCTTCAAAAATATAACACAATAATGAGACAGCATGCCCTTATAAATGTATGTGTGTAATGAAAAAATTAATTGGACATACACCGATATAGGGTTTTGAGTACACAATTCGTGGAATAGTCATAAAATTTTAAAAAAACCCTAATAATTGGGAATAACAAAATCGTGGAGAATATAAGGATATGATTGATAATAGGTGGAACTATATCCTTGAGAAAATATGGTAGGAATCTAACCTGGAAGCTGCTGATCCGATGGAAGTGGTGGGGATTCTGAAGTGCTATTGTGAAGGAATCGCTTCTGGAGACCAACGGATGGGTTATGGAATTGTAGGGAGCCGGCTACCTAGATTTTTAGAATTTAGGGCTTTTTTCCCAACGGTTTTTAAAAATCTTTGGGAAAACTCAATCGTTCCCAAGGGTTTTATGAAACCGTTGGGAAAACTAAATTTTTCCCGACCATTCCCATAGATTTCATCCAACCATTGGGAAAAGTGATTTTTACCCATATTTCCCAAAGATTTGATAAAACCAATGGAAAGAGTCACTTGTTCAAGATATTTACCAATGGTTTATGAAAACCATTTGTAAAGATAACATATACCGACGGTTCTTTGAACCGTCAGTATACAAGTGTTGGGAAAAGTCTACTTTCTAGTAGTAATTTTTTATTTAAAATGATATTTTGAAATTATCATCAATATTTTAATTTAAAATGTTTTAATTAATGTTTATAATATATTTTCATATCTTATTTCTCAAACCCCCTTTTTTATTATTCTTTTTTATAATAAAAACCTCAGAGATGTTTATAAGATAAGGGAAATATATTAAAGAGTATAGTGACGTTAAAATTTTTGTCATTCAAAATGGGAAAGAATAAAATTGTATAAAAATGGTGGAATTTCATTATAAAAGAGATAATATTTTTTTCAGAAAACATTGGTAAATAATTCCATTTTCCCTCTTCCTTATCATGTTTTTTAGATAAAGGGTTTGTGATAATCCTAAAGGGGAAGATTTTTTGGCTCTCAATGTTTTTTTATTGATCACAATCAATATATTTCCATTGTAACTATTATTATGTTTTTTTATAGAGATTTTGTTTAGATATATTAATATAAAGGAAATATGATAAAATAAGTGATCATATAGGACATGGAGGAACATTATTAAGTCTATCACAATATTGAAGGACATACCATCCACTAAGAGCGCACTAATAAGCCAGTAGAATAATCCAACAAACCTATAGCATGTATCACACCACTGGATGCTTGGTGGAATATCACAAACTATCATATAAGAGTTTTCAAAATACAATTCATTGGCCTTGTGCACTAGGCACTCAGTGGCATCGGGTTTCTTGAAAGTAGCATCGTACCAGAACCTTAAGAGGAGTATTTATTGTTTGTGAAAATGCTACTCTAGGATCATTAAATCCCAAAATCTTCCTTGGACCTCCCAACACTCTCAATGGTTATAATTATATATCATGGGACTATTTTAACTTTATCCAAACATAGAAAAAATATCAAAAACTATTTACAAAATACAAGGATCAAAGGTTCCTATGTAATACTCAAATATATGCCATTTGAAAATATTTAACATCCACTTCAAAGTAACATCATGGTTATACCATCAATGGAATTGATAACATCATCAAATACCATTTAAATGTGTTAAATCATTGATATTCATCATTCTACTACCATATTCATCAAATTATCTTTCTATTTTCCCTCTTCACCCTTATTCTCTTGATTATTTTTACCGCCATGTTGTAACATATTTCGCTCACCATTACATTCTATCTCTCTTTATATATATCTATCTATCACCTTTATTAATAATATTATCTTTTATTTATGACATAAATTTTATTATAAAGGTATTTTTCCCAAAAGAGAACAATTTCTATTTTTCCCCATTTTTTTTGGAAACATTAATTTTGAATTCTAGAGGAAGGGATATCTTTGTTTCATGATTATCTAATAAAGAGAAATAGAATTTTTTGATTTTTGTTTACTATTAAAAACAAAGGACAATATTTTAGTTCATTTATTTTGTTAAAACCATTAACTATATCATTTTGTTTCTTGTATCAACATTAAAACCAAGGGGTTAAATAAAAACCCCTCAAGCATTCTTGAGGGAAGGAGACATAGGGGTACTTAGTGTGATATTTATAAACTCTATTATCAAAGTGATCATTTATTTTTTTAATTCCCATGTTTATATATATATTATTCATACTTTTAATTATATTTTCCCACTATGTTTTAGTTTTTTATTAACAAACACATTCATGATATCACATTGTCTTTTACAAAATCATTTATACTTGTAATATTGTTTTTATTATCCCCAACCCCCTCCATAATTTACTCTCTAACACAATGTTGATGATAATTGACATTTAATTTCTAATAGATCCAAATCTAATGATTTTAAAATTTTTATTTTCTCTATATATGATGTAACCTCAATCAATATTTGGTGTTGAATGAAAATTTTAATAAATTACCAATCATTTTTCTGGAACAACCACTATCCATGTACAATATTACATTATTTTAAATTTGTATCCTTTTCTATAAAGAGTAAAATATATATTAAGAAGATATGTTAGCTTTAAATTTTGATATACATTTTGAAACAAAATCATAAAAAATTCCACAAAATTGATGTATTTTAAAAAAATAATCAATTTCATAGTGACCAAAAATTCCACAGTGTATGAATTTAATAGTAGTCCTAATTTTACATTTATATTCAAGTATAAAATAATTTTAATACAGTTTTGGTTTTTCTCTATGGCATCATATACCATGTGATTATTTATTTTATTTGTTCTTTATATGGATTTTTCAAAGGTAACCACCCCTCTTAATGATTATAAAATCAATCCAACATTATAGACTCAAATTCAATTAACAACTCCTTAATCTTACTTTCATGGAAAGTACATGTTTATCCTAATTTTTCATGATTTTAATTTAAATATAAAAATTTAATTAGATAAACCATTTTCTATAGTAATAAAATCATGATTTTATTTTCTATGTGATTTATGATTCATTTATGGTATTCATAATTCACTTTAATCATTGATAAAGATTCATTTAGTTCTACAAATGAATAACTTTTATATTCATAATCACTAATAGTATAGTAAAAAAAATTAACTCCTCATTTGAAGTCATAAAACTCATGTATGAATCAAAATAAAAATGTTAGTTAACACTATAGAATTCTCAATCACTCATAGTTTCTTTATAGAACTTATTTCACTTTCATATCAATGATAGTTATTAAATATTTTTCTCATATTTCTTTTTTTATTTGTGTTGTGGATACTAATTCTTGACATCATTGCAATTTTCTCATTCATAACATACCATTGATGTAACATTTATATAATTTTTTTTAAATTCATTACTGTATATATTAACTTCAGTTTTTATTATAAAATTTTTATTAAAACTCCATTAAACTGTGAAAATTCATTACAAGAATTAGAAAAGATAAATTCTCCTCCACCTAATGATTATTGTAATACCACTTTATCAATTTTTATATATTTTGAAATGTGTAGTTTAAATTTAATATTTTCTTTATAAAATAAAATATAATAATCTTTTATATCTTATATTTCATCTTCCCACATCCTAAGAAAACTAATAAGATTTTTCATATTTATCCCATTAATATGTGTAGATTTTCAAATATCGACTATGATTTTACACAACATTAAATATAATAATAAATGCACATTTAAATATTGATTATATTATTTATCAATAGTTCCAACGGAAGAATCATTATTCACAATTTATATAATTATATCATTAATGTGATTAATACATTCCCCATCAAACTTCCTAAAATCATAAAACATGTATTTAACAATGTTATACTTAAATTTCCTTGCATTATTTATTCCATCATAAGAAAATTTAATAGTCTCCTACATATTATCAGTTATAAAAAAACTAAGATACACTATTAAATTAATTAGGACCCAAAAATAATAATTTAAATCTTTGATTCAGAATTATGATCATATCTGGACTCTAATTCAGCACTATATAGCTCAACTACTCTAAAAAGAACATGATAGAGATTAAAAACAATTATATAAATTTCAATATATGGTTAATTAGATAAATTAACAGATTTTATTTTTATTATCAATAATTATCTCTATTAAAGTAGGATATTATAACCATAAATTTTTCTTCTTCCATGTCATCCATTATATGAAATATAAATAGATCATTGAATGTTATCAATATATTGTAGAGAACTCCAAATTCAAAATTTATACCAAGTGTTTTCTCTAAAAATATCCCACAATAACTCAAGAGGGAGTGAATTGAGAATTTGAATATTGTGCAATTAAAAAATACAATTTATTATATAATTTATTCTATCCTTTACATTATACGCTGATATAGTTAAAAGTATATAAAAATAAATAACAAAACACATGAGGTTGTTTTAGTGGTCATGGGATATAGTTACATTCCCTAGTCCACTCCACGATAATTAATGTGAGATTGGTGATTTTACCTCCAATATATTTCCAATCGATAACCCTAATAAGTGAAATAAAATATTACTTATTTCAAGGTTTATAGTGATTTTATTGGGCTCTCTCTTACAAGATTGATCTATATTCTTTAAAACCATGAACATTATAAGGAGTGTATACATATAAATTTTATAGAAATGTGAATAAATTAAACTAAAGTTGATTGTGATTAGTTTCACAATGAAGAAATTGAAAAAAGATGAAATATTTAAAAATTTACTATGTCACTAATATGGGGATCCATAAATATTTCTTCTAATATTGTATAACCCTTCATGTTAGTATATACAGAAAATCATTTTATCTTCCTTATTATTTTTTATAGTGAACATATTGATGGTATAGGTGAAATATTATCATAGTTTGAAAAAGGTTCAACAAAAAAGAACATTATTTCTACTGTTAAATAAATATATATTACTTTTATATTCTATCATATATCAATTTAATTCTCTTAAAATAAAATAGGCAGACTATATAAAATATTTTTAATTAAATTGTTAAAAAAATATTCTGAAATATAACCCCATGAAAAAGGAAACCATATGATCATTGAGTAGCTTCAACATTCCATTACATTAATATTTAGTTTTATACTAGATCAAAACTCCTAAAAATTATCTCTTTTCAATTAAATTGAAGCATATGTAATCACTTTTTTTAAATAAAAAAAAATTCATTATCATTCAAAATTTCATGAAATATTAATTTCAAAATCAATATGTAATATTTTATTCAAAACAAATTCATTCATAGGATATTGAAATTTATGAGATTTCCATTACTACAAACTGAAAAATAATATCTAATATCCTATAATACATATGAAAAATTATTTTTTAAAAATAATATGATGATTTTTATTTTTTTTTCAATGAATAAAATATAATTTGTGATAAGTATATAACACTCATATGAATTCATAAGATGTTCTCCTTTGAATAATACATGATAAATAAGAATTTATCCATTAAAAAATATTTTACATGTAAGATGATTCATCTAATAAGTAAAAATGTTTCATTTTAAAATTCCATAGAATACATAATATGTTTTAATAATATTTAAAATAATTCTTTAATAACAAAGAAAATTAATTTTTTTATACGTATAAAAAAATTTTCATCTCAGAATTGGATATACTCAGAATATAATATGAATTAGGAAAACCTTATTAAAATATTATTTATTAGCCTAAAATTAAATAATAGTAGATTCGTTAGAAAGGAATACAATGGATTTTGTGAGTATAAATACTTACGATATAATTATATATGATGTTTTTCCAATAATTTTTACAAAAAATTTCATGGTATAGACTATGAAGAAAAATTTTCACTTGTTGCAATGATAAATTTCTTTCACTTATTTCTTTCCATATCTGGCCATTTAGGTTATATGACATATCAAATAGATTTCAAAACTAATTTCCTTAATGATATTTTAATTGAGGACCTGTATATGATACAACATTAAGGTTTTAATGTTCCAAAATGATTTTTTATGGTATATAGGTTTTGATTGTCCATTTTTATACTAAAGTAATATTTTAAGAGTTAAATATTAAATTTTATGAGGAAATCAATGAGTTTGGTTTAGTAAGTATCCTTGATGGATCATGTACATAAATGAAGATTAGTGGTAGTGTAGTGATTTTTCTCATATTGAATTTTCTTGAGAAACAACTTTTCAAGTGATATGATAATTTTTTTAATGAAGGACATGGGTGAATCAGAATACATAGGAGGTATGAAAATCAATAGATATGGGTTTAATATTATCCAGATATTATGTTAGGGAACAAGAATTGGTAATGTATTAAATAGTTTTATGAAAGATAAATCTAAATGGTGTTCTTTATTAATATTTCATGGTATAATTATTATGAAGATTCATGATCAGTATAAAGTGTTAAAAAGGGTGAAGAGAATTACCTTTAAATCTCATATAGGATTTATAATGTATATCATGTTGTGGACTAGACCAGATGTCTCATATTCTCATAAAAATAATGTTATATGAGAATAAAATCTATGTTAGAGACATTGGATTTATATTAAGTACACCATAAAGAAGTAAGAAATAATAAAGGATATGTTATTGGTATTTAAATGAGGAGAAAAACTCTTTATAATGGGTTACATAAATGATATATTCTAATTTGATTAAGATAATATTAAATCTCAATATAGTTTTTTCTAATCAATGGATATTTCATTTTAAATGTTACAACAAATATACTGTTGAAAACATTATAATTGTGGAAGAGTACATCACTATTGTAAGAACCCATTTTTTTCTATAAAACACTTTGGAATATTCTTGATGTTATTCCAGAGTAGCTCCTTTAGACGGCGTGCTATTCTGAGCCCCAGTGTGGCCGGAATTAAATTTTCACTGCGTTCACACTGCAAACACAAAATAAATGAGATAACACCTAAATGGTTATGAGGATCAGAAACATGAGTGTATGGATGGGTCCGAAATGGGGTTTTTACCATATTAATGACATAAAACATGTCGGTGCGGGACGTTTTGTCCCCTCGCCCGTCAACGGAACATTAAACAGATAAATAAAATAATTAATTTATTCTTTTAATGGTTGAACTCAAGTATATCTTAAATGGTGTCCCATATTGGAAAACCAAGGGCACCGTTGAGTTCAAAACATGTTTTTTACCCTAAGAGGGGTGTAGCTTTTGTGGCCATGGTCCTTCTGTGGAAAATGGCCCCAGGGGCGTTTTCATAATTTAGCGGCCTCAGACGTTATGTTCTGTAACTTTTGAATGAGGCCTCAGATTAAAATTATGAGACTGTCGTTGTGCCAGGGAGGTGGTGTGTACCTTAGGGGAAGCTTGACCTCGCCCCTGTCAAATGTTTCAAATGCAGGTTAATTCAAGGGAATAAACTAATTAAGAATTTTAAATAATTTTCTTTTATATAAAACCTTACCCACCTCCCCTCATCCCCCTTGATCTCCTCTAGCGAAAGCTCTCTCAACCATAGAGACCTCCCTTCAACCACCACTTCTTCCTCCACTAAGGTGGGGGCGACAATGATGAAGGCAGATCATGCGGGAAGCATCGGGCGATGCCCTGCGAGGTAGGATCTTGTGTTTTCAATTTCCGCATCTATGTCGAGCTTAATTTCTAGTATCGAACTGTTGTTTAATCTTCTAGAAAATCCCATAGATGTGTAGGTGTTTTCTGACCTTTTTGACGCATTTTTCGGGTTGAACTTTGGAGTCCCGGGATTCCCGGGGTGACCTCGGGAAGTTTTCCGCCCAACCCCCCCCCCCCCCCCCCTTCTGGTGGTTTCAAGGTGGTCCAGCAGATGACGACCGTGGCGCGGTCCTCCCAGGCGACGGCGTAGGGAATCCAGATGGCAGAACGGCGGAGGCGCTGTCGAGGCCATCGGTGCGAGCCAAAGCAGGAGACCTGAGGGTGGGGGCGAGTTGGGGGCATCGACGAGCGGCCCACGGGGGTGGTTGTGGGCGCAATGGTGGGCTTCGGCGAGGAAGGGGGCTCTTCCGGGCGAGCTGGGGGCGACAGCGAGCGGGAGAGGCCGGATGGCCGGCTGACGGGAGGGCATGCAAAGCCGGGGCCACATGACGCGACCCCGTGGGAGAACGCTGACCGCCCAACGATGGTTCTCTATGTTGAAAAGCAGTCGACCGGTGATGGCTGGTCTATCAACCATTTAAAAAAACTAATGCATAAAAAGGGTTTATAATAATAATAATAATATAATAATTATTATTGAAATGATTTATATATCATAAATCATCCGCATGGCGTCTGATTTGGGCACCTTCTACGGAGATGCGTCCTTTAAATCAAGGCAAAAAATTTGAGATGGTTCCGGGGGGTTTTAACTCCAGAAACGGTGGCCTCGGTGGCACGACATGCCTTTAAGTGAATTGGCGTTTTTCCTGGGGGGATTGTTTTGGGCGGCACGGACACATCTGATGTCCATTTTGAGTGCCATCAGTGGCGTTGATACCCTGGGGTTGAGACGGAGATTTCCAGTGTTGTTTTGGGCATTGAAGCTGGAGTTGAGGCGTGGGCCACACGTCCGGTCTGTTGAGCTGCGAGCAGCGTTTTGTAACATTTTCATCAGATGTCTATTCAGGGCTTGAGACCTGTCGATTTTGGGTGTTTTTCCAAGGGAATTTCATTGGCGTAGTCTGTCTACTTTAATTCCGCATGCGGCTGCGGGCCCCATGAGGGCCGTTTTGGGAGTTGGCGGTGATTTCCAACTTTATCACCGGGTGTCTGTTTTGGACAAGTGAATAGTCCATCTTGTGTACTTTTTCAAGAGGATCGCAATGATATGATCTGTCCATTCTGGTTTGGGACCTGGATGTGGGTCCCACGTAGCACCGCTCATGTTCAGTATGTTGGAACACATCTTTTTCTCTAGATATCCATTCCAATCAAGTGAGCAGTCTTTTTGACGTTTTTTCACAAGGGGATTGCAATAGTGCGATGTGCCTGACTATTTTCGGGGCCGAGGCTCGGGATCACGGGACATCGTTCAGGTGTAAAGTGGTGTTGGAGACTTTTACGTCGGATATCCATTGGAGGCGAGTAAGTAGTTGATCTCGCATTTTTTTCCGTGAGGATTACAATGGTACAATCCGTCTGGATATACGAAGACTTATTCGAGATATCATTTAAATGTGGAAGTAGGAAAGGATTACTGTTGGTGGTTCTTCTTGCGGTGTTTGTAGAGTACCCTTAGCGTGTGATCTCGTTCACTCTTCGGAGAGTGATGTAAATTCTTTAAGAGATATAGTTGTCTGTGCTTGGGCCGATGAGGTGGCATGTTGGAGTTATTACGTTTATGACCGTCATGTTGACGTTGGGTGTTGTGTGCACGATAGCCTTGGGATGGAAACGTGGTATACTCTGGGAGTATATGGGAACACATGGAGGTACATGTGGTTGTTTGTACCTGATAATTTTTGTGTGATTGGTTGGAGTTGACTTGGGGACACATTTTGTGTGGTCCCCATGTGCGTGTCGTGTTCTTGTTTGCATACCCTTGACCTCTCACGACATAAAGGGTCCTTCTGTACTTGTTTTCTTTACTAGAAGGGTTTATTTTTCCCCTGGTTCTAGTCTCGTTTGTTGACTAGTAGGGTTGAGTTCCCCTGGTTCTGTTTTCATTTGTGGATCAGCAGGGTTGAGTTTTCCCTGGTTTTTTTCTTCTTTGTTTGTCCTGTAGGGTTGAGTGGGTTTCCCCCTGCTCCTGTTCATGTTAGTTTCGACCAGTAGGGTTGAGTGGTTTTCACATGGTTCTTTTCTCGATGGATTGGCCGGCAGAGTTGCTTCGTGATCCGTGGTAGAGTTCTTGTGGGTTCGTTGTGACCAAAAAATATCACGGGCACTGATCCTCTACCTAGGAGGTTATTTCTAGTAGGGCTGGCCAGGAGATTATTCCAGCAGGGCTGGCCAGTGAGGTACCATCTAGCACAGATGTCCAGTGAGGTACCATCCAACAGGGATGGCCAGTGGGGTACCATCTAGTAGGGATGGCCAGTACATCAGTGTTCACCGAGCAGTACCATCCAAATGGATGGCCATAGCGATTCAGGGTTTACCTTCAGCGGGGCTGGGAAATGGTCCCTGATGCTGGGTTTACCTCTAACTGGGATGGAAAGTGGTCTCTAATGCCAGATTTACTTCCAGTTGGGATGGGAAGTGGTCCCCGATGACGGTTCCGAGCCTCCCTCCAGTGGAGTACCCTTTTACGGGACTGGGCATTGGGACTCGTCGATGACTTTAGCCAGGTCTCCCTCTAGTGGATTACCATTTTTCAGGACTGGGTGGTGTGTCACCTATCTACTCTTTTCGGGTCTACCTCCGGTGGGAACCCATCGACTTCTAGGGATTACCCTCCAGCGGGGCTGTGTAGGGGGTCGCCTATCGGCTTTTAGGAGACCTCTCGACTGTGGGGGAGTGACGATGTGTGGTTTGATGTTACCCCAGAACTCTCAAGAATGAGGGGAACTTTACCTTCCAAGGCGTATCCTTGATATGCGAAATAAAACCGTGAAGGTGTGTCAGTGCCTCCCAAAGTGGATAGGGTCAAGGTGTGGTGATTTGAGCCCCATGACTAGAAGTTTGGGGGAGACGTGCAGGATGCTAAACATCGACGGTGTTTACTTCGGGGACTGTTGGATACTCACTTTCTTGGGCTGAGCTACATGATGAATATCCCCTTTCGATCATGTTTGGGTTTCTTGACAGAGAATATATATACCTTGTTCAAGTACCCACTTTTTGGGTTTGGTTACTCTCCTTCTAAGAGAGGAGAAGATGCGTGGGGTATGCCACGTGCTTTCTGTGTCTAGCTTCTCGTGGTTAGAAAAGTCTACTCTCCTGCTATATGTAGAGTAGAATCGACAAGAAGTTCATCTTCTCGCCATTTCAAGCTCCTTGTGTCTGGATGAGTCTACCTCCATTCTCTTGTTGGGTTGAGCTAGACTCTCTACTGTTACTCTACTGCAGTCTTTGTTTTACACGTTATTGGACTCTCTGTTGTACTCCTTTTCCATTCCCCTATTAAATCTACTGCTCAACCTTCTGTAACACCTTTTTTGCTCCCTCGAGCCTTTGGGGTATCCTACTGAGTATTTTTACACACCCCTTCTTGGGCTTTCCAACACCTGGTGTGCCCTTGCAGATGAGAGACAAGTTGTTTTTGACTTTAGTGGAGTTTAGGAGTTTTGGAGCTTGGACCATGTGTGGTGGTCGGATTGGGGTTCTAGGTGGGGGACCCTTCCAGCTGTTTTTT
The DNA here is from genome assembly GCA_963277665.1 of Viscum album. NCBI lineage: Eukaryota > Viridiplantae > Streptophyta > Magnoliopsida > Santalales > Viscaceae > Viscum > Viscum album. The sequence goes on from OY728157.1 coordinate 476,475,825, forward strand.
CTTTTGTTTACCTAAAGCCGGGTTGTGGCACTTTTCTGGTTGGGCATGTGTTTTTTCCCTATTATTTTCAGTTTACCTTCAGCACTTGCTTTGTACTGTTTAGAGGTCGATGCACTTGTGGGTTACATATAGGAGTTGGTACTTTTCTTTTCTTTTTTACTCTACACTTTTGCATTGAGTGTGTTGTACTTGTGTGTACAGGTACATAGGAAATGTCCTCCCCGAGTTGTTGTGCCTTCGGCGCTGGTCGCCAGCCCCTGGCCTATTGATGCGGGCTTGGGGTAGTTGCGGCTCGAGCCCGGGTAGGGTTGGGTCATGACAAAGTGGTATCATAGATAGTTCGTTCCTTGGGGTGATGTTCGAACGTCCCTAAAAAGGAATTTGGTTGGAATTTAGGGCAACAGTGTTAACTTGTCTTGAGAGAATCTCTCAGGCCAGGGAGTCCAGTGATGGTGCGGTGGCTGACGTATCCATTCAACATGACCCTGATAACCCTCTTGTCGACTCGGCATGTTGAGACACTCATTGAAGGGGAAAATGGTTTGTGCATCACATAGGATTGAGTCTTTTATTGTCCTTATTGAGTCATCTCCCCATTGTTGTGACTGTTATATACATATATGCTCATCTGACCATGGCACTCTGTGATAATATTCAGGATGTTTCCTTGAAGATAGCCAGCCAGGATACCAACTTTGGTGCATGACGACGACCCTGTGAGCTACAAGGCTTCAGTCTAGGACCCATCATGCGAGCCCCTTTCTCCGTGTGGGCCGGTAGCAGCACCCCCACATGTTGAGAAATAGACAGCTTCAACAGAGCTGACTGAGATTGAGTGCTCTCCATGACTTCCAGCGATAGACACCAGTGAGGTTTAGTGGTGAGACAAACCCTCATGCCGAAGAGGTTTGGCTAGAGAAAAAGGTTCACCTTTTCAGGATTGTGCAGATTCCAACAAATCTTATGGTGGCTTTGGATGCCAAACTTTTTCGCGGAGTAGCTTGGTGTTGGTGGAGTGTGGTGACTCTGTTTCTTGGAAATTCCTTGCTTTGCTGGGGTGACTTTCAGATTTTTTTTATGAGGAGTTTTTCCCATCCTGCTTACTCTCTGTTCGGATTCATGAGCTCCTACAGTTTCCGCAGGGAGGAATGACAGTGGCAGAGTATGCAGCCAGTTTCGCAGACCATGCACGCTTTTACCCGGACATTGTCCATGACGGAAACTTCCGAGCGCAGAAGTTTGAGCAGGGTATCTGCCAAGTGATTTGTGCTGTCATAGAACCCTTGGGCACTCCCACTTATGACAGTGGGCTAGAGCAGGCACTGGTGATAGAGATATTCTTGTTACAATCTAAAGTTGGTGGTGACTGTAGGCTAGATAGAGCCGAGATGACTGCCATAGCTAGCGGGTGTCGGCAACCAGAACCATGCCATAGGTGGATTCTGATAACCAGACTCAGGGGCGTGGTCGTACACCACAGTGGCACTGGAGGTCACCAGTGTATCCCAGAGAGGGTCGGTGATATGCTTACGATGGGTGAGGTCACCTGGCGCGATATTGCCTGACCGGGCATGCTGAGAATGCCGAGCAGGTAACAGGTGCACCACCATGACAGAGGCAGTGTCGTGATTAGGGTGTCACCCAGAGAGGTGGTACTTGCAGAGGATGAGGAGGAGATAGAAGTGGAGGATGACCTTACGAGGTCTTCCCATCACCACTAGGTGTTCCACGTCAGGCTTCGAGAGCTGACAGTTGGGACCGCGGACAGCCGCGAGCTGTGCATGTCTACGACCCTACAGAGGATTAGTTTATAAAAGGTATGATCTATGGCCATTCTACTTCTTAAAGTATAATTTTTAGACTCTGTGCATGAAATTATTTTTCTCCCTGGTCATTGTTTGAGTTGTTACCAGGGTGACGCAGGGCATTGGTGTAACCCTATGTCAGTAGGGTGGAAGGCATGGATCTTTTTCTTTAGTCGATGTTGTCGACTCCTTCGCTCTCCGAGCGTGTAAGAGAGTCTGGGTTGTGAGACATAGACTGTGAAACCTTACGTGACCAGATATCCAAGGGTGTTTCACCATATGGATATTCTGATGGAGGGAATCTCTGAGCCTTGTTCTAGGTGCGGGCGGTGATTCCATTCGCAGCATGCGATGTGGAGGTTCGATCGGGGAGGTGAGATACCCCCGAGATCCTTCGGACCGTTTGAGAACGTGTAAAGGGATGGTGAGGTTCCCTACAGCCTTTCCCTGACACCAAAGTCTAAAGTGGGTGCACAACATCCCCCACGTGACTTACCCAAGAAGATGCGTTCATACTCCTATGCATGTCAAAGACAAGGGCCGACCACACATGAACATATCAAATCCTTTGGTCTATGTGCGGTGATGTGGGATTGTGCAAGAGTTCTTCTGGGTACTGAAGAGCCAGGTGCGGGCATAGTACCCTATGTTGTTCCCTAGTATTGCTTTTCGTGGATGAAAATATTAAAGGAGGGAATAGTGTAAGAAAACTTTTATTGCTATAAAATACTTTGGAATATTCTTGATGTTATTCCAGAGTAGCTCCTTCAGATGGAATTTGATTCTGAGACCTAGTGTGGTTGGAAATAAATTTTTAGTGCGTTCACACTGGGAACACCAAATAAATGAGATAACTCCTAAACGGTGATCCATATCAGAAATCTAATAGTACGGATGGGTCTGAAATGGGTTGTTTACCCTAGGAATGACATAAAACAAGTCGGCGTGGGACATTTCGACCACTCGCCGGTTAATGGAACATTAAACGAATAAATAAAATAATTAATTTATACATTTAATGGTTAAATTCATGTATCTATTAAATGGTGGATTAGATTGAAAAACCAAGGGCACCGTTGAGTTCAGAATGTGTTGTTTACCTTAGGAGGGGTGTAGTTTTGTTGGTGCAGAGCTTCTGTGGAAAATGGCCCCAACGGCGTTTTCAGAATTTAGCAGTCTCAGACGTTATGTTTTATAACTTTTGAATGAGGCCTCGAATTAAAATTATGAGACCCCTGTTGTGCCCGGGAGTTGGTTTTTACCTTAGGGGAAGATTAAACTTGACCTCGTCAAGAGTTTTGGATGCAGGTTATTTCAGGGGTTTGAATTAATTAAGAATTTTAATTAATTTTCCTTTACAACAACACTTACCCACCTCCCCTCATACCCCTTGATCTCCTCTTGCGTATGATCTCTCAACCATGGAGCCCTCCCTTAAACATCCTCCTCTTCCTCCAATCAAGGCGGGGGCAACAACGGTGAAGGAAGACCATGCAGGAAGCATCGGGCCAAGCCCTACGAGGTAGGATCGTGTGTTTTCAATTTCCGCATCAATGTGGAGCTTAATTTCTATCATCGAACTGCTGTTTAATCTTTGAGAAAAGCCCATAGATATAATGACCCATACTTTACATACATTGTTATTACATCAGAATTGAAGCACACTTATTAAAACATATAAAAAAACCAAGAATACACCGTATAGGTATAGTGTCTTTAGAAACTGGGAAACACAAACAACTGGTTCCTAAAGCGTATACATTGTCTCCCATTAATTTTATCATATCTATAGTCCCTTTTGGAATATCTTACTTAATAACCTTCTTCCTGACCCGGGGAAAGAAAACATACAAAAGGGTGAGCTCAAATGCTAAGTAAGGGTAAACAAAAGAAATATCAATCACATCATATACATAAGCACATAACTTTTGGAAATCTGAACCTGAAAAAGAGATCATAATTTCATAACATGGGATAAATCATGGCAGTGAAATGTAATCACAATAATCATAACTTAAAACATGACACTTTTTGGCATACACACATAATCATAGATAATCATTTATTATTAGTCAAGGCTCATTGCCAAGACTATCTTAGTGGACAAATTCCCTTTCTGAACCGAGTTCACTTCTCGTTTCAGTCCTGTTTCACTGAACCGGTATAACCTACCTTCCAGCCATGTCTATCTCATGAGATATAAAATCTTTACCCAATGCATTGGAGGGAGATATAGGTCCCACCCATCTCATAATTATACCATTATTATGTGTGCCACAAAATCATAAACCATACATCATAGCATAACCCATGTAATAAAAATGGGATTCTTAAACAACATGACATCATAAAACAATTCATATAAGATAAAGGAATTCATAAAAACATTTCCATCACAACATAATCAAATCCATGTAATAATAGTGATAGAAATAGAACCCTTTATTATCTTAGATTGAAAATAATTTTGATAAAACACTTGAACTCCATTCTTGAGGAAAATATCCTTTCTACTTCAAAAACATTTTTCCATTCATAAAATGTCATACAATTTTAAACTAAAAGAAGTTGATTAAAAATAAATTTGAAAACTTGTAAAGGAAGATTCTTGGAAATTTTGTTTTAAAAAATCCATTCATTCCGTATAAGTTAAAAAAACATTCTTCTCGTACTTTTGTCGGAAAAGTCAAAAAGTACCTCGTACGAAAAACGACAAAAGATTCCTTTCATATCTTTTACTAAAAACTCACCGAAGGGTAAAATTGGATTTAAACAATTGTAGGTGGATGGAAATAATATTACATATTGAGGAAACATGGATGTGGATGATAAAATACACCCTAGTAAATCCCGAAGTATAAACAATCTCGGAGAAAATGAGATTGTGATATTTCCCTTACCTTAGGTCCGTTTTGCTTCGTAAGTGTCCAAACCTCTTGTATAATGATTTAAATAATGTTATTGACTTATTCCAGAATCATAATTATTTTTATGATATCATATATGGTCATATTCTTATCTTCTTAGTAGTAATATTTCATTTCTACTTGTTATTCGGGTGTTTATAACTTTTTGTTCTTATGCGTGTCTTGTCGAATAAATTCTTATTCTTCTATTTAGGTTTTAGATACCTCATTTCCAGAATTTTATTATTGTAATATATATCATATTCATTCATTAAATTCATTTATATAATCATTATGAAATGAACATCATGTAGAACGAGTCACATCACATCGTGGAGACGGTATTCCGTACATACGCACGAGTGATGATATCGTTCATATGATCGTGGAATTGTATTGGAGTGTATGTATACTATTTCAGAATCAGTATAACTTTATAATAGTAATATATAGTCATTATCTACACCATTATGACCATCCAAGTAAGGTGGTGGTGGAAAATAGATTACAGCACGGCGTGGAGACGGTATTCCGTACGTACGCACGTCCGGTGATTTCTTTTTCCGTAGGATGGATAGATGGTGAAATATGGTTGTTTCATACTTATAATAAAATATCATTATATGAGTGATACTGATGTTATTACTTCATAATGAAACAACTAAAGGATAAGAAGTGTAAGAAGAAATAAAGATGAAAGAATCGGTAACAGACATTACATCTTCTTTGAAGTGCTTCTTTGAGACCTCCTTTTAGGGCACTAAAATGTGTCTTTTAATAATACCAGAACCTCTAGGATGTTTCTATGGAAGTGGAGAGAAGAAATTGGTAGGGGTTGGCCGAGCATGAAGGCTCAATGTGGTGTGAGGAAGAGGGGGAGGAGGTGCCCTTTTATAAGGGAGGAGAGGAGCACCTTTGGGAAAACTAAAAATATTATTTTATTATAAAGTCAAGTTCGGTTTTAAATAGTTACAAATTGATATATTTAGAAGCTAAGGTAGGTATGGGTCTATATCCTCTCATACAATAGAATTTAGACAAGTTTAGGTTCCTATTTTATCCTTATCATTTAGATTTAACATTAAGTTAGATAATTTTACTTTTACCGTGTCTTCATGTGTTCTTATACTATAAGGTTAATAAACTTACTATAAGAAGCCAAACGAACCCCAAGTTGTTTATTATTAATATATATAACCTTATCTAAGTAATTTTTCCGAACCATAGATTTTTAGGAATAAAATTACAATTACTAATATAATATTTCTTTTAAAAACTATTTTATGTCAATTTTGACACTATTTAGTAATGGATTTTTGTGAAAATCCTAACAGAATGATTAGTACGAATGAAGTTAATTAAATCAATACTAACATGTCATATTAACCTATAAAATTAGTGAAATTCATAAAAAGTCTCAAATTACATTTATTTTCGTGTTTATAACATTAATTATGTCAATATTTCATTAATAAGATAATTACTGCATCATCTGTGTGTCATAAATAAATTAAATTATTTAATGTCTAAAAATTACAAATAAAATACCATTATGTAGGAAATCTTTTTAGATTTCTAATTAATATTTATAGTCAAATTTATCTTATGTATAACCCCATATTAAAAATTATTTACTTATTAAACTTTGATTTTAACTATTTTAACCCTTCTTTAAATAAATTAATAATAAATGTCCTAATCTAATCCATGTGGGCCTAAATGGTCATATTTTATTCCTAAGTTTGTTCTTGGTTGAATTAAACTTGTCCAATAGAATTAGGACATGTTTTATGGTAATAATAATATCATCTTTATCCTTAATTACCATATTTACTTTTAACCGTGGTAAAAAAATGTAAAAAGATACTATTCACCAAAAAATTCCTTTCATCTCATTGAACCACATTTTACTTACTGACATCAACCCTGTCTCTCAGATTTTTGAAATTCGATTCAAAGAAGCGGTAAAATTATGTTTTATGAAAAATTCAGTTTTTTAACTACCACTTAGTGGTTTCACTATTCATCAAAAATTGAAAGTTTTCAAAAAAATAAAAAAAAATTACCCTAGGATAATTTCGATATTCCGAATCCAAAAATGAAGTACATTTTGAAAAATAAAATTTATAAAATTTCAATAAGTGGTTATTACTATTCATAACGGCTAGTTTTAATAATATTTTAATTGCATATCGTTGTTTAGTGAAACTCGGTATTGCGTACGACGCAAGCTATCGAGGAAGGTCGCGATTTCGTGTAAAGCAAGCCAGGCAAGTGTTGTGTAGAAAAATATTCCTTTTGATGATTTATATAACATAAAAGTCTCGGGTGTTACATTATACCCCCCTTAAAATGAATTTCTCCCTCGAAATTTGTCACTTTGTAACAAACAGATGAGGATACCTCTCCCTCATCATATCCTCAAGCTCCCATGTAGCTTCTTCTAATTAGTGGTTCCTCCATAAAACATTCACCAATCGAGTGGTCTTGTTTCGTAGGACTTTTTTGCTATGATCCAGAATCTCTATCAGTTGTTCATCATAAGAAAGATCTTGTTCCAGCGGTACAACTTCTAAGATGAGTACATGTGGAGGATCAGGTATGTACTTTCTCAGGAGAGATACATGGAACACATCGTGAACATGAGAGAGATTCGGTGGAAGCGCCAATCGGTAGGCTACCTTCCCAACACGATCCAGTATTTCGAAAGGACCGATATATCTAGGGCTCAACTTCCCCTTTTTTCCAAATCTCATAACTCTCTTCCAGGGAGATATTCGTAAGAACACTTTATCACCCACTTCATACTCTAGGTCTTTTCTTCGGTTGTCGGCATAACTTTTCTGTCGACTCTGAGCTGCTCTTATGTGTTGTTGAATAGATCTGACCTTTTCTGCCATTTCATCAACGAGATCAGTACCTAATAGATTTCTTTCCCCAACTTTATCCCAGCAAGTTGGAGTCCTGCATTTTTTTCCATAGAGAGCTTCATAAGGAGCAATCTGAATACTGGAGTGAAAGCTATTAGTATAAGAAAATTCCACCAAAGGTAGGTGTTGATCCCAACCACATTTGAAATCCATAGAGCAAGCTCTCAACATATCTTCTAGAGTTTGAATTGTTCTCTCAGACTGACCGTCTGTCTAAGGATGATACCTAGTGCTGAAACTCAACTCTGTATCCAGAGTATGCTGAAGACTTCTCCAGAACATAGAGGTAAATCTTGGATCCCGATCAGATATAATAGAAAGTGGTACTCCATGAAATCTTACCACTTCCTTTACATATATCCTGGAAAGCTGATCCAGAGAGAAATCCTTTCTAATAGCAATGAAGTGTGCAGACTTTGTATGACGATCAACTGTGACCGAGATAACATTATTGCCTTTGGATGTTTTAGGAAGTCCTGTGGCAAAGTCCATAGTGATGTTTTCCCATTTCCATTCGAGTATGAGTAATGGTTGTAACATCCCCTTAGACATATGTCTCTCAGCTTTAACTTGCTGACAAACCAAGAATCGAGAGACATATTCCGCAACATCTCTTTTCATGCCATCCCACCAGAAATACACTTTCAGGTCACTATACATCTTCGTGCTTCCAGGATAAATAGAGAATGAATAACTATGAGCCTCATCCAGCGGCTCCTTCTTTAATTCGAGGATGGGAGGAACACAAACCCGGTTCCTGAACATTATTTTCCCATCACAATCAAGGTTGAATTCATGAATATTTCTCACCTTATTTTGTAACTCAACATCTTCTTTATGTGCCTCTTTAATCTTCACATGTATAGATGGTTGAACATTCATTTGAGAAAGATAATATTTCCCCCTTCCATTATAATTCCAAGATCCATCCTTTTTAAATCCATAAATATTGGATCTTTTGTGATCCTCATCATGGATAAACTAGCATGGTCTTGTCGACTTAATACATCTGCCACCTTGTTTGCTTTCCCAGGGTGGTAATGGATTGAGCAGTCATAATCCTTAATCAGCTCCAACCATCTTCATTGACGCATATTCATCTCCTTTTGTTTGAAAATATACTTTAAACTTTTATGATCAGTATAAATATCACAACTTTCACCATAAAGGTAATGCATCCAAATCTTTAATGCAATGATTACCGCAGCTAACTCCAAATCATGTGTTAGGTAATTTTTCTCATGGATTTTCAACTGTCGTGAGGAATAAGCAATCACGATATCATTTTTCATAAGAACAAACCCCAATCCCTTCTTGGATTCATCACTATAGATCAAAAACCTTTCCCCACTACAAGGCAGTGTGAGAACAGGTGCACTAGATAACCTTCTTTTCAACTCCTTCAAATTCACATCACATTCTTCTGTCCAGAAAAACATAACTCCATTCCCAGTCAACTTGGTGGGTGGATTAGATAATCGTGAAAAATCAATCACAAAACATCAATAATATCCAGCCAAACCAAGAAAACTTCGGATCTTAGTTACTGTTGTTGGTCTCGACCATCTTTCGATAACCTCTGTTTTTGCTGGATCCACAGATATCCCCTCTTTTGAGATTATGTGACCCAAAAATGAATCTTTTTGAAGACAAAATTCACACTTGGTAAATTTGGCATAAAGCTTCTTCTTTCTGAGGTTCATCAATATAATTTTCAAGTGATCTTCATGTTCTTCCTTTCTCTTTAAATAGACAAGAATATCGTCTATAAAGACTACCACAAATTGATCAAGATAGTCTCTAAAGACTCTATTAATTTGATCCATGAAGATAGCAGGGGCATTAGTAAGACCAAATGGAATCACTATAAATTCATAGTGTCCATACCTTGTATGGAAAGCCGTCTATGGTATATCCTACCTTTTGACCCTTAATTGATGATACCCTAAACAAAGATCAATATTGGAAAAGTATTGAGCTCCGCGTCATTGGTTAAATAGGTCATCAATGCGCGGGAGATGATATTTGTTCTTGATAGTGATCTTGTTATGTTCTCGATAATCAATGCAGAATCTCATTGATCCATCTTCCTTCTTAAAAAATAGAACAGGTGCTCCCCAAGGTGACGCACTAGGGCATATGAATCCCTTATAAATATTCTCTTGGAGTTTCTTCTTCAATTCCTGCAACTCAATTGGGTCCATTCTATAAGGTGTCTTTGAAATAGGCAAAGCACACGGTACGAGTTCTATTGAAAACTCAACTTCACGATTTGGTGGAAGACCCGGTAATTCCTCCGGAAAGACATCATCAAACTCCCGTACAATGGGCATATTCTTAATCATGATTTTCTCAGCAACCATTTGAGATAAATAACTTTCATTTAGTGGAATCAATACCCATAAAATGGATGAAATTTCCACCGGAAGGTTATGTTCATCCTTGCATTGATAGACGATCATAGATTGATCTGGAATATGAAATGTGACTTCCCTTCTTTGGATGTTGATATGAGATCCATATAAAGAAAGCCAATCCATGCCAAGAATCACATCAAATTCCACTATAGGAAGGATCACAAGATTTTCAGGAAGCACTTTCCCACAAACTTCAATCGGAGAAGAATTATAAACTTTTGATGCGACTGTTGTGCCATAAGGTGTTGTCACAGCTAACTCAACATCTAATTATTAAGGTAATACGATGATACCCTTAGAAAATTATTCAGAAATAAAAGAGTGGGTGGATCCAGAATCAAATAAAACATTTGCTACATACAGTGGATGGTAAGTTTACCTTTCACCACATCGTTATCGTACTCCACATCGCTGATAGAAATTTCATGTGACTTTCCTTTGTCTTTAGCCTTATGATTTTTTTGACGTTGACCATCATCATCAGCCCTTGGATTAGGGCATTTATTGGAATAATGTCCCATATTCTTGCACTTGAAACATTTAAGTGTAGTAGGTTCATTCTGTGTATCCCTTTCTTTGTTTGAATCATTAGAAATCTTATTCCCATCATCGCGACATTCAAATGCCCGATGACCTTCCATTCCACATTTGAAACATTCACTTGTCCCTTTAAGACAACTCCCTCCATGTTTCTTTCCACACTTTGAGCATAAGGGAAAGCTCATATTCTTTTCAGTGTGCTCTTTGGATTTTCCTTTAAATTCCATTTTCCCGTTCTTATCAAACCCATATAAATGATGGGTTACTTCAATCTCCATCTCAACTTTGAGAGCACATCGAACGATTTCCTCGTAGATATTTAAGTCCGTTATGGCTAATGCCATTCGAAAACTTGGTTTTAATCCACTAAAGAATCGATTGATCTTACTCTCAGGTTGGATAATAATACCAGAAGCATACCTTGCAAGTCTTGTAAAATTTGCTTCATTGTTACCAACAGATTCGTCATCCTTTTGCTTCAGTTCAAGAAACTCTTTCTCCATCTTTGTTCGGAGAATACGAGGGAAGTTATTATTGAAAAATATGTTCTTGAACTTGTCCCATTCCATGGACTCAATTTCATCCCTTTGCCTCGTATTCTTAATAAGATTCCACCATTGATCAGCATCACCCTCCAAACGATACACTGCTAGGATGACTTTATCATGCTCCGAACATTGAAGAACTGAAAATATCTTTTCAGTAGTACTAATCCATTGTTCAGTAAGGGTAAACAAAAGAAATATCAATCACATGATATACATAAGCACATAACTTTTGGAAATCTTAACCTGCAAAAGAGATCATAATTTCATAACATGGGATAAATCATGGGAGTGAAATATAATCACAATAATCATAACATAAAACATGAAACTTTTTGGCATACACACATAATCATATAGAATCATTTCTTATTAGTCAAGGCTCATTTCCAAGACTATCTTAGTGGACAATGTCCCTTTCTGAACCGAGTTCACTCCACGTTTCAGTCCTGTTTCACTGAACTGGTATAACCTACCGTTCCAGCCATGTCTATCTCATGAGATATAAAATCTTTACCCAATGCATTGGAGGGAGATATAGGTCCCACCCATCTCATAATGATACCATTCTTATGTGTGCCACAAAATCATAAACCATACATCATAGCATAACCCATGTAATAAAAATGGGATTCTTAAACAACATGACATCATAAAACAATTCATATAAGATAAAGGAATTCATAAAAATATTTCCATCACAACATAATCAAATCCATTTAATAATATGGATAGAAACAGAACCCTTTATTATCTTAGATGGAAAATAATTTTGATAAAACACTTGAACTCCATTCTTGAGGAAAATATCATTTCTACTTCAAAAACATTTTTCCTTTCTTAAAATTTCATACAATTTTAAACTAAAAGAAGTTGATTAAAAATAATCATGAAAACATGTAAATGAAGATTCTTGGAAATTTTGTTTTTAAAAATCCATTCATGCCGTATAAGTTAAAAAAATCATTCTTCTCGTACTTTTTTAAGAAAAGTCAAAAAGTACCTCGTATGAAAAATGACAAAAGATTCCTTTCATATCTTTTACTAAAAACTCATCGAAGGGTAAAATTGGATTTAAAAAGTTGTAGGTGGATGGAAATAATATTAAATATTGAGGAAACATGGATGTGGATGATAAAATACACCCCAGTAAATACCGAAGTATAAACAATCTCGGATAAAAATGAGATTGTGATATTTCCCTTACCATAGCTCTGTTTTGCTTCGTAAGTGTCCGAACCTCCTGTATAATGATTTAAATAATGTTATTGACTTATTCCAGAATCATAATTATTTTTATGATATCATATATTGTCATATTCTTAGCTTCATAGTAGTAATATTTCTTTGCTACTTGTTATTCGGGTGTTTATAACTTTTTGTTCTTATGCGTGTCTTGTCGAATAAATTCTTATTCTTCTCTTTAGGTTATAGATACCTCATTTACAGAAGGGTATTAGTTTAATATATATCATATTAATTCATTAAATTCATTTATATAATCATTATGAAATGAATATCATGTAGAAAGAGTCACATCACATCGTGGACACGGTATTCCGTACGTACGCACGAGTGATGATATAGTTCCTATGATCTTGGAATTGTATTGGAGTGTATGTATACTATTTCAGAATCAGTATCACTTTATAATAGTCATATATAGTCATTATTTACACCATTATGCACATCCAAGTAAGGTGGTGGTGGAAAATAGATTACACCATGGCGTGGAGACGGTATTCCGTACGTACGAACGCGCGGGGATTTCTTTTTCCATAGGATGGATAGATGCTGAAATAGGGTTGTTTCATACTTATAATAAATATCAGTATATGATTTATACTGATGTTATTACTTCATAATGAAACAACTAAAAGAGAAGAAGTGGAAGAAGAAATAAAGATGAAAGAATCGGTAACAGACATTACCTCTTCTTTGAAGTGCTTCTTTGAGACCTCCTTTTAGGGCACTAAAATGGGTCTTTGAAGAAGACCCGAACCTCTAGGATGTTTCTAGGGAAGTGGAGAGAAGAAATTTGCAGGGGTTGGTCGAGCTTGAAGGCTTAATGTGGTGTGAGGAAGAGGGGGAGGAGGTTCCCTTTTATAAGGGAGGAGAGGGGCACCTTTGGGAAAACTAAAAATATTATTTTAGGTTCCTATTTTAACCTTATAATTATGATTTAACATTAAGTTAAATAATTTTACTTTTACCGTGTCTTCTTGTGTTCTTATACTATAAGGTTAATAAACATACTATAATCATCGAAACGAACCCCAAGTTGTTTATTATTAATATATATAACCGTATCTAAGTCATTTGGCCGAACCATAGATTTTTAGGAATAAAATAACAATTACTAATATAATATTTATTTTAAAATGTATTTTATGTCAATTTTGACACTATTTAGTAATTGATTTTTATGAAAATCATAACAGAATTATTAGTTCGAACAAAGTTAATTAAATCAATAAAAACATGTCATATTAACCTAGCAAATTAGTGGAATTCATAAAAAGTCTCAAATTACATTTATTTTGGTGTTTATAACATTAATTATGTCAATATTTCATTAATAAGATAATTACTGCATCATCTTTGTGTCATAAATAAATTAAATTATTTAATGTATAAAAATTACAAATAAAATAACATTATGTAGGAAATATTTTTATATTTATAATGAATATTTATAGTTGAATTTATCTTATGTATAACCCCATATTAAAAATTATTTACTTATTAAACTTTGATTTTAACTATTTTAACCCTTCTTTAAATAAATTAATAATAAATGTCCTAATCTAATCCAAATGGGCCTAAATGGTCATATTTTATTTCTAAGTTTGTTTTTTTTCGAATTACACTTGTCCAATAGAATTAGGACATGTGTTAGGGTAATAATAATATCATCTTTACCCTTAATTACCCTATTTATTTTTAACCATGGTAAAAAAAAGTAAAAAGTTACTATTCACCAAAAAAATTATTTTCATCTCATTGAACTACATTTTACTTGCTGACATCAACTGTGTCTCTCACATTTTTGAAATTCCATTCACAGAAGCGGTAAAATTATGTTTTATAAAAAATTCAGTTTTTTAACTACCACTTAGTGGTTTCACTATTAATCAAAAATTGAAAGTTTTCATAAAAATACAAAAATTGCACCCTAGGAAAATTTCGATATTCCGAATCCAAAAATGAAGTCCATTTTGAAAAATAAAATTTATAAAATTTCAAAAAGTGGTTATTACGATTCATAACGGCTAGTTTTAATAATATTTTAATAGCATATCGTTGTTTTGTGAAACTCGGTATTGCGTACGACGCAAGCTATCGAGGAAGTTCACGATATCGTGTAAAGAAAGCCAGGAAAGTGTTGTGTAGAAAAAGATTCCTTTTGATGATTTATATAACATAAAAGTCTCGGGTGTTACAATAGATGCATATGTTTTGTTCTGACCTTCCCGACGCATTTTTCGGGTTGAAATTTGTAGTCCAGGGGTGCCCGAGGTGACCCCAGGAAATTTTCCGGCCAAACCCCCCCCCCCCCCCCACCCCCCCTTCCGGTAGTTTCAGGGTGGTCCGGCAGGTGACTATGGCGGTGCGTCCCTCCAAGGTGACGACACTAGCGAGCCGAATGGCGGAGTGTTGGAGGCACGGTCGAGGGCGTCTGTGCGAGCCGTAGTGGGGGACCTGCGTGCGAGGGCGAGTGGCCCTGAGAGGCGGTTGTTAGCGTGATGGAGGGCTTCGGTGAGGCAGGGGGCACCTACGGGCGAGCTGGGGGCGACAGCGAGCGGGAGAGGTTGGCCGACGGGCGGGCGGGCGGGCGTGCGGAACCGGGGTCGCGCGACGCAACACCGTGGGAGACCGCAGACCCGCCAGCGGCGGGTCTCCACGGGGAAAAGTAGCCGACCAGCGCTGGCCAGTCGGTGGACCATTAAAAAAATTATAATAAAGAATAAAAAGGGTTTGTAATAATAATAATAATAATATTATTATTATTATTGAATGGATTTAAATATCATTAATCATCTGTATGGCATCCGATTTGGGCACCGTATGCGGTGACGCGTCCCTTAAATCAAGGAAAATATTTTGTGATGGTCTCGAGAGGTTTTAACACCCGAAACGGGGGCCTCGGTGGTGCGACACGCCTTTAAGTGAATTGGTGTTTTTCTGGGTCCGGTTTTGTTTTGCGCGGCGCAGACACATCCGATGTCCATTTTGATCGCTGTTAATGGCGTTGGGACCCTAGGGTTGAGACGGAGATTTAAAATGTGGTTTCGGGCGTTGAAGCTGGAGTTGAAGCATGGGCCCCATGAGCCGTCTGTTGAGCGGTGGGCATCATTTTGTAACTTTTTCATCAGACGTCCATTCGGGGCATGTGACCAGTCGATTTTGGTTGGTTTTCCAAAGGCATTGCATTGGCGCAGTCTGCCTGCTTTAATTCGGCACGCTGCTGTAGGCACCGTGAGGGCGGTTTTGGGAGTTGGCGGTGAATTCCAGGTTTATCACTGGTTGTCTATTTTGGACAAGTGATTAGTCCATCTTGTATAATTTATCAAGAGGATCGCAACAGTAAGATCCGTTCGTTGTGCTTTGAGACCAGGATATGGGTCCAAGGCAGCACCGCTCATGTTCGATATGTTAGAACACATCATTTTCTCTGGATATCTGTTCCACACAAGTGAGCAGTCCTTTTGATGTGTTTTCTCGAGGGGATCACAATGGTGCGATGCGCCCGACTGTTTTCGGGGCTGAGGCTCGAGATCACGGGACGTCGTTCGGGCATAAAGCGGTGTTGGTGAATTTTATTTCGGATACCCGTTGGAGGTGAGTAATTAGTCAATCTCGCATGTTTTTCTGTGAGGATTACAACGGTAACATCCATTTGGATGTGCAGAGACCTCTTCGAGATCACATTTAAATGTGGAAGCATGAAAGGTGTTTCAGTGGAGGTTCTGCCTGCAGTGTTTGTAGAGAACCCTTGGTGCGTGATCGTGTTCACTCTTGGCAGAGTGAAGTAAATGCTTGAAGAGATGTAGTTGGTTGTTCCTGGGCCGATGAGGTGGAAAGTTGTAGTTGATACATTGTGTTGACATTGTGTGCTATGTGCACGATATCCTTGGGATGGAAACGTGGTATACACTGGGAGTATACGGGAATGCATGGAGGTACATGTGGTTGTTTTTACCTAAAAACGTTGGTGCGCTTGGTTGGAGTTGACTTTGGGACACACATCGTGTGGGCCCCTTGTGCATTCTGTGTTCTGCTTTACATACCGTTGACCTCTCGTGATCTAGAGGGTCCTTCTGAACTCGTTTTTTTACCAGTAGGGTTGAGTTTTCACCTAGTTTTGTTCTCATTTTTTGACCAGCATGGTTGAGTCCCCTTGGTTCTGTTTTCGTTTGTGGATTAGCAGAGTTGTGTTTCCCCTGGTTTTGTTCTCGTTTGTTTGGCTAGTAGGGTTGAGTGGGTTTCCCCCTGGTCCTGTTCATGTTGGTTTCGACTAGCAGGGTTGAGTGGTTTTCCCCTGGTTCTATTCTCGATGGTTTGGCCAAGAGAGTTACTTCGTGATCCCTGGAAGAGTTCTTGTGGATTCGGTGTGACCAAAACATTACATGGCCACCAATCCTCATTCCTAGGAGGTTGATTCCAGTAGGGCTGGCCAAGAGATTTTTCCAACAGGGATGGCCAGTGAGGTACCATCCAACAGGGATGACCAATGACGTACCATCCAGCAGGGATGACCAGTGGGGTACAATCCATCAGGGATGTCCAGTAAAATGGTGTTCACTGAGCAGTACCATCCAGTAGGGATGCCCAGATCGGTTCCGGTTTTACCTCTAGGAGGGATGGGAAGTGGTCCCAGATGCCGGGTTTACCTTCAACTGGGCTAGGATGTGGTCCCCGATGCTGGGTATACCTCTAGTTGGGCTACGAAGTGGTCCCTGATGATGATTCCGAGCCTCCCTCCAGTGGAGTACCCTTTTACGGGACTGGGCATTGGGACTCATCAAAGACTTTAGCCAGGTCTCCCTCCATTGGATTACACTTTTTCAGGACTGGGCAGTGTGGCACGCGTCGACTCTTGCCAGCCCTCCCTCCGGTGGGAACCCATCGACTTCCAGGGATTACCATCCATTGCGGCTGGGCAGGGGGTCGCCTGTCGACTTTGAAGCGACCTCTTGACTGCGGGGTAGTGACGATATGTGGTTTGATGTTCCCCCATAACTCTCAAGTACGAGCGGCACTTTCTCCACCGATATGCGTCCATGAGATGCGACGTAATACCGTGATGACGAGTTAGTGCCTCCCAAAGCGGATAGTGTTAAGGTGCGATGATTTGAGCCCATTGACATGCAGTTCGGGGCAGACGTGCGGGATGCTGGGCATCGATGGTTTTACTTCTGGGACTTTTGGCTACTCACATTCTTGGGCTAAGAAATGGGATGGAGATCCCCTTACGATCTTGTTCGGGTTTCTTGATAGAGATTATATATACATTGTTCAAGTACCCACTTATTGGGTTTGGTTACTCACCTTCGAATAGAGGTGAAGTTGCGCGGGGTATGCTATGTTCTTTCCATGTCTAGCTTCTCATGGTAGGACAAGTCTACTCTCTTTCTATAGGTTGTGAAGACTCGACGAGCAGTTCATCTTCTCACCATTTCCATCTCCTTGTGTCTGGACGAGTCTACCTCCTTTCTATTGTTAGGTTGAGCTGGACTCTCTACTGTTACTCTACTACACTCTATGTTGTACTCTTTACAGAACTCTCGGTAGAACTCCTTTACCTTTCCCCTATTTGATCTACTTCTCACCATTCAGTACCTCCTTTTTTGCTCCCTCGAGCCTTCAGGGTATCCTATAGAGTATTTTTACTCACCCCTGCTTGGGCTTTTCCCGAACCTGGTGCGCCCTTGCAGACGACTGATAGGTTGGTCGTGACATCAGTGAAGCATAGGAGTATGGAAGCTTGGACCGTGTGCGGTGGTCAGAGTCGGGTTCTAGGTGGAGGACCCTTCTAGTTGTTTTAATTTTGTTTACATGTTGTCGCATTGTGGAACTTTTCTGGTTGGGTGCGTGTTTTTTCCTTTTGTTCAGTTTACCTTTAGTGTAACATCGAAGGTAAATAAAGAATAATACATTTTCATATTTATTAATATTTTCAAAATAAATATTAATTTTGCTTTAAAGGGGTTTCTATGTTCGATAGCATAGCTGATATGCAACAAAGAGGTTCTTTGAAATCTTACGTTGCACACTAGTAATAAAGTAATATTATTTTAAATGGTAGTTAACACGTAGTCGTTTTATTGGCGGGAATGAATAGAAATAACAAAAATATGATTATATATGTTTGTTAAATGTTTTTACATTTATCCAATAAAGGATAAAGGCTTAAAATACGAAAAGAATTCAATTTTAGTCATAGATACTCTAATATTCACTAAAAGGTCAAACTATCACCTTTTGATGGAGAACCCTCTTTAAATATAGTTTTGGTCACTCTTATACATTATATTGGACCAAATAAAACTATTATTTAGAATTGGGACATCATAATTTACTTTGTGTAAATTTTTGGTATTATTCCAATAAAGTTCAATTTTTAATGAATAGTGAAAAATGTTGTATTTTAACTCAAAACCACTTTTTAATCTAATTCATTTATAAGAATAGATTATATTTTTAATTGGTTTTAAAGTTCAATTAGAATAAATTTTTACCATTTAATCCAATTGTGGTCATTAGAATTAATTTCACTTTGAAATTGGACTTAAACTATCGTCAATCTTTTGATACATTTTGTTTCATAAAAACACGCTATTTGTTATGACAGCGGGAATAAATAAATAAATTAATTAATGTATCATATATTTTTTGAATTTTGTAAAATAGGTGTCATTTTTGATTTCGGAATATCTAATATAGCTTAGGGTGATGTTTTGGTATTTTTCTGAAAAACATCATTTTTTTATGAATAGTGAAACCACTAAGTGGTACATAAAAAAACTGATTTTTGTTTAAATGAAATTTTACCACCTCTGTGTTTTGAATTTAAAAAATCTGACATACATGGTTGTCATCCTGAAGAAAAATCTGGTTCAATGGTATTATAATTATTTTGTGAATAGTAACTTTTATGTTTTTAATCGCGATTAGAGGTAATTAGTGTAGTTTAAGGTAAAAATAATGTTTTAATAATATTAAATGACCTTGACACATGTCCTACCCTTATTGGATGTGTCATGGAAGATTAATAAAATCCATGGGCCATCTTGGGGACCCAATGGAGTCACATCGGTATGAAAATAAAATTAATAACTTTTTATTTAACGTTAAAATAAAAATGTCACAAACATGAGTTGTTTTACTAAAAAAATTAAATAGGGTTATACAAGTCATATTTTTGTCTATAAATATTAATAAGAAATATAAAAATATTTCTTACATCATTATATTTTTTGTATAATTTTTAGTCATTAAATAAATAAATTTATTTATGACATCATGATGATGTAGCTATTACCTCATTATTTAACGATTTAAATAAAATGAAAATATAATGTAAAATATAATACCTAAACATGTCAAAAACCTATTGGATGGGTGTATTTCGAACTCGGATCACCTTATCCTGGAAATACATCAATGTGAGAGCTTTAAAATCCGAAACTCATTTTGAAATAAAGTATCCTTTTATAACATTCCAAGAGTGCCCCTCCTCTCCTCTTATAAAAGACCCCCACCTCTACCACCATACCCACACCTCTCAAGCCATTGGATCGACCAAAAACTTCCTATTCTATCTCTCCACATCCCTATCTTACTCCAAGAATCCTCACATTGGGCAGAAGTCTTCCCAAGGAAGCCTTTGAGCTCAAATCAAAAAGAGTTACCTGTTTTAAAGGTAGTGTATTCTCTTGTGTTCTTATGTATTATTTGGCTTCTACAACCCCCTAAACTCTTTTTATTCCTTTCTTTTATAACAACACCAATATATTAAATATACTAGGAAGATTTTTATGATAATTATTAGATCTAAACCTACACACACCTTCTTCTAATTGTTAAATAACATACTGTTTCTGTGGTTGGCGATTTTCTGCCTCACGAAACGATGATTTTTCAATCTTCTCTTAACACCTTTCATGGTGGCCATTAAGATGTCACTATATTTATATATTACTTATATTAAGTTTATGTTTTTCTTATGCTTCTGTATTTTTCATTTGTGGCATACCTTTATGGTTCCTATTACGGGTAAACGCGATAATTTCATTTTAGGAAGTGCGGACTACCGCCCCCTCAAAGTGATTTGATTCATTAATGCCATATGTAGGATGTATAAAAGACAGAGTTAATGATATTATATATGATATTATACTGTAATTATAATATACTTTTATATCATTATGATTTCACTCCATTAAATAGGAAATAGAAATGAAAGTAGTGTTCATGCATACGTATGGATTACCGTCTCCATGAATGGTGCATTTCATTTCATACCACTAAATGTTATATACTATTGTAAAAACATGTATTTATAGGATATATATGATATATATGATATCCAAATCATGAATATCATTCTGGATATAATGAACCTTTGACCACATGAACAACATGTTATTGTAAGAAGTCCACTTTCGACTTAAGAACCAAATATCGACAAAACAAACATTTTTATCATAAATGATTACATAATGTTTATAACAGGGAAATAAGTGACATAAAAGGAATAATAATCTTGAAAAGGTTCTTAAGAAAGTAGAAATTAACTTTTGTTTATTATTCAGGAGATTAAAGAGCAATCGAGTCACGTCAAACATGAGGTAAGGGACTTCATCTCAATCTACTTTCATTGAGGCTTATTTTGTTCTAATACAAGGCTTTTTTTACATACGGTGTATAAACCCCTTTTACATTTAATTTTATACAAAAAGAATCTTTTTCTATGATGTGTTTTACAAAATGACAAAAATGGATGTTTCTTTTAATGTACGCGGTGACAACGACCATTTCTGCCGCCACGAGTATTATTTGGTCTTTGGCTTCCTCAACAAGCTGTGATATTTTTTTTAAGAATAAAATAAATAACATATACTCTTTTATGTATTTTGTTATTGAAAATGGTTTTTATAATGATTCGTTATGTCAATATATTTAGGTGATATATTGTGTTTGAAATTTGGAAATGTTTTCTTTCCATTATTTTTGTTTTATGAACTATGACTTTATAATGGTACTTGGACATTTTATGGGTGGTTACGTGATAAACCATATGATGGGTGGTGCTCTGAATACCAGGATGGGTGGTTACATTATAACCTCCAATGCATTGGGTATGGAAGTCGGCTGTATGGCTATTCCATTAAGTGATATGTGTGGATGTCGACCGTATGGTAATTCTATTTAAGTATGTTTATGTCCCAAGTTACATTTATATGTTATGTGTTCTTTATATGGGTTTTATGGTAATCTTTTGGTTAAAAAGGGTAATTAATGATCTTTTTTCAATGAAGAATATTTTCTTCTTCATAATGGTTAAGAGTACTACTTTGATAAAGTATTCATGGTTTACTTGTTGTTTTGAAAAACAAAGAGTTATCATTCTTTATGTATCCCTTACTGAGATTTTTATGCTCACCCCATGTTTTTTTTGAAATGTTTTTCACAGGACATAATGTGAAATAGGGTCAAGGATGGTATCAAGGAAAATTCATGATTTCATAAACATGGAACTAGAAATTACCTTTTTTTGGAGTTCATGTTTTAAAAAAATGAAACATTGTAGAAGTGTTTACTGTCTAATCTTTTGAGATGTAATAGTTATGATCTAATTCTCTAAAACAATAAACATGAAAACATCCTCAATGAGAATTATTCATTTAATCCAATATTAAACAATGTTTAAGGACAGGGCCTTATAGTTAGTATCAGAGGTCGGTTTAGACAACTTTAGGATTTAAAAAATTGTTAAATTATAAATTAATTTATGGTATGATTGAAATGATATAGAATTTAAAGATTACCATGTTTCTTTGCCTAAGATATTTTTGTGTTCAAAATGTTTTTCCACAGAGGAAACAAAGAAGATGTGTTGGGACGACATCAGGAGGAAGAAAACCTTCCAAATCAGCAACCTGAGATGGTTGGAATTGGAATTGAATTGTTTGTTACAGTGATGGCATAGTTGACTCAGGCTATAAATGGTGGTGGTATCAATGCAATAGATCATCCAGATCAACCACATAGGGAAATTTCAGTGGTGGAACATTTAATGCAGAAACATCCCCCATCATTCAGAGGATCATCTGACCATGTGCTAGCTGAAGGGTGGATTAAATCACTGGAGATGATTTTTGATGTCATGGGGTGTTCAGAACATCAAAAGGGTAGTCTTTTTATTTACCGTTTTGAAGGTGAAGCAGATCAGTGGTGGTCGATGATGAAAAAATATCAGGGATAGTGATGAGAGTGATGATCATCACTGGGAAGAATTCAAAGGTATGTTTCTTGAGAAATATTTTCCTAAGGTGGTTCATCTTAGGATGGAAAAATAATTCCTAGAATTGAGGCAGGAAGATGACTCAGTGGCTGCTTAGGAAGAAAAGATCACCCGACTGGAAAGGTATGCTCCAAACATCATACAAGATCTTAATAGTAAAATCAACCGTTTTTTACTCAGGGTTAAAGCCAATGTATCGAAGGGATTTAGCTTCTTGTGAGTTCAAAAGTTATGAAAAACGTGTTCGATGTGAGGAGAAGGTGGAAATGGAGTTTGCCGACGATTAGGTGTTCTTTGAAAAACAACAGAATAAGAGGTCCAGTGGGCTGGAAAAGGGGAAGAATTCATCAAAGAAGAAAGGAGGTAAGAAAACCAAATATCCATCCTGTGAGAAGTGTGGTAAAATGCATCATGGAGAATGTTTATCCAAGTCTGGAATGTGATTTCGGTGTGGTAAGTCTGGTCATATTTCTCATAATTGTAAGGATGATGATCAAGAAGGCAATGTAAAGTCAGCGGTAAGATGTTTTAAGTGTAATGAAATGGGTCATTATGCAAATAAGTGTCTAACTAAGAACTTGACTAGAGGAAAGCTGCCAGACTACAAGCAGAAAGGGGTGGTGAAATCCTTTGAAACTACTTCAGCTGATGTTGGGCCATCGAATGAAGTAGTATTAGGTACAATGTTTGTTTGTTTGGATTTTTCCAATGTGTTATTTGATTCAGGGTCTACACATTCTTTCATTTCTCAAAAGTTTTCTAGTAAATTGGAAATTCCATCTCAAGATATGAATCCTAAACTTATGGTAAAAACACCTGGAGGAAACATTGAGTCAAAAAGATATTATAAGAACATTCTTATCCTTGTGTGCGGAAAGAATCTACCAGCAAACCTTATTGTTTTTCCTCTAGTAGAGTTTGATGTTATTTTTGGGAATGGATTGGCTTTCTGTTTATCATGCTAAGATTGAATTCAGATCTAATATGGTTTCTTTTCAGAAATATTTTCATTTTGTGTACAAGAATGAACCCTTGCTTTTGATAAAATATCAGGATTTTGAGAAACTAGTAAAATATGAAAATAAATGTTATCTTGCACATATTGTTGAAAAAAAGGAACTATTCATATTAATGATGTGGAAGTTGTAAATGAGTATCTTTCTGTCTTTCCTGATGATTTTCCTTGTATTATTCATGATCAGGAAATTGAATTTATTGTTGACTTAGTTCCTGATTCTAAGCCAATTTCAAAACCCCCTTTTCGAATGGCTCAAGCAGAACTTTTAGAGTTAATGGAACAATTGCAGGAGTTATTAGATAATGCTTTCATTCGACCCAGCATATCACCTTGGGGTGATTCTATCTTGTTTGTTAAAAAGAAAGATGGTTCAATGAGACTTTTCATTGATTATAGAGCCTTGAATAACATTACTGTTAAGAACAAGTATCCTTTTCCTCATATTGATGATTTGTTTGATCAGCTCCAGGGAGCTCAGTATTTTTCAAAGATTGAATTGAGGTTGGGGTACCATCAGTTGAATGTAAAAGAAGAAGACGTTCTGAAGACTGTATTCCATACTAGATATGGACATTATGAATTTGTAGTTATTCCTTTTGGGTTAACCAATGTACCTGCTATATTCATTGACCATATGAATAGAATTTCTCCATGAGTTCTTGGATAAGTTAGTGGTTGTTTTCATCAATGATATTTTGGTGTTTTCTAAATGTAAAGAGGAGCATGAAAGCCATTTAAGGGTTATCTTGAAAACCTTAAAAGAAAAAAAACTGTATGGAAAATTAAGCAAGTGTGAGTTTTGGTTGCAACAAATTTCTTTCCTTGGTCACATTGTTTCAAAAAATGGGATAACTGTTGATCCTGCTAAAACAAAAGTTGTTGAAGAATGTCCAAGACCCACAAATGTAACCAATATCCGTAGTTTTCTTGGTTTGACAGGTTACTACCGAAGGTTTGTTGAAATGTTTTCACGGTTATCTAGTCGAATGACTAAGCTAACTCGGAAGGGTGTTAAGTTTATCGGGACAAAAGAATGTGATGATTGTTTTCAGGAGTTGAAAAGAAGATTGGTGAATGATCCAGTTTTGGAACTTCCATCCAGGAATGGTTAGTTTGTTATATACAGTGATGCTTTGTTGAAGGGACATGGTTGTGTACATATGCAGAGTGATCAGGTAATTGCATATGCTTCACGTCAGTTGAAAACTCATGAGGTAAATTACCATACACATGAATTGGAATTAGCTATGGTTGTTTTTACTCTAAAAATTTGGAGGCATCATTTGAATGGAGTAAAGTGTGAAATATATACTGATCACAAAAGTTTAAAGTATATATTCACTTAGAAATAATTGAACACGAGACAAAGAAGATGGCTAGAATTAATCAACGGTTATGATTGTACAATTCATTACCATTCGGGAAAAGCAAATAAAGTGGATGATGCTTTGAGTTGAAAAAGTAATTCTTCATTAACCATGCTACGTTTGGAACGAGATCCTGTGGTTTTTGATTTGATGAAATTTGGCATAGATGTTGTTGGTGTTGGAAGTTATTCTTTTTTTTAGGTATCAGTGAGATCATCTCTATCAGACAGAATTATGAAAGTGCAGAAGAAAGACAATGGGTTGTAGAAAAAGGTAGAGCTGCTTCAGAAGGGTAAGTTTCCGAAATTTAGCATTGATAATGATTGTGTTTTGAGGTTTTTGAGGATATTATGTGTGCCTGGTAATTCACAGTTGAAGAATGAGTTGTTATGTGAGGCGCATTGTTCCCTGTTTTCACTTCATCCTGGAAGTACTAAGATGTACAGTGATCTGCGGGAGTATTTCTGGTGGGATGGAATGAAAATAGATATTGCTGATTTTACTGTAAAGTGTTTGACTTGTCAGCAGGTTAATGCAGAGTGGCAGTTACTGAAAAGGATGCTTCAGAATTTACCAGTGCCAGAGTGGAAATGGGAACATGTATCCATGGACATTGTTGTGGTATTACTGAGGACATCTCGAGCTAATAATGCAATCTAGGTTATTTATGATTGATTGACTAAATCTACTGATTTCATTCCTATTCGAGAAACATTGTCTTTAGATCAACTTGCTCGGTTGTATCTTAGAGAGATAGTCAGGTTGCATGGAGTTCCCCTCTCTATTGTATATGATCGTGATCCCAGGTGTACTTCTAACATTTGGAAAGGACTTCAAAAGTTGTTGGGTTCTGAATTAAATTTTATTACAAATTTTCATCCGCAATCAGATGGGATGTCAGAACGAACAATTCAGACCTTTGAGGATATGCTATGTGCTTCCTCTATGGATTATCAGGGAAGTTGGGACCAACATCTTTCTTTGGTTGAATTTTCATATTATAAATGTTTTCATTCCAGTATACAGATGTCTCCGTTTGAGGAATTATATGGGAAGTAGTATAGAACACCAACTTTTTGGGATGAAGTGGGTGAAAGGAAGCTGATGGGACCAGAATTGGTAGAAAAGATGGCAGAAAAAGTTCATTTTATTTAGAAACACATGAAAACAGCTCAGAGCAGACATAAAAGTTCTGTAGATAACCGGAGGAAGGATCTATCTTTCGAGGTAGGTGATCATGTTTTTCTCAAAATTTCACCATGGAAAAGTGTGATGAAATTTGGTAAGAAAGGAAAGTTGAGTCCAGGGTTCATTGGACCATATGAAATTCTGGAAAAGTTGGATCAGTTTCTTACCGAGTGGCTTTACGTCTGATTTTATCTCAGGTACACAATGTTTTTCATGTTTCGATGATGAGAAATTATATGCCAGATCCATCTCATGTTTTGCGCCCGGAGGTAGTTCGGTTTGAAGAGAATCTCTCTTATGAAGAGAAACTGGTCCATATTCTTGACCGAAGATAGAAAGTGTTGCGAAATAAGGTAATTCACCAGATAAAGGTATTGTGGAAAAACCATATGGTTGAAGAGGAAATGTGGGAATCTGAAAATGCTATGAGGGATAAATACCCCCACTTATTTTGATAAGTGAATAAAATTGCGAGGACAGAATTCCAAAAAGGGGGGAAGGATGTAACATCCCAGGTAAATAATGAATAATACATTTCCATATTTATTAATATTTTTGAATTAAATATTAATTTTACTTTAAACGGGTTTCTATGTTCGATAGCGTACCTGATACGCAACAAAGAGATTCTTTGAAATCTTACGTTGCACACTAGTAATAAAATAATATTATTTTAAAATGTAGTTAACACATAGCCGTAGTATTAGCGGGAATAAATAGAAATAACCAATATATGATTATATATTTTTGTTAAATTTTTTTACATTTATCCAATAAAGGATAAATGCTTAAAATACGAAAAGAATTCAATTTTAGACATAGATACTCTAATATTCACTAAAAGGTCGAACTATCACCTTTTGATGGTGAATCCTCTTTAAATATAGTTTTGGTCACTCTTATACATTATATTGGACCATATAAAACTCTTCTTTAGAATCGGGACATCAAAATTTACTTTTTGTAAATTTTTGGTATTTTTCCGATAAAGTTCAATTTTTAATGAATAGTGAAAATGTTTTATTTTAACTCAAAACCTCTTTTTAATCTAATTTATTTATATGATTAGATTATATTTTGAATTGGTTTTAAAGTTCAATTAGAATAAATTTTTACCATTTAATCCAATTGTGGTCATTGGAATTAATTTCACTTTGAAATTGGACTTAAACTAGTGTCAATCTTTTGATACATTTTGTTTCATAAAAAAACGCTATTTGTTCTGACAGTGGGAATTAATTATTAAATTAATAAATATAACTTATATTTTTTGAATTTTTTAATATAGAAATCATTTTTTCAGAATATCTAATATATCTTAGGGTGAAGTTTTGGTATTTTTTTGAAAAACTTCTATTTTTGATGAATAGTGAAACCACTAAGTGGTACTTAAAAAAATTGATTTTTTGTTTAAATGAAATTTTACCACCTCTGTGTTATGAATTTCAAAAATCATACATACATGGTTTTCATTAGGAAGTAATATTTGGTTCAATGGGATTAAAATAAATTTTTGGTGAATAGTTACGTTTATGTTTTTAATCGCGGTTAGAGGTAATTAGTGTAGTCTAAGGTAAAAATAATGTTTTATAAATATGATATGACCTTGACACATATCCTACCCTTATTGGATGTGTCATGGCCGACCAAGACAATCCATGGGTCAACATGGGGTCCCGATGGAGCCACTTTGGTAGGAAAACGACATTAATAAATTTTTATTTAAAGTTAAAATAAAAATGTCACAAACATGAGTTGTTTTACTAAAAAAATTAAATGGGGTTATACAAGTCATATTTTTTACTATAAAAATTAATTAGAAAGATAAAATAATTTCCTACATCATGATAATTTTTTTATATTTTTTAGACATTAAATAAATTAAATTATTTTTGACATTATGATGATGCAACGATTACCTCATTATTTAATGATTTAAATAAAATGAAAATATAATGAAAAATCTAAGACCTACACATGTCAAAAACCTATTGGATGGGTGGATTTAGAAATATTATCACCTTATCCTCGAAATAAATCAATGTGGGACCTTTAAAATCTGAAACTCATTTGAAAATAAAGTAACCTTTTATAACATTCCAAGAGTGCCCCTCCACTCCTCTTATAAAATGCCCCCACCTCTACTACCTTACCCACACCTCTCAAGCCTTTGGCTCGGACAAACCCTTCCCATTTTGTCTCTCCAAATCCCTCTCTTACTCTTAGAAGCCTCACTTTGGGCAGAAGTCTTCCCAAGGAAGCTTTTGATCTCAAATAAAAAAGAGTTACACGTTTTAAAGGTAGTGTCTTCTCTTGTGTTCTTATGTTTTATTTTGCTTCTCCAACCCCCTAAACTCTTTTTATTCCTTTTTTGTAACAAAACCAGTATCTTAAATATATTAGGATGTTTTTATGAGAAGGATTATAGCTAAAACTACACACACCTTCGTCTAATGGTTAAAGAACATACTGTTTCTGTGGTTGGCGATTTTCTGCCTCATGAAACGATTATTGTTCAATTATCTTTTAACACCTTTCATGGTGGCCATTAAGATGTCACTATATTTATATATTATTTATATTACTTCTATGTTTTCCTTATGATTTTTTATTTTACATATATGGCATACCATTATGGTTTCCATTATGGGTAAACGCGATAATTTCATTTTAGGAAGTGCGGACTACCGCCCCCTCAAAGTGATTTGATTCGTTAATGCCATATGTGGGAAATATAAAGGATGGAGTTTATGATATTATATGTGATATTATACTGGAATTATAATATACCTTTATATCATTATGATTTCACTCCATTAAATATGAAATAGAAATGAAATTATTGTTCATGCGTACGTACGGCTTACCGTCTCCATGAACGGTGTATTTCATTTCCTACCAATAAATGTTAAATACTACTCTATATACATGTATATAATGGATATATATGATATATATGATATCCAAATCATGAATATAATTCTGTATATAATTAAAAGTTGACCACATGAACACCATGTAACTGTAAAAAAGTCCACTTTTGACTTAAGAACCAAATATCGACAAAACAAACATTTTTACCCTAAATGATTACATAATGTTTATAACATGGCAATAAGGGACATAAAAGGAATACTAATCCTGATAAAGGTACTTAAGAATGTAGAAATTAACTTTAGTTTACTATTCAGGAGATTAATGAGCAATCGAGTCACGTCGGACATGAGGTAAGGGACTTCGTCTCAATCTCATTTCATTGAGGCATATTTTGTTCTAATACAAGGATTTCTTTTATATACAGTGTATAAACCCCTTTGATGTTTAATTTTATACAAAATGAATCGTTATCTACGAAGCGTTTATAAAATGACAAAAATGAATGTTTCTTTTAACGTACGTGGTGACAAGTACCTTTTCCGCCACCGTGAGTATAATTTGGTCTTTGGATTCCTCAACAAGCCGTGATGTTTTTTTAAATGAAATAAATACCATATAATCTTTTATGTATTTTGGAATTGAAAATGGTTTTTATAATGGATTCATTATGTCTATATATTTAAGTGATATATTGGGTTTGAAATGTAGAAATTTTTTCTTTCAATTATTTTTGTTTTATATCTTATGATTTTATAATGGTACTTGGACATTTGATGGGTGGTTATGTGATAATCCATATGACGTGTGGTGCCGTGAATACCAGGACGAGTGGTTACGTAATAATCTCCAATGCATTGGGTATAGAAGTCGGTCGTATGGCTATTCCATTAAGTGATATGTGTAGAAGTCGACCGTATGGTTATTCCATTTAAGTATGTTTAGGTCCCAAGTTACCTTTATATGATATGTGTTCTTTATATGGGTTTTATGGTAATCTATTGGTTACAAAAGGGAATGTAATGATCTTTTATTCAATAAAGAGTATTTTCTGCTTCAAAAAGTTGAAAATTATTACTTTGATAAAGTATTAATGGTTTACTTGTTGTTTTGAAAAACTAACAGTTATCCTTCTTTGTGTATCCCTTACTGAGATTTTTATGCTCACCCCATGTTTTATTTGATATGATTTTCACAGGACATAATGTAGAAAAGGGTCAAGGATGGGATCAAGGAAAATTCATGCTTTCTTAAACATGTAACTAGAAAAGACCTTTTTTTGGAGTTCATGTTTTGATTAAAAAAGGAAACATTGTAGAAGTGTCTACTGTGTAATCTTTTGAGATGTAATAGTTATGATCTAATTCTCTAAAACTATAAACCTAAAAAGATCATCAATGGTAATTATTCATTTAAATCAATATTAAGTACTGTTTAAGTCCGAGGCCTTATATTCAGCACTTTCTTTGTACTGTTTAGAGGTTGATGCACTTGTGGTTTACTTATTGAAGTTTGTACTTTGCTTTTCTTTTTTACTGTGCACTTTTGCATTGAATGTGTTGCGTGTGTGTGTACAGGTACATAGGCAAAGGCCTCCCCTAGTTGTTGTGCCTTCGGCGCTGGTCGCCAGCCCCTGGCCTATGGAGGCGGGCTTGGGGTAGTTGCGGCTCGATCCCGGGTAGGTTTGGGTCATGAAAACTATATCATATGTGGCCAATTTATTTGGGTCAAGAAGTTAATTTTTAAATATTAAGTAATTCCAAGGATTGATGGAGATATTAACATTTAACGTGACACTAATGGAGACATTTATTAAGCCAATTAACCTTGATCTTTCTAATGGGTTGAAAATATATTTCATGAATACAATTTTATATGATAGATCATATAGTGGGGAAACATTAGGATCTATTGGGAGTATACAGAAAAATGTAGGATATCCATTGATTAAATCATTATCATATCTGAATATTGGGGGTCATGTAATGTCTCTTAGATTGAAATACAAAATATATTTATGTAAGGTTTGTATAATGTATCATGAGTTTCTAATAAAAATGGAATATCTATTTATCATTTTTTCATATCTAATAAAATTTACTTTACATTAATAGTATAATGAAAATATCTTCCATAATGTAAGACTTTATGTTGTCTATTATCAATGATCATAATAGAGTATTATGGGTTGGGATTATATATTGATATTAGAATGATTAGTGGACTCATGAGATAATAGCTATCGACTTATTATTTGGATAACTCACTAAATTTTATGTCATGGGATGTTATTTGATCATCAATATAGATATGGTGTTTTCTTATTATCAATCCTTTTTTAACAAATTTTAAACAATACTAATCTTGAAAAATATAATACTTTGATATCATTCCAAAAAAGACATAATTATTATCTTATAATAGAGAGGTTGGGTATACTGTTGATCATTTCATCGGTTGGAGCTCAACCAAAAGGTGACATTTCCAATTATATGATGAGAGAAGGCATATGGATATTTATTGAATTAGTCTATGTGAATACATTTACATTCTTTGTTTTGCCACATATTATGTCTTTAGATATTTTGTAACATCCTAGGTAAATAATGAATAAAACATTTTCATATTTATTAATATTTACGAATTAAATATTAATTTTACTTTAAAAGGGTTGCTATGTTCGATAGAGTACCCGATACGCAACAAAGAGTTTCATTGAAATCTTTCATTGCACACTAATAATAAAATAATATTATTTTAAACGGTAGTTAACACATAGCCATTGTGTTGGCGGGAATGGATAGAAATAACTAGAATATGATTATATATGTTTTTTAAATGTTTTTACTTTTATCTAATAAAAGATAAAGGCTTAAAATACGGAAAGAATTCAATTTTAGGCGTATATACCCTAATTTTCACTAAAGGATCACTTATCACATATTGATGGCGAACCGTCATTAAATATCGTTTTGATCACTCTTATAAATTCTATTGGACCAAATAAAACTCTTCTTTAGAATCGGGACATCAAAATTTACTTTGTGTAAATTTTTGGTATCTTTTTAATAAAGTTCATTTTTTAATGAATAGTGTAAAATGTTGTATTTTAATTCAAAACCTCTTTTTAATATAATTTATTTATATGATTATATTATCTTTTGAATTGGTTTTAAAGTGAAATTAGAAAATATTTTTACCATTAAATCCAATAGTGGTCGTTGGAATTAATTTCACTTTGAAATTGGACTTAAACTAGTGTCAATATTTTGATACTTATTGTTTCATAAAAACACGCTATTTGCATTAACAGCGGGAATTAATTATTAATTTAATTAATGTGACTTATATGATTTTAATTTTGTAAAATATACATCATTTTTGAATTCATAATATCAAATATATCTTAGGGTGAAGTTTTGGTATTTTTCTGAAAAACTTCAATTTTTGATGAATAGTGAAACCACTAAGTGGTAGTTAAAGAAACTGATTTTTTGTTTAAATGAAACTTTGTAACTTCGGTGATTTGATTTTCAAAAATCCGACATACATGGTTGTCATTAAGAAGTAAAATTTGGTTCAATGAGAATAAAATATTTTTTTGGTGAATAGTAACTTTTATGTTCTTAATCGCGTTTAGAGGTAATTAGTGTAGTTTAAGGTAAAAATAATGTTTTAATAATATGAGATGAGCTTTACACATGTCCTACCCTCATTGGATGTGTCATGGACGACCAAGACAATCCATGGATCAACTTGGGGACCCCATGGAGCCACATTGGTTGGGAAATGACATAAATAACTTTTTATTTAATGTTAAAGTAAAAATGACACAAACATGAAATGTTTTACTAAAAAATTTTTTAAATGGGGTTATACAAGTCAGATTTTTGACTATAAATATTAATTAGAAATCTTAAAATATTTCCTACATCATGATATTTTTTTATAATTTTTAGACATTAAATAAATTAAATTATTTATGACATCATGATGATGCAGCGATGACCTCATTATTTAACGATTTAAATAAATGGAATGATAATGTAATATCTAAGATCTAAACATTTCCAAAATCTATTGGATGAGTGTATCTAGAACCCTTATCACCTTATCCTTGAATTATATCAATGTGGGACCTCTTAATTCCGAATACCATTTTAAAATAAAGTGACTTTTCTTTACTTTCCAAGAGTGCCCCTCCTCTCCTCTTATAAAAGGCCCTACAACTCTACCTCCTTACCCACACTTCCAAAGCCTTTGGATCGGCCAAACTCTACCAATTTTGTCTCTCCACTTCCCTCTATTACTCCTTGAATTCTCACATTGGGCAGAAGTCTTCCCAAGGAAGCCTTTGAGCTCAAACCAAAGGGAGTTACCCGATTTTAAGGTAATGTCTTCACTTGAGTCCTTTTGTTTTATTTTCCTTCTCCAACCCCCTAAACACTTTTTATTAATTTCTTTTGTAACAACTCCATTATCATAAATATACTAGTATGTTTTTAAAATAAGTATTCGAGCTACACTTACACACACCTACATCCAATGGTTAAAGAACATACTGTTTCCGTGGATGGTGAATTTCGGCCTCCCGAAACGATGATTGTTCAACATTCTTTTAATACCTTCAAAGGTGGCCATTAAGATGACACTATATTTATATATGATATATAATATGTTTATGTTTTCCTTAATCTTCTGTATTTTTCATTTTGGGCTTACCTTTATGGTTTCCATTATGGGTAAACGCGATATCTTCATTTAAGGAAGTGCGGACTACTGCCCCCTCAAAGTGATGTGATTCGTTAATGCCATATGTGGGACGTATAAAGGATGGATTTAAAGTTATTATATATAATGTTATACTGGAATTATAATATACCTCTATATCATTATTATTTCTTTCCATTAAAGTATGATATAGAAATGAAAGTAGCGTTCATGCGTACGTACGGCTTACCGTCTCCATGAACGGTGAATTTCATTTCTTATCCCCAAATGTAATGTACTATTATAAGTACATATATATAATGGATATATATGATTAATGATACATATAAATGATGAATATAATTCTGGAATTAAAATATACATACCTCTCATTTTGTTTTAATTCCATTAATATGACAAAGAAATAAAAGTAGTGTTCATGCGTACGTACAGCTTACCGTCTCCATGAACGGTGCATTTCATTTCTTACCTCTAAATGATTATGTAATATTATAAATACATGTATAAGCTGGATATATATGATATATATGATATCCAAATCTGGAATTTCATTCTGGATATAAAGAACCTTTGACCACACGAACAACATGTAATTGTAAGTAGTCCACTTTTGACTTTAGAACCAAATATCGACAAAACAAAAAGTATTAACTTAATGATTACATAATGTTTATATCATGGAAATAAGTGATATAAAAGGAATAATAAGCTTGAAAATGGTTCTTAAGAAATTAGAAATTAACTCAAGTTTATTATTCAGGACGTTAAAGAACGATCGAGTCAAGTCGGACTCGAGGTAAGGGACTTCTTCTCAATCCCCTTTCATTGAGGCATATTTCATTTTATACACAACTTTCTTTTATACGGTGTATAAAACCCTTTTGACTTTTACTTTTATACAAAAGGAATCTTTTTCTACGAAGCGTTTTACAAAACGAAAAAAAGGAATGTTTCTTTTAACGTACGCGGTGACAACGACCTTTTCCGCCACCGTGAGTATTATTTGGTCTTTGGCTTCCTCAACAAGCCGTAATGTTTTTTAAAATGAAATAAATACCATATACTCTTTTATGTATTTTGGTAATGAAAATGGTTTTTATAATGGATTTCTTATGTCAATATATTTGAGTGATATATTGTGATCAAAGTGAGGAAATGTTTTCTTTCCTTTATGTTTGCTTTATGTGTTATGATTTTATAATGGTACTTGGACATTTGACGGGTGGTTACGTGATGAACCATATGACGGGTGGTGCCATGAATACTAGGACGGGTGGTTACGTTATAACATCCAATGCATTGGGTATGGAAGTCGGCCGTATGTCTATTCCATTAAGTATGTATGGAAGTTGGCCGTATGGCTATTCCATTAAGTGATATGTGTGGAAGTCGACCGTATGGTTATTCTACTTAAGTATGTTTATGTCTCAAGTTACCTTTATATGTTATGTGTTCTTTATATGGGTTTTATGGTATTCCTTTGGTTACAAAAGGGTATGTAATGATATTTTATTCAGTGAAGAGTTTTTACTATTTCATGAAGGTGAAGGTATTACATTGATAAAGTATACAAGGTTTACTTGATGTTTGAAAAACTAATAGTTTTCATTATTTGTGTATCCCTTACTGAGCTTTTTATGCTCACCCCAAGTTTTTTTGAAATGTTTTCAAAGGAATTAATGTGGAATAGGGTCAAGGACGGGATCAAGGTAAAGTCATGCTATCTAAAACATGGAACTAGACATGTTTCTTTTTAAGAGTTTTTATTTTATGGAAACTTAGTCTACTTTGTAATCTTTTGAGATGTAACAGTTATGTCCTAATTATCTAAACCCCTAAACATGAAAAGATCCTCAATGTGAATTATTCATTTAATTCAATATTAAGTACGTTTTAAGGTCGGGGCCTTATAGTTGGTATCAGAGGTCGGTTAAGACAACTTTAGGAGTTAGGGTATTGTTAAATTAACATCCATAAATTAATTTATGTTAATGATATAGCATTTACATATTACCATGTTGCTTCGCCTAAGATATTTCTGTGTTAAGAATGGATTTTCATAGAGGAAACAGAACATATTTTCTGGGAAGGCATATAGAGGGAAATGACCTTTCAAATTATTATCCTGAGATGGTCAAAATTAGAACTAAAAAGTTTGTTGCAGTTATGGCTCAGTTGAATCACGGGATAAATGGTGGTTGTGTTTATTGATGATATTATGGTGTTTTATAAAGGTAAAGAGGAGCATGAAAGTCATTTATGGGTTATCTTGCAAACCTTAAAAGAAAAGAAACTACATGGGAAATTCAGCAAGTGTGAGTTTTGGTTACAACAAATTTCTTTCATGGGTCACATTGTTTCAAAAGATGGCATAACTGTTGATCCTGCTAAAACAAAAGTTGTTAAAGAATTTCCAAGACCCACAAATGTAACTGAGATCTGTAGTTTTCTTGGTTTGGCAGGTTACTACTGAAGGTTTGTTGAAAAATTTTCATGGTTATATAGTCCAATGACTAAGCTATCTCGGAAGGGTGTTAAGTTCATCTGGACAAAAGAATGTGATGATTGTTTTCAGGAGTTGAAAAGAAGATTGGTGAATGCTCCAGTTTTGGCACATCCTTCCAGGAATGGTGAGTTTTTTATATACAGTGATACTTCGTTGAAAGGACTTGGTTGTTTCCTATTGCAGAATGATCAGGTAATTGCTTATGCTTCACGATAGTTGAAAACTCATGAGATAAATTAACTTACACATGATTTGGAATTTGCTGCGGTTGTTTTTGCTTTAAAATTTTGGAGGCATAATTTGTTTGGAGTAAAGTATGAAATATATACTGATCACAAAAGTATAAAGTATATATTCACTCAGAAAGAATTTAACATGAGATAGAGGAGATGGCTGGAATTAATCAAGGATTATGATTGTATAATACATTACCATCCGGGAAAATCCAATAAAGTGGCTGATGCTTTGAGTCGAAAAAGTAATGCTTCATTAACGATGTTGTGTTTGGAACTTGATCCTTTGGTTAAGGATTTTATGAACATTGGCATAGAAGTTGTTGGTGTAGGATGTCCTTCTGTTTTGTTTCAGGTATCAGTGAGATCATCCCTATCAGACAGAATTAGGAAAGCACAGCAGGAAGACAGTGAGTTGCAGAAAAAGGTAGAGATGGTTCAGAAGGGTATGTTTCTTGAATTAAACATTGATAATGATTGTGTTTTGAGGTTTTGGAAGAGATTATGTGTGCCTTGTGATTCACAGTTGAAGAATGAGTTGTTATGTGAGCCTCATAGTTCCCCGTTTTCAGTTCATCCTGGCATTACTAAGATGTACCGAGATCTGCAGGAGTATTACTGGTGGGATGGAATGAAAAGAGATATTGCTGATTTTACTATGAAGTGTTTGACTTGTCAGCAGGTTAAAGCAGAGTGGCAGTTACCGAAAGGAATGCTTCATCATTTACCAGTGCCAGAGTGGAAATCGGAAAATATATCCATGGATTTTGTCGTGGGATTACCAAAGACATCTAGAGGTAATAATGCAATCCGGGTTATTATTGATCGCTTGACTAAATCTGCTCATTTCCTTGATATACGAGATACATTTTCCCTAGATCAACTTTCCCGTTTGTATATCAAGGAGATAGTCAAGTTACATGGAGTTCCTCTCTCCATTGTGTCCGATCGTGATCCCAGGTTTACTACTAACTTTTTGAAAGGCCTTTAGAAGTCGTTGGGTACTGAATTAAATTTTAGTACAGCTTTTCATCCGCAATAAGATGGGAAGTTAGAACGAACAATTCAGACCTTGGAGGATATGCTAAGAGCTTGTTCGATGGATTATCAGGGAAGTTAGGACCAACATCTTTCATTGGTTGAGTTTTCTTATAATAACAGTTTTCATTCCATTATACATATGGCACCATTTGAGGCATTATATGGGAAGCGGTGTCAAACTCCAGCTTTCTGGGATGAAGTGGGTGAAGGGAAGTTGATGGGACCAGAATTGGTAGAAGAGATGGCAGAAAAAGTTCAGTTGATTCAGAAACACAAGAGAACAGATCAAAACAGGCAGAAGAGTTATGCAGATAACTAGAGGAAGGATCTATCTTTCGAGGTGGATGATCATGTTTTTCTCAAAGTTTCTCCATGGAAAAGTGTGATGAGATTTGGTAAGAAAGGAAAGCTGAGTCCATGGTTCATTGGACCATATGAAATTCTGGAGAGAGTTGGATCAGTTGCTTACCGAGGGGCTTTACCTCTGAGTTTATCTCAGGTACACAATGTTTTTCATTTTTCGATGTTGAGGAAGTATATGCTAGATCCATCTCATGTTTTCAGTCCAGAGGTAGTTCAGCTGGAAGAGAACCTATCTTATGAAGAAAAACCAGTCCAGATTCTTGACCGAAGAGATAAAGTGTTGCGAAATAAGGTAATTCACCAGGTAAAGGTTTTGTGTAAAAACCATATTGTTGAAGAGGCAACGTGGGAATCTGAAAATGCTATGAGGAATAAATACCCCCACTTATTTTGATAAGTGAATAAAATTGCGAGGACGCAATTCCCAAAAGGAGGGAAGGATGTAACATCACAGGTAAATAATGAATAAAACATTTTCATATTTATTAATATTTACGAATTAAATATTAATTTTACTTTAAAAGGGTTGCTATGTTCCATAGTGTACCCGATATGCAACAAAGAGTTTCATTGAAATCTTTCATTGCACACTAGTAATAAAATAATATTATTTTAAATGGTAGTTAACACATAGTCGTTGTGTTGGCTGGAATGGATAGAAATAACTTGAATTTGATTATATATGTTTTTTAAATGTTTTTACTTTTATCTAATAAATGATAAAGGCTTAAAATACGCAAAGAATTCAATTTTAGGCGTATATACCCTAATTTTCACTAAAGGTTCACTCATCACCTTTTGATGGCGAACCGTCATTAAATATCGTTTTTATCACGCTTATACATTCTATTGGACCAAATAAAACTCTTCTTTAGAATCGGGACATCAAAATTTACTTTGTGTTAATTTTTGGTATCTTTCCGATAAAGTTCATTTTTTAATGAATCGTGTAAAATATTGTATTTTAATTCAAAACCTATTTTTAATATAATTTATTCATATGATTAGATTATATTTTGAATTGGTTTTAAAGTGAAATTAGAAAATATTTTTACCATTAAATCCAATAGTGTTCGTTGGAATTAATTTCACTTTGAAATTTGACTTAAACTAGTGTCAATCTTTTGATACATATTGTTTCATAAAAACACGCTATTTGTCATGATAGCGGGAATTAATTATTAAATTAATTAATGTGACTTATATGATTTGAATTTTGTAAAATAGATGTCATTTTTTAATTCATAATATCAAATATATCTTAGGGTGAAGTTTTGGTATTTTTTTGAAAAACTTCAATTTTTGATGAATAGTGAAACCACTAAGTGGTAGTTAAAGAAACTGATTTTTCATTTAAATGATTCTTTGTCACTTATATGATTTGATTTTCAAAAATCCATCATACATGGTTGTCATTAAGAAGTAAAATGTGGTTCAATGAGAAAAAAATAATTTTTTGGTGAATAGTAACTTTTAAGTTCTTAATCGCGATTAGAGGTAATTAGTGTAGTTTAAGGTAAAATTTATGTTTTAAAAATATGAGATGAGCGTGAAACATGTCCTACCCTCATTGTATGTGTCATGGACGACCAAGACAATCCATGGGTAAACTTGGGGACCCCATGGAGCTACTTTGGATGGGAAATGACATAAATAACTTTTTATTTAATGTGAAAGTAAAAATGACACAAACATGAGATGTTTTACTAAAACAATTTTTTCATGGGGTTATACAAGTCATATTTTTGACTATAAATATTCATTAGAAATATAAAACGATTTAATACATGATGATATTTGTTTTATAATTTTTAGACATTAAATAAATTAAATTATTTATGACATCATGATGATACAACGATGACCTCATTATTTAACGATTTAAATAAAATGGAAAGATAATGTAATATCTTAGACCTAAAAATGTCCAAAACCTATTGGATGAGTGGATTTAGAAACCTTATCACCTTATATTCGAATTATATCAATGTGGGACCTCATAAATCCGAATAACATTTTAAAATAAAGTGACTTTTCTTTACTTTCCAAGAGTGCCCCTCCTCTCCTCATATAAAAGGCCCCCACCTCTACCTCCTTACCCACACTCTCAAAGCCTTTGGCTCGGTAAACCCCTGCACATTTTGTCTCTAAACTTTCCTCTCTTACTCCTTGATGCCTCACTTTGGGCATAAGTCTTCCAAAGGAGGCCTTTGAGCTCAAACCAACGAGAGTTACCTGATTTTAAGGTAATGTCTTCACTTGAGTCATTTTGTTTTATTTTTCTTCTCCAACCCTCTAAACTCTTTTTATTTATTTCTTTTGTAAAAAATCCAGTATCATCAATATACTATGATGTTTTTATAATAAGGATTCGAGCTACACATACACACACCTACATCTAATGGTTAATGAACATACTGTTTCCGTGGATGGCGAATTTCGGTCTCCCGAAACGATGATTGTTCAACATTATTTTAACACCTTCAAAGGTGGCCATTAGGATGAAACTATATTTATATATGATATATAATATGTTTATGGTTTCCTTAAGCTTATTTATTTTTAATTTTGGGCATACCTTAATGGTTTCCATTATGGGTAAACGCGATATCTTCATTTAAGGAAGTGTGGACTACCGCCCCCTCAAAGTGATGCGATTCGTTAATGCCATATGTGGGACTTATAAAGGATGGATTTAAAGTTATTATATATGATGTTATACTGGAATTATAATATAACTCTATATAATTATTTTTTCTTTTCATTAAAGTATGAGATAGAAATGAAAGTAGTGTTCATGCGTACGTACGGCTTACCGTCTCCATGAACGGTGCATTTCATTTCTTATCCCCAAATGTAATGTACTATTATAAGTACATGTATATAATGGATATATATGATGAATGATACATATAAATGATGAATATAATTCTGGAATTAAAATATACATACCTCTCATTTTGTTTTAATTTCATTAATATGACAAAGAAATGAAAGTAGTGTTCATGCGTACGTACGACTTACCGTCTCCATGAACGGTGCATTTCATTTCTTACCTCTAAATGATTATGTAATATTATAAATACATGTATAAGCTTGATTTATATGATATATATGATATCCAAATCAGGAATGTCATTCTGGATATAAAGAAACATTGACCACATGAACAACATGTAATTGTAAGAAGTCCACTTTCGACTTAAGAACCAAATATCGACAAACCAAACATTATTAACTTAATGATTACATAATGTTTATAACATGGAAATAAGTGATGTAAAAGGAATTTTAAGCTTTAAAAAGGTTCTTAAGAAAGTAGAAATTAACTCAAGTTTATTATTTTTTATGTTAAATAATGATCGAGTCAAGTCGGACCCGGGGTAAGGGACTTCATCTCAATCTCCTTTCATTGAGGTATATTTCGTTTTATACACAACTTTATTTTATACGGTGTATAAAACCCTTTGAATTTTACTTTTATTCAAAAGGAATCTTTTTCAACGAAGTGTTTTACAAAATGACAAAAATGAATGTTTCTTTTAACGTACGCAGTGACAATGACCTTTTCTTCCACCGCGATTATTATTTGGTCTTTGGATTCCTCAACAAGCCGTAATGTTTTTTAAAATGAAATAAATACCATATAGTCTTTTATGTATTTTGGTATTGAAAATGGTTTTTATAATGGTTTTGTTATGTCAATATATTTGAGTGATATATTGTGATCAAAGTGCAGAAATGTTTTCTTTCCTTTATGTTTTCTTTATGTCTTATGATTTTATAATGGTACTTGGACATTTGACGGGTGGTTATGTGATGAACCATATGACGGGTGGTGTCGTGAATAACAGGACGGGTGGTTACGTTATAACCTCCAATGCATTGGGTATGGAAGTCGGCCGTATGGCTATTCCATTAAGTATGTATGGAAGTTGGTCGTATGGCTATTCCATTAAGTGATATGTGTGGAAGTTGACCGTATGGTTATTCCACTTAAGTATGTTTATGTACCAAGTTACCATTATATGTTATGTGTTCTTTATATGGGTTTTATGGTAATCCTATGGTTACAAAAGGGTAAGTAATGATATTTTATTCAGTGAATAGTTTTTACTATTTCATGAAGGTGAAGGTATTACATTGATAAAGTATACATGGTTTACTTGATGTTTGAAAAACTAATAGTTTTCATTATTTGTGTATCCCTTACTAATCTTTTTATGCTCACCCCAAGTTTTTTTGAAATGTTTTTCACAGGACTTAATGTGGAATAGGGTCAAGGATGGGATCAAGGGAAAGTCATGCTATCTAAAATATGGAACTAGACATGATTCTTTTTAAGAGTTTTTATTTTATGGAAACTTAGTCTACTCTGTAATCTTTTGAGATGTAACAGTTATGTCCTAATTCTCTAAAACTATAAACCGGAAAAGATCCTCAATGTTAATTATTCATTTAGTTCAATATTAAGTAAGGTTTAAGGCCAGGGCCTTATATATTTGGATAAGTGGAATGTGATTTTATCATCTCTTATATGAATAATATTTTCTGTATTCCTTGTCCAAGTCCTAGGTCTTTCGAGAAAAATAATGTTAGTGATAAACTATACTAGACCAGTGTTTTTCCATCTCAACCAGCCACTCGATGTCATAATAAATGGATTTTATAGATATAAATATTATTTATATGATATATCTTGTATTGGATTAGATCACTTATAGTTATGAATTTATTTTTGGGATACCACAACAAATACTATAGTATCATGAGTCATATAGATTATTTACAAGAGGCCACTCATTTTTTACATCGAAATAATATGGATTTCATATTTTTTTTCCAATTCATATACTCTCAATATGGTCACAATGGTACAAATTTCGTTAAGTAAGAGTTTTTTTGCAAAATTTTTGTTCCAAAATAGAGATATTTTGATAAACTATATCCAATGGAGTTTTATGTGGATTCATCAGGAGTTGCAGAGTGTTTCATAATGTTCTTATACGATTTTATTATATGGGAGGGATTATTGGTTATACAAAAAAATAAATTTATATTGTAAACAAAAATATACCCTTCTCATATGAAATGATAGTCATATGATTGATATTATAGACTACAACAAAACTATATCATAAAAATTCATTATATGAATATTTTTTCCTCAATTATAATCTATTATTGGGATTGTTAAGTGGTTTTTTCATGAATGAAACACTCCTACATCATCACATTAATCGATTATAAATAATGAGATGATTCAATATGGAATTTCTCACTTTTATTTATTGAATTTTCTAGTGATTGTTACTCCAAATGGATATATAATATAGATTACATGAGATGGACCCCAATAAGGCCAACTAACATTATTTTAATGAAAATAGTTGGGGATGTAATATAGATGTTTTGAGTTCCATTTAATTGTTTAGAAACCTTTTAAGGATAGTATAACCATATATCTCATTAACATGAACCACTATTCATATTTGGAAGTAGGTTTTAACACGCATGGGGGGGGGGGGGGTTGGGTTCCTCTCATTACAAACCAAGATTCACTGGATAATGAAACACATGTCTAGGAAAGAACGTTTTTCACCTCAATGATCTCCATCATCCATCATGGAATAATTATCATCGAATTCACCATTCAGGTGTTTCATTACCATTATGTTGTTTTTTAGAATTGTGATACTATTAATAATAGATCATACATTTTATGTAACTAGTCCTCTTATAAATATCATTAGACGCCCTTATTAAACCAATATTCTATTTTATAAATAATGGTAAAGACACCAATGATATGTATCATAATGATGGACACACTATGTCCCTTCTAAATTTATAGTGGATTTCTTCTATGATGAGATCAAAATTAATGGGAAAGTGCTGGATTATAAAAATGATAGAGGTAGTTAAGAAAACAAGATTATATATGAGATTAGTGGAATTTTCATGATATTGGAATTAAATTCTATTAAAAGAGAATCAAAATGGGAAATAATAGATAAA
The DNA here is from genome assembly GCA_963277665.1 of Viscum album. Lineage (NCBI taxonomy): Eukaryota > Viridiplantae > Streptophyta > Magnoliopsida > Santalales > Viscaceae > Viscum > Viscum album. The sequence continues at coordinate 476,519,837 of OY728157.1, forward strand.
TAAAATGAGAACACCTCCCAAATGTATGTGATGTTTTATTGTAATCTTCTTGAAAAATTGAATAACTTGGTGTCAATGTCAAAAAAATATGTGTGTTATGAAAACGGTGGGTAAGAGAATTTATCAAATATATTTTAATGATCTAGAATCACCCCAGCATATTCACTATTTCAAATAGAGGGAAAAAACATGGGATATTATATAATTAATAAAAAAGAAGAATATTTTATTATTAAAAGAAAATGATCAAGGATAGAGGGATCATTTTTACACAGAAATAAGGGATGATGTCCAATTGTAGAAAACATAAATTTTTGAAAAATATATGGAATATATAATCAATTATAAAATTTTCTCAAATAATTTTTAACCAATATTGAGTAACAACATCATTACATCAAGGGGGTATATGAAGGCCTCATGTAGTAGAGAATCTCTAAAATTAATTTTAAAACAAAGAATTGAAAGTAAGGAATTAATTATCAGATAACACTTTTCAAAGTCCAATTCAACTAGATTTAGGAGATCAATTTTACATAACTAAAAAGAAGAATGTGGGAGTCATTAATGATAAAAAATTAATTAAATTGGAATTTATGGATTTATTATCATAGTAAGGGCTATCTAAAATTTTAAAACTCCCTTATAGAGTCCAAAGGTAATCAAACAAATTTGTAAAAATAAGATTACTTCCTAAAGAATACCTCTAAAAATAATGAACGGTTGGAGGGTTTAATGAAATATAAAATAGCCACAACAATTAATTTCCCCACTGATTGAAAAAATATCCAAAAATACCCATTCTTGTATCCAAATATATTATTATTGAATGGAGATGTGGGACAATAAAAAATCAATGGAATAGTAAATAAATTCCAATAAATGGGGAGAACATTCCCATTTATTGTTCCAAGGACATCGACATAAGGGAATAGAAATGAAATAAATATAATAAACCATTGGGTAGATTTTTTATACATATTTACAGAGGAAAATATCATTAAAACATTAATAATGAAACCATTTTCACATGACGAATCCCTTAAGGAATTCAAGACACTCAAATCTATACACAAGTTATTAAAATAGGAATCATTCACATAATATTTAGATTTTATCAAATTTATAAATAAATAATAAAATGTGGGAATGTAATATGAGGTTTTGGATTTTAAGATAACCCTTGAATCCAAAAATTATGAGTGGTTGTAAGAAGAAAACAATGAAAAAATATCTTCATGATAAGAATATTTTTTCAATGGGTAGATGGAATAATATAGTTGTATCATTATTCAACCCAAAAGGATTTTACAAGTAGATACATAAGTGAACACCGATATCAAAAAATAATTTCTTGAGAAAAATTACACTAAAATAGTCATGTGGTTTGAAAATACCCATCTGTATGAAGAGGAACATAAAGTGATGAAAACAACAACTCAATGGGTGAGAAAGAAATGGGTCAAGAAACATTTTTTCATGGATAAAAATATAAATAGGAATGAACAATGATGTATAATGACACAATTGACCATTACATCGAGTTTTTAAAATGAAAAGTGGGAATATTTAAGAGCATTTCAACATGATTGAAATCGATAAAAATGAAGAAAAAATCATATAATTTGTGAATGGGTTGGAAACCATAATAATTAAATAAATATTGATAATGGAATCACCTGGCTTCTCACATATAATGAACCTACTACATTGTAACCATGAATAAACATGAAAAGGTAGCTGATTCAAGCTAGGACTATATTGAAAAAACTATTGAGATGTAACACATAATATTTTTTACTATGTTTAGTTTATTTGATATTGAATAATTACTACACTGCTATATCTAAGTTGATTTTACTATTTTAATAATTTGACATGGAAGAGAGGGGTAGAACACTTTGGATATTATAGATCATACACATGTTATGAAAAAAAATTACAATGTGTAAGGGGGTATTCTACATTCCTAAAATTTTATTTTAAATATAATTTAATCCATTACATAATTTTAAAATTGAATTTACATTATTTTAATACATTTATTTCAAATTCAAAAGAATGTTTGGGCAGAGAAAAGTGAAAGTGTGTCAAATAATTATCATTGGAAATTTCTTTAGCAATATCTATCCATCCTTAATAATGGACATAAAATCACTTTTTAGAAATAGAAACTATTATAAAAGGTAATTTTCATTGAAGATTAGTAAGATAGTAATTAGTGGAATTTGAATTGAACATATTTTCATTTTCCTTATGAATCTAATATAGATTGATTTATTTTTTGAATACATGAGTGCAACTTCAGTCGTTAACCCTAAATAATAACCAGATTAAACAATGGATGTAGAGTTGTGGGAAAAATTGTGATCCAAATAGGGTTCTCTTAGAATGGATTGGCATATGGTGGAGTGAGTTAAAAAAGCTATAAAATAATAATTAATGACTATTACTGAGTCCTTTTCTGTAACTCTATATCTATTCCCTAAAATTAATCTTACTCTATGTGTATGACATCTATTAGAGATAGATTAGTTACATGTGTTTCATAATCTATTCTTGAATAATTTCATTAAATATTTCATTGATAAAACAATTATATAAAAAATAACACTTATTTTATCAAGGGACAATGGTAAATGTAAAGGATTAACTAATGCGAACAATAGGAAAATGGTGTTAACTAGTTGATTCATAGGTTCGATCATTTATTTTTTAAAATTTGTAAGTGAGATAATGACCTTGGATGAACGGGGAACAATGTAGTTCTTCATGTTCACATTTACAGAGAATATGTACATGGTAATTGAAATTCAAATTAATTTTTCCTTGAACTTGATAGGATATGAGTTATTGGTGCAATATTTTTCAAAGAATGTACTTGTGAATAAGTAAGGCTCAAGTTTACACGAATGTGGGAGACATAATTTCTCTTTATAATTTTTATAATATTTAATATATAAGTTGTTTAGTTTTCATTTTTTTGTGAAAAATTCTTGATATTTTTAGAAAATTTATATTTCTTTATAATTAATCAATTTTAATAAATTTTATACTTAAAAATAATTTAAATACAATCTTTAATGAAAATATGTTTTAAAATTTAATCTCAAGAACTTAATTATTGAATCATTGTGTTAAAGGAATTAAATGAAGAGATTCTGACATAGAGAAACCCAAATAAGAATGGAAAATTAAATTAAATAGGTTTTGTGGGCTTAAATTATGCATAAGGACCCTCACATATGAATTTACAGTATATAATTCATATCTTTTATGATTAAACTGAAGGGGAATTAAGATAATTTTGACTAATGTGATTCATTTAATTCATAAATGTGTCATTAATCATTCTTAATGATATATACTCCTTATATATAAAATCATTATCATCTATCAACACATAATCAGGGGTCCCAAACATTATCCATAGTCCATACAACAACCCATCCTTTTCCCAATGCCCTCTAATGTTCCAATGAAAACTCAACCATATTCAATTCCTTTTAGAGGCCCAACACAATTTTATGTTAACCTAAATTAACCTCAATAATGAACATAGTTCAAACCCAAGAAATATATTCTTATGCTCAAAAACATTCTCAACTATTCATAATGTATCCTCATTGATCCTTCTACCAAAGGAAATATCTATTGAAAATTTAATGCCCTTAATGAAATCTAATTTAATAGAGACTATAAGATAAAATTAAATCCATTTTTATATTCTTAAAATAATATTAATCACATAATATAAGAGTGGAATATTTATGAATTATTATTATCCCAAAAAAATAATATATTACGAAAGATACATTTGGAGGATGATTACAATGAGAGTAAATTTTCTACTCATTATCACTTTCTTTCACTCAAATCCTTTCAAATAGAATCTACTAGAACATTAAGGAAATTTAAAAGATCAAAACATGTAGATAAATAGAGGTAAAGTGTATTTACTGTGGAATGACTCATTCGTATGATTCCATACACTTCCATACACCATTCACTCCATTATAAAGAACCCCTCTTTTCTGCATCAATCACACTCTTGGACATCTTCCTCCATAGTAGAGCCATCTAATTCTTCCATGTTAATTTATCCACCATAGGTTGTAAAGGAGTAGAATTATCCTAGAAAGGGGAGAATTATTATCTACGCCAATATGGTATATCATTAATTTCTCACTATTCTGTTCACTATTTGATAATCTTGGATAAACTCCATGTTGGGGTAATGAAGGGGTTGTAATAAATTCGTGTTTCACATGTTAAATGATACCGAGATTAATGTTTTTCAAACCCATAATCTTAATGATATTAACTATAACATTTTGGTTAAACTATGTTGGAGGTTGTGTTATAGAATTAGAGTGGAACCCTAATCCATGATCTAGATGTAGATAATTTTATTATGAATAATACATTATTTAGGAATAAAATGACAACTCTGTCATAAAATGTTTTAATTAATATCTTTTCATGATGGAAAAGTGAAAAATAATAATGACTTTGGATTTCATGATTAAGGACCTGTAATATCTAAACATTCAAATATAATGAATTTATGATTTTTTTAATTAAATATCCAATAGAAATTGACTTGATTTGTAATGAGATAGTTATTACTAACTTAAATTCCCCCCCCCCAAAATCAAATTGAAGAAGTTCTCATTAGTAAATTGTAATATTATACACTCACCACCCTTACTATTTATGGTGCATGAATAAAAACTCTAAAATGATATTAAATTATTGAATGTTTACATACAAAACATCCCTTTAATCATTATTACTCCCTATTCACCAAACCTAATTATATTATTGGAACAAACTACTTATCCCTATAGATATGACCCATTATTGATTAGGATTTTTTTCACATTTTCTGCAACCAGATATCTATGATTGGGGTATGAGCTAGTTATCTAGATGAGGTTCTTGTTAAAATACCTCATTAGTACGATAGTAAGAACCTATAAGTGTTATAGGGCTATTCTAAGAACCACATCTAGTGCATTTTTAAGTATCATCTATTATAAATATAGAAAATTTGTATATTTCTTATATAATAGATTCCATGTGATACATTAATTAATTATATTGAACTAATAATCAATTTATAATGTTTTCTAGTATATCATATTAGGTTATATGTAATTAATTAAGTTAATAACATGTATTATTCATAGTATTTCTTTGAAAATCATATTCATGTTACATAAATAATTTATTATAATGGTTTTATGTATCACCCATTTCATGTTACGGTAATATCATACACGATTTCTAGATTATATAGTATGCATATATCATTTTATTGACATATTTTTTCTATGTTAGTGGATAATATGGGCTTGATCATACTTTCACTACATATATGATAGAGTGGTTCACTGTAAATTATTATCCCTCATTTTAGAATCAATTTGTTTAATACTTTAGGAATATATCTCTATTGTGTGAATTTTTTCAATTTGGGAATGATAAAATTTTGTGTTATGTTATCACATAACAAAACATTTATTCTTAAAATGTAAAAAGGATATTTTTTATTGGGATAGTTATACAAAATAATATATTTTTTTCAAAATTACTAAAGTAAATTATATTCCAAAAGATCAGTGCACATAAAATAGGGGATATGGGATTTCCAAATAAATTTAAAGGTAGTTTTCATTAATGGATTGATACCAAGTGTTTCATTTCCCAAGAATTTATTTTTGTTAAAAATATAATTACAATGTTATTTCAGAATGGGACATGAAAAATTATTTTTTTATAAGTACTTTAGAAAACGAAATTTATGTTTTATTTAATAATAATAAAATCTTATGTAGTCAATATGTTTGGGGGAACTAATAATTAGAATTTTTATAGGATGGTAAAATGTGGTGCTTCATGGTTGATTTTTTAGAAGATGATGTGTAATGATAATCTTTATTGGGTATTTAGAATTTGGTAATCATTTATGATATTCATAATGTAGGAATTTCATAATGGTAAAACAATATTTTATTTGAGGTATGGCTTAGGTTACTCTTTTTGGATTGGGTGATTTGAAGAATTAAGAGATATCTAGTGGGTGTGAAATTTTATTCTTTGGGGATGAAGAATTCTATGGTGGATAATTAATAATTAACTGTGACCTTGATATTTGAATTCATAGTTAATTTTGAAGTTTTTCACGATTTAAACACTAGTTTCTTTTGGATTTTTTTGTTTCATAGAGGGAGTCATTTTTTGTTTTGGAATTAATCATGAATTTTAGGGTTTGATAAAGATTCATTAAGTGTTTTTAAGAATTTATGTAGGATTGATTGATGGTCTAGGCCTATTCAGGATTACTGGTAGTCTTATTGGAGGTCTCACATGTAGTTGAATACTACATGTGGTACCGAGTACCTAGGGAAGAAATATTGAAAACTAGTGAACGTGAAAAATGGATTTCTAACCTATGTGTTCCACCTTGTACTTAGTAGCTCTACTCAATTTTATAATAAAAAAATTTAGTAATTTTAATCACTTAATTAAAAACCATTTTATCACTTATTTCACTCTTCATCAATCCACATCATTCCAGTATAATAATAACCCCTTGTCCACATCCCCAATGATTTAATTCTTCCCCTCCATATAACTCTTACATCAAGTTCAATTAACAATTTTTTTTCATTCTAAATCAATGGATACCCATCTCAAACACTAAAATATACTCTTTATGAATATCAACTCTAATATCTTTTGTTGTAATTGGTTCCTCAGAATTGTATTTCACCATATTCCTAGTGAAATCCATTCATGTGCATTTGTTTACTGTTGTTTATGTAAATAGATACCAATATGAGTGGATTTTAAATTCTCCCCTTCCATAGGATCGCTCATATAATAATTATCATGATAGTACAATATGGTATAAACTAGGTATTCTTTGGGTTTTAAATTTGATTGTTTTAGTTTCATGGGTAACTGAATAAGGATTTTATTGGACTATTTTTTGTGGGACTCAATAATGAAAATTAAGGTTATGTTAATGGTTTCTAGTTCTAAACTATTTGTAATTCCTTTAAAATTTATTTGGATTTATTTACCATCATTTTTCTTAAGTTAATAATTACTATTTTTAGAATATTCTAAAAATATTAATCTATTTTTTATTGTTGTATACATTAGTTTGATATTATCTTCACTATAAAAATAATTTCCTACAGTTGGATGATATAGTTGAATGACTTACTTTAGATTTTAAATTCTATGAAATATGTTTGGTGAGAAATTATATAATAATATCACGTGAATTAATTATTATATAACACATGATGATGTTGATAACAACCCTATAATTTCTATATTTCAAGGATATTAATGATGTCTAAAATATATCCTATTTGTCTCCTTTAATTAAATCCTTAAATGAAAATTATTAAACATTATTCAAGGTTTAATTAATAAAAAAAATATTCTTATTATTAGAAATATTTATTAAATTATTTTATTGTACTGAAATGGTGAGCATGTTTTCAAGTTATTTAAACCATATAAACTATAAATTTTATTATAAAATTTTCACTTATATATCAATGAGTGTACATAATTTAATTAAATTGTGAAATAATTTACTTATGTAAGTGGTTTGGACTCCTCGTAGAACATTAATGTTTTTCTACTAAACCCTTAGGGACTTATAATGAACACATGATATGTTTAATTATATTTGAATTACTTAAAATCATGGGAAGTGTCACAATATTTTATTAGAAACATTATCTATTATGTCTATTATCGTATTTTATTTTCAAATATCATTTCTTTCATCCTTTGAATACTTTGGTTATAATATAATAATCCACCCTCAACATAGGTTAAGAGGTTTCATCGATGGTGAGGTAATGGTGGGGTAAATTTTGTGGAATTAAATGATGTTATTAAAAGACACTTTTAGTTTCATTAAATACATTTTTACCCAAATAAATCATATTTCCATGATACATTTACTTGATTATTTTCTATACAATAGTAAACATGATGATCTTTTTATACAAAATCATTCGAATTTATCTTAGAATAATTAAATTACTCCTTTTTAACCAATTTATCAATATGTTATTAAAATATATATATTTAAAGTTAAAAATCTAATTGATAATGAATCTATAATTTTAATTAACTTCCTAAAAAATTGAATTTACAAATAAAAACCTTTTCGTGAAGGAATATTAATTTTAACGTAGTTATTTCAATTTGGCACATGTCCATTATTTTATTCTTTTGAATTATTATTACGAGTATGTTTCGGTTATGATTATGTGTTTAATTTTATTCTATTACCATGTTTCTTAGAACATTGATTGAAAATATTATAGTTAACCAATAATTACTCCTCACTTCAAATTATAATGTTACTATAAATTACATCTTGATTCCCATGAATAGAATATATTCCCTTAACCTATATTATGTTTCCCTTGATAAATGTTCAAATATTAGGATTTCATTATATATTATACATGTGTTACTCACGTTTTTTATTATAATCAAGTGAACCATTGATTTATATCTTTTTCATAATATAGCTAATATATATTGTGAGAGATTGTATATATTTTATTGAATTGATCAGTATAGTTGTTATGATAGAATATTTACTTGAACATGGATACTACTTTAATATAAATTAGGATACTTGTATAGGATTATATCTTATTTATGAAATATAAATAGGAATGAAAACAATTGATGTACATGTTATTCAAAGGATAGGCTACAAGATATTCTTGACCTTAGAATGGGATTGGATCATAATACCCTAATTTGTTATACCCATTCTTCTATTCATGAAGGTATGAGATATAATATTACACCAACTTAGTATACCTGATTCCCATTATTTAAATAAAATGGGTCATTATAGGCTTTGAATTATGGCACAAGCACACACACAAAGAGATAAGTATATATATATATATCTGGTTATATAGGTTCAACTGTGGTAGTTACATTACTGTGAGAACCACACCACATAGGTGGTGTCACTAGTACATTAACTAATATTCTATGAAATATGATTGAATTAGGTAAATCACTCAGTATTGAGAGTTATACATCCATGGTATTAATACAATATGTTATGTTTTTCTTATAGTCGTTTATTTGAAATTGTTCTGTTAAATTGATTTGACATGCATATGTAAATAACTATATTGATCTAATGTATACAATTGGGTATATTCTATCTATAGTGGAATAGTGGGGGTTTCATATGTCTAAAAACACATTTTTACTAATAATGGGATAATCTAAGGGTCGATTAACAACATATAAATCATTATTCCTCATGAGGTGTTTTAAATTTTCATTCATAGATAAACCCCAACTCTCATCAGTCAAGGAATAATCTACAGTTTTAGGTTAAATATGAGATATAAATTTATATAATTCCAAAAATATTCTATCACACCTTTAAAAACTAGATTCTTTATCTCAATGTTCAATAGTTATTTCAATAGGGTGGTTTTTCATAGTTTACGGTTGTCTATGTATCACACTTTTAGTTTCATTATCTTTTATTATGTTAAATTGGATTATTCTGGAAAATATTAAATATCACCGTCCTTTATGTGTCAATAAAGGTATCAAATATCACATTTTACAATAAATTTCATCAATATTAGTTTTTTTGATCAAGTGGATAATATTAATCAATCAACACATGTGAAGATTCATCATCAATCCTTGAATTATTATTAGAAAATATATATTATTTATAAGTAGTAAAATAACCATAAATACTCATTCTTCAGCCTTTAGATCAAATGTACCAATAATATCTATTTTATTAAATATGTAAACCATTTATCTGAAATCATTAAAATTATATAACATTTTATTTGCAATTATTTCATATACAGTTAGACACTTTATTTAATATATGTATTATTAGAACTCTATTTATTACATAAAAATATATGTTAACAACATAAACATAATAATTAGTAGGAATAATATAATCACTAAAAAATTTATTATAATTTTTTATTCCCACTTCTAATAACACCTTTTTTAGGTGTTACATTTGAAGATAAATTATATTTAATATAATCATTTTTAGAAAATAAATTAAATTCATTATTTAAAATTTTCCCGCCATAGTCACTTCTCATGGAAAAAATTTATACATATTTTTTATTTTTTAATAGTTCCTATAAATTCATTAAGGAAATACTTGCATCAATCATAGGCCTGAAAAAGAAAACCCATGTAAATCAATAAAATTCATCAAACAAAAACAAAAACAAAAGACTTACCACCAAGTATTTCTATTCTCGATGTTCCAAAAAAATATATGGGTATGGGTTTTTATTATAAGGACAGATCCTTGACACATTAAATATTCATGAATAAAATGAATAATTCTCATTGAGGAACTTTTTAGGTTTAGAGTTTTAGAGAATTATGACATAACTATTACATCTCAGAAGATTACAAAGTAGACATTTGTACTCAGTTTCCACTTTTTTCATAAAATAAAAACCCTTAAAAATAATGATGTCTAGTTCCATGTTTTAGATATAATTCCTTTCCTTGATCCCATCCTTGACCCTATTCATCTTTATGTCCCGTGGGAAACAGTTCAAAAACATGGGATGAGCATAAAAAGCTCAGTAAGGGTTATAAAACCATGAAAGAGAACATTAGTTCATCAATACATACATAACATAATCTCTTTATCATATATCATAAAAAATAAGATTTATGAATAATGAATATTAATCACAAATCATAAAGGTAACTTAAGGTGTACATAACATACTTATATTGTAGCTATCACAGCTTCGTAGGGAGTCACATTTGGAATACCCATCATATTATATTCTATAAATCTCTTAAGAGACACATTAATGTTTACCTCTGTCACGTTACTCAATGAATTGGAGAATTATTTCAGGCTCACCCACCCTAGGTTTATCACAGAACCACCCATATACATAACAATGGCCAAGAACCATAACATAATCATAACACATAACTTTAGAATAATGGAAAGACAACATTCCCACATTGAAATAAAAATATAAAATTTTATGATATTGAAATAATGAATCCATTCATGAAACCAATTTCAATACCAAAATATGTAAAAATAGTATATGGTATTTATTTTCTTTTTAAAAACATTATGTCTTGTTAAGGATGCCAAAGATCAAATAATACTCTCAGTGGTAGAAAAGGTCGTTGTCATCGCTTACATAAAAAAAGAAACATTCCTTTTTTTCATTTAGTAAAACTCTTCGTAGATAAAAAATTCCCTTTGAAAGAAATGATAAGTCAAAAGGGTATTATAAACCGTATAAAAGAACGACGTGTATAAATCAAAGGATTCCTTAATAAATGGAGATTGAGATGATGTCCCTTATAAAGATGGTATCCATTGATTAAGGATAAATAAATGACATAATTATGTGTGAATAATATAAATACACCCAATATAAGTGGATATTAAGTGTAAAACAAACATATTTCATTCACTCATATTCATATCATGACATAATTAAGAAGTACAGTTTTAACCCAAAGAATTGAAATTTGGTAATGAATTTCCCTTACAGAAATTTGACAGCATAAGAACGTCACTTTAAAATTCATAAAATGAGTTGATGAGAGATAAAAAGGGTGCTTCATCACATGGACAAAAAATTTACAGAAATAAAGATATATAATAACATATCCCAACATAAGAATATCAAAATTAAAAGACATAACAAAAATAAGTCCTTTAAAAATAGGAGGGTGAAAGGTTCCCTTACTGATTTGGGTTACTTTCGAAACGTACTCACCATGAAAGAAGGATCATAAAATTAAGATTTAAATACCCATAAAGTAAAGTATATTACACAAATAATACAATCATGGGAATTTCACAATACACCACATTCCATAAATAAGTGGCGAATAATGGAAATCTCATTGAATTAAAAGCGAGAATAGAAATCCATTACCTCAAGTCTGACTTGTCTTGTTTATTCCTTTATATTCATGAATAATAAACCGTGGTCAATTTATAATTTCTTAAATACTTCCTTTGAAGTTTATTATTAAATTAATAACACATATTATCATGTTATAATAACTATTTAATTATGTGATTTCATATCATATGTTTTGTCGATGTTCGGTACATGAGTCAAAACTGAACTTGTTTGAAGAGAATTTTCCATTTAGTTATAAGTACGTCATCTCAGAAATTGTTTTAATGATATAAATATCATATATATCCATTATATATTTATTTAATAATATTCCATAATTTTTGGAGATGTGAAATGAAATGTACCATTCCTGGAGACGGTAGGCAGTACATACGCATGAATACTACTTTCATTTTGTGTCATATTAATGGACCTTAAAACTAATTGAGACATTGATATATTATATTTACAGTATTATATATATGTTTTATTGGAAATATAAGTTCATTAATTACATTATTTATAAATTCCATGATTCAAATGAACGAGTCACATCACTTGAGGGGGTCGTTGTCCACACTTTCTCATATGGAATTATCGCAATTGCACACCATGAAAAGCATAAAGGTATGTTTTAAATAAAATATACGTAAGAATGGAGAGGAAATAAATATAATATATACATATTTCCATCATAATGGACACCATGAGAGGTGTTAGGAGAATATTGACCAATCATCGTTTCGTGAGGCAGTAATTCACCATCCACGAAAACAATATGTTCTTTAACCATTAGACGAAGGTGTGTGTAAGTGTAGGTAAAATCCTTATCATAACAAAATAGTAGTATATTGTGGATACTATTTTTATTATGGGATCAAATAATAAGAATATAGTGGTGAGTGAAGAAGGAAAATAAAAGAAAGGAACTCGAGAGAAGACATTACCTCTAAATCAGGTCACTATTTTTTGATTTGAGCCAAAGGCTTCCTTCAAAAGACTTCTCCCCAAAGTGAGGCTTCTAAAAGTATGAGAGATATGTGTAGAGATTATTTGAGAAGTGTTAGGATGAGCCAAGTTCTTGAGAGGTGTGGGTAAGGTGGTAGAGGTGGGGGATTTTTACAAGAGGGAGGAGGGTCACATTTAGAATGTCTAGAAATGATACTTTATTATAAAATGATTTTATGATTTTAAAGGTCCCAAAATGATATATTTTGATGATAAGGTGATAAGGGTTCTAAATCCTCCCATGAAATAGGTTTTTGAAAAGTTTATGTCTTAGATTGTAACTTATCTTTTTATTTTATTTAAATCGTTCATTAATGAGTTAATCACTACATCATCATGGTGTCATAATTAAATTTATTTATTTAATGTCTAAAAATAAAAAAAATACCATGATGTAGGATATATTTTTAGATTTCCAAGGAATATTTATATTCTAAGATATCATTTATGTGAACAAAATTAAAATTGTTTTACTAAGGATATACATAACTCTTTTATATTTCTCTTCTTTTTAAAAATAATGTCATAAATGTCACTATCACACCCATGTGACTCCATGGGCCCTCATGTTTTATATAACCATTACCATGGTCGGACATGACTAAAAAAATTGGATTTGGACACATGTTGGGGTGATTTTATATTATTATGATATTATTTTATTATCCTTAACTACCCGATTACTAATTAATAATGATAATTAAAGATAATTACCGTCGTTACTATTCATAATGTCCAAAAACAATAGTGTCTTAATTACATTATTTGGAAATTATGATTCTAAATTTGGAATCCATTTTCCCAAATTCCAAACACAAAAATTTTAGTAATTAATTTAAAAAAATATCTGATGTCCAAACCAAAGAAGGGATTTTCTGATGTAAAATCAATCAAAATATTGATTTGTTTTTACATCGAATTTAAAAGTGAAATTACATCCATCGACAAAATAGTATTAAATGATAAAAAAATAAAATTATACCTTAAAACCAATTAAAATTACAATCTAACTATATAAATAAATTGGATAAAAAGGAAGTTTTGAAATAAAATAAAGTATTTTTCACTATTCATTAAAAAATTAACATTATCATAAAAATACCAAAATAACAGCCTAATATATATTTGATATTACAAATTCAAAAATGATTTCAATTTTACGAAATTCAAAACATAGAAGTTTCATTAATAATTTATATAGTTAATTCCTGCTGTCAAAACAAATAGCGTGCTTTTTAGAAACAATATCTTTCAAAAGATTGATTCTTGTTTATGTCAATTTTCAATGAGAAATTAATTCTAATCCCACCATTGGATTAAATTGTAAATATATATTTTAATTACACTTTAAAACCAATTAAAAATATAATCTAACCATATAAATAAATTATATTAAAAGGGGGTTTTGAATTAAAATACAACATTTTTCACTATTCATTAAAAAATGAACTTTATCAGAAAAATACCAAAAATTTACACAAAGAAATTTTATTTCTCTTGATTCTAAATAAGGATTTTATTTTATCAAATATAATATATTATAGTAATAAAAAGTATATTTAAAAAGGGATTTCCATCAAAAGACGGTTTATCAACCTTTTAAATAATATTAGAATATTTATGCTAAAAATTGGATTCATTTCCATTTTAAGCCTCTAAAATTTATTTGATAAATGTAAAAATATTTCACAAACATATATAATCACATTTTAGTTAGTTCTATTCATTATAGACATTACAATGTCTAGGGTTTTACTACCATTTACAATAATATTATTATATTATTATTGCGCATCGTAAGATTTCAAAGAAACCCGTTGTTGGTATTGGGTACACCATCAAACATAGAATCCCATTTAAAGTAATATTAATATTTAATTCACAAATATTAATAAATATTAAAATTAAATATTCTTTATTTACCTGGGATGTTACATCCTTCCCCCCTTTTGGGAATTTCATCCTCGCAATTATATAATTAGGCTCAGAAACTTCCATGAAAGCCCCACATCGAAAAAATAGTCAATAAAACTATCACTTTAAAAGAAAGAAAAAGAAATACAATGGATACCTGTAATAACCCATATTAGGATTCCATGTTGGAAAAAAATGGATATGAAAGAAAAAAAACAATGTGTCAAGTTCTGATAGAGAGTGATAGAAAACATGGTCAGGAGAAAGTAAACAATCTGAAATCCACAAACATGTGATGGGTTAAGCGGTATTTGATTCCCCGGTAGGAAAAGTTGATAGACAACATTTTTGTTTTAATTTAATTTTCATTGAGAAATTTATTAATGAGCATAAATAAAACATAAGTAAACATACTTACTTGTCATGTAGACTTTTATCTTTTAGTAGTTTTCTAACACAAACTCATATTTTCTCCTAGAAGTTGAGTATTTAGGATGACTTGTTCGCATTAAGAGCACTACAAATCAACTTATAGAGAATCAAATAATCCTAAAAAGAAGTATATATATTTCCCATGTCATTAGACCTTAACCAAAACCAAAATGGTTAGTACAAGATCAGATAATCACCAAAAAGAATAATCTTTTACAAAAAGAAAAAAATACTATTAATCTCCAAAATTTATCAAAAAATACCCAAAGTTAAACAAAGACCATTCAATAAAAAATTTCCCTTAAATTTCTTCAAAATAAACCAAACTATGATTGAAACCCAAATCATTGAAGGATTTAATCACATAGTCTTCCAAGATAAATCTCAACTTTTATCTTAAAATAACATCTATTAATCTTAAAGTCTCATATATAAAAGTCAATAATTTCCATAGATAACCCTAAATCAAATTATTCCTGATTCATAAAATAATCTAACTAAAACGAATTTTTCATACTAACCATGGACTTCACATAGTCCAGTGGTAGGTCATAAATACCAGTTGCACTTTGGTTTTGGGTTCAATTCCCATAGCTTCATCGGACGTGACGGGTTGTCACACGGTCTGTGTGTTGTCCTTTTAAAAAAACTATATAATTTTATAACATTCCAAAAAAGATATAAACTCATAAAAAATAACCACAACATATTTTAACCACAAACATTATCTAATAACTTTTGTTTTGTATCCCAAAATGTATTAAATGGTATTTTCCTAAAATTCATGGATCATATAAACCCAAATGGTTCTTTATAACTATATCCACAAAATAAAAGATAATTATTACATGAAAAAAATTCATATATCAAACATTTGGGTTACACATACTATAAAAAGACTTCTAATGTAATCTCATCATCAAAAGTGCCTTAATATTTTTAAGAAATTCACCATCCTAAAATATAAAATAACTATTGAATCCCTTATATGTTGACTCTTTACTAATTCAACATTCTTCATGATCCATTAGCCATTCCTTTTCAACTTATTCTTAAATACATCTTTCCTACAAACAAAATCAATAATCATATCCTAAGATTCAATAATAGGAAAACATATGTTATGAAATAATACATACCTTTCATTTTTCATTATCAATTTCTTCATCCTCAATCGGAATGGAATTAAGTATAGGTAAAAGAATATTTGTACAATCCTGGTGATCCGATTCCTGAAACTTTTTCATATGACATGTTTTTACATAATGAGCATGCACAACACATTTAAAACATTCAATTGGTACTTCAGAAAGAACTTATTTCCCTTTCCTAGAGTCAACTAGATGCTTCGTTTTTCTATGGAAGGTTATTTCTTTATGACCTTTATTTCCACATCTATAGAATCTTTCTATCCCTTTGAAAATTTTCCTATGTGTTTCATTCCACATCAATGACACATAGGTTTTTGAACATACTTACCTTTATGATTATTACCTGAACTTCTGTAGGGATTTATTTCCCGCATATATGATGTATTATAAAAATCACTAAGGTTTAGGTGGTAAATCATGACTCCAGATAGTTGGTGGAGAATAAGAACAAGAGGTCTCATTGCAGCTCCAATATCATTCAGTTTCTCATTTAGAAAATTATCATAGTTTTCTTCACATCGACTGTTACTTTGGTTCCTGCAAGATCCATCCATTTACTAAAACCAAAAAGGTCGGTGTGATTATATTAGTAAAATCATCATATAGTACTAAGAGATAATTATTCATGTCATCTTAAACTCATTCACATTATCTAAATAAACAATGATTATTTCAGAAATCCTAACCATTATGGTAATGTCACTTAAGAATAGAGAATACCCTAACCTCTAAAATTATCTAAATCGACCTCTGATACCAACTATAAGGACCCATCCATAAAACATTACATAGTTTGGAATATAATTAATAATTCTCATTGAGGATCTTTTTAGGATTATAGTTTTAGAGATTTAGAACATAACTATTACATCTCAAAATATTACAACGTATACACTTCTACTCAGTTTCCATTTTTTCATAAAATAAAAACTCTTAAAAAGAAAGTTGTCTATTTCCATGTTTTAGACAACATGTCTTTCATTGATCCCATCCTTGACCCTATTCTTCTTTAAGACCTGTGGGAAACGTTTCAAAAACATGGGATGAGCAAAAAAAGATGAGTGCGGGTTATAAAAAAATGAAAGAGAACATTAGATCACCAATACATACATAACATAAGCTCCTTAGCATATCTCATGATAAAATAATATTTATGAATAACACATAGTAATCACATATCATAAAGGTAACTTAAGGAATACATAACATACATAAATTCTAGCTATCACAGCTACATAGGGAGTCACATTTAGAATACCCATCACAGTATATTCCCTAAATCTTTTAGGAGAAATAGTAACATTTACCTCTATCACATTACCCAATGAATTGGAGAGCTATCTCAGGCTCACCTGCCCTAGGTTTATCACGGAACCACCCATATATGTAACAATTTCCAAGAACCATAACATAATCAGAACACATAAATTATTCATAATGGAAAGATAACATTCCCACATTGTAATAACAATATAACATTTTATGATATTGAAATAATTAATCCATTATAGAAACCATTTTCAATTAAAAAATACATAAAAAGATTATATGGTTTCTATTTTTATTTTAAAAACATTATGTCTTGTTAAGGAAGCCAAAAATCAAATAATACTTGCGGCGGCGGAAAAGGTCTTTGTCACCTCTTACGTAAAAAAAAGAAACATTCATTTTTGTCGTTTAGTAAAACTCTTCATAGAGAAAAGATTCTCTTTGAATGAAATGAAATGTCAAAAGAGTTTATACATCATATAAAATAAATTCATGTATAAATCAAAGGATTCTTCAATAAAAGAAGATTTAGACGAAGTCCCTTATAAAGACAGTATAGTTTGATTAAGGATAAATCAATAAAGTAATTATGTGTGACAAATATAAATACACCCAATATAAGTGGATTTTAAGTTTAAAGCAAACATAGGTCATTCACTCATATTCATTGAATGACATAATCATGAAGTATATTTTTAACCAAATGAATTGAAATTGGGTAAATAAGTTACCTTACAGATATTCGAAGGCTAACGACGTCACTTTAAAATTCAGAAAATGAGTTAATGAAAAATAAAAAGGGTATCTCATCACTTGGACATACAATTTACATCAATAAGGATATATAAGAACATATACCACCATAAAAATAAGTGAATTAAAAGACCTAACAAAAAAAATTCTTTCAAAAAGAGGAGGTTGAAAGGTTCCCTTACCGATTTGTGTAGCTTTCGAAACGTACCCCCATAAAAGAAGGATCATAAAATGAAGATGTAAATACCCATAAATTAAATAATATTACACAACTAATACAATCATGGGCAGTACACAATACAACACATGCCATAAATAAGTGGCGAACAATGGAAATCTCATGGAATTAAAAGCGAGACAAGAAATCTCTTACCTCATATCTGACTTGTCTTGTTCGTTTCTTTATATTCATGAATAATAATCCTTGCTCACTTTTTAATTGCTTAAAGAATTTCTTTAAATTTTATTATTCAATCCATATAATATATTATCATGTTATAATAATTAATTATTAATGTGAGTTCATATCATACGTTTTTTTTGATGTTCAGTACATGAGTCAAAAATGAACTTCTTTGAAGAAATTTTCCATGTAGTTATAAGTACATCATATTAGGAATGGTGTTCGTGATATGAATATCATATATATCTGGTATATATGTATTTAATAATACCTCATAATGTTTAGTGATAAGAAATAAAATGTACCATTCATGGAGATGGTAGGTCGTACGTACGCATGAACACTACTTTCATTGTTTGTCATAATAATGGACTTTAAAACTAAAGGAGACATGGATATATTATAATTATATTATAATATATATGTTATATAGGTAACAGAATTTCTTTAATTACATTATTTATAAATTCCATGATTGGGATGAATGAGTCACAACACTTGAGAGGGCGGTTTTCCACACTCCCTCATATGAAATTACCGCATTTGCACAACATGAAAAGCATAAATGTATGTTTTCAATATAAAATAAAGAAGTATATATAGGACATAAATATAATATATATTATTTATAAATATAGATCCATCATAATGGAAACAATGAAAGGTGTTAGGAGAATGTTGAACAATCATCGTTTCGTGAGGTGGTAATTTGCCATCCACAGAAACAGTATGTTCTTTAACCATTAGACGGAGGTGTGTGTAAGTTTAGGTATAATCTTTATCATTACAACATCCTAGTATATTGAGTATATTTTTTTATGGGATCAAATAACAAGAAGATAGTGGTGATTGATGAAGGAAAATAAAAGAAATGATCTCGAGAGAAGACATTACCTCTAAATCGGGAATCTCTTTTTTGATTTGAGACAAATGATTCCATTGAAAGAAGTATTCACAAAGTTAGGCTTCTAAGAGTAATAGAGGGATTTGGAGAGATAATATGATCAGATTATGGATTATCCCACGACTTGAGAGGTGTGGGTAGGGTGGTAGAGGTGGGGGCCTTTTATAAGAGGGAGGAGGGTCACTTTTGGAATGTCTTGAAATGTTACTTTATTTTAAAATGATTTTCGGTTTTTAAAGGTCCCAAAATGAAATATTTTTAGGATAAGGTGATAAGGGTTCTAAATACACCCATACAATTTGTTTTCCACATGTTTATGTTCTATAATTTACCTTATCTTTTCATTTTATTTAAATCATTCATTAATGAGTTAATCATTGCATCATCATTGTGTCATAATTAAATTTATTTACTTATTGTGTAAAAATTATAAAAAAAAATACCATGATGTATGAAATATTTTTATCCTTAAAATGAAAATTTATAGTCTAATATATCATTTATTTAAACAAATATAAATTTTTTAAATTAGGATATTAAAACCATTGTTATATTTCACTTCCTTTTAAAAGTAATGTCATAAATGTCACTATCACACCCATTTGACTCCATGGGCCCTCAAGTTTGGTAAAAAGATTAACATGGTCGGATATGACTCAAAAAAGAGTATTTGGAAATATTTTGGGGTTATCTTTTATTATTATGATATTATCCTTAACTTCCCGATTACTAATTAATCACGTTAATTAAAGATAATTACCGTCGTTGCTATTCATAATGTTCAAAAAAATCTTAATTACATAATATGGAACTTATGATTACAAATATGGAATCAATTTTACCAAATTAAAAAGGTAGAAATTGCAGTAATTAATTAAAAAATAATTCCCGTTGTCAAATCCAAAGAAGGGTTTTTAAGATGTAAAATATATCAAAAGATTGATTTGTTTTTACATCCAATTTAAAAGTGATATTACATCTATTGACCAAAATTGTGTTAAATGATAAAAAATAATTAAATTACACCTTAAAAAAATTAAAATAACAATCTAACTATATAAATAAATTGGATTAAAAGGCAGTTTTGTATTAAAATGCTGTATTTTTTACTATTCATTAAAAAATGAACATTATCTGGAAAATACAAAAAATCACCCTAAGCTATATTTGATATTACAAATTCAAAAATTATTACCATTTTACCAAATTCATAAAGTATAAGTTTCATTAATAAATTATATAGTTAATTCCCACTATCAAAACAAATTTAGTGTTTTTAAGAAACAATATCTATCAAAATATTGATACTTGTTTATGTCCATTTTAAAAGTGAAATTATTTCTGATGAACACCATTAGATTAAATGGTAAAAATATATTCATATTATACTTTAAAACCAATTAAAAATATAATATATCCATATAAATAAATTATATTAAAAGGGGGTTTTGAATTAAAATATAACAATTTTCACTATTCATTAAATAAATGAACTTTATCGGAAAAATACCAAAAATTTAAACATAGTTAATTTTGATGTCTTGATTCTAAAGAAGGATTTTATTTTTTCAAATATAACATATAAAAGTGACAAAATGTATACTTAAAATGGATTTTTCATTAAAATACGGTTAATCATCATTTAAAATAATATTAGAATATTTATGCTAAAAATTGGATTCATTAGAATTTTAAGCCTTTAACATTTATTGGATAAAAATAAAAATATTTAACAAACATTTATAATCACTTTTTAGTTAGTTCTGTTCATTCCCGCTGTTACAATGTCTTGGCATTTACTACAATTTACAATATTATTATTATATTATTAGTGTGCATCGTAAGATTTCAAAGAAGCTCGTTGTTGCGTATTGGGTACACCATCGAACATATCATCTCTTTTAAAGTAATATTTATATTTAATTAAAAAATATTAATAAATATGAAAATATCATATTCTTTATTTACCTGGGATGTTACATTAATGGTACAGAAATATAAACCTCATTGACTTACTTAAAAGGATATTTTGGTAGCTTTTAAATTTTACATGGATATATAACCTCTTTTTATCATGATTTAGATATGAAAAATAAAAAAATCATATTCTTATTAAATATCATCATGAATGAATAAAAATTTTAATGTTAATTTATTTTACTTCTTATCCATTATTCATTGACTTTATCATTAAAATATTTTATGAAATATAAAAAACTATTTAAAATGTAAAATATACAAATATTCAGTTAAAAGTGACTTAAATTTTAGTAAAATATCATAGTTGTTTACTCATGTAGTTGTTTTAATGATCATAAACACAATAATGTATTTATATATTAACTTATATGTGTTTAAATTTCTTTTTTTTAGTTGATGGGATAATAAGGAAACTAACTTAATGTGTCTACCAAAGTGTACATGGGGGAAATTTTCAAGTCAAACATAGCAGTGAATCACTGGTCAACTTCTTGGAGTAGACCAGAATGACCATAAAACAATCCAAACAGAATATAGAATATATAAATCCATATTCTAGCTGATGTAGGATCACATGTAATTTCGGGAGAGTTATATAAGTACAATTATTTTTCCTTACACACCGGCTTGTCAGTTAAATCGGTTGGGTTGCTGGTGGATCTATTTCAAATACCTCCAAGGAGAATTTATTTATGACATTATATAAACTTATAAAACCATTACGAATAATTAATGAACTTTACCTACCCATCACCATAGAAGTATATAAATAAATATTAAGGGGACTTGGATAATTATCTGAACAAAGAACGAAAGAAAAAAAATATTTATCACCCCTAAATTATCAATGATTCCTCGCCATGCTTAAAATATCTTCAAAGATTAAATCATTATAATACATTTCTAAAGAATATATTTTTAAATAATTAGTTGAATGAATAAAATAAATAATAACCTTTTAAAGGTGTGAAAATTATCATCATTAACCATGTTCAAATAAGATCCATAGATCTGTCATTAATTTTTCTCTATTTACACTTATTTTTATTAACCTGTGTACCATATCTTTACAACCACTTAGAATTCACCATTTTATTATCTCTATCTGTCTATTTATTTATATATAACCTTATTTTATATTCATAACTTTTATTGAGAGTTTAAATTCGAATTGAATTGGTTTTCCCAAAACCAACCATTTTACTTATTCCCCCATATATTTTTTTCATTTCATTTTTTCCATTCCAAATAAATGGTTATATTTGATTCATGTTTATCCTATAAATAGTAAATGAAATATTTTGTTCTTTGATTCATTATAACTAAGGTATTTTTTGATTTTTTTTAATTTCTTTTAAATTAAAATTGAATTGGTTTTCCCAAAACCAACCATCTCACTTATTCCCCCATCTGTTTTTTTTATTTCATTTTTTCCATTCAAAATAAATGGTTATATTTGATTCATGTTTCTCTTATAAATAGTAAAGGATTTATTTTGTTCTTTGTTTCATTATAACTACGATATTCTTTATTGTTTTTTAATTTCATTTAAAACCAACATAATATTTTATTTTTGGTTCCTAGATATTTCAAAAAATCATAGTGTCAAATAGAACCCTCTCAATACTTACTGAGGGGAGATAATGTAGGGGAACATCATATGTTATTTTCAAATATCTTTTCAATGTTCTCCTTAAATTTTTACCTTCCATATTTACATTCCCATTGTTAGTTTGGTTAATTATCTTATTTAACACTATTATTTTCTATGTTATTTTTAAATTAATTAATGATATAACCATATAACTTTTAGAATAATTTAAATTTATACTTATTTTTAATGAAAACTCACCCCCCTATATCATTTTTTATGAAAATTATATTAGATTAAACAATTAGGAATTTTTTCAACGGATATATTTTTGTTTACCTCAAAAAAATGGTAATAATCCTAACTGATTTCAATGTTAGCTATTTTAAAATTAGAATATAATTCCTATTCTTATTCTTCTATTTTTTAAACCAACAGAGTATTCATAAAAATCATATTTCAACCATTCTTGGTAGAATTAGTTACCCTTTTTGAAAAATTGTTATGTAAGAATATATTTATACTAAAGACAAAAAATATAAGTGTATGCCCAATTATGAAAAAAATATGTTAAACATAATAGAAACTCTTTGAATAATTCATATTTTGGTTTTTATAGAAATGAATTTAATCGGGTTTTTACTTGTAAAATGGCTAATGATATATGGAAATTGTGAGAACTCAGAAATAAAGAGAAAAATATAGTAAAATGTACTAGATTAGACATGTATATAAAATAATTTTAATGTTTCTATATGAATAATAATGAATACATTCCTAGTTTTGTTTCTCATGTTATTAATACCTAAAATGGTCATAATTATCTTGGTGATGAATTTTCTACAAAAAAACAGTGAAAATATCTTTTTGGTATAGAAATAAATTTGGCACCTAATGTCACTATAATCTTAGAAGCCAAGGACACAAATAAAATTTCATTGGAAGATCATATTTGATCATTTCTGACATAATAAATCACCAATAAGAGATAATATGAAAAAAATACTGAATAATTAAATAATGAAAAATAATCTAAAATAAAAATTACATTAAATGATATTAATGATTAATGTTTATCCAAAATTGAATCCTAAATTGAAATATTGATGAATAGATTTTTATAATTGAATAAAAGAGGAAAAAATTCCATTATTATCTGAAGAAAGTTCATATTTATATTTTGGATGAAATATTTTATTAATGTAATAAGAAGAGGGATATTAGATTATAGTTACTCGTAAATAAAAAATTACTCCAAAAATAATAAATATTAGAAATATCCTAATTTGTAAACATGGTGTTATAGTGAAGACTACCTTGACTCATCCCCCTCAATCGATATGAGTCTTAATTTCCTCAAAACTCATCCTAAGTATGGTTATGAGGTTAGTTCCCATATTTCCCAATCTCCTCCTCATTCATCCACTTCTTGTCTTTCATTCTATTTAGCTTGTTATTCATAGAAATAAAATGAACATGGAAGTTTCTTAAAGAACTCATTTCCAAATTTGAGGAAAATATAATGAAATAAAAATGTGTTCTTAAAAAAGAAAAATAATTTAATTTAAATGTACTTTTTCCTAAATAAAAAAATTGGTTTTGATTTTTCAAATAAAGTGGGTTCATCCAAAAATACTTCCCCATTAAATGGGATTTCATAAAATATGATTTGTAACTTTTTTTTTAAAACTTAGAATACGTTTTATGAATGTGGTTTTAAAAAATTATCGATACGGGAGAAAAAATTCTATTTTTCATTCATTCCATTTTCATAAATAAAAATCCTTTTATAATAATTTTGGGTTAATAAATATTTATATTCTATTATTTTTGGAAACAAATTCGTTTCAATACAATATAATTTAGTTCTAACACTACCAAAACCAAGATTTGGGTACCATAAGTCACTTGAGATTGATAACTTATAGGGATAATACACTAATATTTTTTATAAAATCATATTGTGCCTATAAATTAAATGTGAAAAAATTGTTTATCATTATTTATAATACTTTTATATCATAATAAAGATCTACATTTTTATATAAGTTATAAAATCCAAGATGTATATTATTTTTATATGATCTATTTTTTATATAGGTGGGTTGTCATAAATATCTCTTTTATTATTTACAATAATATCTTAACATGTTTTTTCTATACATGTGCTACCTTGAAAATAATTTTTTCATAAAATAATGCTTTAAATGTTTATCATGGTGAAATTTCATCTTAATTCATTGAAAATATTCTAAATTCATTTAATATCATTATTGTGATTTTAAGGATCCCTGTTTTAAAAAATATTTATTTTTAAGGGGGTTTTGATTATGTATTTAATTATTTTGGGGTTGAACCTAATTTTTTATAAATACATGGATTCTATATATTAATTATTTTTATCTATTTATATGTTAAACCATGATATTTTTAATATAGAATCCTGGATCTTTATTTCACACATAAATATAATTTGTTACATAAAATCTTCACTCGATTAAACATTGAAGATTTAGAGGTCTAGTGTATTTGTGGATTAAGAACATTACATAACAACTTAAAACATTAAATACACATCTTTATTGAAAATATCTTTTACATGACCACACATATTCCTTCGTACTTCGCATTCCATGGGATAACCTGAGGATATAAATGTAAAAATTTTGATATATAAAGCCCATTAAGGGAGTAAAAAATGCATAAAATGAATAATACAATACATTATAGGAAATAGGAATATCAATGGAGAATAAGAGAATCATGAACATAAAAGCATGATATACCATGATTATCATAACATATAAATGTGGAATCAACTTTTAACATGATATTAGCATGATCAGAGGTTCAATGCCAATGGAGCATGAGTAAAACATTCTTTCACTTGAATTATAACGAGTAAACCATGATTGAACTTGATGTATCATGATACTAATCTTTACCCAATTCATTGGAGCGTGATCTAGGTGCACCCTTCTTAATCATTCCATTTATTTCATAAGTGTGTGACATGGATCAAAAAACATGGAATCATTCAGCACCAAAATTTATTATGCGATAATGGAATGTGGAATATATACATGAAACTCTATAATCAATAAGTAAATGTTCATAATGGTGAATACCATTGATAGGGAAATAGGCATGGCATTCACTACACAATGACTTTTGCATAGAAAATTACAGAGCAATTTCAACAGCAAAACGACTTGAAATAATAATTTATAAAAATTGATGATGATAGAGAAAGGGGTATCTCATCATATGTAAATGAAACGGACAGTAAGGGGTAATATTGATATATTTCCCAACATGTGTAATGTAATTTAGATTCACAATATAAAATAATTACCTGAATGTAAACGAGATGAGAGAAATTCCTTAAGGAAATTCACTTGGTAACAGGAGTACATGGGTGGAATTAATGATAGGTAAAGAGGTATCTTATCATTCAAAAGTAATGAGGAATGTATGGGGGAGGTTAGAAATCATAACCCTACATTTTTAATTGAAAAAAATGTATAACAATATAATGAAATTCGCACAAAATGAGGAAGGAAGAATCCCTTACTGGGAAATGTCATCAGATAGGATTTGAAGAGGCTTGAGAGAGGATTCATGAGAGATTGGGGTTCCCAAGGAGGATTATAGAGAGTAGAGGGAATAGGTTTGTTGATCTCCAAATGGTTTGAGTGAAGAGAAATGGGAGATCCATTGGTTTTATATAGGAAATGAGAAGGAATTCATTATTATTTAGGTTTTGGACCCCACACATTATACTAATAAAAACCTCAAGCAAACCCATGGTTTTGGCCCATGGTATTTTTCCAAAGGGGATTATAACACAATATTTAATAATTCTAATGGCCTAAATTCTTAAAATAGTTGTGTTTCTTATGTGGAGGTGAATCACAATATCAAGGAAATCATTTTAAAATGTTAAAATGTTTTATAAGTCTTGGAGGGCCCACTACGGAATTGTAAAATAAATAAATAAAACCTAAAATTAAATTTTTTTAAAGAAAAAACATATATTGTACAAAAAACCCATTTATAGTATTTTATTACATCCCTATTGGGTCATTATGAGGTCATAAAACACAATATATATTTAACAGTATTTAATTTTCACCCAATAATTTGATTGCCTCTAAAAATTATAAAAAAATCACCATTAGATAATTTAGAAGTCCTGAATCCAAAAAAATATTAAATCTTTCTAATTAATTTTTTAGTGATTTGAATTTTTACTTTTAGTATGAAAACCAACATTTATCGAAAATTCATGGGTTTTGATAAAAACAACTTTCAAACCTTAATAATAATTACAATTGTATTTATAAAAATTATAAGATCATTTTTATTTAATAAAAAGAAAATATGTAATAATATTTTATTAAAATATTATTCATTTAAAAAATCCATTAATTAATCAAAATAGATTTCTCAATTTAATATTAACTAAAAATACTATTTGTGCTTTAAAAATCGTTTACAATGTAAATATATATTCATTATAAAAAAAATAAAGAACACAATAATGGTGATAGGGTATTTTTATATATCCTCTTATAACACAAACATAATACCTAAGGGTAAGGTGTGTGATGGCGATAGGCTCTTGGGGTGGCTTAATTTGTCACGACCCGTCCTCGGGGCCCATGTTGTGACTACCCCAAGCCCGCCTTCCATAGGACAGGGGATGGCGACTAGCACCAAGGCGTAAATCCCAGTAAAAGGGAAGGTATTGCCTTTGTAATTAAACCACAAACACCACAGAGCAAGCATGAAGAAGTAAACACTAAGTAAAAACTAGTACATCAGTAAGTGTGGAAAAGTATGTGGGATAGTATACAAACCCAAACTGAAAATAAAGTACAACTGGAAAGGGAAAACAGCAACTAAAAGGTAAAGCGGCAACGTCGAGCTGTCCACTGGAAATCCCACCTGATGGGTGGGTACAGATAGCCTCCACTGCTCCTCGGGTCCAGCCGACCGCTCCGAGTACGTCCCGCCCAGAGGTCCACCTCCAGGTACCGTCCTGCTCTGCATGCCTCAAAAACGATCAGCGTTGTCCGTCGTCTGCAACCAATACAACGTAGTGCGGGCATAGCCCGTGCATGGGTGAGTATAAGCTACTCAGTAGAGACCCCGAGACCCCCGAAGGTCTCCCAGAATCCACAAAGGATAATCCACAAAGGAATGATACAATCACGAAGTAACATCTGACACCGCTTAGGTATATGCCCATACATATACCTAAGTCATCAATTCTTGTTTCGCTCCAACATCCGAGCCCAAGTACAACCCAGTCAACACAGGAAATAAAAACGTAAATCCACACAGGATAGCACAAAACAATCCACAAAGAAAAGTAAAACATGATTCATCTCACATAGGTATACTTCTTCATATGACGATAAAGATGACCAGGTATTTCCACTAATTCATCTAAGCCGTCGGACCCACAAAGGATCGATAGGTACTAACCCCCGCAATGAACCACAAAGGATCTGACCCACAAAGGATCGATATGTAACTAACCCCTGCAATGACCCACAAAGGATCTGACCCATGAAAGATCGATAGGTAACTAACCCCCGCAATGACCCACACAGGATCGGACCCACACAGGATCTATAGGCGCTGGCCCACACAGGACCGTTGAGCACTGACCCACACAGGATCGGACCCACACAGGATCGGTAGCACTGACCCACAAAGGATCGCTGAGTGCTGTAGTCATCACCGTCGAATTCACTGAGGATCTCTGTACAGTCATCGTCGTCACAGTAGCAGTCGCAACCAGCTCTAGGGTTCCCGCACACAGCAAGCTCGTTCGGGAGGGTCTGCTCCACGAGCCGAGAGGCTGATACATCAAATGACACATAGTCCAGAGTTGATGTATCCAAAAGTTCCGTATCATCAATAGGAACTCAACGTCGCAGACGGCGTGTCAATCGAACGCCCAGTCTAAGAGTTATTGGCTTTTTCATTCCAGGGGCCCAGTTGGTTTTTAAAGAAAAACCAACCCGCCCGTACTCCACCTGCGTCCAAACCTCGGATGGAGTAAGCCAAAAGATCTGTCTCACTTATAGGAATCCACCAAAGTCGACGACACGTCAATCGGACGTCCAGAGCTCAAGATATGAGTGTTTCCGCTCCGAGGACCAGGTTGGTTTCGTATACGAACCGACCTGGACGAACCCAAAATATTCCTAAACCTTGAGTGTGATATACCGAAATGACTGTCTCAATCCAAGTATCGCATTACTGCTGACGGCGCGTTGTTAGGAGGCCCGTAGCTCAAGTTATGAGCAAAAGACTGAAAAGGTCCGAAAACGGGGTGTCTGGGCCCGGACCGACCAGGCCCAACCCCCTGGGTCGGCCCGAACCGGGTCGACCCGACCCGGCCAGCGTGGCCCAGGCCAGCCAGGGCGGCCCGACACAGCCTGGGCGTGACTCGGCCTGGCGGGTCGGCTCGGCTCGGCCCGACCGAGCAACCGAGCGAGGGAAACCGCGGGTGCGGGCGCACTGCCCCCGCGTGAAGGATCCACGACCCCGGTTGGGGCCGCATCTCACCAATGGACGCGGGAGCCGGCCGCGTCCCTTCCTTCGGTTCCGCGTGGTCGCGGAACCACTACCCGCCGCGGCCACTTCAGCTGCGGCGGCACCGTCCAGCGGCGCGGCGGCGACCCGCACCGCCAGTGGAGTCCACGGGCCATCGGAGATGCTCCAGTGGTCCGATTACATTTCCGTCTGCGCCGTAGCTCATCCCTGGTCCCGTTCTTCACTTCAGAATCAAAAAATCATCTCTGCGGAACATTTCGTCATCGTCCGTCGTTCCGCACACCAATAGAAAAAGGGAAGTGGGTTCGGACTTATTCTTTGGTCCGCACCCACTGCGTTAGCGGTTTGAAACAACACCATAATTCCCAGCAATTGATAAACCTCGACCCGCAATAATAATCCACGAACCAACATGTTAATTGGTTGGTCCGTGTTCTTGCCTTGGAGGAAAACAAACATGGGTATTATCATTTTCAAAACGACCCCTACCTCAACGTCTTCGTCGGACGCGAGTTCGTCGCGGAATTGACCGTCACGGAAGAAAAGGATCGTCGCGTCGCGGAAGGGCATCGCTGTCGCATGGTACTCAGTGTCGCATAGACAAACTCTAAGGATCAAGAACATACAGATTTAATTATAACAATTAAATCCATGTTGATGTTATAATCCACAAGGAATTAAAAGGAACACAATCCCCTACCTCAAGATGTCGATCAAAGATTGTCGTGGGGATGGAAGGTCACGGAAGAAGCGTCGGCATCGCGTCGCGTCGATCTCCGGGGGTCTGGTGTTCTTCATCGCCCTTTGTCGAAGGCCGGAGTTCTTCGCGTTCTTCGTGTTCTTCACGTTCTTCGCATTCTTCGCGAAGGAGGATGAAGGTCTTAAAGTTTCTGTCAAATCCTCTCAACGAACAATCCTCAAGAAGACAAGTGTTGGTCTTATTTCATTACATGCCAACAAACGATAATTAAAGATAAGTAATGAACAAATTAATTCATAGAATTAATTTCAACGAATTAACCTCCCAATTAATAGGAGTGTTTAAGTGTTTTAGATAATGCCCTCGTTGACTTTCATTAATGAGGAGTTCTCGCGGGTGCGTTACTTAGAGGAAAAGAAACGGTGGGGCTCGTGTGGGCCCCACCTCACAAATATCCTACCAAGAGGGTAGGATATTTTGGATTGCACCCTAACCGCTTCAACTCAGCTTAAGCATCTTTAAGTGGCTTTTATGTGTCTTTAAGTGAAATAAAAATAAAGTTGTCGCACCACTTTATTTTATTTCTTAACTTAACTCCCAAAAATTTAAAAACCACACCCGAGCAAAAGAAACTTTGGAAGAGGCATTTCTAAGAAAATACTGGCACTGCAATTCCATCAGTGCCCTTGGAATTTGATTCCGAGCACCGGTTCAAAATATAGAAAAACCCGCTCGTTCGTTCACTGAACGTACCCGAGCCAAACTTCGGAAAATGATTCCGGGCACACCGGGCCTCGGAATCAGGTGCTGTCAGAAACTGCGTTCTTGTAAAATTACAAAGATAATTATTTCAAAAAAAAATCCTTGAAATTTACGGGTCGTTACATCACTCCCACCTTAGGCCTTTACGTCCCCATAAAGATACATCACAAACTAGGGAAACAAATGTGGGTACTGAGCACGCATCTGAGCCTCCCTCTCCCAAGTGCTCTCCTGGAGGTTCCCGTGCTACCATTTGATGCGCACTCGAGGGATTGACCATCCACGTAGGACCCGCACCGGTCGATCCTTGATCTCCACCGAAACCTCCGCAAAATTCTCCCCATCATCAATATCTAGCTCCCTATGGTCAATGATGTGCGTCGGGTCGTGCATGTATCTCCTCAGCTCGGATACGTGGAAGACATCGTGCACCTGGTGCAACTGAGGTGGTAGAGCCAGGCGATAAGCCGCCTCGCCAATCTGGCTGAGGACCTGGAATGGTCCGATGAAGCGTGGAGACAAAGTGCCGCCCCAGCCAAATCTCTGTAATCCACATCGATGTGAGACACACAAGAAGACGTGGTCTCCATACTCAAACTCTAGTGGCCTCCGCCTCCTGTTAGCATAAGAATTATGCCGGCTC
Source organism: Viscum album (assembly GCA_963277665.1). Classification (NCBI taxonomy): domain Eukaryota; kingdom Viridiplantae; phylum Streptophyta; class Magnoliopsida; order Santalales; family Viscaceae; genus Viscum; species Viscum album. The sequence goes on from OY728157.1 coordinate 476,551,886, forward strand.
TGAGATGTCCTCATCCGGTCCTGGATGACCTGGACCTTCTCTGTCGTGGCCTGGACCATCTTTGGTCCCACATGTGCTGACTCCCTAGGGTTTGTCCAGCACAAAGGAGATCTGCAAGTTCGGCCGTACAATGCCTCATATGGTGCCATCCCGATGGTGGAGTGGTAGCTTTTGTTGTACGCGAACTCCACCAAGGGTAGGTGGTCCTCCCAGCTGCAACCAAAGTCGAGGACACATGCGCGGAGCATGTCCTCGAGATTCTGAATGGTCCTCTCAATCTGACCATCCGGCTGCGGGTGAAAGGCGGTGCTTAGACATACCTGCCTCCTGAACGCCTCTTGAAACCCCTTAAAAAGCCGGGAAGTGAAGCGAGCATCTCGATCGGAGATGATAGGTGATGGAACACCATGAAGCCATACAATCTCCTGAACGTAGAGATGTCCCAAGCTCTCCACTGAGCCCTGCTCTCTAATGGGTAAGAAGTGAGCCGACTTGGTGAGTCAGTCGATAATCACCTATGTGGAGTCGTGACCTCTGGAAGTGCGTGGAAGTACAGTCACGAAGTCTATAGATATCCCGTCCCACTTCCACTCCGGGACCTCCAAGGGATGTACCAAGCCTGCTGGTACCTGATGCTCTGCCTTCACCTGTTTGCAGGTGAGGCATCGAGAAATGAACTCTGCCACATCCTTCTTCATTCCTGGACACCAGTGCTGTCATCTGAGATCCTGGTACATCTTCGCCTCTCCAGGATGTACTACAAAGGGAGAAGTGTGAAACTCTCTCAGCAGTTCCTCCCATAAAGTAACTCGTACCAAGGTACGTCCTCTGAAAAGGATGTTATGCTCTGATCCAAAGGAGAAGCCATCATGTGCCTGTACCGAGGATATCTGTGCACGTCGCGTCTCACAGTTAGCGTCCCCATGTTGTGCCTCTCTTACCCGCTGTAGTAGTGGAGGAGTGACTGTGAGTGACTGAAAGAAGGATGCTTTATCCCTATCCACAAAGGATATCTGCAAGGCGGCTAGCTGCTCTATCACCTCCTCAAGTAGCTCAATGACCGTCCTCCTGCTGAGAGCATCAACTACTACGTTTCCCTTCCCATGAGTATAGAATATCTCAATTTCATAGTCCGGGAGGAACTCGATCCATCGCCACTATCTCAGGTTCAGGTCCTTCTGAGAAAAGATGTACCTGAGTCTCTGATGGTCCAAAAATACTGTAAAGCGCTCTCCCATCAGATAGTTTCGCCATGACTTCAAAGCGAAGACCACTGATACTATCTATAGGTCATGGGTAGCGTAGTTCTGCTCATGCGGCCTCAACTGATGTGATCCATAGGCAATCACTGCCCGATCTTGAATCAGGACACATCCGAGTCTGGTCCGTGATGCATCGCAGTAGACTACGTACCCTACTCCCTCCTCTGGCAACCTCAAGATAGGTTCGCTGGTCAATCTCTGTCTCAGCTCCTGGAAGCTCTACTGACATCTGTATGACCACACAAAGGGTTTCCCCTTCTTCGTCAAAGCTGAGAGTGGTGACACAACTCTGGAGAATTCTGGCACAAATCTCCGAGAGTATCCAGCTAGTCCCAAGAAACTCTGCACCTATGTCACGCTCCTAGGTGGATACCAAGATACCACGTCCTCGATCGTCGTAGGATCCACCGCAACACCCACCTCAGAGAAGACGTGTCCCAATAAGTGGATCTCATGTATCCAGAACTGACACTTCGAGAGCTTTCCATAAATCTGGTGCTCTCGGAGTGTGTCCAGTACAACAAGCAAGTGGTAGGCGTGCTCCTCCTCAGTCGTCGAGTATATCAAAGTGTCGTCGATGAAGACGATGACAAATCGATCGAGGTATGGCTGAATGATCCTGTTCATGAGGCCCATGAACACTGATGGAGCATTGTTTATGCCAAATGGCATAACCAAGAACTCATAGTGTCCATACCGACATTTGAAGGTCGTCTTCTGCACGTCCTCGTCTCAAACTCTGAGCTGATGATAGCCTGACCTGAGGTCTATCTTCGAGAACCACCGTACTCCTTTGAGTTGATCGAAGAGGTCATAAATCCTAGGTAGCAGATACTTGTTCCTCGCTGTCACCTGGTTCAGGTGACGATAGTCAACACAAAGTCGCAATCTCTCGTCCACTTTCTTGGCAAATAATATCGGGGAAGCCCAGGGTGAAACACTTGGTCGGATGAGTCCCTTGCCCTGCAAGTCCTCCAACTACACTCATAGCTCTCAAAGCTCAGCGGGGGCCATCTAATATGCTGGAGTGGATATCGAGGCTGTCCCGGGATACAGATCAATATAAAAGTCTACCTACCTACGAGGAGGTAGTCCTGGAACGCCGTCGGGAAAGACGTCCGCATACTGATCCACCACTGCAGGAAACTAGGACTCCGCACATCAACTGATCCTAGGATGAGGCAATCCAACTGATGAGTGATGGGCTGTCCTCTCCTCTGCGGAAGTCCATCCTGTGCTGCGAAGGCTCCCATCTCGCCGGTGAAGGTGCACCTTCTCCCGTCGGTGCATACACGTCGCACCTTGTTCCTAATACAGTCAATCTGTGCACGGACTGTAGATAACCAATCCATGCCCAAGATGACGTCATAAAGCGTCGATGCCACTACAAGAAGATCCCAGCCGAAGCTCTCTCCTCCTAGAGTAAGCTCACACAGCCGGCACCAGTGCGTAATCGTCGAGTCTACTCTCGTAGGAGTCTCTATCTATAAGGATCGAGCCAACGGCTCTGTCGGAATCTCCGAGCTCCGAACAAGGGCAGCAGCTATGAAAGAGTGACTCGCTCCTGTGTCTATAAGAACTGTATCAAGGGTTTAATATACACAGATCATACCTCGAATCATCTCGGGATCGCAGTGGTCGTAGGCCTCTGCTGCCTGGAGTTGTGCCTGTCTCTGCCCACCAGCTCCCTGTGGTCGAGGTGGACCTCCTAGTGGTGGTGGTGGTAGAGACTCAAAGCGTCTCCCACCACCTGCTGCTCGGCCAGCTCTTCTGCCTCGTCCGCCTCCTCCCTGCGGACCGCCATGATTGACCCTCTACCTTTACCTGGGTGGCCCCTAAACCGTCTGCTGCTCCTCGACACGGTGGGTCAGGCAGTCACGAGCCATGTGGCCCCGCCCGCTGCATGTGTAGCACTGCCCGCCTCTCGAAAGAATGGCTCCACGCTGTGTTCCCCGCACTGCTGAGCCAGTGTCCTGAGGTCATCTGCGTGAGGGTCTGGTCTGCCTGGACCCCTGAGTCATCTGTCGACTGCCTGCCGTAGAAGACTCTGCTACGTGCCACCCCGCGGTAGGTCTCACCGCTGATAAAGGATCATCAAGGAAGCTCTTGATCAAAAGGTCTCTCTCTGGTACTCCTGCCGGAGTCGGAATGCTGAGGGAGATCGATGATGCCATGATCACAAGTATCAATCCTTTCTCAAAGGTTCGGGACCTGAAGAATGGGTCTCGTACCACGTCTGTCAAGTAGCGCGAGAGATCGGTAAATCATGCCGAGTACTGGGCGACTGTCAAGCTGCACTGCCACAGTTGAAGAAGCTCCTGGATGCGCAACGTACAGAGGGTGTCTGGGATGAACTCCGAGCGGAAGAGGCTCTCAAAGTCCGTCCAGAGAAGTGATGCCTCATCATGCACCTGGAGCATCAAGCTCCACCATCGGCTCACTACTGTGTGCAGTAGGGTCGCTGCGAGGATCACCACGAGGTTTGCTGGTGTCCTCACTAACCGGAAAACACGTACAACTACCTCCAGCCAGTCCTCGGCTGCCTGGGGGTCCATCTCCCTATGGAACCTAGGAGGTCACTGGCGCTGGAACTCATGCAGTGCAATAAGGCGACGTGCATCGTCAGCGGCTGGGGCTGGAATCATCGGTGGCTCGGCGGTTAGAGGTATCGCTGGTGCCTCAGCTGTCAAAGCGCCCTACACCGAGGACTCGTCGCTCGGTGGGCTGTCGTCACGCTCAACTCTCAGAACCCTAGCTGGATGCCATCGTGGGGACATCCTGAAACAGGAAACAGATGCGCCACAGTCAGAACAGTATACCTGGTGAGCTGACACAAAGTAATCATAAAGAAAACTTGAAACACACACGCAATTAATGTTTTCGTGCATTAAGTCAGAAATTAGAAGTCAGGGTCCTAGTGTATGGATACGTCGGCCACCGCACCAACACTGGACTCCCTGGACTGATAACCACACCCAATACGCTAAACACTATTGCTTCACATAGAAAAATATCAAAGTCCTGAGTTCTGCGGTAGAACTGAACTCCTCTGATACCAATTTTTCACGATCCGTCCTCGGGGCCCGTGCCGTGAATACCCCAAGCCCGCCTTCCATAGGCCAGGGGCTGGCGACTAGCACCAAGGCATAAATCCCGGTAAAAGGGAAGGAATTTCCTTTTTATGTAAACTACAAACACCACAGAGCAAGCATGAATAAGTAAACACTAAGTAAAAACTGGTACAACAGTAAGTGCGGAAAAGTAAGTGGGCCAGTATTCTAACCCAAACTGAAAGTAATGTACAACTGGAAAGGGAAAACATCAACTGAAAGGTAAAGCCGCAATGTCGAGTTGTCCACTAGAAATCTCACCTGATGGGTGGGTACAGATAGCCTCCACTGCTCCTCGGGTCCCACCGACCGCTCCGAGTACGTCCCCCCCAGAGGTCCACGTCCACGTACCGTCCTGCTCCACAATCATCAACCACGATCAGCGTTGTCCATCGTCTGCAACCAACACAGCGTAGTGCGGGCATAGCCTGTGCCGGGGTGAGTATAAGCTACTTAGTAGAGACCCCGAGTCCCCCGAAAGTCTCCCATAATCCACAAAGGATAATCCACAAAGGAAAGATACTATCACAAAGTAACCTCCGACACTTCTTAGGTATATGGCCATACATTTACCTAAGTCATCAATTCTCGTTCGTCTCCAACATCTGAGCCCAAGTACAACCTAGTCCACACAGGAAAGAAAAACGTAAATCCACACAGGATAGCACAACACAATACCCAAAGGAATGTAAAACAGGATTCAGATCACATAGGTATAATTCTTAATATGACGATAATGATGACCAGGTATTGCCACTGATTCATCTAAGCCGTCGGACCCACAAAGGATCGATAGGTACTAACCCCCGCAATTACCCACAAAGGATCTGACCCACAAAGGATCGATAGGTAACTAACCCCCGCAATGACCCACAAAGGATTTGACCCACAAAGGATCGATAGGTAACTAACCCCCACAAAGTCCCACACAGGATTGGACCCACACAATATCGGTAGCACTGACCCACAAAGGATCGCTGAGTGCTGTAGTCGTCGTCGTTGAATCCACTGAGGATCTCTGTACAATCATCGTCGTCACAGTAGCAGTCGCAGCCAGCGCTAGGGTTCCCACACACAGCAAGCTCGTTCGGGAGGGTCCGCTCCACGAGCCGAGAGGCTGATACATCAATTGACACATAGACTAGAGTTGATGTATCCAAAAGTTCCGTATCGTCAACATGAACTCAACGTCGCAGACGGCGAGTCAATCGGACGCCCGGTCTGATAGTTATTGGCTTTTTCGTTCCAGGGGCCCGGTTGGGTTTTAAGGAAAAACCAACCCGATCATACTCTACCTGCGTCCAAACCTTGGGTGGAGTAAGCCAAAAGATCCATCTCACTTAGAGGAATCCACCAAAGTCGACGGCATGTCAATCGGACGTCTAAAGCTCAAGATATGAGCGTTTCCGCTCTGAGGACCCAGTTGGTTTCATATACGAACCAACCCGGCTGGACCCAAAAAAATCCGAAACATTGAGTGTGATATATCGAAACGACCATCTCGATCCAAGGATCTCATTGCCGCTGACGACGCGTCGTTCGGAGGCCCCTAGCTCATGTTATGAGCAAAATAGCGAAAAGGTCCGAAAACGGGGGGTCTGGGCCCAGACTGAAAACGTCCGAAAACGGGGGCTTTAGTCATGGAGGCTCCATCCGGTGGCGCGCCGGGGCGCTGCCGGTGGAGTCCAGGGGCCATCGGAGTTTCTTCGGTGGTCCGGTTTCATTTCCTTCTGCGCCGTAGCTCATCCCGGGTCCCGTTATTCACTGCAGAATAAAAAAATCGTCTCTGCGGCCCATTTTGTCATCGTCCGTTGTTCCGCACACCAAGAGCAAAAGGGAGGTGGGTTCAGACTTGTTCGTTGGTCCGCACCAACCGTGTTAGCGGTTTGAAACAACACCATAATTCCCAGTAATTGATAATCCTCAACCCGCAATAATAATCCGCGGACCAACTTGTTAATTGGTTGGTCCGTGTTCTTGCCTTGGAGGAAAACAAACATGGGTATTATCATTTTCAAAACGAACCCTACCTCAACGTCGTCGTCGGATGCGAGTTCGTCACGGAATTGACCGTCGCGGAAGAAAAGGGTCGTCGCATCGCGGAAGGGTTTTGCTGTCGCGCGGTACTCTGCGTCGCGTAGACAAACTCCGGGGATCAAGAACATACATATTTAATTATAACAATTACATCCATGTTGATGTTATAATCCATAAAGAATTAAAAGGACCGCAATCCCCTACCTCAAGATGCCGATCGAAGATTGTCGCGGGGATGGAACGTCACGGAAGAAGCGTCGGCGTCGCGTCACGTCGATCTCTGGGGGTCTGGCGTTCTTCGTCGCCCTTCGTCGGAGGCCAGCGTACTTCGTGTTCTTCGTGTTCATCGCGTTCATTGCGTTCTTTGTGAAGGAGGATGAAGGACTTAATGTTTCTGTCAAATCCTCTAAACGAACAATCCTCAACAAGACATGTGTTGGTCTTATTTCATTACATGCCAACAAACGAAAATTAAATATAAGTAACGAACAAATTAATTCATAGAATTAATTTCAACGAATTAACTGCCCAATTAATAGGAGCGTTTAAGAGTTTTAGATAACGCCCCAGTTGACTTTAATTAATGAGGAGTTTTCACGGGTGCGTTACTTAGAGGAAAAGAAACGGTGGGGCTCGTGCGGGCCCCCCCTCACAAATATCCTACCAAGAGGGTAGGATATTTTGGATTTCACCTTAACCGCATCAACTCAGCTTAAGCAGCTTTAAGTGACTTTTAAGTGTATTTAAGTGAAATAAAAATAATGTTGTCGCACCACATTATTTTATTTCTTAACTTAACTCCCAAAAATTTAAAAACCACACCCGAGAAAACACAACTCCGGAAGAATTGTTTCTAAGAAAATACCGGCACTGTGATTCCATCGGTGCCCTCAGAATTTGATTCCGAACAATGGTTCAATAGTTAGAAAACCCGCATGTTCGTTGACTGAACTTACCCGAGCCAAACTTCAGAAAATGATTCCGGGCACACCGGGACTCGAAATCAGGTTCCTTCAGAAACTGTGTTCTTGTAAAATCCAAAGAAAATTATTTCAATAAAAATTTCATTGAAATTTACGTGTCTTTACACAAATAACATCACTTGTGTGACAATATCTATTAACGTCCACTTTTCTCATTGGTGGAACTGTTCAAGATTAACGTGTTGTAGCATGTCTTAGGATTGGTCAAGAGAGAATCCCAGTGATTCCACCCCCTTTATGAGTTTCTATAAATGGGCTTCATATGGTGTAATTCCATTGGATGAGGTCATCGCTTCCTTTAGATGAGTAAATTAGATTTTTTAAAGCACTATATTTTTACTAATCATGTTTTCCCAATTCAACGACTATATTACAGACAATGAAAATTATTAATGGTCTTTTTAAATCCAAAAAACATAAAACCAAGGATGTGTATATTTTATATAACCATTTTACATAGTAATACATTTAATTAGATAAATAGGAATTTTCATTAATAAAAGATTGGGTCATTACAATATTACCCCTTAAGAAATTTCGCACACAAAATTTCCTTTTCCCGTATGAAAATTGATGAGGGTAACTCCACTTCATCAATTCCTCTAATTCCCACATTTCTTCTTTAAACAATGGTTTTTCCACAAAACCTTGAAAGGGGGAATTTTCTTATTCTGTAGAACTTTTTCTCTACGATCTAAGATATTTAATGGATTCTTTTCATAGGAGAGGTCATTCTCCAAAGGTAAAACCTCTGTATTGAGTACATGTGATGGGTTAGGTATGTACTTTTTCAAGAGTGATACATAGAATACTTCATTTACTTGAGATAGGTTCGTTGGGAGTGCTAGTCGGTAGGCCACTTCTCCAAGGTGATCATGGATCTCAAAAGGGCCAATATAACTTGGACTAAGATTTCCCTTCTTCCCAAATCTCATAACACTCTTCCATGGTGATATTTGTATTAATACCAGGAGTCTAACATAAAACTCTAGTTATCGTTGATGATTATCAGCACACCTCTTTTGTTAACTCTAAATAGCTTTAATATGTTACTGGATGGTCTTAACCTTCTCTACCATTTCTTCAACAATTTTTGGACCTAAGATTTTTTTCTCCCCAACTTCATTCCAACATTACAGTGTTCAACACCTCTTGCCATAAATTTCTTCATAAAGATCCCTTTGTATTCTTGAGTGGAATCTATTTTTGTATGAGAACTCAACCATAAGAAGATGTTGATACCATCCTCCTTTGAATTCCAAGGAGCGTGCTCTCAACATGAACTCATGTTTTTGGATAGTCCACTCATATTGGCATTAAATTTTAGGATGATAAGTCATATTAAAGTTCATATCATTATTTAATGTCTGTTGAAAAATCTTCCAGAACATAGAGGTGAATATTTGATATCGATCAGATACAATAAATAGAGGTACTCCATGCTAACTTACCACTTCTCTCATGTATATCTGTGCGGGTTGTTCCAATTTGAAATTCTCCTGAAATCAATGAATTGTACAGTCATTCTAAGATGATCCACAATAACCGAGATATAATTGCATCCATTGGATGTACTCATATTTTTGGTGATAAATTCCATGGTTATATTCTCCCTTTTCCATATTGGTATGGGGAATGGTTCCATCATCCCCTTAGACATCAGCCTCTCTCCCTTCACTTTCTAACATACCAAACACATTAATGTATATTCAGTGATCTCCTTTGTCATTTTATCCCACCAATAATGCACTTGGATATCTCGATACATATTTTTGTTTCATTGGTGGATGGAGAAATTTGAACTATGTGCATTATCCTAAATTGCAGTCTTTAACTCTTGATTTGGTGGAACACATAGTCTTGACCCAAATCTGATAATTCCTTCTTAATTACCATCAAAATCCAAGTATTTATCTTTGTTGATATTTTCCACATTCTTCTTAATTACAACGTCATCCTTTTGAGAATTATTTACACATTCTAAATGATATGGTTGAAAAATCACTTGTGAAAGGATTGATGATGTTCCCTTATTTATGATTCTCATTTCCATATTCATCAAATCTATGAAGATTAGTTCTTTTTAAATTATCATAAATGATAGAACCACTAGGTCCTTTATACTTATAGAATCATCCACCATGTTCCCTTTCGTAGGATTGTAGTGGATTGAGCATTAATATCCTTTTATCATCTCTAGCCATCCTCAATAGTTCATATTCAACTATTTTTGTGTGAAAATATACATGGGGATTTTTTGATCTTTGAATATTTCACACTTATCTTGAAAAAGGTAATATGAAAAAAAATTAAATTAAAGATTACTACAGCCAACTCCAGATCATGTGTTGGATTGTTTTTCTCAAGAAAATTCAATTTCATTAAATCATATGAAATTACTTTGTCATTTATCATCAACACATAGCTCATTCCCGTCTTTAAAACATCACTAAATACCACAAAAAGGTCTGTCACTTGTGGGTAGTGTGAGAAAGGGTGCAGTGATAAGACTCATTTTCAACTCCTTGAAGATATTTTCACATTAATCACTCCATGTAAACTTTACTCCCTTATGTGTTATCTTGGTAAAAGGGTTGGACAATCATGATAAATTTCTCACAAATCAGTGCTAATATCTAGCTAACCCTAGGAAGCTAGGGATATCCATCACTGATGTTGGCCTAAGACATCCCTCAATTGTATCTATCATAGAGGGGTCTATAGATATCCCATTTCTTGTGATAATATGACCAAATAATGAGACTTTATATATCCATAAATCAAACAAGATGTACTTTGAATAGATCTTATCCATTTGCATGGTCTCTAGTACAATGATTACATTCTTTTCATGCTCCTCCTTGGTTTTGGATTATATTAGAATATTGTCTATATAGACTGCCACAAATTTGTCAAGGAAATCTCTAAAGACTCTATTCATATTGTTTAGGAACATTACTTGAGCATTAGTGAGTCTGAAAGGAATTACTATGAATTCATAGTGCCTGTACCTTGTACGAAAATCAGTCTTAGGGATATCCTCCTTCTTAACACTTACATGGTAATATAATGGCCACAATTCCACCTTGGAGAAGTATTGTGGTCAACATAGAATATTAAAAATTCATCAATTCGTGGTAGAGGATACTAGTTCTTTATTGGGATTTGGTTGTGCTCACGATAATCGATGAAAATAAACATTGACCCATCATTCTTCTGGATGAAGAGGACTGGTTCTCTCTATGGCGAAGTAACATGGAATATTAACCATTTATCTAGATTCCCCTATAGTTTTTTATTTATGTCCTCATGATCCACAACATCCATTCTATACAGTGTCTTGGATATTGGCATTTCCCTACGTATACGATCAATTGAGAATCCAACATCTTTTCTAAGAGGAAGACTAGGAAATTCAACATGAAACACTTCAACAAATTCCATCACAATAGGCATGTCTTCAAGGATGGTTTCTTCTATAACCTCAATAATCTGAGCGAGATACGTGTTCTGATAGGGTATTATTGTTCATGCTTGAGATGATGGTGCTAAAGAAGATTCATCATCATCCTTTCACTTTTAGAGAATTGGGGGACAATTCACTATATAGAGAGTGATTTTCCTATCACGGGAATTTATGTTGGATCTATATATGTAAATCCAATCCATGCTATGAAATTAATCAAATTCTATAATATGGTGTCACAAACCACCACAAGTTAACCCTGAACTGGTCATATAGGCCAGCCCCTAACAATTCCTCAGAGGGATTCCTGATCCTCCCAGGATGGTGAGAAGCATCAAGGGAACCAATAGAGTACCCAAGGTATTGGTTTATATCAAATATAAACAATAAAACAAACAACATAATAAAATGGAAAACCCAAAAGACATTTTCATAAAAATTGAACTGAACATTATTTTCACAAGAGACTAAAAGTAAAACTAAACCTACAACTCAACTGAACAAACCTGATAACCAATTAACTCCATGTGACCCCTCTAGTCACTATCCAACTCAATGATCACATGTTTTCCAAGGAAATCAAACTCAAGTTGAAACCTACACAAGGGATAAAAACAGAAGAAGACTATAGGTGTGAGTATTAAAACATAGTAGGTTAGCCTGATATTGAATTCCCAATGCACAACCTTTTAAAAAAAGAAATATCAATTTTACATATTAAATACAAGATCTAATGGTATGTTTTCTAAATGAGGTCCCATTATATAAAAAAATTACTGGAAAAAAACATTCATTCTTTATAAACAAGAATTTTAGTAACAATTTTCAAAGATGCGAAACTTCCAAATGAAACTAGTTTTCAAGAGGGATTCTTTAAAGAATGTACACATTTAAATAAATTACACTCACTTCTGAATTTACCAACCAACAACACATTGTATGATGATAGTGAGTACAAAATAACCAATGTTAACAATTCAAGGGAACACCCTTAGGCACTAGTTAGTTGTGAGGCCCAAGTACCTTGTATATCGATGAAAGTAACTATAATAAATATATGTTCTCATGTATAGGAGACACTAGTATGAAGCATACCCATAACCTAGTGGTCCCCCATGATCATCAGAATCTTATTTTAGTTTGTGTTGTCATCACCAAACATTCTATGTGATATAGGGGGCCCAACGCCATAGAATCAATAGAATACTAGTACACGTCATCCCACCTAGATACCTAGGATTCCCTTTATTTATCAATAAAGTTTCACATATTATAAAATACAAATTTCAAATCAAAATTACATTCCCAAACCATAAACACACAAACATCCCCCAAAATTTATTCACATTTCTTTCACAAATCAAAAAACACTAAAAAGTTGCAAAAAACAATTTCAAGGAGTGTATTGAGGCTTTGCACATAAAACTCCTTCAAAAAAACTCTTCTAAGTATAAACACAAAACAAAACCACACCCAAATTTTATTGAAAGCCCTAATTCATTTAATAAATTCATTTTATGGACCATAATATAATCCCAATTGACACAACATGGTATATACATGTAAAACACTAATTCTTCATTTTTAGGAAAGACCAAACGGGCCTTTAAATTTTTTTTCAAAACAATCATTTTACAAAGTTATTCATTTAAATTTTATTAAGTAGGTGTATAAACACCATTGATAGCAATGAACCATAATCATAAATCCCTTAAAACACTCAGGTTACATATTCAAAACACAACCATTTTCATAATGATGTCAAACGGGCCATTTTTCGGCAACTCGGCCCAAAACATGTTGTAAACCAAAACCCATTTTTTAAAACCAAATACAAATTAGAAAGCCAAAAAAGGATCCAAAAATAATTTTTTCCATTCTTCCAATGTATTTATAAATCCAAACAAATCATTTTAAATTGCACTAGGCACAAATAAGCCTATTGAGCAATTTATCGAACACATAACATGAACTCTTTGACAAAAGAATTTAATTTATGTACATAAAATGTAAAAAAATTCAATTTTCATTAAATAATTTTTTATGATAATATAAAGTATTAAAAATACCATAAAACAAGTGTGAAATCTCGTGGAATAATTTATCAATCAAGAGGAGTGTACATTTATACCAAAACAACTATATTTTTAACACAATAAGGCATAAAATATCATTTGAACAGAAAAAAATTAAATACAAGGTTTCATAGTAGTCGATATAATATAAATAAGGTTATAACATCATCATAATTATTAAACATAAATGATAAAGACTTGTGCATGAGATATACTACCTTAAATCTGTGGAGGAAAGGAAAAACACACCCGAAATCACCAATTGTAGTTTCCAACACTCTAGACCTAAGAATCACACCCGAAGCAAACTGAACCCCAATAAAAATAATTCAAAAACAGTAACCTAGGCCGAGCATGACCCGGGTAGAAGAGGAAACCTAAATAAAATGGAAGGAGAAGGAAGAGGGAGAATAAAGTAGATGGAATCTGATAGAGTGCTGTTGTGGGCTCCCTCAAATGATTAATGTGATTTTGGGGTACTTAGGTGTAGCAGAGTGGCTGACCAAGGTCGTCTCTCAAAGGAGGAAGTGAATTTAACAACTTATTAAAGGTATTATAAAAATAAAATAAAAGGGAATAATATAAAAACACTAATTTAAAGTATTGGGTTTTTTTATAGTTTATGAATCTAGAAGTAGTTTTCTGGAAGAAGATTGTATATTTTTTTGTTTTTAGTTTTGAAAATAATTTCGATTAGAATGACACAACAAGAAGATGTTTTTTTAGAAATCTTTTTTAAAAGGCGTAATCGATCTAACTATACCTCTTCATTAAATTATTAATCATTATCATTTAAATGAATATCCAATTAATTATGATCCCCTAATTTGTTATCCCTCGAACCCTACGGGAGTTAACATAACCACAAAGATGAAATTACTTAAACCCTAGGCTAGCTTCGGAACACGCAATCGCAGCACCCTGATTTGATTGTTGTTCTAAGGATAGATTATGGTCAGTGGTGAATTAGAGAACATATCCATTCTTGAAATGAGGATGAATTGTGTTTAGGGAATATATTTTAACTCTTAAAATTTATCCCATGTGGTCTTGTATTACCGATTAAGATTATGCTCTCACAATTTACACAAAATCCCGACCTCACATGTTTTTTTGTTAATTGTTCAATTTATTTCTTAGTTTCTTGAAATTTAAAAACACAATTAATGGATCATATTATGTGAATTACAGTATCTCATTGAATAAAAATAATTAAATGAAGAAGGTAGAAGATATATCGATTACTAAAAGACTACTCTTCCATGGGTGGCGTAATCATCGTAGAAGCGTTTTGCATGTGCAATGGTTTATAATGGGTATAACCCAATAACGCTTCTACTCAATAACTCTAGCCCAAAGTGGAAGATTAAGAGAAGAAGAAATTTAAACAAAATAGAAGAAAAGAGAAGAAATAATAGAATAACAAAGAAGTTTATTACACAAATGAAAACATTACAAAATGAAGAAGAGAAGGAGGCTTCGATGAGGGGATCCTTGCTTCAAGAGCTACCCCTCTTACGAAGGTTGGATAATTTGGGTGAAACAAATTATCCTCTACCTACAATCCCCAAATGCACGTCCCCACCCCTCCAAATGAGAAAAACTCCAATTTATAGAGGGGAGGGGAGGAGAGGTTACAAATGGTTTCAAGTGTGAATGTGGAAATTCGGACAAATATTTTATTCCAACTTGAACCTCCCATTTGACCTCCAAAACGCGTGAATTGACCAGCCTTCCAGAAGGATGATTTGTACCAAATCTTGTCCCAGAGATTTACTAAAATTGTGGGCTCAATCAAATCCCTGATGAAGAACTTATGGCCCAAATACAGAATCCATGTCCATTCTACCGAGTCCAGCCCGCCATTGGATTAATGTCCCATTTACCCTATCCAAATGCACTCTTTAGCTCTAGTTTCCTGAATTAAAGTTGTGGAAAGTTAAGTTAGGAACACTGTTAAAAATGTTCAAATTCAAATAATAAATATAAAAATATTTATCTTCGAAATACTACAGTGCACTATTAAGGGTAAAACTGGAATTTTCACCAAATTTTCAAATGAATGATCAAATCCCAAATATTTTATAAATAAACATATTTAGCACAATGTGGGGAAATTATATCTTTTATTAACAATAAAATATTCAACAAAATAGTGTTTTATCAGAATCTCACCATGGAAACTAAAGAACTCTTCATATTCCATTAGATTTGGGACTATAATTGAAAGATAATGGAATCGAACATCTTGGATACTATTCATAGTACTGTAAGAAAGAATGAAATTTGATTTGGGGTTAAAATATTAAAAGATAAAGTATTTAAGAAAGAGACAGTTTACCTTATAAAATCTAGACGATTCATGAATCTTGAGATGTTTCTCCCTAATACTCGAATAATATGAGATCCAAAGAGTAAATATCAACAATGGGAGTGAAGCGAGGTATCTTGGGCTCAAGTGGGATGCAGAATCACCAAAAAATGACAAAAAAATAAAAAATATATAGATAAACAAATTGTTTTTTGAATACTAGAAATGGGCCAATGGGCTGGCCCAATACCTGAATAGATAACCCAAATGCACCATGGTTATTAATTATTAATTGGTCCAAAAGGATATGTAAGATTAAAAATGTCAGGGGAGACAAAATAAAAAGTGGTAGGAGTCAAAAATTTTAAAAAATGAAGGATTTATAAAAGAAACAAAATATGCTTTTAGACCTGGAAATGGGCTCAAGGTTTAGCTCAAATCATGAGGTTACCACCCTTTCTAAAAAAACTCCCAAAAAATAATTGAGGCACCCAAAGATGGATGATTAGATATATATGACACTTCAAAACTCAACATTAATCTCACCCAGGACCCTGGAAAAAGAACTGAATTTCCAATGAACCATATCAAAATAAAGACATGAAAAAACGGGTGTGACAATTCTCCCCCCATTAAAGCTTTCCGCCCCGGGAAAGACATATCACTTTCTATATTAGAGATCAAAACCTAAAGATTCCTTATAAATATGATATTTCCTATCAATCCAAGTAAGTATCATTCATAATTAAAGTAACTTAAGAATATTTCCATAGAAAAAACACTAAATTACAACCACTTCCTGAGAATCAACTAATGGATCGAGTTACAACCTCCAGAACCAAATTAAGAACCAAATTGTTAGGCCTTCTCCCAATGAACACAAATATCACCCAAACCAAAGAGAACTCACATAAATAAAATATTTCATGGGAGTATGTAATGGACTCCCGAAAAATAAGAAACAACTAGCAGTAGAGAAGTACATAGGATGAGAATCCATGAGACCCATGGTTGGTCTCCCCACCATTAGAAACCAACTAGAAATGAACAAAAAAGAATTAAAAATGAGCTAGAATGGGGCCTCACTCACACAATCCCACCAAAACTCTCCTGTAACAACCTACCAACCCATGTTGAGAGGAACACAACATGAAAATTTAAGATACCCACTCTCGAATGGAGGTGGCATGAATTGGCCAATACTTTCTTTACGGATCCAAACCCCCAAAAAATAGGGAGGGGAGGGAAGGGGACCCAATCATTTGGACATTGAAACCACGAAAAAAATAAAAGGAACTACCTCAATGAAATGGTAGAGGTATGAGATTAGAAATAATACCCACAATCGTATCACTCCGGACTACATGTTATCTTTACTCCAAAACCTATGGGTGGTGCTCTGATGGATGGAGCATCTATTACCTCGCAATCAGGCTTTGAAAATTACCAACATGTACTTCATCCCTTAGTTCCACACAATACCACATAAAACTCTTAGGAAGAATCAAAAGATCAAGAGACACCATGAATCTCTCTTCCTCAAAAACACATTTTTACCCAATCAAGAACATAGAGATACACAACATTATTTTCTGTCACTCTGAATGAAGAGAAAAATGAGAAAGGTACACAAAAACACCCACTAAACATCAGTGAGCACAACTACAACAACTGAGAGAATCAACACAAATGGAAGGAACTTTAAATGGCACCCAAACAGCTCTCTATTTCAACAAACAAGGTGAGGTATCATTATAAGAGGTGTATTTAACATTTGAAACAAATCCTTAGGTTAATAAAATTGATATGATGTCAATGGAGAACCTTTTGTGGCCATATTACAACATCCAACACATCTTTAGAAACCCACTGAACATTACCCTAATACCATGCCACCAATAAGATCACATCTCAAGACGTAATAAGAGTATGAATTCGAGATCATTAGTAAGAATACAAAATATAAATCACTTACAAGACATAGGATAAACTATCCACATAACAGTCAGATCATAACAAACACAATAGAAATTCAGCTCAAAACAATTTTGAAAAAAAACTAACTTGGTGGATTTTCACATTCACCAATGGTGATTCATCAATTCTCAGTGACATGAACATTTACATGCCACCTCGGGCACTCAAATACCATGCCATACCGGCCATTTATCCATCTATTAACAAATCCTAGCTTGTGAGAACACATGAAAACACCGAATACAAAAAAGAAACATCATCATTACAAAACATAATCGTCTACCTTCCAAAGTCACATTAACCACCAAATCAAAAACCATTTTCTGATTACACAAGACAATTCACTATTCATCAAGAACCTTTTGATTAAATAAAAAATCCATTTCATTTTATAGAACATCCATAAACAACCATTCTATTTCAAATATCCCTTTCCCATTTAAAAAATTCAGCAGGGTTTCTTTTTATAATCTGATGGCCATTAAGACCAATTACCCTTATAGGAAAACACCAAACGCTCAAAACCAATTCATTAGATTCATAAAAATTTAAACATCCCAAAACACCCCATTTAAAAAATGATTCAGTATCACCATAAAATGATTCACACTATAAAAAAATTATTTCAACAAACCACATGTTTAGATTAGGGAAAATCCAATCTCATTAAATCATTTACACTTCCTCCCCAAAATACATTTCAAAAAAGAACACAGACTTCCAAAACTATTCTTATATTTATTTTTTGAATTCCCCATTTTCAACTTTACAAAATAAAATCCTTCAATTAAATCCCATTTCCATAATTCTCACATATTAATTTTCAAAACAAAAATTCATAATTCAAGAATGTTCCATGAAGCTCACAAAAGGGAACTAGTAGTAGTGGGTGACTTGAACATATGATTGGAGGCCATATGTCAAACACAAAACCAACACAGAGAGACTTATTAGGAAAATTCCCAACTCCACATGGCTTTACAGGCCTTGCGAGTTCAGGGAGGCCACAATTTAGACACCCCTTGTCATATCCCAACACCAAAAAATCAAAAGAACGAAGGACACTAATAAAAGTGTACATCCCATGGAACCTCGAGGATCAGAACGGACAATAGTTTTCGACACTCTTCCCGCACTTACCCATCATATCTCAACAATCAAACTCTATCTACCATAACATCCCCCTAATAACAAGGTCACTCTAAAAATAAAGGTATGATAAGATTTGATCCCCCTTTGATACCATTTTGACACGAACCAACCCGAGTCGACCATGAACCGGTCACCCAGGCCAGCCCGCGACAAGTCCCAAGAGGCATTCCCAGTCCTCTAGGGATAGTGAAAAGCACCGACAGATTCAATAGGGTACACCAAGGAATAATTTCTCACATATATAAACAATCAATAAAATATCATAAATAAATGGACAACCCAAAATACGTTTACATAAAAATTGAACTGAACATTATTTGTACAAGAGACTAAAAGTAAAACTAAACCAACAACTCAAATGATTAAACCTGATAATAAACTAACTCCATGTGACCCCTCTGGACACTCTTCAAAACAATGATCACACATCTCCCAAGGTGATCGAACTCACGTTGAAACCTGCACATGGGTTAAAAAGTGAAGAAGACTATAGGTGGGATTATTAAAACCCAGTAGGTTAGCTTGATATTCTAATCCCAATGAACATAATTTAAAATATAATAAACATAAATTTTTAGATTTAAATACATGATATAAAGGTATTTTTTCCAAATGAGTTCTCATTCTATCAAAAAAATTACAGAAAAAAAACATTCATTTTTTTAAACAAGAATTCTAGCAACAATTTTTGAAGAGGTGCAACTTCAAAATGAAACATGTTTTCACAAGGGATGCTTTAAAAAATGTAAAAATTCAAATAAATCACAAAAAATATTTAATTTACCAACCAATCACACCTTATGATGACTGTGACTACAAAAATATCCAATGATCACAAGTCGCGGTAACACCCCTAGGAACTAGTCAGTTGGGAGCCCCAGGTACCTCGTATCTCTATGAAAGTAACCATAATAAAAGTTTGTTCGCATGGACATGAGCCACTAGTAGGGATAATACCCATAACCTAGTGATCCCAAAATATCATCATAATCATATTTTAGTTTGTTTTTTCATCATCAAGCTTTCTATGTGAAACCGGGGCCAAAACCTAGGGGACCACTATCATACTAGTACACATTCTCCCACCTAGATACCTTAGATTCCCATTAGTTCTCAATCAAGTTAAAGATAATATAAAATACACATTTAACATCAAAATTACATTCCCAAACTATAAACACATAGAAATACTATAAAATTACTTTACATTTCATTCATGAATCAATAAACCAGTTACATTTTTCACAAAACAATTTCAAGGAGTGTATTGAGGATTTTCACATAAAACTCATTCAAAAAAAACTTTATGTACAATCATACAACAAAAATATACCCAAACATATTTGTATTCCCTAGAAACATTTAATAAAATCATTTTGGGGACCATAAATCAATCCCAATTGACACAACATGGTATATACATGCAAAACACCCATTCTTCATTTTTAGGAAAGGCCAAACATGACTTTAAACATTATCTCAAAAACTAACATTTCACAATGTAATTCATTTAAATTTTATTAATTTGGTGTATACAAACCATTTATAGTAGCAAAACATATTCATAAATCTCTTAAAACACTATGGTTTCATATTAAATACACAATCATATTAATAAGGATGTGAAACGGGCCATTTTCTGGAAACTCAGGACAAAACATGTTGTAAACCAAAAACCATTTGTTTTAAAAACAAAATAAAAATAGAACAGAAATAAAAGGATCCCAAAATAAATTTTTCCATGTTTCTTATATATTAATAAATCGAAACAAATCATTTTAAATTTCACTAGACACATAAAATCCATTTAAGAAATTTACCAAACACATGGCATGTACTCTTTAGCAAAAAAAGTATTTTAAGCACTTTAAAAGGGAAAAAATACCAGTTTCATTACATAAATTTATTCATTCTACTGAAAAATATTAAAAATACCATAAAAAATTGTGAAATCTCATTGAATAATTTATCAAATAAGATGAGTGCACATTTATACCAAAATAACTATATTTTTAACAAAATATGGAATAAAAAATCAATTTCACAAAAAAAAAATTAAAACCAAAGTTTAACAGCAGCAAATATCATATACATAAGGTTATAAAATCATGAAAATGATGAAACTTAAATGATAAATACTTGTGCAATGGATATCCTACCTCAAATCCGTGGCAGAAAGGAAACACACACCTGAAATAACCCACTGTGGTTTCCAACACTCTAGACCTATGAAGAACCACCCTAAACGAACCAATCCCCCATAAAAAATCATTCTAAAATAGTACCCTAGGTCGAGCATGACTAGCGGAGAAGAGGAAACCAAAATAAATTATAAGGAGAGGGAAGTGGGATAAGAAAGGAGAGGGAATCTCACCTTTGAAACTAAAGGACCCTTAATATTACCGTATATATGCACCCTTAGAGGAAAGTAAATGTAATGGAACTTAATGGAGATTCTCCTTAGTCCTAGAAGAACTAGGGATATTTTATTTGGGGTAAAAATAGAAAAAGATCAAGTATTTATGAATGAGATAATTTACCTTAGAAAATCTGGATGATTTCAGGAATCTTTAGAAGTTTCTCACTAATAGTCGGCAAAGATGAGCACCAAAGAGTTAAAATAGACAATGGGGGTGCTCCTAGATACCTGTGGCTAGATTAGGAGGAGTAATCACAGAAAATTACCAAAAAAGTAAAAAAATATATAAAAGAAACAATTTTTATTAAATAGGAAATGGTCCCACGGGATGGCCCACTACCTGAATAGATAAGCCAAACGCACCATGATTATTAATTATTAATGGGTCCAAAAGGATATATAGGATTAAATATGTTAGGGGAGGAAAAATATGAAGTGGAATGAGTCAAAATTTTAATAAATTAAGGATTTATTAATGAAACAAAATATGTTTTTAAAACTGGAAATGGGCTCACAGTTTGGCTCATATCATGAGGTAACCACCCATTCTAAAAAAACTCCCTAAAAATAATTGAGGCACCCAATGATGGATTATTAGCTATAAATAACACTTCAACAGTCAACATTAACCTCACCCAAGACCCATTAAAAGGATTAGGATTTCCAAAGAACCAGATCAAAACAATGATATGAAAAACTGGGTGTGATAGAGGGAGTATGACGAGATTCATTGGGAATTTCCAACCTCAAATTATGACAATGGATGAGTTATATTCATGGGTTGAAATGATTTCCCCATTTTCCGTTCTCACTGACATATCTACTTCTATAATTAGTGGTGATATTGGTATTTTTCGACAAAACTTTCAGTATATAAATGATTACTTAGAACTAGAATAAAAAATTAATTTTTCTATTCTTGAATGATTAACTAGTGTACCTATCACCACATCATTTTTGGGGTTAACTTAGATGGTAGTTATAGAAAATTATCAACCTTTCTGCCTTGGAGGATATTTTTTGCCTCTGAAAAATCTTATCATAGGGCACTGGTTTGCAATGTTCCCCGGTTCTTGGTAGTTGAAGCAATGAATAGTGCATTGAGGGTCAAACAGAGAGTTCCTATCCTCTATCACAGTATAGGGTTTTGTTGCTGTTAGTTAATATCTAACTACCCCTCTCTTCCACACCTAATGAATTTAATCATACCCTTTATGCAATTTTTGGGGTTCATGTTTCCACACCTTTGGAAACTGTGGGGATGGAACATCTATGCACCGTGGGATTTGTCAATCGGACCACCATAATTAACGTCCACCTTACTCTTCTTATCATCATGACACCACTGAGATTCACCAATATCTATTTCAACTTTTAGGGAACATAAAAAATTTACTCATAGCTCTCGATGTCACATATCGTTAGGGCTTTCCTTAGGCAAGGTTTTATCCCACCAAATAAGTCATCAACCTTACATACAAGGGTAACAAAAAAGACATAGGTATATTGTGCAAGCATTGTGATGTTATCCACATAAAATCTGATAAATTCTTGATCTTTTTTATTAAGGAAAAGGAAGTCCCTTTTCATCTTATATTAGAGGGTACGAGGAAAATATTTATCGATTTTTTTTTAAAAAAAATTCGTCCATACCAACGAATCGTTCTCCTCATCATAATTCATATTTTTGATCAATGTACACCATTGATAATATTCACCCTCCCTACAATAAGATACTATATGAATCATCTCTTGTTCGAAATGATGAAGGATATGGAATATCATTTCAATGGATTTGATCCATTGTTCGGTCATTCAGGGATAAGGTGGTCCATTAAAATTAGGAGGCATTTGTCTCATTAAGCTCTCGATTGTGACTTGTTCTTTATTTTGGGGGGTTGAACGTTCCACTTTAACCATGATTCAATTTAAAACATGTGTCAAATGTGTGAGTATCATGAAAAAGTTTGTGATTCCCATTCCAATCAGATTGGGAATCTCATTAGAACAGTCATCACATTGGTCTTCGTATTAGGTTTTATCCCGTGTACTCTGATTACCGCCTAGAATCCAAACACAGAAGGGATATCTTATAAATTATTTTTATTTCCTTAACTTATTAATTTATTGTCTTCAATCAATGTTATTGATTATCTACATCCCACCATATATTCTTACAGACATTTATTATTCTCTTAACAATGGTTCATACTATGCTTATGAATTTACCAAAGTATATCCCATGGGAGTGTCATAACTAAGAGTCAAGAAAGTCCTATTGTCATACACCAATTCTCATTCGAGTATAGATAAATGTGGTGTTTTGGGGGTTTACCCCAATATTCATATGTGTCGGAGCCACCTCTACTTTCTCATATATAGATAGGGATGCATTTTTCTGATAAACCACTTAATCAACACTCTCAAAAAATTTGGGATGTTTTTATTATACATAGTCTTATCCATAATTATTTCACTAGGGTTTTCTAATCATAATCCCGAAAATAACTAAAACAATTCTCTGATACCAACTATAGCCACTGGGCTCTTTATTTCACACTGAAACATAATTTATTACATAAACTATTCACTTTATTGAACATATATGATCGATAGGTCTAGTGTATTTGGGGATTATGAACATTACATAACAACTTAAAACATGAAATACACATCTTTATTGAATACTTCCTTTACATGACCACACACATTCCTTCATACATAGCATTGCATGGGATAACCTGCTGACATACATGTGAAAAGGGTGAGCTATAAATCCTAGTAAGGGAGTAAAAAAGAATAACAAGAAGAATAAAATAAATTTTAGACAACAATAATTTCAATGGAGCATAAGCGAAACATGAAAATAAATTCATGATATATGATGATTATCATAACATAGAAATGTGGCATTGACATTAACCATCATATTACCATGATCCATGGATCATTGCACATGTAACATGAGTAAACCCTCATTGCACTTGAATTATTATGATTAAACCATTATTTCACTTGATTTATCATGTTACTAATATTTTACCACTACATTGGAGTGCTATCGGGGTGCACCCTTCCTAATCATTTTATTTCATGCATAAGTGTGCCACATGGATCATACAACATGGAATCATTCAAAAAAAAAAATCCAAATTAATGGAATGTAGAATATATACATGAAAAACTATAATAAATAAGTAAATGTACATAATGGTTAATACCCTTGATAGATAAATGAGCATGGTATTCACTATACAATGAATCTGGCTTGGAAAATTGTGGAGAAATTTCGGAAGCATAATGGCGTGACATAATAATTCAAAAAAATGGTTTATGAGAGGGAAAGGGGTATCTTGTAACAGCCCGAGATTTTATGAAAAATATTCTTTTTAATGTCTTGTGTCTTACGCTACACAAAAAGGAGCTTGCACAACACGCATCTTTGACTTACCTTGCATTACACGCAATCACAACCTTCCTCGATAGCGTGTGTAGTACGCAATACTGAGTTTCACGAAACAACGATATGCTATTAAAATATTATTAAAACTAGCCGTTATGAATAGTAATAACCACCTTTTGAAATTTTGTAATTTTATTTTTCAAAATGGAATTCATTTTTGGATTCATAATATCGAAATTTGCTTAGGGTGAAATTTTGGTGATTTTCGGATAACTTTCATATTTTGATGAATAGTGAAAATTACTAAATTTTAATTAAAAACAACTTTTTCAATCAAAATAATTAATAGTGATAAATTATTAATGTGAGTGGTTTTAAAGTATATTTAGAATATATTTTTACAATTTAATACAATGTTGGTCATTGAATGTAATTTCACATTTAAACCAGACATAATCAAGTGTCAGTCTTTTGATAGATATTGTTTCTTAAAAACACGCTATTTGTTTTAACAGCGGGATTTAATTATAAAATTAATTAATGCAACTTCTATGTTATGAATTTGGTAAAATAGACTTCATTTTTGAATTCGGAATATGAAATATAGCTTAGGATAAAATTTTGGCATTTTTTCTGAAAAACATCAATTTTTGAT
Source organism: Viscum album (assembly GCA_963277665.1). Taxonomy (NCBI): domain Eukaryota; kingdom Viridiplantae; phylum Streptophyta; class Magnoliopsida; order Santalales; family Viscaceae; genus Viscum; species Viscum album. The sequence goes on from OY728157.1 coordinate 476,576,736, forward strand.
GAATAGTGAAACTACTAAGTGGTAGTTAAAAATCTGAATTTTTCATAAAACATAATTTTACCGCTTCTATGAATGGAATTTCAAAAATTCGAGAGACACAGTTGATTTCAGTAAGTAAAATGTGGTTCAATAAGATGAAAATAATTTTTGGTGAATAGTAACTTTTTACTTTTTTTACCACTGTTAAAAGTAAATAGGGTAATTAAGGGTAGAAATGATATTATTATTACCCTAACACATGTCCTAATTCTATTGGACAAGTGTAATTCGACCAAAAACAAACTTAGGAATAAAATATGACCATTTAGGCCCACTTGGATTAGATTAGGACATTTATTAATAATTTATTTAAAGAAGGGTTAAAAGAGTTAAAATCAATGTTTATTTACTAAATCATTTTTAATATAGGGTAATACATAAGATAAATTTGACTATAAATATTCATTAGAAATCTAAAAAGATTTCCTATATAATTATATTTTATTTGTAATTTTTATACATTAAATAATTTAATTTATTTATGACACAATGATGATGCAGTAATTATCTTATTAATGAAATATTGACATAATTGATGTTATAAACACCAAAATAAATGTAATTTGAGACTTTTTATGAATTACACTAATTTTCTAGGTTACTATTTTATATTAATGTTGATTTAATCAACTTGTTTGGAACATATAATTCTGTTATGACTTTCACAAATATCATATATTAAATAGTGTCAAAATTGACACAAAATAGTTTTTAAATAAAATATTATATAATTAATTGTTATTTTATTCCTAAAAATCTAAGGTTCGGCCAAATGACTTAGATAAGGATATATATATTAATAATAAACAATTTGGGGTTCTTTTGGAATGTTATAGTAATTTTATTAACCATATAGGTTAAGAAAACAAAAAGACACGGTAAAAGTTAAATTATTTAACTTAGAGTTAAATCTAATTGATAAGGTTAAAATAATAACCTAAACTTGTCTAAATCCTATTGGTTGATAGTATTGCAACCCATCCCCACTTTAGCTTCGAAATAAGACCCTTTGGAACCATTATAAACCGATTTTTACTTTAATATAAAATAATATTTTGAGATATTCCTAAGGTCCCCCTCTCCTCCCTTATAAAAGGGAACCTCCTCCCTCTCCTCCTCACACCAATTTGAGCATTAAAGCTCGGCAAACCCCTGAAAAAATCTCTTCTCCACTTCCCTAGAAACATACTAGAGGTTCTGGTCTTCCTCAAAGACCAATTTTAGTGCCCTAAAAGGAGATCTCAAAGAGGCGCTTCAAAGAAGAGATAATTTCCATTACCGATTCTTTCAACTTTATTTCTTCTTCCACTTATTCTTCTTAGGTTGTTTCATTATGAAGTAATAACATCAGTATCACTCATATACTGATATGTTATTATAAGTATTAAACAACCCTATTTCACCATCTATCCATCCTACGGAAAAAGGAAATCACCGCGCGTGCGTACGTACGGAATACCGTCTCCACGCCGTGGTGTAATCTATTTTCCTCCACCACCTTAATTGGATGGGTATAAAGGTGTAATGAGTAACTATATATGATTATTATAAAGTGATATTGATACTGAAATATTATACATAAACTTCAACACAATTCCACGACCATGGGAATGATATCATCGCTCATGCGTACGTACGAAATACTGTCTCCACGACGCGATGAGATTCATTCTCAATGATTAACCATTCATGAATGATTATAAAGTATATATAATAAGTACTAATGAAATATATGACATAATAATTATACTAGAATTATTTATATTTATATGTATGTCATCTACTTAATTCCATTCAATTCAATAAGGAAACGAAAACAGCGTTCATGCGTACGTACGGACTACCGTCTCCATGAACGGTGTATTTCTTTCCATTTACTGATTTATTATTTATTTATATTCTGAATATATATATATAAATCATGTTTTATATTCTGGAATTAAGTAATCATGATCTAATTAATCATATGAATAATTACAAGTTAAAAACACGAACGACAAATGAGACGATTTTACCGAAAACGCTTCTTTAACATAGAATTTACAAAAGAACGGGTAATATAAAGTCATAAGTGAACCATATATGATATCATAACAGTGAATATGATTCTTTAATAAGTCAATGAAATTATTTAAATCATATACAGGAGGTTCAGACACTCACAAAGCAAGTCGGACCTAAGGTAAGGGAAATATCACAATCTCACTTTTATCCGAGATTGTTTTTACTTTGGTAATTACTGGGGTATATTTTATCATCCACATCCATGTTCCCTCAATATGTAATATTATTTACATCCTTATACAAAAGTTTATATCCAATTTTACCCTTCGGTAAGTTTTTTTGTTGTAAAAGATATGAAAGGAATCTTTTGTCGTTTTTCGTATGAGGTACTTTTTGACTTTTCCGACAAAAGTACGAAGAATGTTTTATTTAACTTATATGGAAAAAATTTATTTTTAAAAAATTATTTCCAAGAAGCTTACTTTAAAAGTTTTCAAGTTTATTTTTAATCAACTTCTTTTATTTTGAAGCCGTATGACATGTTATGAAAGGAAAAATGTTTTTGTAGTAGAAAGGATATTTTCCTCAAGAATGTAGTTCAAGTATTTTATCAAAATTATTTTCCATCTAAGATAATAAAAGGGTTCTGTTTTTATCCCTATTATTACATTGTTTTGATTATGTTGTGATGGAAAAAATTTTATGAATTACTTTATCTTATATGGTTTGTTTTATGATGTCATGATATTTGAAGAATCCCATTTTTGTTACATGTGTTATGCGATGATGTATGATTTATTATTATGTGGCACACATAAGAAAGGATTCATTATAAGATTGGTGGGACCTATATCTCCCTCCAATTCATTGGGTAAAGATTTTATATCTCATGAGATAGACATGGCTTAAATGGTAGGTTATACCAGTTCAGTGAAACAGGACTGAAACGAGGGCTACTCGATTCAGAAAGGGACTTTGTCCACTAAGATAGTATTGGAAATGAGTCTTGACTAACAAGAAATTATTCTCTATGATTATGTGTGTATTCCACAAAGTTTCATGTTTTAAGTTATGATTATTTGGATTACATTTCACTTCTATGATTTATCCCATGTTATGATATTATGAGCTCTTTTGCAGTTTAAGATTTCCAAAAGCTATGTTCTTATGTATATGATGTGATTGATATTTCTTTTGTTTACCCTTACTGAGCATTTGTGCTCACCCTTTTATGTTTTCTTTTCCCCAGGATATAAAGAAAGGTTTTCGGTTAAAAAAAGGTAAGATCTTTATGGGAGATATTGAAGATCTTTCACCACGATTAGAAGATTACGTTCTGAGTTTCCAAAGACACTAAACTATTACGATCCTTGTGTGTGTGTTTTTTGTTATGTACTAAGTATTCCGAAAAAGTAATGTAATGTCCATGTACGTCAAGCTACGGGTATCTACAGTTGGTATCAGAGGAAAGGTTTAGTCAACCTTTGGAAACTATGATGCGAGAACTTTAGTGAGATCCCTAGAGATATTTATAAGGTATGTCTAGGGATGTCCCTATGGATAAATATACGTATAGGATACAGTCCTAGAACTACGATAACGATCATAGAATTTAACATAAGATGTCAGATATTGAGGGTACTCCCCCTTTATTATGTTGTTTTCCCTAGCATGATTTTTGCCTCTCACACTATTCTTTTTGGGTTTTAGACTATGGATGGAACCCGAAGGAACCGTGTTGATCAATGCAATGGACAATGAAATGATTTCCCTCCTGAACAAACAAATGTTATGGGAGATAGAGTGCAAAATATTATTGCTATACTTACACAAGCTATGAATCATTCTGGACTTCCAGATGAGCCGAGAAGGGAACAATATTCTATTGAGTCCTTCATGAGGCAACGTCCACCTTCTTTCAGTGGGTCTTCTGATCCACTTGTTGCTGAACAATGGATCAGTACCACTGAAAAGATATTTTCAGTTCTTCAATGTTCTGAGCATGATAAAGTCATCTTAGCAGTATATCGCTTGGAAGGTGAAGCTGATCAATGGTGGAATCTTATCAAGAATACGAGGCAAAGAGATGAAATTGAGTCCATGGAATGGGACGAGTTCAAGAACTTGTTTTTCAGTAAGTACTTCCCTCGTATTCTTCGAACAAAGATAGAGAAGGAGTTTCTTGAACTAAAGCAAAAGGATGATGAATCTGTTGGTATATACGAAGCGAATTTTACAAGACTGGAAAGGTATGCATCTGGCATTATCATCCAACCTGAAAGTAAAGTTGATCGATTTTTCAGTGGCTTAAAACCAAGTCTTCGAAGGGCATTAGCTATAAGAGAATTTAGTAGCTATGAAGAAATTGTGCGTTGTGCTATCAAGGTAGAAATGGAAGTTGGTGTTACATATCAATCTCATGGTTTTGACAAGAAACGAAAGATGGAGTTCAAGGAGAAATCTCAGAATAATGGTGAAAAGAAGATGAATGTTTCCTTATGCACAAAGTGTGGAAAGAAGCATGGTGGAGATTGTCTTAAAGGGACTAGAAAATGTTTTAAGTGTGGAAAAGAAGGTCATCGAGTAGCTGAGTGTCGAAGTAATGGAAAAAGGGATTCTAATGATGTGAATAAAGAAAACACTGCAGAGAACGCACCACCAACACTTCAATGCTTCAAGTGCAAGGAAATGGGGCATTATCCTAATAAATACCCTAATCCAAGGGTTAGTGATGATCTACATGAGCAACCGCTTAAGGCAAATGACAAAGGGAAGTCACATGCGATCACCATTGGCGATGTTGAATATGATAACGATGTGGTGGAATGATTAAGTCTTTATGTAATGGGATTTTCAAAATAATGTTGTATCATAAAATATTGGAATATTTATGTATTGGTCTAATGTGGTATTCAAAGTGATTCAAATATTTTTGGAAATAAGATGATATGCACATAATAAAGGGAAAACGAGAAAATGAAATGTTTAACAGTATTCATGAGCTCATGATTGATATAAGGACTAAGTGATATCATGGTTTGAGTATATAGAATTTTGAGGATTTTGGTATGTGGAAAGTGTTAAATTTTAACTGCATTCATTTTTTCACTAAGGTTTTCAAGAGAATACATGATTAAGGACTTTGAATGTTTGGAATGTGACCAACAAAACATATCTTATGATATATGGGGATCGACGATGGTGTTAAATCTCTGGTAATCATTTTCACTATGTTATGAGAGTGGACTGCAGTATTATGGATAAGCCTAAAGATTGGAATGGATTATGTTATACATAATTTAGTATTGTTTAAGTATAGAACTTTTCTCGATATTATTGATGTGATGTTATAGTAATATAGTTTTAGAAATATGACAACCTGCAGGACGGACGACAGCCCATCGCATCGGACAAGGATGTGGGAATCGAACCCACAACCGAAGTGCGACTGGCCTTTATCGCCTACCACTGGCCTACAGGATGTCCATGTTTATTAGAAACTAGTTTTATTATATTAAGCAGTATGATATATGAAGTATAAAGTCCATTTTAGGAACCATATATGATTAATCTCACTATAGATCGACTTATGTATATAATTTTGGCTAACCTTTTGTTTGAGACAGATGGAATGACCCCTCATTCTATCACATGATCTGCTAACACTTCACGAATAACAAATTCAACTTCATTTATTTAAGAGATAAAGTGGAAATTGTTAAAGGCACGAACAACAGTGAGATTGTACCAAAATAAAGTAAGTATTTATTCTAATTCAAATTCATTAACTTTAGGGAAACGATCTTGAAAACCAAAAATGTTGTCCTAGTGATCTTATATCTGATGAATCAGATGGTACCATAGATCGTGACAAATTTATGGCTTTGTGATTGTTGGATTTTCCATATCCATGTTCTCTACCACTCTCCATCAGAACATGATGGTAAGATTTCTCTTCCATATCCATATTTTCACCTATGTGGAAACCCAGTGATTAGTTTATTTGGGTAACCGTTACGTTTCATACTTTTGTTTTTAAAGATTGGTTTTGATATTCCTTTTTACGATGTGGGTTTCTATTAAATAAACTTTCGAATATTAAACCATTTTTAACCCCGACGAATTTCGAGGGCGAAATTCATTTTAAGGGGGGTAGAATGTAACAGCCCGGGATTTTATGAAAAATATTCTTTTTAATGTCTTGTGTTGTACGCTACACAAAAAGGAGCTTGCACAACACGCATCTTTGACTTACATTGCATTACACTCAATCGCAACCTTCCTCGATAGCGTGTGTAGTACGCAATACTGAGTTTCACGAAACAACGATATGCTATTAAAATATTATTAAAACTAGCCGTTATGAATAAGAATAACCACCTTTTGAAATTTTGTAATTTTATTTTTCAAAATGGAATTCAATTTTGGATTCATAATATCGAAATTAGCTTAGGGTGAAATTTTGGTGATTTTTGGATAAATTTCATATTTTGATGAATAGTGAAAATTACTAAATTTTTGTTAAAAACAACTTTTTCAATCGAAATAATTAATAGTGATAAATTATTAATTTGAGTGGTTTTAAAGTATATTTAGAATATATTTTTACAATTTAATACAATGTTGGTCATTGAATGTAATTTCACATTTAAACCAGACATTATCAAGTGTCCGTATTTTGATAGATATTGTTTCTTAAAAACACTCTATTTGTTTTAACAGTGAGATTTAATTATAAAATTAATTAATGCAACTTCTATGTTATGAATTTGGTAAAATAGACTTCATTTTTGAATTCGGAATATGAAATATAGCTTAGGATAAAATTTTGGCATTTTTCTGAAAAACATCAATTTTTGATGAATAGTGAAACTACTAAGTGGTAGTTAAAAAACTGAATTTTTCATAAAACATAATTTTTCCGCTTCTGTGAATGGAATTTCAAAAATTTGAGAGACACAGTTGATGTCAGTAAGTAAAATGTGGTTCAATAAGATGAAAATAATTTTTGGTGAATAGTAACTTTTTACTTTTTTTTTACCATGGTTAAAAGTAAATAGGGTAATTAAGGCTAGAAATGATATTATTATTACCCTAACACATGTCCTAATTCTACTGGACAAGTGTAATTCGACCAAAAACAAACTTAGGAATAAAATATGACCATTTAGGCCCACTTGGATTAGATTAGGACATTTATTATTAATTTATTTAAAGAAGGGTTAAAAGAGTTAAAATCAATGTTTACATACTAAAAAAATTTTAATATGGGGTTATACATATGATAAATTCGACTATAAATATTCATTAGAAAGATAAAACGATTTCCTATATAATGGTATTTTATTTGTAATTTTTAGACATTAAATAATTTAATTTATTTATGACACAATGATGATGCAGTAATTATCTTATTAATGAAATATTGACATAATTGATGTTATAAACACCAAAATAAATGAATTTGAGACTTTTTATGAATTAAACTAATTTTCTAGGTTACTATGATATATTAGTGTTGATTTAATAAACTTGTTTCGAACATATAATTCTGTTATGACTTTCACAAAAATCATATATCAAATAGTGTCAAAATTGACACAAAATTGTTTTTAAATCAAATATTATATAATTAATTGTTATTTTATTCCTAAAAATCTAAGGTTCGGCCATATGACTTAGATATGGATATATATATTAATAATAAACAATTTGGGGTTAGTTTGGCATGTTATAGTAATTTTATTAACCATATAGTGTAATAAAACAAAAAGACACGGTAAAAGTTAAATTATTTAACTTAGAGTTAAATCTAATTGATAAGGTTAAAATAATAACCTAAACTTGTCTAAATACTATTGGTTGATAGGATTTCGACCCATCCCCACTTTAACTTCGAAATAAGACCCTTTGGAACCATTATAAACCGATTTTGACTTTAATATAAAATAATATTTTGAGATATTCCTAAGGTGCCCCTCTCCTCCCTTATAAAAGGGAACCTCCTCCCTCTCCTCCTCACACCAATTTGAGCATTCATGCTCTTCCAACCCCTGCCAAAATCTCTTCTCCACTTTCCTAGAAACATCCTAGAGGTTCTGGTCTTTTTCAAAGACCAATTTTAGTGCCCTAAAAGGAGATCTCAAAGAGGCGTTTCAAAGAAGAGGTAATTTCCGTTACCGATTCATTCAACTTTATTTCTTCTTCCACTTATTCTTTTTAGGTTTTTTCATTATGAAGTAATAACATAAGTATTATTAATATATGGATATGTTATTATAAGTATGAAACAACCCTATTTCACCATCTATCCATCCTACGGAAAAAGGAAATCACCGCGCGTGCGTACGTACGGAATACCGTCTCCACGCCGTGGTGTAAACTATTTTCCTCCACCACCTTAATTGGATGGGTATAAAGGTGTAATGAGTAACTATATATGATTATTATAAAGTTATGTTGATACTTAAATAGTATAAATACACTTCAACACAATTCCACGACCATGGGAACGATATCATCGCTCGTGCGTACGTACGGAATATCGTCTCCACGACGCGATGAGATTCATTCTCAATGATTAACCATTCATGAATGATTATAAAGTATATATAATAAGTACTAATGAAATATATGACCTAATAATGATACTGGAATTATTTATATTTATATGTATGTCATCTACTTAATTCCATTCAATTCAATAAGGAAACGAAAACTGCGTTCATGCGTACGTACGGACTACCGTCTCCATGAACGGTGTATTTCTTTCCATTTACTAATTTATTATATATGTATATTCTGAATATATATATATAAATCATTTTTTATATTCTGGAATTAAGTAATAATGATCTAAGTAATCATATGAATAATTACAAGTTAAAAACACGAACGAAAAATGAGACGATTTTACCCAAAACGCTTCTTTAACATAGAATTTATAAAAGAACGGGTAATATAAAGTCATAAGTGAACCATATATGATATCATAACAGTGAATATGACTCTTTAATAAGTAAATGACATTATTTAAATCATATACAGGAGGTTCGAACACTCACAAAGCAAGTCGGACCTAAGGTAAGGGAAATATCACAATCTCACTTTTATCCGAGATTGTTTTTACTTTGGTAATTACTGGGGTATATTTTATCATCCACATCCATGTTACCTCAATATGTAATATTATTTCCATCCTTCTAAAAAAGTTTATATCCAATTTTACCCTTCGGTAAGTTTTTGTTGTTGTAAAAGATATGAAAGGAATCTTTTGTCATTTTTCGTACAAGGTACTTTTTGACTTTTCCGACAAAAGTACGAAGATTGTTTTATTTAACTTATACGGCAAGAATGGATTTTTAAAATATTATTTCTAAGAATATTCTTTTACAATTTTTCATGTTTATTTTTAATCAACTTCTTTTATTTTGAAGTCCTATGACATGTTATGAAAGGAAAAATCTTTTTGAAGTAGAAAGGATATTTTCCTCAAGAATGTAGTTCAAGTATTTTATCAAAATTATTTTCCATCTAAGATAATAAAAGGGTTCTGTTTTTATCCCTATCATTACATTGGTTTGATTATGTTGTGATGGAAATATTTTTATTAATTCCTTTATCTTATATGGTTTGTTTTATGATGTCATGATGTTTCAAGAATCCCATTTTTGTTACATGTGTTATGCGATGATGTATGATTTATGATTATGTGGCACACATAAGAAAGGATTCATTATAAGATGGGTGGGACCAATATCTCCCTCCAATGCATTGGGTACAGATTTTATATCTCATGAGATAGAAATGGCTGAAATGGAAGGTTATACCGGTTCAGTGAAACAGGACTGAAACGAGGGCTACTCGATTCAGAAAGGGACTTTGTCCACTAAGATAGTCTTGGCAATGAGTCTTGACTAACAAGAAATGATTCTCTATGATTATGTGTGTATGCCACAAAGTTTCATGTTTTAAGTTATGATTATTGGTATTACATTTCACTTCTATTATTTATCCCATGTTATGATATTATGAGCTCTTTTGCAGGTAAAGATTTCCAAAAGCTATGTTCTTATGTATATGATGTGATTGATATTTCTTTTGTTTACCCTTACTAAGCATTTGAGCTCACCCTTTTATGTTTTCTTTTCCCCAGGATATAAAGAAAGGTTTTAGGTAAAAAAAAGGGAAGATCTTTATGGGAGATATTGAAGATCATTCACCACGATTAGAATATTACGTTCCGAGTTTCCAAAGACACTAAACTATTACGATCCTTGTGTGTGTTTTTTTGTTATGTACTAAGTATTCCGCAAAAGTAATTTAATGTCCATGTACGTCAATCTACGGGTATCTACATATCTCATCAAATTTACATGAAATGGAATGTAATTGGGTCCATATAGATACATGTTCCAACATAAATAATTGAATTTAGATCTATAATAAAAAATACTTTCTTGAATGTAATTGAGAATAGTGAAATTCCATACGGAATTTTGGCAGGGTAATAGGTGTATATGGGTGGAATTAATGAGATAGAAAGATTTCTATTATCATTAAAACATAATGAGGGATGTATGGGAGAAGTTCAATATCTTACCCTATAAATTTTAATTGAAAACAAAATTGTATAACAACATAATGAAATTTTAAAAAAATGAGAAAGTAAGAAATCCCCTACTTGGAAGTGTGATAACAATGGATTGAGAGAGGATTGATAATGGATTCATGGAATTTTGGGGATCCATGGGAGGATTATAGATAGAGTAGGGAAGATGCGGTTCATGCTAAAAATGGTTTTAGTGAAAAGGAATGGGTGATTGAGTGGGTTTATATGGGAATAGAAAGAGAATTATTTATTATTTAGGTTTTGGGCACCACACATTAAACTAATCAAAACCACAAACCAAACCATGTTTTTTGCCCATGTAATTTTACTATGATGAGTGGAAGAAATTATTTTATAAGGAAAATGGCCGAAAATTTTAAAATATTTGTCTTGCCTATGTTGAGGTGAGTCACACTCCCAAGGAAATCCTTTTGAAATGTTAAAATATTTTATATGTCGTGGAGGGTTCACTAAAGAATTGTAAAATAAATAAAGAAAACTAAAAATCACATTATTTTAAATTAAAAACCTATATTTGAATAAAATCCCATTTATATTATTTTATTACATCACTATTTGTTCATTATGATGTCATAAAACATATTATATATTTAACAATTTTTAATTTTTAAACAAAAATGTGACTTTCTCTTAAAATTATAAAAAATTCCCCATTAGATAAATTAGACATCCTGAATCCAAAAATAATATTCATTTTATCTAAATACGATTCTAAATAAATGAATTATTACTTTTAAAATAAAAACAAATATTTATTGAAAATTCAGGGGTTTTGACAATAATGGCTTTCAAGCCTTAATAATAATTACAATTGTATTCATAAAAATTATATGATCATATATATTTAATAAAAAGTAATTTAGTTGGAAATTTTTATTAACATATTTACTAATTAAAAAATCCATTAATTCATCAAAATTGATTTCTCAATTAAATATTAACTAAAAATACTATTTTTCATTGAAATCTGTTTACAAAATAAATCTATATTCTTCATACAAAAAATAAAGCACAGAATGATGGTGCTATGGTCTTGTTATATATACAATTATAACACCTGCATAAGACCTAAGGATAAGGTTTGTGATAGTGACAGACTTTTGTGGTAGCTTGGATAACATCACTCAGGTGGTAATCTATGTTAACTTCTATATCTCTTGTAGGTAGTTCCATTCTAACTTAATGTGTTGAAGCATGGCTTGGGCAGGGTCAAGAGAGAAGCTGGGTGACGCCACCTCCTTTACAAAAACCAAAAAATGGGATTCGTAAGGAGAAATTATACTCGATGAGGCCTTCACTTATTTTTTTCATAGTAAATTGGTTTTGTTAAAGACCTATATATATACTAATCATTTGATCACTATTTAGGGGCTATATTGGCGAATGTAACAATTCATAATAGTATTTTGAAATCAAAAAACATAAAACAAAGGAAGTGGATTTTTTATATAACAATTTTACATAATAAGACATTTAGTTAGATCAAGAATAATTATCATTATTAAAATTTTGGGTCGTTACATTAAAAATCCTCCACCTTTAATATTTCTTACTTTTACTAATTGGAATTCATATAATGTTATTCATGATATTTTTAGAGGTTGTTTTCAAAATCATATGTATATCATGGTTTATTATATAAATGAATAAATTAGATTTTATTTATAAAATATCTATTTTAAATTATCTTCAATCTTTTCTTTGAAAAAGAATTCATCAATGTTTATAATATTTTATTGATATATTATTTTTCAAAACCTCTGGGATTGTATGTTTCTTTTTTGCTAATCACATAAGTGGAGATTTTTTTATGACATTGGAAAAAGGATAAGAGAAAGTAGTTATATTCAAATAGGGGTTATTAAAAATGAAGACATTTTCATAGTATCAAAAGAGGATAATTTTATTATACAATGAGATGGATTATTTTCAAAAAAACATTGGTGACTCTTTCCATTATTTCTTTTCCCTATTACTTCTCTTGATTTTTATATCAAATTATTAAGATCCTCATAAAGGGGTTATTTCTTACTCTGATAATTGTTTAATGATAACAAGAACAATAATACATTTATAACCTATTTCAAGTGTGTTTATAGTTATTTTTTGACATATATTGATATGAATGAAAAGGATAAAATTGGTGATCATAGTTGAAATAGAGAACCTTTTTGATTTATGACATAGTAGTGAAGCACCAGATAGCATCTAGGAGTACACTAGTCATATAGTAGAACAATAAAAACAACTTATATCCTATAGAACTATACTAGATACTTGGTGGAGGATCACTACCATGCATATTAGAGTTTGAAATATGCATAACTTCTTTATTACAAATTTTCTAGATAATGGCATCAGATTGCTATAAGTGGAGACATTATAGAACCTTATGAGGAACATTTTAATGGTAAAAATGGTTAATATAATATATTTATAACCCTAAATCAACCTCAAACCACCTATACACTCTATAAGATTATAAATAGATAATAGGGTCGTCTTATATCCATATCCAAAAAATGAATGAACATAAAAAACAATTTCCAACAGCCAAGGATCAATGATTCCTTGGAAATCCTCAACGAGATTCAAATTTCATGTCTTTATCATCAATTTACCAGGAATATCAACTTTACATAATCAATGTAATTGATAACAGGCACAATTTAAATATGTTACATCATCATTATTCATTGATCACCAACATGATTCATCAATTTATCATTACGTATACTATATTTAATCTTTATCATTTGAGACTTTTTAACTTCCTGTTTTAACCTCTTTACACTCACCAATGTATAATATCTCTATTTATGTCTCTTACTCCCATTCATTTATTTTCAAATCTTTTAATGATAGTATAAATTGGATTGAAATGGGTTTTCCCAATATAAATCTATCTCTGTTTTTTCTCCATCTCTTTTTTGGTTATTATATTCTTTCATTCAAGATCATTGGTTCTATTTGTTTCTTTATTACCAAATGAATATGAATGGAATTTTCATTCATGGTAACCATTAAATCCAAGAGGCTATTTTTTAGTTCTTGATTATTTTTAAGTGAAGATACTATTTTTTTGGATCATGGATCTCCGTTAAAACCAAAGGACTAAATATAACCCTCCCAAGACATCATTAGGGGATTAAAAATAGGTGTAATTTTTTGATATTTATACTCTTGTATCATATTGTTCCTTTCATTTTTTCTTAATACATTTATATTTACAATTTTTTTAATATTAATTTTTTCTTCTTCTATGAATTAATTTTTGGTTATCATATTATTTCATGATATGACATTATCTTTTATAACATCGTTTGAATGTATAATTTTTTAACAATGAAATTCTACCCCTTGATCCATCATTTTTTGGCTAACAAAATGCTGATAATAATTGATTTATCATTTTCAATAAAACTAACTCTAGTGGTTTTACATTTTTTATTTTCTCTAAATATGATGTAACCTCTATCAATATTCTGGGAATGAATGAAAAATTTAAAAAATCACCACTCATTTGTTTGAAAAAACCACTATCCAGGTAACATTAGACATTTTTTACACATGGATCATTTCCTACAAAGAGTCAATTCAATTTTTTTACTCTTACACTCTTGGAATCTAGAAATGTTAGAAACTAAAGATTTGGATGGACAAATATTTTTAAAGTAAGATGATATTTCAGGATTAAATTTCTACATATGTTTAGAAACATATTCATTGTAATGTCCAAAAAAACTAAATAATTTTAAAGAAATTATAAATTTCAAAATGGGAAAATATTTCACAATGAATGAAATTAATAGTAGAGAGAATTTTAATTTTAAATTCAAGTATAAAAAAATTAATATAGTTTTCTTTCTCAATGGATTCATATCCCATGTTTTTTATTATTTGATTTACTATTTCCAATTATATTATTAAGGTAATACTTCTACTTAGTGAATATACTATCATCCAAACTCATGGATTCACAATCATCTAAAAAATCACTAATCCTACGATCAATAAAAGATGATGTATATAAGTATATATCATGTTTTCTATTTAAATAAAAAAATATGATTATATAAATAATATTTTTAATAGGTACATATTTATATAATTTTAATGGTGATTTATGATTCATTTAGGATATTCATATTTATCTTTTAGTATAAAACAATATTTATTTGGACCATCAAAGAAATAATTTTCTGATACATAATCAATAATTTAAGAGTAAAAAATATTGTACCTCCTTAGTTTGAGGAATAAATTACATGTTATAATCAAAATGAAAATTTTAATCATCACTATAATATTCCAACTCACTTATTGTTTCATTTATAGAACTTTTTTTCATTCTTCTTAAATTTATTTTTTAAATGGTCATCTCATACTTATTATTTTAATTACATTGTTGATAATTATTCTTGATATGAATAATATTGTTTCATTCATAACATATCACTTTATTAACTTTTATATTATTATAATTTAATTCATTAAAGTAGTTTTTCAATCATCCTCACTTCAAGTAAATCATATTGAACCTCCATGCAGAATAAGAAACATCATTACTAGAATTAGGAAAACATGGTTCTCCTCCATCAAATGGATTAGATAATACATACTTATCATTTTTCAAACATTTTGAAACATTTATTTTAATATTATGATTTTTCTTTTTAACTAATATATGATCCTCTTCTATAGATTATTTTTCTCCTTCTCACATCATAGACAAAAAAATTAGGTATTTCATATTTATCTCTTTAAATTGTGTATATTTTATAATATAAATTAAGATTCCACTCCACCTTATAAGTAAAACTCTAAGGACATTTAATTCATGATTATATTTTGTAACTATAGTTCCCAATGTAGAAATATTTTTCACAATTTATATAGTGATACCCTTAATTTGAGCAACAATTTATCCATCAAGCTTCCAAAAAGTTGAAAACATTATTTTAACTGTGTTTAGCTAAATTTTAATATATTATTATTTCCCTTATAAGAAAAACCAATTTTCTCTAGTATATTTTGAGTTTTTGAACACTAAGAAACACTAATAGACGTATTAGGACACAAAAACAATATAATTCACAGCTTCATAATTAAGATCATATCCAGCCTCTTATTCAACACTCTATAGCTCTAGTTCTCCAAAAATAACATTATATGTTTTAATAATTTTATATAAACATTAAATGTATGATTCCTTAAATAAATAACCTACTGTGGTTCCTAGAATATATAAATATCTCTATTAAGTTAGGGTGTTCTGAACATAGATGTTTTTCCCTCATATCATCCATTATATTAACTATAATTATTAATTTGAAAATTAAAATAATAGTGTAGAGAACTCTAAATTAATGATTTATATAAAGTTTTTTCTCAAAAATATTCCACAATAATTAATTAGGGGGTGGTGAATTATGATTTTAAAGTCATTTAGTTAAAACTTCCCTCTTATTGTATAATTTAATATATCATTTTCTTTATAATCTACAATAGTTGAATGAAAATAAATATAAAGAACATAACATTAGAGGTTTATTTAGTATTTTTGGGCTACAATTACCTCCCCAATCCCACTCTACTGTTATTGATGCGAGTTTGATGAGTTTCAAACCAATACATTTCCAAGGGATCATAATTAAAAGTGAATGATATTTTTTTCTTGTTTAAAGGATTCACGTGCTTTTCTTGGTATCTATATTCGAAGAATTATCTATTATCTTTAAAACCACATTCATTATAAGGATGTTATACTTACAAGATTTTATAAATGTTTTGAAATTAAGATAAAGTTGAAATTTAATAGTTATAGACTGAAGAAACTGACAAATGATGAAATCTTTATAAATTTATTATATCACTAAATGCGACTATAGATATATTTCTACAACTATGGTAGAATATTTCATGTTAGTATATACAAAAACCCCTTATTATCTTTTATATTCTATTGTATAATGAACATACTAAGGGTATAAGAGTAAGAGTATAATAGTTTGAAAAGAGTTAGAAGAATCAAGAACATTATATTTGCATTTAAAATAGTATATATAATTTTTATGGTCATTAATAAATCATTTATATTATCATAAAATACGGTACATAGAATATATTAAATATTCTAGTATTAAATCAGTAAAAATAATCTAAAATATACTACACGAAAAAAGGTGACCATCCGACCATTGAGCATCTACAATATTCCTTAAAATCAATGATAATTTTTAACCTAGATCAAAACTCCCTAAAAAATATATCATTTAAATATAAATTAATCATGGTTAATAGCCTCTTCTTATAAAAAAATTAAATAATCCTTCAAAATTATATGAAATTTGAAATTCAAATTCAAAATGAAATATTTTATTTAAAAATAATTCATACATATTATGTTTAAATTTATGACATGTTTATAATTATAAATTAAAACTAATCTGTAATATCCTATAATTCATACGAATGTAATTTATGGAAAAATACTCACATGATATGTATTATGTTTTCTCTGAGAAAGATCCAATGTTTAATCTATATATAACACTCCTCTGAATTTGTAAGTTGTTCTCCCTTAAAAAGTATACATACATAAGAAGTTTTACTTAATGAAATTTTTGATATGTAAGATTATTCATCTAGTAGGTAATAATTTTTCATTTTAAAGCTCCCTATAGTATATAATAAATTTTTTTAATACATAATAAGATTCTTTGACAACAAAAAATACCTATGTTTTTTAAATAAAAAAATATTTAACATGTAATTAGATAAACTCCAAATATTAATTTCATATTGGAAAAAATTATTATATTTTTAATTAATGACCTGAAATTAAATAAAATTAGATTCATTATAATGAAAATAAATGGATTTTGTGAGTATGAAAACTTATGATATAATTGGAAATGTTGTTTTTTCAATAATGATTAAAATAATATTCATGGTATCAAATATGAATAAACATTTTCACTAGTTTCAATAATAAAGACCATTTACATATTCTTATATCTACTCAATTTTATTATATGATATATAAAATGAATGTAAAACTGATTTCCTTAATTATAATTTATTTGATGACCTGTATATGATACAACCTAAATGTTTTGACATTCCAAAATGAATATGTTATGTTATGCATGTTGTGACAATCCATTTATAAACTAAAATCAGATTATCAGAGATAGATATTTAGTTTTATGTGGAGATCAATGAGTATGGATTAATTAATATCACATATAGTTATTTTATATTTATGTTGACTAGTGGGAGTGTAGTTATGTTTCAAATATTCTATGTGGAAGTCAAACTCCATTTAAAAAATGACATACTGACATGAAATATTATAATAAAAATGGTTCTATATGAACGAAATGGGTATATGAGCCTATATACAAGGTATAAATACCTATAGAGATAGATCTAAGTAGTTATTATATTTATTTATGGAAAATAAATTAGTAAATTTTCAAATATGTTTAATATATAAAAATCCAATAGAGGTTTTCTATTTCTGTTTTAGGGAATGAATCATTGGAAGATTCATGGAAATTGTAATGAGTTAAGAATTATTAATAGAATTCCATTTATGTATATTAGAGGCTTTATAATGTATTTCATGTTTTGAGCTATATTTTATGTCTCTTATGATCATATAATTACTAGTATATTCAAATAAAATCCTAGTGAGAGTCAATAGATTCCTATTAAGAACATCATTGAGGACTTGTGGTGAATGAAGAATATGTTCAGGGAATTTGAATTAGATAATGATATCTTTATAAAGGGATACATATATGAAATATTAAAATATGATAGATATTATATTAAATCTAAATATGATTATTTTTCCTAAAAAATAGATAACCCATTTTAAAATGTTCAAAATAATATGATATTGAATACTCAAAAAATGTATATTAAATAACTACATCATATGTTTCAATGTAATTTAGATCAGGAATATCAATTTTGAACATGTGAGGATTCATAGGATTAATAGAGATATAAAACATTTATATGAAAATAATAGAGAAATTTATTCAGCCAAAGAACCATGATCTCACCAAAAGAAAAAAGTTATATTTCATAAATTCAATCTTATACAAGAGATCATATAAAGGGGAAATTCTAGGATCTTTTTGCTAGATATAAAAGAAACTATGGAATATTCATTGATGAAAACATTATCATACCAAAATAATGAGGTTCATTCAATGTCTCTTGGTATGAAATACATAAGATATTTAATTAACGGTTTTATGATATACCATGATTATGTAATAAAAAGAAAATATTTGTTTATTATTTATTCATGTGTCCTGAAATTTATTACAAATTAATAGTACAATGATAATATCCTATCAATGAATGATTTTAAATTTTTCTATAATAGATTATCATAAGAGTGTATTACGGGATTTGACGATATGTTCATATCAGCATGAGTAGTGGACTCATGAGATAGTAAGTATAGACTTATTTTTTGGATACCCCACTAATGTATATCTCATGGAATGTTATATGGTCATCAATATAAAAAGGGGTTTATTCCTATTATTAATCACTTTAACCTAATTTTAAATGATATAATGATTGAGAAGAAGAATACATTGATATATTTCCTATAGAACCCTTGATTCATAACAAATAATGGGGTTTTTGGGTATATTATTGGTGATGTCATCAAATGGATCTCAATGAAAAGGAGAAACATCCAATTATATGATTATAAATGAAATTTTTACCTTTATTTAGTAAGACTAGATGAATGTGTGTTTGTGATTTGTTAAGTCACATTTTATGTGCTATGATATTTGGATGAGAGATCTATGAGTTCCTCATCTTCTAGATCAACGACATGTGATTTATTCATGAAACAATTAAGGGTCTTTCAAGTAATTGAAAATTTTTATGATAACCTTTACAATGATGATTTTAATCCATATCATGGGGTCACTCAATATCATGGATAAATAAATTATATAGATATAAATATGATTTATATGATACATCTTATGTCGGATAAGATCATATGGAGGAGTGATTTAATTGAATAGAGATCACAACAAAACCCTTGGTGTATTGAGCTATAGAGATTATTTTCTAGTGTCTTCACTTTTTTAAATATATAACAAGTATTTTATATTTTTTTAATTCTTCTAGCTCCAACATTGTCAAAAATGAATGTCTTTAGATAAAGCTTATTTTTTATACAATTTTTTTCAAAAATGTATAGAGTTTGATGAACTATATCCAAAAGGGTTTTATATAGATTTTTAAGGATTTTTATTGTTTTTCATAAAGGAATTAAGGGATTTTAGTAAAATTTGGATATTGATGGTTACACTCAAAAATAATGTTATATTGTATGATATGATATACCCTGATTATATGAAATGATATTCATACGATATATATCATATACTAAAACATTCCTATACCTTAAAATTTTATTATATAAATATATTTGCCTCAATAATAATGTATTATTAGGTTTATGACATGTTTATTGCATGAATGAAATACTCATCCATCATGACATTCACATATTTTAGTTAATGAGATGATTCATTATGGCATTACTCAGTTGTATTTATTTAAGTGTCCAGTGAATGTTAATCCAAAATGAAGTAACATATGGATACCATTACATACATCTTGATAAGGTCAACGCCCTTCATTTAATGAAAATAGTCAAGGATGTAATATAAATTGGAATATTTCCATATGATGGATTATACACTCACTACATCTAATATAGTCATATATTTATTTCACATAAACTATCATTCATCATTAGAAGTAGGTTATAACACCCATGAGGAAGTTTTGGGTTCGTCTCAATAGAAACCATGATCCATTGGTTGATGGAGCACATGTCGAGGTGTTATATTTTTTTTCACATCAATGATCTCCATAAAGAAATAAGGAATCATGATCGTGTAAGTTGTATTTCAGGTATTCCTAGTCCCCTTTTTTCATTAGTTCTAGAACAATGATACTATTATTGAATGATCTGTAATTTTAATGGCTTTATCCTTTTATAAATATCATTATATGTTCATCCTAATCTAATCATCAATTTTATAAATAATTGGAGAGATACCAATGATATATTTCACAATTCCATGAACACCAACCCTCTTTAACATTTATTGTTATATACTTGTATGATAAGAATAGAATTAATGGGAAATAATTGGTTGATACAAAAGGTATAGGGTGTTAATAATTAATGATTACATTTGATATCGATTAAATTTTCATGAATTTGGAAATGAATTATATTAATATTGAATAATATAGATAAAGGAGATATAAAGTCCATGAGACCACTTCTAACATGTAATTGATGTTTTAGTTTTCTTATATTTTACAAAAAAATGAATACATTTATGTTTTTGAACCATGAATAGAAGGGGTGTGTTTTTAAAATAGATGGGAATGTAATAGCTCAAATCAATTTTGAGAATCTAAAATCAGTGAAACATATTCCCCATTTAGATTAGTTTGTAAAAACATGTTAAGATCTATAATTTATTAAAATATAGATATATTTTTAAAAACACATGATTAAGGATAGATGAATAATTTTGACTCAAAATATAGTGATCAAGTCAAATTCTAAAAAATATAGAATTTCTAAACAATTTATATAAAATATATCATCCATTTTATGGTTTTGTCAAATAAATTTCATCAAACTTTGAGTAAAAACATCAGTAAATCATGGATGGGATATCAAGTCCTCAATAAAGCAAGAAACCCTAAAATTAATTTGAAAAAAGGGCTGAAAAAACTAATTCATGATCATATTTTACTTTTTCAAATTCTATCTCAACCAGATTTTAGAGATAAATTTTAAATACCTCAAAATAAATAGGAGGGAATTATTCAAGATGAAAATTTTGAATTAATGTAGAATTTATTGAATTATTCTCATATGAAGTGTTAAATAAAATTTAAAAACTCTCTTACTAACAATATTGTGACTCAAACATCATTGAAAAAATTATAGAAAATATAGGCCAAGCCCTCCAGAAATGATGAAAAGAGTGGTGGATTTTCATAAAGAAACAAAGTAACACATACAAAAAACTAAAATTAATATTTCAAGGATTTTTTAAATTCCCAATAACTACCAAGAATGAATCCAAAGAACTATTTATAAATAGTAGATGTTGGAAAATAATAAATAAAATGGAATCATCAATAAATTATAATCCTAGGTTTTTAAATACCCATTGAATGTTGCAAAGACATCACTTTAAAGTAATAGAAATGAATTGAAGATGATAAACTAGTGGGTGGAATTTTTCAGGTATTAATGGAAGAAAATAAAATTGAAACATCAATAATTAAACCATTTAAAAATTAATATAACCATGTTCAAGGAAGACTACTTAAATTCATTCATGAATTTTTAAATATTGTATCATTCAAATAATTTTCATATTTTATACATGTTATATGTAATAAATAAAATGAGGAAAAGAATCTGAAATTCTAGATTTTAATAAACACATTGAATCTAAAAATCAATAGGGGGATCAATCCAATATAAATGAGAAAATATAATGGTAAGAAGTATAATTATTCAATGGAGAGATATAATAATTTTTCGTTATCATTCATATAGATAGAAGAATTTTACAAATGGATACATAATTATAAACATATATAAAAAATAATTTATATATTTAACAGAAGAAAAATTGTAACTATGGTTTAGAAAATTCAATACACATGAAGAGGAATATAAAGTGGTGAAGAGAACCACTCAAGTTTGTTAAATAATATGGGTCAAGAAGAATTATTTCAAGGGTAAAATAAGAGAATTGGTAATGTAAAAACAAATATAATTAATTTTTTTACTATTACATAGATTTGTTGGAATGAAAAATGGGAATAATTAAGATCAACACCTCATGCTTGAAAGTGATAAACATGAAAAAAGATGGAAAATTTCTAGAAACTATAAAAAATTAAAGGAAAACTGATAAATGAATCACCTATATTCCTACTTCTAGTCTACCTAATCCATTTGGATCGTGGATGAGCATGGAATGTTAGATGCTCTGGGTTGGAACTATAAGGAAATAACATCATTGGAGGAAACCAGAGAATTTATATTTATATATTTATTTATTTGAACTTTTTTTATATTTAATAATTCCAACAACACCATGGTGAAATTTCATTTATTTATTTAGTATCATACATGGAGAATAAGGGTAGTACACTTTGGAGATTATAGTCTTAAAAATTTACAAATAAAAAATAAAATTATAAGGTGGTATTTGACATTAATATATATTTATTTTAAAAAAATTAAATCCATATCATAACATCATAATTGAATTTCCAATATTTTTCATTTATTTATTGAAACTAAATAGCTAGCTGGTGAAGATAAATGTTTTCTATGTGTCAGATAATTGTTATGTGATTTTTTCTCTAAATCAGTCCATAATTGATCTTCCAGAGAAAATCACTTTAAAAATATTGAAATAATTATAAAATACTTCTTACATTGAGGATTAATATTATATTACATTAGTGAATACAAATTTAGGATGTTTTCATTGGCTTGACAAACCTCATCTTGATTGATGTAATTTTTTTAAAACTTGATCAAAAAAATAAATGGTTAACCCTAAAAAATCACCACATAACACATTAGAATTAGATTGGTGTGAGAAAATGGGATCCAAACTATGTTCTATTTAAATTACTTGGCATATGTTTAGGATTCCTTATGGACTTCATCTATTAGGTTTGAATTAGTTCCATGTGGGTAAAACTCAATCCTAAATATGTTCACAAAAAATATCATGGATAAGACAAATTTACAAATAATGATCCATGTTTTTGATAGGAATAAATGGTAAAGTGAGAATTTTTATTATGTTAACAATAGTAAAATGAAGTTAATAATTTTATTCATTTCTTGAATCATTTTTTAAGTAAATGTTTTATGTCAGATAATGACATTGGGTAAAGGGGAATCAAATTGTGCTTCATGTTCACATTTACCTTCAAATTATTTATTGGTATTTAGAATTCAATTAATATTTTCTTAAACATGAGTGGAGTTGAATTATTGGTAAAATATTATGGAGAGAACTTACTCGGGATTAAGTAATGATCAAGTGTGCCGAAATGCGGAAGTATTAATTTTTTTCGGTAATTTTATATAATATTTTATATTTTGTTTAGTTTTCAAATTTTTTTAAATATGTAATATTAATTTTAGATAATTTATATATTATTAAATAATTAATAACTTTTAATATATTTTATACTTTAAAATAATTGAAAGGAAAAATTTATGGAAAAAGTTATTTCTAATGGAATTTGAGGCACTTAATTAGTGAATTATCATTTTAAAGTAACTAAGTGACGAGAATATGGCTTGATGTGAGCTTTATATGATTTTTGAATTTGAGTATATAGGTTTTGTGAGATTAAATCATTTATAAGGACACTCTATATTTAGTTAATAGTGTGGAATACATCTCATGTTTGATTTAATTAAAGAGGAATCGAGCTGATTATGAATAATGTTATTCATTACATTCGCAAACATATCTTCAATCCTACTAAATTGTATATGTGACATAAACATAAAATAAATTTCATGTACCAACACATTATCAAGGTCTATTGACATAATCTATAGTGTATAAAATACCACATTATTTTTCAAACTCTCTTTCATGTTCCAACAACACCTCAACCATCTTCAACACCTATTATATATCAAACACAATCTCATGATCACCTAAATGGAACTGAATCAAGAATATAGCCTCAACCCTATGACCCATAAATGAATTAGTGACCATTTGATGCTCAAAATAAAAGCTAATAAAATTAACACTATAAACGAAAATCCAAGCCATCAATAAACTCTCCAAAAAGTATTGATCATATAAAAAAATGTGGTAAAATTTATATATTTCAATTTTTTTAAATCATGTAATTATTTATACATAGTCCACATAAAGGATGATCACTATGAGAGTAATTTTTTTTATCCTTATAACATAATTTCCCTAAAATTGAATGAAATTTATACTCCTAAAATAATACTGAAATGGAGAAGATAAATCCATATGGATAAATAAGGTGAAAATTAATTTTTAGAGGAAATTACCGTTTGTAGAATTTATTACGTTTCCATTCTAAATTTACTCATATTTAAATAACAATCTTTACTCCATAAATCTCACTCTTAGAAAACTTCCTCCATAAAATATCTATCTAGTTTCCGAATTTTGATCTATCCACTAGAGGTAGTGAGGGAAATTTTTTATCTTAAAGAGATGAAAAGTAAAATCTACACATATAAGGGATATCATTAATATCACAATATTTTATTCACTATTTTATAAGATAGGATAAATTGTATGTGGGGGAGGAAGGGGTTGTAATCAATTTTTTTTTCAAATTGAATGATACCTAGATTTATATGGTTTAAACTATTAATGTTAATAATAATAACTATTTAATTATGGTAAAATTATATAGTAGTGTTGGGTATTGAGTGGGATTGGGAGCCCAATATAGTCTCTAGATCTATAAAGTTTTATCATTATTAATTATTGTTCAGGGATGAAAATTAAAACTCAATCACAAAATTTTGGAATTAATATCTTTTCCTAAGGGACAAGATAAACTATATATGGACTTTTGAGTTCAGTATTAAGGCCCTAGAACATCATGAGAGGTATTTCTAATGAATTGATGATTTTTAAATTATATTTACAATGTAAATTCCATTAACATGTAATAAAATAGTCATTTCTAACTTAATGTCTCCTACTTATAACATATTAAATCAATTCTCAATGGTACATTGTTATATTATACAGTCACTAACGTTATCCATTTCACATGCCTAAATAAAAAAACATAAAAAGTCATTAAATGTTGACTTGTTTACAAATACCATATCTCTTCATTCATTATTGTTCAATATTCACCATATCTAAGTAGATTAGTAAACCAAACCACTCATCCCTATGGGTATGACCTGATATTAATCAAGAAATTTTCTATTTTTTTTGAAACTATATGTATATGTTTTGGGATTGGAACTAATTATGTAGATGATTTACTATTTTGATTACCTAAATAGTATGTGATTATGATCATTTAAGTGTCATATTACTAGTTTGGGAGCCACATCTAGTGTAATATTATGTATCATCTATTATGAATCTTAAAACATTTTTAATTTTATTATATAATTGACTCAATGTTAAAAATTAACTAATAATATGAAACTAATTATATCTATATATTATAGTAGATTTTTATAGGGGATATGTTGTTACTTTTGTAAAAATCATGGATGATTGAGAGTATTTCATTGAAAATCATATTCATGTTACCTCATTACTTTGTTATAATGGCTGTATGTATCAACTATTTCTCGTTAATTAAATGTTATACTATATTTCTTGATTATATAGTATGAAAATACATTTATATTGATATATTATTTCCATGTTAATGGATAATATTAGTTAGGTCATACTTTTAGTACTTACATGGTATGCTATTGTCCTTCTAGTTATTATCACTAATTTTAGAATTAATTTTTTAATACCTTTGGAATATTTCAATGTAGTGGCTTTTTTGTGAATATTAAAATTTAGGGATATGTTTTCCTTGACATAAACATATATGTTTTCCATGTTAAAATGATAGTTTTTAATTGGGATAGTATATGAATCTATTTTTTTTAATAATTAATAAATTAAATTATTTTTATAATGATCAATTTACATAAAAAAGTGAATATGAAATTTCTAATGAAATTTAAAGGTGTTTTAATTAATATATTGGTACCAGGTGTTGTTTCTCAATAGATTTGTTTTCGTAAACATACAATTTATAATGGGATTCAGGAAGGAAACTAGACTATTTTTATATATATTTTTTATAACTAAATATTTTTTGTAGATAATGATAAAAACTTTTGGGTACTTAATAAGGTGGTAAGAACATAAAATTCTAATTTTTATGTTATGATGTAATTTGAGGCTTCCGAAGAGAATTTTTGGAATATTGTGTTTAAAGATATTACTTTAGGGGTATTTAGAATTTTGTAATGATTGTGGATATTCATGTTGTAAAAATTTCATAAAGGTAAAAGAATATTTTCTTTGAGGTGTGAATTATGATACTATTGATAGACTATGTGATTTGAAAAATTATGAGATATATAGTGAATTAAAAAAATTATTCATTTGTGATGAAAAATGGTATGTTATATAATTTATAATTCCATGTGTCCTAGTCATTTTAATTCGTAGTTATTTTATGATTTTTTTTTGAAGGAAAAGTTGGTTCTATTTTGAATATTTGGTTTCGAATAGGGAGTCATTTTTTTTGGATTTAATCAATAATTTTAATGCATGATAAGGAATCACTATGTGTTTTAATGAGTGGATAGAGGTTTTGTTGATGGTACATTCCTCTTTAGGAGTTTAGGTAGGATTAGGGGAGGTGGCGCATGTAGTTGAATACTACATGTGGTATTGGGTGCCTGGTAAAGAGATATTTGGTATTGAGGAACATAGAAAATGTATTATTGAACTGAAAATTCCACTTAGTAATCAATATATACAACAAAATTTCTTATAAAAATTTATTGTAATTTTAATCCCTTAATTGAAAACCATTTTATCCCTTACTTCAATCTTCATAGACTCTTGTTATTATATGCTGAAAATTCCCCTTCCAAATCCCCCATTATTCTCTTTTTACCCACCTTATTTCTATTTCATCATGGTTTACTCAAGAATTTTTTCCATGATAAATCTATGTAAACTCAAATCAAACCATATACTCTCTTATCTATGAATATCTACATTATTATCTTTGTTGTAATCGGTTCTTTGGACTGGTATTTCACTAATTTCATAGTGAAATTCATCAAGTTCCCTGGTTTCCTCTATTATATGTTAAGAGATACTATTTCGAGTTATTTTTAAATTGGTTCCTTCCATAGAATGGTTCGAAGGAAAATTATCATGATACTCCCCTAAGGTTTAAGCTATGTATTTTTTGGGTTCAAAATATATATTTTTTGGATTCATGGATAAATAATTATGGATAGTCTTGAATATTATTTTGTTGGGTTTCTAATATGATTTTAGGGAGTAATGAATATATCATCAAGGTTATGTTCAATGTATGTGGTTACAACCCATATAGACATATTTTAAACATTATTTGTATTTCTCTAACATCTTTTTCCTTAAGTTAAAAATATAAATCATATAACATTCTAAAAATAATAATAGATTATTTTTCATTATATAGCGTAGTTGGTTATTCAAATACATCACTACCAAAATGTTTTCCCATAAATGGATTAAATAGATTAATGAACAACATTAGATTTTAAATTCTAGGATAAATTTGTAGTGAGAAATTAGTTAATATTTTCATATGAATGGATTATTATCTAACACTTCAAAATATAGATAACACTTCAAAAATATTTAGACTTCAATTATATTCAAGATGTCAAAAAATAATCCTTTTTTAATTTTGTTGAATTATTAATGTACAATTATTATAAATTATTCAAGGTTAAATTAATTGGAAATGAATAAAAAGCATTCTTATTATTAGGAAAACAGAGTGATGTAGTACATTGTACATAAATAATGATAATGTGTTTAATGAATTTCAACCATATAGAAATCCCATTTGGTTATTAAATTTTTACTTATATATCTAGGAGTGTATATAAATTAATTACCTTGGGATACGATTGAATTTTTTAAGTCATTTATACTCCTTGTAAAACGTCAATGTTTTCCTCTTAAACTTTTATGGACATAGAATGGAAGTGAGATATATTTAATTTGATCTCAATACATTCCATTTAATGGGATGTTTTACTATATTTTATTGGAATATTTATTTTTGGTGTCTATTATTATACTTTATTTAATAAATTATTGATTTCAACCTTCTCATTTATGGATTATAATCAAATTATCCACACATATCATTGGATAAGAGGTTGAATTATCATTGAGGTGACGGTTGGGTAAATTGTGTTTAATTAAATGATGTGATTAATAAACACTTTTAATTTCCTTAAATAGGTATTAACCAAAATAAAACGAATTTCCATGAAAATATCCCTTTATTATTATCTATAAATAAGTAAACATGATATTTGTTTTACACAAAATATTTTAAATTTATTTTGTAGTTATGAAATTACACCTTTTTTGAAACTAATTGATTGCTATGTTTCTAAAAAATAAATAAATAAGGGTAAAAATCACATTAATAATGAATATTTTATTTAAATACAAGTTTTTTAAATATATTTTATATATTATAACCTATTTGGGAAGGAACTCTACTTTTAAATTAGTCATTTAAATCCAACACATATACTTATATTATTCTTAATCATAGATATTATGAGTATGTATTGGTAATCATTTTTGACACATTTAATATTCTTACCTAGTATCTTATAACCTTATTTATATATACTTTCATAAACCATGAATTTATTCTCAAATCATAACTCAGTGTTAGTATAACTTTCATCTAGATTACCATTAAGAGAAAGTATTCCCTGAGCCAAGGTTATGTTTTCCTTGATATATGTACACACATTTAGATTCTATAATATATTTCTATTGTATACTCGTACTTTATGATATAATCATGTGTGACACTGAATTATATGCTTTCCATATGATAGATAATATATTTTTTGAGATCTTTTCAAAATTTTATTATATAAATACTTGTAGTTTTCTTGATAGAATTGTAACATGGTCATGGATAAAACTTTTATACATAATAATGATTCTATTAGAGGTGTATTTATCTTGTATGAACTATAAATAGGAATGATAATAATTCATTTATAACTTTTTTTTGTGATAGGAGATATGATTTCCTTGACTATAGAATGGGATTGTCTTGCAATTATCTAACATGGTCAACCCATTTACCTACTACAAAAGTGATGGGCTATAAGATTACCATAAAATGGTATATCTAATTACCATTCCCCAAATAAAATGGGTCTCTATGGCCATTTCATTATTACAAAAACACACATATACTAATACAAATATATATATATATATATATATATTTCTTGTTATATATGTACAAGTGTGGTAATTATATTGGTAAGAGAACCAACACCCATAGGTGGTCTCACAAGTACATAGTCTCATATTCAATTAAATATGATTTATGTAGGTATATTAGGTAAAAATCCTTCAATTATAGTGAGTTGTACATCATTTTAATTAATATACAATGTTATGTCTTTTTAATACTATTTTTTTATAATATGGTGTTAAAATGTTTTGGAATTATTAAATACATGAATTTATTGATCAAATTTATACACTTGAGTATACTGCATCTATTTTTGAAGATTTGGGGTTTTCTCATATGTGTTGTTCACCCAGACCCTGCATGATCATTCGTGTGAACATGTATATTGATGGTATGTTTTGCAGGTACCAACATGGGCTATAAAGAAGTCTAGAATATTTTTTCAATACTGAATGGTTGTCATTATAATGAGTAACATTATACTGTATGTTGTATTGGGATACAATTTTTTTTTCAGCGCATATCCATGTGCAATAGACTTATTTTTTATTATATATTATCACAATTGAGGCTCCCTGATGATGTATTACATATTTTTCATTTGTATTGTACCAATTATGTTGTATATTATTATTAAATACATAAAAAGTAGATCAATCCCTAACCATTCTCTATGGTCTATAGTCATTGTCTCTATCCCCAGAGGATTGACGATTTCTCCTAGGTTCATATGAAGTTTTAGCACATTGTAATTTGGGTAATCAGGCTAGTGTCACTATTGATAGAAAACATATATTAGGAGTTTTTTTTGTGACAATGTATTAAAACGAATCTTCTATATATTCTTTATCTCCATTTGAATTTTGTATGTTGAAGAATGTAAATGATCTAGAAAGAGACTAAATAAATTATGCGAAATCTATCATTAAATAATTTTTTGAAAAAATGAAAATGTCCCCAGATATGAAAAATTCACTTTGTGAAGGAGCTCATGTATATGAATATTCAACACGTGAGAATTTGGCTACATGATGAAATTGTATATTTGAAGGAGTCATGTATGTGAATCTTCCACATAAGGAATTCATTTGTGTAGTGAATTTGGATATGTAATGAGTTTCATCTAAATGAATGAATTCATCTACATAATGAATTTTCCTTTACAATGGAATTAACTACATAAAGGCCCATGTAATATAATTTTATTTGTATCCACCTACACAATTAGAATATGGCATATATATGTGGGATTCTTAAGGAATGCATGTAGGGTTCTTCTCTAAAAGGGAACTATAATGTACGTGATATGGATTCATGGATTTTGTAGAGCGTGGTGAATTAGAACAACACATTTATTCAATGGTTATTAAAATATGGTTTCCAAATCCTGAATAAATTAAATTAGATACTTTAGGGATTCTGAAAAAAGAATGTTTATTATTTTTTTAATAAAGATTGAGGATGCTTTCATGGAACCAAAAATGGATGTGTCTCTTATATCAGAATGTGATGGATATGAAATAGAGAGTGGTGTATTGAATAATGATGTTTTATAGTTCATTATTTTCTAGATAAATTTTATTCGAAATATGAGTGATTTTTTTTTCTTTTAAGGAAAAAAAACGCAAGGGTAGTGATATGATTTGAAAATTAAAATCATTATTTTATGTAAAAAAGTTAAAAATGTGTTTCATGAGAGTGGTATGATTAAATTTAACATGAAAAATTATGAGAAAATACCCTCATTTACACACTTCATATTCTGATTAAAAATTGTATGGGTGGTGATACACACCATGAACCATAAAAAATATGTGATTATTTCTATGTTACGAGCTAGATAGATGATGATGGGAGCGAATAAATGGAATTTTTCCTAGAAATTACACTCTCTAAAAGTTATTTTGGAGTTACTAAAACTATGGAAGGTGTTGAAAAGTGATACACGACTATAGGTGTAACCTCTGGATATGGTTTTTGGGGGAAGATTGCTTTTATAGGGGGACATTCAAATTTCACACTATGAAGAGAGTAGTGTGATTTCCTTTTTTACAATTTTCATCCATAAGGGTCATTATGGATTCTTTAACCATTTTAACAAAAAATCAGTTATATTTAGTGTTTCATGGGCATAGGTTTATTTTCATCTATGCTCCTTAAATTATCCCATTTTTATGAACTAATTAATACCTCCCTTGAATTTATTTATTTCATTAACCATTTTCATATAGATTGTGAGGGGGATACGGGTTTTCTTAATAAATATTGAAAAATATATTATCAAGTGGTTGACATAAAAATTTTATATACAGTGATTAACCACCCTGCCACCTTAGGTTACAAACCCATAATTGGTATGAAAGGAGTAGTTTTGTGGATTTACTATCTCTACAGTAATGGAAGATGTTTTGAACCATAAAGGAATTGACATATTTGAAGGCATTAATTTCTAGCTATAGAAAAACCAAATGAAACATTTTTTTATCATTGGGGATGTATGTGTTTATATCAATCATTCATGGAATCACATCCAACATAGATACAATTTCATAACTAAAAAAGACCCAAAAAAGAAATAAAAAAATTCAAAGGAACCTAAGGCATTAAGGGGATATTTGGATAACACTATTTAAAATAATGTTATTTCATGAAGGAATTCCCTTTTTATGTGGGAAATGATTCTAAATTTCTTTGAGTAACTCAAAAAATTTGGAAAAAATGTAATTGGATTTTCGGAAAAAAATATAAATATTTGAGATTAATATTTAGATAATCCATAGATTCATTTTTTGATCGAATGAGTATTCAAAATAAATGCATGTGTCGTCTTGAATAAGACATTAGGAATGTAATTTTTTTTAAAGGAACATAAGAACATTCACTCCATGATTTAGATAAAATGATTCATTTCATGTATATGAAGATCCAAAAGTGTTCACATTAGATAAGACTCATATAAAACATTAGTGATATTAAATGATAAACAATGATATTGATTGTTTTATAAAATAGTAGTCTTAAGAGGAAACATTCGTGGATATGATGAAACTTGAGAACATAGAAGAAATCGATGGTGGATAAGTTAATCAGATAATGTCATTTATATCTTCCAAACTTGAAATAAGAAATGGGAAGACCTATAGGAACCTACCCATTACTTATCTCAAATGAAGAAAATTTACGAATCATCCTACCATGTCTATAAATAACATCAAATATGATAAAGAAGTATCAAATCCCATGAAGATACCATTCAAATATGATAAGTTAAATATAATAGTTCATATAAAATTATCCATGAATAAGATATTTTATCTAATTATGATAAGGAACTAGAGGAATCTGATGTAAATTATATTTAAGACTATAAATAAATTAATGATGAAGTCATTATGGCTATGGTACTTATGTATTAATAGGATGTTATGGATGATTAAAAGCGATGAATTAAGGTCTAACTATACTTGAAGATAAGATTGCGGCAGTCATTGAATAAATAAACATATGGAGAGACAAAAAAATGGATAATAGTTTTAAAATGAATATATTGTATATATTACACAGTAAATATAGGGTAAGTCAAAACTAATCGATAATATGGAAAAAATCAATTATAGAATTCTAGAATGTCAGACATGAAATTTCATGTTTAGATAAAAATTGAAGATCATACCTAGATTATATATGGTATAACCAATTCTATGAATGTGTGGATCAAAATAATTTAATATATTTAAAGATAATTCATGACATATTTATGGAATGTGATGATAATTAAAGACTCATAACCCTTAGTGTGGCATTGGGGAGAACAAGTGCACTGACCACTAAAGGAGTGGATGGGGTTCTCACTGAAGAAGTTTTAATTATTCCCCTAGTGTAGTGGTATGGTAAAATATAAAAATTCAGTTTTTGGGATCAACCACATGATTAAATTATTGGTAGTTTTTGGTAAACACAAATTTTCCAATCCTTATAGGAAAATTTTCTTGGATGACCCCTAGTAGATCCCAAAAGATGTTTTTATATAGAAATAGGCACTTTTATGAGAATAATGATTTCATGTTATGGTTGTATGAATATGGGGAATACCTAATATATGTTTTTCATTTACAAAATTAATTCCAATGAGTGAATAAGGTGATAATGGGTTCATAGAATTTCATATCCAATATCTACATTCATTGTTTATTGATTTTGCGGTGACGGGTTTTAACACGGGGTAGTGAACAGTTCATCATGAGAAAAATTAATTGTGACAAATGAGATCCATAGAAGATATTTGAATTATAATAAGACATATTAAATATAACATTAAAATAATAAATTCACCCCAATATAATTAATAATATGAGTACATATAATTATTAGTACAAAACACATGTTGATCTTCATGTGAAAATATCCAGTTATAATGGGTCAAGAAAATTAATTCTTAAAGGCCAATATTTTTGTGATTTATTTGAGTGGAACAGATAGAGGCATGACATGGATTTTGGGCAGTGGTTTCACCTCCCTCGAAATTGTAAGCATTGATATGATCCAAAGGATAATATATGACAAAAATGGTGTTGTAATGTATGAAAAAGAGGAAGGGATTAAAATAAGTTTCTCTAGAAATTAAAAAATTGGTGGACAATATTTAAGACACAAAAATATCCTATTGGTGGAAGGCATTTCTCAAAAATTTCACATTCTAATTCAATTATTTGAATAGGATCATTCAATGAAATTCAATAAGAATAATTTCACTATTAATGGAACATATGGTATCATTATGTTTTAATGAAAAAGAGCAAAAGTAAATCTCAATCTCATTAATGCGGAGGATGATAAATGCATTTTTTCTAAGGAGGAGTAAATTTAGTTATACCTTAAGAGTATTTTCCATTTAAACCAAAAATATTTAATAGATTTAGTGATAAATAAATGTTCTCAAGCTCTCCCTAGGTTCACATGATATCTCACTCATATGTGTGACACTTGTCAAAAAGGGAAGATAATCCACAAAACCTATAAGCTAACTCATAATAAGTCCACAATATTTCATGATCTTGTGAATGTGGATGTATATGGGAAAATTACAAACAAATCCATGTAAAAATATATATTATTTATTTTTTGTTAATGACTATAGTAGGAATGAATCGCTAATTTGTATTTCTCACTATATGAATTTATTTTTGTGCAAAACCTGGAATCAAATATTAGAAAAACCAGTAAATGTTAAAAATATTTAAATCCCTTTGATTAAAAATGATATTGAATTTTCCAACAGTCTTGTTGTGATACACCAAAAAAATAATGTATGAAAAATGTGTTTGATAGTGTGTATAACATGTGACCGCAAGCACGTAAGGTAATTTAATATACATATACTTTATAATATATTTACTATTTAAAATATATTCTATATATTTCAATGCTTGAAACACAAATTTACCATTCAATGAACATGACAATAAGTTAGTGTAAATCATACACAAAAACATCCTTCCTCTATATCTTGTGTTATATGATAAGGCTACCTTCCATTACGGCTTACACTATATGCAATATCAAGTCTTACCAAGAAATAATCCATAATTAAAACACTATTATTTAATATAATAAGATATAAAAAAGCAGATATGAATAGTATTAAATAAATTATGAAATAGTTGGTTTATAAAACAAAATCATTTGTTAAAAATAAATTATAAATAAATATAAGAACCAACTAAATATTAAAAGTATATTTTTATAGAATACTATTTTTTTCTCACAAATCTATTTTACCCTGATGGATTTAATTAACTAAAATTAGTAAGTGATTTTAATCTAATAAATATGTTATATATTCAAAAAATTATTTTTTATATTCGTCCAATATATTTGGTAATCATAAGATAGGATAAAACCCAATATCCAACATGAAAACCAATATTTTTATTCAGGAATTTTTAAATGCTTTTTAATGGAGAACCTATTTTAAATATTAATTTTTTCACTTTCAGAGATTAATTTGATAAAATAAACTTAATTTTACAATTCAGAATGTTAAAATTTTCTTCAGATGTTTTTTAGTGCTTTTTCTAGAAACATTATATTTTTAGTGAGAAGTGAAATATACTACATTTTAGTTAAAAACTGCCTTTTCGTTTAAATATTTATTAAGGATAAATTATATTATAATTTTTTTCAAAGTAAAATTGTATTGATTATACATATATTAATATAATTTAGTAAATTTAAATAAATATAAATTTAAAATTTAATAAAAAATCCTAACATTATTATGAACATTTTTTTACTAAAACCAGTTAATTCGTCTGTCTATGAGATTAGCAATAATCATTATTTTCCTGCTTCTATGATTAGAATTTTGAAAATCCAAAATACACCATTATAATAAATATAATATATTTGTTATAGTAATATTAACATTAATTTTTTTAAAATGATTAGTGATGGTGATTAAAATTAATTACAGTGATTAAGGTGTAATTAGGGTTAAAATGGACTAAAACCGTGTGTTTAAGGGCACATTTGACATTGCGACTTTTCCAAAACCTATTTTCTGGAAATATTTTGGCCATTAACCTTCCATTAATTATTTTGGGTGGTTTTTTATGACTTTTATTAGGTATGAACATTTGCAAACCTAACTTCTTTTAAAAAATACAAAGTGAGTCCTTTTCCCTTCCGATAAAAAGCCACAAACAAAACCCATTCCTCAAACATATAAAAAATATTATGTTATGACAATAAATACCCAAATAGACTCACATACTTCCAATACTCTACATATAATCATCCCTTTGGGTTGAAACTATTCAAAAAAATTCTTTTTGGTTCAAACCAAACAAAGATACCCGATTAAAAGGTAATGTATTTTCTCAATTTCTATACTTTCATTTCCATTCTACAACCCATAAAATCATATTATCCTATTCTTTTGTAATCACACCAATATATTCGATATAAAAAGATTTATTTATTCTTATATTTATACCCACACAAACACAAACCTCCATCTAATGGGAAACAAATGTACTATTTCTGTGAATAGCGAATTACAACCTCACGAAATGATAATTGTTCAATTCTACATTATCCCATCTTATGGTGGAACTATGATAGGAAATATATTTATATATGATATATATGTTATTTATATTTTTTTTTTAAAATTCATTAAGTTTTATTTAAAATATAAATTTATGCTTTCCATGTTGGGTAAATACAATAATCTCGTTTGAGGAAGTGTGGACTACCACCACTTCAAAGAGATGTGATTCGTTCGCATGATACATTTAATATATAAATAAATGGACCTAATTAGACTTATTATACATCAAAAACATATAATATATTCATTAAATAATTACCTTTCTATAAATTTATGTATATATATCATTTTATTTGTTACTCTTTCACACAATTAAAAAGTGATAACATTATTCGTAGACGTGTGGACTACCACCTCCTCGACATGATATGATTCATTTCATAGTAAATAATTATATATATAAGAATATTTGATTAAATAATATGGTATTTATTATATAATGATCTTTCTGTAAGTATTTTAATTACATTCCTTCTTTCCACAATGATAATTTTAAAATGGGAATGTTACTCATTAGTACGTATAACCCACTGTCTCCATGATTGTAACATAATCTCATTTTCATAATATTATTTAATGATATATTTTAAATGTATATTTTATTTAAAAAAATGATAATTATGTCAATTTTTTCATTTTGGAGATGTTATATAATGACCCCTTTGACCATAGTTGACCAACAATAGTTGTTTTGATATATAAACCAAATTTGGTCCAAAACGCCCGATGTAAACTTAATTGTTTAAGTAGTTGTACACAAAATAGTAATAATTGAAATAAAAGTAATTATAAACATGAAAAAGGTTCTAAAGAAAGATGAAAATTAACATATGATTATTATATATTAATTTAATGGTTGCTCAACTTAAAGGAAACACAAGGTAAGGGATTATTGTATCATTTTCATTATGTGAGGCATAATTAATTATTGTACACAAAATTTCTTAAATATATTTTACTTACATAAACCTTGAAATATATTATCTTAAATTATATTATCTTTATGGTATTGAAATTTTTCTATTTATGTATTACTCACTTTGGGTGTTCCAATACACATGTTACTATATTAGTAATGATTTCCAACTAACTTTTTACATCCATGAGATAAATGTCATATTCATCACTTATTTAATTGTGTGGTGTGATTACAAGATATTTTGATGTATTATATCATAAATTCATTTTAATTCATGGTATTTAATACATTCATTTAATATTAACCTTTCTTGAGGATTATGATTTAAAAATTATTTAAAGTGTTAGGGGACACATTGTAATGTTTAATGATTCTGTTCCTCAAGACTAATCCTAATGATCTTTCAATATAATTTCAATTAAATGAAATTATATAATCATTTTACAAAAAATATATATTCTTATCTGGTTATTAATGACCATTTGAAGTATTATTATCATTTTTAAAATCATTGGTACCAAGAGGTTTTCTGAATTTTTTTTCAAAAAACCTGAATTTATATATCTCTTTATTGAAAGAACTTATTTTATTCTAAATCCCATGTTTTATTAAAATGTTTTCAAAAATTTTATTATAATGTTTTTTCAAGAAATTTTTAACTTTTTTAATTAACTAACATTTCAAAGGAATCTTCTTGTTGCTTTCTTAACAAGGAATTTTCTGACCTTTTGTTG
This sequence comes from Viscum album, assembly GCA_963277665.1. Taxonomy (NCBI): domain Eukaryota; kingdom Viridiplantae; phylum Streptophyta; class Magnoliopsida; order Santalales; family Viscaceae; genus Viscum; species Viscum album. The sequence continues at coordinate 476,615,315 of OY728157.1, forward strand.
TAAAAAATGAATATTATTTTTACCTCATATGATAATTAGAGATTCATCAACCATAATTCCGTTGAATCCCTCTTTTCAAGTTAAAAATATTTATTTTTACGGAAAAATATTTTCAAAATGTTTTTCAAAACAAAATGATATTTTCCTGTATAATATTGTTAAAAGTTAATATTTTTATATCATGAATGAAAATAACCCACTATTTTACCTTACATGGGTTTGTCGTATTGATACCATCCTTATTATTCCACTGTATGTTTTATTATTGATTTTCCACGTATATTATTCACATTCACTTCATTGATTTATTTGTTAGTCACCTTGATGTTTTCATTTTCCTATGATCATTGATCATTGAATTTCCCCTTATTATCCATTTCATGTTTCGTGGAAATTATTGTTGCCAAAACTATATTCCACATTACATATGGTTACTATATTGATAGATATTTTATTAATTTGGTCATAATTGATAGATTCATATTTCTCATCCAATACGGTTATTTGATAAGGCATATTAGTTATTTTTATTTTTCAATTTGATGAATGCATTGGACTGGAAATGATGGTGGAGCATGTACTTTATTTAGCTCCTCGAACTATCACCATTTTATCATAAGATGAATAATTGTGAAAATGGGTCAATACACATATTTTTAAACCATCTTGTGAAAGGTATTGACAGTAATAGGTTTTCATGTGCCAAATATATGATTTCCATAATGAAATAAATTTCCCTCGAAGTAGTTTCAGTTATTATTCATATTTATATTTAGTGTAGAAATATCTATGGATACAATTTATTTTAGTTCATTGAATAATTGAATGTGTTTTAGTTCCATATCATGCTATATTTATTTTTCCTCATAATGCTATAAGAATGTACTTTTTTCTAGCTATTACCTTGTTATATTGAATATGTAATTTAATTCAATTTATTGATTAAATGGCATGTGTGTTCCATTATTTTCCATTGCACAATGACTATTCCCATTAATTCATTATTTCTTACATTATATTTTTACCTTACCTAGTATTTGAGCTCACCCTTTTTATGTTTCTTTCCCTAGAAATCCATGAAGCATAATATGAATATAATATAGGAATATACTTAATGGATTAGAGTAATCCTCACGATGTCTATTTGTTTAGAAGAAAAAAATATGTTGTAATTGGTGTATACATTTGTAATGCAATACTAATTTATGTATCTGGTTTACCAAGAATACTAAACTGATCAGTCCTTCAATGCTCGATTCCTTGTAATCATTATAATTTAATTGATATCATACACCAGCTATGGTATATCTAGGACTGGGTCACTATTATTGGTATCAAATGGAGGTTTATAAGCAACATTATGAATTATATTGATGAAAACATATATTAGAGAACAGAACCCTGTGGAAGAATTTGAGGATAAGTATATATGGTATAAGGCCCCGGCCTTAAACCTTACTTAATATTGAATTAAATGAGTAATTCACATTGAGGATCTTTTCAGGTTTAGAGTTTTAGAGAATTAGGACATAACTATTACATCTCAAAAGATTAAAAAGTAGTCACTTATACTAAATTTCCATAAAATAAAAACTCTTAAAAAGAAACATGTCTAGTTCCATGTATTACATATCATGACTTTCCATTGATCAAATCCTTGACCCTATTCCACATTAAGTCCTGTGAAAAACATTTCAAAAAATACTTGGGGTGAGCAGAAAAAGCCCAACAAGGGATACACAAAGAATGAAAGCTTTTAGTTTTTTAAAGCAACAAGTAAACCATGTATACTTTATCATAGTAATACCTTTCACCTTTAGGAAGTAGTAAAAACTCTTCACTGAATAAAATATCACTACTTACCCTTTTGTAACCAAAATATTACCATAAAACCCATATAAATAACACATAACATATAAAGGAAACATGGGACATAAACATACTTAAATGGAATAACCATACGGTCAACTTCCACACATACTTAATGGAATAGCCATACGGCTGACTTCCATACCCAATGCATTGGAGGTTATAATGTAACCACCCATCCTCGTATTCACGGCACCACCCGTCATATGGTTTATCACGTAACCACCCGTAAAGTGTCCAAGTTCCATCATTACACATAAAATATTGAAAATATAAACATTTCAATAACATCATTTCATTTTCCATCAAAATAAGTAATTCCATGATATTGAATTAATCAATCCATTTGAAAAAATCATTTAAAAGAGATTTTTGAATCAAAGTGTCTCATACCACATTGAAGCTTTTATTGGAATTATACTTTTAAAACATTAATGTCCATATAAATAAATACTGAAAACCATTTTGAAAACATGGACATTAAAGATAAATATTTAGAGTAATAAATCTTTAAAACATTTAAAACGATATTTTTGTTAAAGAGTTTTTAACAAAATGAGAGACTCTTGAATACAAATAATTGCAGAATAACATTTAATCCGAACAGTATAATATCATGAGAATAAAGGTATTCATGATATAATATGTGAAAGGATAATATACACACAATATAAGAGTGAATTGGTGCATAACAACAATGAAGTCTCAAAAGAAATGTAAAATTAGATGAAATCCTTTATAAAGAAGGTATCATTAAATTAAGGAGAAATCAATCTCATAATTATGTGTGACAAATATAAATACACCCAATTTAAGTGGATATTAAGTGTAAAACAATAAAAGGTCATTCACACATATTCAAAGGATGAAATATTCAATAAATACATGTTGAACCCAAAGAAATTGAAATTGGGTTATTAAGTTCCCTTGGTAAAATTCGATAGCCTAACAGCGTCAGATAAAATTTTACAAAAAGGGTTGATGAGGGAGATAAAGGGGATCTCATAACTTTGAAATAAAATTTACATAAATAAGTATATATAAGAACATATCCCAACATAATAGTATGTGAATTAAAAGACATAACAAAAGAAGTCTTTTAAAAAAAGTAGGGTGAAAGGTCCCCTTAACGAGTTGGGTAACCTTCAAAAAATACACCCCATTGAAAAAGGGTCATAAAATGAATATGTAAATACCAATAAATTAAATTATACTACAAAAAGTTTATAATAATTGGCAGTAAATACACCTCTCAAAGGAAATAGTGGCAAACGTAGCATAAATGACACGTGAATAAAAGTGAGATGAAAAATCCCTTACGAAAATTCGGCAGACTAACGGCGCCACATAAAACTTTCAAAAATGGATTTATGAGATCAAATAGGGTATCCCATAATATTTACATTAAAAGTAAAGTATGATTAATATAAAAGAAAATCCCCAAACATAAGAAATATGGGCTTAAAAGAAATGACATAAAAGAGAGTACTTAAAAAGAAAGAGAGGTTGGATCCCTTACCTCTGGTCCGACTTGACTCGATCATTCTTTAACGTCCTGAATAATAAACATGAGTTAATTTAAACATGATTAAGAAACTTTTCCATGTTCATTATTCCTTTTATATCACTTACTGCCATGTTATAAGCATTATGTAATCATTTAAGTTAATAATGTTTGTTTTGTCGATATTTGGTTCTTAAGTCGAAAGTGGACTTCTTACAATTGCATGCTGTTCGTGTGGTCAAAGGTTCATTATATCCATAATTATATTCATGATTTGGATATCACATATATCCATAATATACATGTATTTATAATATTAAATAATCATTTAGAGGTAAGAAATTAAATGCACCGTTCATGGAGACGGTAAGCCATACGTATGCTTGAACGCTAGTTTCATTTCTATATCATATTAATGGAATTAGAACCAAATAAGAGATATGTATATTTTAGTACCAAAATTATATTAATCATTTATATGTAACATAAATAATATATAATAACTTTAAATCCATCCTTTATACATCCCACATATGGCATTAACGAATCAAATCACTTTGAGGGGGCGGTAGTCCGCACTTCCTAAAATTAAATTATCATGTTTACCCATAATGGAAACCATAAAGGTATTCCAAAAAAGAAAAATACAGAATATTAAGTAAAACATAAACATATTATATATAATATGTAATATAGTGACATCTTAATGGCCACCTTTGAAGGTGTTATATGAGTGTTGAATAGTCATCGTTTCGTGAGGCAGAAATTCTCCATCCACAGAAACAGTATGTTCTTTATCCATTAGCTGTAGGTGTGTGTCAGTGCAGCTCGAATGCTTCTTATAAAAACATCCTAGTATATTTAAGATACTGGAGTTTTTACAAAATAAAATAATAAAATGAGTTTAGGGGTTTGGAGAAGAAAAATAAAACAAAATAACACAAGAGAAGACATTAAATTTAAATCGGGTAACTCTTTTTGTTTTGAGATCAAAGGCTTCCGTGAAAAGACATTTGCCCAAAGTGAGGCTTCTAGGAGTAATATAGGTATGTGTAGAGACAAAATGGGTAGGGTTTGGCCGATAAAAAGTCTTGAGAGGTGTGGTTAAAGAGGTAGAGATGGGGGCCTTTTATAAGAGGAGAGGAGGGGAACTCTTGGAAAGTAAGGAAATGTTACTTTATTTTAGAATGAGTTTCGGATTTTAAAGGTCCCAAATTGATGTGTTTCGAGGATAAGGTGATAATGGTTTGAAATACACTCGTACAATAAGGTTTGGACATGTGTAGGTCTTAGATTTTACATTATCATTCTATTTTATTTAAATTGTTAAATAATGAGTTAATCGTTGCATCATCATGGTGACATAAATAATTAAATTTATTTATTGTCTAAAAATTTAAAAAAATACTATGATGTAGGAAATATTTTTATATTTCCAATGAATATTTATAGTCAAAAATATGACTTGTATAACCCCATATAAAAATTGATTTAGTAAAACAAAACATGTTTGTGGCATTTTAATTTTAACATTAAATAAAAAGGCATTAATGTCATTTTCCTACCAAAGTTGCTCCATGGGGTCCCCAAGTTGACCCATGGATTGTCTTGGTCGTCCATGACACATCCAATGATGGTGTGACATTTTTCTATGTCATTTGATATTATTAAAACATTATTTTTACCTTAAATTACAATAATTACCTCTAATCGCGATTAATAAACTTAAATGTTACTATTCACAAAAATTAATTAGTTTATTCCCATTGAACCACATTATACTTCATAATGAAAACAATGTATGTCAGATTTTTTAAATTTAAATCAAAAGAAGTGGTAAAGTATCATTTAAAAGAAAAATTAGTTTCTTTAACTACCACTTAGTGGTTTCACTATTCATCAAAAAATTGATGTTTTTCAGAAAATTACCAAAAATTTAAACTAGGCTATATTTGATATTCCGAATTCAAAAATGATGTCTATTTTAAAAAATTCAAAACATATAAGTTACATTAATTAATTTAATAATTAATTCCCGATGTCAGAGCAAATAGTGTGTTTTTATGAAACAATAAGTATCAAAAGATTGACACTAGTTTAAGTCCAATTTCAAGATGAAATTAATTCCAATGACCACTATTGGATTAAATGGTAAAAATATATTCTAATTTCACTTTTAAACCAATTCAAAAGATAATCTAATAATATAAATAAATTATATTAAAAAGCGGTTTTGAATTAAAATACAACAGTTTTCACTATTCATTAAAAAATGATCTTTATCGGAAAAATACCAAAAATTTACACAAAGTGAATTTTGATGTCCCAATTCTAAAGAAGAGTTTATTTGGTCCAATATAATTTAAAATAGTGACCAAAACAATATTTAATGATGATTCTCCATCAAAAGTTGGTAAGTGGACCTTTAGTTAAAATTAGAGTATATATGCCTAATATTGAATTCTTTTCATATATTAAGCCTTTATCCTTTATTGAATAAATTTAATAACATTTAACAGACATATATAATCATATTTTAGTTATTTCTATTCATTCCCGCCAATACAACGGCTATGTGTTAACTAACATTTAAAATAATTTTATTTTATTATTAGAGTGCAACGTAAGATTTCAATGGAACTAATTGTTGCGTATTGGGTATGCCATCAAGAATAGAGTTCCCTTTAAATTAATATTAAAATTTTCTAAAAAAAGGATAAATTTAAAAATGTCATATTCTTTATTTACCTAGGGTGTTACATCCTTCCCCCCTTTTGGGAATTGCGTCCTCGCAATTTTAAAATTGGGCTCGGAAACTTTATTGAAAGTCCCACATCAGAAAAAGAGTCGGTAAAACAATCACTTTAAAAGAATGAAATAGAAGTACAGAGGACACCTGAGTTAACCCACACTAGGATTCCATATACGAAAACATGTACATGGAGGAGAAAACATAGGGTCATGTTCTGATGGAGAGTGATAGAAAACTTGTTAAAGAGAAAGTTAACCACAAGAAAATAACAAACTTGTGATGGGTTAAATGATATTTGATTACCAAATAAGAAAAGTTAATAGAAAACATTTTTGTTTAAAGTTACTTTTTATTGAGGAATTTATTCATAAGGAAACATAATTACATATCATGTTGACTTTCAACATTTGTTAGATTTCTTACACAAACTCATATTTTCTCCAAAAGACGAGTATTTAGGAAGACTTGTTCACATTAAGAGTACTATAATCAACTTCTAGTGAATCGCCTAATCAACAAAAGGGAACTATATAATTCCCATGTCTTTAGAATTTAACCAAATCCAAAACCAAAAAGGTTAGTAGAAAATATGATAATCCAGAAATGGATAACCCTTTATAAAAAGAAAATCTATTCTTAATCTCCAAAGTTTGTCCATCAAAACCCAAAGTTCAACGAGGACCATTCGATAAAAAATTTGTCCATATAATTATTCAAAGTAAACAAAAATATGATTGAAACCCAAATATTTGAAGGATTTAGTCACATAGTCTTCCATGTTAAATTGTAACATTTATCTCCAAACAACATTAGTTGCTCTTAAAGTCTTCTATTGAAAAGTAATTAACCTAATAACATATCCTCTACGATAGGTTAATAAATTTCCATATATAACCTAAAATCAACTTACTCTTAATTCATAAAATCATCTACCTAAAAAGAGTTAGTCAAAATAACCTGGGAATTCATGTAGTCCAGTGGTAGGCGATAAATACCAGTCGCACTTTGGTTGTGGGTTCGATTCCCGCAGCTTTGTCCGACGCGATGGGTTGTCACACGGTCTGCGTGTTGTCCTTTTTTTAAACTATATAATACTCAAATCATTCCCCAAAAAGAAATAAAATAATAAAAAATAACCATAACATAATTTAACCTCAATTTTATCTCATGACTTTCACTTTTCATCATAACATATAGTAACCCATAATTACCTCAAAAGTAAGGATCATATAAACCCAAATGGTTCTTTATAACTATGTCCAAAAAAACATATAACTATTCCTTGAATAAAATTTTCATATATCAAACATCAGGGTTACACATACTATAAAAAGTCTTCTAATGTAACCCCATAATCAAAAGAGACTTAATACTCTTAAGAATTTCACCATAACTCTTGAATCCCTTATATGTTTACTTCTTACTCATTCATCATTCTTCATGATCCATTAACCATTCCTTTCCAACTTATTCTGAAATACTTCTTTCCTACAAAGAAAATCATGAATCATATCCTACAATTCCAAAATAGGAAAACAAATGTTATGAAATAATCCATACACTTGACTGGTCAATTTAAGTTTCTTCATCCTCAATGGGAATGGAATTAGGTATTGGTAAAAGAATATTTGTACGATCTTGGAGATCCCATACCCGAAACATCTTCATAGGACATGTGTTTGCATAATGACCATGCACACCACATTTAAAACATTCAATTGATCCCTCAGAAAGAACTTTGTTCCCTTTCCTCGAGTCAACTGGATGATTCCTTTTTCCATGTCAGGTTCTTACTTTATGACCTTCATTTACACATCTATAGCATATTTTTGTCCCTTTGAAATATTTTCCTAGATGTTTCTATCCACATCATTGACACATAGGTTTTTGAACACACTTGCCTTTATGATTATTACCTGTAGTTCCGTAGGGATTTGTTTCTCGCATATATGATTCCTTATAGAAATCACCAAGTATTAGGTGGTCAATCATGACTCTAGATAGTTGGTTGAAGATAAACACAAGATTTCTCATTGCAGCTTCCATATCATTCAGTTGCTCGCTTAGAAAACTATCACAGTTTCCTTCACATCCACTATTACTTTGGTTCCTTCTAGATCCAGCCATTTACTAAAACCAAAAAGGTCAGTGTGAGTATATCAAAAAAACCATCATGTACTAAAGAGAAAGATAAACACTATGATATACTTACTCATTCACTTTATCAAAAACTAGGACTCTTTCTGAAATCCTAACCATTATGGTAATGTCACTTATGCTTAGAAATTACCCTAACCTCTAAAGTTATCTATATCGACCTCTGATACCAACTACAAGGCCCCAGCCTTAATCCTTAATTAATATTGAATTAAATGAGTAATTCAAATTGAGGATATTTTCAGGTTTAGTGTTTTAGAGAATTAGGACATAACTATTACATCTCAAAAGATTAAAAATTAGTCACTTCTACTAAATTTCCATGAAATAAAAACTTTTAAAAAGAAACATGTCTAGTTCCATGTATTAGATAGCGTGACTTTCCCTTGAACCCATCCTTAACACCATTCCACATTAATTCCTGTGAAAAATATTTTAATAAAAACATGGGTTGAGCATAAAAATCTCAGCAAGGGATACACGAAGAATGAAAACTATTAGTTTTTAAAAGCAACAAGTAAACCATGTATACTTTATCAATGTAATACCTTTCACCTTTATGAAGTAGTAAAAACTCTTCCCTGAATAAAATATCATTACATACCCTTTTGTAACCAAAAGATTACCATAAAACCAATATAAAGAACACATAACATATAAAGGTATCTTGGGACATAAACATACTTAAATAGAATAACCATACGGTCGACTTCCACACATACTTAATGGAATAGCCATACATCCGACTTCCATACCCAATTCATTGGAGGTTATAACATAACCACCTGTCCTGGTATTCACGGAACCACCCGCTATATGGTTTATCACATAACCACCCATAAAATGTCCATGTACCATAATTACAAATAAAATATTTAAAATATAAACATTTCAATAACAATATTTTATTTTCAATCAAAATAAGTTATTCCAAGATATTGAATTAACCAATCCATTTTCAAAAATCATTTAAAAGAGATTTTTGAATCAAAGTGTCCCATACCACTTTGAAGATTTTATTGGAATTATAATTTTAAAATATTAATGTACATATAAATAAATACTGAAAACCATTTTGAAAACATGGACTTTAAAGATAAAGATTTAGAATAATAAATCATTAAAACATTTAAAACGATATTTTTGTTAAAGAGTTTTTAACAAAATGAGAGACTCTTGAATACAAAGAATTGCAGAATAACATTTATTCCAAACTTTATAATATCACGAGAATAAAGGGATTCATGATATAATATGTCAAAGGACAGTATACACACCATATAAGAGTGAATTGGTTCATAACAACAATGAAGTCTCAAAAGAAATGTAAAATGAGATGAAATCCATTATAAAGAAGGTATCCTTATATTAAGGATAAATCAATCTCATAATTATGTGTGAAAAATATAAATACACCCAATATAAGTGGATATTAAGTGTAAAACAATCAAAGGTCATTCACACATATTCAAAGGATGACATATTCAATAAGTACATGTTGAACCCAAAGAAATCGAAATTGGGTTAAGAAGTTCCCATGGTAAAATTCGACAGCCTAATGGTGCCACATAAAATTTTAAAAAAAGGGTTGATGAGGGAGATAAAGGGGCTCTCATCACTTGGATATACAATTTACATAAATAAGGATATAGAAGAACATATCCCAACATAATAGTATGTGAATTAAAAGACATAACAAAAGATGTTTTTTAAAAAAAGGAGGGTGAAAGGTCCCCTTACCGAGTTGGGTAACTTTCGAAAAGTACACCCCATGGAATAAGGGTCATACAATGAAGATGTAAATACCCAAAAATTAAATTATACTACAAAAAGTGTATAATAATGGGAAGTACATACACCATTCAAAGGAAATAGTGGAAAACGTATCATAAATGTCACGGGAATAAAAGTGAGATGAAAAATCACATACGAAAACTCGGCAGCCTAACGACACCACATAAAACATCCAAAAATGAATTTATGAGATCAAAAAGTGTCTCCTATAATATGAACATAAACATTAATGTATGAGTAATATAAAATAACATACCCAAAAATAAGAAATATGGGCTTTAAAGAAATGACATAAAAGAGTGTACTTAAAAAGAAAAAGAGAGGTTGGATCCCTTACCTCGGGTCCGACTTGACTCGATCGTTCTTTAACGTCCTGAATAATAAACATGAGTTAATTTACACTTTCTTAAGAACGTTTTTCATGTTTATTATTCCTTTTATATCACTTATTGCCATGTTATAATCATTATGTAATCATTTATGTTAATAATGTTCGTTTTGTCGATATTTGGTTCTTAAGTCGAAAGTGGAATTCTTACAATTACATGTTGTTCGTGTGGTCAAAGGTTCATTATATCCAGAATTATATTTATTATTTGGATATCATATATATATAGAATATACAAGTATTTATAATATTACATAATCATTTATAGGTACAAAATGACATGCACCGTTCATGGAGATGGTAAGCCGTACGTACACATGAACGCTACTTTCATTTCTATGTCATATTAATGGAATTAAAACCAAATGAGAGATATGTATATTTTAATTCCATAATTATATTCATCATTTATATGTAAAATAAATAATATATTATAAATTTAAATCCATCCTTTATACATCCCACATATGGAATTAACGAATCTAATCACTTTGAGGGGGCGGTAGTCCGCACTTCCTAAAATGAAATTATCATGTTTACCCATAATGAAAACCATAAAGGTATGCCACAAAAGAAAAATACAGAATCTTAAGTAAAACATAAACATATTATATATCATATATAAATATAGTTACATCTTAATGTACACCTATGAAGGTGTTATATTACTGTTGAACAATCATCGTTTCGTGAGGCCGAAATTCGACATCCACAGAAACAGTATGTTAATTAACCATTAGATGTAGGTGTGTGTAAGTGTAGCTCGAATTCATCTTATAACAACATCCTAGTATATTTAATATACTGCAGTTTTTACAAAAGAAATAATAAAAAGAGTTTAGGGGGTTGGAGAAGAAAAATAAAACAAAAGAACACAAGAGAAGACACTACCTTTAAATCGGGTAACTCTTTTTTTATTTGATCTCAAAGGCTTCCTTGAGAAGACTTCTGCCCAATGTGAGGCATCTAGGAGTAAGATAGGGATTTGGATAGACAAAATGGGCAGGGTTTGGCCGATCCAATGGCTTGAGAGGTGTGGTTAAGGAGGTAGAGGTGGGGGCCTTTTATAAGAGGAGAGGAGGGGCACTATTGGAAAGTAAGGAAATGTTAGTTTATTTTAGAATGTGTTTCGGATTTTAAAGGTCCCACATTGATGTGTTTCGAGGATAAGGTGATAAGGGTTATAAATACACTCATAAAATAAGTTTTGGACATGTGGAGGTCTTATATTTTACATTATCTTTCCATTTTATTTAAATCGTTAAATAATGAGGTAATTGCTGCATCATCATGGTGTCATAAATAATTTAATTTAGTTAATTTCTAAAAATTATAAAAAAATACTATGATGTAGGAAATAATTTTATGTTTCCAATAAATATTTATAGTCAAAAACCTGACTTTTATAACCCCATATAAAAATTGTTTTAGTAAAACAACACATGTTTGTGACATTTTAATTTTAACATTAATTAAAAAGGTATTAATGTCATTTTCCTACCAAAGTGGCTCCATGGGGTCTCCAAGTTGACCCATGGATTTTCTTGGTCGGCCGTGACACATCCAATTATGTTAGGACATGTTTCTAGGTCATTTAATATTATGAAAACATTTTTTTTACCTTAAATTACACTAATTACCTCTAATCGCGATTAATAAACATAAAGTTACTATTCACCAAAAAAATAATTATAATCCCATTGAACCACATTTTACTTCTTAATGACAACCATGTATGTCAGATTTTTGAAATTCAAATCACAAAAGTGGTAAAGATTCATTTAAAAGAAAAATCAGTTTCATTAACTACCACTTAGTGGTTTCACTATTCATCAAAAATCGAAGTTTTTCAGAAAATTACCAAAAATTTACCCTATGATATATTTGATATTCCAAATTTAAAAATTATGTCTATTTTAAACAATTAAAAACATATAAGTTACATTAATTAATTTAATAATTAATTCTTGCTGTCAGAGCAAATAGCGTGTTTTTATGAAACAATAGGTATCAAAAGCTTGACACTAGTTTAAGTCCAATTTCAAGATAAATTAATTCCAACGACCACTATTGGATTAAATGGTAAAAATATATTATAATTTTACTTTGAAACCAATTAAAAAGATAATCTAATCATATAAATAAATTAGATTAAAAAGAGGTTTTGAATTAAAATACCACATTTTTCACTATTCATTAAAAATGATCTTTATCGGAAAAATACCAAAAATTTACACAAAGTGAATTTTGATGTCCTGATACTAAAGAAGAGTTTTATTTGGTCCAATATAATGTATACAAGTGACCAAAAATATATTTAATGATGGTTCTCCATCAAAATATGATAAGTGGACCTTTAGTGAAAATAAGAGTATATATGCCTAAAATTGAATTCTTTTCATATTTTAAGACTTTATCCTTTATTGGATAAATGTAAAAACATTTAACAAACATATATAATAATATTCTAGTTATTTATATTTATTCTTTCCAATACAATGGCTATGTGTTAACTAACATTTAAAATAATTTTATTTTATTATTAGAGTGCAACGTAAGATTTCAAAGGAACTCGTTGTTGCGTATTGGGTGAGCCATCAAGCATAGCATTCCCTTTAAATTAATATTAACATTTTATTAGAAAAAGGATAAAAATAAAAATGTAATATTCTTAATTTACCTAGGGTGTTACATATGGAAACCCTAAGATTATTCTAAATTATTGATTATGTAGTTCTTCTTAGCAATACATCACCATATAGATACTACAAGTGACATGGTTATAGAATAGATGTGCCTATGTGTAAAAACTCTAGTATATTGTTCTAGGCTTGACTCGGGGTAACCTACTACATGAAAACATGCCTTATTGCGTACCTTGTTTTACACTCTAGAGGATATACATAGGATAATCCACTTTTCTTTTATAAACCATTATTAATGATTTGGATACATAATAAGTAACTATGGTTAAACATAAATAGTTTTATATTGATGATACTGTGTCAAGATTTATAAATCCAACTAATGATATTATAGATAAACCCTAGATCATGGAAGGACCTGTGTGGAAATAAAATGGATGAGGTATTTATGTATTTTAGTTGTATTAAAAACCATAGTTTAAATGTTATTTAGTGATTCAATTAATTTCAAGGATTTCAATTATATATATTTTTTAAATTAAATTAATATTGTTTTATAAAAGGACAACGAATAAGATAAGTGAAAATCAATAAAATCTTGGAAGGCTGCGGGTCTTGAACTGATGACCAGAGGACAATAAGGGTTTCACAAAAACAACTAACCTTCACAATTTCCGTGTTAATTTTTATGGTTTTTAGTTAAATAATTTAACGAATAAATATTAATGATGAACCATTAGTAACACTTTTTAGGATTAAAAATTAATCTATTAATAATATTATTTTGGGATATATTTAAAGATAATTAGTAAGTATTTTCACTATTTCATATTTCTAGGAACCTATAAATGTTTCTGGTAGTGAATTGGGCATTAAAAAATCATTGTTGGTAATTAATTTTTTTGGATTAAAGGGATGAATTAGAATTTGATCAAAGCCCAACCAAAATTTTGAATTGTTTATATGATATTGAAACTTATCATGTAAGGATATTTTTGGTATATTCATGGTCATTAAATGAATTAACCAACATTAGTAAAATGACTTCAGAATAAAAAGTTTTCTTAAAATCAAAATTTTTATTGAATTGATGGCATTGTAAATCATCAATGATTAATGGCTTTGAGGCCCTCAACATTCCATTGATCATTCACTTGTTTGTGATTTATAACCTCATTAAATCCCTAAAATTATTTACATTTTCACTTTAATTATATATCTCAATTTCCAATGATGTTATTCCAATTAGATTCATAGTTAAATGGTATTCCATTTGATGTTAGTACATTCTATTCTCTCTTTTATAGAGGATTACTTATAAACCCTTCTCCAAATGTTGGATTTAAAACATTAGAAGTATCAAGGAATATATCACCATGATATATTTGAAATAGCAAGGAATTTTTTTTAATAATTTGGGGATAATGTAATGCCATGAAAAACTAATGTAAAAAAATTGTGTTTGATAGCCTCTATGAAACGCGACAGCAGGCACGTAAGGTAATATAATATATGTATACTTTATAATATATTTAGAATTTAAAATATATTCTATACATTTCAATGCATGAAACACTGAGTAATCGTGTAGTGAACATGAAACTGAGTTAGCGTATATCATACACGACAACTAACATCCCCAATAGATTGTGTGATACACAAAATTGACCTTCTACGATGTCTCCTGCTATATGCAATACCTTGACTAACCATGAAACAATCTATAATTAAAAAATATTTTAATAATAATAATATATAAACTAGTATTTATGAATATTATTTACTATATTATGAAAATATATGGTTTATGACACTAAATAATTGGTCACAAATTAATTAGAAATGAATATATTAAAAAATTGATTATTAAAAGGATATTTTTATGGAAAACTATTTTTTTCTCCAAAAGATATTTTACCCTAATAGATTTAATTATTTATAATTTGTGGGTAAAATTAATTTAATAAATATGATAAATACTCTATAAATTATTTTCTATCTTTATCCAATATATTTTTTAGCATAATATAGGATCAACAGCAATATTTCACCTAAAAACCTATATTTTTATTCAGGAATTTACAACCACATCTTAATGGAAAACATATTTTAAATATTAATTTGGAAACATTTATGAATTTAATTTGATAAAACAAAACATATTTCTGAATTAATAATTTCAATTTTATCATAGGATGAGTTTTTGGGATTTTAATGAGGAACATTATTATTTAGTGAATCGATAAAAATATTGTATTTAAGTTATGAAATAACTTTTTTTAAAATAATTATTAATGTTCAATTTTATTGTAAATTTGTTTTATAGCCACATTGGATCATTTATAAATATATAAATTTAATTTATTTCATTAGTATCAATATTAATTTTAAATTTAATATTAAAACATAATAATCCTTTAAACATATTTCTACTTTAACCATTCAATCAGTCTATTTGTGGGATTAGCATTAATCTTAACTTTTACTCTATTGTGATTTGAAATTTAAAAACCCAACTTACATATTTATAATAAATATAATATTTTTTGTCTAACAAGATCAAAATTATTTTTGAGAAAAAGTTTTAGTGAATGTGATTAAAATTAATAATATTGATTAATGTGCAATTGGGCTTAAAATTGGACAAAAACTCAATGTATAAGTGCCCAAATGACCATGAATCATTTTTAAAACCCATTTTATGGACATATATCTTCCATTAAAATTAAATTATTATTTTTTTGGTTTTTTATTACTTTTATTTTGTTAGAAAATATACACAGCAAACTTATTTTCAGAAATACCAAGTGGGTCTTTTCCTTCCCTATAAAAGTACACCTCCTATACCCATTCCTCACACCTATCAAAACTATTATGTTAGAAAAATACCTAAAAAATAGTATATATTAAATCCTTTTCTTAACATAGAATCATACTTTTATGCTGAAACACTTCCAACAAATCCTTTTGGTTCAAGCCAAAAGAAGTTACCTGATTAAAATGTAATGACTTTTTTCTATCTCTCTAGATTCATTTCCATTATCCAATCCCTAAAATATAATTGTTGTAATCATTTTTAACAAAAAAGTAACCTAAATAAACTAGGATAATTGTTTTCTAATAATTATACCTACACACACACATTCACGTACCTAATGGACAATTAACACACTATTTCTGTGAACGGTGATTTCTTTCCACACATAACGATGATTCTTCAATTCTCCATTATCACCCCTTTTGGTGGATATTATGACAGAATCTCTATTTATATATGATATATATGTTATATATAATTTTTTAAACTTCTTTAATTTTTATTTATAAAATAAATTTATTTTTTCAATGTTTTTTAAATACAATAAACTCATTTGAGGAAGTGTTGACTAATTCCCCCTCAAAGAGATGTGATTTCTTCGCAAGATAGTTGGAACGTATAAATGACTGGACATAATTAATTAAAATATAAATAAAAAAAATATTTTATTAATGACTTAATTACATTTATTTAAATATATATACATATCATTTTCTTTATTACCCATTCACACACTTGAAAAGTGATAATGTTATTTGTGGAGGTGTAGACTACTGCCTACCCTACGTGATTTGATTTATTTGACACCACAAAATTATATATATAACTAGATGTGATTAAATAATATTTTATTTATTATATAATTTTTATTAATTAAATATTTTAGTTACTGACCTTCATTCTTCAACGATCATCTAAAATGGGAATGTTACTCATCTGTATGTACAACCTACTGTCTCCATGATTGTAACATATTCTCATTTTCATAACCATACACAATTATTTATATTATGATAAGAATTAATTTCAAAATATGATAATTATGTCATGTTTATAATTCTATATATTTTATATAATGACGCTTTTAACCACAGTTGTCCAACAATAGTTGTTTTCACACATAAACCAAATTTGGTCAAAAAAACTCAATGTAAACGTAATTGTTTATGTAGTTGTAAAAAACATGGTAATAAGTAAAATAATGGTAATTATAAACATGGAAATGGTAATGAAGAAAGTATGCAATTAACATAAGTTAGTTATACTGAAATTTAATGGAAATTCACCTAAAAAGAAACCCATGGTAAGGGATTCTTGTCTCATTTTCATTACATAAGGTCTACATAATTATTGAACACCTAATATCTTATATATTGCTTACTTACTATCAAATTTATATATAATATCAAGAATTATATTATATTAATTGTTTTTAAATGTTTTATTTAATTATTATTACCATGTGGTTATCTAATCAATTTGTCACTACATTAGTAATGATTTTCATCTCACTATTTACATATGTGAGATAAATGTCATATTCAACAATTCATTTGTTTGGTGAAACTACTGAAAATTTTGATATATTATATCATGAATTAATTTTTCTTCATGGTATTTAATACTTTCATTTAATATTATTCTTTATTAAGGTTTATGATTTAAAAATGTTTCAAAGTGTTATGAGACACATTGGAATGTTTAAATATTATTTTCTCAAGACTAATCCTAATGATCTTTTAATGGAATTTTATTTCAATTTAATTATGTAACCATTTTCCAACAAACACTTTAATTTATATATAGTAATTAATGACAATTTTAAGTTTTAGTACCCTTTTCTCACTATTTGGTACCATGAAGTTTTCAGAAAATGTTTTTTAGAAAACCCAACATTATATCTCTCTTTAGTTAGAGAACATATTTTATTAAAAAACTGTGTTTTATTAATAGGGGTCTAAAAAAATTTAGATTAATTTGGTAACGAAATTTTTACACTTTTTTTCCTTTACCAATTATTCAATGGAATATTCTTGTCACTTTTAAAATGAGGTATTTTCTAACCTTATTTGGTGAAAAAATAATATTATTTTTTACTTTATATGATATGTATTGATTTATCCACTGCTATTTCATTGAAGCTCAATTTTCAACATTAAAATGTTTAATTGTAATGAAACATAATTTCAAATTTTTTTCAAAGGAAAATGATATTATCCTAAAAAATATTATTAAGAGTTAATATTTTATTTTATCATGGATAAAAAAATTTTATTTTACCCTAATTGGTATTTTGTATTTGTACCATCCTTATTCTTCATTTGGATGGTTTATCATTGATATGGACAAGGATAGAATTTAAATTCCCTTCCTTGATTTTTTTCACCTTGAAGTATTCAATTAACTAGGAACATTTAACTTTTAATTTCCTATTATTTTCCATTTCATGTTTCGTAGATATTAAAATTTCCCAAACCTTATACAATTTTACATATGGTTCATACATTCACAGTTATTTGATTAATTGGGGAATTATTGATATATATTTATTTCTCATATAATATGGTTATTTGATAAGGCATATTATTTATTTTTATTATTAAATATAAAGAATATTTTAGACTGGAAATGACTGGTGGATACCATACATTATATAGCTCCTCGGTGCATCGATATGTTCACATGAGATGAATAATTTCATAAATGGGTTTGTAACATTAGTTTTAAACCATATTATGAATGGTCTTTATGTTAATTGTTTTTCATCTGCTTGAGACAGGACTTCTATAAAATTTAATTTCCCTCATACTGGTTTTAGTTATTATTCATCCTTGTGATTTTGTGTCAACATTTCTATTGATGCATTTCATTTCAGTTCATTGATTAATGGCATTAGTTTTTGTTTCATACATTATCGGATTTATGTTTCTTGTTTAGTTATTTAAATGGAATGTGTTTCTGGTTCTTAAATTTTTATATTACATATGCACTTTCATTCAGTTTATTTATTACATGGAATGTGTTTTTTTGGTAATTTACGTTTCCATAATGACTATTATCATTGATTCCACTATGTTTTTCCCTAACTAAGCCATTGAGCTCACCCATATTAATTTTATTTCCCTAAAAATCCATGAATCATTCAATGAAAGAAAATTAGGAATGTACAAGATGGATTAGAACTATCTATATGATGTTTCAATTTTTAAAAGAAAATAAATATTGTAATTAGTGTATCTATTTGTAATGAAATACTCATTTATATATCTAGTTTATAAAGACTACTAAAATTATTGGTACATTGGGTCTTGATTCCTTGTAACCATGTGAGTGTAACTGATAGAAGACATCAGATCCGAGCTATCTAGGATTGGGTCGTTACACATGTTAAAGATTACTGTAAAAAATCAGGGATATGTCATCAAGTCTCTGCAATAATAACTCCTCAAAAAAATGTAGTCATTGAAAAAATAAATCATATTATCAAAAATATGTATCATACAATTCCAATTGAAAATATTTTCCTATATGAATAATGAAATATGTAAGTCTTACATAATTATAGATGAAAAATAGATCTATGTTGTGTCTTAATGAAGACAAGAATCCATTAAAACATTGTTATGGAAAGACACAATCACTCAAATTCTTTTAAGTGTTTGGAAGAAAAATATGGTTTCTAAATAATGAGAATCATAGGGATTTCAATGAATAAGTAGGTGATAGAATTTTACACGGATACTAATCCAAAATAAGTGTATATAAATGAATTTAGAAAATTATGGGAAGTTTTTTTGAATTTCAAAAAGAAACTATTATGTAAATTGAATATAATTGAAAAAATAGTTAGAAAATTTCAAAATTCTACAATGGGGAAATGGTGAAAGAAATTAATGTTGAGGTTAATGGTCTTAAGTATACTAAAGGGGATGTATAATACATTAATAATGAAATTTGAAATGATGAAAATATATATGCTACATCAGTTCTTAATATGATAATTAATAGAGCATAAATAAATGGAAAAAATTCATAGTTGTAGGCTGGATATCTCATATTAAAACTAAAAGGATTAATTATTAATATAAAACCAATTTAAATTCAAATGTGGAGAATATAAACTTTAAATAGGCTACTTATGATGAATATAGGGTGATGTTCATGCATGAATATCTTAACTAAATTGAAAATAATTAAAATTGGGATGTTATTATAAGGCCAAATAAAAAAAAAATCCTTGGCGATAAATGTGTTTTTTGACGTAAGATTATTGAATACATATAAGTTTGAATAAAAAAAGCACAACTAGTGTGAAATGTATATTTCCAAATAGAATTAATTTGTGTGGATTAGACAATTTTTATGGTATCCAAACATGAAAATATAATGATATTTTTAGGAATTAATATAAAGAAGATATTGAAATTTTAAAAATTGATGTCAAATTAATATTCCTGAATGGGGAAGTTAAATAATATTTAAGACCATTTGATTTTTCGAATTATTTCATCTGAATTAATTTGATCATTTATTTATTTTTCACATCGCACAACACTAAATATAATTTTTTATATAAAACAACAATGTTTTTCTTATGTTATATAAAACACCAAGATAATAATTAACAACACAAAACATAAATTTTTTATTAATCCACATCGAATAGTGAGGTAATTGACATTACATAAAAGACTGACTTTCCTTGATGGCTTGCATGACACACTAGATTGAGTTTTAATAAATAATAATATATTATTAATAATATTAATATTTAATATAATAATATATAACCTATTTGTTATGTTTGTGGTTATGAATTGGATTAACTAATTTATAATATTATATTTATTAATTAATTGGTCAATATTAATTATAAATTAATATAAGGACTAATTAAAAATAAAGGGAATTTTTTTATAAATAGAACTTTTAAACATACAAAGGAATTTTATCTTAAACAATTAAATTAATTTCTATTCGTGAATTTTACTAATGAAATATATATTTTATATATGAAATAAAATATTTATTTATTCATAGAATATATTTTATTGGAATAATAAATGAACATACATGAGATCACACAAAAAAACTATATTTTTATAAAATAAGTTTTACACCTTTTAATGGAGAAACTATTTTAAATATTAATTTTGGATCTTTTATAAAACATAAATGTAAAAATAAAAATCATATTTAAAATATAACCACAAATATTAGGTTGGGATGAATTTTTGGTATATTTTTATGAAGATTCATTTTTTGATAAATACTGAAAAATACAAAATTTTAATTCAAAACAGGTTATTCATAAAATGTATTAATAAATTTAATTTATATTAATAATCAGTTTTAAAGTATAATTATATATATAATGCATAAATTAATCAAATTTTTCTATTGGGGTTAATTACACTTTTTAAATTAGATATAAAACATAGCAAACTTTTGAACATTTTTACTTTAAAACCCCAAATTGTCATCATATCTATATGATTTATTTTAAATCAATTTCTTCTAATTATATGATTTTAATTGGAAAAAATGGATTCCATACTTGGAGTAAGAATAATTTAAAATTTGTATTATGTTTTACTTGCTTTTATACAAATAATATTATTGAATGTAATTAAAATTAATTACAACGATTTAGAGGAAATTTATATTAACAAGAAAATAAACCTTTATATTAAGGGGGGAAATGACCTTCAAACATGTCCAAAATCCATTATAAGTTCATATTTAGACCATTTTCCCCATTTTATCAAATTTTTTCCATTATTTTGGTTTTTTTCATAGGAAATTCGTGGGTGGAATTACCATTTCAAAAATTTACAAGAATTCCACTCCTCCACCACTATAAAAAGGCACTCACCCCTCCCACTTATTCACACCACTAAAGAATCATTGATCACTATACCTATCCCCAAATAATCTCCCAGAAATATATCCCTTACTCATTGAAGCATCACTTTTTTCATAAATCCAACCAATTATTCCATTTTATACAAAGAGAAATTAATTACACAAAGAAGAGGTAACATCCTTCGAGAAGCTCCATTATTTTATTTTCATTATTCACACATAAATTATTCTTATTCCATGATTATATAATAATACTAGTATATTATGTAAACTGAGATGTTTTCAATTTATTTATTCAACATTTACTTAAACACACTTCTATATAATGGGTAATGAACTTATAATTCATGTGTACGGTGAACTATAGCCTCACAAACTGATATTGTTTTTTTACTTTAACACATATAATGGTTGAATATTGTGTTATAAAATGTATTTTTATATGTTATATATGATATTTATGATGTATTTATTCTTCTAAAATTTATATATTAAATAAACCATCCTTCTTTACATTTTTTATATGTATAATAATTTTATTTGAGGAAGTGTGGACTACTACCTCGTTAAAGTGATGTGATTCATTTACACCATAATTGGAATATATTAAGGTTGTGTTTAGTGAAATAATATGATATATATAAAATAATAATTCTACTTTAATCATAATATATATATTTTTGTTTTCATATATTTCGTTTACATTTACTCTATCAATAAAATAATAAATCAGAAGCATCATTCGTCCGTTTGTACGACCTACCATCTCCATGAATGGTTTATTCTATTTCATTATTATATCATTTATAGATTATTATAAATACACATATATTTAATATATATTATATTTATACCATTCATTAAATTATTTAAATAAGTAATTTGTGATCTAAGTAAGAGGAAGAAGAATAAATGGTGAAAACACTTTCAAAAAGTAAAGCAGATATTACCTAATACATAACATTAACATTGATTTATTAATCAATGGGTAATATAAAGTCATAACCAAATCAGATATGGTATTAGATATAATAACATTTTTCTTTTTTAGAATAATCATAAACTTATATTTATTACAAAGGATGTCTGAACATGTATGAAAAAGACAAAACATATTGTATGTTTTTTTTCTTCTCACATTATATATATAAGAGATATATTCCATGTTCACCACTCATTTTTTTGGTGGTGTATATACTTCACATGAATTTTTTTTACATGTATTAAAATTTATGGGTACTGACATATCCATTTTATAATCACCCTTTCTTGGTGTTTATGTTTCAAAAGTTACAAAATTATTAAAGTTGTTTTGTCCCAATTTTCCATCATTGAGAAACAAGTCGTGATATGGATGTATCCTCTTTTACAAGGTTTATACACATATCTTTGACATGGTATATCATTAATATCCATCTTTTAATGATATTTTATGATTCATGTAATATCATTTTCTTACATGGAGTGTATAATTAAAAGTTACCAAGTGTTAAGAGTTTATTGAAATAATCTCATCGTTTATTGAGATTTTTTATGGTTATGCACTACTAGAAATTGACTTACTTGAGACGGGGCATTTAGGATGGGAATCGTCACCAAATGTTATTTTTGATGGGGTCCCATTTCAAATGCCCCATTATATTAAAAGATATCTGAAATTGTTTTTTCGAGTTATAAAAAGCCTATTGCGATGTGCCCCTCACAAAAAAAATAAAAAGAAAAAAATCATCTTAATAAAATTTAATAAAATAAAATTAATAAAATAATTTTAAATAATAATAGTAGTCGTAGTATCAAAATATTGTCAATAAAATAATAATATTAATGTTAATTTTAATAAAACATAAATAATATTAATATAATAATAATAACAATATTAAGATTAATAATATAATAATAAATAATATTAATATTAATATTAATAAAATTAATAATAAATATAATAATAAAATAAAATTTTTAAATAATAAAAAACATAAATATTGTCAAAAATATAAAAAATATATTATATAAGAATAAAATAGTAAAAATTAATAATTTTAATAATAAATAATAATAAAATAATAAAAAAGTACATTATTAATAAAAAAATTAAAAAAGTAATAAAATAATAAAAAACAATATTCACAAAAACATAAAAAATTAAATATAGTAATATATAAATATATAATATTAAAAAAAATTCAAATGT
Organism: Viscum album; assembly: GCA_963277665.1. Classification (NCBI taxonomy): domain Eukaryota; kingdom Viridiplantae; phylum Streptophyta; class Magnoliopsida; order Santalales; family Viscaceae; genus Viscum; species Viscum album. The sequence continues at coordinate 476,639,298 of OY728157.1, forward strand.
TTTATCATAAAAAGTGAATACATCTTTTAGGCGGAGGGTCTTCTGGATTAGCTGAAAGAGATAAAAGTGATGTTAAAGGGAACTTCATACCTAAAATATGACTTAGGTGTCACATGTACTCCATCTTCTGCTCATGTGGCTGCTGCCATCGATACATCTCCTCCTATTATTATTCCTATTATCGATGGACCTCTTTCTACTCACAATGCCTACTCTATATATGCTAACCCTGAGCTCGCAGTTTCTCCTCATATAGTCCACCCGATGATGAAAACTCCCCATGAGCTCCTCTCAAACTACTCACTAACATCACAATAGTACTATAATAACTAATGAGAGTCAACAAAGAGATGATATGAACAACTCAGTATTTATCGAAGGCATATTGGGTTGCATGCATCCATGCAACCTCAATATGTTTTGATGCCTTGGTCTGATCCTCGGTCAAGGACTAACTCTCAGTTTTTGTCTGAGACCTCACTATCTCATATTACTCCTTCAATCGAAATTTTAAATTAAAATAATTAATATATTATTTTCATTGAATTTTAAAACTCAAAAAATAAATTATATTGACCACTATCTGATACTGGCGATCAGCTCTTTTCTCTCCAATGATAAAATCGTTGTAAATCCTCCAATAAATTTCTAACTTCATAATATCATGTTATTTAAATGCCTATATGATTATAATATAAAAAGATTACATTTTATGTTATATAAATTTATTTAAAAAGGTACTTACCATTTGTTTCATATGCGTACTGAATGTAGGACACCGGTTCAATGTGTTACATCCTGCCTCCCCCAGTTTTGTTGACTTACTGATGATATACTTGAAAACAGCCACCCATCAAGTGTGAAAATAATCCACCCCAAACGTGAGATTAAAATTAATCAGGTCGGTGGGTTCAACAAGACTAATCAAACTCAATGTATCATTCTTTCTTCATTGTTGTCCTCATCAAATTGGGAAAAATATTATGGCAACAATCATGAATACATTCAACTCATGCCTACTAGATAGAGTCACACATGATCTCATTGACGGAATTCTATAAAACAAACAAAGAATTTATAATATCATGTTATTATTTAAAACAATTTCATCAAAAAATACTATTTCTTAATATAACGGCCAATGATTGAACATGTGATGTTGAACATCAATGGGAATCTGATCCCATTTAACTGATGCTAAAAATAGGGATTCACAATATATCACTTCCCAATCCAACAACTATATATAAAAATCTGTGAAAAAAAGAACAAATAATCAAAGAATTGGTATATAAATAAATAAATAATAATTAATGAAAACAAACTAAAATAAATAAGTAAACATACCTCTATAAGTGTAGATTGAATCAAATATATGGGCATCGCTTGGGGATAGGGTCCTTAATCATCATTCTCACAAGAACACAACCCCTCCAATCCTTTTATTAACTTATAATAGTATGAGTGTCATATGATCCAACATCATGCCCATCATCATGTATATCAGCTTCTAGAAACTCATAAAATAGATCGTAGTCATTCTGAAATGTGAAATGGATTTTTTCAAAAAATAGTTGAAAAAAACTATTATATATATATATATATATTATATGATTATAAACATCATTTAACATTGTCAATATTCATCTTTATCCTCATCTCTATATTTGATGGTGTCAATTTCTTCATATTCCTCCTCAGTGTCGTCAATTTCAATTGGACTTTTAGTTTAATCGACTCTTGTCATTTTAAATTCATTTGATACATCAATAATATCATTATTACCATTGAACTTTAACTTTTTGGTTTAATCATTGATATTCGTGTGTCTTCCTGGAAAATATGGTTTTGGAGTAGCCCTTTGAAAATTTTCAATTCCTTTCTCTTAAGCGGAACCACATTCACTTTGAATAAACTGATTTTCCAGAGATTTCTTTTTTAATATGCTCCACCAATCTCTCAACACTCTTGAAGTATCACAATATTATTCATAATAAATTTTATGTTCATAGTGAGCTAATAAAATTGGTTCATTTATTAGAAGAATGATTTTACATTTAATATCAATGATCTCATGGCTCAAATGAACACAAAATAAAGTGTTAATATCCGACCACTAAATTTTAAGCAGTGTTATATAATTCTGTCACAGATAGCATGGTTCAAATAGTTCTTCTATCATTCTATAATATATAACATAAATTTATGTATAATGAGATCCTCTAAAAACATTATTCATATTTTTTTGATTCCCCATATGCACGTGTATGAAATTGAAAACAATTCAGCACATATGCATTATAAGATTTAATTATTTTTGGATGGTTGGTAACATAATATACCCAGTCGATTCTCAATTATATTATCATTATTAGAAACATAAAAATTTATAAACAAGTTATCAATGTAACAAGTTATAAATGAATTTTATTTGTTAAACCATAAATATTTTATTTTATTAGTTTTTAAACAAGTAGGAAGGATTATTTTTCCGACATTCATCAAAAGTAGATGCTGTAATTTTGGGAAACAATTTCGTGACATGATTATTAAATAACATAAATATAAAATCATATTAATTTTCTGTAACAATTTTTATAGAATATGAGATAGGATAACTCACAATATAAATGGTGTTATTTATTTATAGTTGAGAGAAACATATGTATAAGATATGTGATTTTCATCATCTGAAATTATTCATTCATGAACACCACTGAATCCATGTTTGGGCAGATAAAAAACAAATAATTGATTTTTCAATTCATCATCAGGATTTCTCTTATTATCTCCCATGCGGTTGTGTTTTGAGAAATATCCAGATACAAAATAATGAGAGAATAATAATAAAATTCCTCTTATAAATAAGATTATACAATTTATCCTTCAAATGATGATTTGTTACGTATTATTTTCATCAATTTCTACATGCATCCCTCAAATGGGTATATCCATTAGAACTGTACTGGACCTCCACATTTATATTCATTAAAAAAATGTAATATGAACTGTTTTATTGAGTCATTGAAATCCCATTGAAAGATTTTTTTTCTAGTGCACATTAAATTAAAAAACATTTTCTTGTAGTTTACTTAGTGCATTATAGTCTGTTATCAGAAAAATGTGTTGGAAAAGATATGATATGTCTATTTGTTCTTTCATTTTATAGAAGTCAACAAACCTATTAATCAAATAGGTAGAATTTATTCCATTATTGTAACACCCCGAGATTTTATGAAAAATATTCTTTTTAATTTCATTAATGTATTGTGTTGTACGCTACAACAAATGGAGCTTGCTCAACATGCATCCTTGACTTTCCTTGCATTACACGCAATCACGACCTTCCACGATAGTGTGTGTTGTACGTAATACCGAGTTTCACTAAACAACGATATGCTATTAAAATATTATTAAAACTAGCCGTTATGAATAGTAATAACCACTTTTCGAAATTTTGTAAATTTTATTTTTCAAAATGGACTTCATTTTTCGATTCGGAGTATCGAATTTAGCCTAAGGTGAAATTTTTGTACTTTTCGGAAAACTTTCATATTCTGATTAATAGTGAAAATTACTAAATTTTAATTAAAAACAACTTTTTTAATAGAAATAATTAATAGTGATAAATTATTAATTTGAGTGGTTTTAAATTATATTTAGAATATATTTTTACAATTTAATACAATGTTGGTCATTGGATGTAATTTCACATTTAATCTAGTTATAAACAAGTGTCAATCTTTTGATAGTTATTATCTCTTAAAAACACGCTATTTATTTTGACGACGGGAATTAATTTTTAAATTAGTTAATGTAATTGATATGTTTTGAATTTGGTAAAATAGACATCATTTTTGAGTTCATAATATAAAATATAGCTTAGGCCTAATTTTTGGTATTTTTCTGGAAACTTTCATTTTTTGATGAATAGTGAAACCACTATGTGGTAGTTAAAAAAAATGAATTTTTCATAAAACATAATTTTACCGCTTCTGTGAGTAGAATTTCAAAAATCTGAGAGACACGGTTGATGTCGGTAAGTAAAATGTGGTTCAATGAGATGAAAATAATTTTTTTGGTGAATAGTAACTTTTTACTTTTTTTTACCACGGTTAAAAGTAAATAGGGTAATTAAGGGTAAAAATGATATTATTATTACCCTAAAACATGTCCTAATTCTATTGGAAAAGTGTAATTCGACCAAAAACAACCTTAGGAATAAAATATGACCATTTAGGCCCACATGGATTAGATTAGGACATTTATTATTAATTTATTTAAAGAAGAGTTAAAATAGTTAAAATCAAAGTTTAATAAGTAAATCATTTTTAATATGGGGTTATACATAAGATAAATTCGACTATAAATATTCATTAGAAAGATAAAAAAATTTCCTACATAATGGTATTTTATTTGTAATTTTGAGACATTATATAATTTAATTTATTTCTGACACAACTATGATGCAGTAATTATCTTATTAATGAAATATTGACATAATTGATGTTATAAATACCCAAATAAATATTATTTGAGAGATTTTATGAATTAAAATAATTTTCTCGGTTAATATGACATATTAGTATGGATTTAATTAACTTTTTTAGATCTTATCATTCTCTTAAGATTTTCACAAAAATCAATTACTAAGTAGTGTCAAAATTGACAAAAAATAGTTTTTAAAAAAATATTATATTATTAATTGTTATGTTATTCCTAAAAATCTAAGGCTCGGCCAAATGACTTAGATAAGGATATATATATTAATAATAAACAACTTGGGGTTCGTTTTGCTTCTTATAGTAATTTTATTAACCTTATAGTATAAGAACACAAGAAGACACGGTAAAAGTAAAATTATTTAACTTAATGTTAAATCTAAATGATAAGGTTAAAATAGGAACCTAAACATGTCTAAATTCTATTGGATGAGATTATTGCGACCCATCCCCACCTTAGCCTCGAAATAAATCATTTTGGAGCTATTTAAAACCGAACATGACTTTGTAATAAAATAATATTTCTAGTTATTCCAAAGGTGCCCCTCTCCTCACTTATAAAAGGGCACCACCTCCCTCTCTTCCTCACACAACTTTGAGCCTTCAAGCTCGGCCAACCCCTGCCAAATTCTCTTCTCCACTTCCCTAGAAACATCCTATAGGTTCTGGTCTTCCTCAAAGACTAATTTTAGTGCCCTAAGAGGAGATCTCAAAGAGGCACTTCAAAGAAGAGGTAATTTCCGTTACCGATTCTTTCACCTTTATTTCTTCTTCCACTTCTTCTTATTAGGTTGTTTCATTATGAAGTAATAACATCAGTATCACTCATATACTTATATGTTATTATATGTATTAAAAAAACCCTATTTCACCATCTATCCATCCTACGGAAAACGAAATCACCGTGCGTGCGTACATACGGAATACCGTCTCCACGCCGTGGTGAAATATATTTTCCGCCACCACCTTAATTGGATGGGTATAATGGTGTAATGAGTTACTATATATTGTTATTATAAAGTGAAATTAATACTGAAATAGTATACATACACTTCAACACAAGTTCACAATCATGAGAACGATACCATCGCTCGTGCGTACGTACGGACTACCGTCTCCATGACGCGATGAGATTCTTTCTCCACATTAACCATTCATAAATGATTATAAAGTATATATAATGAATAATAATGAAATATATGACATGTTAAATCTACTGGATTTATTTATATATATATATATATATATTTATTTATGTCATCTACTTACTTCCATTCAAGACAATAAAGAAAGGAAAACAGCCTTCATGCATACGTACGGACTACCGTCTCCATGAACGGTGTGTTTCATTTCATTTATCTATCTATTATATATATATATATATACTGAATATATATGATATATAAATCATATTTTATATTCCGGAAGTATGTAAATCATGATATAAGTAATAATAATGTCAAGAACAACAAGTCCAAACACCTACGATAAATGAAACGATTTTACCCAAAACGCTTCTTTAACTTGGAATTTACAAAAGAACAGGTAATATAAAGTCATAAGTGAACCATATATGATATCATAAAAATAATTATGATTCTGTAATAAGTCAATAACATTATTTAAATCATTATACAGGAGGTTCGGACACTTACGATGAAAATCGGACCTATGGTATGGGAAATATCACAATCTCATTTTTATCCGAGGTTGTTTATACATTAGTATTTACAGGGGTGTATTTTATCATCCACATCCATGTTTCCTCAATACGTAATATTATTTACATTCACCTACAATTGTTTAAATCCTATTTTAGCCTTTGGTTAAGTTTTTAGTAAAAGATATAAAAGGAATCTTTTGTCGTTTATCGTACGAGGTACTTTTTGACTTTTCTGAAAAAAGTACGGGAAGAATGTTTTTTTAACATATACGGCATGAATGGATTTTTAAAACATTATTTCCAAAAATATTAATTTACAAGTTTTCAAGTTTATTTTTAATCAACCTCATTTATTTTAAAATCTTATGGCATGTTAAGAAAGGAAAAGTGTTTTTGAAGTAGAAAGGATATTTTCATCAAGAATGAAGTTCAAGTGTTTTATCAAAATTATTTTCCATGTAAGATAATAAAGGGTTCTGTTTTTATCCATATTATTACATTGATTTGATTATGTTGTGATGGAATTATTTTTATGAATTCCTTTATCGTATATGAATTGTTTTATGATGTCATGATGTTTATGATTCCCATTTTTATTACATGGGTTATGCAATGATGTATGGTTTATGATTTTTTGGCACACATAAGAATTGTATCATTATGAGATGGGTGGGAACTATATCTCCCTCCAATGTGTTGGGTAAAGATTTTATATCTCATGAGATGGACATGGCTGGAATGGTAGGTTATACCGGTTTAGTGAAATAGGACTAAAATGAGGGTGGCTCGGTTCAGAAAGGGACTTTGTCCACTAAGATATTCTTGGCAATGAGTCTTGACTAATAAGACATGATTCTCTATGATTATGTGTGAATGCAACAAAGTTTCATGTTTTATGTTATGATTATTGGGATTTCATTTCACTACTATGATTTATCCCATGTTATGAAATTATGCTCTTTTTTGCTGGTTAAGATTTCCAAAATGTTATTTTCTTATGAATATGATGTGATTGATATTTCTTTTGTTTACGCTTGCTGAGAATTTGAGCTCACCCTTTTATGTTTTATTTTCCCCAGGATATAAAGAAAGGTTTTAGGTTAGAAAAAACGGGAAGATCATTATGGGAGATGTTGAAGATCATTCACCATGATTAGAAGATTACGTTCCGAGTTTCCAAAGACACTAAACTATTACGATCCTTGTGTGTGTGTTTGTTATGTGCTAAGTATTCCGCAAAAGTAATGTAATGTCCATGTACGTCATGAATCAGGTCTTTACAGTTGGTATTAGATGAAAGGTTTAGTCAACCTTAGGAAACTAGGATGCGAAAATGTTAGTGAGATCCCTAGAGATATTTCTAAGGTATGTCTAGGGATGTCCCTAAGGATAAGTATACGTATAGGATACAGTCCTAGAACTACAGTAACGATCATAGAATTTAACCTAAGATGTCAGATATTGAGGATACTCCCCCTTTATTATGTTGTTTTCCCTAGCATGATTTTTTCCTCTCACACTATTCTTTTTGGGTTTTAGACGATGGCGGGAACCCGAAGGAACTGTGTTGATCAATGCAATGGAAAATTCAATGATTGTCCTCTTGAACAAACAAATGTTATGGGAGATGGAGTGCAAAATCTTATTGATATACTTACACATGCTATGAATCATTCTGGACTTCCAAATGAGCAGAGAAGGGAACAATATTCTATTGAGTCCTTCATGAGGAAACACCCACCTTCTTTTAGTGGGTCTTCCGATCCACTTGTTGCTGAACAATGGATCAGTAATAATGAAAAGATATTTTCAGTTCTTCAATGTTCTGAACATGATAAAGTCATCTTATCAGTATATCGTTTGGAAGGTGAAGCTGATCAATGGTGGAATCTTATCAAGAATACGAGGCAAAGAGATGAAATTGAGTCCATGGAATGGGACGAGTTCAAAAACATGTTTTTCAATAAGTACTTCCCTCGTATTCTTTGAACAAAGATGGAAAAGGAGTTTCTTGAGCTGAAGCAGAAGGATGATGAATCTGTTGGTATATACGAAGTGAATTTTACAAGACTTGCAAGGTATGCATCTGGCATTATCATCCAACCTGAATGTAAAGTTGATCGATTCTTCAGTGACTTAAAACCAAATCTTCGAAGGGCATTAGTGTAACAGCCCGAGATTTTATGAAAAATATTCTTTTTAATTTTATTAATGTCTTGTGTTGTACGCTACACCAAAAAGTGCTTGCACAACACACATCCTTGACTTGCCTTGCATTACACGCAATCGCAACCTTCCTCGATGGCGTGTGTAGTACGCAATACTGAGATCCACGAATCAACGATATGCTATTAAAATATTATTAAAACTAGCAGTTATGAATATTAATAACCACTTTTTAAAATTTTAGAAATTTTAGCTCTCAAAATGGACTTCATTTTTGGATTCGTAGTATCGAAATTAGCTTAGGGTGAAATTTTGGTACTTTTCGGATAACTTTCATATTCTGATTAATAGTGAAAATTACTAAATTATAATTAAAAACAACTTTTTTTAATCGAAATAATTAATAGTGATAAATCATTAATTTGATTGGTTTTAAAGTATATTTAGAATATATTTTTACAATTTAATACAATGTTGGTCATTGGATGTAATTTCACATTTAAACCAGACATAATCAATTGTCAATCTTTTGATAGATATTGTTTCTTAAAAACATGCTATTTAATTATAAAATTAATTAATGAAATTTATATTTTATTAATTTGGTAAAATAGACTTCATTTTTCAATTTGGAATATGAAATATAGCTTAGGATGAAATTTTGGCATTTTTCTGAAAACTTTCAATTTTTGATGAATAGTGAAACCACTAAGTGGTAGGTTAAAAACTGAATTTTGCATAAAACTCAGTTTTACCGCTTCTGTGAATGGAATTTCGAAAATCCGACAGACACGGTTAATATCAAGGACTAAAATGCGGTTCAATGACATGAAAATAATTTTTGATGAATAGTTACTTTTTATTTTTTTTACCACGGTTAATAGTAAATAGGGTAACTAAGGGTAAATATGATATTACTATTACCCTAACACATGTCCTAATTCTATTGGATAAGTGTAATTCGACCAAAAACAACCTTATAAATATAATATGACCATTTAGGTCCACTTGGATTAGATTATGACATTTAATATTATTTTATTTAATGAATAGTTAAAATAGTTAAAATCAAAGTTTAATAACTAAAACATTTTTAATATGGGGTTATAAATAAGATAAATTCGACTATAAATATTCATTAGAAAGGTAAAAATATTTCCTATATAATGATATTTTACTTATAATTTTTAGACTTTAAATAAATTAATTTATTTTTGACACAACGATGATGCAGTAATTACCCTTTTAAGGAAATATTAACATAATTGATGTTATAAATGCTCAAATGAATGTAATTTGAGCCTTTTTATGAATTCAACTAATTTTATAGGTTACTATGATATATTAGTGTTGATTTAATCAACTTGGTTCGAACATATAATTCTGTTATGACTTTCACAAAAATCATATATCAAATAGTGTCAAAATTGACACAAAATAGTTTTTAAATCAAATATTATATTATTAATTGTTATTTTATTCCTAAAAATATACGGGCCGTCCAAATGACATAGATAAGGATATATATATTATTAATAAACAATTTGGAGTTCGTTTGGCATGTTATTGTAAGTGTATTAACCATATAGTGAAAGAAAACAAAAAGACACGGTAAAAGTTAAATTATTTAACATAGAGTTAAATCTAATTGATAAGGTTAAAATAATACCCTAAACTTGTCTAAATCCTATTGGATGATAGTATTTCGACCCATCCCCACTTTAGCTTCGAAATAAGACCCTTTGGAACCATTATAAACCGATTTTGACTTTAATATAAAATAATATTTTGAGATATTCCTAAGGTGCCCCTCTCCTCCCTTATAAAAGGGCACCTCATCCCCCTCCTCCTCACACCAATTTGAGCACTCAAGCTCGGCCAACCCCTGCAATTTTCTCCTCTCCACTTCCCTAGAATAATCCTAGAGGTCCTGGTCTTCTTCAAAGACCAATATTAGTTCCCTAAGTGGAGGATTCAAAGAAGCGTTCCAAAGAAGAGGTAATATCCATTACCGATCTTTTCAATTTCTTTCTTCTTCAACTTCTTCTTCTTTAGTTCATTCATAATAAAGTAATAACATCAGTATTACTTAATACTGATATGTTATTATAAATATGAAACAACCCTAATTCACCTTCTATCCTTCCTACAGAAAAATGAAATCACCGCGCGTGCGTACGTACGGTATACCGTCTCCACGCCGTGGTGTAATATATTTTCCGTCACCACCTTAATTGGATTGGTATAATGGTGTAATGAGTAACTATATATGATTATTATAAAGTTATATTGATACTGAAATAGTATACATACACTTCAACACAATTCCACGACCATGGGAACGATATCATCGCTCGTGCGTACGTACGGACTACCGTCTCCACGACGCGATGAGATTCATTATCCATGTTAACCATTTAAGAATGATTAAAAAGTATATATAAGAAATAATAATGAAATATATGAAATTATAAAGCTACTGTATTTATGTATATATGTATGTCATCTACTTACTTCCATTGAAGACAATAAGGAAAGAAAAACAGCGTTCATGCGTACGTACGGACTACCGTCTCCATGAACGGTGTTTTTCATTTCATTTATCTATCTATTATATATGTAAATATACTGAATATATATGATATATATATCATATTTTATATTCTGGAAGTAAGTAAATCATGATATATGTAATAATAATTTCAAGAACAACAAGTCAAAACACCTACGATAAATGAAACGATTTTACCCAAAACGCTTCTTTAACATGGAATTTACAAAAGAACGGGTAATATAAAGTCATAAGTGAACCATATATGATATCATAAATGAATTTGATTCTGTAATAAGTCAATGACATTATTTAAATCATTATACAGGAGGTTCGGACACATACGAAGCAAATCGGAACTAAGGTAAGGGGAAATATCACAATCTCATTTTTATCCGAGATTGTTTATTCATAAGTATTTACTGGGGTGTATTTTATCATCCACATCCATGTTCCCTCAATATGTAATATTGTTTCCATCCAATTACAATATTTTAAATCCAATTTTACCCTTTGGTGAGTTTTAGTAAAGAATATGAATGGAATCTTTTGTCGTTTTTCGTACGAGGTACTTTTTGACTTTTCCGACAAAAGTACGAGAAGAATGTTTTTTTAACTTATACGGCATGAATGGATTTTTAAAACATTATTTCCAAGAAGCTTCCTTTAAAAGTTTTCAAGTTTATTTTTAATCAACTTCTTTTAGTTTAAAGTTTTATGACATGTTAAGAAAGGAAAAATGTTTTTGAAGAAGAAAGGATATTTTTCTCAAGAATGGAGTTCAAGTGTTTTATCAAAATTATTTTCCATCTAAGATAATAAAGGGTTATGTTTTTATCCATATTATTACATTGATTTGATTATGTTGTGATGGAATTATTTTTATGAATTCCTTTATCTTATATGAATTATTTTATGATGTCCTGATGTTTAAGATTTCCATTTGTATTACATGTGTTATGCAATGATGTATGATTTATGATTTTGTGGCACCCATAAGAATTGTATCATTATGAGATGGGTGGGACCTATATCTCCCTACAATGCATTGGGTAAGGATTTTATATCTCATGAGATAGACATGGCTGGAATGGTAGGTTATACCGGTTCAGTGAAACAGGACTGAAATGAGGGTTACTCGATTCAGAAAGGGACTTTGTCCACTAAGATAGTCTTGGCAATGAGTCTTGACTAACAAGAAATGATTCTCTATGATTATGTGTGAATGCCACAAAGTCTCATGTTTTATGTTATGATTATTGTGATTACATTTCACTACCATGATTTATCCCATGTTATGAAATTATGCTCTCTTTTGCAGGTTATGATTTCCAAAATGTTATGTTCTTATGAATACGATGTGATTGATATTTCTTTCGTTTACCCTTACTGAGCATTTGAGCTCACCCTTTTATTTTTTTTCCCCAGGATATAATGAAAGGATTTAGGTAAAAAAAAAAGGAAGATCTTTATGGGAGATGTTGAAGATCTTTCACCACGATTAGAAGATTTTATTCCGAGTTTCCAAAGACACTAAACTATTACGATCCTTGTGTGTGTGTTTTTGTTATGTACTAAGTATTCTGCAAAAGTAATGTAAAGTCCATGTAAGTCAGGCTTCGGGTCTCTACAGTTGGTATCAGAGGAACGGTTTAGTCAACCTTTAGAAACTAGGATGCGAAAGCGTTAGTGAGATCCCTAGAGATATTTCTAAGGTATGTATAGGGATGTCTCTAAGGTTAAGTATAAGTATAGGTTATAGTATTAGAATTACGCTAACGATCATAGAATTAAACCTAAGATGTTAGATATTGAAGGTACTCCCCCTTTATTATGTTGTTTTCCCTAGCATGATTTTTTCCTCTCACACTATTCTTTTTGGGTTTTAGACGATGGCTGGAACCCGAAGGAACCGTGTTGATCAATTCAATGGACAATGCAATGATTGTCCTCCTAAACAAACAAATGTTATGGGAGATGGAGTGCAAAATCTTATTGCTATACTTACACAAGCTACGAATCATTCTGGACTTCCAAATGAGAAGAGAAGGGAAAAATATTCTATTGAGTCCTTCATGAGGCAACATCCACCTTCTTTCAGTGGGTCTTCTGATCCACTTGTTTCTGAACAATGGATCAGTACCACTGAAAAGATATTTTCAGTTCATCAATGTTCTGAACATGATAAAGTCATCATAGCAGTATATCATTTGGAAGGTGAAGCTGATCAATGGTGGAATCTTATCAAGAATACAAGGAAAAGAGATGAAATTGAGTCCATGGAATGGGACGAGTTCAAGAACTTATTTTTCAATAAGTACTTCCCTCGTATTCTTCGAACAAATATGGAGAAGGAGTTTCTTGAACTAAAGCAAAAGGATGATGAATATGTTGGTATATACGAAGCGAATTTTACAAGACTTGCAAGGTATGCATCTGGCATTATCATCCTACCTGAAAGTAAAGTTGATCGATTTTTCAGTGGCTTAAAACCAAGTCTTCGAAGGGCATTAGATATAAGAGACTTCAGTAGCAATGAAGAAATTGTGCGTTGTGCTATCAAGGTAGAAATGGAAGTTGGTGTTACATATCCATCTCATGGTTTTGACAAGAAAAGAAAGATGGAGTTCAAGGAGAAATCTCAGAATAATGGTGAAAAGAAAATGAATGTTTCCTTATGCCCTAAGTGTGGAAAGAAGCATGGTGGAGATTGTCTTAAAGTGACTAGAAAATGTTTTAAGTGTGGAAAAGAAGGTCATCGAGCAGCTGAGTGTCGAAGTAATGGAAAAAGGGTTTCTAATGATGTGAATAAATCAAACACTGCAGAGAACGCACCACCAACACTTCAATGCTTCAAGTGCAAGGAAATGGGGCATTATGCTAATAAATTCCCTAATCCAAGGGTTAGTGATGATCAACATGAGCAACCACTTAAGGAAAAGGACAAAGGGAAGTCACATGCGATCACTATTAGCGATGTTGAATATGACAATGATGTGGTGGAATGATTAAGTGTTTATGTAATGGGATTCCAAAATAGTGTTGTATATAGTATCGTGAAATATTGGAATATTTATGTATTGGTATAATGTGGTATTCAAAGTAGTTGAGATATTTTTGGAAATAAGATGATATGCACATAATGAAGGGAAAACGAGAAAATTAAATGTTTAATAGTATTAATGAGCTCATGATTAATATAAGGACTAAGTGATATCATGGTTTGAGTATATAGAATTTTGAGGATTTTGGTATGTGGAAAGTGTTAACTTTAAACTGCATTGATGTTTTCACTAAGTTATTCAAGAGAATACATGATTAAGGACTTTGAATGTTTGGAATGTGACCAACAAAACATATCTTATGATATATGGGGATCAACGATGGTATTAAATCTTTGGTAATCGTTTTCACTATGTTATGAGAGTGGACTGCAGTATTATGGATAAGCCTAAAGATTGAAATGGATTATGTTGGACATAAGTGAGTATTGTTTAAGGATAGAAGTTTTTTTTCGATATTATTGATTGGATGTTATAGTAATGTAGTTTTAGAAAAAGGATAACCTGCAGGATGGGCGACAACCCATCGCTTCGGACAAGGATGTGGGAATCGAACCCACAACCGAAGTGCGACTGGCCTTTATCGCCTACCACTGGCCTACAGGAAGTCCCTGTTTAGTAGAAACTAGTTTTATTATATTATGCAGTATGATATATGAAATATATGTCCATTTTAGGAACCATATGTGATTAATCCCACTATAGATCGACTTATGTATATAAATTTTGCTAACCTTTTGAGACAGATGGAATGACCCGTCATTCTATAACATGATCTGCTAACACTTCAGGAATAACAAATTCAACATCATTTAAGATATGAAGTGGAAATTGTTCAAGGCACGAACAACAGTGAGATTGTACCAAAATAAAGTAAGTATTTATTCTAATTCAAATTCTTCAACTTTAGGGAAACGATCTTGAAAACCAAAAATGTTGTCCTAGTGATCTTACACCTGATGAATCATATGGTACCTTATATCATCACAAATCTATGGATTTATGATTACTAGATTTTCCATATCCATGTTCTCTACCACTCTCCATCAGAACATGATGGTTAGATTTCTCTTCCATATCCATATTTTCACCTATGTGGAAACCCAGTGATTAGTTTATTTGGGTAATCGTTACATTTCATACTTTAGTTTTTAAAGCCAATTTTTGGTATTCCTTTTTACGATGTGGGTTTCTATTAAAGAAACTTTCGAATAATAAACTATTTATAACCCCGACGAATTTCGAGGGAGAAATTCATTTTAAGGGGGGTAGAATGTAACAGCCCGAGATTTTATGAAAACTAGTCTTTTTAATTTTATTAATGTCTTGTGTTGTACGCTACACCAAAAAGAGCTTTCACAACACGCATCCTTGACTTGCCTTGCATTATACGCATCGCAGCCTTCCTCGATAGCGTGTGTAGTACGCAATACTGAGTTTCACGAAACAACGATATGCTATTAAAATATTATTAAAACTAGCAGTTATGAATAGTAATAACCACTTTTTAAAATTTTAGAAATTTTAGCTCTCAAAATGGACTTCATTTTTGGATTCGTAGTATCGAAATTAGCTTAGGGTGAAATTTTGGTACTTTTCGGATAACTTTCATATTCCGATGAATAGTGAAAATTACTAAATTATAATTGAAAACAACTTTTTTTAATCGAAATAATTAATAGTGATAAATCATTAATTTGAGTGGTTTTAAAGTATATTTAGAATATATTTTTACAATTTAATACAATGTTGGTCATTGGATGTAATTTCACATTTAAACCAGACATAATCAAGTGTCAATCTTTTGATAGATATTGTTTCTTAAAAACACGCTATTTAATTATAAAATTAATTAATGCAATTTCTATGTTATGAGTTTGGTAAAATAGACTTCATTTTTGAATTTGGAATATGAAATATAGCTTAGGATGAAATTTTGGCATTTTTCTGAAAACTTTCATTTTTTTGATGAATAGTGAAACCACTAAGTGGTAGGTTAAAAACTGAATTTTGCATAAAACATAATTTTACCGCTTCTGTGAATGGAATTTCGAAAATCAGACAGACACGGTTAATATCAAGTACTAAAATGTGGTTCAATGAGATGAAAATAATTTTTGGTGAATAGTTACTTTTTACTTTTTTTTACCACGGTTAATAGTAAATAGGGTAACTAAGGGTAAATATGATATTACTATTACCCTAACACATGTCCTAATTCTATTGGATAAGTGTAATTCGACCAAAAACAACCTTATAAATATAATATGACCATTTAGGTCCACTTGGATTAGATTATGACATTTAATATTATTTTATTTAATGAATAGTTAAAATAGTTAAAATCAAAGTTTAATAACTAAAAAATTTTTAATATGGGGTTATACATAAGATAAATTCGACTATAATTATTCATTAGAAAGATAAAAAGATTTCCTACATAATGATGTTTTATTTATAATTTTTAGACTTTAAATAAATTAATTTATTTATGACACAACGATGATGCAGTAATTACCCTTTTAAGGAAATATTAACATAATTGATGTTATAAATGATCAAATGAATGTAATTTGAGACTTTTTATGAATTCCACTAATTTTCTAGGTTACTAGGATATATTAGTGTTGATTTAATAAACTTGGTTTGAACATATAATTCTATAATTACTTTCACAAAAATCATATATCAAATAGTGTCAAAATTGACACAAAATAGTTTTTAAATCAAATATTATATTATTAATTGTTATTTTATTCCTAAAAATCTAAGGTTCGGCAAAATGACATATATAAGGATATATATATTAATAATAAACAATTTGGGGTTCGTTTGGCATGTTATAGTATGTTTATTAACCATATAGTGAAAGAAAACAAAAAGACGCGGTAAAAGTTAAATTATTTAACTTAGAGTTAAATCTAATTGATAAGGTTAAAATAATATCCTAAACTTGTCTAAATCATATTGGATGATAGGATTTCTACCCATACCCACTTTAGCTTCGAAATAAGACCCTTTGGAACCATTATAAACCGATTTTGACTTTAATATAAAATAATATTTTGAGATATTCCTAAGGTGCCCTTCTCCTCCCTTATAAAAGGGCACCTCCTCCCCCTCCTCCTCACACCAATTTGAGCACTCAAGCTCGACCAAACACTGACATTTTCTCCTCTCCACTTCCCTAGAATAATCCTAGAGGTCCTGGTCTTCTTCAAATAAAAATATTAGTTCCCTAAGTGGAGGATTCAAAGAAGCGTTCCAAAGAAGAGGTAATATCCATTACCGATCTTTTCAATTTCTTTCTTCTTCAACTTCTTCTTCTTTAGTTGTTTCATAATAAAGTAATAACATCAGTATTACTTACATACTGATATGTTATTATAAATATGAAACAACCCTAATTCACCTTCTATCCATCCTACGGAAAAATGAAATCACCGCGCGTGCATACGTACGGAATACCATCTCCACGCCGTGGTGTAATATATTTTCCGTCACCACCTTAATTGGATTGGTATAATGGTGTAATGAGTAACTATATAAGATTATTATAAAGTTATATTGATACTGAAATAGTATACATACACTTCAACACAATTCCACGACCATGGGAACGATATCATCGCTCTTGCATACGTACGGACTACCGTCTCCACGACGCGATGAGATTCATTCTCCATGTTAACCATTTAAGAATGATTAAAAAGTATATATAAGAAATAATAATGAAATATATGACATTATAAAGCTACTGGATTTAAGTATATATGTATGTCATCTACTTACTTCCATTCAAGACAATAAGGAAAGGAAAGCAGCGTTCATGCGTACGTACGGACTACCGTCTCCATGAACGGTGTTTTTCATTTCATTTATCTATCTATTATATATATATATACTGAATATATATGATATATAAATCATATTTTATATTCTGTAAGTAATTAAATCATGATATAAGTAATAATAATGTCAAGAACAACAAGTCAAAACACCTACGATAAATGAAACGATTTTACCCAAAACGCTTCTTTAACATGGAATTTACAAAAGAACGGGTAATATAAAAAGTCATAAGTGAACCATATATGATATCATAAATGAATATGATTTTGTAATAAGTCAATGACATTATTTAAATCATTATACAGGAGGTTCGGACACATACGAAGCAAATCGGACCTAAGGTAAGGGGAAATATCACAATCACATTTTTATCCGAGATTGTTTATTCGTAAGTATTTATTTGGGTGTATTTTATCATCCACATCAATGTTCCCTCAATATGTAATATTGTTTCCATCCACTTACAATAGTTTAAATCCAATTTTACCCTTCGGTGAGTTTTAGTAAAGAATATGAAAGGAATCTTTTGTCGTTTTTCGTACGAGGTACTTTTTGACTTTTCCGAAAAAAGTACGAGAAGAATGTTTTTTTTAACTTATACGGGATGAATGGATTTTTAAAAAATTATTTCCAAGAAGCTTACTTTACAAGTTTTCAAGATTATTTTTAATCAACTTCTTTTATTTTAAAGTTTTATGACATGTTAAGAAAGGAAAAATGTTTTTGAAGAAGAAAGGATATTTTTCTCAAGAATGGAGTTCAAGTGTTTTATCAAAATTATTTTCCATCTAAGATAATAAAGGGTTCTGTTTTTATCCCTATTATTACATTGATTTGATTATTTTGTGATGGAATTATTTTTATGAATTCCTTTATCTTATATGAATTATTTTATGATGTCATGATGTTTAAGATTTCCATTTGTATTACATGGGTTATGCAATGATGTATGATTTATGATTTTGTGGAACACATAAGAATGGTATCATTATGAGATGGGTGGGACCTATATCTCCCTCCAATGCATTGGGTAAAGATTTTATATCTCATGAGATAGACATGGCTGGAATGGTAGGTTATACCGGTTCAGTGAAACAGGACTGAAAGGAGGGTTACTCGATTCAGAAAGGGACTTTTTCCACTAAGATAGTCTTGGCAATGAGTCTTGACTAACAAGAAATGATTCTCTATGATTATGTGTGAATTCCACAAAGTTTCATGTTTTATGTTATGATTATTGTGATTACATTTCACTACCATGATTTATCCCATGTTATGAAATTATGCTCTCTTTTGCAGGTTATGATTTCCAAAATGTTATGTTCTTATGAATACGATGTGATTGATATTTCTTTCGTTTACCCTTACTGAGCATTTGAGCTCACCCTTTTATGTTTTCCTTTCCCCAGGATATAAAGAATTGTTTTAGGTAAAAAAAGGAAGATCTTTATGGGAGATGTTGAAGATCTTTCACCACGATTAGAAGATTTTATTCCGAGTTTCCAAAGACACTAAACTATTACGATCCTTGTGTGTGTGTTTTTGTTATGTACTAAGTATTCCGAAAAAGTAATGTAAAGTCCATGTAAGTCAGGATTCGGGTCTCTACAATTAGCTATAAGAGACTTCAGTAGCTATGAAGAAATTGTGCATTGTGCTCTCAAGGTAGAAATGGAAGTTGGTATTACTTATCCATCTCATAATTTTGACAAGAAACGAAAGATGGAGTTCAAGGAGAAATCTCAGAATAATGGTGAAAAGTAGATGAATGTTTCCTTATGCTCAAAGTGTGGAAAAAAACATGGTGGAGATTGTCTTAAAGGGACTAGAAAATGTTTTAAGTGTGGAAAAGAAGGCCATCGAGCAGCTGAGTGTCGAAGTAATGGAAAAAGGGTTTCTAATGATGGTAATAAAGAAAAGACTGCAGAGAACGCACCACCAACACTTCAATGCTTCAAGTGAAATGAAATGGGGAATTATGCTAATAAATGCCCTAATCCAATGGTTAGTGATGATTGACATGAGCAACCGAATAAGGCAAAGGACAAAGGGAATTCACATGCGATCACTATTGGCGATGTTGAATATGACAACAATGTGGTGGAATGATTAAGTGTTTATGTAATGGGTTTTCAAAATAGTATCGTGGAATATCATTTATGGTATTGTGGAATTTTGGAATATCTATGTATTGGTTTTAAATAATTATATGATACTGGTAACCAGGAAAAGAAAACTGATTGAATTATTCTTGGAAAGTAGATTATATGCGCATAATGAAGGGACAAGAAGATAATGAGATGTTTGATTGTATTCATGAGATAATGATTGATATAAGGACTAAGTATATAGAATTGTGAGGATTTTGGTATGTGGAAAGAGTTATCTTTTGACAGCACTCATGTTTTCACTAAGGTTCAATGGGTATTCAGGAGAATACTTGATTAAGGCCTTTGAATGTTTGGAATGTGACCAACAAGACATATCTTATGATATATGGGGATCAACGAAGGTATTAAATATCTGGTAATCGTTTTCACTATATTATGAGAGTGGACTGCAGTATTATGGATAAGCCTAAATATTGGAATGGATTATGTTGGACAGAAGTTATTATTTTTTAAGGATAGAATTTTTTTTGATATTATTGATGGGATATTATAGTAGTATAGTTTTAGAAAAAGGACAACCTGCAGGACGGGCGACAACCCATCGCTTCGGACAAGGCTGTGGGAATTGAATCTACAACTGAAGTGCGACTGGACTTTATCGCCAACCACTGGCCTACAAGAAGTCCCTGGTTAGTAGAAACTAGTTTTATTTTATTAAGCGGTATGATATATGATGTATAAGTTCATTTTTGGAACCATATACGATTAACCATAAGATGGACTTATAAATTTTGCTAACATTATGTTTGAAAGAGATGGAATGACCCATCAATCTAGTAGATGATCTGCTTACACATCATGAATGAAAAATTCAACTTCATAAAGTGGAAATTGTCCAAAGAACGAAAATGGTGAGACTATACCAAAATCACGAATGTATTTCTTCTAATTCAAATTTCATCAAATTTAGGGAAATGATCTTGAAAACCAAAAATGATGTCTTAGTGCTGTTATATCTGATGAATCAGATGGTACCATAGATCGTCACAAATTTATGGCTTTGTGATTGCTGGCTTTTCCATAGCCATGTTCTCTACCACTCTCCATCAGAACATGATGGTTAGATTTCTCTTCCATTTCCATATTTCCACCTTTGTGGAAACCCATTGATTAGTTTATTTGGGTAACCGTTACATTTCATACTTTTGTTTTTAAAGATTGTTTTTGGCATTCCTTTTTACGATGTGGGTTTCTATTAAAGAAACTTTTGAATAATAAACCATTTATAACCCCGACGAATTTCGAGGGAGAAATTCATTTTAAGGGGGGTAGAATGTAACACCCCGAGATTTTATAAAAAATATTCTTTTTAATTTCATTAATTTATTGTGTTGTACTCTACATCAAAAGGATCTTGCTCAACATGAATCCTTGACTTTCCTTTCATTACACGCAATCACGACCTTCCACGATAGCGTGTGTTGTACGCAATACCGAGTTTCACTAAACAACGATATGCTATTAAAATATTATTAAAACTAGCCGTTATGAATAGTAATAACCACTTTTTGAAATTTTGTAAATTTTATTTTTCAAAATGGACTTCATTTTTGGATTCGGAGTATCGAATTTAGCCTATGGTGAAATTTTGGTACTTTTCGGATAACTTTCATATTATGATGAATAGTGAAAATTAATAAATTTTAATTAAAAACAACTTTTTTAATCGAAATAATTAATAGTGATAAATTATTAATTTGAGTGGTTTTAAATTATATTTAGAATATATTTTTACAATTTAATACAATGTTGTTCATTGGATGTAATTTCACATTTAATCCAGTTATAAACATGTGTCAATCTTTTGATAGTTATTATCTCTTAAAAACACGCTATTTGTTTTGACGATGGGAATTAATTTTTAAATTAGTTAATGTAACTGATATGTTTTGAATTTGGTAAAATTGTCATCATTTTTGAGTTCATAATATCAAATATAGCATAGGCCTAATTTTTGGTATATTTCTGGAAACATTCATTTTCTGATGAATAGTGAAACCACTAAGTGGTAGTTAAAAAATGAATTTTTATAAAACATAATTTTACCGCTTCTGTGAGTGGAATTTCAAAAATCCAAGAGACATGGTTGATGTCAGTAAGTAAAATGTGGTTCAATGAGATTAAAATAATTTTTTGGTGAACAATAACTGTTTACTTTTTTTTACCACGGTTAAAAGTAAATAGGGTAATTAAGGGTAAAAATGATATTATTATTACCCTAACACATGTCCTAATTCTATTGGACAAGTTTAATTCGACCAAAAACAACCTTAGGAATAAAATATGACCATTTAGGCCCACTTGGATTAGATTAGGACATTTATTATTAATTTATTTAATATAGGGTTAAAATAGTTAAAATCAATGATTAATAAGTAAATAATATTCAATATGGGGTTATACATAAGATAAATTCTACTATAAATATTCCATAGAAAGATAAAACGATTTCCTACATAATGGTATTTTATTTGTAATTTTTAGACATTATATAATTTAATTTATTTATGACACAACGATGATACAGTAATTATCTTATCAATGAAATATTGACATAATTGATGTTATAAATACCCAAATAAATATAATTTGAGACTTTATATGAATTAAACTAATTTTCTAGGTTAATATTACATGTTAGTATGGATTTAATTAAATTTTTTAGAACTTATCATTCTGTTAGAATTTTCACAAAAATCAATTGCTAAATAGTGTCAAAATTGACATAAAATGGTTTTTAAAACAAATATTATATTATTAATTGTTATGTTATTCCTAAAAATCTATGTTTTGGCCAAATAACTTAGACAAGGTTATATATATTAATAATAAACATCTTGTGGTTCTTTTGGCTTCTTATAGTATGTTTATTAACCTTATAGTATAAGAGCACAAGAAGACACAGTAAAAGTAAAATTATTTAAGTTAATGTTAAATCTAAATGATAAGGTTAAAATAGGAACCTAAACTTGTCTAAATTCTATTTGATGAGAGGATTTAGACCCATACCCACATTAGCCTCTATATAAATCAATTTGGAGCTATTTAAAACCGAACTTGACTTTATAATAAAATAATATTTCTAGTTATTCCAAAGGTGCCGCTCCCCTCCCTTATAAAAGGGAACCTCCTCCGTCTCTTCCTCACACAACATTTATCCTTCATGCTCGGAAAACCCCCTGAAAATTTCTCTTCTCCACTACCCTATAAACATCCTAGAGGTTCTGGTCTTCCTCAAAGACTAATTTTAGTACCTTAATAGGAGGTCTCAAAGAGGCGCTTCAAAGAAGAGGTAATTTCCGTTACCGATTCTTTCACCTTTATTTCTTCTTCCACTTCTTCTTCTTAGGTTGTTTCATTATGATGTAATAAAATCAGTATCACTCATATACTCACCGTGCGTGCGTACGTATGGAATACCGTCTCCACGCCATGGTGAAATCTATTTTCTGCCACCACCTTAATTGGATTGGTATAATGGTGTAATGAGTTACTATATATGATTATTATAAAGTGAAATTAATACTGAAATAGTATACATACACTTCAACACAAGTTCACAATCATGAGAATGATATCATCGCTCGTGCGTACGTACGGACTACCGTCTCCACAACGTGATGAGATTCATTCTCCACATTAACCATTCATGAATGATTATAAAGTATATATAATGAATAATAATGAAATATATTACATGTTAAATCTACTGGATTTATGTATATATATATATATATATATATATGTTCATGTCATCTACTTACTTCCATTCAAGACAATAAGGAAAGGAAGACAACGTTCATGCGTACGTACGGACTACCGTCTCCATGAACGGTGTGTTTCATTTCATTTATCTATCTATTATATATATATATACTGAATATATATGATATATAAATCATATTTTATATTCTATAAGTAAGTAAATCATGATATAAGTAATAATAATTTCAAGAACAACAAATCCAAACACCTACGATAAATGAAACGATTTTACCCAAAACGCTTCTTTAACATGGAATTTACAGAAGAACGGGTAATATAAAGTCATAAGTGAACCATATATGATATCATAACAATAATTATGATTCTGGAATAAGTCAATAACATTATTTAAATCATTATACAGGAGGTTCGGACACTTACGAAGCAAATCAGACCTAAGGTATGGGAAATATCACAATCTCATTTTTATCCGAGGTTGTTTATACTTTAGTATTTACTGGGGTGTATTTTATCATCCACATCCATGTTTCCTCAATATGTAATATTATTTTCATTCACCTACAATTTTTTAAATCCTATTTTACCCTTAGGTGAGTTTTTAGTAAAAGATATAAAAGGAATCTTTTGTCGTTTTTCGTACGAGGTACTTTTTGACTTTTCCGAAAAAAGTACGGGAAGAATGTTTTTTTTACTTATACAGCATGAATGGATTTTTAAAACATTATTTCCAAAAATATTCCTTTACAAGTTTTCAAGTTTATTTTTAATCTACTTATTTTAGTTTAAAATTATATGACATGTTAAGAAAGGAAAAGTGTTTTTGAAGTAGAAAGTATATTTTCCTCAAGAATGAAGTTCAAGTGTTTTATCAAAATTATTTTCCATCTAAGATAATAAAGGGTTCTGTTTTTATACCTATTATTCCATTGATTTTATTATGTTGTGATGGAATTATTTTTATGAATTCCCTTATCATATATGAATTGTTTTATGATGTCATGATGTTTATGATTCCCATTTTTATTACATGGGTTATGCAAATGATGTATTGTTTATGATTTTGTGGAACAAAAAGAATGGTATCATTATGTGATGGGTGGGACCTATATCTCCCTCCAATTCATTGGGTAACGATTTTATATCTCAGGAGATAGACATGGCTGGAATGGTAGGTTATACCGGTTCAGTGAAACAGGACTGAAACGAGGGTGACTCGGTTCAGAAATGGACTTTTTCCACTAAGATAGTATTGGCAATGATTCTTGACTAATAAGATATGATTCTATATGATTATGTGTGTATGACAAAAAGTTTCATGTTTTATGTTATGATTACTTGGATTTCATTTCACTACTATGATTTATCCAATGTTATGAAATTATGCTCTCTTTTGCAGGTTAAGATTTCCAAAATGTTATGTTCTTATGAATATGATGTGATTGATATTTCTTTTGTTTAACCTTGCTGAGCATTTGAGCTCACCCTTTTATGTTTTCTTTTCCCCAGGATATAAATTAAGGATTTAGGTAAGAAAAAAAAGGGAAGATCTTTATGTACTAAGTATTCCGCAAAAGTAATGTAATGTCCATGTATGTCAGGCATCAGGTCTTTACAATTATGACATGATACTCATTACATTTTAATACGATAACATGACCATTTATAACACATCTGGGAAAATTAGAAACATAACCATCTTGAATTATCAAATCTACACTCCACTACAAAAAAATTACTGATTTTCTTTGGAAATTATATAATATTCATTTATCTTCATTGACTTTTTTGATCTCACATTTTCAAATAGTTAATATTTTCATTGCCTATAACTTTGGGAAAGATATGATCATGCCTTTACATTACCTTTGTTCATACCTATTGTATCTAATATAGTATAAAATATATTATCAAAACAGTTCCTCTTAATATGCATCACATATAATCCGTGACAGACTAATAAATCAGATCAATATAGAATATCCCAAAAATTGGTCTATTTTAACCAATTGCGTTCCTTCTTAAATCCATCAAGTTCCTTTTCGTTTATAGTTAGTCCAAGTTTAATGGGAGTCAATTAAGAGACAAATTATTTATAACTCCATACCTAATATCATTGTTTAGGTTTATCCCATTGAATTGTTCCTTTTCATAAATGAAATATTTTCTTCTTAAAAAGATGATCGGTTGGAAAGATTCTACAATTAAAATCTGAAAAAGGTTTTCTTCCATTGATGAGAATAAATACATTTATGTCTCTCATATAGGTTATACATGGTTCTAGACTACGTGTACTCCAGCTAGATAACATTCCTTTTGCTGGGAAGTTACTAATTTTTCACATCAATGTCGCTTTGAGTATGAAATTTTTTTTCACAACAACATCATATGTACTGACACAATTACCCCACAATAAAATTAACTTCATAGTTAAAGGCTTAAAATAATCATGAATATTCATTTTATATGTCCTAGAGTTAATATGGTTGAAACGATATTGGGATGGTTCATCAACAACCAAGGAGGTAAATTAAACGGGGTTACAAAGAGAGGCCAACAAAAAAATTTACTACAGTAAGATCCAAATGGATAAAAACTATTATTAGAAATACCCAATCACACGTTTCTGGATTCTAAAGAAAAATGTGGATGTACATGGTAAAATGTTTTCCATGAATCTCCATTATATGGATGATTTATGGTTTTTCTAGTTGAAATATTCGGTTTGTGACATAACATCAATGAAATTGTGTTCTAAGACCTATATACACACTGCAATCTAGGTGTAAGTGGGAAATACCTAAACTGTTTTATAGGAGTCAATCTAGACGTACATAGTAAAGCGTCTTTAAATATTGATTTTCCACATGTAGCACAACTATCCAATGACTCATTTTTTCCTTAATATAAGAGGAAATCATTTGAATATACATTAATCTTCATGATAAATGAGACGCATATTTTGAACCATCCACTTACTCTCAAATAAATTTATAAGAAATACATTTCTTTCAGTTAATAGTGTTTTTATCAAAGAGAATATCTGGTCAAAATATCTATTTTTCATTCCATTGTCTAATTTTATAGCCATAAATTTTATAACAGCATTAAATTTTTTTATCATTCAACCTAGATATAAATAATCCTTACTCAACCTCAACATATTATAACATCTTATGTATCTAACTCATTAGTTAAATCAATATCATCCATATTTTCAGTTTATTTAAAAGATAGGCCTACCACATTATGTACTAAATTTTGAAATGGTGATGGATCTAGAACCAAATTATTTGTATATTCTCTATAAATATGTTTACCATGTTAATACAAAAAAAAACATAATATTTTTTAAAGCCAAAACACAATTGATAACCCCCAACATTTTTGAATGTGTCAATTGTCCTCAAACAACAATTTTCACTTGGAAACATAGTTATCCCTTCAATGTTTTTTGTGTTTTGATGATGAAAATGATATGAAAGTTTCAACACCATCAATATATATAGAATTTATACCAGAACCATTTGTATTCCAATTTTGATTTATCCCATTGTGGCCATCTAATAATTAATTTTTTTGAATTCTTTATTCAATATTTATCTAAAATATATAAATTATATATTTTTTATGATTAATTTTATATAAGAAATAAATGATCCAAAAAAATTATAAATTATTGATAAGAATTCTTAATAATTAGTATCTATTCCAAAATATTGCTAATTATTGGAAATTATTTCTGATTTTGTTTGTAATTATTCATAATTACCACTAATATTTTGTAATTATCGCTAATTATCTCTAATTACCACTAATTACCATTAATTACTAATAATTATTACTAATTATTTCTCATTATTACTTATTATTACTAATTATTAGTAATTATTACTATTTAATACTAATTATTACAATTTACTTCTAATTGCAACTAATTATTAATAATTACCCCTATTTATTACAAATTATCTAGATTTATTAATAATTATTACTGGTAATTAATAGTTAATGCTATTTATTACTAATTATTTCTACTTATCAGTAATTATTTCTAATAATTACAAATTATAATTAATTATTTCTGATTATTACGAATTATAACAAATTATAACAAATTATCACAAATTATCATTAATTATCACAATTTATTACTAATTATTACCGGAAAACACTAGTTATAACTAATTATTCCAATTTACAATTAATTACTACCATTTATTACAAATTACTACTATTTATTAGTAATTTTTAATAATCAATTCTAATTTATACTAATTATGACTAATTATTACTAACTAAAATTAATTATTACAAATTATTAATAATTATTACTAGTTATTACTAGTTATTACTATTTATTACTATTTTCTACTATTTATTTCTATTTACTACTAATTACCACTAATTATTACTAATTACCATTAATTACCTCTAATTACCACAAATTATTACTTATTACCGCCAATTATTACTAATTATTACTAATTATTTCTATTTGTTAGTATTTATTATTATGTTTTACTATTTATTACTAATTATTTCTGATTATTACTAATTATTACTATCTAGAGCTAATTATAACTATTTACCACAATTATTACTATTTACACCTAATTATTATTAACTATTAATAATTATTACTATTTATTTTTATTTTTTACTATTTATTGTTATTTATTACATATTATTGAAATTTATTGATATTTATTCCTACTTATTACTAATTACAATAATTTATTACTAATTACTACTAATTATTTCAAATTATTGCTAATTATTATTGATTACTACTAATTATAACAAATTACCACTAATTACCGCTAATTATAACTAATTACTCATAATTTATAATAATTCATAATAATTATTAGTAATTATTTCTGATTATTAACATTTATTACTAATTATTACTAATTATTACTAATTATTACAATTTATTACAATTTATTTCTATTTATTACAATATATTACTAATTTTTAGTATTTGTTCCTTTTTATTACTATTTTTTACAATTTTTTACTATTATTACTATTTATAAATATTTATTATTATTTATAGCTGATTACCACTAAGTATTACTAATTACCACTAATTATTTCTAATTAGCACTAATTATTACAAACTAACAATAATTATTACAGTTTATTCCAAATTTTTACTAATTTTTACAACTTATTACAATTTATTATTATTTATTACTATTTATTACTCATTACACCTAATTATCACTAATTACCATTAGTTTCCGCTAATTACCGCTAATTACAGATAATTACCACTATTTATTACTATTTATCACTATTTATTATTATTTATTATTAATAATTACTATTAATTACTAATTACTACTATTGATGACTAATTAATACTATTTACTACTAATTATTACTATTTACCACTAATTGTTATTAATTATTACTAATTAATGCAATTTATTACTATTTATTATTATTTATTACTATTTATTACTAATTACCGCTCATTATTACTATTTATTAATATTTATTGCCATTTATTATTATTTATTACTAAATACAAATAATTATTATAAATTGTCACTAATTACCGCTTATTTCCAATAATTAGCGCTAATTATTTCTAATTATTACTTATTATTACTATTTATCACTAATTATTACAATTTACCTGTAATTATTACAATTTACCCATAGTTATTACTAATTACAACTATTTATTAATATTTATTACTCTTTAATACTATTTAATACTATTAATAATAATTATTAAAATTTAATTCTAATTATTACTATTTATTACTTTTTATTTTTATTTATTACTATTTATTACTATTTATTACTATTTATTATTATTTATAACTATTTATCACTAATTATTACTATATAATACTATTTATTAACATTTATTTCTATTATTAATATTTATTCCTATGTATTACTAATTTCTGCTAATTGTTACAAACTATTCCTAGTTATTTCTAATTACTGCAAATTATTATTAATTTCGGTTATTTATTACTAAATTTCTCTAATTAATACAAATTACTACAAATTATTAAAAATTATTGTTAATTATTACAAATTACTACTAATTACCGCTAATTGTTACTAATTACCACTAATTATTACAAATTATCCATAATTATTGTTAATTATCCCTAATTATTAAAGGTTATAACCAATTAGTATTGCTTGTTAGTAATTATTACTAATTTTTACTAATTTTTACTAACTATTAAAAATTAATAGAAATTATTACAAATCATTACTAATTATTACTATTCAATAATTTTTTCAGAATTTATAAAAACTTATTATTATTTGTTAATAATTACTGCAAATTATTATTATTTAACACTAATTATTACCAATAATTTCTATTTAAAGCTAATTATTATATTTAATGATATTTATTACAAATTATTTCAAATTAATACTAATTACAACTAATTAATACTAATTTCAACTAATTAATAATAATAAATACCAATTACACGTAAATATTACCAATTAATGATAGTTTTCCCTAATTATTAAAGAAATACTATTTAATTTTAATTAAAAAAATTAAATCTTAATGAAAAAACTTATTTATAGAAATAAATGATGCAAAATAAAATTATCTAATTCTTATTTAATTTAATTTTCGCTAATTAACAATAATTATAACTAATATAAAATAAAATGAATTAAATAAAAAATAAAAAAATTGATAAATTCCTTAAAATAGATTCTTACATATGATACAAGGCTTGAAAATGGCTTTGATGTAATATTTTAATGTTTGAAATGTTTTAAGATAAAACTGTGTGAGTGGAGAGAGAGAGAGAGAGAAGAGTTGAGAGAGTTGTGAAATGGGAGAAAATCAGACGGATGCGTATATTAGTAAGATAATTTTCGATGTGCCCCACCACAAATGTGAACCCCTATTAAATAGGGGCGACAGTTAAAAAGGTATTTGGGATAGGTCATGTCACTAATACCTACCTGTCAACGTAGAATTTGTGACGGGACCCATTGAAAATGTTAACTGACAAAAAGTTATTTGCAATATGAACCGGGTACTATTGGAAATAACAAATTTTCCTGTATTGATGATTCAATTAATGAAATTTTTTGATCCATATCTTAATAAAAAACATGAATTTTCTTCTCATATGGTTATTAATGATATCTTCATGTGTTGGTACCTTTTTACAATGCTTTGAAACATAATATTATTAAGAAATTATTTTTAATAAAGTTGAACATTACCTCTCTCTTCAGTCAGAAATATATGTTCTTTGAAAACCATGTTTTCTAAAAATGTTTTCAATCATTATTTATATTTCTCAAATAATTTTCAACGAAATTGTTTTAATTTTTTTTCATGATTTCATTATATGTTTTCAAAGAATTTTCAAAGAAATGGTTTTCAGATCATTTTAAAATTTTGGATATATGTATTCAAAGGGTTTTTAAAGTAATGGTTTTCAAAACATTTATGAGATTTATTGATATGTTTTTAATATTTTTTAAAAGAAATGGTTTACAAAAAATTTTCAATCTTTTTTGATCCATTTTGAAATGAATTTTTTTTAAAAAGGATTTATGTCTTAAAAAAATATCAATAAAGAAAATCTATTTTTATAAAAAAAATCATTTTAAATGATCATTCAATATTATGTTTTATCTAAGATGACATCTGTTGGTGCTACTCATACCTTTTTGGAAAATTATTCAATTTTTTCATTCATATTCTTGCACTGAATGGTTTATGTTTTGATGATATGATGTTTTTGAAACCCATTTATCTTTCACAGGTTATATGTCTATGAAACCTATTTCTCTTTCGTATAATATATGCTTTTGAAAACTGCTCATTTTCATGGGTTATTCATTGAGGAAATGATTGTGAAACATATTTCTCTCCTATAGGTTTTGATGTGATGAAACATTAATTACACCCATTTCATTTCATGGGTCAAGTTATGATGAATGTTCTGTTATCTTGTGGCACATGGATGTATGATTTCATTATGTGATAAGTGGGACTTATATCTCCCTCCAATGCATTGGGTAATGATAAATGTTTTCTGAGATCAAGAGGGTACACAGGAGGGAATCCCATGCTCGAAATAAGTAGTCACCTCAAGCCCAAACCAGGAGGTTACACGGGAGGGTATCCCATTCCTGAAATAAGAGGGCACACGCGAGATCATCCGAGGCTAGAATCAAGACATCACAAGGGAGGACATCCCAAGCCTGAAACTAGAGTTTATACAAGAGTGAATCCTATTCCCTAAACAACAGGGTACACATGAGGGCATCCTAAGCCCAAACTAAGAAGGACTGCATAAGGGCATCCCAAACCCAAAACAAGAGGGTACATGGGAGGATATTTCAATCCCGATTTAGTTATATGGGTTATTTTCTAAAGTCTAATATGTTATGAAGGTCATGGTAGTTATCCTTGATGTAATATTTTCAATTTATATGGGTATTCCACAAATTCCATGCCATATTCTTATGTTATGTTTCCATGGATTATTCTCTTACTTCCCTTATGATTTATGCATTATGAACTGCCAATATTTATTCCATGACTCATGTATATGATCTTTGATATGAACGGTATGATTTTCAAATGTAATTCTCACACACTTATGCCTCATGTTGTTCTTATGTATATCTTTTTTTACCCTTACTAACAATCTGGTATCACTGCTTTCTTTTAAATTTTTTCCTTAAGCGATGAATAATTTTATTATGTATTAGTACTAGAGGGGATATCTTTGTTGGAAACATTGAATATCATTCACCAATTTAGTATATTTTGTTCCATGTTTCCAAAGACACTAAACTCTTACGATCCTCAGCCATATATTTCTGTAATGTGTTGAACATTCATCTAAAATGATTTAATATCCATGTATGTTAAGCCTGGTTCATTATAGTTTGTATCAAAGGAAATGCTTAGTCATGTTTTGGAAACTAAAATGAGAAAACATTAGTGAGATATCTTTGGATATTTCTAATTTTATCTCAAGGTGTGTCTCTAAGGGTATGTTTAGGAATGAGTTAATGTAAAAAATATTGTCTAGAAATTTCGGTAATGGATAGATTGATTGGTTTCTTAGGAATACATTCTTTTCTGAATACTACAAGGGGATGTGGTTCTGGTATACATTTACCTAATAGTGATAAATCTGAAAAGGTGCATCGAGATGGACTCGAGCATAACCTGGTAAATGGAAACGAGCCTTATTGTGCCCCTAGTTTGACACTCCTGATGGATATTCTTTGGGATTTAAAAAACTCTTTAAGAACCATAATGAAGGATATAAATAAAATATTTATATTAATAACCTATATTAAACATAATGTTTCGTATACTAATGAAGTGGGAGACATGACTTGGAAATACTATAGTAGTTTTTCAATATTATGTGCTTTTCCACTATGTTTAATGTT
The DNA here is from genome assembly GCA_963277665.1 of Viscum album. NCBI lineage: Eukaryota > Viridiplantae > Streptophyta > Magnoliopsida > Santalales > Viscaceae > Viscum > Viscum album. The sequence goes on from OY728157.1 coordinate 476,672,423, forward strand.
TCTTACATTATTATTTATAGCTTTAGTCAAATAATTGAACCCAATGGAACCATGTTAATGAATAATGTAATTGAAAATTCAATGATGTTACCCCATAAAAACTAAATGTTATGGAAGATGGAGTGAAAAACATTGTTGTTATGAACACAATGCCTTTCAATCCATCAATATGTGGATTTTGAAAATGCATAATTAAGGGAACAAAATTTTCATGATTCCTTTTTATGGAAACATCCACCTTCTATTTTTTGAATGACCAATAAACAAGTTGTTGAGAAATGGATCTGTTCTATTGAAAAGATATTTTTCAATCTCCATTTCTGAGAACATGAAACTGTTATGTTATAAAATTATCACTTGAATGGTGAATAACATCAGTTGTGGAACATTATCAACAAGATGAGTCAACTGGATAAAATTGTCTCTATGGATTGGGAAGAGTTCCTGAACTTTTTTTTATTAATTACATTCCGCATATTCTTCGTACAAAAATGGGGATTGAATTTTGACACTAATCTCATGGTTATGATAAGAAAATAAGTAAATGTTTGAAAACAAATTCTAATAACTATGAAGAGACAAATATTATATTTACATTATGGTCAATGTGTTGAAGGGAACATGGAAAAAAAATTCATAGGGGAACTTCATAATATTGTATGTGTTGAAATAAAGTTCATCGAGTAATAGAATAAATAGGTGATTGGAATGAAGATAAAAGTCCAAATAATGACCCTCCAACAAATTACTGTTTTAAATAAAAGATGTATAATAATAATTCTAATATGTGCTTAAAACCAAAGAATAATGATGATGATCGACATCTGTAATATCTTAAGTCGATGGATAAAGGTAATGTTTATGATATAATAATAGATAATGTGATCCAAGGTAAGTAGGAAATATATATACTCCTCACCATAGTTGGGAATTTCATATTTGGTTCTGTATTAATAATCACAATAAAAATATTATTTTTCATCAATTAGTGAATTTTCATGTTATTATATATCTCGACATATATTTTGTAAAAATCAAATCAAATTTAATGTTTTATCGGCACAAGGACGGACCCAGGATTCCAATAAAAAAGTTTTGTAATAATATAAGAGCTTATTTAAGGAATAAATGGTGAATTATATTATTTAGAATTGTTACAAGGTTAAAAAATTATAGAATTTTTTATATTAATCATCATATATGGTTTCAGAGAAAAAATTATTATCTCACCATATAAGGATCTATGAACATTAGACAAATTTTCCTATCCTTTTTTATAATAAAAATAGAGGAAGTGAACTGTCATTCTATTCATGGATCTTATGATCTTATAATGATTTAGGAAATGAAAAATTCACCTTCATTTCATGGAATGAAAGACCAAGTGGAAGTTGATTAAGGCACACCAAAAGGTATGGTTGTCTAGAAATCATGTAATTATATATTTTCACGAATATTATTCAAATTTAAGAAAAAGTATCATGACACCAAAAATTTTATCCTAGTACCATCATTTCTGATGAATCAAATTGACTAAATTATAATTATAGATTTATGAATTTTTGATTTTTAACATTATTTTAAGCTAGTTGTCAATCAATATTAATTAGAACTTGATAATTATATTTCTCTTCTATTTCCATGTTTTCACTTCCTAATTATGTTCTCCTGTGTGGAAACGTAGTTATGTGTTACATTGGGTAATCATTATTTTTTTGACATTCCCTTTTTAAAATGTTTTAGTATTGATTTTCATTATGTGGGTATTTGTGAAAATAACATTGAAGTTCTAAACCTTTGATAAACTAGGAAAATTTCGACGGTGAAATTTATTTTAATGGGAGGGGGGAGAATGTAACACCCCAAGATTATGTGAATTATTTTTTCAAATTAATTTAATTTTTTATATATATTTTTCACTTCATGCAACAATGAATATGGTTTTTTATATAAAATCCTTATGTTTGGATTATGTTATCTCCAACAAAAAATATTTTTCATCTTTTATTACACAGAACACCAAGGATTGCTTCAATACATGCAAGACTGGCTTTCCTTAATGGCTTGCAGAAAATTCATGACCGAGTTTTATCGTATAATAATATATCACTAATAGTATTATTATATAATATAATTAGATTTAACCTAGACATTATGTTTGATTTTATGAATATAATTAATTTATTTATCAAAATAAATTGTTGAATTCATTAGTTACAAAGTAATTAAAAATGAATATATGAACCAATTGAATATAAATGGAATGTTTTTATAAAAAATAATTTTATGCTCAAAAATGAATTTTTCCAAAAAAATAAGTTAATTAATATTGTAGAAAGATATTTATTAAATATATAATTTATATATTCAATAAACTATTTTTTCATTCATCGAGTATATTTGATACACATAAGATAGGAATAAACCCAATATTACACATAAAAACCTATATTTTTATAAAAAATGTTTTATTTATTTTTAATGGAGAAACTTTTTGAAATATAATTTTTTAACATTTATAGATATTATATTAAAAAAATAAACTTAATTTTCTGAAGATAAACATAAATATTAGGTTAGGAAGAATTTTTTGTATTTCCCAAAGAAGTTTTATTTTTTAATAAATAGTGAAAAATATTGAATTTTTTTTTAAAAATACTTTTTTGTAAAATTTATTCATAAGCATAAATTATATATATAATAGGTTTTAGAGTGTAATTATATCAATTATAAATCAATTAATCTTATTTATTTTATTTGTATCAATTTCAATTTGAAATTGTATATAAATCATGGTAATATTTTGAACATTTTTACTTCAAAAACATGCATTGTCATCATGCATGCGAGAATAATTTTCAATTAATTTCTCCCCAATTTTATTTATTTTTCCAAATTTAATATATATTTTTAGCAATCATAGTTTATTATTTAAAATATTTTAAAATCAATTTTGGAATAAAAAATTAGTGAATGTAATTAAAATTAATTACAATGATTCAGAGGAAAATTAGCCTAACAAGAGGATAATACATAAAATTAAAGGACTAAATGACCTATAAACTTGTATAAAATCCATTTTATGATGATATTTTGAGCATATAATACGTTTTCTCTAATTGGTTCAATTATTGGGGCCATGTGTCTTAGGAAAAAAGTGGCCAGAATTGTTTTTTCAATAATTTAAATGAATGTCACTCGTCCACTATAAAAAGGCATTCAACCCACCAACTTATTCACACATACGAAGAACATTATCTCACCCAAATTCTTTGTAGATATTAACAAAACATACTACCCTTCCTACTAGATTCAATCCTGTTGGCATAAATCCAACCAAGGAGGACCTTTTGTACAAATAAAAAGGAGTTACACAAAGAAGATGTAACATCCTTTCTCAAGCTCCATTATTTTATTCTTTTTCTCCACATCATTAATTAATATTAATCCATGATTATATAATAAAAAATTTTCCTAAATATATTTAAATGTTTTTGTTATATGGTATAGACATGAAAATACACACACTTTTTCCAAATTCTTAACAAACATACCATTATTGTATACAGTGAACTACCCCTTGAGAAATGATGTTATTCATTTTTGCCTTTACCAGAACTCATAGTTAAGAAATATAATAGAAATATTATTTTAATATTTTATATACCATATTTATTATTTAAATATGTTTTAGGAATTTATATATTACACATACATTCATGCTTTCCATTTTTTGTAAGTAAGATAATTTTATTTGGGGAATTCTGTACTACCTTCTTCTCAAAGCGATGTGATTCATTCACACCATAAATGGAATGTATTAAGGATGAATTTAGGGATATTATATGATATATATGATATGATAATTATACTATATGTATAATATAAAAATATACATATATTTAATTTATTACATTCATTCAACAAGACAATAAAAATGGATATAATGTTCATGCGTACATATGGCATACTATCTCTATGAATGGTCTATTCAATTTCATTTATATATTATTATAAATACATATATAATTAATATATATGATATTTATACCATTTTTTAGATTATGTAATTAAATAAATCAGGATCCAAGTAACATGCTGAAGAATAATAAGACAAAACATATATGATAAATAAATAAAATATTACCATAAACATAACATTAATATAGAGTTATTAATAAATGGTTAATATAATGTAAAAAAAATAATATATTGTATTATATATAATTATATGGTTCTTTAAAATATTTATAAAAAAACATATATTTATTATATAGGTGTTTTGAACATGTATGAATAAATTCAAGACATGAGGTGATGGTTTTTGCATATCATTTTTTATATCCGTGAAATACATTCCATGTTCACCAATCAATTTTTTTTGTGTGGTTCATATGATACCAAACAAAATATTATATAATTATTATACATAAAAATATAGGTATTTAAAAATTCATTTTATGATATTTCTTTCAGGGGGCGTATATTCAAAATTGGACAAATCAATAAGTTAGTTTTGTCTCAATTTTTTTTCTTTGATACACATTCCCTGATATACACCTCTATTAGTCTATGAGGTGTATACAATTATCTTTTAAATGTTATATCATGAATATATTTATTTTAATTAAATGTGAAGCTTCATGATTTTTCATTTTCTTACATGGGTAGTATAATTTAAAGTTACCATGTCATAAGAGTTTATTGAAACAATATCATCATTTATTAATATTATTTGTGGTTATACTTCCACTGATGAAATATTATGATCCACTTATTAATAACACTAATGGATTGTATTATAAATTGGTTATTCATTATATCATATTTTATTGGTACCATTTTTAACTCCTTGGTACATAATATTATTAAGATAGTGTTTTTCAGAAACTCTGACTTTACCTCTCTCTTTAGTCGGAAATCTATGTTTATTCAAAATTGTGTTTTATAAAAACATATTCATAAAATATTTATATGTTACCAATGTATTTTCAATGAAATTATTCTCAAAAAAATGTCATTATTTATTTATATGTTTTCCACATTTTTCAATTAAATAGTTTGGAAATCATTTTCATGATTCAATTTTATTTTTTCAAAGTGTTTTCATTGAAATTGGATTGAAAATGTTTAAAAGAATTATTTATAAGTTTTCAATTTGTTTTCAATGAAATGTTTTCCAAAAAAATCAAAATTTCTTTATATGTTTTCAATGTTATTTCAAAAATATATATTTCCAATCTTATTTAATATGCTTTCAAAGGAAAATGATTTCCAATGTCATTTTGTTTTAAGAAGAAATTTTCAATTAAGAAAGGATATTATCATTATGAAATGGTTTTAAAGGACATTTCCATAATTATTTTTCATCTATGATGACATCCATTTGTGTTAGTCATTCCTTTTTAAAAGGTGATATGAAGTTTTCATTCATATTTTTTCAACAAATGGTTAATTTTTTGATGGCATGATGTTTATGAGACTCCTTTCTCTTTAATGGGTTATATGTTTATGAAACCTGTTTCCCTTTCAAAGGTTATATTCCTTTTAAACCTATTTATTTTTCTTAGTTATGCTTTTCTAATGAGATTATGAAACCAATAAATTTTACAGAGTTTATTATGTGATGATATATAAATGATAGCCATTTCATTTCATGGGTCATTATATAGTAAAAAAAATTATCGTGTGGCACATGAACATATGATTACATTTGGAGAAGTGTTGGACCAATATCTCACTCAAATACATTGGGTAATGATAAATGTTTTTTGAGATCAAGAGGGTAAAAATGAAGGAATATCATGCTCAATACAAGAGGGGATATTAATCCTAAAACAAGAGGGCTTACTATAGGTAATCCCATGCCCGAAAGAATAGGGTACATGGGAGGGCATCCGATGCTCAATGCAAGAGGTAGCGTGGGATATAATCCCAAGACCTAAATTTGAGGGTATATAGGAGGGCCTCCCATGATAGAATCAAGTATGTACATGGGAGGGTATCAAAACCACGAAATAGTATCATGCACTTGAGGGAATTCTAATCCAAAATATGGTAGATGGTTAATTATCCCAAGCCGAACATGTTATAAAGGTCTTTCTAGTTATCCTTGATGTAGAATTTTAAATTAATATGTGTATGCCAAAAATTCCATGTATTATTCATGTTTTATGTTTTTAAAGATTATACTCTTTTTCCCATATGATTCATTTATTAACAACTACTAATATTTATGCCACGAGTTTTGTATATGATATTTGATATGAAGGGTATGCTAATCAAATGTTATTGTTGTAGCCTTATACTCATGTTATTTTTTTGTAAATATTTTTTACCCTTACTATGCATTTGAGCTACCCCCTTTATTATGTTTTTCTCAAGGTTATGAAGATTTTGTTTATGTATAATTACTATCTGGTAAGATCTTTCCATGAATCATTGATCATGTTTCATCATGTTAGAATAATTTGGTCCATGATTCCAAAGAAACTACACTATTACGGTCCTCCAGAATATATTTATATAATATTCTCAATATTCATAAAAATGATGTATTAACAATTTATGTTAGTCCTGGGTAATTATATTAGGAGTATATATTAATCATCTAGGTGTATTTATCATTCATGATGACGATAATAAGGTGTATCATTTGAGAAATGTGCTATATGGTCCAACACAATCTCCATAGTCCTGGTACTCATAGCTATATCAGTAGTTAAAAAGATCATTTATCCTAGAATAGAGGTTGATCATAAACTCTATATCAATAAGTGGAAAGGGTAGTGAATATTGGTTATAATATATACTGATTAAATCATATTTGAAGGCTTGGATGATTCCCAATACATGATGTTTTTATGACATATTTGGTGTAGATTTTAGATGTTGTGAATTGGTGAATTGTCATTTTCCATGATTTTTTGGTGAATCAATTAATGAATGGGACATTTATCAATCAAAATAAATATGACAAGGTATTATAGAAATGACTTAAAAAAAACGATTATGTGTATATGGATACTTCAACGGAGTCCCATATGACACTATTTAAAGATGGTGAAGGTGATGCAATGGCTATGAAACTATATAAGTCTATTTTATGATTTTTACTCTAAATAAGACTTGGGTTATTCATTTTCAGCTACATCATTTCTGGGAAGAGTAAAAAATAAAGACTACATTTCCTTAAGTACTATAGCTACTAAATATGTATCAAAAACTCATACTCATGCATTGAAGATATAGATGAAATAATAGATCGATGTTATTGGAATTGAATCTATATCTCCCATTATGATTATGTGTGACAACATGGATACAATAAATATTATAAAAAATCACATCCAACACTATATGATGATGAATATTGAGATAATGTATCATTTATTGAATGTGACAGTAGAGAAACAAGTGGTAAAGATAGAGTATCTTCAGACTCATGATCAATCTCGTAATATAATGACAAAGGCTTTACAAAAGGTTTATTTCAAACATCGCCAGTATGTTCTTGGAGTCTAATCAAATCAAACTATCTATAATGTCTTGGTAATAAACACCTTTCCCCATTTGATTTTTCACCACATATGAAGTTTTGAATTCACTCTTATGTTCAATGTGTGACCCTATAACTCTCTTGTATGACCTTTCAATGTGGTTCTCTTTAGGATTATTGAAAAAGGTGGATATGTGGATCTCTACGTGAAGTGGTATTTATGTATGTTATTTAAAAGGGGGATAATGTCTGAATATTGAATCATGAATAGTTTAATTTGTTCAAATATATTCTTGAATTATGTAAGGATTAAGGCTTGGGTTCTTGAAATTATATTTATTCAAATAATTATTATCAAATTGATAATAACTAAAATGGTATTAGAGTCAGTGATAAGTTATTCATTGTTACATACTTTGAAGGAATATTTCTCATAGTTCAGTCAGGTCCAAATATGGTTAGTTTCAAAATTTTCAATGTTCAGGTGATAATTCCATTTCTTGAATTCTCAAATTACCTAAAGGTAGAGATTATTTAATAAATACCAATAAAGAGTTTTTATTTTGTTATATTTTATTGAAATAGAGTAAAATTAATATTTTATGTAGTCTCTCACTCTCTATGTTTGGAGTTTAGATGTCAACATATTAGAGAAGTTTTATAAGAATGCAATATAAACTTAATGCAATCTATAATTACATTGTTTTTGGTAATAACTAAAAATTCCCCACATATATATAATTGCTTATGTAAAATAAATAAAATATTATAATTTTCCTTCTAAAGGATTTCATCCACTTGTTGAAATTTTCTATTTGAAGTATTCATGTATTTGATCACATTGTATTAGGATATTAACAATAAGAGAATATAAAAGTGTAATGGATTGTCACTATTTTAAGGAAATCAGATACGTATAGAAATATTAAATTTAAAGGACCATGTATGTGAATTTTATAGGTGTACAAGCATGAAATTGGAATAAGGTAACCATGTGTGGGATTTTGAAGGCATCCATAAAAGGTTTTTTAGAAGGTTATAGAAACATAATGGATATTAATTCATGTATTTTCTATAACTACGACACCTAGAAAATTTCGATTATTCAATCATCATTCCATATGGTATCGATAAACTATAGAAAATCTTGTTGACACCTATGGTAAGTTGAAGAAAACATGTGTCGGTTATTTTTTACCAATTTTTATGCTAATTTATGGAACCAAAAAAGGCATCGACTCTCATTATAGAATGTGATGGAGATTATATGGGGAGGGTGAGAATCATGACAACAGTGTGTTTAGATCATGATCTGATATATACTTTTGATGATTATATGGGTGATTTATTGTTATTTTGAGGAAAAAATCATAGTGTTGATGTCACCAAAAAATGGAAATCCCTATTATATTTGAAAATGGGGGGAATATATGTTTCATGAATGTATGAAATTTTAAAATGACAAAAAATTGATAGAGAAGAATAACCGATTATTCACACTTTAATAATATAAAAAACTAATGGTTGGGAAACAAACTAGGATCCAAAAAAGAAGTGAGATATTATAGGATATAGGATGGAAGGTTGAAAATAATGGAGAAGAATAGAATTGTGTTCTGGGAGTCTTATTTTCAAGGAGTTCATATAGAGTAACTCAGACTAAGTAAGGTGCATAAAAGTTTTACACCATTATAAATGTAACCTCCAATTATAGTTTGTGGGAGAAGAAAGTTGTCATATGGGGGAGAAGCGTTCTAAACTCGGTATGGATAGAAGTGTGTATTCCTATGTTTATTTGGTAAACTAATTGGGTCAATGAATCCAATAAAAAATAATAACCAAAATGTTGTGATATTTAGGGTTTCAGGTGCACAAGCACATTATCAAGCATGGACTTTTGAGTAACTCATTTGGGAGATCCATATACATTCTCAGGTGATGCTTTGTAAAACATTATTCATATTATATATATTTTTGATTGGGGGATAAGTGTTTTAGATAAGTACAAAATAACATCTTGACAGGTGGATTAATTTAAAATATCATAAACTCTAATTTTGCACCTGACGGGGGTACAAACCTTGTTTTTTTACTCACAATGATAAATTGGTATTTGAGCATGGAGTTTATATCATTTAATATTTATAAATATCAATATGGTTGATATTGAGAGTATATAAGAAGTAAGATAATAGGTTCTTGATAATTAATGAATAAAAATTAAAGATGAACATATTTATGATAGAAAATAAATTTACAAGGGATGCTGGTTAGTTGAATTTATTAAATTATATTTATAATATATTTTGATGTTTTCCAGATTTTTTGAATAAATATTTCTGATTTTATATTCATTTTTTGGGAATACGAAATCAATTTTATGATAATCTATACATGATATTCATTGAAGTATTAACTTTAATGAAAAAATATTTTTGATTTGAATGTGAGGAACATAATAATAAATTATTTTTTTGATTTAATTAAATAATTAGATTATGGATTCAAGTGACCGCTATGGAAATTTTAAATAAAACAATAGAGTCTATATAAGATTAAATAAAGTGTAAGGATCCACATATTATAATAAAAAATTTAGAATTCATATCATGTATGATTAAAAAAAACAGGAATAGATGTAACTGGGAATAAAATGCTTTCACTTGTTCACTGGATTATCCTCAAGCCTTCTCAAAGATATATAATACATCAGTGTAATTTTATGTTTTACTAATTCCATATAATAAGAAAAAACATTTTCAAGTGTCCACAATTTAATCATAATACTAGATGGAATAAAATTATTTTCCCAGTGCCTTATCAAGTTTTAGGGACACTTCAACCCTCTCCAACAGCTTCTAGTGGTATATTCGAATCTCATGTTTAGTTAACACCATAACAATCTTAATAATAACCTCAAAAATTGTTAATATATTATCAATCTACAGTACATTATCAAGGATATAAAATTTATCATTTAGACTCCTACTTCCTAGAAAATAGCTCTATTAAAATATCTATGTAGTTGATAGAATAAAATTCAGTAAGAACTATAAATAGAAGTCCAATCCATGTATATAATTTCAAAATCAAAAGGTTTGAATGAAGTAATTGAGAAATATTTAAATATTATTTTTTAAAACTAATTATTTTATTGTGATTAATTCCGATGGAGGTCGGTCACTATGAGAGAGAAGAGGATATTTTATCCCCACTTTTATTTACTAAAATTCTGGGAAATAAAAGCTCATGGATCGAGGTTAAAATGATTAATATAAATACATATATTAGTAATCTATAGAATAAAAAAAATTGAAGCAAATATCAGTCAGAGGATTATATATCCATCATAGTTCAATCTCTTATAATGAAATGCTCTCTATTCTATCCATTACTCTCTTGACCATTATTCTCTATAGTAGACCCATCAAATTTCTGAATCTTAATCCACCCACTACATGTAGTGAAGTGGTAGTTATACAATGAGGTGAATAATGGGTTAATATAAACATACGAGGGAGATAATGTATTTCACATTATCTTATTTAATATATTGATATTATAGGGTATGATATTCGTGGTGGATGAGAGGGTTGTAATCCATTATTATATTTCCTGTTGAATGAATCTCGAATTTATGTTGTTAAAACTCATGATAATAATGTTTTTTAATCTTTAATTATAGTTAAATTATATGAGGGAGAGTGTGATAGAGTGAGAGTGGGAGCATAGTTGACCCACTTAGAGATGCACAACATGTGAGGGTGTGAATTGAATATCTAAAAATTTAAATAGATTAAAATATCAGTTATTAATATCATAATTAAAATTAAAATAAATAAAAAATATTATGAAATATAAAAATTGTAATGGAAAAATTTAATATATATATATATATAAACCAATATTTTGAAATATTGATTTTAAATTAATAAATATGAATAATAACACATAATTTTTATAGTATTTCAGATCCAAAAGATCATACATATGCTCTTGACAACTCTCAACTACAAAGATATAAATGGAAATATAACACCCTAATATTTTTAAAAGAATTTATATTTGACCACGTAAAGTAAATGAAACACTATATTCATCTTCAGTTATATGAAAAAACCAGTTTAGATTATATTACATGCAACCCTAATATTTTTATTTTTTACATGCAACAGAAAACAAAAATGAACCATGATATTTTTTACCTTATAATAAATTCATTATGGTGGAGGGTATGAATAGGATTAGTATAGTTATGAACATATGGTTTACACATGTTTATATAACAAAGTCTTTTGGGACCAATTATTTGGAAATTAAAATTAAATCCTTTTGAAAACAAAATGAAATATTTTATTGAAATACTATTTTATTGTGCAGAACTTTGTTTTTTATCGACAAATAAAACAAAAAACTCATTTTGGATTATATTTATGAAATATATATATAATATTTAAATTATAGGGTTTAAAATTCATCATATTTTTTAATATATAATTTAAAAATGAATCCACTTTTATACATAAAATTATATATTTTTCCAAAAAAATACTTTTGTCTCATATTTGTGGAGTAGTGATTATAAATATAATTTTTAATAAAATTATAAAATTTATTTTAAAATAAAAAATTCACTTTATTAGTTGGAATATATAATTTAAAATTGTGTTAAATATTTGGATATTTCATAAAATAATGATTTTTTGTTGAATAGTGAAAAATTCGGATTTGTTGAATAAACAATATTTTATTTTTAATAAATTAATTAGTTTTAGAGTACCAATAAGTTTTGAATAAGATTTAATTTATCCTACATATTTTTTTATATTTATTTAGCTAAATTAATTCTGAATCAACATTATAATGGGTTGTAATATAATGTAGTTTTGGGATTAAGGACGGGGTTTTCTATAAACAATTTTAAAATTCCTAATGATTATTTTTTAAATTAATTAAAATTATACTTAATGGGGGATGTTTTAAATTAAATTTATATAAAACATATAATTAAATATTAATTTATATCCATAAATTTATTCTTAATAGTCAAATAGGTAATATATAATCATTTTCTTAAAAATCTCCTTAAAAACGTTGTTATTTCACCGAGACTACAAGATTAATATTAAATTAAAATTTTCCACTTATACGAATTGAATTAGGAAAAATTTATTCTCTATTTTTAATCATAATATGTTATAATTTTTAATAATTCCAACATTATGTTTTACAAATTTAATTGTTAAAAATAATTAAAATTAATTAATACGATTATAGTAAATACGAGTCTACAAAGTTGTTAAACATTAAACATAAGGGGTCAAATGAACAAGAAACTTGTACAAAACCCTTATTCCAGAAATAGTTTTACCTTATATATTATATTATCTAGTTTTTTTCATTATTATGGACTCTTTTAAGGAATGAAACATTGGTGGAATTCAATCATTCAAAAAAAACAAGTGTGCGACACACATCACTTATAAAAGGGAACCATATATCTACCATTATTCAAACCAATAAATCCATTTATGTCAGCCAATATATACCTAATCCCTTCAAAAATACCCTCTATCATTGTATAATCCTTTCTTTTTTATGAAATTCATCACAAGAAGGCCTTTGGTTATAGAAAGAGTTACCTGAGGAAGAGGTAACATTAAATAATGAGAATTTATGCATTATTTATTTCTCCACCCAGATAAATTATTATTATGAAAAGATGATATGTAAAAGTATTCATATAAAATATAATGAGATGTTTTTATTTTAAGGGTATTTCCTAAAACCAGACACACTTCCATGGTTATGAAAGCATCATTCACGCGTACGATGGACTACTATCTCAGGAAACTATGTCATTTGTTTTTTCCATTAATGCCTATATTGATATTATAAGACTAATTTAATTTTAGTTTTTCATGGGTAATTAAAATCCAAATTTAAAAATTTTGTAATATTATTCTATTATAATTTCATCATTTATCATGATTGGGTATGATTACATATCCAACATTAAAATATTATTACTATTAGGACATTCGTATCGTCTAATTATTCATGATATTTACAAGTAATTCTTCAATTTCAACTCTTTGTTACATAATATTTTGATGATTTTTTTAATTAATTCTGCAGTTATTTATATCTTTAGTCAAAAAACTATTCCCTTTCAAAACCATGTTTTCAATGAGTATTTTCAAAAATGGTTTTAACATATATATTATGCTTATTTTCAAATTAATGGAATTTTTAAATTTTTTATGTATTAAAATGTGTTAAAATATAATTTCATATATTTATTTATAAGTTTCAATTTTTATTTAAAAAAAATTCAAAATTTTTTTTGTTTACAAAATTGTTTTTTGACCAAATGGATATTTTCTTGAAACAAATGTTTTAATTGATTTTTTAAATATTCATTTGTAGTTTTTAAAATTGATTTTCAATGAAAAGGAAATTGAAAATGTGTTTTGTTTTAAACTATTATTTTTAAAATGAAAATGTATTTTCCTCAATTTTTTTAATTAAATTTCAACAGTATTTCTATTTAACCACATTAACAACCATTTTTATTAATTATAATCCATTATAGATAATTGGTAATGACACAATACTGATTTTGTATCTAGATGTTTTTATTTTCTTTCAAAAATAATTTTATGGAGCCCATTTATTTTCAATTGGTTAATCATGATTCAAAGAAATTTTCGTGGAACCGATTTAATTTCCATATGTTAATGAAGTTATAAAAGGAAAAATTATTGTTTTTATGTGTTATGATGATATGAATGACCATTGTAATTTATTAATGTTTTAGTTCTTATAAATTGCTTATTCGATTGGGTGTCCTATTTAACATTGGGTGGGATCATCAAATCTTATATGATGGAGATTCCCAGTTAGTGTTGGGTGATACAATTACAATTTATATAATGGGGTAGACCATATTGTTTCAATTGATACCATTATAGCTTATATAAAGGGGGTAACACAGATAATATCTGCTGAGATTGTTAAATCTTATATGATGAGGAAGCCAAGATAACACTCCAATGAATTGGGTAATGATTGTATTTCAAGTTGGAATATGGTTATTCCATTTAAAATGGGTTTGAAAGGGTTTTATGATTATGATGATCCATGTTACATAAAATGGATTTAATTTTATAACATGGTTTATAATGATTCTATTAATAACAATTAATATAACATGGCTGGTGATTATTGATTATTATAACTCTTTATTTTCTTCATGCTTTCATATTTGATGATCCAGGTAAGGTTGGGTATGAGTTATCTTATGATTCAATCACGAAGTATTATTTTTTCATCTTATCCTTATGTACTCCTTATGCTCATTGATGGTATTTAATTGTTAATACTTATGTTTTTCCTTTTTATGAATTTGATCCCACCCTTATTATTTTTCCATTATCACTTGGTTATAAAGAATTGGATTTAATGAATTTTCTCTACAAGGGATTTCATATGGAATTTTGTTGTCTTAATGTGAATTATGAAAATTTGGGTGTAATTTAAGATGTTGTTCATCTTTATAAACATGTTGTTTATAAATCCATGTTAATATATGTTGGTCCCAATTCTTTAATACTTTAAACCTAATATTTCCATCGTTATGTATGTGAAACAATAATTATTTTTTATTTTTTAGGTTTTTAATAAGGAAAATTGTTTTACCTTATTTAGTATAAAATCCACAAATGTAATGTATATTAATTTAGTATCAGATTATGGAGTATAGGATACATGATTCTATAGTTTTCATCAAAGAAGAGTTCATATAAATTTTTATTTTAAGATGTTTTCATGTGAGTTTATCTAAAGAGTTAAGGATACCATAATTGGTATTTATGCTTAGGTATGATCATAAGATTAAAGTCTTAGAAAACATCATTATGATTTATGTGATGAGACCTTAATGTTATTAATGAAATTTTTGGAAGTGTTTAATTGGGTTTAGGTATTTTTAACCACTAGTATAAAAATTATGTATGATTTATTGATGAACTATTTTCTCATGATTACTGAAGAAAATGACGATACCGAGGAAATATGACCACCTATCACATCCAAAATGGTTGATGGAAATGACCCCACAACTGAGGGGTGATAAGGGTTTGACGCCTACTTCTAGACTACATGAAGTCCTGGTTTATATAAAATGGTTACATATAATCAATTAGTTTATTTCCAAAACATATTATATTTTATTATAGGAATAACAATTAATTTATGTTTAAACTATATATTATCAAATCATTCTAATCCTTGGGTTTTGAATTTAGTTTGGATATGTTTGAGGAATTTTAGTGAATATTTTTTATTTAATTATTTTGTTTAAATTTAGGTGTTACTATATAAATTTTTAGATTAATATATGAAGGATTATTTATTTTGGAAATTATGTTATGTTGTTCTAACCATTTTTTGTTAATGGAAAAAGAAAAGAAGAATTGTTTATCATCCCTTATATGGTTATGTAGACTTTAAAATTAGATTTAATTTAATTTAGGAATGAAAAATTAATTTTGAATACTCATCATTTAATGAAGAATATGATATTCATGTGGAAATTAGATAATGGATGAAATTATACCTGACAATTTTATTTCACTATACATTCAGTATACATGGTGAAAGAATTCTTAAACTCTAAAAAAAGATCTTGAAATATTTTATTATCCGAGTACCATAAATTCTTTTGAAATAATGGAATTTTCAAAAATCAAATATTTTATGTTTTATGTCCCTTAACATTATATTGAAAATTCACAAAGCTTTTATCGATGGCCTAAATAACTCCCTATAATTATATTTTCTTTTCCTCTATTCCAACATTTGTTATCCTTTTTGGAAATGTAATTGCGGGTTAATCTAGATGACATCCACATGTCATTTTACCTCTTCTTAAGAAGTTATTTATTATCCCTTTTGATGATGTTATTTTACAATAAAAATATTTTCAATGTCTAACCATTAATTACAAATATAAAATTCAAATTATGAGGACACATTTTATTAATGTTGGGAGGATATAACACCCTAAATTTTTAAAATAAGAAAATTATATTCAATAGTGTAAAGGAAATTCAACAATATATTTAAATTTCATTACACATAACACCCATATTCTATTATGTGACACACAACCTTGATATTTTTTATGCTTTATAATTTATTCAACACATAACACCAAATGTAAAAGACACCAGATATATTTTGTTGGTGTAGCCTAGCTAATAGAATTAAAGATATGAACATGATTAATAGTGTTATGAAAATAATTATTACAAAATTAGATATTTTTAATTCTTTTTTGACTAATTAAAATAAATTTAATATAAAACCATTTGGAAAATAAAAAGAAATATTTTTTCTGAAAAAAATATATTTAAATACGAACACCTGTGTTTTATATCAAATTTTTTTTATAAAATAAATATTTTTTGAAATATTTTAATTAAGTTTATATATAATATATTAAATATAATTTCTAAAATTCATCATATGTGTTTTCAAGACATTGTATAAAAATAATTCAATTTCATAAGTAAAATGGTATATTTTTCAAAAAACAGTTTTGTCGCCTTTTTATAGAGCCATTATATTAAAAATAATTATTATCACATTATTGAAATTTATTTGAAAAAATAAGAATAAAATTTGGAACTAGAAAACCAATATTCAATTGGGGTGATATTTTTGATTTCTTTTATAAAAAATTGATTTTAAAGGATTAGTGACAAATAGAAATTTTTTTTAAAAAGTCCTTTCATTTGAATAGATAATGAAATTTAAGAATGAAAATATATTTTTAATATTATTTTAGGTAAAATAAATATTATATTGTTATATTTAATCAACATAATTAATTTTCAATCCAATTTATATTATTTTTTAATATATGTTTGTTTTTGGGTCTAAAGATGAGTTTTTTCTCCTAAAAATGGTTTAAAATGCATAATGATACTCATTACTAATTAAATAAAGTAATACCTAATTGGGAATATATTTAAATAAATATATCTATTATATAACAGTATATATAAATTTATTTACCTGATATAATTAATATTATTCATAGTTTTATATAAAAACATCATTTTCAAAAAAAAATTCATCTTAAAAACCTGTTGTATCGTGGATTTCAGGGGAATAATATTAAATTAAAATTTTCCAATTGTGTTAATTTAATTTGAAAAAATGTATTTTGTATTTATAATTAGTCAAATTTATTATTTTTAATAACTTCAATATAAATTTTTACAAAGGTGATTAGTGAAAACAATTAAAATTAATAACAACAATTAGAGTAAAAATGAGTTTACTTAGTGGTTAATCATTAAAAATAAGGGTCCAAAGGATATATAAAATTGTCCAAAAACAATTATATATAAATATTTAGACCTATTTACTTCTATTATGGAGTTTTTTTCATTATTTTGGTTTGGTTACATGAAAATAATGTGGGTGGAATTCAATCGTTCAAAAAAATATAATTATGAAACTCGCCTCACATATAGAAGGACACCACCTAACCTCCCATCTTCACACCCCAATAGAAATTTAAATTGGAATATAACTGACTAAATCCCTTTATAATTTTCCTCCTCTCATTCTATAAGCCTAAATTTTAGAATAAATTGTACTATTTATGGCCTCTGGTGAAATCCAAAAGGAGTTACCCGAATAAGAGTTAACAATCATTAATGAGTTTTTTATTTAATTTCATTATCCACCCCCCTTAAATTTATAATATTCCATTATTATATAATAAACATAGTATCTCTAAAATAGTTATATATTTTTACGTTATAGTAACTCCATACAAACCTACGCACTTCAATCAAATGGTTTATAAAATCATCATTCATGTGTACGACAAACTACCACCCCACGAAACGATGTTATTCATTATTGAATTAGTATATCTCATGGTTGGGTATTATGATGGATATAAAATTTCTATTTTATATTTATAATTTAATTATACCTATGGGTTCATTATGTAATATATACCATTCTCATTCATTTCTATAAGGATACGATAACATCACTCATCTATATGGAGGACTACCGACAACCAAAGCGATGTATTTTTTTTACTAATGTGTTTCATGGAAGGTAATAAGGTTATAGTTAATAAATATATATGATTTAAATGCAATATTTATCATGTTTTTGAAATAGTTATCTGTTTTTAAATATTATATATCATTTTCTACTTACCTTTTTACACATTGATATAAATGAAAACCTCGTTCGAAGTTGTATAGAATACTGCCTCCTAGAAGGTATTTTATTACTTTTGTTAAAACCACATAAACATAATGATATATTTAAGTATTAATAGTTAAATAATATGGGGTTTCTGGTATTATTTTTATTATTTTTTAAGAGTCTTTTATCACATTCGCATTGTTTATCGGTGATTCATATGATTAAGTCCCCACTATTAAAATTTTATAATTATCAAGACATATATTATCCTCTAGTTATTAATGAATTTTCAAGTAATTGTACCATTTTAAACTATTTTTCTCATAATATAATTAAGAAATTGATTTTATAAAAATCTAACAAAATTTTTGCCTTCGTTTGAAAATCCATCTTCTTCCAAGAACAACTTTTCTAAAAATGTATTCTAAAATGTTTTTCGTGATATTAAACACTTTAATTCATAAAAAAGGACTTTGAAAATGTATTATGTTATAAAAAGTATTAAAAAAGATTTTCATATATCCCATTATATGTTTCAATGATTATATTTAGATAAAATGGTTTTAAAAATGTTTTATACTTTTAAATGTGTTTTTTTAATCAAAAAGGATAATTTCCTCAAGAAATGTTTTCTAATGATTTAATTAAAGATTAATTTAAAATATATCAAGAAAATTTTCAAGGAAAAGTATTAAGATAATTTTTTTATTTTAAAATATTATTTTTAAAATGAAAATATTATTTTCCTAAAAATGTTTTTAATGATATTTTAATTGAATTTACATTAATCAATGACAATAAACCTTTTTATTACATATGCTTCATTATGGATATTTTGTAATGATACCATCCAAATTAAATCACCTAATGGATAATATTGTTTAATATAGATTTATATGAAACCCATTTATATTCCATGGGTTTATCATGTTTCAAATAGATTTTCATGGAAATTGTTTTTTTACATGGGTTAATCTAGTTATAAATAGAATAATTATTATTTATTTGAGTATTGATGATATGGAAGCTCATTGTACTTTATTCATGTTCTGGTTCTTGGAAATTAGTTATATGATGGGGCATCCTAGATTGCACCATGTGATCCCATTACTGCTTATATGAAAGGGGTGGCATAGATTGTTTCAGTTGATCATATTACATCTTATATGATGGGGAAACCAAGATAGCATTGGTTGAGCCCCTTGTAGCTTATATGGTGTTGCAGACAAGATAGCTCCGATTGTGCCTATTATTTCTTATATGATGGGTTTTCCCAGATAACACTCTAATGCCTTTGGTAATGATTATATTGGAATTCAACCATATATTTATTCCAATTAAAAGGTATTAATGGTTTTTATAAATATGATACTCCAGGTTATTGAAAATGGTTTTAATTTCATTGTCTCGGTTTATAATGTTTCTTATGATCAAGATTGTTATCACATGGATTATGAATATTAATTCTAATTAAGATCTTTATTTCCATGTATTAAAATTTGATGATCTAGGTATTTATAGGTATGATTTATTTTTTATTCCCTCATACCCTATGATTTTTTTGACATACCATTATACACTTCAAATGCCCATTGATGAAATTCAATTATTAATGCTTATGTATAATATTGTAGAGAATTTGGGGTTTCATTATTTAATTATTCCTCTTCATTAGGTTATATAGAATAAGTATGAATATATTATATCTAAAATAGATATCATATGGATGATGTTAAAGTATTTATGTGAAATGTGAAAGAATGGGTATGATGGGAGATGTTGTTCATCTTTATGAACTTCTTTTTTTATAAATCTAGGATGATAAGAGTTGGTCATATTTCTATAAAAAACTAATCCTAAATGGTCTATAGAAATTTAATTGAACCATTGTTTTTTTGATATTGTATGTTTTGATTAGAAAAAATTTGTTAACCTTCTTAGTATCAAAGTTAAAAAGTTCATGTCTATGAATTTAGGACTAGATCTAGGAGTACAGGTTTTGGGTTTTTCTATGATTCCAATAAACAATACACACTTTTAAATAGAGTGAAAACCATTCACAAATAATAATATTCTTACTTTAGAAATGAGAAAATATTACAATAATGATTGACGTATTAAAAGAAAATAAATACTATAAAAGTTTCAATACTCGAAAAGAATTAATAAAATTAATTAATTGATCATAACATTAATCAAACTCATATTCACATTATAATAGGATAAAATATTGAAGCTCCCTTGGTGATCATAGAGGTAATGAGGTTATAGTACAAATCTATCAACACTAAAATCACATATTAGAGAGTTTTTTATAGATTCAATCAATCATAATTTAAAAGGAAAATCTCACTAGATAGAATTATGAAATCCCAGATCAAATCTACATGGGTTTTCATATTATATATCTTCCCAAAAATATTTAATACATTTCTCCAAAACATGTTGTGATGATTTAAGCATGCATTGTAAATGTAAATAAATGACCAATCGAAATAATATTATTAATAACAATAGATATGTAAAACAGAAGAAATTTTATAGTAAACCCATGTATAATTGAGTTAATATTATCATAATCATGTATGTACAAATTTATATAAGCTTAAAATCATATAAGGATTAATTAGATTAAGAATCATTTTATATTATACAAATATATCAATGCATGCTTTTCCAAAAAAATAGAAAAACATATGTGTGAAGGAATAGCTATATAAGTGTAATTTAATGTTCATTTATGAGTCATTTGAATGATTGTATGAGTGTTTTAGGAATTAATATGATCCATTTTACTTCTTTGATAAGTTGTTATGAATTTTTGATGAGTGTTATTAAATTTGAATAAAGATAAAACATATACAGACAACATATAGATTAACAAACATTAATAATGTTAGTATACCAAATTTCATTAAGATAAAATGGACTTCACATAAAATTGAAAACACATGTGTGTAATGGAATATGGATGTTGCATAAACTATATAAAGGTAATTTAGTTATTCTTGGTAAAGGTAATAATAATTTCACATAAACTCTATGTATATATATTTTTAATCAAAACCATCCATGTAAAAAAAGAATTAAATAATTATTCATCAACAAAAAATATCAATCAAATGGTAATTAATAAAAAATAATTAATTAGAAACAGAATTAAAATAAATAATACTTTGAGAAATTATAATTATCAAATAAAATTATCTAGTTCAGTAAACATTTTTGGTTTTATGATGTCAGAAACATAAAATAAAAATAAATAAACTAAAAAAAACCTAACTCTAAACGAAATCTTATATCTAATCATATCCCCCTTTTAAAAATAATAAAAGAAAACACTATATTACCCTCATTTCATAAATTTATCAAAATATTTAAAAATTGGACAGTGTAATCCAAGAATTCTTAATCCAAAATAATTTTAACTAAAAAAAGCACCCAAAATTTAAAAAATTCCTATAATAATTGTTTGAACATTATCATGATACGACAGATGATCATCATAGACTAACTAAATCATTTACTGTATAAAAATATTTAAACAAGAATATTTTGATAAGAATAAAACATATTTTAATATATGTTATGAATAAAATAATAGTTAAAATTACCCTAAATAAATCCATACTAATTAAAATATTTAAACATAAGTAAATTAGTGACACTAGATTATAAATTTAGTAGAAAATAAGTCAATAATCTTCAAAATACAAATACATTCCAAAAAATAGATTCAATCCCATCAATGTAGTAGATATATTAGTATCTAAAATAGTAATTAAAATTTAAAATACAATATTTCAAATTAAATATCCATCACAGTAATGTGAAATTATGATTTCTCAAAATTATCTACATCTAATGGTTTAGTAAATATATTGGACAATTGATCATACCTGGAAATAAATTCCAAAATATTATCTTCCTTGTTAACATGATATATTATAAAAAGAAACATCACATAAATATAATTTTTATTTAATGTTGTAAATAATATACTGGTTTTGAATTTTTCTGAGTGTTATCATAATAAATAGATATTTTATCAACGTATATATTTAAATCAGATAGATATTGTTTTATTTATAAACCTTGAGCACAATAACTGGTAGTATATATACCCCCACCTCTATCTATGGAGAAATAAATTCATAATTTCTTCTTATAATTCCATGAGATTTAACATTTATATATAAAACGACACATACATGAATTTCTCTTCATATAAATTAAACATCCACCAATATATGAATCTAAATATGAAAACAAATCTAAAAATTTATGATTAGAATTTAATAAATCCATTTTAACTAACCATTTGATATACCATATTAATATTTTTATAACCTTTAAATTTCATCCCTTTGTATTAGATTGAAACCTTTTACACATACACTAACTAAACATGATATTATCTCTATAAGATGTCAATCATAAAAAAATTCTAATCATTCCTCTAGATTGTATATTATTTACATGTTTTCTATATTAACTTAAATTTAATTTATAATCAGTACTCATTGGTTTTAAAAAAAGTTTTACAAGAATAAATATTAAAAAAATTATCTACATTCATAGCATATATAATTTGATTAATAAAATATTACATCGGGTATTTGATATATTTGAAATCCATCAAAAAAAATTCATCCACCCATTAAGAATATATCAAATTTAGATTTCATCATAATATAAAATGTATTACAAAGCATGTAACTTAATGAACAAAACATAGTATCATCAACATATATTTTCATAATTAAAATAACATTATAAACAATATTAATAAAAATTTAGTTCAATATTTAATGTATTAAAAATATTATTCAATAAAAAATTTAACATACAAATCTCTAAGAGAATACATAAGAAATTTGGAAGCTAATTATAGTTTAAAAATAGGTGTTATTAAATATTCAATTTCAAAAACTCTTGACTGATTAACAAAATCATCCACAAAAATAAAATCATTTAAAAAACCCTTTTAATAACCAGATAAAAAAAATTAAAACCTATATATCAAGAAAAATAAAATAAAATATTAATATCTTCAATTCCAAAAAATATGAAAAGGGATTCATTAAAATCAACTCCTTATACATGAAAAAATAATTAGTCAACCAGTCTAGCTTCAATTTTAACTATTTAACCATATTCATTATCTTATTTTATAAATTCCATATTGTTATTATAATTTTTTTTCCTTATAGGGATCCAATTAGCATGTATAAATTATTTACAACAAATTTATTAATCTCATTTTTCATTGGAACAATTCAATTTTCATATTTTAAAGATTTAACAATATTATTAGGAAAAAATTAAAAAATAAAACCTGAATTATCCCTATAACATAAAATTGAATTTTCAATTTAAATTTACAAACTATCTTTATCAATTATTTTTACATGTGGGTGATAATTTTGAGTTTTCCAACATTTAGGGAAAATTGGAGGAGATATATGCTCCCACTAAATAGATAAATTATCATTTTTAGGTTTATCTTTATAAAATTTTTACTCTATATATTATTCATAGAAATTATCTAAATCATAATTCTGTTTTACATTATTGTTGTCAACAAACATGGCATAAACAGACTCCACAAATTAAATTTTTTTTATTATATAAATTCAAATTTTGACTATCATTAAACCATCCAATCAAAATTTCATTGTCGCATTTATAATAAATTATATGTAACTTATATTGTTTATTTATTATAAAATCTCATCAAGAAAACACTCTAAAATTACCAACGATTACTTTAAATCATATTTATAAATAATAAGGCATTTTATTTAAAACTAGACTAACTATGATTCAATTTAAAACATGAAAATTTGTATTAATATATTCATTCAAAAAATATTTAGTCAAATTATATTCATTCAGTATAGTTTTATATATTTCCATAATTAATATTGTTTTTTTTATTTTTACAACACAATATAATTTAACTAACCATAGAGAAAATAATATTTGAAAATATGAATTATCATTAGATTATTTTAAAAATTATATGTTAACAAATTCACCAAATCTATCACTTCTAATACTAATAAAAAAATAACCATTTATATTTAGATCTAATTTTCAAAAATAATGTAACTTCGTCTAAAAAAATCAGCTAGTACACATCATTAATTCTTTCGAGGGAACATATTTAGAAATTATTTAATCTAGATATCACTAACTATTTTTAAATGTATTAAGGTGTAATTAGAGTTAAATACCATAGATATTGGTTTAAGAATAAATTAAAAAATTATGAAATATTGAAAATAAAACAAGATAGGAAGAATTAATTTTCTCTAAGATAAATGATATGAGAGAAACAATGCTTAGTAATTTCGAGATCAAGGACTGGTCAAGTGAAAATAATATTAAAAAATATAGATTTTTTTTGGAATTGGAAAACAGTAAACTATATCCATGTATTAATAATCTCCAATATATTCATACCCCTTTTTCACATTCATAAACTTCTGTTAGTTAATTTAATGTGTAATTCAAAATTTGGTTTAAAGGTAACAACCCTAGTTTTTTCAATGTTGTTGCAATGAACAAAGGGTTTTTTTTAATGTATTTATAGAATATATTTTTTAAACACCAATGGTTATCCAATAAAAAAATAAATAATATTGTAAGTGATTAAATATGAATATAAAACCCCATCAAATATTTAAGTTTAACATAAATCACTTTACAAGGTATGATCCCTCATCTATAAATAGCATGGAACAAAAATATTACCCACTCTTGATAGAAAAGAGTGAGTGTGGGAAGCAAAAAAATTTCCCAGGAACTAACACTCTAGCCTATGATCAGCAGGCTCACCCCAGTATCATAATAGAATAGATTCCCATGAAAGGTCCCAAATTAATCCCTTTGTGAATTAGGCATCTGATCTACTTGTAGGCAGAGCCTTGGAATACATAACATTTTTAATCCTCAATTATATTCCATTTATCCTGTAAATGTATGATTACAATCTCCCCCTTAGTTAATGTCATGAATCCACATGCAGTGACTCACCGTTTATCTCTCCTTCAAATACCTCTATTTTCCATAGAGATAGATTTGAACAATATTATGTACATATCAATAAATATAAATATGATAATAATTTTTTAATCATTGTATCTAATAAAATATACTACTAATTTTTAATTAACATTAAATCCATTAATATCAATAACAGTATCACATTCATGTGCGTCATAAAATCTCCCCCAAATTAGATGATACACCCTTTCATGGAGTTAAATTCTCAAGATTTATATATTGAAATAGATATAACATATAATTTTTGTACATGTACATTATGAAAAAACTATTTATAAAGCATCCACCAATGTATGAACATAAAAATAGTATGAAACAATAAAACCTCTTTCACAGCGGCCTCATTCTACCATCAAATCCCATGTTTCGGTTAATTTCAACACCTTCATGATGTAGTCACACCACTACTCTATAAACATGTCTTCAATAATTATTATAGTCCTATTTCTTAATTCTATAATGGTATTAATGAATTCCCAATGTTGAATCAATATTAAAACCATATTTATCCCATTATATCTATGATACATATTAATGGAAATGTCACAACAGCCTTAGACCATGTCCTCTCTTTATTGTAGCCTACGGTGCAATGTTGTGGTTACAGGTCTTCCATTCTAAGCCTCCATAATGTAAGGGGAATCTAAAATAGGGACTATATCAATTATCTTTTAATCTCATATATTTCTTATCTATGAACATGTTAGGATTTCTATGTAATGAGTTTGTGTGTAAGACAACATGAATTAACCTAGTATGACACCTTTTAGGTTTTGCGCACAGTACTCAAGATAAAACTGCATCTAAAATCAATCATTCTAGATGGATGGTTGATTATTAATAATTTATTTAACTCTATAAACTAGACATATTAAGATTTAATAGAGAAGATTGACTCATATCTGCTACTGGTGCTGCCCTACACTAGTGAAGCCTTCCCCCTGCCCCTGTATGGGCACTCTTCTCATGTTTTGGTGTACCTAATCGACTTTTGAAAGCCACACATGACTTATTATTCCCCTTCCATATGAATTTATCTCTCCCCAAGAGATTATTGGCTGACCTCCCCTTATATGGTGGCTAAGTGTATTTATTCCATTGTCTATAGGATAACTGAAGTTAGCCGATTTTTTAACAGCCCTCGGATGAAAACACTTGATGAATAACATGGAAAGATTATATTTTTTCACCAAATAAATCATTCTATAAAAATAATTAGTATTAATAATTAATTATTTCGAGCAAAACACATAAAATTAGATGATAATTAATGATGAATTTTTTTCCAAAAAAATATTAACAAAATTAGGCATTGAAAATCCCCCACACATAAAAAATGATTTCTCTCAAGATTATATCTCAACTAAAAATTAATATGAAGGATATTATACAAATATTTCAAATAAAAAAGAAAATAAACCCAATAAAAATAATGTGGAATTAAAAATTTCATGTTTCATATCTTAATATTTTGTCAAATCCTCACTAATCAACAATGCATTCGATCATTCCATGTTACATATTATGGAACTTATCCTCACCTCGATTGAATCCCCTCAATTTATCATTAATAATAATTACAATTTGTTATTTACCTAACAATTCTATCTATCATCACTCAAAGTAAAAACATATATGGAGTATTTCTCATAATAGTTGTATATATACCAAACATATGAACTTGAATAGGGTCTACCTTCTCCTCTTCGTAAAGGCAAAAATCATTAAATATCATTATGAATTTCAATTAAGATCAAAATACTATGAGGATAATAGGTAGGTAGGTATTAATGAAAATAGAAATATCAATCTAAAAAGGCCAACGAGCCCCTACCAGAGTGGTAAGGGCTCCTGTTTGGCATACAAGAGTCCCGGGTTCAAAATCAGGTGGATGCGAATTTCAAGGATCCTATAGAAGTTCTGTAGTAGTACTGTAGTACTCACTATAGTAGTTACTGTTCGGTACTCTAGTAGCTGGAACTATTCACCTGATTTGGGCTTTCGGGCCACCGGTTTGGGTTTATGGGTCACCAGGGCCTTCAGGCCACAGGTTCTTTGGGTCTCGTTGACCATGGAGTAGCCCAGTTCACACAGAACAGACCGCAGAATAGGATCTGAGCAACTGGAGTAGCATCCACCAGATGCAGAGCTAACCGGATTGGATTAATGAGAGGGTATGACAGTCACCATCAAGACTAGGCACCGTGCGGATTTTTATAGGGCAATGCTAGTTGATTAGCAATGAAAGGTGGGGAGCTAAGGCGATAAATGATGCAAGATTATGGGGAGGGGTAGTACTAGTGGGATAGGTCTACGGGTCATGTAATGGGCATGGTATGCCTCTAGGTCATCGGGTCATGTATTGCGGGTCATGTCGGGCCTTGTGCCGTGGGCCTACGAGTCATGTACGGGTTCCCCTTCAACCCTTAAAAAGGGGATTATCTATAATAAAATAATAATAAGTCCTTCGGGCCGTTTAGTGAATCAAAAAAAGTTTTTTTCTCTAAGAATATTTCATGATAACCAAAAGTAGTGTAAAACAACATTATACTCTAAAATAACATCTCTTTACTACCCATGGCTTGAAGTAACGGTCATGAATACCATGAAAAATTCCCTTTTATGTTTTTTCACATTTTTTGAAATTCATGAATGAATATCCCTCACATCCACCACCAGACCCCAAATGAGAAATATTATTATAAGTCTTGGTGATTTTTGACCCTCTAAATTCACTACCCATTTTTTCTCCAAATTTATTCATTTTTTATTTTTCTCATAAGGGGTAAATAGTATATGCTAATGATATTTAATCATGAATCTTTTATAAAACCCAAAAAACACCTTGTTGCATCTCTCATCAATGAAAAATGACCCATTCAATAATAAAATACCACTCCCCCTACACTGAATCATTTGATATCCATGAAAAAAACAGGAGTAAGGGTATGGATGGATGAAATTACTTTTTAACATGTCTCATTCTTATCAATGTCCATTTGTGGTGTATAAGGTCTAAATATAGTATCACTGTTAAGGTAGGCCTCACGTAAAATGGATAAATCAATAAAAATTTCTCAATCAAATTAAAATTGAATTTCACATTCATAGTATTGATAAGTTAAAATCAATATCTTAATATGTTACACACCCTATGATGTCAATAAATTTTACATAGATATTAATTTTAAAAAATTTACCTACAAACTTCTCTTGAATATAAACCATAAAATAAAAAATATTTCACTTTTCCAATGGGAACATATCCACTGGTAAAAGTGTATTTTCTGTTGGTAAAAGGCTTTATCAACATATGTCCCTGTCACTAAACTGTTGGTAAAAACACTGTCGTTAAATATTTTTACGACATATAAAATACTTCTGTTGCAATTATAATTATACCAACATATAATATATATGTTGGTTAAAGTGTTTAGAAACATGTTATAGTTACAAATTTATCTGTTGGTAATAAAATTATAGACATATAATATAAATACTTTTACAAATAAAATTTTATTAAAAATTATAAATTTTTATTACTTCAAAAATTTTATATTATATTTATTATTTTATACTATATAATATGTAGGTTTTAATTTTTAAACTGGACAATATTGTAACACATGTTATAAATTAGAAAAAAAATTATTTTTATTAAAAATGAAATATTTTATACGAAACACTGGATCCCATAATCCCCCAACCCCCAACCCCACACGGGATCCCCAAATAGGATCCACCCCATCTAGGTGACCCATCCATGCCCGCAACCCATCCATGTCATCAAGTCAGCACCAGCTTTATTGCCCCAACCATGATAGCATCCCATACATGGCATCTAGTCCCCTCCAACTCCATCGACTAGCTCTATAAAAAAGCGGGTTTATTTTAACAGATATGTTATTTGTGGTCTCATGCACAACCTACTCCACCACAAAACAAGAAATCCCAAGTTTCATTTCATACTTTTCTAGAATCCATCCATGGTCTTCCAAAACCAACCTACTTCGATAACAATATTAATGAAAAGAATTACTTCACCATGTTATAATCATAACAAAACAAACAAAAAAATAAATAAAAATTGAAGCAGTAAGTTGAGATATAAATTTGAAACAAAAACTAAAGCTATTCAAAAAATTAATAATAAACCCAAAATGAATCTTATACTCCTCTAGCATCCATCCATTATCTTCCAAAATTGATTATCATTGTTTTGATTCACAAAGGAAATCTATTTCTCTCATGCAACCAGCAACGTTACCTTCACACATTCCAACTACATGCATAAATAAATTAATAAGATATCAGTATTAAATCTAAATCCAATTTCATTTAATTTAAATTTTATGTTATTATGTCAAATAAAGAATTCTATCTTTATAAGTGCTGAAATACCAGGAAGTGCAGCTAACTCTTCCAAAAGAGAAATAATCTTTGCAATGTCAATTATTTTTGATAGGGCAGAATGTGTTAAAAACCAGATGGAAGATAAAAAATAGGCTAGAATTAGTGAAGAAAATTATAACCATTCTATGTGCGGTGAACTAGAGCTTGAAACGTTCCAATTCTAAGAAACTATAACATTGTGATAGAATCACTAAAACCCACACAAAGAACAATAAAATAAACCTCTAGTATTTTCCTTCCATCCTTATCATCACAAAGAAATCAGACACCAATCCACAATCTATCTTCATTGCATTACATAATCAATAAATTACAAAAACATTATGAGAAATAGTTACAATAATACAATAGACATTCAAGCAAACTCACCTCGAATCTCTCTTAACAGATCAAAACTTATACCACTAACATACAAGATGATAAGGTGGTACTAAGAGTCAGACATCTACAAGAATATTCTATCAAAGAAACAATGTAAAATAATGGTTAATATTAAAAACCATGTTGACTTTACCTGGGAAAACACTCCCTTCACCTAGAGACCCAAAACATATAGAAATATCATATCCACCTCAGGATTCTCTATTTCAATGATGATCAAACACCCAAAACCTTAAAGAAAGACATATTAATCACTCTGTATATGACACTATAGACACATAGATTCACAATCCAAATAACAATCATCATTAAGAAAAAAAATCCAAATTCAACATCATACAATAATAAGATTAGAGGATTCATCAAGACAAGAAACCCACTCTCACTACCATAAGCACAATATTAAATTATAATATTTTATACCATCATCTAGAAATTCAAATAATCATCTATCCATGCATCATGTTTAAACTGATCCGAGACATATGCTATGCTTAAAACAAACACCCCCAAGAAACACTTGTTATAGGGACATCAGGGCACACCTTTCAGATCCTGCATGAAAAACCCAAATACAACAGTTGTGAACCCAAATATTGTATAAAAAGGTATCATAAACCTATAGCTTCCAAATATAAATATTAGTCGAACCATTCAAACAGCAGATGGAATATATAACAAATAGTGAATTCATTTTTTTGGAAAACTAAGACATGCCATTGAAAAAAACTGCAACACTAATTACAAGACTTATTAAACCCCATGATGTCAAATGAATAATTTACTAACCATATTCTTACACTCAATGTTGGAAACATTTTAAACATTTAAAAAACACCAACCTACTAGAGTTGGAATTTTACAAGATATTAATTTTAGACAGATAATTCTAGATCAAAATAATAACAGAGAGGTGGAAGGGCGATATGTGTTGCACTTATCATTTATATAGTATTCACAGTGAGGTCAAGGAACATGATGCAACAAATAATAGAAAAGTTATTATGATCACTTACAAAGCGGGGCAATTGGAAGATGAATCTTGATGAGAAGATGGAGACAGCAGGGAAATTGGAAACTAGAAGAAGGGGACATACTTTTTCAAAGGCACTTAACAATTTCCCTCTAAATCAATATACTGATTTTAGAGGTAATCGAGTATGAAAAGTTAAAAAATATGAGGATGGGATCCCTTTGGTTGATGTAAATCAGGCTGCTAAAAAAAGCCTAAATCTATTCAAACTCTCTTTAATTGGAAGAACAATCTATGCTAGGGGAGATAAGCTCCCAAGGGAAATTTGCAAAGATATAGGGAACTAGAAACTGGGAGCCGATTCCTATCAATAAGGGATACATTCATATTATTTTCAACTAATAGTTTGATCTTAAAAAGGATTGGAATTTATGAAATTGTGATCTTAAACATGAATCATTAAGACTATCAAAATGGGTTTTTAATTTCAATCCCTTTTCTCAAAGACATACCAATGCGCCGATTTGGATTCGTGTGCATGGTATTAATTGGGCATATTGGAATTATAAAATCATAAATTATTTTGATTAATTTTTTTGAACCCCTTTAATGATGGATGCACATACAGTTCAAGGGGACCTTGGTTGTTATACCTGAGTCCTTGTGGATTCCATTTTTGACTCTTCTCCGCCTCATTCTATATTATTAGAAGTTGGTGATAACATGATAGTAGTCAGTACTCAATATTAACTCATCTTCTCCTTCTGTAATGTGCGTAAAATTGATAGGAACACTATTTGAAACTATATATTTATGCAAAAGAATGTTCAACATGTGAATGATGATCTATGTATAGTTTGTAAAATGGTTTTTAGTAAGATACATTAGACAAAGGAGGTGAATTTTGAAAAATGTAAACTATCAGTAATGTAAGAGGAGGTTAACATGGTGTCTGAGATCCCTTATATTACTAAAACTAAGGAGGAAGATCCTAAACCAAGATGCATCGCTATTGGGGAGGTTATATTCCTGGGAAATACCCATTCTATAGGTGATTCCGAAGATGTAGTGCTTATCCCTAATAATACAGTTCTGGGAGATGAAGAAATGATGGATGATTTAATAGTCATTAAAAAATAAGGGGATGATTTAGCTATTGACCATGAATCTAAGAGGCATGTTGAAGGGTCTATGAAGCTTTAATGGAGATAAATGGTGGAGGATGATGAATCTGAGCATAATATCGTGGATATAACTGGCCAGGTCTATGTAATGGATTCACTTATGGATGGTGCTATATCTTCCCTGGAGCAGGATCTCTTTTTGAATAGGCCATGGAAGCAGAAGAAGGAGTTATATTTGTGAAGGACTTTATTACAGAAGGAGGAACTCTTGACCAAGAGCTAACAGATCCTACTTCATATGGGTGCAGCTCTGACCCGGTTACTGGGGATATTGATTTTTAGTCAACGTAATTCCTAGAATCTCTTAGTATTGTGGACATTTAAACGTTGAGTAAAATAAAACCTGGCAGACCTAAAGGAACCTCTGATAAAAAGGATCAAGGAGGTGGTAAGTAAAAAATGAAAATCTATGTTCAAATGAATTTTCTATTAAGGAACTATTGAGGGTATACTAATTTCGATACATCCAGTACTCATAGAAGATATAATTCTAATTATAATTCTAATATAAAATTAAAATCCTAAAAAATAGGGGTTGAGATTAAACCAAATAAAGATTAGGGCATAACTTGTGTGGGGAAGGCTAGGTGGGGAAGGTCGGTGATGGTTGAGGGTTGAGAGGGGATGGTCAGAGATGACGGGGGTCGAGGAGGAAGTCCAGTGTGGGTGCGAAAGGGAAGAGATGGGGGAGGCAGGATGGGGATGAGATGGGAGGGATGAACGGGGAGGCGGGACAGGGACGAGATGGGGAGGTTGGACGGTGAGGCGGGATATGGGAGGTAGGATGGAGGGGGTGAGAAATGGGAATGCGGGATAGGGGAGGCTTTACGGACATGGGAAGGGGACGGGACGGTGAGGCGCCATGGGGACGAGATAGGGAGGCGGGACGAGACAGGGAAGTGGTACGAGGGAGGGAGAAGTGGGGAAGCAAAACATGTGAGGAGAGAGGCGAGATAGGGTTTCAGACGTATTATTTGGATTACTAAAATATTTTAATTTTTTACCTATCTATATTTGTAACGCCCCGACCCGAGTTACCCAGAGTCGGTGCCTTATTACATAACATTGGCATGATCACAAGAAAGATCAAGTCTCGGAAGGCCGATTAGTTTAGTAGCCTTGGAATTACTAGAAACATTCATAATGTTTAAATTACATCATGAAATGAAAACTACAAAAATATAGTCTCCATAGTCCACACTCTTATCCCCTCATACTATCCCATGCAGGTATTTCAAAAAATACTTCTTCACATCCTGGGAAAAATAAAACATAGAAAGGGGTGAGGGGAACCTTTGGAAAAACTAGAAATATTATTTTATAATAAATTCATATTCGGTTTCTAATGGCTCCAAAGTGAATTATTTAAAGGTTAAGGTGGGGATGGGTAGAAAGCCACTCAACCAATAGGATTTAGAGAGGTTTAGGTTACTATATTAAACTTATCTTTAAATATTAACTCTTAGTTAATTAGTTCCACTTTTACAATGTCTATTTGTATTTTTATATTATATGGTTAATAATCTTACTATATACATCCAAGCGACCCCCAACTGGTCCCTTAATGATACACCTATCATTATATAAGTCTCTTGGCCGAACCTTAAATTTTTAGGAATTTAATATCAATTAATAATATAATATTTGTTTTAAAAACTATTTTATGTCAATTTTGACACTATTCAATAATTGATTTTTGTAAAAATCACAAAATAAGGATTACCTCAAAAAAAGTTAATTAAATCAATCCTAACAAGTCATATTAACCTAGAAAATTAGTTTAATTCATAAAAAGTCTCAAATTATATTTATTTGGGTATTTATAATATCAATTATTTTAATTTTTCACTATTATGGTAATTAGTGTATCATCATTGTGTCATAAATAAATTGAATTATTTGCGAGAAATATCTCTTTTTTTTAAATCATTTAAAAGTCACACATTTATAAAGGAAGTAATTTAAAAGAGATTTTCGAATCAAAGTGTCCCATACCACATTGAAACTTTTGAAAAGCAATATAATTTCAAAATATTAATGTCAATATAAATAAATCCTTAAATTCATTTTGATAACATGGACATTAATTAAAAGGTTTTAGAGAGATAAATCTTTAAAAAAATTTAAAATTATGATCTTGATAAAGAGTACCATTAAAAAATTCTTAAAATATTCATTTTGAAATAATTTAAAAGTCACATAATTATAAAATAAAACCTCTACTTTCAAAATATTCTAATAATCTTGTATGGAAAGCTTTGAAGATTTTATAACGGGGGAAAATAGCCTCACCCACCGTATAAGTTAAAAAAACATTCTTACCTTCATTCTGTTTAAAAAGAACCTTGTTTGGAAAATGATGGAAATATTCCTTTATAAACCTCTTATAAAAAGTCAACAAGGGTATATATGAATTTATAACATATTCTTTAAAATAGTAATAATGATTTGAAATACATTTTTATGAAACATGGATGTGGATGATAAAGAGGTCCCAGTAGGTTAATACGTATAAACAACCTCAGATAATGAAGAGATTGTGAAATAAACCCTTAAATTTTAATTTTCTTTGGTTGAGGGTAGGTTAAACTCATGTATAATGGTGAAATAATTGTTGTTAAATTATAAAAGAATCATATACATTAATACGATATCATATATTATCTTTTAACATTGCTTTGTTTATAATATCTTAGAATTATCATCGTTTCAGTGTTAACATACTCGTTTTCTTTCATATGTTTTGTTACATAACCTGTGTCTGTTATTGATAAGTTGTATCTTATTCATATCAATAATGATATCAAGTCCTTAAAGATTATTTTTAAATCATCAAATGATAATTATACTTGAATGGATACGATGGAGAATTAATCTCATCGCGTTCGTGTAGACGGTAGTCCGTACGTACACAAGAACGACAATATCATTCATTTGATATTAAAATAATATATAATTGGATGTTATTTCATTATATTTATTATTTAAATGAATTAAAAATTATTATTGTACCCATCTAAATAATAATATTTTGAATAACAATTACACCACGATGTGGAGACGGTAAGCCGTACGTACACACGTATGGTGGCATGTCATTCAAAGGATGGATAAAATACTGAATATGGTTGTACCATATTTATAATAATATTACAGTATATAGGAGATACTGGATTCATTATTTTATAATGGTAATAAAAAATAAAGAAGAAGTTGAAGAAGAAATGAATTTGAAAAAGGGTGGTGATAACATTACCTCTTCTTCGGGTTCTTCAATTTTATTTGATCAAAAGGGATCCTTAGGTTGGCTTTATGTTCCATATAAGGCCTCTAGGTTGTAGTGAGGGAAGTGTAGAGAGTATTTGGGTAGGGTTTGGCCGAACAAAAATGCTTTTAAGGTGTTAATTAATGAGAAGGGGGGTGCCCTTTTATAAGAGGGGTGAGGGGAACCTTTGGAAAATCTAGAAATATTATTTTATAATAAATTTATATTCGGTTTCTAATGGCTATAAAGTAGATTATTTAAAATATAAAATGGGGATGGGTCACAAACCACTCAAACAATTGGATTTAGACAGGTTTGGGTTAATATATTAACCATATCTTTAAATATTAACTCTTAGTTAATTAGTTTCACGTTTACAATGTCTCTTTGTATTTTTATATTATATGGTTAATAAACATAATATATACATCCAATAGACCCCCAAGTTTTCCCTTAATGATACACCTATGATGATATAAGTCTCTTGTCTGAGCCTTAGATTTTGAGGAATTTAATATCAACTAAAAATATAATATTTATTTTAAAAACTATTTTATGTCAATTTTGACACTATTCAATAATTGATTTTTGTAAAAATTACAACAAGAAGGATTACATAGAAAAAAGATAATTAAATAAATAATAACATGTCATATTAACATATAAAATTAGTTTAATTCATAAAAAGTTTCAAATTATATTTATTTGGGTATTTATAATATCAATTATTTTAATTTTTCACTATTATGGTAATTATTGCCTCATAATTGTGTCAAAAATAAATTAAATTATTAAATGTATATAAATAATAAATAAATTATCATTATGTATTAAATCTTTCTATCTTTCTAATGAATATTTACAATATAAAATCCAAAATATATAACCCTATGTAAAAAAAATTTCTAAAAGATATATGCCTATGTCATTTTTGTATTTATTTTAACTTAATTAATATAAAGTGTCATTGTCACTTACAAGTGGCTCCTTGGGGTCCCAAAATCGACCCAAAGATTACCATGGTCGTAAATGTATCCACCAATAAGGTTAGGACACATTTTAGCGTAATTTAGTTTTATTATAGTAATATTGTTTAACCCTTATTTTTTGTATTTACCCTTTAACCATGGTAAATAAAATATTTACGGAAGTAATTATTCAAAATGTCTAAAAAGAAAAGTTACCAATTTAAAAAATTTGAACATCCTGATTCCAAATATGGAATCCATTTTTCAAAATTCAAAACACAGAAGTGGAAGAAATTAATTTAAAATTAATTCCCATTGTTAAAACAAAAAGCATGTTTTTAAGAGATAATAACTATCAAAAGATTGACACTTGTTTATGTCTGGATTAAATGATAAATTACATTCAATGAACAACATTGTATTAAATAGTAAAAATATATATTCTAAATATACTTTAAAAACAGTCAAATTAATAATTTCTCACTATTAATTATTTCAATTAAAGAAGTTGTTTTTAATCAAAATTTAG
Organism: Viscum album; assembly: GCA_963277665.1. Taxonomy (NCBI): domain Eukaryota; kingdom Viridiplantae; phylum Streptophyta; class Magnoliopsida; order Santalales; family Viscaceae; genus Viscum; species Viscum album. The sequence goes on from OY728157.1 coordinate 476,709,949, forward strand.
TAATTTTCACTATTCATCAGAATACGAAAGTTATCCGAAAAGTACCAAAATTTCACCCTAAGCTAATTTAGATATTATTAATCCAATAATAAAGTCAATTTTGAAAGATAAATTTATAAAATTTCAAAATGTATGTATTAGTATTCATAATGGCTATTTTGATTGGTTGTGGTGTTAGAATCTCGAAGTTGCGTACAATGCACGCAATTGCATTATTCAAAGGGAAACATACCGTGGATGTTTGGGGTGTTTCATTGTAAATTTTTTATGTCCCCATTCTAAAGAATAAATTTATTTATTCAAATTGAATATATATATGTTTAAAATATTGTACTAAAAAAGGGTTTCACTATTAAAAGTTGGTAAAAGTGCATTTTTTTGAAAAATACTTCTTTTATTAGAAAAAAATGAATTTGTTCTTACATTATGTCTAAGAAACTCATAATATGGATTCTAAAATTATAAGGATTATATAAAGTTTGAAATTTAGTTAATACTATTCATAACCTCTTTTGAACAGCTTGTTTGGTAAGTCATGGTGCACTTGAACTTGGTGTTGCGTGTAGTGAAAGTTATTGAAATATTTTGAAGAAATAACACACTATGAAATCTTGGGGTGTTACATTCTCCCCTCTTTCAATAAATTGAGTCCTCTCAATTTGAAATTGTTCTTCGAAAATAGAAGGATGAAAATAGAAAATATCGTTGTAGGAAAATCCACATCAAAAATTGGGTAACTAAAAACTAGACCTAATATGAGGAAAATGGAAATGAAAGGATCACCACAAAATCATGATCTATATTAGGAAAACGTTGGTGGAAATTAGAGACATATAATTGGAGGAAAAATGTAATTATTTATAGGTACTGATTGAGGTCATCAATCACAACCAAGTGTAAAATTAATGTCCTTAAATTTATCAATCTAGGATGATTTGAAATACCATCGGTTCAAAAAAACACAGGGTATTAGGATATCACATTTTTGGTTTTAGGAATCCTTAAATAATGAATAAGAATTAATTTATTCATTGAATAAGAGAAGAAGAAAAATATATCCTTGACAAGTATAGTTCGATCCATTAACTAATTTCAACCACAAACTCATATTTCACTCTATAAGATAATAGAACGTAAAAAAAATATTCTATTTATCATATTCATACAGGGTTCCAAAAAAATGAATTTATAATTTATCTACCAGATATTATAAAACTACATTACTTAATCCTGGACATTACATGGTCCTGTGGTATGTGATACACCCTTGTTGCCCTTCGGGTGTGGGTTCACGTCTCATGGCCTTGCCGGACACGATGGGTTGTCGTCAGACCTCCAGGTTGTCCATTTATGGAAATCCAAAAATAATCCAAAGCATAACTATCCAAAATGGATTAGTCCAAAATTGAAGATACTTTTTTCTGGGTAATAACATGTGAACACTTTCATCATGTCTTCTTTTAAAACACTGCAACATCCTGAATTACCATAAAACCTTATTTATTACATTCATGATCCCTTATTACTTAAAGAATAATGGATATACTACTTCAATCCAAAAATGTTGTAAACCCCAACAATGATGGAATATACAAATCATTAATCAGTTTCAAGGTAGTCACGAATATCCAATATAATTTATCCAAATCAATATTGTATTATTCTAAAATCACTACCTCAGTATCAAAACTATATTATGGTTTATCATTCTCTGAACCATATATATTCCAAAAATTTAACCATCTATTGAGTCACTTTCCCTTGTTCCACACAACCTCAAGTCCTTAATGAAATAGTACTGCAATACAATCCTTATATACTCCATAATTATTATAACAAGTACATTGTTGATACAATAGTCAAATGACAGAATCAACATAAGAACTCTAATCATTCCTCTTCATCTGTGGTAGTATCAAAAATTGATTATTATCCAATAGCATCATTTGCAGCATAGTCTGATGACTGGGATATAGGTTCGCGTAGTGTACAAACTCCTTGAAAATGAAGAATTGTACATTTGAAACCATTTTCTTACCCTTTCATTCACGTACTTTGTTACCTTTTCCCCCACACTTATAACAAACTCCCATTCCTTTCAGGAAAATTCCACAGTGTTTCTTCCCACATATGGGAAAATTCTTCTTTACCCTCTTCCCTTTATCCATATTTCTCTCTTCCATCCTTTTCTTCTCTTTTTTTCTTTCAAATTCATAGGACTCAGTAAACTCTTTACTTATCTTATCAACACATGATGTTATTCCTTCATATGATGATAATACATGGGAGACTATTTCTCTTATAAATTCTGGATTACGACCATGTAAGATATAATCCTTCTTTCTCTTTGGATCATGTTCATTGCTGGAGTTCTCATTCCTTCTACTAGGCGCCATTTCTAGACAATGGAATACACTAGATTAATTTATTAATAACAATACCTAATCCCAAACTAGTAAAACACATAACATAAATTAAATAGTTTATGGATATAATCCATAATCATAAAAATGTCTTCTTTGAGTAAGTATATTCTCCTAAACCCTTCACAATCGTTTTTAAATAAAATAAGAATTATCCTAAGAATATCCCCCCGGGAGTTTCGTAACCAAGAGTGCAGAAAGGCCCACTGTCATGCATCTGTTACTATTAGAGACTAGCTCAAAGTGGTGTTTTCGGGTTTTACCCCTAGGTACATCTGTTCCAGAGCCGCCTCTACCTGCTCATATCCAGATTGGGATGTATTGCTCGGAAAACTCACAAAATCTCTACAATACCATAATTCATGGAAGTTCATCAATACTAATCCTCAAATTCAATCTTAAATCTATGTTCCATAATCAAAGTTTATCTAAATATAGCTTCCAAGGTTTGTACTAAACCTCCTCTAATACCAAATGTAACACCCCGACCCCAGTTACCCAGAGTCGGTGCTTTATTACATAACATTGGCATGATCACAATAATGATCAAGTCTCGGTAGACTAATTAGTTTAGTATCCTTCGAATAACTAGATACATTCATAATGTTTAAATTACATTATAAAATGAAAACTACAACAATATAGTCTCCATAGTCCACACTCTTATCCCCTCATACTATCCATGCAAGTCATTCATAAAATAATTCTTCACATCCAGGGAAAAATAAAACATAGAAAGGGGTGAGCTCAAATGTCCACTAAGGATAACAATATAGAAGAAACGTTCATAAATAGGAATAAACATCTAAGGCAATGTATAACTAAAACAAAAGCCTTTTAAACTTGAACTTCAACATAATATGGTAGAAATAAAATGAAATAATTACATTTAGTTACCCACATGGATATTATACTAATCGAATAATCACATGAAATATCAATAACAACTTTCGTAATAATGGAATGCATAATGCCAGAGTATCATAACCACATAGCCAATGCCTCCTGCCAAGACGACAAATAATATTTTGTCAAGGCCTTGTGCTAAGATACTAGTTTGTCTCATGAGACCTACCGATGCAACGAGTACCTATATCAGGATCCACCCATCCCTTATTAAGTCCAATTCATTCCTCATATAAACAGGTTTAAACATAACATAAATATTCGTTTTAAAACTAGCATACGAAATGTCAATACTTTCTTCATAAACCATGAATGGTATAAAAATAACACATCCACAGTCAAACATATCACAAAACCTTCAATATAAGTTTTTTATAATAAATCAACTTCAAATAAGATTAAAATCCATCAAAGGATGTTGACATAGATGAAATCAAAATTGTTTGAGAGAAATATCTCTTTTTTTTAAATCATTTAAAAGTCACACATTTATAAAGGAAGTAATTTAAAAGATATTTTTGAATCAAAGTGTCCCATACCACTTTGAAACAGGTAAAAAGAAATATCATTTCAAAATATTAATTTCCATATAAATAAATCCTGAAAATCATTTTGAAAACATGGACATTAATTAAAATGTTTTAGAAAGATAAATCTTTAAAACATTTAAAATTCTGATCTTGATAAAGAGTACCTTTCACAAATTCTTAAAATATTTATTTTGAAATAATTTAAAGGTCACATAATTATAAAATAAAACATTTACATTGAAAATATTCTTATAAGCTTGTAAGGGAAGCTTCGAAGATTTTATAATGGCGGAAAATAGCTGCACCCGCCGTATAAGTTAAAAAACATTCTTACCTTAATTATGATTAAAAAGAACCTTTTTTGGAAGATGATGGAAATATTCCATTATAAACCTCTTATATAAAGTCAACAAGGGTATAAATGAATTTATACCATAGTCTTCAAAATCATAAGAATTATTTGAAATGCATTTTTAAGAAACATGGATGTGGATGATAAAGAGGTCCCACTAGATTATTACGTATAAACAACCTCGGATAATGAAGAGATTGAAAAATAAACCCTTACCTTGTACGTTTCCAGGGTTGAGGTTAGTTTAACATCCTGTATAATAGTGAAATAATTGTTATTAAATTATAAAATAATCATATACATTAATATGATATCATATATGATCTTTTAACATTGCTTTGTTAATAATATCATAGAATTATCGTCATTTCGGGTGTTAATTTACTCATTTTCATTTATATGATTTGTTACATAAGATGTGTTGGTTATGGATAGGTTGTATCATATTCAAATAAAATATGATATCAAGTCCTTAAACATTATTTTTAAATCATCCAATGGAAATTATACTTGAATGGATACGATGGATAATGAATCTCATCGCGTTCATGGAGATGGTAGTCCGTATGTACGCACGAGCGACAATATCATTTTTCTGATATTAAAATAACATATAATTGGATGGTATATCATTATATTTATTATTTAAATGATTTACAAATCATTATTATACCCATCCAAATAATAATATATTGAATAACAATTACACCACGACGTGGAGATGGTAAGCCGTAAGTATGCGCGTATGGTGACATGTCATTCAAAGGATAGATAGAATAATGAATATGGTTGTACCATATTTATAATAATATTACAGTATATAGGAGATACTGGATTAATTATTTTATATTGGAAATAAAAAAGAAAGAAGAAGTTGAAGATGAAATTAATTTGAAAAAGGATGGTGAAAACATTACATCTTCTTCGGGTTCTTCCTTTTGATTTGATCAAAAGGGCTCCTTAGGTTGACTTTCTGAACAAACTAAGGCCTCTAGGTTTTAGTGATGGATGTTTAGAGAGTATTTGCGAAGGTTTTGGCCGAACCAAAAGGCTTTGATGGTCTTAATTAATGAGAAGGGGGAGTTCTCTTTTATAAGAGGGGTGAGAGGCACCTTTGGAAAATCTAGAAATATTATTTTATAATAAATTTATATTCAGTTTTTAATGGCTCCAAAGTGGATTATTCAAAGGTTAAGGTCGGTATCAGTCGAAAAACACTCAACCAATAGGATTTAAATATTAACTCGTAGTTAATTAGTTTTACTTTTACAATGTCTCTTTGTATTTTTATATTATATGGTTAATAAACATACTATATACATTCAAGAGACCCCCAAGTGGTCCCTTAATGATACAACAATCATGGTATAAATCTCTTTACCGAACCATAGATTTTTAGGAATTTAATATCAATTAATAATATAATATTTGTTTTAAAAACTATTTTATGTTAATTTTGACACTATTCAATAATTGATTTTTGAAAAAATTACAACAGAAGGATATTTCGAAAAAAGTTAATTAAATTAATACTAACATGTCATATTAACTTAGAAAATTAGTTTAATTCATAAAAAGTCTGAAATTATATATATTTGGGCATTTATAATATCAATTATTTTAATTTTTCACTATTATGGTAATTACTGCCTCATAATTGTGTCATAAATAAATTAAATTATTAAATCTCTAAAAATTATAAATAATCTATAATTATGTAGAAAATCATTTTATCTTTCTAATGAATATTTAAAATCAAAAATCTAACATATATAACTTTATGAAAAAAAAATTTCTAAAAGATATATGGTTTTTCCATTTTTGTATTTATTTTAACGTAATTAATATAAAGTGTCATTATAACTTAAAAGTAGCTCCATGGGGTCTCAAAATCGACCCTAAGATTCCCATGGTCGGAAAAGTATCCACCAATAAGTTTAGGACACGTTTTAGGGTAATTTAGTATTAATATAATATTATTATTTAACCCTTATTTACCGGATTTACCCTTTAACCATGCTAAATAAAATATTTACCGAAGTAACTATTCAAAATGCCTAAAATAAAAGTAACCTATTTAAACAATTTGAACATCCTGATTCCAAATATGGAATCCATTTTTTCCAAATTTAAAACCTAGATGTTGCAGAAATTAATTTAAAATTAATTCATGTTGTTAAAACAAAAAGCCTGTTTTTAAGAGATAATAACTATCAAAAGATTGACACTTTTTTATGTTTGGTTTAAATGCGAAATTACATTCAATGACCAAAATTGTATTAAATGGTAAAAATATATTCTAAATATACTTTATAACTACACAAATTAATAATTTATGACTATTAATTATTTCGATTAAAAAAGTTGTTTTTAATTAAAATTTAGTAATTTTCACTATTCATCTAAATATGAAAGTTATCCGAAAAGTACCAAAATTTCACCCTAAGCTAATTTTGATATTACGAATCCAAAAATGAAGTCCATTTAGAAAGATAAAATTTATAAAATTTCAAAATATAGGTATTACTATTCATAACGTCTAGTTTGATAGGTTGTGGTGTGTTAGAATCTCGAAGTTGCGTACAATGCACGACATTGCATTATTCAAAGGGAAACGTACTATGGAAACATGGGGTGTTTAATTGTAAATTATTGTTGTCCCCATTCTAAAGAATAAATTTACTTAGTCAAATTGAATATATAAAAGTTTAAAATATTGTATTAAAAAAGGGTTTCACTATTAAAAGTTGGTAAAAGTTCATTTTTTTGAAAAATACTTCTTTTATCTGAAAAAAATGAATTTTTTCTTGCATTATGTCTAAAGAACTCATAATATGGATTCTAAAATTATAAACATTGTATAAAGATTAAAATTTTGTTAATACTATTCATAACATCTTTTGAACGGCTTGTTTGGTATGTCCTGGTGCACTTGAACTCGATGTTGCGTGTAGTGCAATTTATTTAATTATTTTGAAGAAATAACACACTGTGAAATCTTTGGGTGTTACAATATTATTATTGAAAATATATTTTAAAATAATTCTAAAAGATAATATTTTTTAATTGAAATTTATATATTTGTTTCAAATATTTGTTAAAAATATTATTTAAAAATTATTTAGAATTGATTCTAAATTTTCTCATGTGTTTTTTTGAAGATGGATGATAATATTTAAAATATATTTATATTGGGTCATTCGTACGGATACTAATACCCTTCATTTTTACCAAAATTAGTAAATTGGACGTTAATTAGGTGTGATTCCCAGAAAACTCAGGTAACATGTTAATAAATGCACACACAATATATATTTGTATGTTTGTATGTATGTAGGTATTCATTCAAACAAGTTTTTTTCATTTCAAAGTTATTATAATACGATTTATAAATATAGATTGTTATTTAAAATCATTTGTTGTTATACATATATATATATATATTCAATTTTTATAACATTTTATTATAAAACCATTTATTAGAACAAATTTATCTAATGGTAAAACATTTTTTTTATAATAATAGTATTTAATAACAGGTTTATGTGTCGGTAAAAAAATCATTATATTAAAAGGAAAGGATGAAAGATTTAACTGTTAGTAAAATATGTGTTGGTATTGAACAATTAATACCAACAGATACACCTATCACTATGAGAAAAAAACACTTTTGTGATTTGTTAATTGTGACGGCAATGTCACCACGTCATAGATACCTTGTTATTTGCATTGGGTTTTTATTGCCCGTCGCAAAAAGTAATGCGTGGTTTGGCATGAATTGCGCGCCAAACTGTGGGAACCTTTTTCATTACGGGAGAAATATTCCCGTCGCAAATAGTTTATCTCTCGGAGGTATTTGCAACCGATCCCATCGCAAATACCCGGCGGCGGTAAATGTTTTTTTTGTGGATGTGAAGGTTATTTGCGAAGGGAAATTCCCCCATCGCAAATGGTTCATCGCACATTGGTTATTTGCGACATGCCCCGTCGCAAATACCTAGCGACGGAAAATGGGTTTTTTCGATGGTTTGATGCCCCCATCGCAAAATGTGTGTCGGCAGATACATTTTGCGATGGGCCCCGTCACAGATACCCTTTTAACCGCCGACAACAATTAACGTGGGTAAAAGTATTTGTGACGGGACCCGTCACAAAAGGTTCCTGTTGCGATGGTATTCCCGTCACAACAAGTCTAATCACCACTAATCTAACCTATATATACCCCCATCCCTTTTTCAAATCCTCCTCTCAATTCTCAATTTCTCTCTCTCTCTCAACCATATTTTCAAAGTGAGAATTTGTTTGAGTTAGATTTTTTTGACGAAAACGTTTTGAAGGCGTCTACATCAATAGAAGATCCAGATTAAAAGGAATATATATTTTACTTTATTTAATATTTATTTCATTTTTTATGTTAATTTTAATTAGTTTTGATTAGTATAAATTTAATTAGATTTAAACTGTTTTGTTTATAGTAGTTATTTGTAAATACAAATTGCAAGTATTAGTACTCATTTTTATAAAATAGGAATAATTAATAAATATGAATATTTATAAATAAATTTGTATAATTAGTAATAAATTGGAATAATTTGCAATAATTAGAAATATTTAGTAATAATTTGGAATAAATAGTAATAAATATGAATAAATACTAATAAATAGGAATAAATAGTAATAAATAGGAATAATTTGGAATAAATAGTAATAAATAGAAATAATTAGTAATAAATAAAAATAATTAGTAATAAATAGAAATAAATAGAAATAAATAGGAAAAATTATTAATAAATAAGAATAATTAGTAATAAAAGGATTGATTAGTAATAATTTTGAATAATTAATAATAAATTTAAATAATTACTAATAAAAAAATAATTATTAATAATTAAGAATAATTACTAATAAATAAGAATAATTACTAATATATAGGAATAATTACTAATAAATAAGAATAAATAGTAATACATAGGAATAATTACTAATAAATAGAAATAAATACTAATAAATACTAATAAATAGTAATAATTAGGAATAAATAGGAATAATTAGCAATAAATAGGAATAATTAGCAATAAATATGAATAATTAGCAATAAATAAGAATAATTAACAATAAATAGAAATAATTAGCAATAAATAGAAATAATTATCAATAAATAGGAATAATTAGCAATAAATATGAATACTTAGCAATAAATAGTAATAAGTAGCAATAAAAAAGAAATAATTAGCACTAAATAGGAATAATTAGTAATAATTAGTAATAAATAATAATAATTAGGAATAAATAAGAATAAATAGTAATCAATAGAAATAATTAATAATAATTACGAATAATTAGTAATAATTAAGAATAATTAAGAATGTTTAGGAATAATTAGGAAAAATTAAGAATTATTTGAATAATTAGGAATAATTAGGAATAAATATTTATAATTAACAATAAATAATGATAATTAGAAATAAATAGTAACAAATAGAAATAATTAGCATCAAATAGATATAAATAGTAACAAATAGAAATAAATAGTAACAAATAGAAATAAATAGTAACAAATAGAAATAATTAATAAAAAATAGAGATAATTAGTAACAAATAATAATAATTACTAATAAATAGGAATCATTAGAAATAAATAAGAATAATTAGAAATAAATAGAAATAAATAGAAATAAATATGAATAAATACGAATAAATACTAATAAATAGGAATAATTAGTAAAAATAAGAATAGTTAGAAATAAATAGTAATAAATAGGAATAATTAGAAATAATTAAGAGCAAATAATAATAAATAAGAATAATTAGTAATCATTAGGAACAAATATTAATAATTAGGAATAAATATAAATAATTAGTAATTATTATTAATAATTAGGAATAATTAGGAACAAATATTTATAATTAGCAATAAATATGAATAATTATAAACAAATAGGTATAATTAGAAATAAATAGGAATAATTTGTAATAATTAGAAATAAATAGTAATAATTAGAAATAAATAGTAACAAATGGAAATAAATATTAAAAAAATAGTAATAATTAGTAATAAATAGGAATAAATAATAATAAATACTAATAAATAGAAATAATTAGGAATAATTTGTAATAAATAAGAACAATTAGAAATAAATAAGAATAATTAAGAATAATTAGTAATAAATAGGAATAATAAGTAATAAATATTAATAAATTGGAAAAAAATAGTAGTTAATAAGAATAATTAGTAATATGTAGTAATAATTAGTAATAAATTTGAATAATTAGTAATAAATATGAATAATTAATAATAAATAGGAATAATAAACAATAAATCGTAATAATTTCTAATAAATAAGAATAATTAATAATAAATAGGAATAAATATGAATAAATAGAAATAATTTGTAATAAATAGGAATAAATGGAAATAAATAGGAATAATTAGCAATAAATAGGAATAATTACCAATAAATAGGAACAATTAGCAATAAATAGGAGTAATTAACAATAAATAGGAATAATTAGAAATAAATAGGATTAATTAGGAATAATTAGTAATAAATAGGAATAATTACGAATAAATAGTAATAAATAGGAATAAATAGATATAATTAATAATAATTATGAATAATTAGTAATAATTAAGAATAATTAGGAATAATTATGAATAATTAAAAATAACGAGGAATAATTAGGTATAAATAAGATAAATAGGAAGAAATATTTATAATTAGAAATATGTAGGAATAATTAGAAATAAATAGTAAAAAATAGAAATAATTAGTAATAATTAGTAATAAATAATAATAAATAATAATAAACAGGATAAATTAGGAATAATTAGTAATAAATAAGAATAATTAGAAATAAATAATAATAAATAATAATAATTAGTAAGAATTAGTAGTAATTAGTAATAATTATGAATAATTAAGAATAATTAGGAATAGTTATTTATAATTAGCAATAAATATTTATAATAATGAATAAATAGGAATAATTAGAAATAAATAGCAATAATTAGCAATAAATATGAATAATTAGAAAAAAATACTGAAATATATAAATAATTAGTAATAAAGAGGAATAAATAATAATAAATACTAATAAATATGAATAATTAGTTATAATTAGTTATAAATAGGAATAATTTAAAATTAATAGTAATGATTACTAATAATTACTAATAATTGGTAATAATTAGAAATAATTAGGAAAAATATGAATAATTAGAAATAAATAGGAATACATTGGAGTAAATATGAATAAATATGAATAAATAGGAATAATTAGTAATAAATAGGAATAAATAGTAATAAATAAGAATAAATAGTAATAAATACAAATAATTAATGATAAATAGGAATAAATAGAAATAAATAGAAATATTTAGTATTAAATAGCAACAATTAAGATCAATTAGTAGTAATTAGGATTAATTAGTAGTTAATAGTGATAATTAGAAATAAATAGTAATAATTAGAAATAAATAGTAATAATTAGTGATAAATAGGAATAATTATTGATAAATAGGAATAATTAATAATATATATGAATAATTAGAAATAAATATTAATAAATTGGAATAAATAGGAATAAATAAGAATAAATAGGAATAAATAGGAATAAATTCTAATAACTTGTAATAACATGGAAAAATTTATAGTGGATTGATGACACTTATTTTTCTCGATGACTCTTCTCCTTTCAACTTTCACCAACTCAAAACTTTATGAAAAGTATGCTTCTATGTACACATATCCAATATCGTATGAAATTGTTTGAATATGCATTCATAAGGCCACATTTTTAATAATGTGTGTAGGCAGTGATAATTCCAAGAAGATGATTCATCGACAAAAAATGGGCACTTTTGTTCGACGGCTCGTTTACTTGCATCCTTCTCACACTGAAATCACAATAAAGAAACTGCTCAGAGGTACGCTTATACATTCTTGTATGAACAAGAATGAATAAGCGTACCTCTCAGAATATTATTTATTGTGATTTCTGTGTGAGAATGATTGCAAGTAAAGGAGCTGTCGAAAAAAGAGTAGCCGTCAATCCACTAGAAATTGTGTCGCCTAAATTTTATGGTAATTTTTAAGACGTGGTTGTAATTATTTATCATTGTTTTCAGATAGTGTTTTTATAATTTCAATTTATTCAATAACATTGATGATTTATATTTTTTAGAAGAATATGGAACATAGAAATCGACATCAATCATTATTAGATGACCGTGCTTGGATAAATCATCATAGAAATTCAAATTGTTCTGGTTTAAATCCTATATATATAGGGTGTTGAAGATTTATTAACATTTGCATCATCAGAACAATAAAATGTTTCATAATTCACAATTAAGTGTCCTTGTAAAAAATGTGCTCGAGAATGCTTGACACATTTGACAAGGTTGGGGGACATCTCTTGTGGTTTGGTTTTCAACCAGATTATGTTATTTAATATCAAAACGGTGAACATAGTTCAAGATAAGATACTAATAAATTGATTTCAGATCCATCACAGTTTCAAAATTTAGTACATGATGTTGCAAGTCCATCTGGTCAAAAAAATGAAACCCTGGATGATATTGATTTAACTCCTATGTTGGCACGATTTGAATTTTATGAGTTGTTGAGGTCTGTTGAGGATGTATTATATCCAGGTTGCAAGATAAGAAAATTAGAAGCAGTTTCAAAATTTATGGTTATTAAATCATACAATTCAATGTCAAACAACCATTTTTATCAGATATTTTCTTTGGCTAAAACACTATTACCTGAATGAAATGTGTTATGTGAAAATTACTATGTGATCAAGAGGCTGGTTCATAATCTAGGCCTTAGTTATCAGAGGATTCATGCATGGAAAAATGATTTCATCTTATATTTTGGTGAAAATGAGTCATTGGATAGTTTTCCCACATGTGGACAATCGAGGTTATAAAGAAGCTGAAACAGGGAATTCAGGATCGATTCTAATAAAATAGTTGAGATATTTCCCCCTTACACCCAGGTTACATCGTTTATTTATGTCTCAGAACATAGAGTCAATTATGTAAGGACACAAAACCAAGATTTCAACTACTAAAAGCTTGAATCATCCATATGATGGTGAATCATGGAATCATTTGGACCGTATGCATCCGTTTTTTGTTTTAGAAGGCCGAAACATGTGATTGGGTCTTTCTACTGACAGTTTCTGTCTGTCTGGTTCTTATGGTAGTCAGTATTCATGTTGGCCTGTCTTTATAACTTCATAAAATTTACCTCCACGGATGTTGATGAAGGATTTTTATATATTTTTGAAAATATTAATCCCATGACATCCGAAAAAAGAATATTTTTGTTTATTTGAATCCATTAATTGATGAGTTAAATTAATTTTGGAGTGATGGTGTTAGTACATATGATGTTTTTGTGAAACAAAATTTCATTTTAAAAGATGCATTGATGTGGATGATTAATGACATTCCGGCATATGGAATGTTATCTGGCATGAGTACACATGGTCTAAAATAATTTCTTTTCTATATAAAAGACAACAAATCCTTTATACTCGTTAATAGAACAAAACCTTGCTATTATGACCGTCACCATAGATTTCTTCCAACCAATCATCCTTTTCGAAGAAACAAATCTCATTTTAGAAAAGGTACAATTGAATGGGATGAATCTTTAAATATGATCTCCAGTACAGAGTTAAAATGAGTTGTATTTTCATTACCTCCAATCACATTGGGGATAACCGTAAACCAACAGAAAATTGATGGCTTTGGAAAATAACATAATTGGATAAAATGAAGAATTTTTTTGGATCTTCCATTTTGGTCTGATTAGTTGGTCCTCCACATGTTGGATGTCATGAATATTGAGAAAAATTGTTTTGATAATTTATTTCATACAGTTTTGGATACACTAGGTAAGACCAAAGATACTATAAAGGCATGATTAGATCTTGCCCATATCTGCAGGATACCAGAACATGAACTATTTGAAAATGTCATATCACAGTGGTTAATAAAGCCAAAAGTAGCATATACACGGTCAAAAGATAGTCTCTTATTATTTTGATTGTGGATTTTAGATTTGAGAATTTCAGGTGGTTATGCTTCCAATTTCGGCAGATGTATAATGAATGATTATATTAATGGATTAAAAAGACATGATAGTCATATTATATTGGAAAGACATATGCCTAATGGATTCATAGGTTTGTTGAATTCTATGATTTGGGATTCGATAACAGGAATAACATATTTTTTTCAAGAAATTTGGGTAGTGAAAAAATACTACGATTCCCTAAGGAAACTGGAAAAAGATGTTGCTGTAATTATGTGTCAACTAGAAAAAAATCATTCCCCCAGCTTTCTTTGACTCAATGTAACATCTGATATTACCTTTAACACATGAATCTAAATGTTGAGATCCCCTATAGTTTCGATGGATGTACCCATTCGAGAGATGCAACCCGAAATTGATGGAGAAGCTACATAAAAAAGCATCAGTTGAAGTCTCAATTCCTGATGTTTATATGCATGAGGAAATTAAATTTTATGCTCTCATTATTTTTATTCTCAATATCATTCAACACACAATCTCATGGGAAGAAATGAGGGAAATGTTAATGACGAAATGGGCAATCAATTATCATTTTTTAATCAGCCAAATCTTGGTTTCGGTGGAATTCACAATTAGTGGCTTTCAGATGATGAAAATCATAGAGCTCGTACATATTTTCTACTCAACTACGAAGAAATTAAATCAATTAAGTTGTGAGTACTTCTATCAGTTATTCTATAATTGATGTTGCAGCATCTAAACTTGTTTTATTTCAAGGTTATATGATAATCATATCAAGAAACAACTTCCACAAATTACAACAGCTTCTCTTGAAGAATTCCGACAAAAAAAATTTCTCAATGGTTCAATAACTGGTAACATAAATTATTGACGGTTTAATATCAATTCAATTTTTTATTTACCATATTGATAATTGTTTTACAAATTTATAGGTGTTTGGACATGCTGATAAAATTGATAAGCGACTATGTATATTGAGTAACCCACCTTCCAAAATGGTTAAATCTTATAATGAATATTTGGTGAATGGTTTTTGATTTCATACATGTGCATATAAGGAATAAAAAAATGAACAATGGATCTTGATTGAGAGGATCACATCACAGAGAAACTGAAGATAACTTTTTTGGAATTATGGATGAAATTATTGAGTTGTGTTATCTAGTATATAATTACATAATGATGTTTAAATGTAGGTGGTTAGATACTGAGAGAGGCTTGTTTGTTCATCAGAATCATAGAATTGTTGAAATTAAATATAAAAGTTTTCTTAAAAGTAAATAAACCATTATTACAAGCTCAACAGGCACATCAGATTTACATCGCAATGTACTGTGCAACTTCAAGAGGCTTGAGTGATTGGTGGAGTATAATAAAAATGAAATTTCTGGAAAATCAGTTTACTCAAACTGAATGTGGTTCTACTTAAGTGGAAGGATTTTAAATTTTTCAAGAGACTGCTCAAAATACATTTATCTCACAAAGAGACATGAATATCCATAATGACACCCCACAATTAAGGATCGATGATGACAAAGATGTTAACGATGTTACAAATGAATTTGAAATGACAAGAGATGAAGAAACTGAAACTCATATGGATATTGATGATGATGAGGAGGATGATGAAGAAATTGACATGGACAGGTAAAAAGATGGGGATGAAGATGGACATTGACACATTAAAATGCTGGTTGTAATCATAAATAATATATATCTATATATAATAGTTATTTTCAACTATCTGCTAACATTAATAATTTTATGTTTCAGATGGATCTTTATATATTTCGCGAGTTGTAGGAGGATAATCTACATTTGGATGAGGGTGATTTTGGATCATCTGACACTCAGCCTACTAGCGGTTCAGGGGGTGCACAGAGGGGGTGTGGTCTTATGCGACTGATAATTCCTGACCCTATCCCCGAGTGACATCCACGTCTTGGATTTGATCCATGCACACAGTGCTATGGAAACCTATATATTTTAGTTCTCTTTCATTTATTTATTTATATATATACTAATTGTTTGATCATTTATTCATTTTTCACAGTTTTTTCACATGTAGCTATTTGACAGGGGAGCGCTATCTTGCACAATTATTTTTCTCAGCCATGGATCACATGGGAACTAATTCCTGTTGATGTGCAGCATGACATGTTAGATCATTGGATGGTACGTAAATAATGAATATTTATTTTGAAATTTATTTTATTAATAAATATATATTATAAATTACTTGTAGGGTTTATGGTATCCCATCGATGATAGCATGCGTGACTCTATCCACGTGACATGGTAGGTGTCTGTGTGTTACCATTTTCGTCAGTTTTTTCCCAGTTTATGAAGAACAACCTTTAAGAAAGCAGGAGTGATAGAATTTGATGAGTCGTGTAGAGCCCACCGACAAGAGTATATTTTATCTCATGTTTGTCAGGGATTTTCTTTACACTGGTGGGGTGGTCGATTTCAGAGGAGATATTCAGTGGGACGACAGAATCGGGGGAGAAAGGAGGTGACACATCGAGCTGGTAGTCGCACCTTCAGTACGCATAGAGATCCACTGGTAAATATATTTTTTCAATATTTGATATAACTTTATATATAAATAGTTTATTTTATTATATATGTAGGAAATCGAGCATCTCAATATTATGGAGTTCAATTTTTATCAGAGGATGTACAATGATCCATCCATTGGAGAGATTAGAGGTGATTGCCAGTGTCGGATTATGGTTAGTATTATTTTTTCATGTGTTTTATTAACTGCATATAATATTTTAACCATTTTAATTTCAAATTGGAATTGAAGGAGTCATATGAGGCTGCGACCTCTTAGACACAGGCTGAGAGTCAGGACGAGATGACTGAGTAGACTCGTGCCCACCATTTCGATGAGGCGGCATGAATGAAAGTGAATCAATATGGCTTTGAGAATGGACGAGTAGTTGGTATCGACTCTCATTTGACTCCTGGAACATATTATGGTACTGTTGCAATGTTGGCTTCTTTCTCGAGAGAATATCATAGAGAGGCATCATCTTCTGCATCATAGTATCAGAAGTAGTTGCAAACTCAGGCTGAGCTTAAAGAGAGTTTGCAAAAGTAGCATGAAGAGATGTGTCAATGGTTGCAGCAGTAGTAGCAGTAACGCGAGGAGGAGATGCATCGATTAGAGCAGTAGTTGCAGAAGCAGCATCACGAGTAGATGGAGTACATGCGTCGTCTGACTTGTAGTTTAGGGATGGAGTTTCCTCCACCATTTCCACCACCTCATCCTCCTCCTCTAGCAGACGAACCCCCGGTGATTTATTTTTTATGTTAAAAACATTTGAAATCAATATTTATAGTAATATTAACTATTTACAGTTTTTTGTATTTTATATTAGTGCAAATATTGCGTATTTTTTTATTTTTAATACTTTATTATTTATTATTAGTATAATATTTTTTAATATTTCCTTATTTTAGTAATATTAATAATATTTTATGACTATTTTATATTTTTTTTGTAAATATTCATAATTTTAATAATATTAATATTAATTTCATACTAATCATAATTTTATTAAATATATTTATTTTGTATTATATTTTTTAATGTTTGGTTATTTTACTAATAATAATATTTTTTATTTTTTTATTATATTAATTATTATAATATAAAATTTTCATTAATCATAATTTTATATTTTTTTATTATGATTAGTATTTTTGAAGAGACGTTTTGCGATGGGATCCCGTAAAAAATAACCAAAATATAGTTTATTTACAAATAGTATTTGCGATGAAGTGTCGTGTCCGCCGCAAATACTATTTGTGACAAACCCATCAAAAAATGTTATTATATATATAAGGTATATAACAGGATGGTTATTTGCGACAGGAAATGTTCCCTTTTCAAATATTATTTGCGAAGGGCCCATCGCAAAAGGTTGATAGATATAAAATTTACGTAATCAGAGGCTTATTTTCGACACCGTTTTCTGCAACAGGCAATTTGCGATGGGACCCCATTGCTAAAGCCTATTTGCGACAGGATCCCATCACAAATAGCCCATCACAAATACATATAATTCTAGTAGTGTATTACTAAAAACAATTGTTGGTAATTAAAATTAATGATGAAAAAACCAAATATCTGTTGGAATTAATAATTTTCACAAACACATTTATGATTTGTCACTAATTTTTTTATGGTAATGGCCACTTTTTTGTAGTGATACTTTTTAAGGAAAATAACACATGTATTATTAATAATAAAAACTAATCAACATGAACATACTAAATTCAATGCATGAAAATTATTCTAACAAAATTTCATCAACACATGATTAAAAATAAAAACCCCAATTCATTAAATCCATATTCTTGAATTTTAAACTAATTATTAAAACTCCCCATCATACAAATTTAATTATATTAAACTAGAAACTAAAACATGGACCCATGAGGTTCTTAAAAATTCTACTTCCATAGACTAAAATAATGAAAAATACAATGTTTGGGGTGCATAATTTATCATTAGAGTTCATAAATAGATTTTGAATAGTGGCGAGTATAAATAAATGTTGACATTTAAAGTTTACTACCATTTGACTTACGATACTATATTTGAAAAACCTTCTAGCAACAAATGTTCCTTGTGAGATGATCATCATGGGCATATAAATCATATTCAAATAGTTAGTTTGTTGACCCAATCTCATGGATGTTCCAAAATATAAGGGGGGTATACTCCCAAACTAGATAAACATATAATTTCTAAATCCATTAAATCATATGTTCTTCTTAAAAATAAAACATAGGGTTTCAACAAAAAATTGATTTAGTTGAGCAATTTATAATCGACATATCATTATGAAGTCGTGTTATTGAGTGTAAGAATAAGGTTACCTAGTTCATATCTAAAAATGGTTGAAGATGTGATTCCTCTATATAGTTAGGTCCCCTTACATTTTATAAAAGTACCTCCACTGTTCCTGTAGTTAAAATGTTTTCTATCTTGATGGCCCTAATCAATCAATTATTGGACCATATTAAAAAATCATATAGTTTTTCTTGAACATCCCAAACATATTATCCCTCATTGATATCATCTTTTGTAGGTAGTACTACCACTACCCTATTTATTTTTTAGTGACCATATATCCATTATTTAGTCAAACATACCACTTATTTCTTTCATAAATTTTCTACATGACTTAATTTTCAATGAAAATAACATCCTCATATTTAGTCATTCATTCCTCACCTAAATCCACTTTCATTACATTCATATTTTATACTTTTTATATTGAACATCACTTCTTCACCACAAAATCATATACACATATATCCACATTGAACATTCATTATGATCCTTTGGGAGTCTTGAAATGAGAATAAAAATATTATAGTGGTTTTTTCCTCATCCATGTCCATCAAAATAAAATTCACAACGAATTAGAACTTGTCATCTTTTATTATAACCTAATTGAGTAATACTTGATGAAAACTCATTTTGGTATCCTAAAGATTAATAAAAACCAATGATGGATTATTCTCTTTAATTCCTTGGTTATTAAATGTTGAGTATGGAATCATATTTTCACATACTCATAAATCACACAAATCCATGGAATTTTTTTATCCATAATGTTAATATGATTTGAAAATCTACCTGGGTCACATTTTTTTCTTCTAAGATCCATGATACCACAGAAGAACATTCTAACATCAATATAATGGTTCCCAAATCATGTATCATTCTCTTAATTGTCACCAAATAATTCATTAATTTTTCATTTTTATGTATTATTTATATAGATTTAGTGAATGGTATATTAATATGAAATATCATAAATATATTTAAAAATTTATATTATTATTATTTTAATTTCCTTTTTATTAAGAATAAAAAAAAAGAAACTGGTGTTTGATAGAGGTTTTTCTATTACATTCACTCACTCCTCAACTTCATTTTCTTTTTTATCTTGTTCCTAAATCTGTTTAAATATATGTTTGTATAAGATATACTATTTAGTTTTCCTATTTTATGCACTATCTTGGGTTATTTTACAAACCCTAAAGTTCATATATTTCATATCTTCAAGATATAAGGGTGGGTGTCATGAGAACCAACTATTTTGTACTTTGATTACATGAATGTCCACTTATTATTGTTCTTTGTTCTATATGAATGTAATATAACAATGTCTTGGAATATTTGTTGCATGATAAGGTCATGGAAGATCACCGCTATAATGAAGAACCTTGGGATGTTATAACAATATTCAAATATAATGTTCTACAGTTGGATGACATACTGTGATAGGACACATATTATACAGACTGTCATGTGCGAGTACTAGTAATAATATGCGACTATCTCTCATAGAGTTCGCACTTGGTAATCTCCACGATGGGAGATTATGAGAACAAACCCGCCAATAGTAATTTTGTATATCTTGGTGTCATCGGACATTGATATCTATATGCGTGTGTAATGGTCCTTAGACTATAAGATTACTATTAACTCATGTCATGACTCTCACACTTAGATTTACTGACGAAAACCATCCCATAGATAATTGGCGGGAAGTAGGGTACGTTGGGTGCGTCATGTGTGAAATGTTGTTAATGGATGATTCGAGGTAGTATTTTTCCCTTCCATTTATGGAAGTTGATATCTCGTCCCTTTGACTGAAATAGAACTGGAACATTAAATTCCATGGACATGGTGTAAACGACAAGTTTATTTCAAGTAGTCAAAGAACGACAGGTCAAGAAAATAGGTTTAATAAATTGCCATGAAACCATATTGTTGAGATATTGAGACAAAGGGATTAAATTACACAGTATGAATTCGTATAAGGTGATATGTCAATGCGGCATCAACTTCTTTCTCTTGGGTGCCTTGACCCTTTGTTAGACAGTAATCCTGGACTTTAGGAAAGGCCCCCTAATTCCAACAAGAAAGAGGCCAGTGTATTCAAGTATCTCAAGTAAAATAAATATTATTCTCGTACATGGTTTAATAATTAATAAAGGATGCCTAAATCGTTTTAATGTTGGAGGAAGAATAAAATAAAAACAAGTACACGCCATGTATTAATAATTACACGTCGTGTAGTTTTTATATTGAAAACAAGTACACACCATGTATTATTACATGTACACGCCGTGTAGTTTTCATATTGGAAAGGAAATGAATAAATGAAAACAGTATATACACGCCGTGTACATTGAATGTGAACGCCGTGTAGTTTTCAATGAAAAGCAAGTACACACAGGGTATTTATTATTATACACCGTGTAGTTTTTCCAGTCGGGATTTTTAGGATATAATATTGCTTTATTAAATGATATTTATTATAATCAGTGTGAGAGCATGTCAAGGAATTAATTATTCTACATGGGGATTTTTAATAAGGGTTAATTAAATAAATGAAATGTGTAATGCATTTATTTATTTTCATAACTCTACAAACTCAAACTCAATTATAAATATCCACACAACCCCAACTTCTTTCGTACACAAGAGAATCGTTGAGCACAAAAACTCTAGAGAATATTTTCAATTACGAAAGAACCTATTCCTACAAGAACTCTATCAAGAATAAGAGAGATCCTCTTCCATCAGATCAAGATGATCTACGGCAGACAACGCAAACAAAGGTTCTTCCATGCTAGCACCAGGAGACTCCTTTGGTGATGTCCCGATATACGAGGTACACATGTGGATCACCGCTAGAGGAATCCTACACTTGGATTCTGTGACGCAAAGACGAATCATATCAGAACGTGATCAATAACATCAAAGAAGAAAGAAATCCCAAAATGTATTCTTTTCAATTGATTAAATTAATTATAATCAACCTGTAATGATCCTACTATGTGGTTTCAGGACATTCCTTTTCTTTGTCCATTTCTGTGATCCAATCCATTGATACTAGTTTTTATTGTCATATTAATCCTAGATTGATCATTATTAATGACAAAAATCCAAGTGGGAACATCCACCCACACGATTCCGCTGCGCCTAGAACCTTCACTGGCCAAGGGAAGTATTTATATCTATGTAAAATACCCCTTTGTCTCTCCTTGAGTTGGATAAAAATATCTCCCCATTTAAATTCCACATTTCTCATATATCTATTTTATTTTTTGATTGCATATTAATTCCTTGATTTCCACCCCTGGATCCTTAGAGTAGGTTGTCAATTCTTTGAGATTATCCCCTGAATTTTTCATGAAATTTCCTACAAATTCTTTTAACGAATTGATTTTATACATTAGTGAAGGTCAATTTTTTTGGTTGAAAATATTATTTCTATAGCTTGAATCCTTGGAATTATTGATAACCATATTATTGATTCATCTATATTTGTGATTGTGTTTTCCACTCAACTAAAAAGGTTTTCCACATAAAATCATCATAATAATAATTTCCACAATACATTCCATAAATATATTCAGTTTCCATCATATCATCAAATTTTATATACATAATATCCATTTGTGTTACTCTATGGTTGTTAACCACCATGAGAACACTCATTTTCCTTCCTCCAAAAGTATAAGAATAATTTGTTTTCTATAAATTTATTCTAATAATTCCTAAATATCCTTCTTTGAATTCATTATGTATGATCCTCTAGTAGAAGAATCAAAAATTTATTGGTTAACCTAATATAATTCCATTAAAAATATTTATTTGGTAAATAAGTATCAATTCCTCAGTGAGGTCGTCTTCGAATTAGACTTTTAATCCATTCTTGTACATTATATATTAATTCATTGTTAACTAAGTAAAAGTTAAGAATACTTACATGTAAGTCTATTAATTTGTAAAGAGGGATGATTCAGTTAATAACTTCCTCACCATATCTTCCCATATAGTGAATGAATGTGGGTGTATATTTTATATCCACTCTTAAGACTTATATTTCAGTGAGAAGTGATAGAGATATATTATTAACACATCTCTAGGCACATTGTCAATCTAAAATGTGTCTCACAATTCTATGAAACTCTCATAGTGTGCGTTGGGTTCTTCATGTGGTGGCCTGATGAATTTAATTGAATTTGATTTCATTTGGATAATCGATGGATGATCATAAACTATTGGTCAAAGACTAGTGATATTAGAATGTTTGGATAGACCCCCACATGATAGGGCATTCCATAATTTAATAAATCTTTCATTGCTGGATTTATTTCATTGAACACTTGGTGTTATCAGTGTCCAGGCACTAATACTTCTTTTTCATTGGACTTCATTTCATTTATATGGTCTATTTGATATTTGGATTGAATTGCAGTTCATTTTTATTTTGTTTACCCTAATTTGAGTACTCATGTCTTGATGGTGTTACTAAAACCACTACACAATAATTCCATGTGTAGAAATGGGTGAAATAAAAACAAAAAGGGAAATTATAAAAAACCAATAGAATTTATAATACACATTCCTTGGAAATGACACCAGTAAACAAACAGCTGTGTAGGAATCATTAATTCTATCAGGGTAAAAAACATTAAAAATTTATTATGATAATCACATGCTAATATTGAATTTAGTGAAGTGTAATTTGAGGAAGATACCATAAATAATATGGAAAAAATCACTTATAAAATTATGAATATTAAAATAGAAAAATATAGTTGAATAATGAATTTGAGTTGAGATCAATGAGATGAGAAGTACGAAATTCAGTAACATTGAGATCCTACACTGGTAAAGTGACAATATACTGACATAATCTAGATATAAATATAATTGAATCCTAGTAAACCTCTTCTTAGTGGGCAAAGTTTCAACTATATTTTTTCCCTTTTCAACTATTTTATGCTTTGGTTAGTTAATATAATGTGAATTTAAAATGTTTTTTCTAAACATAACCATCCGTGTTCATCAATGTTCATCCAATTAAAAAATTAATTGTGTTAGTGTACTAATAAAATATTTCATCCCACCAAAAATGGTCATGTCATAAGTAAATAAATTATAGTAATGAGATTAAAGAGGAATACAAATATCAATCATTGATTTAAGAATAAAATAAATCACTGCACAAGGTGAAATCCCTTATCCATAGATAACATGGAACTAGAATATTACCCCTCATGCTATCCATGTGCATGTGTAAGATGATTTTAGCAAGAAAACCTAGGTAGTAAATATCTTGCATCTCAGTTGTTGTATCTCCCCATCATCTCTCAAGATCTTTACCAGTTTAACGGTCTTCAATCCATCCCCATTCATAGCATCCCTCATATAAAATTAAATTCATATCCTTTAAAGTTATAACATCAAAATTACTCACTAACCCTCTCTTGATCTTTCCCACTTCATATCTTCCCGAATCTAATTAGATAAATTATGGAATCCACATGAATGTATTCTCCATATATCTCTCCAAAAAATTCCTTTATTTACCCCATATATATAAACTTTTTTATCTATATATATATATTAATGTCATGGTTATAATCCCTTTTATATTATTAAATATTAATACTTTTCGAGCACCTTTTTTACTTCATCTGAATTCCCTTAATCTCAGGCATAGTTTTATATGAATTAATTTCCTTAAATCTTCATAAAATTATATAATTTTCACATCTGTGTAGATTAATTCTTGATCTTTTTAAATTTTTATAGTTATACAATATATAAAGAGAACCATTAAATTTTTTATTAGTCTATTTACCATATAATACTCCATTTATGGTTACCCATGGACTTTGATGCAGAAAACCCTACAGTGTAGTATCTTATTTCTTCTATCAAATCATAGGTTTCTAATAATTTCAGCACCTCGATGACCAAGTAGGACAACTACACCACAAATCATATTTCAATGTTTTTTTAAACCATATTATTATTTTTATCAAGGTGAAATATAATTTCCAATGGTTTAGAATAATTTATCTCATCTTTAACTATATATATAAATATTACATCATATAGGTTTCTTTGCGGCTGGCTCAAACCATATCACTATTTATGGTGGCATATGGTGTAATGAACTGGTTAAGGTTCTTCCTTACTATACTTCTATGATTCAAGGTGAAGCTACAGAATAGACCATATAAATTTTGAAGTGATCTCTAGGATTTATTCTCAATGACCATAGTGGTTCTGTGGCACAACCATAAAGGTGATAGTAAAATGGGTATTTTAGGAAGATAGTGAGAATTAACTTGGGACTACAACATTTAGAAAAAGTGCACATTGCCCAGGATAAAATTTCATCCCACGACAAATATTTAGCTATATGGCTGCTAATAAATAATATATCCCAATATAGAAACCATCCAGAGAACGATTGAATAGAGAATAGGGATTCTTTCTTACCACCAGTGATTCCCCACGATAATAAATCCTTACCCCCAACACCATAAAAACTCTATGGACATGTTCTAGTTTACCAGCTGAAATGTGTTTTTCATGAATAGTTTATGATCCTCATTTTGTACGTGTATGACTTTAGCAACCATTTTTTTCATACATTAACATTAAATAAATTTTTGGAATACTTAATGCATTACATATAAATTTTCCAAAGGCAATATTAATCTAGTGTATTTGGAATGATGGGAACATAATCACTGATGCATAAATGAGAAATAGTATCTCCCACTAGGATCTTATTGAATAACACCCTTCTATGACACATAAAACATAATACATATCGTTCTAACTTCAGGAAGGAAACATAAAAGTGGGTTATATCAAATTCTCAGTAAGGGTAAACAAGGGATATATGTAAGCTTAAAAAAGATAACATGGGTAGGAGAACATGATCATGAAAATAAAAGATCATACACTGTATATCAAAGATCATAAACACGAATCATGGGTTGAAGATCAAAAGATCATTATACATGAATCATAAGAAAATAAATAAAACAATCCATGAAAGCATAACATAGGAATAAAACATGGAATTATGTAAAACTCAAAATAATTAAATTTGATTTCCATAATAGCCAAGGCATCGCTTCTAAGATTGTCTTAATTGTATGGGTTCACTCCCCATACCATCCTGGTAGCCATAGTTCACTCACATGGGCATATTAGTATCTTCATTTCAATCCTCAAACAATCATGATAGTCAAGGTTCACTCCTATGGCCATCTTAGTAGTCACAGTTTACTCCCAATACCATCTTAGTTTATCTCATGAGATATAAATAATTACCCAATGCAATGGAGGGATATATGGTCCCACCCATCTCATAGTGATATAATAAATTAACGTGGCAAAAAATCATAAAAAAAATATCATAACCCATGAAATGAAATGGTTATCATAAATAAGTAAGCTTTTTATAACATATAAAAAAGAAACAGGTTTTATAATAATTTCATCATAATCATAGCCCGTGAAAAGAGGTGGGTTTCAAAAGCATGTAACCAGTGAATGAGAAATGAGTTTCATAATTATAATTCCATTAAAATGTAAAATGTTCATATAAAATGTATCAATGTAATCATTGAATCATCTCCCAATAAAAAAATAGTAACAATAATGGATTTCATATTTGATGGGAAATAAATTTGATAGATATTTTAAAAAATATTCTCATGGAAAATATCATTTCTTCTTAGAAAAAATCGTTTTCAAACATAAAACCCTTTGAAAATTTTTTTATTCGAATGTTTCTTCGATAATTATGAAGGAATAATTGAAAACAATAATGCATTATTAATGTAATTTTTCCTTGAAAATGTTATTCCATTTTCATTTTAATACATTTTTAAAACAATTTTTTAAATAAAATTTTTTTTAACTGAAGAGGGAGATACAATTGTATTTTTATTAAAACAAATTCTAAAATATATTAAATACCAATGAGTATAAAATTGTAAAAATAAATGTATTTATATTATATAAATAGAGAATAATTATAGTAATGAGTGTTCTTGAGAGATGTGTAATAATATTTCATCAGTGGAATCATAAACATAAATAATTCTAAAAAACGAACAGCTTGATTTAATAAGTTCTTTTTAATTGGTAACATCAGATCGTAGTATCCATGAATGAAAAGGAAATTAAATGAGGATTAAAATATAATTTAAATAATTATATTCATTTTATAACATTTTCAATGGATGTATATACCTCTTGAAGAATAATTTAGGTTTATAATAAAATATGAGTCTCAGAGATGGAAAATATAGACAAAACCATCTTACAAATTTGATATCTTCTGAAAAATAAACCTCGGGAAAGAGAGATCATTAATTGGATATGTAAATAAACATTAAATTAAAATATAATATAAATATAATTATTTAATGGGTGGTACATACACCACACAAAATAAATGAGTGTTTAATAACACATATATATCACAAAAATAAAAGTGAGATGAATTTACCTTACCTTGTGTCTTGGCATTCATCATACGCATTCATAAATCATGTTTAATAAATATAAATTTATTATAAAACTATAATAGAACTATATTATTATATATAATATCATATTTTGTTCGATTATTACTTTATGTTATATGAATGTTATCAATTCTATGTTAAAGTTCCACTTCTGGTAATATTCACTTTGTTCTTCGCACATGTCTTCATTTATTATATCATTGGTCCTCATACATATATAATTATTTACATAATATAAATTATGATATAAATATCATATATTATCATAATAGTTTTTTATAATAATATATAATATATATAATTATGGAATGAGATACACCATTCAGGAAGACAGTAAGTTGTTTGTACACATGAATGGAGTTTCCGTTTTTATTGTCATATTGACAGAAATAAAGAAATTTACATATAAGTATCTATATATATCATTATTAAAGTATAATAATTATATCATATATATAATATATGTTCAATAAAACCATCATTAATAAATTCATTTTAGTCTGTTAACAAATCACATCGCTTTGAGGGGGCGGTAGTCCACACTTCTAGAAACGAAATTTTCATATTTACACCACATAGAAACTATATAAGAATGTTATTCATAAAAATAATAGAAGAAAAAATTAAATTTAAATATCATATGAAACATATATAAATATATGTTCCATAATAATTTCCACCATGAGAGGCGGTAAATGAAAAATGAATAATCATTATTTCATGAGGATGTAGTTCTCCATACATGTAAATAATATGTTCGTTACCCATTAGATGGAAGTGTGTGTATGTGAAGGTAGAAACATTATCATGAAAAATTATCAGTATATTTATGATAAAAGTTTTTTTATAAGCATGGAATAATATAAATTTTTTTGGATAAAGGAAATAAATGAAATGATCTTGACGGAGGGTATTGCCTCTTAATCGGGTAAATCATTTTGGTTTGCACCAATGATCTTAATTGAAAGACTTGATTCCAAAAGGGAGGATTATAAAATGAAATTTTTTTTGTGAGGATATTTTAGAAGATCATGGCTGAAACTTAGCTTTTTTAGTGGTGTAAATAGGTGTAGGATAAGATTCCTTTTTATAGCATAGGAGGAGTGGAACTCTTTTAAAATTTTGACAAAGGAATTCCATAAAGGTTTTCACATGCCAATTGGATCCAAAAATGGACCCAATTAGATACGAGGTAGGATAGGGTAATAATATGTAATGAAAATGGATCTTGGACATGTTTTTAGGTTGTTTACATTTAAAATTTAAGGTTATCTCCATAGTAAAGCTTAATTTTACCTTAATTGATGTAGTTAATTTTTACAACTTTCACTAATATTTTTAGTAAAAACCCATTTTACCGTATTTTAAATTATAAATTTTAATGATTAAAAATACGGAATCAATTTTTTAAAAGTAAAGTCATGGATATGGAATAAATTAATTTAAATTTAATCCGGAAAATGGGATGACACTGTGGGGTTTTTTTTGTAAAAATGATGATAAGTTTGCTATGTTTTAATATCCAATTTCAATGTCAAATTGTTTAAAATTACCTAAATGGGATGAATTGATAAAATATTATCTAAATAAATTACTTAAAATATTTAAAATATAATTTATAGTTATAAATAAATTATATGAAAAGGAAAATAGGAATAAAAATTCAGTATTCTCATCATTCATCCAAAAAGACTGTTTCTCAAAAAAATACAAAAAATTAACCCTAATATTATTTAATCATTATAAATTCAAAAGTGAAATTAGTTTTATTAAATTAATTTTCAAAATGTGTCTAAAATTAATTTTTTTTCAAAGGACATGAAAAATAGTTCATTTGAGAAAATAATATTTTTTAAATATATAAAGATTTTACAAAAATTGATATCATTCATTATCAATATGTTATATTTATATAAAACCATTATGAAAAATATTTTAAAATTATTTATTACTATTTATACTATTAATTTTAATTTATTGTTTATAAATATCTTTTTTAAATAATTATAACAACAAAATGATTTTTCATAGAACTCAATATTCAGTATAATGTACACCAAGTCGGTGTTGACTGTAACGTAAACCATGTAGGTGTTGTGTGTAATGTATTCCATGTAATTGTCATGATAATATAATTTTTGACTTATTTTAATGCATAATATGAATTAAAATTAATTCATTCGAAAAGAGGTTCATAAAAACTCAGGGTGTCAGATTATACCCCCTTATAATGAATTTTTCCCTTGAAATTTGTTATTCAAGTTAAAAAAATGTGGATAATTTTTCTTCATCCTATCCTCATGTTCCCACATAGAGTCATATAACTAGGGATTTCTACTATAACACCCCACCCTTACGTCATTGGATTGAGTAGGCAGCGAGGGATTACATGGCCTTAAGAGACGTTCCCAAAGCGCCAAGGGCTGGAAATAAATGTTGAGGGCTTCAAGAATAAATTTGCGAATGATTTTCCCTTAAGAAAAAACCAACCAAACCATCACTAAAAACACTATATGATGCATGTTAATAAAACATTCAAGCATGTATTCCTAAATGAAAACCAAATTGTTACACAATACAACCCAAATCCGATACAACTAATACTATATCAGAGTACTATGCGGAAGAAAAAAAAAGACCCAAAATAATCCAAGACACACACCATGGCTCCACACCAAGCTCTATTCTCCAAGCTCCACCCGTGCATCATGATGCATCACTAAAGGAGGGTGATGCCTTACCTTTTCCCACATCATGATACAAAACAGCTACAAAGACACAAACATGCCAAATCATGGGGTGAGTACAACTACTCTGTAGGATTTCCCCAAATGACTTCCCTACACACGCCACTAGGATAAAACCATTAGAAAATTTATTTAAAACATTTTATATATAATAATCACTAGTGTAACTATTACTATAATCAAAACACACCCTTACCAAGCAATTTCACCCAAACCATGTAAACCCAGGGAAAATCAAACAAACATGCCACGAGCCAAACATGCCACAAAAGGAAGCCAAATCAACCATTCCACATGCCAATTACCTTTTTCAAATTTCACTCACATGACCCATATATAGACATCACCAAACAAGCACCCAACACATCATGGTGGCACTTCCCATCAAAACCATTCATTACCAATCCACTCAAGTGGTACTTCCCGCCCACTTACTTTTGATGGTGGCTCTTACGTCCACTATCCATCCCCTTTTTATAGTGGCACTTCCCATCCACTTACCATTGATGGTGGCCCTTCCATCCACTATCCATCCCCTTTTTATAGTGGTACTTCCATCCCAATTCCACACAACATTCCAAATCAGTCCATAACCAAGCATTTCACACCAAGGCCACAACATCATGCAATCAACCATTCCCATTACATGTCTACCACTTCAATAAATCACCCATTAATTAAAAACAAACTTTAACCATTTCCCATGCAAGAAAAATTTCAATAAAACATCCTTTTTATTTAAAACCCTTTCCCAACAGCCATTTTTACATATCAAACTCAATAACCAATTTTAAAATCTCCATTTTAAAATCCAAAACAAGAAACACTTCACCACAAAACCCACCATTTCCCAAAAATCCAAAAAACATCACCCAAGGGATTTCTAACAAATTTCACACATCAGAACATAATTATTTTCCATACAACCAAATTCATTGTAACCAAAACCATTATCTCTAACCAAGTGGAGTCGAGAGAGAATCCACCTACCTTTAGGGTTCCGGAGAAATCACCCCATAAGAATTCACGCCTCAAATACGGCGAACGCACCACCAAAATCTCTCTATATCTCCTTCTTTAACATTCACAAGCCTTAAAATTCACATCCAAGGCAAACAAAACCCTAGATATATAGAAAATGGGTGTAGATCATGCAAACTGATTGAGAGGGAGATGAAGATCTAGTGGAAAACACAAGGAACCCAATAAGAGAGACTTACATGCGAGAAACCACCTTCAATCCACCAAGAAACCTCTTCAAAATGCTTCCAAAATGAGCGGGAGATCACCTTCAACCCCTGAGAACCCAAAATCCTGAGTGAGGCTCGACTGGGAGACGATTCGGAGAAGAATGAGGCAAGCCCGAGTGAATCCGGGTTTTAAAACACTATTTTTAAGTGGTCACACAGTTATCCCGCAGTGTTTGGAAAACCATGATCTAACCATGTGCATGCTACTGCCTAGAGAGGAGTGGTCCACACGGTTTCCTTGCACGGTTTGACAAACCCTGCATAGGTCGTGTGAATCCTACTGTCTCCCACAATACAGTTTCCTAGAGACCTCACACGGTTTCCCCTAACCGTGCTCAAACCTTGCTCCCTTAGAAAAGCCTCTAAACTTATTCAAAACCATTCTAAACTCACCCAACCTCTTCCAAACTCATCCCATTCACATTAAACACATAAAAGGAATAAATAGAGGAAACATACCTCAAACCAGGGGTGCTACATTCTCCCCACCATTGTAGTTTCCGTCCTCAGAAAGTAGCGAACCCACCCTTTGCCGAAAGAGCTCGGGCCATTGCTCGATCATCTATTTCTCCCACTCCCATTTCTCCTCATAAATCTGGCAATGATTTCACAAAAGCCGAACCAAACTGATGATTTTATTCCACAAGACATTCTCTTTCCTATCCACACCCCGCACTGGCACGTGCATCAACAAAGCATCCGGATCTAGCTCAATATAATCCCATCGAATAACATGGCCTGGATCCGGATGATACTTTTTCAACTGCAACACATGAAACACATTGTGCACCACACTGATCCAAGGTGGAAAAGACAAACGATAAGCCACCTCACCAGCCCGCTCAAGAATCTCAAAAGGTTCAATATACATCGAGAAAACATTTCTTGTTTCCCAAACTGACGATGTCCCAATATAAAAGAGATCCTCAATAAAACCTGATCACTCACCGCGAACGACAACCGCCGTCGAGGATGATCTGCATATGATTTTTAATGACTCGGAGCCATGTCCATTCTCTTCCTGATTAACCTGATCTTCTCTGTAGTCTCCTAGACAAGGCTCAGTCAAACTATCGAGGACTCACCCATTTACACCCAGCATAGTGGAGAACTACACGAACTCCTATAAAATGCTTCAAATGGATCCATATGTATGGATGTCGAATAACTATTATTGTTTGATAACTCAACCAACGACATGTGATCCTCCACCGAGCCACCAAAATGCATGACACAAGACCGCAACATATTCTCCAAAGTTTGTATCATCCTCTCAGATTGACCATTCTTCTGAGGGTGATATGCAGTGCTCATAGTCAACGGTGTCCCAAGGGCTTTCTATAAGGATTTCCTAAAACGAGATGTAAACCTCGGATCTCTATCCAATAGAATTGAAACTGGAACACCATTCCTCTTTAAAACCTCCCAAATATAGAATTTGGACAGATCCTCCAACATATGAGATTCACAAATCAGGATGAAATGGGCCGACATCGTTAGCCGATCCACTATCACCAAAATGGCATCATGATTCCTGACCGTTCTTGGGATACCTCTGACAAAATCCATCACTATTTTCTCCCTCTTATAAACATAGATTGGTAAAGACTACAACATTCATGTTGGCCTATGATGCTCTACCTTGACATGATGAAATTTCAAGCATCTCGAAAAGACTTATCCACACATCTTTTCATTCCAGCCCACCAGAACTACACTTTTAACACTTTATACCTTTTCTGAATTCAAGGATGAACAACCCTCCTGAAATGATGATACGCCCTGATAAGATCCACCTAACAGGAAACTGGTACAACAATACAATTCTAATGTCACAAAACTAAATCTAAATTTAGTTTCCAACCCTCAATGGTCTCCCCACCGTTGAGTATTGACCTCATGGTCACATACTCGGAATCCGATATTTGCGCCTCTTTAGCCAGTTCCACCAAGTCATGAATCAAGAAGACTAGAAATAAGACTGTTCTATCACCCTAGTTTTCACATTCCCACTGCATGTCAGCAATAACTGACATCAATTTCCACTGGTCTGATGCATGTTTCGCCACCTGAGCATATGGTTTTCTACATAATGCAACCAACACTGAATTTCCCTTACCCGGTGTGTACATCAAGTCCAAATCAAACATCTAGAGATATTTCAACCATCTCCTTCACCTCCAGTTCAAATCCCTTTTTGAGAAAATGTGCATCAAGATCTTATTATCTGTATATACTATGAATTTCTCATCGAAGAGATAATGATGCCACAGTTTCAATGCATGGATCACTGATGCCAATTACAAATCATGATTTGGGTAGTTCTTCTCATGCACCTTTAATAGCCATGAACTGTATGTAACCACGAGATTTCCATGCATGAGAATTCACCCCAACCCTGATCCTGATGAATCACAATACACCACATACTCTTTTTCTGGTTCTAGAAAATCAATATTGGTGTTGATGTAAGGTGACACTTTAGATTTTAGAAACACTATTAATACTATTCATTCCACTGGAATGGAACATTCTTTCTTGTCAAAGGTTTCATCGATGAAGCCAAACATGAAAAATCACAATCAAAATGCCAATAATACTCCGCTAGACTGAGGGAACTCCATACCTCAAACACATTCTTTGGAGGTTTCCATGAGATAATAGCCTCTATCTTTTCTGGATCCACTGAAACGCCCCTTTCAGAAATCACATGGCCTAGAAAATGGGCTTCTTGTATCCAAAAAACACACTTTGACAATTTGGCATAAAACTGATGATCCCTCAAGATTCCAAGCATTATCACCAAGTGATACTCATGCACCACCCTTGTCTTAGAAAACATCAAAATATCGTCTACAGAAACCACCATAAAAGAATCCAGATATCTTTAAAATATTTGATTCATCAACTCCATGAACACCACTGCCGCATTTGTTAGACCAAAGGGCATAACCACAAATTAATAACGACCATATCTAGTTCTGAAAGCTATTTTTTGGAATATCATCCTTCCTCACCTGCAATTGATGATATCCCGGCCTCAGGTCGATCTGGGAGAACCATTGGGCTCCTTTAAACTGGTCAAAAAAATCGTCAATTCATGTGAATGGATATCTGTTCTTTATCATAACTTGGTTAATTTGACGATAATCAACAAAGAGTCTCAAAGTTTCATCATCCTTTTTCACAAACAACATCGGAGATTCCCATGGAT
Organism: Viscum album; assembly: GCA_963277665.1. Taxonomy (NCBI): domain Eukaryota; kingdom Viridiplantae; phylum Streptophyta; class Magnoliopsida; order Santalales; family Viscaceae; genus Viscum; species Viscum album. The sequence goes on from OY728157.1 coordinate 476,744,839, forward strand.
ACGTGATAGGCTGGATAAAACCTTTGTTTTCTAGATCTTCCAAGTATACTTTTAATTCCTGCAATTCAATAGGTGCCATTTGGTCGGACGGAAGTGAGATATGATTTTCCCCCTAAAGGAGATCAGTCGTAAACTCCACATCCCTTACGGGAGGTTACCCATAGAATTATTTGGGAAAAACATCCATGTACTGAGCCACCACTACCAGAAGAACACTCTGCTCAACACCCTCAACTGATTCCACTAACAACACCACCAACTGATATGATAACATGACCACTATTGGTTCCAACAAACCTGAGGCACCCTTCCTTTCATGCCTCTCTCCACTAATGAGATTTCTAACACCATCGTGTGTCGTAAAATCCATTTTCCACACATTATATTTGATCTGGGCCTTAAATGCCACCAACCAATCCATTCCAAGGATTACATCATACTCATCCATATCAGGCATTGAGAATTCCACATTATCTCAACATTGTCCACAACGATACAACATGTTGTACATAAGAAATCTCATCACTCTCTTCAACATAGTGGAGTTTGAAGTTTCAAAACCGAAGGCATACATTATACCCTTAAACCCAAAAACTCAACCACACATGCAATAATAGAGTTCCCACCCTAGAAATAAGTATCCCTACTCTACTTGAATCAATCGTTAGAGTTCCCAATATTCCTCATGGGTACCACTATGCTTCCTCTGTCCGAATCTCCCAACAGATCCCGCTCATCCACCGATGCTTGATTCACCATCTCTGTATAATCAACAATACACAACACTGCTATTTTTGAATGGATCATTTGCCATAACCCCACTACATAGATCCCTACCTTCAACGACATGCTACCCGCCACCTTAGGTGAAAACTGCACTAACCCTGAAAACATAGCTACATACTCCGTCACTGACATATGCTCTTGCTTCAAACTGAAGAAATCAGTTGTGCTCTGAATTCTAAACATATGTGTGTAGAATTATTTAAGAAATAATTCCTCAAAGCCTTCCCATGTCATACCCTGGTATGTCCCCACTTAGACTACCAACTCCCACCACTGAAGAGTATGATCCTCTAGCTTATACGTCACTAGCTTTACTTTCATCTCTACTTGCACCCCCAAGAATTCTAAAATTCTATTTATTCTAGACATCCACGCCTTTGCCCTTTCCAGGTCCGAATCACCCCTAATGATGGGTGGATCATGCCTTTTATACTAAACCACATAATCAACATGCATTGGATCTTCCACTCTATTCACACATCCCACAAATTTGAATGCTTTCAATATGCTCTGGATTAACTACTGGTTCACCTGGGGCTTAAGTGAAACCACATTCTCATCGGCTACTTCTAGTTGGTATCTACGACGTCTACCCAGTTCCATTTATATAAAAAAAAACAAACAAACATGTGTCTCACTTCAAATGACATCAATAATTCCACTTTCAATTTTCATTACACAACACTATCACAATTTGGCTTTCCACCTTTCCACATTTTCCATGTTTCTCCATTTTTAAAATTCAAACGATTTTCAAAATACCACCAATTTCCATGTTTCAAATCCTTCCATTTTGAAACCCAATTTATATTTTTCAAAATCTACACATTAATATCACAACATAAATCATTATACCCCAATGAAATATGAATCTCAGATGGAATTCATTTCTACCATGCATGCCAGGCTCATCTCATTGGCTACACCCACGACAATGAGATATCCAATGCCTATAAGTGTCTCCTACCACTTATGTACCCAAATCCCTGGTAACTTGATGTTCGACATTAAAGGGTTAGATACTTTATTTTATGCTATATATTCCAAGGTTTAACATTATTAAACATTTCTACCATCCCAACTCAAGGAATATACCACAACAAATGTCAGCTTCAAATCTATGAATCAACACCGAAGGACCGAACAAGCTGATACCACTTGTAATACCACACCCCTACCTCATTGGATTGAGGAGGAATTGAAGGATTAATTGGCCTTATGTGACATTCACAAGGTGCCAAAGGTTGGTAATAAATTCTAAGGGCTTCGAGAAAAAATTGGGGAACAATTTTCCCTTAAGACAAAACCAGCCAAACGATCACTACAACCACTATATGATGCATGTTAATAAAAAATTCAATCATGTATTCCCAGAAGACAACCATGTTGTTCCACAATACATCCTAAAAACAATACAGCCAATACTATATCAGAGTACTATGAAGAAGACTCAACAAAAGTCCCAAAATAAGCCAACACACACTCCATGACTCCACACTAAGATCTATGCTCCATGATCCACCTAGACATCACGATGCGCCAGTAAAGGATGGTGATGCCTTACCTTTTCCCACTTCACGATTCACAACATCTAAAAATACACCAACATTCCAAAGAAGTGGTTGATTACCACTACTCAGTAGGATTTCCCCAAATGACTTCCCTATACACACCACTAGGATAAAACCTTTAGAACATTTATATAAAAAAGTTTATATAAAATGATCACAAGTGAATCTATTACCATAATCCAAACACACACATACCAAGACATTTCACCCAAACCATGAAATCACAGGGAAATCCAAACTCACATTCCATGAGCCAAACATGCCATAAAAGGAAGCCAAATCAACTATGCCACAAGCCGATTACCTTTTTCATATTTCACTCACAAGCCCCATCTACAAACATCACCAAATAACACAACAAATCATGATGGAAATTCCCATACAACCCATTCATTACCAATCCACTAAAGTTTTACTTCCCTCCCTCTTTATTTTGATGGTGGCCCTTCTGTCCACTATCCTTCCCCTTTTTGTAGTGGCACTTCTAGTCCACATACCATTTATTGTGGACCTTTTGTACACTATCCATCCCCTTTTTATAGTGGTACTTCCTACCCAATTCCACACAACATTCCAAATCAATCCATAACCAAGTATTTCACACCCTGGCAACAACAACATGAAATCAACCATTCCTATTACATGTCTACCAATTCAATAAATCACCCTTTTATTGAAAACACCCTTTAACCAATTTCCATGACAAAAAAATTTCAATAAAACATCCTTTTTATTTATAACCATTTCCCATCAACCATTTTCACAAATCAAACTCAGCAACCCATTTTAAAATCTCCATTTTAAAATCCACAACAAGAAACACTTCACCACAGAACCCAGATTTCCCCAAAAATCCCTAAAACATCACCCAAGGTATTTCTAACCTATTTTTTACATCAATACACAATTAATTTCATTCCAACCAAATTAATTGTACCAAAACCATTAGCTCTAACCAAGTGGAGTCGAGAGAGAAATTACCTACCTTTAGGGTTCCCATGAAATCGTGCCACAAGCAATCGCACCTCAAATCCAGCAAACACACCACTGAAACCTCTCTAGATCTCCATCCCTAACATTCACAAGACTTAAAATTAACATCCAAGGAAACCACAACCATAGATCTACACACAACGGGTGTAGATCAAGAAAACCGAGAGAGAAAGAGAAGTAGATCTAGAGGAATACACAAGGAACTCAAGAGGAGAGACATACACAAAAGAAACTACCTTAAATCCACCGTGAAACCTCTTCAAAGCACTTCCAAAAATAGTGGGAGATCACATTCAACACCTGAGAACCCCAAATCCTGACTGATGCTCGAGTGGAAGAGGATTTGGATCGGAATAAGGCAAGCCCGAGTGAACCTAGTTTTTTAAACCCTATTTTTAAGTGGTCATAAGGTTAGCCCGCACGGTTTGGAAAATTGTGCGCTAACCGTGTGCACGCTACTACCTCGAGAGGATGGGTATATATAGTTTCCTCGCATGGTTTGAAAATCTTTGTGTAGGCCATACGAAGCCTAATGTCTCCGCTACATGGTTTCTTAGAGACCCCACACAGTTTCCCCTAACTGTGCTCAAACTGTGCTCCTTTTGAAAAGCCTTTATACTTATTCAAAACCATTCAAAACTCACACAACCTCTTCCCAAACAATCTCATGCACATTAAAAACATCAAAAGGAAGAAAAAGGATATATAATTCAAACCGGGTGTGCTATATCTACACAACACCTTGACAATGTGAGTGGTCTTGTTTCGAAGAATTTTCTCTGACCGATCTAGAATTTCAGAAGGTTGTTATTCAAAAGAATGATCTTCCTCAAGTGGTATGACCTCTAAGTTAAGTATATGTGAGTGGTCTGGTATGTATTTATGCTAGAGAGTTACATGAGACACATCATAGAATTCATGGATATTTGGAGGATGTTTCATGCAATATTCTACAATCCTGATTTCATCAATAATTCTAATGGGATTGATATACTTAGGGCATTGTTTCTATTTATTTTCAAACCTCATAGCCTTCATCTAGGGAGAGATTCAAAGAAACACTTTTTTACTATCTCTAATTCATAAATAATTCCACAGGTGATCATCATAACTTTTCTATAAACTTTGTACTGCCTTTCTATGAAAATGAATGGTTCTAACCTTCTCTGCCATTTAGTTAGAAATATCAGGTCCCAATATCTTTTTTTCTCTAACTTCAACCCAAAAAATTGGTGATCTACATTTCCACCCATAGAGGGATTCATAAGGTGCCATATGAATTAATGAGTTAAATTTATTATTCTGTGAAAAATATACAAGAGTAAGGGGTTGATCCCAACCACTTTGAAATTGAGATAATAAGGTCTCAACATATCCTCTAGGGTTAGAATTACTCTTTTAGAAAGTCCATCTTTAAAAATATGATGTGTAAGGATGAAACATAATCCCATATCAGGTGATTTATAAATACATCACTAGATATCATAGTTAAACCTTTGATTTTAACATAATATAATGTAATTTGTTACTTTGTGAAACTTTACCACTTCTTTAATGTATATCCTGTAAATTTTATCTAGAGAGAATTCTTTTATGATAGCGATGAAGTGTACTTACATTGTAAGGAGATCAACTACCACCCATATAGGATTAATCTATTTAGAGGTTTTGGGTTGTCTAATGACAATATGCATAGTGATGTTCCTGCATTTTAATTATGGAATAGGTAATAGATGTAACAACCCCTTTTAATTTTTTCGTTCAAACTTAACTTGTTGGTATACCAAACACTGAGTTACAAATTCTGTTTTATCTCTATTCCTGTCATCCCACTAGAAATATTCTTTCAAATCCTTATAAAACTTCATTCTTATAGGATTAATAATGATTGAAGAACTATGAGCTTCCTCTAGAAACTCCTTCATATAATCTGGTTTGGAAAGAACACATACACAGTTCTTAAACCTTATAATTCCATCTTGATCAAGGTTAAACAAAGGAAAATTTCTATCATTATTTTACAGCTCTACACCATCCTTCTATTCCTCATTAATCATCATATGGTCAAAGGGATAATCATTCATCTGGGAAAGATAAGAATTTCACCTTCTATTTGAATTTCTGGATCCTTCCATTGAATATTGAGAAATATTGGATCTTTTGTGATCCTCATCATGGATAATCTAGAATTATCCTTTCTAATAAATACATAAACCAAATTGTTCTCCTTCTCATGGTGGTAATGTATTGAATAGTCACAATTATATATCAACTCGAACAATATTCCCTAGAACATGTTCAACTCATTATGTGTGAATATATTTTTCAGACTATTATGATCGGTATATATATCACAATATTTTTCATAAAGATAATTCCACCATTTCATTAATGAAAAAATTACCACTATAAATTCAAAACAATGAGTTGGGTAATTTTTATCATAAATCATCAACTTCCACAAGGTATAAGTGATATCCATGTTATTCTATATTAGCACCCATCTCAATCCCTTCTACATGAATATATAATGATTACAAACCCTTCTGTATTACAAGGTTATGTATGAATAGGTTCACATACCAACCTTTTATGTATATCCTTGAAATATATCTCACATTCATCTATCAATATGAACATCGCACACATCCATGTTTTCTTGGTCAAAGGATTAGATTGTTGTGAGAAAATCTCCACAAACCATTGATAGTATCTAGATAAACTAAGAATGATATGGATCTCAATCACTATGGTTAGTCTAGGTCAGCATTATATAGATTTAATCATTTATGGATCTACTAAAATACCATCTCTTAAGGTCATGTGACCCAAAAATGAAACCTTTTTCTGATAAAATTCACAATTTGAAATTTTTTCATATGGTTTATTATTCCTTAGTGTCTTTAATAGAATTCTAATTTGTATTTCATGCTCATCATTAATTTTTGAATATAGATAAATATCATCAATAAAGGCTACCACGAACTGGTCATAGTGATCTCTAAAGACTGTATTAATCAAATCCATGAAGATAGAAGGGAAATTAATAAGAACAAAACTCATCAATATATATTCATATTTTCTATACCTTTTATGTAATGTCGTCTTGGGTATATCCTCCTTCTAGACCCTCAACATATAATATCCATAAGAAAGGTAAATTTAGAAAAATTCTTGATCTCCATATAGTTGATTAATAATGTGATCAATAAAGGGATGATGATACATTCTCTTGATTTTAATCTTGCTCAATTCCTGATAATCAATGAAAATTCACATTGATCTATCAATCTTTAAAAAACAAATAGGTGGTCCCCAATGAGACAAAAATGGATGAATGAATAACTTATTTAGGTTCTCATGTAGTTCTTCTTAAATTATGGAAACTCAATTGAGGACATTCTATATAGAGTCTTTGAATTTATTGTAGAACTAGGTATGAATTCTATTTAGAACTCAACATCTCATTTTGGTGGAAGGATAGGATACTCTTCCAGATAAACATCTAAAAATTATTACAAAATAAGAATATCATCAATGTTAATTCTCTCCACAAACATTTGAGATAAACAACCCTTCTAAATGGTAATTAAGACCCATACATTATATGTAATCTCTATATTAAGTTTATTATTATCGTCGCATTGATGAATTATCATAGGAGTGTTTGAAATATAAAATGTAAATTCCTTTCCTCAATAATTCATATGGTATTTATGTAAAGAAATCAAATCCAAACCAAAATGAAAAAAAATTCAACCAAAGGAATAATGAAAATATTTGAAGGAAGCAGATTCCCACAAACATCAATGGGAGTGGAATCCCATACCTACGATCTAATCATCGTACCATTAGGGGTATTCACTACTAACTCCATATCAAATTGTTTGGTGAAATCTTAAATCCCTTATAAAATTCTTTATATATGAAAGGGTGGATAGATCTAAAAGGAAATAATACATTAGTAGTTATATAGTGGAAAATATGTGTACCTTCACCACATCATTGATTTACCCCTTATCAAAAATAGATATTATAAGATATTTATCTTTTTCCTACAGCTTAATTGGTTACTAATGTCTATCATCATCACCAGAACTTGGGTTTGGGCACTAGTTAGCATAATTCTCATTCTCAATAAAAATGTAGCACTAAAGTGTAGGAGGTAAAATCTATTCCACCATTTCATTATTCTCAAAGTTAGCTAAATTTTTCCCATCACATTTGATATCATAGGACTGTTGGTCTTCCCATCCACACTAAAAATATTTATTAGGCCCCTTAAGGATATTTCCTCTATGCTTATTACAACACATTGAACATAATTGAAATCTCATTTTCCACTCTTCGTGGTTTTCCGATTTTCCTTTAACTCTATATTCATTTTATTTTAAAAAATATGATATTCATACATGACTCTAACCTTACATTCAACATTGATTGCACAAAACAAAATCTCTTCATGGCTACTAAAGTCTCTACATTCAAATTCCATTTTGATACATAGATTAATGAAATTGAATTACCTATCAAATTTACTTTTGGGTTGGATGATAATTCATGAATCGTACCATTCATGTCTAGTGAAATTAGACTCATAGTTACCAACAGAATCATCATCGCATGGAATCAACTTAATGAACTATTTATCCATCTTTCTACAAAGAATCTGAGTAAAATACTTATTGAAAAATAAGTTATTGAACTCATCCAAACCTATGGAATCAATTTCATCATGTGGCCTCATATTATTGATTAAATCCCACTACTAGTCTGTTTCAACTTCTAACCGATAAAAAGAAAGAATGACATTCCCATGATCGAGTCATTATATAATAGAGAATATATTTTTAGTAGTACTGATCCATTGTTCTAAAAAAATAGGATCAGATGAAACTCTAAAATATGGGGGAAATTTCCTCATAAAATATTTAAATGAATAGTGTTCCCACATTTTCTCATTAGGGAGTCTACCATGACTCATAGCTTGAGAATATTTTGTGATCATAACATTGAGATTTTTTTATTCTATCTCCCACAACATTTGGTTTCTTGTTAGTACAATCATAGCAATGTACATCACAATCTCCATTAATGGTGTTCCTTCAGGATCCATACATAGACTAAAAAATATACATATAGTATGAAACATTTAGCATATTTTGGAACAACAAAATCATGAAAATTCACTTATAGGATGTCTAAATTATGAAAATTTCCTTAATCTAAGAAATCTTATGTTTATCCTTGGTTATTCATAGCCAAAATGTAATTAAATACTTCAGGATGGTTTTTGAAAAGTTTGTGAATTTACAAAGTATATCTCATAGGAGTTTTAAACCAATTCTATAGGAAGGCCCGTTGTCATGTACCATATTACCCCGAGTCAAGCCTGAGACATCTTGTTAGAGTTTTTACCCCTATGTATATCTGTTCCAAAGCCACATCCACTTATAATATATTGACATGGATGTGTTTATAGGAATCCACTCACCTCATCCTTTACCAAAATTATATGGCATTTTTTTATAATGTTTCTTATCCTAAGAATTATCCATAGACATGTCCTTAGGAATCTAAATATGGTTATTTAATTCTAGATTCTAAAGGGTAACTAAACCGTTTCTTTTAAACCATCTATAATGACCCTCACTTTTTATACAGTAATATTACATCAATTTTATGGAATACTTATTACATTACACAAAAAAATGTCCAAATATAATATTAGTAAAGTCTTTTAAGGTAAATGGAATCATAAAAACTAGTGCATAAATGAGCTACATTATATCCCATTACATTCTTTTTGAATAACACATTTCTTAAACACATAAAAATAATACATATTTACATAGACTAAGGATGAAAACATAAAAAAGGTGTGATCTCAGATTCTCAGTAATGTTAATAAAGGGAGAAATGTAAGAATAAACATTGGATTAGGGGTATGAGAACATGATCATGAAAATAAAAGATCATACACTCTATATCAATGATCACAAACATGAATCATGGAAAAATTATTAGAAGCTCATAAGACAAGAATCATTATGAAATAACGAACATAATCCATGAAATCATTATATAGGAATAAAAAATGGAATTTTTTAAAACATATAATCATATAATATGACTTCCATTGTATCCAAGGAATCACTACTAAGACTATCATAGTAACACAGGTTCACTCCCCATTCCTTCGGGGTAGTCATGGTTCACAATACTACAATCTTAGAAGCATGAGTTCACTCCTCATATCATCTTTGTAGTCACGGTTCAATCCCGTGGGGGTTATAGTATCCAAGGATTAATATAAACACCATGTTAGTCTATATAATAATATATAAAACCTTTCCCAATGCATTGGAGGGAGATATAGGTCTCACCCTTCTCACACTGATATCATACATACATGTGCCAAAAAATCAAAAACAATCATTGTTTAACCCATTAAATTAAATGGGTATCATAAACTAGTAACCTTATCTTAACCTATGAATAAGATAAAGGTTCCATAATCATTTCATAAAAATCATATTACATGAAAATAATTGGGTTTCAAAATCATTTAACCAGTGAATGAGAAACATGTTTCATAATAATCATGCCATAAAAATATAATAAATTAATGGAAAAGGAATGAATGTGATCATTGAATAATTTCCCTAGAAATTCATGAATTACACTAATAGAAGTTTCCTTACACTAGAAATAAATTTTATAGATCATTTAGAATCATTTCTTGAGGAAATATCTTCTCTTCTTTTTTAAAAAATATTTTTAAAACATAAAACCTTTTGACAATGGTTTCATTGAAATTGCGTATGAGAACTTATAAAAAAAATTTAAAATAATTAAACATTTTGAAATTCAATTTTACTTGAATATTATATTCATGGATCATTTGAATCCTTTTTTAAAATATTTTTTTTCAATAAAACAAGTTTCTATCGAAGAGAGAGATACAACATGGTTTTTCTTGAAATCATTTTCATAATTATATTAAGTAATAAAGGGTGGGAAAATGGTACTAATATATGTAGACATATAGAATAATACAAGGATAAGTAGACTCAAGAGTTTTCTTGAAATATGGATCATAATATTTCATCAATGTATGCATAAACATAAGAAATCCTAAAAATTTATAAGATTGTTTCAATACACTCTTATAACATGGGGACATGGGATCATTTTCTCTATGTATGAAAAGAAAATTACAAGAACCATAAAATAAAATAAATATTAGATTCATGATATAACATGTAATCTGTAAGTATATACACCACAAAAAAGAATTTACGTGCATAGCAAAACATGAGACACGATGAAATATAATTTATACAAAACTATCTTACATATTTGGTAACTTTTGAAACATAAACCCCATGAAATAAATATAATAATGTGGATACTTAAATACCGATAAATTTAATTATAAGATTCATTTAATAAATTTATATATAACACATACACCATACAAAATAATTTTGTGGCGAATAAGTCATGAATCTCATGGAAATAAATGTCAAAAGAAAGTCCCTTACCTTTTGACTTCACTTTCATCATACTCGTTCAGACCTACTATATAATAAATATAAATTATATATATATATATTTTTATATCAAAGGACCATATTAATATATCTAATATCATATTTTTTTGATTATGACTTTATATTAACCACATGTTAACAATTCTATGTTAAGGATTTATATCAGGTAATATTCACGTTATTCTTTGCATGTGTCTTAATTTGTTATATCCTTGGTCCTTATACTTATATAATTATTTATAGAATATAAAACATGATAAAAATATCATTTATATTAATTATATTTGTATTTTAATAATATATAGGTTATATAATCATGAAATAGAACACACTTTTTATTGATATGTAAGTCATACATGTACTTTAATGTTGTTTCCATATTTATTGTCATATTAAATGAAATAATGAAAATGACATATATAAGTATATATATATATCATTATTAAGGTATAATTATTATATCATATATATCATATAATTTTTTTAAACATACCATTAATACATTTCATGTTGTGTGTGAATGAATCACATCGCTTTGTGGGGTGGTATTTTACACTTCCTTGAACAAAATTATCATATTTACACCAGATGAATAGAATAAAGGTATGCTCTGATTAAAAAATACATAAGAGTAATGTCATTATAAATATCATATGTATCTTATATAAATATAATTTCCATCATAATTTAAACCATTAGAGGTGGTAAAGGAAAAATTAACAATGATCATTTCATGAGGATGTAGTTCATCATACACGTAAATAGTATGTTTATTATTTTTATCTTTTGTTAGATTCAATAATGTGTTTCATTGAAATCATGCATTACATGAAAGACTGAGTTTTACCAAATAAAAAAATACTACTAATAATATTATTTATTATTATTGTAATCTTATATCCATTGTAATGGTGGGTATGAATATGATTAATTAAATTATGAAAGTATAAATTTCACTCAGTTATATTGTTTATATTTTTAATATATATAACAACTAAACTCATTTAAATGAAAAATAATTTTTTTTGGAAAACTGTATTTTCTTATAAGATGGTATAACCAAACATCAAACGAAAAAATTAAAATTAATTATTACCATTTTATTAAATTTATATAAAAAAATATAAATTATTTTTTAAAGGGGAATACCAAAAATTTCATAGGGAATTTTTTTTGAGAAATTTCATTTTTTTATGAGTACTGTAAAATATAATATTTTAATTTAAAATTAATTTTTTCTTTGAAAAATTTATAATTTTAAATTTTAATTTGAATTGTCTTTAAAATAAAATTAGTTAAATTTATTATCATAAAATAAAATTCATTTCTTTGGAATTATTTTAATATTGAATTTATACTGACTCAAACATAATTTTTTCATTATCAAAAACAATTTTTCAGCAAGAGTGAGAAACCCCAAGTTCACCCGAAACAAGAACTGAAGGAGAAAAATATTTCTTAAAATATAACATGATAATATTATAATTCTTATCCCAAATAAGTTTCTAGGAAATATAGGTTACCAATGTTTCTGGATCATCCATTATAAGGTATTCAAAAAGAATAACCACCTAGTCCCACACCTGTTTGTAGTTCTCTTGGCCAATGATCTCTTCATTAAAGAATCTTACAAAAATAATGTTCTTATTGTTAATACAATAGCTTTGTTATCTATTAGTATCCAAAATAATAGTCATTTCTCATCATCTTACCAACATCTTCTAAAGGGTCATTTATCATAAGTAATTCATCTTCCCTATCTGCTTAGGAATATAATAGAAGCTCTATAGGTTTCATAGCTTCAACAACTATCTCTTGTAGGTCATAAATAATTGGAGATGCTCTGTAGTCCATATCCTATAATTGAACAGAATTTCTAGCAATATTAGTATCACCATCATTCATCATGGATTTCTAATTTTTGGCAGAACATGTCTATATTGGGAGTGGAAAATATGAGTAATCCCTTCAGAAATTTTTACTAACATGTTGAACCTTAGTCATCCTCAAACATCATAGGTCCATATCATAAAATCATTGAGCACTAACTCCTGAGAAAAGACCAGATGACTCATCACCTAACTTATCCCTGGGTAAACCCTTCTCCTCATTTGGTATTTATGCATAGTCTTCCTTCAGGGCATTCCCTTCATTTCCCAATCCCGAAAACTAGCTACCCAAATTAATATCTAGAAACTCACTCAATTGAATTCTCCAATTCTCTTAGAAACCCTCTATTCCAGTGTTACCAATTCAGGTAATAAAAAACTCTGCAAAGGTTGAATTATTAAGGGACTTTTCACTCACCTCATCATCCTATATTTTTTCAAATTTTAATTTAAAACCACGATCAGACACACCTTTTTATGTCTCAAATGTTATCGGGACTAGAACACATGTAGTAGTAGAATTATCCACAACAGGTTCCACTTTTCCTGAAGAAACATGCAAAACATGGTTAATAATACCGAGGTCTTCCCTCAGTAGACTAAAAATATCAGGAAAAAACTGGTTATCCTATTAATAATTAGGATAAACATCTTGTACCAAAGATGGTATGGAACCTATATCCAGATGGATCTTTCTGTCCAAACACCCAACAGACCCTTGTCCCTTGCGAGTAGCTTCCAAATCCATTACCCAAAAATGTTAGATATTCATGAATCCACTTATGCGAGTTTAATTATTCAATATGGGTTCTATATTTTGAATAATCATAATTTAAAATGTCTAATATTTTCATCATAATTTTCACCAAAATTATTTTTGAAAATAGAAAATTTTAATCACATTGATTAAGATAAAAACAAACCTAAATAGTTGTTAAACCTAGAATATATGGTGTAAAATGACCTACCATCTTGTACAACACCCATTTTATGGGCGTAATTCGACCTTTAAAGCCTTATGATCAATTTTTATGAGCTACTATGAATATATTTCTAGATAGTGATATATATAATAAGTTAATTATGTAAAATTGAAAAAGTAACCTTTCATGCCTTTAGTATTTATAAAGCATTGGGATTGGGAACAAAACATCATATGTTTAGATATAAACATTACATTCAAAGGTAAATGATTATTTTATCATTATAATAGATTTAATTTTTATTATAAATTAACTAATTACATTAAATTATTATGAAGCACTATCAAAAGAATTTTTTAGTAAATAATTATGTAAATTAAACAAAAAAACAAAAAGTGATGTAAATTGAATGATTTACTATGTGAAATAAATTTTTTAGATGAGTTAATCATTTTATAATTGTATAAAAATAATAAATTTTAATTCTTTCATTATATTTAAATTTTTTAATTCCAATTAAATTAATAATGTTACAATTGACAGTAATGTTATTTTATAGTAATTCTATTTTATTAGCTGATAATAATTATTAAAAATCCCATATTCTTGAAAGTTATTTTAAAATTTGAATAAATATAAAATATGGTCTATTAATGGACCAATTGATCTTTTATAAGGAAAAAATTATCCACTAAATAGTACAAGAAATTTTTTTCATGGTTAGAGTTAATGTAATGTTTTCCCACTTTAAATGTTATTTTGTGAAAATTAATTTATAGTACAAATTAGATTTTAATTTTATTAATTATATGTAATATTTTGAGGTAGTGGGTATAAATTTTATAATATTTCCTACATTATTATATTATTAAGAGATAAATTACCTAGATTAGATAACTAGTTACCATTGTAAAAATCTAACATGGTAAATGGAGGGAAACATAAAATTTAAGGAAGAACCCTATGTAAGAAATTTTCTTTTTCTATGTGGTAGAGGAGTTTATCAACCTAATTAAACATAAAATCTATTATTATTCCATTTTAGCAACACTATATTAGAGAGATATCCAAATATTGAACAATTTTTCAAAATTACAAAAAATGCCACTCCTCCTCAACTTCAAAAGGGCACTCACTCCCCCACATTCTTCACACTCAAAAACTAGTTTGTTTTAGTCATGACCTGCCGAAATCACTTTTCAAAATACTAAACCTCATCTTGGAATAATTTTTTGGATAGAAATATTAACTTTTTTATATTTAGAGAAAAAATAATGAAGATACCTAAAGAAGAGTAAATGTTCTTTAATAAAAATATTGTAACGCCCCGACCCCAGTTACCCAGAGTCGGTTCTTTAATTACAAAACATTGGCATGATCACAAGAAAGATCAGATCTCGAAAGACCGATTGGTTTAGTAGCCTTGGAAACACTAGATATATTCATAAGTTTTACATTACATCATCAAAATAAAAAAAACTACTACAACAACATATTGTCTCCATAGTCCACACTATTAACCCCTCATAATATCCCTGCAAGTCATTCATAATTTACTTCTTCACATCCTGAGAAAATAAAACATAGAAAAGGGGTGAGCTCAAATGCCCAGTAAGGATAACAATATAGCGGAAACTTTCATAAATAATAATAAACATTTAAGGAAATGTATAACTAAAACAAAAGCCTTTTAAACTTTAACATCAACATAGTATGGCATAAATAAAATGAAATAATTCCATTTACTTATTCACATGGATATTCTACTAATCGAATAATCACATGCAATATCAATAACCACTTTCATAATGATGGAATGCATAATGCCAGACTATCATAACCACATAGCCAAGGCTTCGTGCCAAGACTACAAATAAGATTTTGCCAAGGCCTTATGCCAAGACACTAGTTTTTCTCATGAGACCTACCGATGCATCGAGGAGCTATAGCGGGCTCCACTCGTCACATATTAAGTCCAATGCATTCCCATATGAAAAGGTTTAAACATAACATAAACATTAATATTAAAACTAGCATATGAAATGTCAATACTTTCACCATAAACCATGAATGGTATATATAAAAATTGCACATCCACAGTCAAACATATCACAAAACCTTCAATACAATATAAAAGTTTTTTATCATAATATATCATCCTCAAATAAGCATAAAATCCATTAAAGGTTGTTGACATAGATGAAATGAAAACTATTTTTAAAGAAATATCTCTTTCTATTTTGAAATAATTTAAGATACATATATTTATTAAATAAAACATTTTCTTTGAAAATATTCTTATAAGCTTGTATGGGAAGCTTTGACGATTTTATAACGGCGGAAAATAACCGCACCCGCCGTATATGTTAAAAAAACATTCTTATCGTAATTCTGTCGAAAAGGTTAAAAAGAACCTTGTTTGGAAAACGACGGAAAGATTCCCTCATAAACATCTTATAAAAAGA
Source organism: Viscum album (assembly GCA_963277665.1). Taxonomy (NCBI): domain Eukaryota; kingdom Viridiplantae; phylum Streptophyta; class Magnoliopsida; order Santalales; family Viscaceae; genus Viscum; species Viscum album. The sequence goes on from OY728157.1 coordinate 476,761,022, forward strand.
CAAACAAGGGTATAAATGACTTTAACCCATATTCTTTTAAATATTAAAAATGTTTTGAAATACATTTTTAAGAAACATGGACGTGGATGATAACGAGATCCCAGTAGATTATTACGTATAAACAACCTCGGATAATGAAGAGATTGTGAAATAACCCTTACCTTGTACTTTTCCTTGGTTGGGGTAGGTTAAACTCCTGTATAATGGTGAAATAATTGTTATTAAATTATAAAAGAATCATATACATTAATATGATATAATATATGATCTTTTAATTTTGATTTGATAATAATATCTTAGTATTATCGTTGTTTCGGGTGTTAACTTACTTGTTTTATTTTATATGTTTTGTTACGTAAGCCATGTTTTTAATGGATAGGTTGTATATTATTCATATCCAGAATGATATCAAGTCCTTAAACATCATTTTTAAATCATCAAATGAAAATTATACTTGAATGGATACGATGGAGAATGAATCTTATCGCGTTTGTGGAGACGGTAGTCCGTACGTACGCACGAGTGACAATAACATTCTTTTGATATTAAAATAATATATAAATGGATGTTATATCATATATACAAAATAATTAAATATATATTTATTATTTACATGAGTTGCACATCATTATTATACCCATCCAAATAATAATATATTGAATAACAATTACACCACGACGTGGAGACGGTAAGCCGTACGTACGCACGTATGGTGACATGTTATTCAAAGGGTTGATAGAATAATGAATATGGTTGTACCATATTTATAATAACATCACAGTATATGTTAGATACTGGAGTTATTATTTTAGAATGGTAAGAACAAAGAAAGAAGATGTGGAAGAAGAAAGGAACTTGAAAAGGGGTGGTGAAAACATTACCTCTTCTTCGGGTTCTTCCTTTTGATTTGATCAAAAGGGCTCCTTAGGTTGGATTTCTGATCAAAATAAGGCCTCTAGTTTGTAGTGAGGGAAGTTTGGAGAGTATTTGGGCAGAGTTTGGCCAAGCCAAGTGGCTTGAGAGGTGTGAGGAATGAGTAGAAGTGGTCTCCTTTTATAAGGGAGAGGAGGGGATCTATAGGAAAGAGTGAAAGTATTACTTTATAATATAATTAAATTCGGTTTATAATGGTCCAAAAATAATTTAGGTCTAAGATAAGATGACTAATATTCTAAATAACATCAACCAATAAGAATTGGACAGGTTTTAGATAATATTTTAATCATTATAATCCTATTTATTTAAATGATTTATTAATGAGGTAAACATTGCATCGTTATTGTGTCAGTAATAATTTAAATTATTTGATGTCTAAAAATTATAAATAAAATATCATTATGTAAGAAATCGTTTTAGCTTTCTAATGAATATTTATAATCGAAAATCCAACATGTATAACCCTATGTAAAAATTGTTCTTCTAAAAGATGTAAGCTTATGCCATTTTTATTTTTATTTTAACTTTATTAATATAATGTGTCCCTACCACATACAAGTGGCTCTAAGGGGTCCCCAAATCTACCCAAGGATGCCCATGGTCGGGTATGTGTCCACCAATAAGGTTAGGACACGTTTTTGGGTAATTGTTTATTATTATAATATTATTTTTTAACCCTTATTTACCGGATTTACCCTTTAACCATGGTAAATAAAATATTTACTGCAGTAATTATTCAAAATGTGTAAAAATAAAAGTTACCTATTTACATAATTTGGACATCCTGATTCCAAATATGTAATCCATTTTTCCAAATTCAAAACATAGAAGTGGCATAAATTAATTTAAAATTAATTCCCGTTGTTAAAATAAAAAGCGTGTTTTTAAGAGATAATAACTATCATAAGATTGACACTTGTTTATGTCTGGTTTAATTGTGAAATTATGTCCAATGACAAACAGCAAATTAAATTGTAAAAATATATTCTAAATATAATTTAAAACCACTCAAATTCATAATTTATCAATATTAATTATTTTGATTAAAAAAGTTGATTTTAATTAAAATTTAGTAATTTTCACTATTCATCAAAATATAAAAGTTATCCGAAAAGTACCAAAATTTCACCCTAGGCTAATTTCAATATTCCATATCCAAAAATGAAGTCCATTTTGAAATATAAAATATATATTATTTCAAAAAGTAGGTATTACTATTCACAATGGCTAGTTTAATTAGTTGTGGTGTGTGTTAGAACTCGAGGTTGCGTACAACACACGCTATCGCATTATTCGAAGGGAAATGTACCATGGAAGCTTGGGGTGTTACATTCTCCCCTCCTTCAAATAATTGTGTCCTCGCAATTTCTAGGGTATTACTGCATAAAAAGACTCGGGTGGTTCTTCATCATATGTTCCTCGGGTTCCCACATTGCCTCTTCCATCTTATGATTTCTCCACAAAAATTTTACCAGACGCGTCGTCCGGTTTCTCAGTACTTGTTCTCTTGTATCAAGAATCCTGACTGTCTCTTCACAATAAGACAGATCGAGTTCCAGTTCTAATTCTTCATAGGTGAGTACATGCGTTGGGTCAGGCATGTATTTTTTCAACAGAGATACGTGGAACACATCGTGAACTTTGGAGAGACTTGGAGGCAATGCCAATCGGTAAGCTACAGCCCCAATTCGTTCTAGAATTTCGAAAGTCCGATGTACCTGGGACTGAATTTACCTTTCTTACCAAAACGTATGACTCCCTTCCATGGAGATACCTTCAGGAAAACATGATCACCGACTTGAAATTCCAAATCCTTCCTTCGATTATCGGCATAGCTCTTCTGCCTACTTCGAGCTGCTTTGATGTGATTTTGGATTACCTTCACCTTTTCCACCGTTTCCTCCACCCGTTCTGGGCCTACAAGTTTTCTTTCACCAACCTCATCCCAACAGGTTGGTGTACGACATATCATTCCATATAACGCTTCATATGGTGCCATCTGAATACTCGAATGGAAGCTATTGTTATAGGAAAATTCTACCAGTGGTAAATATTTATCCCACATACCCTGAAAGTCAAGTGAGAAAGATCTCAACATGTCTTCTAAGGTCTGAATAGTCCGTTCTGATTGTCCATCTGTCTGAGGGTGGTAAGCAGTGCTCAAATGAAGTTCAGTATCCAAGGATTTCTGAAGACTTTTCCAAAATCTTGAAGTAAAACGGGGATCACGATCAGAAACAATTGATAAGGGTACTCCATGAAGTCTCACAACTTAATTAATATATAGTATTTCTAGACGTTCTAGGGGTAGATCTTCTCTTATAGCAAGAAAATGTGCTGATTTGGTAAGGCGATCAACAATAACCCATATTTCATCATTCCTTCTAGGAGTCTTTGGTAGCCCCATGACAAAATCCATCGTAATATTGTCCCATTTCCACTCCGGTATGGGAAGAGGTTGCATGACTCCTCCAGGATGTTGCCTTCCAGCTTTCACTTGTGGAAAAACCATACATCTTAACACAAAATCAAAAATCTCCCTCTTCATGTTGTCCCACCAAAAATGTTCGTTCAAATCTCTATACATTTTGGTGCTCCCAGGGTGTATAGAGAAATTGGAACTATGAGCATCATCCAACAATTCCCTTTTTAGATCAGGTAAATCGGGAACACAAAGTCCCTTCCCGAATTTCAAAATTCCACCTTCATACACAAAGTCTCTCAATCTCCCATCATTCACAGCTTTAATCTTCTTTTGGAATTCTTCATCATCGGTCTGAGAACTCTTAATCCTTTCTAGTAAAGATGGTTTGGAAACCATTAGAAAAAGCATTGATGTTTCACCTTCCCTGGTTATTCCCATGTCCATCTTCACTAGATCCATGAAAATTGGATCCCTTTCAATTCTCATATTGTTCAAAACTCCATGGTCTTTTCTACTCAAAGCATCTGCCACCTTGTTTGCCTTCCCCGGGTGGTAGTGTATCGTACAATCATAATCCTTGAGTAATTCAAGCCATATCCTTTGCCTCATGTTGAGTTCTTTTTGTGAGAAAATATACTTCAAACTCTTGTGATCAGTATAAATCTCACATTTTTCACCATAGAGGTAGTGTCTCCATATCTTCAAAGCAAAGATCAAAGCTGCTAACTCATGATCATGAGTAGGATAGTTTTGTTCGTGAATTTTCAACTGTCGTCATGCATAGGCAATAACTCTATCATTCTGCATAAGGACACAGCCAAGTCCTTTCTTTGATGCATCACTATAAATAACGAACCCATCATTCCCCGATGGTAGAGTCAATATAGAAGCATTGACTAATCTTCTCTTCAGTTCTTCGAAACATTCTTCACACTCTTTTGTCCAAACAAATTTAACCCCTTTACGTGTGAGCTTCGTTAATGGTTTAGCCAATCGGGCAAAATTCTGGACGAAACGTCGATAATAACCTGCCAAACCAATAAAACTACGTACCTCAGTTATACTCGTAGGTGCTGGCCATTCATGGATTGCCTTGGTCTTAGAAGGATCAACAGAGATTCCATCTTTAGAGACAATATGGCCAAGAAAAGAATTATTCTGAAGCCAGAATTCACACTTGCTAAACTTCCCATATAATTCATGCCTCCTCAGAGTCTTCAAGATAATGCGCAAGTGATTTTCATGATCTTCGTAGGTTTTGGAGTATACCAAGATATCATCTATAAATACCACCACAAATTCATCCAGATACTCCTTGAAAACTCTATTTATCAGATCCATGAATACAGAGGGTGCATTAGTCAATCCAAACGGCATTACGGTAAACTCCTAATGCCCGTACCTGGTTCGAAATGCTGTCTTCGGAATGTCTTCCTTCTTCACACACAACTGATGGTATCCAGATCGAAGGTCAATCTTTGAAAAGTATTGAGCTCCATGTAGTTGGTCAAATAAATCATCAATACGAGGTAGGGGATACTTGTTCTTTATCGTTATAGCATTGATCTCCCTGTAGTCGATACATAACCTCATAGATCCATCTTTCTTTTTAACAAAAAGAATAGGGGATCCCCATGGAGAAACACTTGGGCGAATAAATCCCTTATTAATCAATTCCTCTAGTTGTTTCTTTAGATCGACTAATTCTACAGTGGCCATTCTATAAGGGGTCTTCGATATAGGCCTTGATCCAGGAATCAAATAAATGGAAAACTCAACTTCTCGTTCTGGAGGATGTCCAGGTAAATCTTCTGGAAATACATCTACAAATTCTTTCACAACAGGTAAATCCTCTATTTGAACATTCCTTTCCTCACCGATAGTTATTTCATTCTCTTCCTCCCCAATAATTGAATTAAGTTGAGCTACTGGGGGTGGATCTAAATAAGAATTAAGTGGTGAAGATTCTACTCTAAAAATAAGGTGTTCCTTATCATTATCATCAAGAATCGTAACCTCTTTCTTCTTACAATAAATCTTTGCATCATAGTCCGAAAGCCAGTCCATACTGATGATTATATCAAACTCAATCATAGGTATGACGATGAGATCAGCAGATAAAGAAAATTTATGTGCTCTAATGGGGACTGATTCACAAAACTTTTTTGCAATGATACTTCCATTAGGAGTTTTAAATGACAACTCCCTTATTAAATCAAATTGGTAATATCTAATTTTCTTAGAAAACTGGGAAGATATGAAATAATGCGATGATCCAGAATCAAATAATGCATTTTCTAAACTTGAGGAAACTATTAAATTACCTTCCACCACGTCTTTCGGAGCTTCTACCTCAGCAGTAGTGATAGCATAAGCCTGGCCTTGATCCCTTGGCCTTTTCTGAGGTAAGTTCTCCTGCCGCTTAGGACATTAATTTTCATAATGCCCCATCTCCCTACAATTGTAGCACTGAACTTTGGTAGCTTCCTTCTTCCCCTTGCAATCACGAGCTTGGTGGCCTTTTTCACCACACTTGTAACAGACTCCCATTCCCTTCAAGAAAGTACCAGGTTGTTTCTTCCCGCATTTACCACAGGATGGATATTCAAACTTTCCCTTCTTCCCCTTATTTCCATTCCCAGATTGATCAGCAGGTCTCTTCTTCTCTTTCTTTTCTTTAAAGTCATAAGACTTAGAGAATTCCTTTTCGGTCTTGATAGCACATGAGACAATGTCTTCGTACGATGAAAAGGATTTTGAGACTAATGCTCGACGGAGAAATGGTTTTAACCCATCAAATAAATGATCAATCTTACTTCTTTGGTTACGTATATAATCACCAGCGTACCTTGCTAACCTTGTAAAGTTAGCCTCATACTTTGCGACATTCTCATCCTCCTTCTATCTCAGACTTAGAAATTGCCTTTCCATATCTGCTCGATGGTCGCGAGGGAAGTATTTTTGTAAAAAAAGATCTTTGAACTCCCTCCATTCCATATTTGATACTTCATCATCTTCCTTCATGTTTTGAATCAATGACCACCATTAATCAGCATCTCCAGTGAGGCGGTAAACTGCCATGATAACTTTTTCCCTTTCACTGCTCCCCAAAGCCTGAAATATTTTTTCTAGGGAATTTATCCATTGCTCAGCTACTAAGGTATTTGTACTCCCATTGAACGTTGGTGGTTGTCTCCTCATGAATCGATCTAACATTGATCCTCCACGCTTCGGATCAGGGTGCTCCATACGGGTAAGGTTATTATTCATAACCTGAGTAAGTTGTCCCAGTATGGTGATTAGCTGATCGGCACCAGTTGCATCACCAGCCCCACTATAATTATCTTGAGCAGGAGGACAATCCCTACATGGAGTGCGTGCATTGATACAGTTTCCATTTCTTCCACTAGGCGCCACTTCTAAACAATGGCATAAACTAGATCAGTTTATGAATCAAAATACATAATCCCATACTTATAAAACACTTAACATAAATTGAACTATTTATGGATATTATCCATAATCATAAAAATGTCTCCTTTGAGGATGTACATACTCATAAAACCTGCATAATGGTTTGTAAAGAAGATGAGAATTATCCTAAGCATATCCCCCGGGAGTGTCGTAACCAAGAGTGCAGCAAGGCCCGTTGTCGTGCACCAGTTCCCGTTCGAGTCTAGCTCAAAGCGGTGTTTTCGGGTTTTACCCCTAGGTACATCTGTTCCAAAGCCGCCTCTACCTGCTCGTATCCAGACAGGGTTGTATTGCTCGGAAAACTCACAAAATCTCTACTATACAAAAATTCTAGGAAGTTCTTCTATACTAATCCTCAAAGTTCATCTTAGGTCTACGTGCTCTAATCAGAGTTTATCTAAATCTAGCTTCCAAGGTTTGTACTAAACTTCCTCTGATACCAACTGTAACGCCCCGACCCCAGTTACCCAGAGTCGGTGCATTAATTACATAACATTGGCATGATCACAAGAAAGATCAAATCTCGAAAGACCGATTGGTTTAGTAGCCTTGGAAACACTAGATATATTCATAAGTTTTACATTACATCATCAAAATAAAAAAACTACTACAAAAACATATTGTCTCCATAGTCCACACTCTTAACCCCTCATAATATCCCTGCAAGTCATTCATAATTTACTTCTTCACATCCTGGGAAAATAAAACATAGAAAAGGGGTGAGCTCAAATGCCCAGTAAGGATAACAATATAGCGGAAAATTTCATAAATAATAATAAACATTTAAGGAAATGTATAACTAAAACAAAAGCCTTTTAAACTTTAACTTCAACATAGTATGGCATAAATAAAATGAAATAATTCCATTTACTTATTCACATGGATATTCTACTAATCGAATAATCACATGCAATATCAATAACCACTTTCATAATGATGGAATGCATAATGTCAGACTATCATAACCACATAGCCAAGGCCTCATGCCAAGACTACAAATAAGATTTTGCCAAGGCCTTGTGCCAAGACACTAGTTTGTCTCATTAGACCTACCGATGCATCGAGGAGCTATAGCGGGCTCCACCCATCACATATTAAGTCCAATGCATTCCCATATGAAAAGGTTTAAGCATAACATAAACATTCGTATTAAAACTAGCATACGAAATGTCAATACTTTCACTATAAACCATGAATGGTATATAAAAAAATAGCACATCCACAGTCAATCATATCACAAAACCATCAATACAATATAAAAGTTTTGTATCATAATATATCATCCTCAAATAAGCATAAAATCCATTAAAGGATGTTGACATAGATGAAATCAAAACTCTTTTTAAAGAAATATCTCTTTCTATTTTGAAATCATTTAAGAGAAATATATTTATAAAATAAAACATTTTCTTTGAAAATATTCTTATAAGCTTGTATGGGTAGCTTTGACAATTTTATAACGGCGGAAAATAACCGCACCCGCCGTATAAGTTAAAAAAAACATTCTTATCTTAATTCTGTCGAAAAGGTTAAAAAGCACCTTGTTTGGAAAACGACGGAAAGATTCCCTTATAAAACTCTTATAAAAAGTCAAACAAGGGTATAAATGACTTTAACCCATATTCTTTTAAATATTAAAAATGTTTTGAAATACATTTTTAAGAAACATGGACGTGGATGATAACGAGATCCCAGTAGATTATTACGTATAAACAACCTCGGATAATGAAGAGATTGTGAAATAACCCTTACCTTGTACTTTTCCTTGGTTGGGGTAGGTTAACCTCCTGTATAATGGTGAAATAATTGTTAGTAAATTATAAAAGAATCATATACATTAATATGATATCATATATGATCTTTTAATATTGATTTGATAATAATATCTTAGTATTATCGTTGTTTCGGGTGTTAACTTACTTGTTTTATTTTATATGTTTTGTTACGTAAGACATTTTTGTAATGGATATGTTGTATATTATTCATATCCAGATTGATATCAAGTCCTTAAAAATCATTTTTAAATCATCAAATGATAATTATACTTGAATGGATACGATGGAGAATGAATCTTATCGCGTTTGTGGAGACGGTCGTCCGTACGTACGTACGAGCGACAATATCATTCTTTTGATATTAAAATAATATATAAATGGATGTTATATCATATATACAGAATAATTAACATGTTATATTTATAATTTACATGAGTTTCACATCATTATTATACCCATCCAAATAATAATATATTGAATAACAATTACACCACGACGTGGAGACGGTAAGCCGCACGTACGCACGTATGGTGACATGTTATTCAAAGGGTGGATAGAATACTGAATATGGTTGTACCATATTTATAATAACATCACAGTATATGTGAGATACTGGAGTAATTATTTTAGAATGGTAAGAACAAAGAAAGAAGAAGTGGAAGAAGAAAGGAACTTGAAAAGGGGTGGTGAAAACATTACCTCTTCTTCGGGTTATTCCTTTTGATTTGATCAAAAGGGCTCCTTAGGTTGGCTTTATGATCAAACTAAGGCCTCTAGGTTGTAGTGAGGGAATTTGGGAGAGAATTTGGGCAGATTTTGGCCGAGCCAAGTGGCTTGAGAGGTGTGAGGAATGAGTAGAAGTGGTCTCCTTTTATAAGGGAGAGGAGGGGCTCTTTAGGAAAGAGTGAAAGTATTACTTTATAATATAATTAAATTCGGTTTATAATGGTCCAATAATAATTGAGGTCGAAGATAAGATGACTCATATTCTAAATAACATCAACCAATAAGAATTGGACCGGTTTTACATAATATTTTAATCATTATAATCTTATTTATTTAAATGATTTATTAATGAGGTAAACATTGCATCATTATTGTGTCATTAATAATTTAAATTATTTGATGTCTAAAAATTATAAATAAAATATCATTATGTCGGAAATATTTTTATCTTTCTAATGAATATTTATAATCGAAAATCCAACATGTATAACCCTATGTAAAAATTGTTCTTCTAAAAGATGTAAGCTTATGCCATTTTTATTTTTATTTTAACTTTATTAATATAATGTGTCCCTACCACATACAAGTGGCTCTAAGGGATCCCCAAATCGACCCAAGGATGCCCATGGTCGTGTATGTGTACACCTATATGGTTACAACACGTTTTAGGGAAATTTTGTATTATTATAATATTATTTTTTAACCCTTATTTACTGGATTTACCCTTTAACCATGGTAAATAAAATATTTACCGCAGTAATTATTCAAAATGTGTAAAAATAAATGTTACCTATTTACATAATTTGGACATCCTGATTCCAAAAATTTAATCCATTTTTCCAAATTCAAAACACAGAAGTGGCATAAATTAATTTAAAATTAATTCCCGTTGTTAAAATAAAAAGCGTGTTTTTAAGAGATAATAACTATCAAAAGATTGACACTTGTTTATGTATGGTTTAATTGTGAAATTATGTCCAATGACAAACATTAAATTAAATGGTAAAAATATATTTTATATATAATTTAAAACCACTCAAATTCATAATTTATCAATATTAATTATTTTGATTAAAAAAGTTGATTTTAATTAAAATTTAGTAATTTTCACTATTCATCAAAATATAAAAGTTATCCGAAAAGTACCAAAATTTCACCCTAGGCTAATTTCAATATTCCGAATCCAAAAATGAAGTCCATTTTGAAATATAAAATATATATTATTTCAAAAAGTAGGTATTACTATTCACAACGGCTAGTTTAATTAGTTGTGGTGTGTGTTAGAACTCGAGGTTGCGTACAACACACGCTATCACATTATTCGAAGGGAAACGTACCGTGGATGATTGGGGTGTTACACATATTGATTTTATTTATCTTTTAAAATCATTCAATTTATATTATTAAATGTAAATATAATAAAAAAATTTATTTAATTTAAATATATGTTTTTATGTTAAGTGTTGTATATTAAATCTCATAAAATTTCATCAAATGGTTTACAAAATCATCATTCATGTGTATGATCGAGTACCGCCTCCCGAACTAATATCATTATTCTTTCTATTTCCATCATTCATTATTGTGAATAGTGATTTATTTAATGTTTATTTATGTTATATATGATAATTATGACATATTAATACATTTATGTTTATTTTATTATATATATATTATTACCTTCCATTATGTATGAGATAGTATAACGTCACTCATGAGTACAATAGAATACAACCTCACAAAAATATGTGATTCATCATTCAATAACGCATCACAAGAAAGGTGATAAAGATATTATTTCATGTGATATAGATGAAATAATTATGATATTTATGGTGTATTTATCATTTTGGAAATATAATATATTATATCTAAAGAAAAATGTTTGCACCAGAATATTAATTGAAATGTGTTTAATTATGTACAATTACTGACTATATGTATAGTATATTAAAGCAGTATCCAATGGGTTTTGATTGTGAATCCTATAATGAACAATATATCTTATATCCGAAAAAAATCATGAATCTACTTTTCAAATATAGGTAATTTTTGGGGTACATGGCCAATAACACTTCAGAATTCATATTGGTCAAGAGGATGGAAGGTCAAGCTCATCACACCCTTTGGGGGAAACTATTTCCTATTATGAGACACTATTATAGATTTAATATAACTTCATGAATACCTTGTTCATTATCAATTATATATACATGGATCACCTTGATATAGTTATCAATTATGAACACTCATGTGTTCAGAATCATCTATATGTATATATGGTTCTCCATTAATAGGGATATTTGAATGTATCTGACGTTCTGTAGCAATGGTACCATTTCACGGATGGATCATAGATTCTTTGGCCATTTATTTGGACAACACTTGTTTTTACCCATGTGTTTAGGTGATCTGTTGTTTTGTATCATCAAGGGATATAGAATTTGTTTTGATGTGAGGATCAAATTCGTAAGATGGGATTCCAACATATCCTCATTAAAGGAATAAAAATTCATGTAGTTCAGTGCCACATTAGAGGGAACACCACTTTTTATGGTCATGTGACAAGTACCCAACCATGAAGTACAATTTCATGCAACAAGGAAGTCCAGGAGAAAAGTTACTAGTCAAGGATGGTGTGAGACTTATGCCATGGTGAAGCAGAAGGAATGTGGTTTCATATATGGACATGACTTTACAAATAATATGGTCCGGAGAATATTAGTGTTAATTTTGGTGTTGGGTTTGGACATGAGTAATGATTCACATGTATCCCAATTATTTTGGAATCAAATCCCACATAGTTCAGCATTATAGGGATTACGACATGGTGGAGGCCCATGGATGATATTAAATTGGGGATTACACATGAAATTATGCCCATTTTAGGGGACATGATTTGGGATTATACTCATAGGAAGACGATAAGGTGCCTCTTTGTTTGGAATATGGGAATTTTGTGGTTGAGTCATTGGATTGGAATTACATATATAGAGAAGGCCAATGGTGTATAATGTTGGGGTTTACACATCGAAGCATCCCATTTAAATAGAGTTATGGGATTAAATATTTAGAGAAGGATTGGAGAGAATGTGGTTACAGCTTACACATGGAATCAGTCAATTTGAATAGACATTTGGGCTTAGATCTATAGAGAAGGATATTTTTAATGTTTGGGATTGTGTGGAATTCATGATCGCCACTATCCATTAAGCCCAAATGAGTCATTTTTAGTGTGAGAAACATGATTAAGTAGTATATTTAAAGATAACATGATCCACATTGTCCACAGACGTATGGATGTTAAATCTCCAAGAGAATAGGAGAGTGTTTTTAGGGTTCTTGTATCCTATTTTATTTTGGAAACCGAGATAGTCAGATATAAGGATTTATGTTGATTTGTACTAGGGTTGAGCCAAATAGGTGAAGGATTATTGCATTCTGAAAGAATGTATAGGGGATTAAACCAAGAAGGATACCCTAAAATTGATTTTTAGGGAGGATCTCATTCAATATAGAAGGTAAAGGAAATATTTATCCTCACCCTCTCTACATGTAACCATAAGGTTCACATCAGTACCACAATGTTATAAACCTTACTACTATGTGATTTTATAGCTGAATTCATTCTGATGGTTCACATTATTGTTGAGGTTACACATGTTACTCTAATTAGCATGTGTATATAGACATGATATGACACACTAATTGTCTCAATTATCCGATCATACATCTAAGGAAATATTGGAAGAGGCCCTGGTATGATATCATTGGACTAGATCATGGAGTGGCCAATATATGGGACAATGACCTAACCAAAGTGAGTTATAGGATTTTGATAATTAAATACACTTGGATTCCCAATTATGTGTATCATGTTATTATGTGGGATAGGGTTCCCTCTACATATCATGTTTCCATGTGTGTGATGGTACCATCCATATATAATGGTGTTACACGGAAAAAATGTCTTCATATGTAGTGTGTTGCTGTGGAGGACCAGGTTCTGCCCACATATCGATTTTCTACATGCGGTAGTGTTCCTCCAATATATTATTTTTCTATGCATAACTGGTTTCTTCCCACATATCATTTTTAATGCTAGTCTGGGTTACATGCACATAGAGTTTCCTTATGTAGGGTGCTGGGGTCAAAAACGGGGAATCCATTTGTGCCTCACAGAAGGGTATCATCTTAATGGCATTAAGATCCCCAAATGTTGAATTATTTTTATTTCCTCCTTGATTCTATAAAGTGGATTTACCTTCATGTAATTGATATATCTCTCTTGATTAATCTCAAATGCTCGATTATTTAAATTTCTTCATCACTTAGCTCTTTCATCCCTCAGGTCTTCAGTCTCCTTTGAAGGCCCCCATGGTGTTGTTATAGAAGAACAGAAGAACCCAATACAAGATTGTTCCTTCATCTATGGTTGGAGGGGGGGGGGGAGGGGGGGGGGGGTTATTTTGTGATTTATCAGGAGGGTACCCCCAATTTGTAATGAATTCATTCATTGGGTAGGAAGTTTTGTAGGGGGTAAATCACCACATGGTCATGTGAATGACTTTGGTTCATCTTCAAGAAACGGATGTGACACCTCATCATGCAGAAATTTTTGTTTGTGGGTAATGATATTTTGTGGGGGACTTTCATTCCCTTGTGATGGTTATTTTTAGGGGTGGAAATCACTATCATGACAGGAGGAAAATGTGAATTTGTTCATCAGGTGTTGATGGTACCACCTTTTCCCACAAACTTCTTCATTTGTGGGGTTCTTCATGAAGCATGGGAACACTATGTGGAGCGGTGGTCCATATAGTAATTTTTACTTAGTGGGGTCAATCTATCCATCAAGACTCCCCCTTTGAACATTTTTCTTTAATATTCATCCTCCCCCTTTTGAGTTTTATTTAATTCAATTCTTTTGATATGTGGAAATTTTCCGTCCCAATAAATGCCCCCAACAGAATGGTTCTGATCAGGACCAAGAGGTGGAAATTTTGGGGAATAAATTTTTCATATTATGAATTATTTTTCAGAAAAAAAGTGAACCTAAAAGAGGGGATTCCACCTATAAATATGGGGAATAATTTATTTTTATTTTATTAATTCTCTCAAAAAACTGAGTGCAATATATATTCTTCATTCCCCATTGGTCGTTCATAGAGATTCCTTTGTGGAACCCATTTTCATTGAATTTATAGTCTCACCCAAAAATATTAATTCTGAATATCCTAAAAAGTATTTGGATTCTTCACAGATGGAATGTCTTACAGGCTGATTCCTCACATGCTAAGCACATCATGGAATAATTCTTCACTAGCCAACACTTCTAAGGTCATCACTTAGCGAGGCTGCACCATCTAATGTAATGGTTCAAGGGTGAAGTAACATCCTGATTCAAACAATAATATTTACTAATTCAATGGAACCCATTTGAATATTCCAAAAATATCACATGTATAAATTGGATCTAGCTTCCACCTCAATGATTATGACTAGGGAACATTCTGGGATGATTGAGAATATTGACGAAAATCTTCGATAACACATCATCCATGAGGTGGGTATCCTGAAGAAACTTTTTTCACTAGAGATTCTGAACTACCTATTTTCTATATGAAAACCAAATTAAAACATTAAACCTCAATATGATTCCCCTATTCCACCATGTAATCAGAATCTCCCATTACCATTTTTGGAAAATTCCTGGGATCGTTCCCAAGTTAACATCTTGGATAGAAGGCTGCTCATTTCCAGTTCAGATCAATGGAATGAAATTATTATAAATGGATCTATGTGGATATAGATAAACCAACATATTCATGATATATCCTTTTAATGTTCCATCAAGTATTATTCCCTTATTTTTAACCTCTTCTGAAGTGATTGTAGTGGACGTTTGAGCTCCAAGTGCGACCTGCGGTCTGGAGGGTGTTTATTGAAGGAATGGGCCTGAAAATTCTAGGATCACCAAAATTGCATGTAATACTCCATATTACTAGATTTCATTATCCTATATCAGGCTATATAGGTTTCACAATTTTTCCAATACTCATCAATTGAGATATATCCTGAATGAATCAGTCTCTAGTGCTTGAGAACCAATTCTTTTAACCACTCTCATGGAGATGTTGGGGGTCATTATATGGGATTTCTACCATCTAGGGGGAATTACCATTATTTAAAATATGTATGATTAATTTCCTATGGTATCCAATACATGGGAGAACAGTGATCAAGTATGTCCACTTGTGATGGAGATACTGACCACAGTAGAGGACATTCTTGGTCAACCACTATACACCCGCTCGTCTCATTCAATAATTGGATAATTGTTTTTCATGTTAACATTCCAAGGATAAAAGATCAACATAGATGGAATCATCCAATTGAAAATTTTTGAGGCCTCAAGGTTTCATACTGAGCTTCTATTGAAGCAGGACAACATTCTATGTGGGGTTACATAGTTCGGTCAGACATATCATTAAATTTTGGACTTTTAGGATATTTCACTTGGTTTCTGAGTAGATTCACCATTCCATCCCATGATTCCTATACCAGTGTCAGGGCCTGTAATTTGATGATGGAAACCACACTAGAATAAGTAATACTTATTAAAAAAGTCATATCCGCGCTTTTTTATATATATTAATTATTAGGACTCATGGAAGAAGGTATGGATACACATCATCTTTACAAAACATTTCAGTTCTCATACTTCTCAATGGTGGAATACAGTTGATGCTATGAATATCTCCATACTGCAAAAATTAATCATTCCACCATTAAGATAGAATTTTGTAATTTTTTATTTGTACACTAGAAACCCCTAGGTATCGATGGCACAATTGAACAGCTGATCAATTTTTCCCACGTTAATCCCATCTCATACCCTATGACTTTAGGAATGGTGGTTGATAATGGTGATGTGACTACAGTGTAATTCTCTTAAAATCATCTCTTTGAGAGATGGGATTCTAGC
Organism: Viscum album; assembly: GCA_963277665.1. Lineage (NCBI taxonomy): Eukaryota > Viridiplantae > Streptophyta > Magnoliopsida > Santalales > Viscaceae > Viscum > Viscum album. The sequence goes on from OY728157.1 coordinate 476,777,346, forward strand.
TTCCTGGGTAGACGAAGTTACCACTCTTGAAATCTAAACCACATAAAGATTCACATGATAATTTGGATGTATGAAACATACTTCTTCTTTAACACTTCCTAAATTAAGGATCCACACCCATTCATAATTCAAAAAATATGGATGATGATAATGAATGAAGATTGTAGCATGCAAATCTCATTACCTTACAGAGAAACTCTGACATATAATTCATAAGATTTTTCTAGTATGTTGATGGTGTATAGTCGAGAAGGGATTTTAGGTAAGGATATATAAATGGTTCATATATCATAGGCTTCTCTCAAATAATTACCTGAAGTACCTTCCTCAATGGTTTTAAGGGAAGAACCCCTTGTGTATTGAAGTTATAAAATCTTTAGTAAAGCCTAATCCCCTAGCTATCACATTACATTATATGGTATATATCCATTTTTTTCAACTAGAACTGTCTGTAGAAATTATAAGATCGGTCCTTGTGGTACAACCTTAGGAACCACACTTACTAGTGTTAGTCCCATCAGCAAGGTTCCTCATGCTGGAAAAAAGGTGGATATGTAATATTTTACAACTATAGAGTCATAATTCAATAAAAACCTCTTTGATATGGTTAAAATTTAAAATTACATATATTTTATACTATGTGATCTAGATCAAGATCCCAAAGATGTGGTCGAACACCAAGCTGTGCGAAGATGGGTGTAGGAAAAAAATTTTACTATCATCATAGAGCCCACTAGATGAAATGGATAACAAGATGGATAACATTAGAAAAAAAATTCTTGGATTTTTATCAAGTTGTTTCCATTTCCAAAACATCCATATCTTTATTCATCATATTAGTATTTCTAGAGAAAACATAGGTACTTGAAAATGTGACATTAACCAAATTAACACATTACATCATCAAATGTAAGTCATAAGGGATATTACCACTATGTTAATACAACTTGTTACTAACAAATCAAGATCTTATGATCAAGTGTTCTTACACAATGTGGATCTATTGGAATGCGATGCTCCTATAGCTGGGTTAAATGTGAAATCTTTGTCAACATACTAAAAATTTTGATGCCTTAAAATAGAAGGTTCTACAAATCATTGTTTTTGTTAAACAAATATGCTCTACATCTAACACCAATGTTTGGAAAATAACCAATTTGGAATAGTAAATGGAGGGTTCGCACTGGGTGGTAGTAAATTTCTTGACTAATGTGAGATGTGAATCACTATATCCACTTCATTTTTTCTACGGTATTCTCATTTTTTAGTAGAATTAGGGAAATAATCAATTATATGGATTATCCTCTCTTCAAATTTATTAAATAGAACATTTTTTCAATACAATTCTTATCCTTTACCTTTTCACACTACTCCACTCAATCATAATTGGATGTATTTTGAAATATAATTTCCATTGATGTTTAATTTCAAGTGAAATCTAGGGTAAAAAAACTAACATGATCATGTACTACTCTAAAATTTTTCCTAAGTTGTGGGATATAATGAGACTTGTTTTCACTATTTCTATGCATAAATAGTGAACCCATGTAACAATGTGTATTTTCTATTATTTTCCAAATTTTTCACATAGTCCACCGTGGCACATGAATAGTAGGATGAACCTGAATTTTGATTAGGCATCCATTTTTAGGTTTTTGATCTAACAAGTTTGTGTTACTTATTTAATTATTAATTTATATATTATTTCCTAAATGATGAAAAGTGTTGGTTTAGTGAGCTAGAACATGACTTTTTCTAATGGACCATTTGAGGGATTTCCACCAGGTGAGTTTTGTGTCTCTTTTCATGAGAAATTTATATTATTAAAAACCAGACTAATGAAACTAATTTTTTTTTGGACATATAGCATTGATGATTAATAATGGGGAGAAGGACCTAATAAGGATTAATGTCCAAAAATATCCCAATATATTTTAGACATGATTGATATATTTTTCTCTACCATGGTTTAGTGATTTATGAATTTGAAACATAATATTTTGAAAGTATTTGAGGAGTAGCCATAAGAATGGTTTCTAACATGATGTTGGTGGTGCATAAAAAGGTAGAAGTATCCTCTCATGGGTATGAATTTTCCTTTAGTTGATAGGTATTTTTGGGGTTAACTTTTTCATAAACAATAGAGGAATATTACGAATACTAAAATAATGGTGTCCTTAGGACACTGAACCTCAATTTCTAATATCTGGGTAATTTAGGAAAAGTTAGATTTCTCAACACCATAGTGGTTGGCGTCTCAAGGGAATGATACCTAAAAAATGATGAGAACATATCTATCGACACTATCCATGATTTAGGAAGCACTACTATATTTATTTTTCTTCTCTATAAGAAGGTTGAAGCACGATACAGTTTAATGTTGTGATACTAAGACACAGACCATGTTTTTTAGAGTATTATGGAGAGGATGTTAAAGGTCTATGTTTTAATGTCACATAGAATTGTCCAAGGAATAAAGATTTCTTATTTCCATGGTAATATGTCTATGAATGTTCCATCACCCTCCGGTACAAAGGGGTGAGGTTTTATGTTATGATATGGGGTTTTCCAAATCCAAGCAGTGATATGAGTAAAAACATCATTAGGGAGTATGAATATAGGAACATTATCTCATGTGGATGAATTTTCCCGTGGTTTACATTAATTTTTATTAGAAACATATATAGATACAACTGGGACATATAATTCATAGTCAATCAATAGTGTCCCCAGGACATCGACGCTTCACTTCTGATGTACAGGGAGGATTATGGAGATTCAAACTTCCCCTCAAAAATATTTTTTTATAAAAGGAACGATTCTAAACATAAAATTATAACTATATGTGTAAATATTTTTGGGATCGGTTGAAATGATTACCTTATGTAGGTCTAACCCATACAAATAAAGGACATCTTTTTTTCATTATAGCAAGACTTGATATGTGAGTTCAAGGTGCAACTATGTATCTCATAAAAATGAGAATCAAGATATATGTAGATTATGAGTTTATTTCTCCACTAATTAATTAGACACTCTCATGGGGAAGGGGCAATTTATTCTTCATATGACCTCAAGAATGGGGTGATCTACATATTGGACACCCATGAAGATCAATATCATTTATAAGAGAGTGATGGAATTTTTTAGTGGTGGATAGGGAAACAAGATCTAGGTGTCACCACATATCCCATCAAAAATTGAATTTGTCCATATGTAGTTTTTATAAGATTACATGTGCAAGTCTTACCGATATACAGGGAAATATAATTTTTAATTTTTTTTGGATAGACACAGTATTGGATATTTGGGTTTCACTACATAAACTACAATTTCAGGAATCAACCAACACATGGATTTTGAAATTTTGTAGTTTTAGTGTAAAAAATATCATGTCTAGCTCTGACCTATACATAGGAAAATAGAGACAATTGTATATCATGCATATACCAAGTATTTAAGTTATAAGAATCACCATGTATATCATAAAAATTAGAATCATGAAAAAAATAGTTTTTAATAATTGTTCCATTTTGTTTCATTCGACTAAGATATAAACCATTCAGTTTACATTCATGCTATAAAGAATATATGGATTCCTTTAGTTTTAGGATATGTGGCGAGGACATTTTTTTCATATTAATTACGACTAATAGAATTTTCATCGGGCATGGATGTTCTGATATGCATAAAATGTGAGTGGAAATAATGTTTAAACCAATAATTCATGGTTTCATAGGTCAGGATAAATGATATGAGGCATAAATTCCATTATGGATTATAGAGATATAAGAGGACTCTTCTAGGGATGAATTTTTATTCATTTTATAGGTTTTTTATTTGTGGGAAACTAATGCATAGCCAACTTGGGTTTATTTTTCATAGTTCATTTTTTTTCTCTGGACATTGACACCCCATCTCAGATGGCCAAGTGAAGGTTTTGGATATTTAAATTTCCTTGGTCACAATGTATGATGGTTGGAAGAGCTGTCTCAAAACATATGAGAAACATTCAAACTACAATTAGCCAGGACTATGAGATTCCCTACATTGATCATAGTCATATACAAGGTTAGTCATTTCCATTTCAATGATAGATCCTTTAATGGGGAACCTAAAATTGAGATCATCTACATTGATCTTGGTTTTTATATAGGTTATGGGGATATTTGTCTTTTTTATTTACCATATGGATATGATTATGAAACAGGTCCTAGGAATAAAAAATAATCTCATTGAAATGAGAACCAAGATATAAATTTTTCATAAGGAACTATGTAGTTTATCTTCTTGAGGTAATGACATTTAACATATACTTAAATTTCATTTAGTAAGGATATAGGTCAATCGACATGAATACAGATGGATGTTGTAGATCTGTTCTATTTTATGTCATGCAGAAATGATATATTTTCCTTTTTGTTTAATGTCATATCATAGGGAAAACTATTGTGAATTTTATGGTGTTGAAACTGGGAACTTTGAAACCATTATATGGATTAATATTCCTTGATCATGTGGGGAACCCCCTGCCAAAACTCCTAATCCCACATGAGCTATTCCCAGTGTGAAAAATGGGGGAGGAAATGGTTTACTCTGCCACAAAGAGGTGATAAAATCAAGAATATATTAATTTTAAATTTATGGTTTTTGCTCTATTATTTGAGGTTTGAGAATCACTACTTATCTCATTATGGTGACATAAAAACCATACATAGTTCATGAACTCTATCCCTATAGAAGCCTAACCCATATACCAGGATAGGGAAATTTTTACGTTTTATTTTTTTAATATTCATGGGTAGACCCGAGATTGGAAATTTGAGCATGAATACATATCCTATAGTGATAGGAATTAAGAAAAATGTATTTTTGTAACCCTATGAAATTTAATTTCTTGCACTAAAGATGAAGGTCATCCAAAATGATAGAGGGGGTATGTTGCAGGTAGACTTGAAATTAGATATTTAGTCATCACAATGTATATTATAATGGAAAGAATCATACGACTTGTAGTTCTGAAAGCGTACTCTCTATGCAGGTATGACTTGTATGTATAGTGTGTAATTTTGCAATATTTCATGACTAGGGCCTACTCATAAGGTCTGTACATTTCTACATATCTCATTGTAGTGAGGATCAATCCGTGCATTGTTTTTTATGAACCATGCAGTTTAACAACATATGGTAAGGATGTGGATACTTTTCCATAGAGGGAGGATATGTTCCCATGAAATCTAGCCTTCATATTGAAATTGGTAGGAGTACATGGATGCATGAAGAAAATTGGATGGTTTTTGAAAGAAATTGGAAATATCATGGTAGGAATGGATCTGTTTAGTGAATTGTTGGTAGTTCTACATTATAGTGGTCTAGTAGTCACCAAGCCTTTACATTTGGTGGGAAATATTTCATCATAACTGGGGAGCACTACAGGATCCAAAATTCACAAACTTCATGAAATTGGTTTTGTCAACTCTATTAATGAACCTGAGAAGAATTCTATCAAGGCTACATTTATGGAGAAATTTTTGGGGATTTAGTCTATCATATATAATAAATTAATTTCTCATCTTCCAAATTTATCTCTCTTGGCTGTATCTAGCTGGAGTTATGAATTTTTTAGGTATTTGAAAATGGGTGTTGTCTAACTGGTGGTATGAATGTATGGTTTGGGTATGGGGATAAATTAATTGATCTCATCCAATTGGATTGAACGAAAGGAGGGAACATCTGGTGGTGCCCAATGTTGATGACATTTTATCCCACTATGGATTGGATAGAGCTATGGATGAATTCTCTAGTGAATCATATTTGGAATTCTATGACCATGGTATGTGATCTAATGTCGGATTCAAAGGGAATTTATCTATTAGCCCCTAGACACAGTTGAGTATGGGGTTAAAAACTTCCTTTTTGATAGAGTAATAATCATTAACCTTCTTAGTAACACGTTATAAATCATCTTTTATCTTTAAGTTATTTTTTTACTAGAATTTATAACTCTATAACTTCAATGAGAGCCTGATATTCATTTCATTATTTGTGAAGCCTCTAAAAATTAGGGAGGATTAAGGTAGGGTTTTATTTACTTGATATAAGTTCATGATTCCAACCCCACTTTTTTGAGTCTAGTGTCTTCTATACTCTTCCCTATTAGACTTCTAGTCACAACATTAAAATACATATCTCATAACTGAGGACCCTCTTCAATAAAGAAAACAAATCCATTTGTTAATTTAGTGCCTAATGATGCTGTTTATGCTGAGGGATTATCTAATATAGAATCTTTTAATTCTCGGCCTTTAATGTCTTTTTGAGGCATGAACCAAATGTAAAACAGTTATCGGATAACTTCCCAATGTGATATAACTTAGTTATACATCATATTTCTGATTATGTATTTGTGTGTGTTTCTATGATAGAAAAAATGGACATCAAGATGTTGAATATAGTTCCATAGTTTTTGTACAAAAAATATTACTTACAAAAAACTCCTCTAGATATCATATTAAGGATTCTTAACATCTATCATGGTTTGACTAAGATAATAGAAGATGTTTTTCCGACCGTGATCATTATTTTCTATTGAGGAATGAATCTAGTGATTTATTTAAGGCTTTCACATACAAAATATGTTGTCTTACATTGATAGGTGAAACCAAATCTAAATGGATTAAGATATATTTCTTGAAATTTTCAAATAATTCATTACAATCCAAATCCCACTGATATTTAACCTCTTTTTTCATCAACCTAGTGAAATAATGACATTTTCCTACAATTTTGGATATAAAGTGTCATATGTATGCCATGTTTCTTTAATGTCCACTAAAATCTATGATGTCTCTTGGTGGTCACATTCCAATGATATCAATTTTATTCTGGGGGATGATTTCGATTCCCGGATGTTGTATGATGAATCCAAGGAATTTCCTTGAGGTAAAAGTAAAGGAACATTATAATGGTTCATTTTGGGGCAGTGTTGTCACAATTTGGAGAATATGGTTTTAGGACCCACCAGGTGGTTTGAGTATTTTCTAGATTTCACCACCATGTCATTAACATATCATTCCACAAACATTACCATGGAGGTATTGAAAATCCAATGTATTACACATTGGTATATAATGTAGACATTCATCAATCCAAAATAAAATACCCAATATAAAATTCTATCTATGGTACCTGTAAGTAGTGGATTATTCTTCATATTTGGCCATGAAATGTTGATTAAATCCTAAATATCCAACCATGAATGTAATTTCCTAGATCCGAGTGCCACACAATGGGTTCCCCTAACCCGATTGGTCACATTACATCAAGAACATTTCCCCAAATGCCAGAGGATTACAAATAGTTGAAAGGGCCTCGGTCTAATAGTGGTGAAACTATATCCTCATTTGTCAAAGTATAGCACAGTGGAAAAATATAAACATACCCAAAAGAGTAAGGAGTAAAAATATATAACTAAAATGGAAAGCGGAACTGTAGTAAAAGATAATCAACAGTCATATATATAATGATTCAACATACCTCTAATATAATAATAGATCCAAAACAGGATACACTGCAATCTAATGTAATATATCACAAGGTAAAAAGTACATCAAAATAAGAAAAATTAGTGCAATAGGAACTCAGCAGCATCGCAAGCCTAATGTCGGACCCATGCTATCCTACTCCTCTGCATCAATCATGTACCTCTGTAGGGAAACATTCCATTATTGACAGCTATAACAATATAATATTGTTGGGCCCATGACATGAACCAAATAAGGTGTGAGAAATAAATCCTAGTAGGCAACCACCAAAGGCCCATGCCCAACTATCAGTGAAAATGTGCATCAGTAGTGTGCAATAATGAAATGCAGTAAACTAAGAATTACTCAAAATCATCTACTTATACCAGTTTCATGACCATTTATTTATATTTTAACAATTCAATGTAATTGAATTTTATGTTTATGAGACCTGACCTCGACAGAAAATATCATATACAGTGCCACAACAGAAACCACAACAGGCTATCTGACAAGTAGTAGGTAATAACAACACCAATAATGTGCTTTATCTTGGTAGGTATAACATAATAAATCACCATAGAAAATATTCAAAGTAAACAGTGTCATCAGTCATAAAAATACATACCCTCAGGTAATTTGAATCGAATCCCATAGGTGACTGCCCACATGCATAATGAATATTGCCCTCAGGCATACTAGATATTTCCCTCAAACATGGAAGCTGCAACCCTCAGGCATATGAAACATTTCCCATAGGCTAAACAAACACTTCCCTCATTCATTTCCTAGGAAAAACAAGTAACCGGTCTACGAAAAATGCAAAAACAAGAAATTCATATTCGTTTCCTCTCAAGAAAACTCAAAACATGCTATAATCACGACATACCCATGGGTATCCTATACAAAACGACTAAACAAGGGAAACACATCCACGGGGGTGGAACTAGATCAAAGAAATGATCCGAAAAAATATTTTATATTTAATCATTAGATCACCTACGAAATTCTTGGTATCTCAAAATTCAAGGTCTCAACCACACAATATCCCGAACAAGGGTGCATGGCACAACGGTAAACAAAATCAACTCGACAATAGTAATTAAACACAAGACCACCTACCTCAATCTACTCTGATCGACACACATGAACGACGCCTCCAAAAATAACCAAGAACAATGCAGTTCTGAGATAAAATATTACCCGTTCAAAAACTAATTACATAACTTATGGAAAGAATTGGAACGAGAGGTTCAAGAAGAGAAAAGATCTCACCCGTGTGGTTTAAACGAGATCGATGACGGAAGAATCGGAGTTTTGTCATTCGATTGGGATCACCTACAAGCTTCATCCTTCTCTCCCACGTTCCCGATGAGTTTTCTGCCTCCTCTAACAAATTAGGTGGCCACTACATGTTTTTAACAAGAAAACATAACTACACGGTGTGTACTCTCAAGTACATGGCGTGTATTTTTTTACTTGTTCACTGGTGGAAACTCCCCACCACCTTACTATTCATTTTTATACTATTTAAATAGTGTGTAATAATATGTACATGACGTGTACTATCCTTTTTACTGTTAATTTGAAAGCTACTCTCCACAACCTTACTATTCACTTGACGACTGATTACACGATGCGTATTACTAAGTACACAACGTGTTGTTAGTTTTTACACCATGAATCACTGACAAGCCTACAAACCCTATTTACTCATCCCACATGGACAAAGTACACAAAGTGTGGAAAACGTACATGGCGTGTACCCATAAATTTTGTATTTCCCCCCCATTTTCCTTATTTTCTCAAATACGTTAATGGAAAAGGAATAGAAGAAACCTGTACCTCAAGAATAAGATCTGGGTTCCTACAAACATCCCCCTTAAAGAAATTAATCCTTGAATTTCCCTTCCAATGGTGGTGAAAATAATGATGAAAACAACTCTAGCCACTATGAAAGTACGTCAGTCTCCCACTACCAGGTTTCGTCCTGCACTCAGCCATGCTGTCATAGCACCCGTATGAGAGGAACTGACCGGCCTCAGAGAACCTTCGTGCTCATATTAACAATACGAATTAGATGTTCCTCAAAGGATGCATCACCATGATGTTCAACCTCCTCGGTCTGAAAAATGAGAGATAGTCCTGAGTGATAATGATGTAGCTGAGATATGTGGAAGATGTCATGCATGGCCCAGTACCTCTGTGGTAACTGCAACTGATAGGTAACCGGCCCGACTCTATCCAAAATCTCAAACATCCACACATATCTCGGGGAAAGTATACCATGTATCCTTATTCGCCTGTGTCCCAACCGCGGTGAAACATGGGAAAAAACGTGATCCCCAACCATGAACTCTAATGGTCTTCTGTGACGATTAGAATAAGATTTCTGACAAGATTGTGCAATAGACATCCGCTTCTATATCAACTGGACCTTCTTTGAAGTCTCATGCACGAGTCTTAGTCCCAGTAAAGCTGACCCACCTTCCTCCAACGAGAAAAAAGGTGATCGGTATGGATTACCATATAAACCCTCGTAAGGTTCCATCTCAATATTTTCCAAAAAACTATTATCGTAGGGAAAAATGGCTAGGGGTATGTGCTTCTCCTAATAGCCCCCAAAGTTCAGGATGCAAGAACACAACATGTCATCTAGAACCTGTATCATACACTCTAACTGGCCATCGGTCTGAGGGTGGTAAGCTGTGATTAGAAGTACCTTAGTACTGAGTTCCCTCTAAAAACTCTGCAATAAAAAAGAAGTAAAACGGGCGTCCCTATCTGAAATAATAGAATGAGGGACCCCATGAAGATGTACCACCTCTCGGATATACAAACCTCTCAGCTCTTCATCACTGAAGGTCTCCTTTATCGGAAAAAATTGAGCTACCTTCATAAGTTTGTCCACAACAACCCACATGGCATCATTGCCTCAAGGTGACCTCAGAAAACCGGTCACAAAGTCCATTGCGACATCATTCCATTTCCACTCTGGGATGGGTAACTGTTGTAACAGTCTAGCTGGCCTCTGATTCTTTCCTTCACCTGCTGATAAGTGAAACATCTCATAAAAACACCAGCTACCTCTCTTTTAATACCCAGCCACCAATACTAACATCTCAAGTCACGTTACATTTTGGTAACTCCGGGATGCACTGCACAAGCTGATGCAAGAAACTCCTACATCCACTCCTCACGTATATTCCATGGAACCCACACTCTTCCATTCAGACTTATTACCTAATTATCACCTATCAACCATGAAGACTACCACAAAAGAATCCAGAAATGGATGGAACACATGATTCATCAGAGCCATGAAAACTGATGGTGTGTTCGTGAGTCCGAATGGAATAACCAAGTACTCGTATAGACTATATCTACTCTGAATGGAGGTAAACAGTATGTCTGATGGTCTCACACGCAACTGATGATATTCGGATCTCAATTCAATCTTTGAGAACACTCATTCTCCTCAAAGTAGATCTAAAAGATAATCAATCCCTTGAAATGGATATCAGTTCTTAACTATCGACTGGTTCACATTCTGATAATCCACGCAGAGTATGAGGGTACTGTCTTCCTTCTTTGCAAATAGGATAGGAGAACCCCAAGGAGAAATGATGGTTCAGATGAAACCCATGTCTTGAAACTCCTCTAACTTCCTCTTGTGCTCCTATAATTATAGTGTATCCATCTCGTAAGGATGAATGGAAACTGATTCCGCTCTTGGAACATGCTCAATAAAGAAATCCACCTCTCGCTCCAATGGTAGATCTAAAAAGTCGTGCAGGAGGACATCCCTAAAAAGATTTACCACCGGTGGGAAATCCTTTTGAAAAGATCTCCTTTCATCCAGATATAAACATGCACTCTAGGCTATCACTCCACCTAACCCACGATGCTCGGGTCCATCTCGGCTTGCCAAATTATCCCATTCACCCTTTTATAGAAACTCTCTACCCTTTGTGACATGAAACTCACCCTGCAACGATAGCAATATACAAAGTCTCAAAAGGGGACCAACTAGTCCATACCGAGAATGACATCATATCCCATCATCTCTAAACATAGAGGTCCTATAGAAAGTTACACTCACCAAACTATAGGGGGAACTCCTTGCACTGAAGCACACATGTCGTTCTAATTACCAACGGAGTGTCTAGTATCGTGATATCAAAAGTAGAAGAAACACAGAGCCCAAGTCTCTCCAAAATGGGAATTGATATAAATCTATGTGTAGCACTAGAATAAAAAAGCACTGAAGATAAAACTGAAGAAACTAAAATAGTACCTCTGACAGTGGAAGGTCTGAGATGCTGCTCTTGTTGGTTTTGTGGCACTACATATACCTACCCAGTGTCGCGGCCCTGCGACATTGCTTGGCTACCCTGAGCTGACCTACCTTGCTGTCTCTGTGATCCTGGTGTCTGGCTACCACAACCACGTCCACCAACTCATCATGAATGTCCTGAAGTATTCCAATTCTTTGATAGGTAGGATACTGTTATACCTGCTCATGCATGTAGAGTCTGTACAGAACCCCTATCAGTAGTCTCTAGTGGAAACACCCTACAAAAACATCATAGATGACCCATCCTAACACAAGATTGGCACTCCACTGGGTCACACGGACACAAAGGTCTCTTGTTCCCCTCTTTACCACACAGGTAGTACATTACCTAACCACCTGAATAATTCTTCTAGCTATTATTGCCACCGTGAGAGAAATTCATCTTCCACTTCCACTTACTGGTAGAAGTAGTACCAAAAACTGGTGATGAATAGCCCTGGACCACACCACTAGCTTCCTGTAGGTTCCGCTCAGTAATCAATTACTGATTCACAATATCATGCATTGTAGGAAACCAGAAAATATTCACCAGTGCTTGAATGACATACTGAAGACCATCCTCAGAGCATCTAGACCTGAACGTCTCATTACCCACCACAACAAGTGAAAAAAATTGTAGCTTAGTGTAGCAAGTAGAATAGTCCACCACTGACATGGAGCCCTGCTGCAGATTCATGAACTCTCGAGCTCGATCTTCCCTTAGCATATTTGGAAAGAAAAATTCCTAGAAGACTTCCTGAAAATCGTCTCACATCATGTCTCGGTGATACTCAGTATGGGTGGTAACATCCCACCATCCCTTGGAGGAATCATTCAACATGTATTTAGCGAACTTGACCCTCCTCCCTAGAGGCATCTCTAGATGCTCGAAGATTGTCTACAAGGAATCCTACCATGAATTTGCAGCCTATGTTAAGCCATCCCCTGGGAATGTAGGTGGATGCTGCTGCTGGAAAATATGTGTCAGCTATGCCATAGATTTGGAAACTGGCAGTGCTCCCTGGAAGGTCTACATGAACCGCATGAAGCCTTCAATGAACTTCACATCCACACCTGCATATGGTATAACAGCTGGCGCCTCATCTAGAATTGATATAGGGTCTATTGGTATCCCATGGACTAACATCTCCAAAGTATAATCATTTCCAATTCATGGAGAACAACTTGTGGTTTTCATAGCGGCATGAATCTAAAAGTTCAAACACACGCCTTAGTTTAATTTACTATTGTGGTTTCTTTTTTCCGGTTAATAGTGCCAATGAATGGAAAAACAAAAACCTTATATACTGGAAAAAATAAACAACACGATGTGTATTAAATCTACACGTCGTGTACCCTTAAGCCCTTACATGGTCGTGTTCTGAGGCCAACCTGGGTTTGTATCCACCCTAGGTACAAGGCGTGTTACACCCGCACATGGTGTGTATGCCACCCCATCTCCTAATCCACACGACCAAGTCCTCACAATCTTTCATCGGTCAAGACCACACGACATGTCGCACAGGTTCACGGTGTGTACTTTACGATCTTTGTCGACCCGTGTTGTTCATAACATGGTCGGATACATGGCTCACACTAAATGGAGTGTTCTAGAAGGACACGACGTGTACTTGAGAAGATAACACTGACATGTGTTGTTAGTGACATGACCTGTGTACTCAGGTTACAACACACGACGTGTTCCTGATAGAAATGACGTGTACTGAGAAGAACCTAAACGACCCGTGGTGTTAGATACATAACTGATTACATGGCTCACACTACATGGTGTGTCCCAGAAGGACACGAAATGTATTTTAAAAGATAACACCAACCCGGGTTGTTAGCTACATGACTGGATCCCATGTTTACAATACACGGCGTGTTCAGAATTGACACTACATGTATAAGCTAAGATTTATCCATCTGTGTTGTTAGTCACAGAAGCGGACACAGGGTCAACCCTACACTGCTTGTACAACTGGTACACGATATGTTTCCCCATGAACTTCCCCATCCCATGTCTCTTCCCACATGACCTATTGCATGGTTAAAAATAACTCGGCGTGTACATGAGGTACACAACATGTACCTTAAAAATCATTTCTTCCCAAACAGAAGAAAACATGGAGTTTAGTCAAAACTACATGGCATGTTTTCTAGTTTTTTTATCTGGATAGTAAGCCTCAAAAACTATTATTGAGGTCATAAAAACACTGAAACCAACACCAAAGTGCCAAATTACGATTCAGGTCGGCCCATACTCCCCACAAACCAAATCATGGAATCTTATACGTGTTATAACAAGGAAAAAAAGTCGATGATCCACCAAATTATTATTGATGAGGGCCCACACTCCTCAAGAACCAAAGTTTTTCATTCATTCACAAAACCTTACACAACAATACCCTATCAAATATAAGGTATTTTTTCAAGGCATCTATCATAGTAACATGCATTTTATAGCACAACAACTATCACAAAAACATTCAATTTCTAAAGAACCTACATGGAATGGAAACTATGCATGGCATGTGATTCTTACATGATCCAAAATGATGCACGAGATGGAATACCCTCATCTCATTGGGTTGGAATGAAATAGAACCCATGTATAAAAATATAAACAGCACACCACAAGTGTGTCACCCAATGGTGAAAAATCAAAACAATTGTAAAATTGCAATCCATAAAAATTGCAATAAATAGAGGTAGATTGTATTTTTCCTGTACCCAGGTTAGATAATCCCAGAAATAACATATTTCCTAGTACCTATTCCTTCCTATCCCTAGATAAAGGCTTCAAATATTATGTCAAGAAAAAATAATTCCTCTGATACCACTTTGTAACGTTCCGAATCTGGGTGCCACACAACGGGTGCCCCGTACCGGGTTGGTCACATGACCTCAAGTGCATTTCCCCAAATGATAGAGGCTACCGACTAGCAGCAAGGGCCTAGTTCTAATAGTGGGTAAACTATTCCCTCATTTTTGAAAGTGTAGCATAGCTAAAAAACACAAACATACCCAAAAGTGGATGCAGTAACAATATAGAACTAGAATGGAAGATGGAACTGCAGTAAAACTTAATCAACAATCATATATATTATGATTCACCATTCCTCTAATCTAAGAAAGCATCCAAAACATGATACACTACAATCTAATATAATACAAAAAAGGTACAAAGTACAGAAAAACAAGTAAAAGTAGTGCAACAGGAACTCAGCAGCATCGCAAGCCTATGCTCAGTCCAATGCTCTCTTACTCCTCTGTAAAATCCATGTACCTGTGTAGGGACTCTTGACCTTATTTACACCTATAGAAAAATAATCTGTTTGGTCCCATGAAAGGTCCCAAATAGGGTGTGAGAAAGAAATCCCAGTAGGAAACCACCAAAGGCCCATGCCCAACTATCAGTGGAAATGTGCAATAACAGTGTGAAATAATGAAATGAAATAAACTACGAAGTACTCAAAAGAAGATACTCCAACCAGTTCAATTACCATTTAATTATATTTTGAAAATTCAATATAATTGAATTTAAGTTCCTGATAACTAGCCGCAACCAAAAATCTCCTCTGTAGTGCCATAGATAAAACCACAACATGCTTTCTAACAAGTAGTAGATAATAACAATACTAAACCCGTGCTTTATCTTGGCAGGTATAACATAAGAAATCACCACTGTGAATATTCAAAATAAACAATGTCCTTAGACATGAAAATCGTTACCCTAATATAATCAAAATTGAAACCCACAGGTGACTGCCCAGAGGCATAACGAATATTACCCTCAAGCATACGAGATATTTCCCTTAGGCATAGAAGCTACTACCCTCGGGCATATGAAACGTTGCCTATAAGATAAACAAACACTGCCATCAGTCATTCTGTAGAAAAAACAAGCATCCGGGAAATCCCAATGCACAGATAAGCAATTCATATATGTTTCCTCCTCATTCGAGATATTGGACCTCTTGAATGGTGTTTTATCTAATTAGGCCATTTTCCATATATCTCATAATATAATAATCATCATCATAATCTTGATAATTGAAAACTAATAAAGGGGTCAGCTATGATGCTTAATAAGGGAAAACATATCAAAATGTATGAAATCATAAACTTATAAACATTCATAAGAATATGAGGAAGAGATTAAATATGTTACTAAAATACTATGAAAACATATATGTTAACTATAAATTAGTTTTTTATAATATAATATAAAAGAAAATCATTATTAAAGATTAAAATTTATGAAATGGACTAAAATACATGTTAATAAAAAAAATGTGATTATGACCTAAAAGTATGTAATACATTAAAAATAAGACTTATTCACAAAAATCTGAAATTTCATAGAAATTAAATTCATCTTAAATTTATGGGATAACATGAAAAAATATGAAAATGTGGAACAACCATAATAATTTGAAAAAAATTATGAGAAAACTCTTTATTACAAAACCTATGCAGGAAAAATCAATTTTTCTTAACCTTAAAATTTGAGCAATCCCATCATGGCCATTCCTATGTAAAAATTTCATTATTTACATGAATATAAATCTCATGAGATGTAAACATTGAAAAATTAATTTAAGAGAGGTATAGGACCCAAACAGTCATCATACATACATATGTGTTCCACTTAAAATCAACCATAATCATATATTAAAGAGTCCATAAAAAATATTGGGTGCCTAAATATTTTTATAATAATAACATGAACTTTAGAAATCATAGGATATAAAAAAAATCTAATTTTCAATATGGAACCATATCATAATATAATATATATGGTGATAGAAACAATACTTAATGAGTGATAAATTTTGAGGTAGAAAAATTAGTGAAAATGATTTTTCTTCACAAAACAATTTAAACATTATTTCAAAAGATGAAGTGAAAATTGAATTAAAAAAATAGATCTAAATAGAATAAATTTGAAAATATTAATATATTAAGTTCCAAATAAAATATCCTTTAAATGAATCAAATAATATATCTAACAAATACTGAGTGGTAAATAATGAAATAAATTCATTTATTAAGATTATTATACTCTTTTTAAAAAACACGTTTTATAAACATTTGATGAATTTAATTTCCTAAATGCTATAAAAGAAAATTTTAAGAATAAATAACACAATATGTACTTGTATTTCTACAGAGAAAATATTATTTATTGGAAATACATTGTCATATAAGATAAGATACATTAGTAATAATGGTAGTAATTCTTACTAACGTTATAATTATATGTTGGAAGACAGTTCTATGAAAGAAGTCGATATTTTGATGATAAGTAATTTCTATAGAGAAAATTAGGAAATATAAAAATAAGTAGGGAAATTTTAAGATAAAATAAATTTGGTAAAATTATATTCCAGTAAAAAATATTATGACTTAATGAATCAGAAATTGAGTTAATGAAAGTCTTACCTTCAATCCCCTCTATGTTGATCATAACCTAAACTAATATTTAAAAATTGTAACTATATAAATCAAATATTTTATAAACTTATTATTGTACGTAAAATTTTAAAAATATCATTTATAGTTATTCTCTACATATGTATTAGTTGGCTATAATATATTCTTAATATCATGTTTGAGTAATCAAGACCATTTTGGCTTGTTCCATAAATTTTGGTATTTTTCTTAATTGTTCTCCAACCTTTCACCATTAATATATCATAAAATGTACATTAATTTATTCTTTAAGAGTTTTTATAATATTTTTATTTTGTTTTATGACATTTTTTGGAATGGTTCTTGTATCTGAAATTAGCGACAAGCATGTTTCAGTGATCTTTAACAAATGAATGATTGTATCTTAAATAATGAGTTACTTGTATATATTTACAATAAATAAAAAAGTAATAATTAATTAATTATTATTATACAATATTAATCTTTCACATCCATACTTTAAATAATTATATAGGTGTTTTTATATTTGTTGTTAAACTGACATAAAAATAATATGTGACAATATATGTGTGAGTATAGATATAGAAGAGATTATTAATTAATAAAATCAGTATGAAAATATTATAATTAAATTATTTCGATTTTATTCAGGTGATATGATATTATTATTATGATTTATAATAATAAGGTTAATAAAAAAGAAGTTTTCACTTATAAATAAACTTCTTTTCATCTTGGTAATTTATTTTAGGCGATTAGTATTATAATGATTATTTGTTGATAATATTTTGAATTTATTACATACTTTATATTTAAATAATATAAACCATGATATAATTGACATATATATTCCCTAAACCTATTTATATAACCTAAATATAAAATATGGTGATGAAAAAAAAGTATGTCATTCATTGAGGCGGTACTCTTCACACACACATGAGCAAAAATTTCATTTTTTTATTCAATTGAAGTGGAATAGATAATGGTTATAGAATAAATATAATAATATTTTATTATATAATTTATATTAATTATATTATATAAATATGGTCAGAATGTTTTTTGGATTTTGGTGGATTATAATGGTACTTTAATGGATTTAAAGTGTGGGTAATAATTAATTCTTGAATTTAGATATTATATTGAAGTATATTATTAGAATGAGGAACCTGGGGATCTTCCTTGAGTCTTGAGGCTATCAAAAATTTATAGGTATCTAGATGAATTAACGAATGTATAGTTTCATGGTAATTTAATACTAGTGGTGTTGATGTAAAATGATGAATGAAAGATCCCTTAAATTTAAAAACGAGGGAAGAATCATTGCAAAATAATGTTAAGGTGTATGAATGGAATTATAGGACAATTAGTTCAGTTAGGTATGAATTTTTTTTGATACATTATGGACTTTCATTCAAATCAAAAAAAGGTATTATAAAAGGTCTAAGTGTCAAATTCATTTAGTCAAATTCAATCAACATTAGCTTTACCAATTTAACAATTATTAATCATAATAATAATGTAACTACGATAATAATTTTATCAGTAAAAATATTAGATAAAGCTTATTAAAAATAATTTAAATGATGAATATAATTTTGTAATCCATTTAATCTAATTTAATTTATAAATGTGAGATAATAAACTTTCAAATTAAAACATATTTTTTTGAAAAAATGTTTTATAAAGAAATTCATTCTAATAATTCTTTGTTATTAAATGTATTTAACATTTATTACCACATACATTATTTTTAAATAATTTTTATGAGTGTTTAATAATAATAGAAAATTATTTAGTTAAACTATATTCATTTAATTTTTTATAAAATCAATGTTAATAGAATTATTATTCTGTGAAAATTTACCAATTAATCATAGTAACTAATATTTACATTGAATAACATAATATAATGACATAAAAATAAATTTATATCATTACTTAATATGATCATTCTAGTTAAAAATATTAAAATAAATTTATTCAATTTATTTTATAAGAGAGTAGAAATTGATTTTAATATAAGCATGCATAACTCATAAAAATAACATTAAAAAATGTATCTTCTATGTTTAAAATATACCTTGTTTTGTTATAACTTTTATATAGATTTTATAATGTAGTTACTTATAGTGATACCCTCCAATTTAATAACTATAAAATTATGGTAATATTTAATAATTTTTTAAGGTAAAATGGTTTTTTTAGTTTTATTTAATTTTTTCATGAAAGACAGTCTACTCACATATAATTTAATTATGGAAATATAATTTCTAGGATTGTAGGTTTTCACATTATACCTCCCCTAAGGATTTAATATCCGAAATTTTTTTACAAGGATAAGAATAAGTGAGGCTACTACTCTCTCACCAGTTCATTAGGCTTATATATAGCCTCCTAAAAAAATTATTCTTCTGCAGAGCATTAACCCGATGTGTGGTCTTGTTCCGAAAATCATATTCTCTTGTATCCAAGATTTAAAAAGGACTTACTTCATATGAAGGGATTTTTTACAATTGTAAAATATCCGAGCATAGTATATGTGATGGATATGATATTCACTTACTCATAAGTGATACGTCGAAAACATCATGCACTTGAGAGAGGTATTTAAGGATTTCTATGTGATAATCTAGAGGTTCAACAAGATTAATGACCATGCAGGTACCAATGTATCTATGGATCTTCATCTCTTTCTTCATAAATATCATAACCTTCATCTAAGGATATATTTCAAGGAACACCTTATCACTACCATTAGACTCTAAATATAAACAATGGTTCTATGCATAACTATTCATATAACATTTTGTTGCTTTCAAATACCATGGAATGATTTAAAATGTTTCTTTAATTTCCTAGATGAAGTCATGACCTGTCATCTCAATCTCTCCAATGTCATAACAATATGATGGAGTCCGACATGACATCCTATAATGATCCTCATATAGTGCCATCTGAATGTTTGGATGTAAGATATTATTATATGGGAAATATTCTAGGGGTTGTGTTGATCCCAACATCATTATAAATCATTAGAAACATTTATTAGTATATCCTCTAGGTTCTGAGTTGCCCTATAAGACTAACCACTTATATAGGGATTTTAAGAAATGTTTAATATCAACTTTATCTCTAATATACTCCGATGTGGTCTCTATAACCAGAAGATAAACATCAAATCATGATCAGATACAATGAATAATACTACTCCATTGATCCTTACAACATATCATATATATATATATATTGGTGAGTTAATCAAAATATATATCAGTATTTAATGAAATAAAATGAACTAATCTCATAAGGTGACAAACTACAACCTAAATATAATTATGGAATGAAGATTTTTTGGGTATTGTTATCATGAAATCTATGTTGATTTTCCCATTTCCACACTCTTATAGGTAATGGTTGAAACATATGAGTATACTTTTTTATTCAGCCTTTACTTACTATAATAAAAAACATTTATATATTTATTCTTATATTTCTATCTCTACACAATCTGATCAGAGTTCTTATTTTATATCCCAACACATCTTCATACATCCTATATGAAAAGAGAATGATGATCCATGTTCATTTTTCAAAAATTACTTCTTCAATTATATGCTTTATGAGACACATATATTGGTTCTAGACATTATAACACCATATTAATCAATGTTTATCTTTGGAATATTTTAATCCCTTTTTTTAGTTCACCATCATCTATATATGCTTCAATAATCTCCTTATACTTGGAAGGTTGAGCAGTCATTTAAGAAATGTTAGATTTCTAGAGTCTCATTATTAAATCAAGATTCATGCACTATAATTCTATGATTATTATATGTTTTTTCAATGCACATATTTAATATAGTAGCATGGCCTCTTCTTCTGATAGAATTAGAAATCTTATTTAACTTCCTTGGGTGGTAGTGTTTTATGTATCTAGAATATTTTATCAATTCCAACCATCTCCTTTGGTGAACACTCAACTCCATCAATGTGAATATATATATAAATTTCTTATGATCTGTATATATATCTAACTTTTATCAATAGTGGAAATTCCATGAAATATTTTATTAATATTTCACTATTAGAAACTCCAAACCATGCTTCCTGCAATTTTTTTTATAATTCGTTAATTAATGTGATGAATAAGATATTACATTATCATTATGAATGAGATCACAACCTACACTAATTTTTGAATCATCACCCTATTTTACAATCCCTTCCCAATTAAATTGTAATTTATATCTTCAGTAGTAACTGATATCTATTTTAAACCCTTTAATGTTTTTCAACATTACTCTATTAAATATATTTCACATACATACATGTTAAGTCTGTTATTAGATTTCATATCCATGAGAAATTTCTCAAAATTATTCAATAATATCATACTAACCCATGAAAAATATGGATGTTAGATACATTAGTTTTTCATAGACATTTTATAATAACTTCCAAATTTTATAGATCTACTTATTTTCCCTAGATACTGATTACATGAACTGTCAATGGTACTATCTATAGTGAAAATTCATAATTTCAAAATTTATCATATAATTTCAATTTTCTCGATATATATAACAAAATATGAAAATGATCATCATTCTCTTCAATTTTCGTTGAATATATAAGTATATCATCTACAAAGTCAAAAACATTTATCAAGGTAGTCTCTAAAGACTCTATTTATTAGATATATGAATATAGAAGTAGATTTTTTATGTTAAAAGGAAATAATTATAAATTCATAGTTTCTATACACTGTATGAAAAAGTTTCATGGAAATATCCTCACTTTTGAACCATAATTGATGGTATCCAGATCAAATTTCAATCTTCAAGAAGTCTCAAGCTCATATAAGTTGATCAAATATATCATTAACACATCATGGAGGATACATGTTCTTGATTTTAATTTTATTGAGAATTAAATAATCAATGTAAATAACCATTGTTTCATCCGTCTTTTTAACATAGAGGACTGCTTAATTTTATGGTGAAGGAATGGGGCATATAAAAAAAATTTCAAAAGATTATTGTAGTTTATTCTTTAGGTCCCTTAATTCAATGAGATACATTATATACAAACTATTTGAGATAGGCATGGATCGAGGTATGAATTTGATTGAAAACTCAACCTCACACTATGGGGGGAGACAAATATGTTTAATTGAAAATAAATTAATATACATCTAAATAATAGGCATGACCTCATTGTTGACTTCTTCCCAAGTCATTTGAGTCTCTAGTATCTCATTTATGGGTATCATAACCTATACTAATGATGTTTACTTTATTTGGATCACTTAATCATCCTTATGTTGATACTTAAAAATTACGTGATCTAGGATATGAAATAATATTTCCTCATCCTAAACCATTATTTGATTTTTATATTGTGAAATACAACCCATTCCCAAAAATATATTAAATTTAACCAAAGGAAGAAGAATTAGATCTACACAGAGTATCATCCCATAAATCACAATTCGAGTAGACTTATATATTGTAGACATGATCATTTTTCCACCAGGGGTTTTATTAAATTATTCAATATCCATTACCTTGGGTTTTGATTCCAAATTCTAATAAAACACATGTGAGATAACAAAATTTGATTAAATTGAACCAAATAATATATTGGTAGATTTATAAAAGTGATCTCATGTACCTCAAATCAATTCATTATCGTGATCTACATTAATGGTAGTGAATGGGAATTTCATTACATATTCTAAATGTTTGGGAGTATGTTGGGCCCTATTTTAGTCATTATCCTAAGGGTTATGGATTTCATTCACATAATGATCGAACTCATTACATGTGAAAAATTGTAGTGTGGGTGGATATTTATTTGGTTGCTTCTTTTGATTGATTTCATCAATCAACCTCAAGGCCTTACATTGACATTATTGGGGTTGGTATACTACTGTACCACACATAAAATACTTCTTCAATCCCCTTGGGATGTGTCGAGGGTGATTTCTCTCAGATTTATTGAATATTGGAAATCATAATTTCTTCCTCCCATGCGTCTTACGTAACGATCAATGTTTCCAGATGATGTGAAATTGAAAATAAATTTGATGTTTTCATTTCTTAAAAGGGATATTTTTAATACCGATATTATGAACTAAATAATGAGTGTAAGAATGCTTCAATTTAACGTTTTTAGTCTTGGTAAAAGGACCAATAAGTTTTCCCATTATCTCAATGAGGTTTGAGAGTGATAGACCTTGATAATTATGGTTTGGGTGTTTTGTAGAGGGCACATGGTTTGTCTAAAACCATACAGACCTCTTTAGGAAACTATATGGCCTTATGAATGGGGGTAGAGGCATGTGACTGGGATTTGAATGTCTTATAAAAACATTCATCTATCATGCATGGTTAGTCGAAGGAGGTAGTACCTTAACATTATTCACTGGATTGTTCCTGTATAGTTTCCAAACCATGTGGACAACCCATGTCGGGTTTCTTGAGGTGCCCAATAATGGGTGTGCAGTTGGTGCAAGGTTTGACAAACCACGTAGTCCAAACCTTGCATTGGGACCATATTTTAAAATATTATCTAAATTATTTAATGTAAAAAAATATTAAATCCTAAATATACCTCTATCCTCACCTCACTCGCATGAAACCCCCCTTCTAGGAGCTTGAGGCAGGCCCTCCTCAGCTCCCCTTTGGATTATCAATTTCATATGGATATCCCTATCTATTCTCCTTCCCTATTTCGTTCATTTTTTCTCTCCATGTTTCTCGGTGAGGTTTGGCCGAAACACTATGATTAGGAATTGACCACTTTTTAGTTTTCATCTATTCATGGGTTGTGTGGGATGCCTCTCAGGACTCCCTTGTTCATATTCTGACATCCTCCTCTAAAGGCATATCATATTAGTTCAATTCATCTTGTCTTCATAACTTTAGGGTAAATATTTCCATCGTTCGTCACCGTATATCAATTTATATTTTTAGATTTTGTATTTTATTGGATTCTGGTAATTTATTTTGAGTTTCTGGGACCTTGACATAAAATAGTTTCTTTTCTAGTTGTGTTTGTAGTGCATTTTATGACTCCATGAAGGATTTCACACACACACACACACATATATATCCTCCTTGCCCATGTTCCCTTGTTGAGATGGGAATGAGTACATAGGATTTATGGGAATATTAATTTATATAGTATTGTATGTGCGTTCATGTGTTGAGTGATTTGTGTCCTCACCAAGGTCTCCATGTGTTGTGTGTTCTGTTTAGTCTACTTCTTGAGGTAGGATCCCACTCCTTGATCTATAAAGTTATTAGTGCATTAATAAATTTATTTCAAGCCGTTAATTAGTTTCATGTAGTATTTAGAGAAAATTATCCTTTATATTGATTTTTTTCTGAAGGAAATTCATAATTATGCTAAATGACATTTTAAATAACCAATGTTATGGTTTTGTAATAAAATACCTCCATCAAAGGTACTATGCTTTTGAAAACTAATAGTGATGATTATAGTTACCTTCCTTATTTCCTTAGTTCACTATTTTTTGCCATGATTTTATATACTGGTATATGGAATGTTTTCGATCAAACCACATATCATTATATTAATCCTTTCCTTAAATGTTTAAATTTAGATGAATTTATTATAATAAATGAATATCAATTTGTAGTTTAATTTTTTTAATGACATGATTGAGATTTATAGAACTCATGAAATGAATTGAATATGTGGCCATGCATTTGTAAATGTATTATTTAAAATCCTTCAGTTATTATCCCTTAATTAGAATTATGATAAATGAATGTGTATCCTATGTATATTTGGATTAATAAGTGCATGAGAGGTTTATTACTAATTACTTATGAGTGAAATGGATTAGTACATTCTTTAGAAATTTATGCCTCATGGATTATGATATATATGAAATGGATTAACAAGAGTATGAGAGGTATATGCCCCATTCCTTGTATATTAAAAAAATTATTCCTTATAATCTGAGGAGTCCAAGGGACAATGAGAGCCTTTGGGTAATTATGACTGTGTAATCTTTCTTCAGGTGTACAAAGGACCATGCGGGACTTTGGGTAAAGAAGACCATGAGAGCTTCCTTGTGGATTTACAGGTGATAGTGAGAGATCTTAATGTGGGTATAAGGGTTAGACTGTGAGAGCTTCCCATGGTATTGGATGTTTGTGAGTTACATCTATGTACATCCCCACAATATATATATGTGTGTATAATTAGACAATATTATATATATATATATATAGTTACCTGATCAGATTTTCTTTTCAATGATCCGAATCAAGTATATCTGGTAGGTGTTCCTATGTAACCAAGATGGGTGGTTATTTAATTATCCAGTTCTATTTATTATTTCTCTATACATGAACACTGTTTAATTTATATTTAACTATATTGATTGTTCTAGAATACCTGGGTTCCAGCCTATGAAGATTTATATCTCACAACATTCATAGGATGCCATTGCATTGGGGTACCCCAGTAGAGAGTCTTATTCATTTGGCAATAGAGCCTTCTTGTTGTTGTGTGCCTGTACCTTGGAATTAGGAGTGACAGAAGGAGATGGAGATCAAGATGCCTGGAGAGACTGCCTTTGTGATTTTTCATTCATTTTTCCTTACATAAGTCATGTATTATAATGTATTTCAATTCTTGTTGTTTGTTTACTAATTATCTTATGAATCATCATTTTTTATACATGATTTTTAAAAACAGGAATATGATACTTTTATTTAATTGAATATTATAATTATTCTTTTACTACTATTTTATCATTTAATTTTTTTAATTCAATGTGTCTATTATATATTTTCTATTATAGAACTTTGTAACACTAATATGAGGGTAGTGTATCCCTACTGTCACTTCTTGAGACCCATATTGTTTGCCATCAACCTCTAGTATACAGGGAGATGCGCCTAAGGCCATGTGACCTACAGATTTGGAAACCGATTTGATCGTATGCAGGGCTGGGACATTAAAAAGTGGTGTTAGAGGGTAATGTTATACATTTGCCTTACTATTTTTGGTTTCTAGATAAGAGATTCAGATTGTGTTTGTGCTTGGTTAATAGTTGTTCTTGGGACTGATCACACCATACACGGTAAATGACCAAGTGGGCAGGGTTGGGAATTATTTTTTATTTTTATTGATGTTACATTTGATATGACACCACATTGAGTGAGTGGTGTAAATTCTATTTCTTATTGATTAATGAGTTTATGGTATTTTTACCCTTTCCCTAGTTTTTAAAGGATGAATCATTACTTGAATCATTATGGGAACATAGGGATTAACATTCCATGCATGTACCATTCAATTTAGTCGCATTTGATTCATGCTTGTTATATTATATGACATGTCATGTATTCTTTTCGATGCATGTTTGTATCACATTCATAGTGTTATTTTCCATGTTTCATGACTTTTTATCCAACTATGTTGATATGTCATGCTTCTGCATTATATCATTCTTATGTGTTACTAATTGCGATAACTTCTTATGTTTTTTTGATATATAGTTGGTTGCATGGGATAAAAATATATGGACTCTGAATGAATGTGAAATATATTTCAATTGTGAAGTGCATGGGTATGCTACCACTGGGAAGGGTAAACCAGTATAATCAAACCATCCTGAGCATTATATATAAATAAATTTTAAGGATATTGTTACATTGTAAATACTATTATGTTCGAATGCAAAAGTGAATTTTAATTTGTTTAAATGGGATCCAAATGCCAATCTCTAAAGTGTATGTGTTCTTTAGGTATTGGTAGATGGACACCCATAGGACTGGGCATTGTGGTTGAGCATGTTAAAATCTTAAATGAGATGGGTTTTAATTAATTGGATCAATTTTTCAATCCATGGATTGTATGGGAACTTCCTGAATTGGGAAATAGTGACATATTTAGTCAAAAATTTTTATGTGACTATGTTATATTGTGAAATGGATAAAAACTTAAATGGTTTATTTAATTTCTAATTTGAAATGAAATTTGGTTAACTATTAAATGAATAACTAGGTCCATTTATGTTATTTATGGACTGATTCTTATGAGATGACATGATTGGGTGTTTACAAAATTTTATATTTCAAAAACTACCATATGTTTTTTTTCTATAGAACCCATGATGGATCAATAGAACCTTAATTGGTCCATTTTTCAATTAAAAATAAATTAGTTTCAAAAATTCCTAATTATGATGGGTTGGATACTTTTTTTAATGTTTTAAAAGGAATTTTGATATAGGTTTCCTATTTTCCTTAAAGAGTTAGCTAAATCATATACCTGGAGTTTTGTTTTAAAATGGTAGTTTATATTATTAATTAACTCATCTAAATGTTTAATAGTATAAAAGTGATTAAATATAAAGGAATTGGAAATGGAACCATTGGTGGTGTCCTCTATTTAAATCACCTTGTAAGGGTAGTTTGATTTTCTCCTATTGGTTTCCTTGGAATGTAAGCATGGTCATTATTCATCGGTGTTCTTTTATTTAGAAATTTATTAGATTACCAGATTTTGATACTTGTAATTTTTTTCCATTAAATTGTTATGAGTTAGCATTTTATGCTCTTGTATGGGGTTTTCCATAGTAGGTAGCTCACTTAGAGCTTCTCTATCTTTCCTGAACCATGGGTTTTCTAATGTTTGGTGTCAATAATGTGTCGTTGTCCCCTATAATACTTTTAGTGTCTCATGATACCCTAGTTTGGACAACTGGTAAGGCCTTTCATGGGCTTTGATATGTATAGGTGCATCTAGTAGTCCTCATTTTCAAATAGTTAAACATGCCTGAAGCATGGATGGCAGCTTCATAGGTCACCTGAACCTTTATTTTTCACTTTTATGGATGGCTGGGTATGTATTCATTTGGGTAGTTGGTCTTATGAATCAATACAACTATGGACTAACATTAGTGAATTGTTATCCAATACATGGATGCATAATGCGGATAATCCTATGGGCATTATTTGGGATGTTTAGTTTTTATTCTAATATAGGGGTAGTTTGAGTTCATCAACACAATTACCATCGAATGAAAAATGTTATAACAGACCAGTTGAGTTCTATGGAATATTTGAGCATTGAGATGATGAGAATGTACTCAAGTCATCTACACAGCAGGGTGACTTGTAAGTTGTGAAACAATATTTTCTCAATGATTATAATAGAGTTTCTAGAGGCTTTGGTGTTTCAACATTCCTTTAAATATAGTTATGGGTTTCTATGAATGATTGATATTCTGATCATGGATTGGAAGATAGTCACATGGTTTTAAGGTGTTTTTGTACTATCTATCTTGTGAGAATCTAGTTAATCTTCTTATTCTCTGATTACTAGGATAATTCAAAGGTGGGGAGTGTCTTGTCGATTCTAGTAAATACTTTACATTCCATGTATAAGGAACAAAATATAAGGAACCGTTGTAAATGGCCTATTTCCCATAAAATACCTTAGGGATTTCCCGGTTTGTGAATTTCGGGGATTTCTCTACAGCACGACATTGATACGGTTTGCAGCGTATGCAATCTTGAGAAAACCTATTGGTCATTGATTATTTTTGGTGTTAAGATTGAATGATCATGAAATTTCCCATGTGGTGAGTGATCATGGTTTGTTTAATAGTGGTCCATCTTCTAGTGAATCCTATTTACCTGAAGTCAACCAATTACGGTTCAATTATTCTAATTTCATATAATTGATTATGATTGAATGGAATCCTTTTTAATACTCTTGGTGTATTCTTCTCAGCAACGATCATTTCTTATGTCTTTATGTCATCCTAGATACACTAATAGAGTGTCTATATTAAACTATGGTGAAGTTTTTATGAGTATTTGAGCTTGTTGTGTGGTTCCTTTTCGATGTGTCTTGATGATTAATGGTTCTTATGGAGGCTTGATTAGTATTGAGTAACACTTGGGTTCCCAAGTACGATCTCCGTGGATAAACATGGGGACCTCATCCATTATTTCCATTTACATGACCTCTAGATGAATGTCACTCTAGGATCATACAATGATCTAATGTAGATGTTGTGACATTGACTCAAAATCTCAAATGTAATTATGAAATGTGACCTTCTTTGGAATAGTCCCATGGACTCCTATATTGATAAATCTGTGGTTAACCCGGTCTCATTTATGTGATCAAAGTTAATTCATTAATGGTGATAATTACAGTGGGATGGATCTGGATTTCACTTTTATTCGTGTTGTGGCATGACAGTTTAAATGGGTAGGAAATGTTTTCATAAATAAATTTCCCCTGATGCTAGGTATGGGCATCGGTGAACATATTTATGTTGAGTGCGAGATGCCTTTGGAAAAGGCACCATAGTTCTATTTCTAAAGAAATGACCTTCTAAGATGAGTGTCTCGAGAAAATTTGTATGGAGTGGCTTGAACTATTATCATTATTTCTATTGAATATGGTTAGTGTTTAATTTTTTAAACTCATCACATGTTTAAAGAGAATGTGGTGTAAATATCGACAGTTTCATTCAAGGAAAGAGTGTGTATCCAGATTATGTTAGTTCAATTAAGAATTCAAGTGTTTCCTTTCCTTTCGGTTCCTATTTTGGCCTTTCATGTTTTGGAAATTCCATTTGTAATGAAATAACACTAGGATAAACTTTATTATACTTTGAGGCATGACTGTAGGAAATTCTGATGGTAGAAAGTGTCATAGCTTAGAATTGGCCATCATTAATGTCAAAGACGAAGCTAAGAAGTGCATTGTTAAGATTATTGATGATATGATGAAATCGTCGTTTCTCTAATTAAATGGGGTAGGGTTAATTACATATCAGTGTTCTGTTGAAAAAAACATGTTTTGGCATGACTCATGATGGCTTAAGTGTCAAGTTCTATAATGGTGCTTGCCTGTGCATTGGGTGATTAGAAATGAATCATTACCATTTAAATGATTTTACTAAATCATTATATGATGGGAGATGTTTAGGTTGTTCCCGAATGATGCTCAATGATGAGAATATATATTATGGTAAGTTGGTTACAATCCATGTTTTAATCTAATACAAAATTGAAATGAAATTTGAATTTTTCTATTAATGCACATGAATTATAATGAACTGAGCATTAGAAATAAATTCTAAGAGTTGAAATTCATCAATGTAATGTTTTTAGACAAGGGTGAGGGCCTAGTAAGTTTCTCATGTTTCTTTGTGAGTTTTGAAAAAAAATTGTAAAATTAAGTTTTGGGTTTTTATTAGAGGGTTCATGGTTTATCTAAAACAATGTGGACCTCTATAGAAAATAGTGGGACATTATGTAGGTGGTAAGAGGTTTTCACTTGATATGCACATGGTTTAAAAAATCCTATGCATAGACAACATATTTTATTGGTATATGATGTACATAATCATTATTCATAGTACGATTGGTTCATGTTTTCCAAAACATGCATTCATCCCATGCAGGGTGCCTTAGGTGCCTTGTAAAGGGAGCATGATTGGTGCATGGTTAAAAAAACTATGAGGATGAGACCATGAACCAAGACACTAATTTAAAATTAAAAATAAATTAAGTTTAAATAAGTTAATACCTAAATCTACCTCTCCCCTCACCTCACTTATGTAAAACACCCTTTGAGGAGCCCTAGGCACACAACACACCCCCTCATTGGATCCTTTTTGGCTTATAGATTTCATCCAGATCTCCCTTGGATTTCACTTTGATCACTCAAGGTAATATATCTCCTCCCTCTTCCTCCACTATTATGACCATTGTTCGATCTCCCTTTCACCCAGTGAGGTTTTTTCAAAACACTAGGTTTAGGGATTACCCCATTATCAGTTTTTATTCATTGTTAAATTGTTTGGAAGGTCTCATGTAACACCCATTTGTGTATTACTGAATCACCCACAATATGTGAAGTTGATGGGTTTTGTTTGGCTTTCCATCATAGCTTCAAGGTAATACTTTCCACTTGTATTGATTTTTGAAGAATTTATATTTTGGAATTTTCTATATTATGGGTTTCTGGTAACTTAGTTTGAGTGTGTGGGTCTTTGTCATGATGTTTTTGAGTTTCTAGTTGTTCTTGTAGTGTGTTTGACGACTCTGGGATGTTTTATGCACAAAAACCTAGGTATATATATATATATCCAATTATTACTTGTTCCCACACAGTAAGGGAATATTTTCATAGGATTAATGGGTATATAAATATTTATATGAATGTTGTTTGTGAAAGTGTGGAGTGATTTTTCCTCCATCCAGACCATCAAGTGTTGAGTGTCATTTTAGCATACTTATTGAGGTATGATCCCACTCTTTTCTACTTAAATTTATTATTTAATTAATTTATTTATTTTCTTCCAGTAATTATGGTTGTGTAGTTCTTAGAGTAAATGCTCCATTATATTGATTTTGGATTTCTAAATGAAATTCATAGTTTTGATAAATGATTTGTTCAATAAACAATATAATGATTTTATGATAAAACACCTCATTCAGAAGTGTTCAATCTTCAAAAAACTCCCAATGAAGATTCTACTTTTATGATTTTTATGTTTCAATTATTTATTGTATTTTTTCTCTATTTTATTCATTGATGTTATTGTTTGGTATATAGAATGTTTCGGATGGATTTAATTTTCATGATATAAATCATTTCATTAAATGTTTAAATTGATATGAGTTTGTTATAATAAAAAATCTCAATGCTTAGTTGAATTTGGTTAATGAAATTCATGAGAGGACACTTTCTCATGAATTGAACTGGATATGTGACTATGACTTTGTAAACATTTTAATTGAAATTCCTAAGATGTTATTCTTAAATTAAAATTGTGATAAAAGAATGTTCCTCTTATATATATATGTATTAATATGTCTATGAGAGGTTTATGCCTCCTGGATTATGATATAAATGA
Source organism: Viscum album (assembly GCA_963277665.1). Classification (NCBI taxonomy): domain Eukaryota; kingdom Viridiplantae; phylum Streptophyta; class Magnoliopsida; order Santalales; family Viscaceae; genus Viscum; species Viscum album. Next base: position 476,809,585 of record OY728157.1, read on the forward strand.
AATGTAATAGTAGATATATGAGACGATTATGCCTCATGGAATATGATATAAATTGAATGGATTAACAAGAGTAAGATAGGTATATGCCTTATGACATGAGTATTTTAAATACTATGCCTTATAGGTTGAGGTGTCTAAGGGATCATGAGATCCGATGCGTAAAAAAGAATGTGTGAGAATCCATGAGGAATCAAAAGATTTCTGACAACCTTTGTGAATGGAAGACCATGAGAGCTACTAGGTGGATTTAAAATAGACCATGATATCTCTAGAAATTAGGCTATGGGTTGGATCATGAGTGATTCCCCTCATATTGGATGTCCATGATTTACATCATGCTCCATCCAAACAATTTATTTATACATATAATTATGCTATATATATACTATTAATAATATATATATGGTGATAGGATCATACTTCTCAGCTAGGATCCGAACATGGTATAGACGTCTAGTGTCCCTTAGGAAGCTGAATATGTTGTTATTTAATTATTCAGTTCAGATTATTATTTCTCTAGACCTACACACAGTTTAATTCATATTTCACTATCTGGAATATCGTAGACACCATGGGTGGAGGCCAACTGAGATATATATCTCACACCCTACCCAGGCCGCCATTGCATTTTCATACCCAAGGAAACTATTTTGTTCACCAGACCATGGAAACTTTTTTGTGTGTGATTGTAACTAGTAGTTAGGAGAAAAAGACCAAGCTAGAGCTTCAGATACTCATAGAGATTTCCTTTGGGATTTTTAATTCATTTATCCTTATATGAGTCATGTATTGTGCTTTATTGAAAAGCATGTTGTATGTTGACCAATTTTTCTTATGTATCATCATATGTCATTCGTGATTTGTATAAACTATAATTGGATACTTTTATTCAATTAAATATTATAATTATTCTTCTACTTATTTTTTATCTACTTATTTACTACTTCCACTATGTCTACTATTTTTTCTGTTATAACATTGTATTACTCTGATATTTTGGTATATTCTACCAACTATCACCTCCTGAGACCCTCACTGCCAGTCAGTAGCCTCTAGCGTATGAGGAGACATTCCTGAGGCCATGCGACTTACAAGACCAGAAATCGATTTGATGGTAAGACAATATGGGGTGCTACATCCTATCATTAGTGATTCCTTGATACTACACATTAATTTTTATTTACCCAAAATATTGAGATATTGCGGTTTCTATATATTACTTAAGAGGACATCAATCTTTATCTTTGTACTTATCTAAGTCTATTATAGTTAATTCTCTATTAAGAATAGGCTTTAAGACATTAGTGAAGTAATCAATTTTTATATCTGCATTATAGATAAAACTACAGGTATAACCCATGAATCTTTTGAAATTTTTTTCATAACATAAAATATATTCATCCTATTTTTTCATCAATTCCATGAATTCTTAATCTATTTTGTGTATGAAGTATTTGAGGAAAATACATATTGAAGAATATTTAAATGTAATTTTATTATTCTATAGACTATACATCCTATATTTATATAGTATTATTAATGATATTATTCCACTGGTTATAATCACCTTTTAAATTATAGATGCCCAAAAAGACATTCTCATTGTTTAATAATAAGAAAATGAAAAATATATTTTTGTCCAATTAACCCACAACTCAAAAACTTGTGGCGTATAAGTCCCACTATTAAATGGTGTATTTTTTCTCATGAATGACTCGATAGAGATTTACTCATTCCCTAGATATTTCAAGAGATGAACACGATTTTAATTGCGTCTTAAAACTTGAGACAATTGGGTGAGTATTTTCTTATGGGTTTTCTTTCTATCCACAATATCATTAGGTTCCTAGTTGGGAAAATACCAAAATTTTACATTACACCCAATTTTTCCTAAGTCAATTTAGGTTTCATCAATTACCATGAATAATATAAATTTGTGAATGATAATACTTAAATTAACAGATGTACATATAAAGAAACTATAATCATAAAATAATTATTCCATAATTGACTTTCATACATTGACATTTGAATATATATATATATATTAAGAGAGGTTTACCATAATTAGTTTTTTATCTAAACATGTTATATATCTAAATCCTTTATAAATGTGAATAAATATAATTTTAATTAACCAATGCATATCCCCCTAGGTGTGTCTAATGAAGTGAGATGTTAGGAATCATTTTCATGCATCAGGTGATGATTGATTTAATACCAACAAGCCATTTTCTGTGTTATTACCCTTAGGCACATCTATTCTAGGGCATGTATCAAATATTATTACACATACATGAATTTTTTTAGGAAAACAATAAAATATCTAATTGTCCAAAACATCATGAATTTTTATTATACATAGAATTAACTCTCAGACTTATCCCTAAGGTTTTTGTAAATTTATATAACTTATTTCCATGAATATCTAAACTAATATCCAAAATTACTAAACCCTAATCTGATAAAATCTGAAGAGATCCAAGCTAAAAAACGTTAATAATACATATATTTCATTATTTATATCAAATATCTCATAAATAGTCACAGTAACTACAGACCAAAAGATTTTGTGTGTTAGATTTTATCTAGATAAACATATTATTTTACAATAAATATTACCATTTCTATTTAATCATGCTCCTCTAGACCCTTTTGAAAATACTCACTTGGTATAGTCATTTTCCAAAGTTGGGGTTTGAAACATAAGAATGGGGTGAGATCAAAAGCTCAGTAAGGGAAAACATATCATATTCTATTGAATCATAAACATGAAATTGAATACTATATAAAAGATTAATATATTATAAAAAATGTAATAAAACTATTGGTAACAATATTAAATCATGTTTGAAAAATAAAAGATCCTAAAAAGATTATTATGGAGGAATTAACGTTTTGACATGGCATAAAATATATCTCAATAGTTTTAAGCAATTTGAACAAGACATAAAATTGGGGAATACATTGAAAATAAGGTGTAATCATGAAATCATAGATTTTAAATGAAATTAAATTCATCTTAAAAATGTGTAATAATTTTATAAAAACATGGAAATATGAAAAAACCATAATAAAAGGAAAACTATTATGATGAATCTCAATATTCTCATGAATATGTGAACAATGTCATTTTGTAATCTTTAAAAAATGTGACCAAACCCTTCATACACTAATAATAGTGAATAATATCATTCTCTCCATGCCTAACTATATCATGATATATAAACATAAACCAATTCTATAGAGGGTTATATAGGACCCCACCCATCATCATCCATATATATTTGTTCCACTAAAATTCAACCATAATTATATCTTAATAAACCCTTAAAAAAGAATGGGTTTCATAAACATTAAGAAAAATAACTTAAAATGAACTTAATAAATATGAATATTATTTTTCAAAGGGAATGATGTCTTAATAACACAATTTGTGTGATCAAAACATTACTTTATGGGACATAAAACTTTGGGGAGATATAATTAAAAATAAAAAATATTTCAAAAAACCTATTAAACAGTGTTATAAAAATATATAGTGAAACTTAATTTAATGTAATTAATAAGGAATGAGAAGACATTATTAAACGTTATTATAATGTGTTCAAAATAATATTTTCTTTAAATGGAAAAAAATAAAAAATCTAGAAATGTAAATAATGAAATAATTTCCATTATTATGATTTTAGGCTTTTTTTTAAATACATCAAATAAATATTTAAATACATTCATTTCAAAACATCTTTAAATGAAATCCTTTAGAATAAAAACATCAATACATTATTTTATTTTCTCAATGAAAGCACTTTTGATAGGGAAAACATGGACATATAAAAGATGATTCATTAGTAAGAATTGGTGTTATTCATACCAATGGTATACATTTATATCAAAAACAACTTCATCAAATAAGTGGATTTTGATGATTTTAATTAACATTCATTGAGAAATAGAGGTAATTAAATATAAAATCATAAAATTTATAGATCGAAAAAATTGTGTAAAAGTATAAGTAAGATAAATTATGACCTAATGTATCGTAAATTGTTTCAATGAAACCCTTACCAGAAATTCCATCTTAGATTATTGCAACCTAACCCCAGGTATAATAGATATCATTATATTAATCACCCATTTCATAACATTAATTCATATAAATAAAATTGTCCAAAATTCCCTTAAAATTGTTCACTATATGTATATTAATAAGTTATTATCAATTTTCAATATCGGGTGTGAGTAATCATGATCATTTTGAACTAGTTTCATAATTAACGATGTTTTTATTTATTATTATATCGAATTTTGTAATTAATATATCATAAATGTTATTAGGATTTATGTTATATGATATTTTATAAAGTTATAGTTTTATTTCAATGAGTGTTTTTGGTATGGTTCATGTAGATGAAATTAGCAACAAACATGTTTCAGTGGTTTTTATGAAATGAATAATTGTATCACAATTAATGAGTTAAAATTTTATATTACCAATCTAAAAATAATTAATTATATATTATTTTCAAATATCATGCTTCTAATTCAGTATATTTTATAATTGTTTTTCATTTTTTAGGTTGGTGGTTAAAGTGACCCAATAAGAATAAGCCACAACATTTGTGTCTTTCTGGATATAGAAGACATAGTTTTCTATAATATCAGATTGAAAAAATTATAATGAATTTATTTATATGTTATGAAGGATATTAATTAAAATTTGAAATCATTATATGAATAATTCAGATAAAAAATATTGTATTTATAAATAAATCGGTTTCCCTCTAAGTTGAATTATTATAGTGATTAGTTTTGAAATGATTTTTTATTTACAATATTTCACATATATTAAATAATTTCTATTTATAGAGTATGAATAATTACATAAATAAAATATCAATTCTATAAAACCATTAATATAACCATACATGAAATTTATTTGAGGAAAAAACATGTCTTTCATGAAGGTGGTAGCCTTCAAACACACATGAGAAACATTTTTATTTAATTGATTGAATTGGAGGAGAAAAAACAACAGTCATAAAATCAATATAATAACATTTAAGATTATGTTTTATATTGGAGTCATTATATATGTATCACCCAGATCTGGTTGCATCATTAAATAGTTCTCTTGGTTGGTTGGCCATTCAGATGGTGATGATAATTAATGTACATACATTAATGTAGTAGAGGAAGTAGAACCAACACAGTGGAAGAATAATAAAACCATAAAAGAAAAAATAAACAAAATTTACTGAATAATAAATACACTGTAGTAACAAAATAATAAATAAACACACCCAGGATCCAAATAACATTTTTAATAAACCCACACTCTAATATTTCATACAAAAAATAAACATGAAGGGTCACCCGTGTCCAACCACTATTACAAACATATATAAAGAATAACAAACACGGAGGAAACTCCAACTGATGTAGGAACCACCATTACCCATTTCTATCCATCACTTGTTATTAAAAACTACACGATCACTATTTTCCATCTCCAGATCCTGAACCCTTCTCTGATATCAAACACATAAAGTCTACATGAGTCCTATGTGCCCCATGTTGGGTGTGAGAATAAATCTTAGTAGACCCCAACCAATGTGATAATGTATTGTGTCAATAATTATTCTAGATTATAATAAAAACAATAAAATTATAGAACATGAACATTTAATAAACAACATTTTTCTCGTATGCTCAGAAGCAACAAGAGGGCGATCACGTGCTTCGGCCATCACCTATATAAGTCTTAACTGTGCACCAAATTATATATTTGGAAAATAGAAACTGTGTGCATATATATAATTTTATTGGTGATGAGCCTTGGTATAACATCCAAGGAATCATATGATGATTAGAAACCATGGGAAACCCTTGGGATCTACCTATAAGAATTTCACTAGAACATAATGACCATAATATCAAAATCATCATACAAACGACATGGCCAATAATTTCCTTGGTCCCTAAGACCTCTTCTCAGAAGAGAATTGTCAATGTGAAGCCCAATATCCTGAGGAACAATGGAATACATCCTCCAATAAGTAAACCTCATCATCTCAATAACTTCCATCACAATGCATGGTGATATATGTTCACCAAATATCATGGAACAATAGGCTCGGATATCATGATGAGCCTCAGCCCACAATGATGGTCTCAACACCATTAACAAATTGTACATCACCATTCACATGACTTTATATGGGGATCACCCCTAATAATATCTAATGGTCATCACAATTACCAAAAACACATAGTCTACTAGGCTTCCACCAATAACCAGTGGTCAACACCATTTCCCCAGATTACTCTCTATATTCATATGATTCCAATGACACATCGGCCAATAAATGGATTAAGGAAATCACCAAAAAAACGTAATCCACATCATCCAACTCCTCAATATTATACTATCATTTCTATAAATCATAATGTTCAACACCATATCAAATTATATGCGCCATTCCCCCATTCTTATGACCTCTACTCCTCATCCCGATGACCATGTAACCTCAATAAGGTGATCAACATGGCCCAATGTAACTTGATCCATACCCAAACAAATAATATACATCACCTCATTACAGGTGATCAGCATAACCTCAATCCATGGTCCAAGACCCTCTGTATCCCTTGGAACTCATTCTCTCAATTTAAATAATTCAATTTAATTCAATTCATACACCCATCACAAACTACCCAAGCTGTTCTAATCCCCATACCTGAATTAAACATTTTTGGTGGAGAAATATAATTCCCATATGCATCCCATATAAATATTAGAACAATAAAATAAACATGAAATTAATTATATAAGGTCTCACTATGAAAATCCAATAAGATTATACAAACACATCTTCAATACACTCTCAAAATCAAGGATAAATATATGAACCACCTACGACATACTAGTAGGTGATTGCTAATCAGAAATTGGACTATAAATCAGTTCGAATCGAAAAAAACAATGTTTTCTATGAACACAATAAAAAGAGGTTAATAAATATTGTATAAATATAGTATTATGTAAAAAAATATAAATAAATAATAGAGGATGGTGAATTTTATTTCCAACTGAGATGAATCTGTAGCCACTAACAAATTAAAGATTAGAGTCTCGACGATGAAATTTTCCCATTCATAGGCAAAAGAATAATGGAGGGTTTCCCTCTATTGTTTATGTGGTTTGTTGAGAAATGTTATAATTAAAATAATCAATAGATGTTTGGTAATAATTTTAATTTCATTCAAATTTATGGGTCGTAGAGTTTAGTCACAAATTTTAGCAAACTATGTGCCAATCGTGCAGTGCCCTCTACCTAAGCACCACACACATATCGTATATGCACATTGTTTTTGAGATTATCAAAAAACTATGATAAATCACTATATATGAAAGATTTAGAGGTATCACATGACTGTGTTTCCCTATTAGCAATATTTTTCAAACCATGTCTCATTCCACAAGAGGGTCATATGGTTTCCCCTTGGAGGCCACATTGTTTTTCCAAACATTGCACCTCTGTCAGCAATTTCTTGAAATAGAGTATCTCTAACAACCTAGAATTATATAAATAGAAATTATCTTATTATAATTATTTCATATAGTGTATACCACATAAAATCACATTGGTAAGAAAATACAAACATTAAAAATGATGAATGAGTGAAAAAAGTTGTATTTCTAGAAAATAAGAAATCTATACCCATAGAATTGTAACCTGACTATTGGAATAACAATTTCATTGTTAGGAATATTAAATTTACTAATAGAATAGTAACCTCACCAATTAAATTAAAAATAAAATTTTGGTATCTTATGAATGAAAATATGAGATATTTATACATGGTATATGTAAATGAATATTTCAATGATGATAAATTAAGTGTTGGTATATTTGTACATCATAATTCATTTGAAATTTATTAAATAATATAATTATTTAAAATAAATTATATTTTCATAAAATATATTCATAAATTACTATTTTGTTATCATAGAATTATAAGATAATTTTATGTGACCCTAATTAATTTCCAAAGTGTCATAAAATTAGTATTTTTTTAAATCTATATTTTTCAAAAAAATTATGCTTTTAATGAAGAAATAAAATTATTAAATTTGGATTTTTTTTATTATATGGATCTCAATTTTTAATTCTACACATCGAAAAACAATTATGGTGATTTTGTAAGAAATTTCCAAAATAGTTGAAAATTTGGTGAATAGTTAAATACTGTAGTTTACATTATTCAAAAAATAAATGAATTAATGAGTCATCGATGATGTATGAATTATATAATCCAATAATATTGAACTAACCTTCATTAATTAAAATATTTATTAATAAGGATCAATACTACTGATAGTCTTGAGTGAAAATAATAATATAATGAATATAATAATAAAAAATACAACTCTCCTACCACTATAAATACCACCCCTATCCACCTAGTTTCTTAATAGCTCAAAAGAATTGAATATTTTACAAATTATTCCCAATATCCTTCCAAATTCTCTCCACAACATCTAGAAGCCTTTGGTCTCAAGCAAAGACCAAACACAATTCCTATAAGGAGGTTCTCAGGGAGAATACGTTCAAGAGGTAAAATACACTTTTGTTATTTAGATAAATAAATTATCTTATATATTCTAGAATTTAATATTGTTATTGTAATATAAGTCATAAATTCATTTTTCTTCCCATACATTTCTAATAAATATGACATCATCAATGAGGTTTAGATTCACCACATTGTGGATAATGATTTTTATTTTCTATTACTACCATCTTGGATAGTCATAAAACCTTTTATATGTTTAAAATGTATTATGATATATTTAATAAATATTATATAATGTAATGGAACCATTACATATGATTAATATTAAATAATTAAACTAAACTAGTTTATGATGATTGAAAATTCTCCAAAATTAACAAACATTATTAATTAAAATTTTATCTAAAGAATAATTATATTTTTTATAGAAAATGTTATAATGAACCATTTGAAATTATGTATGATAATAAATAATATATATTTCCACTTCTTTATTTTTTCATCAGTTTGACAAGAACTCCAACAATAAAACTCTAGGGAACCAATCATGAAGTCATGAAACGAACATTCCTAGAATGATGAAATAGAATATAATAACTATCAAAATAGATATAAATGAAATTAATAAAATTATATTAAATCAAATACATGTTGAATATTTTATGGAGTAAAAAATTAACAAATCTAATTTCATTTTCTGAGACACTAAGTACCAGTGTATAACACTATTGTATATAAGGTAAGTGATCTATCAGAACCTCCCAATTATCTTTTGGTTTGGATTTCTCTATCTTTACACTAATGTAATTCATAATTATTGTTATATAATTATACCATATTCTATTTATATGTTCCAAACGTATGTTTACAGGTCCATTAATACATATTTTATGATGAAATACAACATTTCTAAGGATCCCTTCTCGATTCCCCTAGATAAAAAATCTCAATTAAAGAGAAATTCCAAATTTATTACCCATTTTCAAGTACACTCCATATTCTATTTTTAGGAACAAAAATTTTTATCATAAAAAATATTTATATTCATTTTTGATTTTATGTAAACAATTATAACTTTTCCCACATTAAAGACTCATTAATATCATCTCTTAAACCCCACTAAATACTCTTATTTATAAAGTTTCATGAACACTCATTTTACATGTCTTCAATTTATTTGACCATATTTTATCATCATATATGAATATTTTTATATATTATTGTCCATTTATAATTTTAATCTATTATTTCATGGATAATTTTATGATATTCATCTTTTTTATGCTCTATGAAATGATTACGATACCCATTCCATCCCATGGGTAACCATTATGTTTATTCCATATGATTTATTCTTAATGTGGGACACATATGAGTGACCTTGTTATAATGGGTGTTCCCAGCTAAGACTCTTATTCATTGAATAATGTTCAGTCTCATGAGACATCATGTTGGGACATGTAGTGAACCTATTTTCTTTTTCAGAATTTGATTGCTATGTGAAATAGTCATGGTGGTTATCCCTGAATCATGCTTATGTCGTGTTGCACATTTCATCAAAATTCATACAATGACATGATTAAATGATCAAATATTATAGATTTTATTCTTAATTATGTTTATTCATGTTCTATTCCTTTTGGTTTCATCTTGTTATGCCTTTTAAACCATGTACTATGCTTTAATTCAATTTTTATTCCCTTACTAGGGTCTATTGATCATCTATATTGTTCATGTATTCCACAAGTTTTTTTATGTAGAATGGATAAATAAATTTTAGGATCCCATTAGGAATTACTAATATAAACTTCTTTTATTCTGTTTCTATGTTTTTAGTTTTATGTACCTAATATTCCAAAGACACCAGAATTTAGGATCCTTGGTTTGTATTTCATGGTTAATTAGCCACAAAATCATGTAAAAATATGTGTAAAATGACTGGGACTCTTTATTTTTTACCATATAATTTTCTAGTTATATGTGTAGATTTTTACTAAAAAACAGTATTAAGAACCCCAAGTAAAATTTATCACCATGGATAACATAGATTGAAACTTAGTGAATCAAAAGGTGGGATATACGTTCAATTTATAAAATTATCCTTCTATGTTAAATTTTAAATTTTTATATATTTATTAACTAAGTATCCAATCCACCTCCTATTTTTTTTTCTTCTCTAGTTAATGACGAGATATATGAGAAGTACCCCCACATGTTTTCATCATTGTATGTTAAAAAACATTTATATTGAAATTTTATAAGGGGGAAGAATGTAACAACCCAAAATTATATAAATGGAAATTACCTTCTAATAATTATGTCATATATTATAAACCTCATAAAACAACATTAAAAAAATACAATGTTAATATCTGAAGAGTGAATGGAATAAGATGTATTTCATGAAAAAATGAACCTGTACCAATGGAATAGTAACTTGACCGTTGGAATATTAATATGACTATTAAGAATTTTAATTTGGAATATAGAATAGTAACCCCACTTATAAATGTGTAAATAATACTTTTGTATCTTTTGAATGACAATATGATATATTTATATCACTGTATATATAACTAAATATTTTAAATATGATAAATGAAGTTTTGTAATTTTTGTAAGTCGTAAATTAATAATTAAAATTTTATAATAAATTTATCAATTTGAAATAAATTATATTTTCAAAAAATAGATTCATAAATTAATATTTATTTTTATATTAATTATAATATAATTTTTTGAGACCCAAATTAATTTATCATGGTGTCATAAAATCAGTTATGATTTTAAAACCGGTATTTTTTTGGAATAAATGGTGATTTCAATAAAAATATTAAATTTTCATATTAAGATAATAATGTTGATAAAATTGTGTCTATTTATTAATTATAAGCATTGAAAAATTATTATGGTTATTTTTTGGGAAATTTCTAAAATAGTTGAAATTTTGGTAAATAGTGAAATACAATAATTTATGGTATATAAGAAATACATGAATTATAGAGTCATGGTTGATGTATGGATCATTTAATCCCATTATTTAGAAATATACATAATTAGTTTATATATTTAGTGACAATTAACAAATATTCTAATGGTCTTGATACAATATTATAAAATAATGAATATAATAATAAAAAATCCCCCCCTCATCCCCCTATAAATACCACATCTCAGCAACTCTTCTACTCACACCTCAAAATCCTGGAATATTGGATTATTCTAACCATTCATCTTACCATTTTCCTACCCCAGGATTAGGATAAATTTTTCTCAAATAAAATACAAAAAATAATTTCTCTATGGTGGTTCTCAAGGAGAAGAAATTGAGGAGGTAAAATCCTCTCTCGTTTTCTATTTTGGTTTCTATGTATTTAATTTTCATATTCCCTCCTCAGATCTCCATATCCAAATAAAATTATAAATCTATTGTTATATATATATAATGGATATTTATTATGTCAATGGATGATATGTCATCAATTATCTTATCATCCCCTTTTTTCTAAAAAAACATCATCCATGAGGTGTTGAGTCACCAACTTCATGGGTGATGATTTTTGTTTTCCATTACCACTATCAAGGATGCACATTAAATAATATTTTGGGTAAAAAAGATTCTAATATATTTATTATTTCTTATTTAATGCTCTAGAACCAATATATGTGCATAATATTAACTAATAAAATAAAACTAGTTCATGATGATAAACAATTCACCTAAATAAACTAACATCCATCAATAAACATTCATACAATAAATCATTATAATTTCTAAAATAAATAAATAAATATATACCAATTTAAAAATATATAGGATCATAAATTTCATATATTTCCAATTCTTTATTTTTCATCCATTTGATAATAATTCCAATAATTAAAATCAAGCGATCCAATCAAAAAATTATGAAACAATAAATACCAAAATGATGAAATTGGATCATTTGACCCCTAAAAGGAAATAAATGAAATTAATACAATTATAATAAAATAATTACATATTTATGAGGATTCTAATTAAATTATTAATGATTTTGATTTCGTTATCCATGAAAATAAGTACAAGTGCAGAACACTTTCAGAGATAAGGTTTGAGATCTCTCTAAAACTCCCAATTACCTATGAGTTATGATTTATCTCTCTTTAAACCAATGTAATTATTAATAATTATTATATAATAAAAAAATAATGTTTATATGTTACATATTTATGTATCTATATCTATTATTCTTTATTTGATGGGTAAATACATGATTTATAATGCTCCCTTCTCAATTCTTCCTGATAAAGAAGCCCAATTAAAGGGAACATCCCAATTTCTTACCCATTTTCATTTAAAATCCATAATATATTTGAATCCAACAACATTTTTCAAAAAAACACTTTATTCCAAAAAATCTACTTACGTTCATTTTTGGTTTTATGCAAAATATTATACCTTTGTCTACTTTAAAGATTCATTAATACATAACCTTAAACCTCACTAAAGTGGTTATTTTCTAATTTTTCATAAACAACATTTATAAATTTTAAACCTTAGTTGAACAGAATTTATCATTATTTATGATTATAATTCTCTATTGATGTCCATGGATGATTCAAATCCCCTATTTCATGGGAATATTAATGATGCACCTATTTTTTTCTCAATGAAATGATTACTACAGAAATTCATTTCCATGGGTCAAACATATATTTCATACTTATGATATTCTATTCATATTGAAATAATATGAATGAACTTTTTATGATGGGTGTTCCTAGATAGTTCTCCATTTCACTGGGTAAGTTTTAGTATCATGAGTTATCATGTTCGGACAAGGAGTGAACCTGATTCGTTTATGGGACTTTTTCTTCTATATGGAATATCCTTAGAAGTCAGTATTGAATAATGATTATTTCATTTTGTATGTGACTACCAAATTCCTATTATTCAACAATTACATGATCTAGTTTTTTAAATGTAATTATTCTTTATGTTTATTTATGTTCCATGCGTTTTTATGACATCATGTTATGGCTTATCACCCATGTAATATGCTTTACATTATTTATTCCCTTATGAGGATTTTTAGCTCATCCATTTTTTCATGTATTCCCTCGATCATAATATGCCAATTTATGGTCTTAGAGGATGTTTGGAACTTATTGTGGACGAATCATATAAAGATGTTTTATTTTATTTCAATGTTTTCTGTTTTATGTACCTAATCTTCCAAAGATAATAGACTTTACAATCCTTGGTTTGTATTTGATGGTTAATTATGATTAAAATCAGGTAAAAGTATGTGTAAAATGACATGGCCTCTATAGTTTTCTTATGAGCATGTTCAAGTTATTTTTGGAGACTAGGACTAGAAATCATTAGTAAGAAACCTAAGGACAATTTTGTCCCCATGGATAACATAGATTGAAATTAAGGGAATCACAAGATATGATATAATTTACATTTATAAGTTTATCCTTATATGTTTAATTTTTACATTTTATTTTATTATTATATTTTTATTCAACCCCCATCCTATAATTTAAATTTTTTATTTCTAGTCAACAATAGTAAAAATTAGAAGTACCCTCACCAGTATTCACCATTTATTATTAAATAAAATTTTGGGGTTGAAATTTCATAGTGGGGATGTAACATACTATAATTTTTTCAATGGAAATTACCATATATTAATTATTTCATATCATATGAACCACATAAAATCACATTTTGAATACAATAAAATATTTATAAATGAATAATGAATTAAATAATAGGTATTTCTAGAAAACAAGAAACCTATTCCAATGTAATATAAACTTAACAATTTTAATAATAATGTGACCATTAGGAATAGTAAATTGGCCAATAGAATATTAACCTATCCTATAAAAGTATAAATAAAATTTAGGTATCCTACAGATGAGATTATGATATATTTATATCTTGGTATATGTAAATAATCGTTTTAAAAATGATAAATTATGAGTTGGTATTTTTATAAGTCATAAATTTATAATTAAATGATGATAATAAATATAATTATTTTAAAGAAATTATGTTCTCATAATTCATATTCATAAATTAATATTTTGTTGGATTATAATTATATGATAATTATATGAGACCCACATTAATTTTTCATACTGTCATAAGATTCGTTATAATTTTGAATTCAATATTTCTGGAATAAAATTTCATTTTAATAAAAATTTAAATTGATCAAATTTAGAAATTAATTTTCATAAAATGCATTCCATTTTTTATTATATGCTAAAGACGGATGGAATGAATTTATAAAATTTTCTAAAATAATTTAAATTTTGGGGAATACTAAAATATGATAATTTACAGTATATAAATAATACAAAAATTATTGAGTCATTGATGATGTATAGATGATGTAAGACCATAATGTTGAAATATAATTCATTATTTAATATATTCATTGATAAAGTTATATACTATTTATATTATTATGCCATGATAATAAAATAATAAATATAATAATAAAAAATACCCATTTCCTTAAAATATAAATACCACCCCTCACCATGTCTTCTCCTCACACCTCCAAATCCTTGAAGATTTTCCAAATTCTACGCAATAATATTCCCAGGTCCTTTCTCCATGTGTAAGATACTTTTTTTCCACAATTGGACAACCCTAATTTCCCTAAGGATGTTATAAAAGAGAATTTTAAGTGGTAAAATCCATTTTCATTTTATTTTAATTTATATTCAGTCTATTTTATTTTCTTATTCCATTATCACCTTCCCTTCTCAATGTGACATGAAATCTCTAATATATCACATAAACACTAATTTTATTGTTTTAATTGATTATATGTCATCAATTCCCTTCTATTACCCTAGTTTTCTATAAAATAAAATACCATTGGGGTTTTGTTTACTCACTACCTTTATAAATGATGATTTTTTCCATTAATACCATCAAATATGGTGACAAAACCATTTTTATTTTCTAAAAAGTTTATAATATTATTTTAAATGGAATTTAATGTTCTGAAACCATTATATATTCTTGATATTAAATAATAAAACCGAAAAAGTTTATGATGATTTAGAATTCAAGAATATAAAATAAAATTCATCAATAACATTCTATCAAATGAATCTTTCAAATTTATTTAAAAATTGACATAAAAATCATTTAGAATTATTTACTGTTATAAATTTTAAATAGTTAAACTTCTGACTAAAAATTAACTTTTTTTATTATCAATACACTTTTTTTGAAAAAGTGAGAAACCACAATATAAAAACATTACATCCATGAAAGAAGATAAGCGAGATTAATACTATTAAGACTACAGGATTTACCCCTCCCCAATGACTACATCGTGTTGATATGCCTTCACCATCGCATGTCCACTTGGCTAGCTATCCCATGCAGGGTTGCAGAGGCCTGGTACCGATGAAAGATTCATACCCTCACAAACATCCCATTTCGAATGGCCTGCACAGATGAATGCTTCCTACTAGGAACCTCTTCTAAAGAAAATCCATGTGGTGAACTGCATGAAAACATACACAAAATTCAATAAGAAATTGCAGCCTCAAACTCATCCATATATAGTCCAGAACCCCGATTGAAAATATAAAATTGTAGGTCCAAAAGCATCACATTTTCACACAACAAATTCATCCAAATCCAACTCACGAACAATTGAATCACATCCAATCAATATACACACAATCACCCAAAACAACATTAGATTCAACCAGAATCACGAGGAGAGCACAACCAAAGCAAGGAAATTCATCCAAAATATGAACAGTAGGGGAATATTCACACATAGAAAACATAGCCAATAATTACACTCCAGTATTTATTCATCCATTTGAAAAGAACTCCAATAATTAATCTCAAGGGAAAAAATCATAAAATCATGAAATCAAAACTCATAGAATCATGATATTCAATATTATAATTTATAAAAATTTATATAAATGAACTAAAATAGATTATACAAAACCAAATATTTTTTGAAGAGGTTCCAAATTAAATTATTATTGAATCTAATTTAATTATTTATGACATTAACTTCATATGAAGAACACATTCAGTGATAAGTTAAGGGATATCATTGAACATCCCAATTACCTTTTGGTTATTCTTTCTCTCTATTTATACTAATGTAAATTTTAATTAATATTAAATAATTATATCATATTATATTTATATATTCCAAAATTATGTATCTGAATCCATTTATCCTTATTTTTTTTGAAACACGTGATTTATAAGGTTCCCTTATTGATTCTTCCCGATACACAATCCTAATTGAAGGAAACTTCCCAATCTCTTACCCAGTTTCATGTACACATTATAATCTATTTTAAAACACTATTATTTTTTTAAAAACATTTTTTTTCATAAAAAACTATTTAATTTCATTTTTTATGTAATCAAATTTTTTTTTTCCAACATTAAATTCACCTTAATATCTTCCCTTAAACTACACTAAATATGTTGTTTTCTAAAGATTAATAAACACTATTTTTACATGTTTTCACTTCATTTTAACACCATTTATCATTATTTATGCCTATTTTGACTTATGAATGTCAAATTCAGATTTCAATATGTTCTTTGATGGAAAATTTTAAGATATTCATATTTTTATGCTCTATGACGTGATTACGATATCTATACATTTCCATCGGAAACCCTTATGATTTATTATTTATGTGGAACACATATTCCTGATCATATTATTATGCGTACTCCTAAATAGTTATTCAATGAATTGGGTAATTTTTATTATCATGGGATGTAACGTTGGAAAGTTGAGTGAACCTGATTCCTTTGTGGGAAACTATCAACCATGTTCAATGGTCTTGGCAGTTATCCTTGACTAGTACTTATGTCCTATTTAATGTTTCTTCCAAATTCATATGATTCCATGATTACATGATATAATGTTCTACATGTTATAATTTCTTATTTTTATTCATTTCCTTTAATTTTTATATCATCATGTTTTTCTTTATAAACCATGTTCTATGCTTTACTTCTATATTTATTCCCGTACAGGGATTTATAGCTCATACATTCTGTTTATGTATTCCCTAGGTAATCCTACATAGATTTAAGGGTTCAAAGGAATTTAAGTGATCATTGTGGATTATTAATACAAATATGTTTTATTATATTTCTATATTATTGATTTATGAACCTAATATTCAAAATTCAATAAACATTATGATCCATGATTAGTATTTTATGGTTAATTATGCTTAAAAGCATGTAAAAATTTGTGTAGAAGGCATGACCTATTATAGTTTATGGGCCACAGTACACTATAAACTCCCCTAAAACCCTGATTTACCTTCAAGAAATTTAAAACCATCTAAATATATGTTCTTGTGTTAAATAATCTTTTGGAATTAGGTTCAAATCTTCAATATAAAAATTATCCTTCTCACCAAACGTGAAGATTCAAACAAGTTGAGTAAATTTCATCCCACCCAAAAACCTAAGATGTTTCAGTCTTCCCTCTTTAACATATATTATCCATTATATATCATGATTTGACTAGATATGTTACCAATAATAACCATCCCATCTATATCACTCTATTCTACCTCAGTTTTTAAGTAACAGGTCAATGTCCCTTACAGTTCTCTTCACCTTAGGAGTTACCTACCCGGTTGCATCCCGACCCAAAATTAAATAATTAAAATTGTTCTACCAACAATATCTAGAATAAATTATCCTCTGATGATTCGTTTATTTTTTAATCACATCACATGCTCTATTTATGGATTTTACATATTTGAAACCCATAAAATACCACATCACATCAAATACCCACAAATACCAATGGAATACATGAAACTCAAAATATCCCACATCTCATCAGATTCCCTATATACATCATCTAAAAAGATACTAAAAATAATAATGCAACATGTATACATATACATTCCCATTAATACCCTGATATCCATGAACCTTATGTAAAATAAGCCTCACATCGATGCCAAGATGTAAATTCACTGCATATGTATATATATCCTGCACCGTTACTGATTCCGACCAACTAACCCAAACCTGGTTATTCCAATATCAATACCCATTCATCTCAGAAATCAAAAATGAAAAAAATCCTAAATATAAAATGAAACCTGATCATTCCCATATTCATGGTATACCTCCAATGATAGTTAGACACATCGCTTCCTCTGAACACGGAATATCAACTGCATGCATCTGGACTTATGCTTGACTACATAAGGCCTGACTTCACTACGTATTTACACTATCTACCATCCACTAACCCCATTATAGGGTCCCAATATCTCTATAAAAACTTCCACATGTAGTTAACTTTTAGATACCATCTCTTGGTACAATTCCCAGTCCTACCTCATGTACATGAGTTTGACCCAATCCATGAATCCCAACAATCTGAGAAGACTTCCTACATAACATATAATGACATCCCATATGGCCCCATCAACAACACAACATTGGATATTAATAATAATGAGTCAAAATATCTATTGGATGCCTATATAAGAAGAACACTACTATAGAACCAACCCTTAGTGGGTTTCTGAAATATCTTGCCTAAAAACCATGCTGAGATTCCCTACAACCACATTTCTAGCTACCTAAAGAATCACTGCTTCGCTCACATACCATTGTCAACCAGCTCATATAGTACCGATATATCATGTTCCCTAAGATGCACATTCTTGATTTACTACTTCAAATAATTATTACAACATTAGTATATTCTCCTGTATTTTGATGTCATGCTGCAATTCGTCTTCGAATCGACACACCTTGGCATTGTCATCACCGACTATAGTTGGTGAAAATGATGAATGGTTTCTAAAATTAATAGTGTAGTCCCATAAAAAAGTTTCTCAATATTTAATATTCATTAACTCACGATCCATTTCCACCATCAGTATCTTTCGTAAGAAGTTCTCAAAGAACATTGATTAGAAATCCTTCCAAGATATCCCCTCATATATAACTGTATGTACCTATACATCCCATCAATACTTTTTCAATCCACTAATAATGTACATCACCAGATTTACCCTCTAATATGGGTGTGTTTTGAGTTGATAAAATATTTTCTGGATTAACATGATCTAGTTATATAATTCCTTCATTCCACCCTCATGATGGAATAGTGATGGGTGCTGAGACTAGAACATAAGAGTCAAGAATTCAATTGATTGAATATCTCCCTAAACACCCCCATTAATACCCTATATGTCCTAAACAAAGCTCTAAATGAGATTATCATCATGTGATGTCTGAAATTATTCCATGTCATGTGGGTTTCTCTCATCTAATCGACCCTGTACCTATAGATCATGATTATCCTGACCCTCGGTGGCCTCTTCCCAACCCTTAGATGACTCATAATTTTCTCTCTCATGTAGAACCACATCACGACACTCATTACACTCATCTAGATTTTGTCCAGCTAGAATCCTTTTAAATACCAATAAAAAGTTCAAACAATCACATCAATAAATAAATATATCATAGATAGGTAAAACTATTATAGGCATCACATCTCACCAATCTTACACTGCCCAATAACACATTTTCATATGACATATGGACTCATGAACACTTTCCTAATCATATCAGGTTCAGGTATCAAGTGGAATAATATATAAATATATATATATATTATTGGAAACACATGCCTAGGTTGGACGAGTATAATTCCACAATAATATTTTATTAGGAAAAATGTGTTTAGATTCATTTTTTAAAAACTAAATAGCCAAACCCCTCTTAGAATATTCAAGGTTCCTAATGAAAATTAAAAGACATTGAACATATTATGAGAACAAGATCATGTCATGACACATATACAATCCTCCCTTTTGGTAATGGACTGAGGGTCTAAATCCACCTCCCAAATAAAAATAACTACCAAGTTCACCACTTGAGGTGGAGATAAGTTTAACTATAATGATGAGTTCATGGATATCTTGAACAATGTATTTCAACCATACATTGATTCATTTTTCATGATTTATTATGATGACATCCCTATATACACATCGACCCAATAGAATCATATTAGAAATCTTCAGATAATCATAAGTACATTTTATGAAAATCAGATTTATGTCATGCTATTAAAGTGTCACTTATAGATTCAAGCGGTTAAATTCATTATAAAAGTGTTTTTTAGGTATGTATATCCGCGTACCAAAAGAAAGTTTAGGTAGTGGTCTTCGAGACATGTCTCTAGAACATTTTAATGATCAGAATATTTCATGGTTTATCTAGATACTACAAAAATTTTATCCAAGAATTCACTAATTTATGTGAACCCATGACTACAGTGATGAGTAAGGGAGAGATGTTTTAGTGGTTTAGGATGTGTGAGGTGACATTTCTTGAGCTGAATATGTTGTTCTCTATATCTCCAATATTGATAACTTTTGAGTTAGGGATTGAATATGTTCTCTACTGTGATGAATTAGGATTTGAATTGGGTGAAGTGCTGATGTTGAGGGTGGGGGGTAGTATCATATGGGTCATAGAAGCTATGACTATAAGATTAAAACAATATTATTCCTCAAATTGATAAAAAAATTGCTACAAGATCTAAAGTGTCGGAGGTCATATCACTTCAATGAGATATTGGTTTTCTGTATTGAAACCAAGAGGCTCTGTTATATATACAAAGATCCATACCTAAATATGAGTTTCATGGAGTGGGTTGAGTACTTACAGACATTTAAATTTATTATATATTATGTACAAGTTAACAAAAATGTTTTTCAGATGATCTTATCCATAAGATGCAGATGTAGTAGGAGTGTGGTGAGTGACCATCTAAGGAGAAGTTGTTCATAAGGAGGATTTTGGATGATTGGAGGATGGATGATTCGGACAGTCATGAATTTACTACTTGTTCCCTTCTTCTAATCACATCTTCTCTTATTCATTGGGAGTAGGGTTCTGAAATTTGATGTTTAATGTGTTGGGGTGAGGTAGCAACTTTAGAACACCCTGATATTATAAAAGAGGAATATCATATTTGATAGTATATATGAAATAAAACACAATGATTATAAGATAATTTAACATCATTATATTTTAAAATATATTTATTTTTAAATAAAATCAATCTCTTTGAAATCTTTTGATACACAGAACACTGTTTTACAACAAACCATGATAATCAATTAAAATATTATTATTTAAAGATAACCATTATAACATAGCCATTAATATGGTGGGTATAAATATTAATAAAAATATTATCTAAATTATATGGTTTACACTTTTATAAAATAAATTCAATAGTTATCTATTTATTATAAATAAAATAAGAACCATTTGAAAGATAAAAAATATATTCTAAAAAAAAAATTTCAAAAAGGAGGATTAGTTTTTCATTGAAAACATAATTTCATATTATTTTTGAAAATTTTTAGATAAATTATTTGGAAACGAGACTTATATTTTATCAAATTTACCTGTCAAACTTATATTTTTTTAAATTCTATATAATTTTATGAAATGATTAATTTTTTGGTGCATAGTGAAAATCCTATTTCTAATTGAAAACATCATTTTATTTTAATCTATTTAAAAATTTAAATTATATTTTAAATTGGTTTTATAGAAATATTAATTATATTTTATTAAAAATTTTCAAATTTAGATCAATTTATTTATTGTGATAATTATTTTTAATATTAATACATTCTATACTAATGTGAACTTTCCCTTTGGAAAATGACTCATTTATCGCGTCTATGATATAATTTTAAATTGATTTCGGCAACTTATATTAATTTAATTTAGAAAAATGGATTCATTATAAGGAATAATAATAATTTATATTATATTGAAATATAAAATTAATTATTTACAATAGTGAATAGTAAAAACAATAGAAATTAATTATCATTGTGTAGGTAAAAATGGGTTTACCAGGGGTTAAACTAAGAATATGGGGGATAAAATGATCTAAAACATATATAATTTCTATTGTATGGCCACATTTATACCTTCTCATATACCAAATTCGAACATAATGTTACATGGAATGTTTTTACATGTGAATTACTTTACAATTTTGGGTTCTTTTGGGATATTTCAGAGTGGTTTCGAAGAAGGTCTCATTTCCCTTGTTATAAAGGGGAATCACATCCATTCACTTTATAACACCTACAAAGACATAGAGTAATTCATAAATAGAAATATATACCTCCTATAAATCCTTATGACCATTAAATAGGTGATGGATCTCCCAAAAGAACAACTGTAGCACCCTCTAGAATAGATCCATATGAGGTTTCTCTAAGAGAATGTAAATTTCTTCACTCTTATCTTTATTTTTATTTATTATTTTATAACCGTAAATTATGAATTAACACATATAATATAATAACACCATTTAATGAAATAAATTTATAATTTATTATGGTGATGAAATAATATTTAGACATCTCCCACTCCATGAACTAGAAAACATATACAACACTCTTGTGTATAGAGGATAGCCATATTGTGAACCGATGTAATTTAATTTTCTTAAATAGATAACATGTATAGTAAAAATGATGGAAATAATGGATATATATAATAAATATGAAATGATATTAATTATATAAAGTTAATATATAATTAACTTCTTTACCCTTTTTACCCATTAGGGGAATCATATAATCACTCATTGTACGTACAACCAACCATCTCTATAAAGCGATGAAAATCATTCTCTAGATCCAAAAATGAAAAATAATAATGAATTAATTTATATTTATTAAATAAATTATTTATATAATCAACATAATTCAAGAGATTATTGATATACATCCTTCGAATAAGAATTATAACTTTATTAACAAAATACGCTTGAGAAAACAAGGCAATTAACACCATAAGCGATGAAAATGATAAAATATTATTAACAAAGGGGATGTAAAATTTTATAAAATTATTATATAAGATATTATAAATATAGTTTTTTTATTTTATAAATTAAAAAAATGATTCAAACCATTTTACAGGAGGTACAAACACATACAAAGGAAATTAGACCAGAGGTAAGGGTTTTTCATCTCACTTTTACTTATTTGAAGCATACACCATATTCACCACTTATTCAATTATGATGTGTATATAATACAATATTTAAATTTAATATCATTAATCTATTTATCTTCATGGTATTCTTGTATTCCCTTGATATCTATTTCTTTTATGGTTCATACAATTTACAAGTTACCAATATTGTAAGGGTTTATTTCAGAATTTCGTCATTATTCCAGATTGGTTGTATTTAAGTATAACTAGGGTTAATTATGTGGTATTTATATCTTAAAATAAATATTTTTTCTTCTAATCTATAAATTTATAAATATTTTCATTAAATAAAATTATTTTCCACATTTTGGTACTTAAAAATATTAAAAAATATCTTTTGAGATAATCTATCATTCTTTCTCTTTTCAGTCGAAAATATATTTTCATCAAATACCATGTTTTCTAAAAATGAGTTAAAAAATGCTTTTCGAATTTTAAAAATTATCTAATAAATAAATTTTTTCCCATTTTTAAAATTTTAAATTTTTTTATGGAATCTTCATGTATTTTTCTTAATTATGCTTGTTTTATTATCAAAAATGATTAAGGAATATTCATTTTAGTATGTACTAAAGGATCATATGTTTCTGAATTATTCATCACTAAATGTTTTAAAGCTTATATTTAAATTTTTGAATGTTTATTTTCAATGGAAAGTATTGTAAAAAATGTTATGATCTTTTTTGTTTAAAATATGACATGAAAAAAAAAAAATTTATTTTCCTCCAAAATATTTTTACTGAACATGATATGATATTTCTATTCATTAATAAAATAAACCCTTTTTTGTACTTATGATAAACATGGGATATGAAGTATTTATATGATCTTTAATATTTCTTTGGAAGGTTAATAATCTTCTTGACTAAAGATATTTATTTCTTTTACCATTCCCCATTTTATTCATGATTTATTTTGATTATGTTTAATTATTTTGGGAATTTATTAACATTTCATAAGATCATTTATCAATATGAATTTTTATATTGATTATGTTTCAACCATTTCAAATAAGGAATTAATTTCCCTTAGTATGTTATGGGTTCCCATTTATATATTTCCACTAGATGCATTGACAAGACTCATGACAAAAATTGGTTGGTCAAATTAGACAATTTCATACCTAAAAAATCTAACGGTCTAGTGAATGATTTTGATAGTTTCAAATGTCTTGGATTATGGTTTCACTCATTATCTGATAAGATATTTATTTCAATTTTATTATTTTTTTATGTATCATATTTTTTGAAATTCTTCAGGAACATTTTATTATTTATATATATTTTATTGATTATTATTTATTTATACAATTTAATGCTCTAATTATTCATTAAATAGAATCTTTTTCAATTGTTTAATTTTCTATATTGATTATTTTTAATTTATTCAAGATATATCATGTTGTGATCATACCATTATTGATCATATGGTATTTTCCCTACATTATTTTTTATTTTCCCTAGGATTCCTACAAGTGTTTTTTTATTTTTATGTAGGGATATACTTAGGGGAATAATATTGATATAAAATATAATACATTTTGGATTTTTATGTTTTTAAATGTAATGTGAATTTAAAGTATGTATCTATTTTTCCAAGACTACTAAATATTCCTAACTTTCAGATGAAAATTATTTTATCTAGTGGAAATGTAATAATGTACACCTCAACTCAAATATACTAGGGTCGTGGTCAATATAGTTGGTATAAAATAATGTTTTGTAGAAACCATGGAACTAGATTTATAAAAATATTGATTTTGGAAAATAAAACTATGATAAAAATTTACGATAAGTATAGATGAACATAATAGTTTTTTAGAAATATAGAGATTATTTGTTTTCCTAGAAATACAACCATTTTTGGATATTACATGTTAATGCGGTTCTAGAAGAGATGTACCTAGGAGTAATAACTCTGAAATGAAATTTGTATCTTAATTCAAAAATTAACATGTACATGAAAATGGGTCTTACTACTTTCCTAGTTTTTCACTCATGAGGGATATGATTGGTTTAATTAGAATTTTCTTTAAAAACTATTATATTAGATTAGAAAATTCTATATCATTTTTAAACATTCCCAAAGACACAATTTTTATGATTTTGAGATTATCCAAAATTTTGTTTTTCAATTTATGTTCACCGTTTGACTAGTTTTGGGATTATACAGTATGATACATACCATTTTTATTTAATATAGGGAATTCTGTTGTATAAAAATGTAACATTAAATAATGAATGGGGACCATATCAATGTTTATAATCAAAAGTCTAAGGGATACAATTTATATGTTGTACTTAGGATAATCTTTTTGAGGGAAATATTCTCCCAAACATTACCATAATATGAGTACATTGTACCACATACTATCAAGAAAAATATATAATTATCTATGTATTATAGATTTTACAGGGAGATAGAGAATAAGAGGACAACATATTAAAAAATAGATAAGGGTAATCATGGTTTTCCGGCTTGTGATAATTGTGGAAAGAAACTCATAGGTAATTGATTTATGTAAAAGGGAGTCTACTATAAATGTGGATTGAAAGGTCACCATGATCATGATTAAAATGTAATGAATTTTAAAATTTTCAGTGTATCAAAATTATGGAGATGGGTTACAATGAAAATTAATTCCCCAAGTTTCAAGGTGATATACCCAAAAATAAGCTAATGGATCATTAACATTCTTATGATATTACTACAAATGAAGTGGAATGATAAATGTTCTTGTGTTTGGATTCAATAATTATGTTATTGGATTATTTTATTAGAAATATTTTCTATAATAATAATCATGACATATAAATGTATTGTATATACATTATATTTTTTAAAGGATTTGAGATAATATATTAAATGGTACTAATGACCCAATAGTGATTTAGTGACATTTTGAGCCTCTTGGAAAACACATGAATTAGAGAGGATAACACTTAATATTTCACTGATGTTGGGACAATATTGATATTTTTATGGGATAAAGTTGGTGATCATGATATTGGTTAAAGTATTAATTCTTTATGCCATCCAATATGGAAAATGTGCCATATAACAACGGGTTCAAACCATGTTTATAGCCCATTAAACTGTGTTTATAGGATATACCCATGGTTTGATGAACAGTGGGATCCTGAAGCATCAGGATTGACTTATACACATGGTTTTAAAGAAACCATCTGTATATCCCACTGAAATTTCAACTTACCCATGGTTCTAGGGAACAATGGGTATAGATCTATGACCACGACTTACAAATCCATGGGTATAAATTTTTATAGCAAAAATTAGAAACCCACGGTTATGTAAAACATAGGTATAAAGGGTTATGCAGCAGCATATTTACCCACGGTTTAAAAACCATGGGTATATATGGTTCTGCAGTAGCATATTTACCCACAGTTCTCAATTCATGTATATATATTCTTTTCTCAGAAATAGTTATTGCCCCATTGGACAGACCCCCTTCAACCCCCCCCTTGGACAGACCCCCAGTACATCCCCTCCCCCTTTGCACGCCACCACATTCCCCTTTAGACAAAACCCCTTGCACATCCACCCATGACACCCCTAGACATCACCCTGGACCCCACTGGACCCCCCCCCCCCCCCCACTGGAAGGACCCCCCTGCAGGCCCTCCCTTCCCCCATGGACAAACCCCCCAACCTGCCCCCCCATTGCCCCCTGCCCCGAGAACCCCCTTCCCCCTACACCCAGCCCCACTACCCCATGAACCCAGTCCCCTCACTACCCCCTGCACCGAGCCCCCTAGCCCCCCCCCCCCACTACCCCCTGCACCCAGGTCTCCCTCCCACCCACCTGCACCCCACTACCCCCCCCCAACTGCACCACCACTACCCCCCCCCCCCACTTGGACACCCCCTGCACCCCAATACCACCTGCACCCAGCCCTACACCCAGCACCCATTCCCCCAGCCCCTCGCTATCCCCTGCACCTAGGTCCCCCTCCCCCCACTACACCCCCACCCATCTGCACCCCCACTGCCCCCCTCCTAGACACCCCATACACCCCAAATATCACCTACACCCAGCACTACACCCTTCCCCCCATCCCCCCTACACGCAACCCCCCCCCCCCCCCAGCCCCCTCACTACACCCTACACCCAGCTCCCCCTCCCACCCACTTCACCCACACTGTCCACCCCCCGCCACCTACACCCCCAATGACCCAACTCCTAGACACCCCCTGTACCCCCAGTACCACCTACACCTAGTCCCCCACCCCCTTTCACCCATCCCCCACCCCCACCTGCACCGCCACATTCCACCCCCCACATACACCCCCAATACCCCCTCTTGGACACCCCCCTTGCACCCCCAGAACCACCTGAAACCAACCCTGCACCCAACCCCCCATCCCCCTGCAACCATCCCCCCTCCCTACACCAAGCCCCCAACCCCTGTGAAACCACTATGAAACAATGCAAACCGGAATGTAAAAACAATGGAACCACAATGCATTGTTTTCACTAGCTAAAACATAAACATGGGTGGCCAAAGTGTTAAAAGAAGAAAAAAGTTCTTATCAGAAATGTCATAAATATATTTTTAATGAAAAAATCAGAATTGTTTATCTCTTATTGAAGACAGAGAAATTATGATATAGGATGCAAAAAATTCAGCCTTCCTGCACTGGGTTTCTACAGTAACCCGAATTGGGTAGCTATAGTAACTATAATTGGGTTGCTATATTAACCATAATTTATGTCCATCGGGTATCGGCCCCCGGACCCATGAAGTAGGGGCACGTTGCCCCCTGAAACCCCCAACGAGCTCGCCACAGATCTCGACCCGTGAAATTTGATGTCTGGTGAAAAGTACAGAATATGATGTCGAGTATACTATGGCATCATTTTTAATCTTTTAGTAAGAAAAATATATTTCCCTGAAGTGGAAGCCACTATCATTGACTTAACATTCCAGTTCATTGAAGTAACCATTAATTTCTCTTACAAGTAATTGGAATCCACCTCATCTTTCACATCATTTTTCATTTCATCTTAACTGTGCATGGATGCTTCTCCAAGTTGTTCATCAAAGGTGACCCTTGATAGATCATCATTAAAAGAAATTAACTCATAAGATGGATGATACACATCTACGATATTATCCTATAAGTTCATATTTTTCACCTTCTCTTGAATGGCATGAATAAGGCCACTATCCTCTCTACCAGAGGAAACTAATTCAAAAACAAGATCATCCAAAGGGGGAGATTATTGCTACTAAGGCTATATTGGTTGGATTTGTGGAAAATATATGTGGTATTAATGAGGTATTAATGAGGTATGAATGAGGAATGTTTGATTAAAGAGGCATGTGATTTGTCATGAATAATGGCATGACGATCTATTTCATGAATATGTGTTGAAAATTTATATATAAAGTGTGCATATGATGTGATAACATAAAGAAGAAGTCTTGGAAGAGTTCCGAGGGTGAAGGTATGCATGGCAGAATTTCATAATGAAATGAAATTCATGATTTGGAGATATTGTTTTCTATTTGGTGTCATGAACAAGGGATTAATCACCCAAACAAACAATTAATCAAAACAGTAGAAGAAAATAAATAACATTTCAGCATGACCCATCCATTTGTCTAACATACATGCTAAAAGAAAAAATTAAATAATCATAAGAATCATAGTAAATGTAGAAAAAAATTAAACATACTATCAATCCCTAAAATACCCTGATATCCCTCCCCTGAAAAGAAAAATGTGTAGCTGCCTCTAGTGCCCTTCTAGCCCCCTTCACGGAATATATGTACCCTCCATATGTAGAACTAGGTAAAATTCCTACGTGGTAGATGCAATAAGGAAAGTAAAATAAAAATCCAACTACAACATACTTGTCTCCTATGATTAAACAAGTAACTGCCCAACATATAAGAACCACAACGCCTCATGGGTCCAATAATGTTTCTACAAGCAAGGGGTAAACATATCCATACTTCAAAATGATATTATCAAAAAGTAGAGTCCTATTAATTAAGAATCACTATTCCTATTAATGGTATATAATCAATTTGGCTTGAGATTCAATGCCTCATGGGTCTTTCCCCCCGGAACAGAACCCCCCAGCACCCCCTCCCCCCTTGCACAGCCCCTTCCCTCTTCCCCAGCACCAACCCCCTAAATACTTGTACCCCCCTCACCCAACACCCCCTTCCCCTGGACAACCCCCAACACATCCCCTACCATTTTGCACACCCCCACTCTCCCCAATGGACATAACCCCCTTGCACACCCCTGACACCCCCTCCTGGACAGCTCCCCCTACACCCTTCCCCTCCCGGCACACTCATAGACTGCCCCTCCCCCCCTGCACCCCCACACCCTTTCCCCCATGCACACACCATTGCACTCTTCCCTGGAACCCCACCCTTCCCTCTTCCCTAGAACCCCCCCTGAATACTTGTAACCCACCCCCCCCCCACCCAGCACACCCCTCCGCCCTCACCCCCTTACCACAGTACACACCCCTTCCCTCTTCCTCAGCACCAGCCCCCCACCATCCCAAACATACCCCCCCATATCCTCTTCCCAAACACCAATGAGTGGGCTACTCATGTCATTGCAGTTAGATCTTCAACAAGATTCTTCCCATGTCTCACAGATTTTCCATCCTTTTATTTCCCAGAAATATGCATTATGAAAAGGTGTTTGTACATCTAATGTTTCTATGAATAGTTCCAGTGTTATCATTGCTATTATAAGAACTAATAATGTAAGCACTACTATAGTAATTATGTTAGTATAAACATTACTAGTGTGAATACTACTCCTGTAAGAAATGCTAGTGTAATGTTGGTACTGATGAACCCGAATGTGTAAATATATAACCTTTTCTAGTGTAAACATTGTTTTCAGTATGGGCTTCTAGTGTAAGCACTCATAATATAATGGTTATAGTAGAAGTCGTGCTAATATAAGAAATGACACATAACCACTGATAGTCTTATTCTAGTAATAATAATGTAAATATATATTCGAACATGTTTTTGATGTGGTCAAATATTGGAATATTGGGATTGATCATAAATTTCCTTGTGTTTAATGTTGTTACTAAAAAATATAACATGCATAATAATATTGGGAAAATTATTATATTTTTAATGTTATATAAATTCAAATATTAAATAAAATATGGCTAATAACTACCTAATGTTTTTTCTCTGGTAAAAAATGTGCGTTAAACATCCATGTCATACAAGAACAATAATTATGAGAATGATTTCTTTAAATGAAATATTAATAGAGATAAAGATAATATTATCTGTAATCACTGTCTTATAAGCATCACCATTAAAGCTATCTGTATCTGCTTTATCAATGGACTCCTCTTTTTTCAAGATGGCTTGATGGTTTACTTTTTATCATAGTTCCAAGTTATTTCATTGGTAATTTTTCCAACACAAAAACTTCAAATGCACAATTAGTGACCAGAAATGAAAATATTATATAAAATATATCAAAATAAAAACCACCAAGACTATTTATATAATGCAAGATAATTAATAAGAACCCTCACAACTTCATCATAATCAATTTAGATGAACTGGGGAAATCACTCTCAAAATCCATGGTAGTAGAAAAAATGACTTTTTTAGAGAGTTGACTTCCCATTCAATGTAGGAGAAGCATTAACAGGAGGCTCCTCAAATAGAACATAATTTAATAATCAGTAAAAAAGAATGAAACAAAAAAAATGATGACTATTATTGGTTTGTTAGAATCATACCAAGAAATGACAACCATAGACCAATGTTATTTATAGTGGATAAATGTTCACTCCTTTAGAATCACTTTGAAAAGATCTTGACGAATTAGAGCTGCTATTGGGCATCACATTCTAATCAGAAGAAATAGTGATTATTTTAGCACCAGTGTAGGATGGCTTCGTTGAAATTCCAGGTTTGAAAATATTATCCCATAGAAATTAATTTAAGTAAATTAATACATGAGAGCCTCATCCAGCCTTCGTTCATTGTAATAAGTACCAATCAAAGGAGTAAATGAAAGAAAATTTAGTTTTTGGACCAACGGATAGATGCAGTAGAATGAAATCTGACACCACTACAATTTGATTCATTTTTTTGAGACATTTTATAATATTATTAAAATAAATAATACATGGGGTAAAGCCAATTTCTATTATCATTCTGTGGAAATTAAAGCCATGGTCTTCTTTTCCTTTTCTAATGAAATCTTGGATGGCATATTAATATATGTTGATATCAGCACAAACATTTCTTCTTGTTTCCATGAACATGTACATAATATAATTAATATGATTCTAAAAAAATTGAAAGGTGTTTAAACTGTATGAATAATTCATTTCCATAGTTTAAACTAGTTTTAGAGTTCAATATGTATAAAAATTCATTTGAATACAAATTAAAACGTGTTTATTTTATTATTCTACGATCTGTTTGAATGTAATGATAATTTTATATTAAACAATACACATACATATCTTACTAAATACAATCATTGACAGAAAACTACCACAATAATTCTTTGAAAACACACATAAAAAACACCTTAGTGAAACATACCTTCAGGTAAGACAAGATCTATGGAATCACATACCACTAACCGAGCTACAAATAACGTCATGAAATCAAACACATTCAAAGTTATATTCATACATTAGATTATAACATTTCCATGATAACTGAGTTGCGTTTCTAAAAAACACAAAGCGCCCCTCTCCCTTCCCCCTGCACCTAGACCCCCCCCCCCCCCCCGCACTCAGCCGCCCCTGCACCCATCCCCCCCTCCCTGCACCCAGCCCCACCCCCTGCACCCACCCCCAACCCCACGCACCCATCCACTTGCACCCACCCCTACCCCTTGCACCCATCCCCTCTCCCTGCACCCAACCCCAGCCCCATCCCCCATGCACTCAGCCCCCCTCCCCCGACACCCATCCACCCTCCCTGCACCCAGCCCCACCCCACTGCACCCACCCCCACCCCCGAGCACTCAGCCCCCCTGCACCCACCCCAACCCCTAAAATAAGCCCCTCATATACCTATACCCACCCTCTGCACCCAGCCCCAGCCCCTACACCCTCCCCCATTCCCCCTTGCACCCTTCTTACAGAGCAACCTATAAACCCGGAAAAAATCTATTACATGTACCATATCCTTTAGGGACATGGGATCTCAAAAAACCCAACCAGTTTAATCAATATAACAACTTTATATTTAATAAAATTAAAATTCTATAAATAAAAAATCATGAATATATTACTTTATTACCTAAATTAATTTAGACTTTTCAATTCAATAAATTATGAAAAATAAAGAGATAAGAAATGGAATCTAATTTCACTATATGGGATATCGTTTAGAGCTAATTATTCTATGTAGTAAGGGAATCTCTTACCCATATGCATGAATAAGGATTCTATTGTTAGCTTTATGTAAATGCATGTGAAAATTTATGCAAAAATTTTTAGAACAAAAAAAAATTAACCATTCTTATCCCTACAAAAAATTAATTCATGTTCTTAAAGTACATACATAAGTCTCCCTAAGTAGTCAAAAATGGAGGGGATTAATATCCCCCAATCACTGTTATCATGATCACCATGTCTATGCCAATCATCATCAACATCATCATCAACAACATCATCCGTAGCCGCATCACCAATAGCAGCATCAACAACATCCTCACCACCAACAGCTCTATCTCCACCACCTTCTTTTCCACTACAACCCTCATTGGCATCAACTGATACATCATTTAAGGAGCCTATTGATGATATATTTGATTCAAAAGTAGAAACAGCCTCTGATGGATGTGACTGGCTCAAAACTGTCATATATTTTATGAAATGTTCGGTCATCAGAATACTTCTTTCATGCTCCGCTAAAACTATTTTCCTTTCCTCACCTGCTTCAGCATGAGCGATTTTAATCTCAGAGGTCTGGGAGTCTTGAGAGGAGCCCTATTACGACCAATACTTAGAAGGGACGATGTTTTTCCCTGGTCGACATCGTACTCTCCTAGAGTGCTCCTCAATTAATATCTAACTTAAATGATCATGTGGACCGAAGTTGTCATCTTCCTTACCATCGAGAGCCTCCAAGTCAGACTGTTGCAATTATAATCATATTAAATTCTAAATTTCATATAAATATTTAAATATAAATAATCAACCTTACATGTTTATCTTGTGTGTGTGCATTAACTGCACTTCCATACTTTTTCTTTCTACTAGGGAAAAATAATTTTGCACAAGTTACAGGACCTTCATGCCCAATTTAGATTGGTGCAAATGAGAAATGCACAAATCTATATTAGTAACATATATGATAAATGCACAAATCTGACCTATGTCTATTAAATAATATTTTCACTAGAACATCCTGTATAATATCACAATACCCGGTTAATGTACCTGGTGATTTTTATGATTGGGCATTGTAGTGCCCCCCAATGTGTGCAAATATATAATTGAATCCTTATTATTTATTTTTTTCTCTGAAACTTCCTAAAAAAATCCAATACAATTTAAAAGAAATAAATTATATATGTCAAACATAAATGATTGAGATTACCTAAAAATTTGTAGTCTTCCCACATGAAATGATTTTTTCATATTGAATTTTTGGACTGTCGGGGAATATGGGTACCCCATATAAGTCAGTACCAACTCAGATATTCAAACCAACATAAAACTCATGCTTGTATGAGTATCAGAACTCCCCAACATACATCATCCTTTCTATCTTAGCAGCTTCTCCATCAGGAATGTTAAAATGAATCTGCAATGAACCTGATATTTCATTTAAATACACCAATAATATAGATATGACTTTATATAATTTTTTTACCCATATTAGCTCCCATTCTTTGTCCTTAATCTATTTACTGATACATCTCCATGACACTGGTTCCACTGGATTGATATCGTGATACTTGTCCAAAGTTTCCATGAAACTTATACACTGCGTTGCAGTTGAACCTACCATCATATTTTGTCCATTGTAATCCACCATTAGTTGTTTCTGGCGATTCCAAACTTCCTTCATCCAAGTGTACCCACGTCTCCTGGAAGAAGATCCCACATAATAAGAAATATATTGGGGGACGAAGAATTAATTCACGGTACAACAAGAAAAAAATAAAGTGATATAATTTGAAATAGTTATAATCAAAAAACCATCTGGAGATTGCTTAATAGACAGTGATAGATCTATCGGTTTTCCTGACATAGCAACCTCTACCGAAAGTGTCTATTCCAGTGCATGCTCTAGGAGACCATAATGTATTTGAGTGAAAGCTAATGGAATAGAGTCATCAGATCTGGCTGGACAGTAGGAATTTGAGGTAGTGTATTCAGGAAATCATATGGGTAGTAGGATGCAGGATACATCATTGAATATGAATATTGTAAAGGTGGAAACATCTGTGGAGGTGGTGTAGTCATTGAATGTGACTAAGATGGTAGCTGAGATGATGAGGGAGGCATGGATAAAAACATCCCCAAAGACTCAAGAGTGGGATGGAAAGGTGTGGTGGAATGGGTGTCTGATGGTAAGTTAGTGTGCAAATAGGTATGATGGGTGCTCTGTTTAGGTAAAGGAGCATCCCCACTCATACCCATGTTAACCAGATTATGTGTCAAATCCGGTGGAACTGAATGTCCCTAAAAAAATTGATTAGTAATATTAACATGAAATTATATGTAATGCAGAAAAAAACATTACAATTATAATACTCACTGATGGAAGCAATGGAAACGCATGCTCACGCACCGGTCGATTGGGATTAAATAGTCGCTTCCATCAACCTTCTATTGTATTTGGAATAATCTACATAATAATTAAATTTAAATTTTTTAGAAATAGTTTTTACAAATCATGCATACATATTACATCTATCAACAATTCATGAGAGGAACCAATTTGACTTCTTTTAATTATGCAAATGACTACAAGGAAATGAGTAACACAATTTTTAAAATTACATTACCAGGTAATAAATTTTAAAAAATATATTTAAACCAAGTTTTGTACATTGAAATCAATTTAATTTAATGAAACGACACCAGAAAATAAAAAAAACTTTTCATTCCAAACTGTAACATAATTAAAGTAATTACAATAATACTAACCTGAGAAACTTATGCCAATATAAAATGAATTAATAGTGAACATATAGGGTTGATTCTATATATTACTAACCACTACGTCAGGTTCGACATCAACTCCCACAATGGAAGAATTTGATTCATCAAATGAAATATTTTGGCATACACTAATGGGGACTTCAATGGTGGAAATTTCATCACTACCATCATGAAAAATATGTTTGGGGATTACATCATTAATGAAACTATAATCAGGTCTCAGATGATATTTCACATAAAATACTTTTTTATCCATTGATGGAAAAATGTATCGTTCATCGGTATGTATGAATCAAATCATATCAATAACTCCAAATCCACATTGATCAGTAAATATACCATGACGTCTCATTGAATCAAACCATTTACATTTTATCATAGTGACTCTACCTTGAGAGTAGTAATCCAATAAAAATATTTTATCAACATGCCCATAATAATACACATCATCATATCAAGGCCGACTATGTGATACACTAAAAAAAAATCTTTTGTAGCGATTAACATAACACCATTATGTTGTATTATCATTTTCACCGCTCGATCCGTTGTAAAAAATTTATACCCATTGAAAATTAGAGATTTACATTCATGAACTAAATAATTATGACCAAAATCCAAAGCTCTCAATTCATGAGAAATGGAGTCAATAGGTAAACTCAACACTGGAAATATATATGAATAATAAAATTAAATGGAAATATATTTTTTTAAACAAATTAATGTAATGTTTATCCCTTTGATTTCAACCAAGCAAGAAACTCTAGGCTATGAAAATCTTCTCTCCTTATCAAAGACAAAGATCAATTGACTATAATTATAATTTTTTAATTTTCCCTATATAAAATGATAATAAAAGTGTAAGTTATATGTGGAATTTCATAATATGAGATAACATATAAATATCCAAATTACGTACTTGATATAGTCATCGAACAATCCATATTTAATAAAGGCTATGTGATGTGCCATCTCCCGCTCTTCATGGATCAATATAGACAATGTATAAGAACCAAAAGAATCCTCCTGTTTTTGGAAGAGATGGAAATGAGGGCTCAATTTTTTCATACTAGTCATCTTCATTTCTCATTGGTCGATTATGTCTTCTGGTGACATCTGACAAATACAATGAACAAAAATCCATACATTCTTGATCCTGATTACCCCTCACAATCAATCCTTCAGGATAATTCATATTTCGAACCTATTATTTCATTGTACACAAATTTCTTTCATTAGGATACATCCACTGAAAAGAAACTGGTCCCCATGAAGTGTTTCAATTGGAATATGACCCCTTAAATTCAATATTCAAGTGGAAAATGATAGAGAAAAAATCTTTTCCATCTCACATACAATTAATGTCACCTCCATCTGCATTTTTATCAAGAATGACGAGGATAACCATTCAACACAAAAGTCTCTAAAAAAATTGTGCAAGAGAATCACTATCACCCTTATATTATTTGATATAAAATTCCAAATTACTATTGTAATCAATTCATGAAGAATGATGTGATAATCATGAGTTTTCAAATATTTCAGTTTCACAACTCTTCTGCTGACACATTTAGATATGTTGTAGGAATAGCCATCAAGAACCTTGATATTCTTCAATAATACCAGAAATTTATCTTTCTCTAATGGTGTCATCACATATGAAGCACAAGGAACATTCCATTTGTTTTCAACGATACACTCAGGATTTTGTTTTAGTTGAATACATTAATCCAACATGTCTCGACGAGATCGGATGTCATCTTTGGTCTTCCCCTTCATTTTCAGAATAATTTCAAGAAAATTTCTCATATATTTTTTTCAATATGCAAATCATCTAAACAATGACGTAACAGATTGGTAGACCAATATAGAAAATCAAATATATGTATATATATATATCTTTTTCCAACTATAAGTGGTTTCAATGTCAACGTTATTCCTCTTTTTAGATTTCAACTGATCATTACCTAATAAAAAACTGAAATCTTTTAATTAATTAAGCACTCCCTTCCTAATGTATGTTGAGGTGGTTGTTTAGTCTCAACGATATTATATATCCTTGGATGATTCATCCTATATTGATGATCCATTGTCAAGAATCGTCGATGCCCCATGAAACTAAAACTACGATGATATTTAAGCCCTCTAGATCCTGTATTCTTCATAAAAATAGGACATGATAGTTTTCCCTTCATGATATAACCATAAATTATTGCATAAGTAGGGAAATCATTTATGGTCCATTGAAAGGAAACACACATCTCAAACGTATTCTTTGATGAAGCATCGAATGTCCGCACATCGAAATACAAAAGTTGTTTCAAATCATTTATTAAAGGATGAAAGTAGACATCTATATCATTACCAGGATTAGAAGGTCCTGATATCAGTATAATCAAGAAAGTTAATGATTTTTTCATACACATCAATGTAGGAATATTATAAACATGAATAAAAACTATCCACGTTCTATTAGAAGTGAGCATCTAACCAAATGGATTAAAACAATCACATGATAGACCCAACCTAAAATTAAACACCTCTGCTACAATATTAGGTTGTTATGCATCAAATGTCAACTATGCTAATCTATTACAAGGATGAACCAACTCATCATTCCCTTTAATTATCTCGGCGCCATTCCATCATATATTTGCTGATATTTCTACATACATGAATAGATTTTAATATCTAGGAATCAATAGAAAGCGCCACATGACTTTATTTGCCACAAGAGAGGGTATTCCATCTGTATTTGTCTTCCATCAAGATGTACCACATTCTTTATAGTCATAATGGTCATCTTTTTCCTCCCAAATAAACTGCAATCTTTTGGATAAGCATGAACTTTATTAGTATCAAATCCAACCATCTTAATTAACTTCCATGCCTCGTATTGATTTGAGGGAATATATACACCATCAGGAAATAATTCCTTAAAAAATGTAAGAATGTAATAAATAGAGGTATTATAAATTCCATACAAGGTTTTCCCATGATATAGTTTCATTAAAAATTCCAACTTTTCATTTTAGTACATTCCTGATATACTGGAGTTCTGGAATCATACAACAAAATTTTCAATATCTCATCATCATCTTTAGTATTTTACTCATGTGTATTTATATCATTGTTTTATTTCACTGGAATACTATCTCACTCGAGATTACGAAAAAATGGAAACTGATCGAATATCAAATTCTATATGCCACTTCTTTCATTTTTTTCATGATCTGTATAACATTGACTCGTCTCTCCATGGTGATACAATAGATAATAGATTGTTTGAAATCCAAATTTCATTATATGGTAGCTAACTTATTACCAGATTAACCATGGTATTCCAACACATTTATAGCATGGACATTGTATACAACCTCTATCAGATGCATTTTTAAATGCAAAATCTAAAAAATTCCCCGAATTATTTTCAAACACGGTTGAAATCATATCAGTACGATACATCCAGCTTCTATCCATTCTATAACAAGATATATAAAATTTATCTTCCAATAAACCATGTAAACCATAATTAAAAAAGGGATATGTACTATAGAAAATAAAACTATTAGAACATAATAACTTAATAGTTAATTCACATTTGTATTCCTAGTGACTTTATTTTTATAACAAATTTTAACCCTTTCAGTATCAGAGATAAAATTCTTACCTATATCCTATAAAGGGATGATCAACAAGGTAAACCATAATGGGCCAATATAGGATTCATGTCTATGATAGAGTGGTATGTTTCATTATATTTGTACTAAGGGAAAGATAAAAAAGTTTGTCCTTCCATAGGTGTAACATAAAAAAAATACATTTTTAACATTAAAACACACCCTTAAACATGGGTTATTTCAATTAAAAAGAAAGGGGGAGATAAAAACATTCAGTCATCATCATAAATATTTTAAATGAGCCACATATCTATGTAATTTAATATTTTCTATTGGTAAAATTTTAATTCAAAGAGGGAAAAAATTTAAAGAAAACCATTTCATCTCCAAGATTCAATGAAAATAATTTAGATAATTTATATAACACAATCATGGGTATCAAATATTGGTATAAATATACTAGAAGACATAATTAATAAACTAAATCATTTCCTAAATTTTTTTAATAAAATTATTACCTAGAAACACCTACTGCATACAAATTGGAACAAGTCACAACAAGACTCTTAAAAAGGAAATGGTCATTTTGGTAAAATAAATGAATTTAAAATCAATTGAAAATTCCAATAAACATTATAATATTAATATCGAACAATAAATATTACAAACCCCAGGATTATAATTCTCAAAATAAATGATAATGAGGGAAAATGAAGTAAAATCTCTAGGGGAATCTCCCTTGGGATTTAGAAAATGTCTTATGTATCAAATGTAATCAATTACTGTTTTGGATTCTTATGGAATACCCTCATTTAATTTTTAATGACGAGTTAACCAGATTATACTTGATCTATTTGGTTGGAATACCTCCATGGTATGCTATGGGTTATAATACTATCATTCTTCTAAATGTCAAGGATGGTTCCTTGTGTTTAGACTAGAAGAATAGATTAGGAAAAATGGAAGGGCACACCTATGAGTTTTATTGGGATAAAATGCTATATTTAGCCTTCACATAACCTTTTTCAAGTAAATTTATTTTCTAAACTTCACTCGTGAAAATTTTTTCCCTTTAAAAAATTTATTTCGTTGGAGCGAAGTAATTTGGTCATAGTGTGCTCTTGTATGTTTGAGTTTCACAAAAGAGGGGAAGAAACAAATATTAAATGAATGAATCGTTGTCCCCATGGTAAAACCTCAACTTATTTATAAGTAATGTATATACTATATTTTCATGGGTCCGAGGAACCAAAGTATTCATTTTCATTATTTTATCCATAGAATTCCATCATTGTTTTCAACATAGGATCCAATTGAATGGGTTATTATATAACCAAAACATCAAATCAGTGAATGGAAACACATTTATTCCAAAGGGGATGCAAGATATCTAAGATAAAAATAATATATAAATTTGTTCTGAACACTAATAGTACATAAAATAATTCAATTTTCACAATAAATTTCCAAAATAATAACTTATTTGAAATGTAAATTGACAATATGTGCCTCAATTATTGATTACATATCCAATATCACTTATTGATAACAATTCCAACCAGACTATTATTCATTAAACTATATAGTATGAACGAAACATACCCATTGTCTCAAATTCTGGTCAATCTCAATGATCAAATGTGTATGATTCATAATCAAAATCTTAGTAATGATGAAAATTTGAAATTTAATGTTTACACAAAAACATTAATAGGTTTCAATGATCGATCTCACAATTATAACTCATAGAAAAAATAAAATGAAATAAAAAATATATTTAGATTCAGGGAGGCGGAGGCTAGGACTGGACGTTGCTAAATCTTGGGGATGTTGAGGTGGAGGTCAAGGCTCAGAGGAGAGGGAGATGATAGGGGGTAGGTTGATAGAGCTGGGGGCAGGGAGGTGGAGGGCAGGATGATTTGGCTGAGGAGAAGGAAAAGATGGAGGTTAGGAGAAGAGGTAGAGGTTGGGGAGGGGATGATATGGGAAAGACATTGTTGTTGGATGGCTGGGAGGAAAAGGTCTGTGAGGGGAGGAGAGGGACGAGGGGCAGAGATCAGATGGCTGGGAGGTAGTGGTTGGGGAGGGGATGATACAGACAAGAGTTGGGGAAGTGAGGATGATCATGATGGAAGAGGGTGATGGAAGTGAGGTTAAGGAGGAGCGCGATGGAAGAGTAGAGGAGTGTGATGGAAGAGGGAGGATGAGCGTGATAATTGGGTATTGGTTTTCCACGGTTTTATTAAAATGTGGAAATGGATAATAAAAAAGATATATCCCCACAGGTTTTCTAAACCATGTGGATAGAGGCGTGGGAGAAGATCCCCTTTCCAGTAGTGATCATTGTTGTAGTTTAACTCATATAATGATTAATGGAACATATTCGATAACATGAAATTTTATTTGTGGAAGAAATCATGTATTCAGTATATTTATTGGTTATTAAAGTATCCACATATTATGAATTTTACATTTAGATCCACTTTATATTTTCTGGGGAATAAAGTATTAATTTTGTGTCTGTCTTTCAGAAAAATAGGACTTTGACTTTGGAAATACATATTTTGGACAGTTATTAAGGTTTAATATATATAGAATTGATCAAGATGAACTTTCAGTGTTATTGGATAACAGATTTTAACCATTTTTAATATATTAAATATAAAGTGAGATGATAAATTATATTTCATTATAATGATCTGATAAGTGTGCTTCATAAATAATAATTCATTTGGAAATTCATTTCTTATAGTATGAAATAAAGTGGTAATTGATTAAATCACATATAAAGTAAGAAATATTGCATATGAATTAGAAATATATAATGTTATTAGATTTTCATATGATCTCGGTCAATATGGTAAATGAATTCTTCAACTCTATGAAGAGGATCATTAAACAAAAATTTTATCATAGTTCCTTCATTTTTGATGAATCAAATATTCCCTTAAGTCATTATATATTTATAGTTTTTTGGTCTTTAACATTCCACATATAATTAAAATTCTTTTAATCAATAATATATATATAAATATATATTTATTTATCAAATTCATCCATGTCAGTATCAAAAATTTCAACACGTTCATTCGTAGAGAGATACCTAGATATGTTATTATTATATATGACCTTCATTCTTACCTTTACCTATTATCAACTAGATTTTTTTTATCCCTTCTCACGATCTGGGTTTTCAAGAATGGTATTTTAATGTTTTAATACCATTATTATTGAGATCAAGATTAAATTGTGGGGGCACAATTTATTTTAGGGGAGTAAAATTTAAATCCAGAATATTTTAAAAGATGGACATAATATTTGGTAGTGTATATGAAATGAAACAAAATTATTTTAAGAGAATGTTACACCCCTATGTTTTAAAATATATTCATTTTAAAATAAATTCAATATATTTGATATCTTTCAATTCACACAACACTTGGTCTGAATGAAAAGTGATACTATGTCAAAATTTTATTATTTAAATATTGAAATTATTACACGTCACTTAAGAAAGAGGTAATGAATAGTAATAAATAAATTATTAAAATTATATGTTATACACATGTTTAAAATAAATTCAATTATTATCAATTTACTATTAATAAAATAATAACCATTTGAGAAATAAATAAATATTTTCAGAAGAATTATTTTTTTGAATGGAGGATTAGTTGTGCTTTATACACATAATTTAATTTTTTTACCACATTTAATAATATTTATTGAAAAAATAATATTCATTTCGGAAATATACATGTAAAAATTATCTTTGGGTTAAATTTTGAGAAGTTAAGGAAAAGATAAATTTTATGATAAATATTGAAAAATACTGATTTTTAATAAAAAAATACATTTTTGTTACAATTATTGAGAAAATTAAATTAAATTTTAAAATGGTTTAAATGTAAACTTTTTTCAATTATATAAAAATGTGACTAATTTATTTCATTTTAATCATTACATATTAAAATTTTATATTAAAAAATTGTATACTTATGATGATTTTCCCCTCAGCATCTCTTTCTTCATGTCCAAGGTATAATTTTAAATTGAATTATGCTATTTTCTAATTTAATTTTGAAAAATATATTAAATATTATAAATAATAATATTTTAAATTATCTTATACATTCAACCTAATATTTTTCCAATGTTAATAGTGAAACTAGTAAAAATTAATTACAATAATTAAGGACAAAATTTGTTTTCTATGGGGTTTAAACTAAGAAGATAATGGTTAAAATGACATATTGATTTGTATAATACCTATTATCTAGATACATTTCCACATTATACTATCCAAAATTAGATCCTATGCTTATTTGGATGCTTTTTTCATGTGAACATAATTATCATATTTTATTCGTTTGAAGAATTTCCATGTGTTTCCAAGAAGGTCTTATTTCCCCACTGATATAAAAGAACCATCTCCCTTAATCAATTCACTCCTCTAAAGACATATAGTTCATAAAAAACATTCAAAAATCCTTCCAAAACATCTTTATACATGTTATATAGGTTCTTCTATTTGTGAAAAACCAACATTGCGCTTCTTAATAAGTGACCAAAATGAGGGTTCTCTAAGTAAAGGTAATTGGCATCACTAAGCTCTTCATTATTCTCACTTCTTTTACAAACATGAATTATGATTTAACACATAAAATATAATAACACTATTTTATCCCATATAATGAGATTTTATTATAT
This sequence comes from Viscum album, assembly GCA_963277665.1. NCBI lineage: Eukaryota > Viridiplantae > Streptophyta > Magnoliopsida > Santalales > Viscaceae > Viscum > Viscum album. The sequence continues at coordinate 476,853,782 of OY728157.1, forward strand.
TTATGAGATAATATTAAACTATATCCCACTTCATGAAATGGAATATAATTCATACACTCATGTGTACGGTGGACTGCCACCATGCGAACTGATGTCATTTATTTTCCATCAATGAATCATATATATATATATATTCAAGAAGAAGGAAATAATGGATATATATTTTAAATATGACATGAAATTAATTATTTAATGTTAATATTTCATCCACATACAAATCTATTTCACCTATTAGGGGAATGATATCATTTCTCATGTGTATTTATCGCTTACCATCTCCACAAAGTGATACAAATAAATTTCCATACACAAATATCAACAACAGTTCCATGAATTTATGTAAAGATTAAATATTATATTTATATAATAAATATATTTATTTATATAATGGATATATATCATATTCACAATAACCATAAAATTAAGGAAAAACCCAATGATAAAACTAGATAATTAACACCCAAAACAATTAAGATAATGAAATATTATTAAAAAATAGGTGGTGAAATATTATAATTAAATATTATATGATATTTAAAATATAAATATGGTTTTTTATAAATTTATAAAATGATTTAAACTGTTATATATGATTTATAGACACATAGATTGTAAATCAGACAAGAGGTTATGGTCTCTCATCTCACTTTACTTCCATGAGACTTATTCTATATTCACCACTTACTGGTTTGTGTGGTATATATACTACCCGTTTTATATTTTATATTATTATGAAATATCTTTTCTAGGTATTTTAATTTTTCCATTATTATTATTTCGGTTATGTGTCTTACGAATCAAATGTTACAAAATCAGTTTGGGACTATTACACGCTGTAATAATTTTTCAGGATTGTTTCTGTTTAAGTATCCCCTTGAGAAATTATTTGATATTAATATATTAATATAAATATATTTTCATATACTATAGTTATAAATGAACTTTATTCATGTACTATTACCATTTCCCACTCATTTGTACATAATAATACTTAGAAATGTTTTATGAAATTTAACATTATTTCTCTCTTTAGACGAAAATTGTTTTTTTATCAAAATCCTTGTTTTCTTAAAAAATCAAAATTTTTTGAACATTTAAAAATGATTTATTAAATAATAATTTACCCATTTTTTTAAAAAAATTACTGTAATATTCATTTTATTTTCAATACAAGGCATGTTTGGATTTTACTAAAAATGTGAAAGGAATCATTATTTATGTTTGTATGGAGTGAACACATGTTTATGCCATAATAACCTCTACATGATTTATAGATTATGTTATATGTTTTCAAATGGTATATTAAATTAAAATTATTTTCAAATGTTTTTGAATAATTTTATTTTAAAATGTTATTTTTATAACGACCCATACTTTACATACATTGTTATTACTTCATAATTGAAGCACACTTATTACAACATATAACAAAATCATGAAAGGAACGTATAGGTATAGTGTCTTTAGAAACTGGGAAACATAAACAACTGGTTCATAAAGCATCTACTTTGTCTCCCATTTATTTCATCATATCAGGAGTCCCTTTTTGGCATATTCTAATTAATAACCTTCTTCCTGACTTGGGAAAATAAAACATACAAAAGGGTGAGCTCAAATGCTCAGTAAGGGTAAACAAAAGAAATATCAATCACATTATATACATAAGAACATAACATTTGGAAATATTATCCTGCAAAAGAGATCATAATATCATAACATGGGATAAATCATAGAAGTGAAATGTAATCCCAATAATCATAACTTAAAACCTGAAACATTGTGGAATACACACATAATCATAAGGAATCATTTCTTTTTAGTCAAGACTCATTGCCAAGACTATCTTAGTGGACAAAGTCCATTTCTGAACTGAGTCACCCTCATTTTAGTCCTGTTTCACTGAATTGGTATAACCTACCGTTCCAGCCGTGTCTATCTCATGAGATATAAAATCTTTACCCAATGAATTGGAGGGAGATATAGGTCCCACCCATCTCATAATGATACCATTCATATGTGTGCCACAAAATCTTAAAACATACATCATTGCATAACCCATGTAATAAAAATGGGAATCTTAAAAATCGTGACATCATAAAACAATTCATATAAGATAAAGGAATTCATAAAAAATATTTCCATCACAACATAATCAAATCCATGTAATAATAGGGATAGAAACAGAACCCTTTATTATCTTAGATGGAAAATAATTTTGATAAAACACTTGAACTCCATTCTTGAGGAAAATATCCTTTCTACTTCAAAAACACTTTTCATTTCTTAAAATGTCATAAAATTATATCTAAAATAAGTTGATTAAAAATAAACTTGAAAACTTGTAAAGTATTATTCCTGGAAATAATGTTTTAGAAATCCATTCATGCCATATATGTTAAGAAAAACATTCTTCCCATACTTTTTTCGGAAAAGTCAAAAAGTACCTCGTACGAAAAATGACAAAAGATTCCTTTTATATCTTTCACTAAAAACTCACCTAAGGGTAAAATAGGATTTAAAAAATTGTAGGTGAATGGAAATAATATTACATATTTAGGAAACATGGATGTGGATGATAAAATACACCCCCAGTAAATACTAAAGTATAAACAACCTCGGATAAAAATGAGATTGTGATATTTCCCTTAGCTTAGGTCTGACTTGCTTTGTAAGTGTCCGAACCTCCTGTATAATGATTTAAATAATGTGATTGACTTATTCCAGAATCATACTTATTTTTATGATATCATATATGGTCATATTCTTAGCTTCATAGTAGTAATATTTCATTGCTACTTGTTATTGGGGTGTTTATAACTTTTTTGTTCTTATGCGTGTTTTGTCGAATAAATTATTATTTTTCTCTTTAGGTTATAGATACCTCATTTCCAGAATGTTATTAGTGTAATATATATCATATTAATTCATTCAATTCATTTATATAATCATTATGAATTGAAGATCATGTAAAACGAGTCGCATCACATCGTGGAGACAGTATTCCGTACGTACGAACGAGTGATGATATCATTCCTATGATCGTGGTATTGTATTGGAGTCTATGTATACTATTTCAGAATCAATATCACTTTATAATAGTCATATATAGTCATTATTTACACCATTATACCAATCCAAGTAAGGTGGTGGTGGAAAATAGATTACACCACTGCGTGGAGACGGTATTCCGTACGTACGCACGCGCGGTTATTTCATTTTCCGTAGGATGGATAGATGGTTAAATAGGGTTGTTTCATACTTATAATAACATATCAGTATATGAGTGATACTGAAGTTATTATTTTAAAATGAGACAACTAAAGAATAAGATTTTGAAGAAGAACGAAATTGGAAAGGATCGGTAATAGATATTACCTCTTCTTTGAAGTGCTTCTTTGAGACCACCTTTTAGGGCACTAAAATTGGTCTTTGAAGAAGACCAATACCTCTAGTATGTCTCTAGGGAAGTGGAGAGGAGAAAATGGCAGGGTTTGGCAGATATTGAAGGCTCAAAGTGGTGCGAGGAAGAGAGGGATGAGGTTCCCTTTTATAAAGGAGGAGAGGGGAACCTTTGGAAGAACTAAAAATATTATTTTATTATAAAGTCAAGTTCGGTTTTAAATAGCTCCAAATTGATTTATTTAGAGGCTAAGGTGGGGATGGGTTTAAATCCTCTCATCCAATATAATTTAGACAAGTTTAGGTTCCTATTTTAACCTTATCATTTAGATTTAACATTAAGTTAAATAAATTTACTTTTACCATGTCTTCTTGTGTTCTTATACTACAAGGTTAATAAAATTACTATATCAAGACAAACGAACCCCAAGTTATTTATTATTAATATATATAACCTTATCTAAGTCATTTGGCCGAAACATAGATTTTTAGGAATAAAATAACAATTAATAATATAATATTTGTTTTAAAAACTATTTTATGTCAATTTTGACACTATTTAGTAATTGATTTTTTTGTGAAAATCATAACAGAATGATAAGTTCGAAAAAAGTTAATTAAATCAATACTAACATGTAATATTAACCTAGAAAATTAGTGGAATTCATAAAAAGTCTCAAATTATATTTATTTGGGTATTTATAACATCAATTATGTCAATATTTCATTAATAAGATAATTTATGCATCATCGTTGTGTCATAAATAAATTAAATTATATAATGTCTAAAAATTACAAATAAAATACCATTATTTAGGAAATATTTTTAGCTTTCTAATTAATATTTATAGTCGAATTAATCTTATGTATATCCCCATATTAAAAATGATTTAGTTATTAAACATTGATTTTAACTATTTTAACCCTTCTTTAAATAAATTAATAATAAATATCCTAATCTAATCCAAGTGGGCCTAAATGGTCATATATTATTCCTAAGTTGGTTTTTGGTCGAATTACAGTTGTCCAATACAATTAGGACATGTGTTAGGGTAATAATAATATCATTTCTACCCTTAATTACCCTATTTACTTTTAACCGTGGTAAAAAAAAGTAAAAAGTTACTATTCACCAAAAAATTATTTTCATCTCATTGAACCACATTTTACATACTGACATCAACCGTGTCTCTCGGATTTTTGAAATTCCACTCACAGAAGCGGTAAAATTATATTTTATGAAAAATTCAGTTTTTTAACTACCACTTAGTGGTTTCACTATTCATCAAAAATTGAATGTTTTCAGAAAAATTCCAAAATTTCCCCCTAGGATAATTTCGATATTCCAAATCCAAAAATGAAGTCCATTTTAAAAAATAAAATTTCAAAAAGTGGTTATTACTATTCAAAACAGCTCGTTTTAATAGCATATCATTGTTTACTGAAACTCGGTATTGCGTACGACACAAGCTATCGAGAAAGGCCGCGGTTGCATGTAAAGAAAGCCAAGCTAGTGTTGTGTGTAGTAAAAGATTTCTTTGATGATTTATAAAAAAATATTTCTCATAAATGTCTCGGGTGTTACATTCTACCCCCCTTAAAAAGAATTTCGCCCTCGAAATTCGTCACTTTGTAACAAACAGATGAGGATACCTCTCCCTCCTCATATCCTCAAGCTCCCATGTAGCTTCTTCTAATTGGTGGTTCCTCCATAAAACTTTCATCAATCGGGTGGTCTTGTTTCATAGGACTTTTTCACTACGATCCAGAATCTCTATCGGTTGTTCTTCATAAGAAAGATCTTTTTTCAGCAGTATAACTTTTGAGCTAAGTACATGTGAAGGATCAGGTATGTACATTCTCAGGAGAGATACATGGAACACATCGTGAACTTGAGAGAGATTCGGTGGAAGCGCCAATCGGTAAGCTACCTTCCCAACATGATCCAGTATTTCGAAATGACTGATATATCTAGGGCTCAACTTCCCCTTTTTCCCAAATCTCATGACACTCTTCCAGGGAGATATTCGTAAGAACACTTTATCTCCCACTTCAAACTCTAGGTCATTTCTTCGGCTGTCGGCATAAATTTTCTGTCGACTCTGAGCTGCTCTTATGTGTTGTTGAATAGATCTGACCTTTTCTGCCATTTCATCAATGAGATCAGGACCTAATAGCATTCTTTCCCCAACTTCATCCCAGCAAGATGGAGTCCGGCATTTCTTTCCATAAAGAGCTTCATAAGGAGCCATCTGAATACTGGAGTGATAGATATTATTATAAGAAAATTCCACCAAAGGTAGGTGTTGATCCCAACCATCTTTGAAATCCATAGAGCAAGCTCTCAACATATCTTCTAGAGTTTGAATTGTTCTCTCAGACTGACCGTCTGTATGAGGATGATAAGCAGTGCTGAAAATCAACTTTGTATCCAGAGTATGCTGAAGACTTCGCCAGAACCTCGAGGTAAATCTCGGATCCCGATCAGATATAATAGAAAGTGGTACTCCATGTAATCTTACCACTTCCTTTACGTATATCCTGGCAAGAGGATCCAGAGAGAAATCCTCTCTAATAGCAATGAAGTGTGTAGACTTTGTAAGACGATCAACTATGACCCAGATAGCATTATTGCCTTTGGATGTTTTAGGAAGTCCAATGACAATGTCCATAGTGATGTTTTCCCATTTCCATTCAGGTATGGGTAATGTTTGTAACATCCCCATAGACTTCTGTCTCTCAGCTTTAACTTGCTGACAAACCAAGCATCGAGACACATATTCAGCAACATCTCTTTTCATGCCATCCCACCAGAAGTACTCTTTCAGGTCCCTATACATATTCGTTATTCCAGGATGAATAGATAATGAAGAACTATGAGCCTCATCCAGCAGCCCCTTCTTTAATTTGGGGATGGGAGTAACACAAACCTGATTCCTGAACTTTATTATCCCATCACAATCAAGGTTGAATTCAGGAACATTTCTCACCTTCTTTTGTAACTCGACATCTTCTTTTTGTGCCTCTTTAATCTTCACATGTATAGATGGTTGAACATTCATTTGAGAAAGATAAGATTTTCCCCCTTCCATTATAATTCCAAGATCCATCCTGTGTAAATCCATAAATATTGGATCCTTTGTGATCCTCATCATGGATAAACTAGCATGGTCTTGTCAACTTAATCCATTTGCCACCTTGTTTACTTTCCCAGGGTGGTAATGGATTGAGCAAGCATAATCCTTAATCAGCTCCAACCATCTTCATTGGTGCATATTCATCTCCTTTTGTGTGAAAATATACATTAAAATTTTATGATCAGTATAAATATCACACCTTTCACCATAAAGGTAATGCCTCCAAATCTTTAGTGCAAATATTACCGCAGCTAACTCCAAATCATGTGTTGGGTAATTTTTCTCATGGATTTTCAACTGTCATGAGGCATAAGCTATCACCATATAATTTTTCATAAGAACACACCCAAATCCCTTCTTGGATGCATCACTGTAGATCACAAACCTTTCTCCACTACAAGGTAGTGTGAGCATAGGTGCATTGGATACCCTTTTTTTCAACTCCTTGAAATTCTCTTCACATTCTTCCGTCCATACAAACTTAACTCCTTTCCGAGTCAACTTGGTGAGTGGATTAGATAATCGTGAAAAATCGTTCACAAAACGTTGATAATATCCAGCCAAACCAAGAAAACATCGGATCTCAGTTACTGTTTTTGGTCTCGACCATCATTAGATAACCTCTGTTTTTTTTTGGGTCCACAGATATCCCCTCTTTTGAGATTATGTGACCCAAAAAATGCAACTTTTTGAAGCCAAAATTCACACTTGGTAAATTTGGCATAAAGCTTCTCCTTTCTCAGGGTCTTCAATATAATTCTCAAGTGATCTTCATGTTCTTCCTTGCTCATTGAATAGACAAGAATATCGTCTATAAAGACTACCAAAAACTGATTAATATATTCATAAAGAATCTATTCATCATATCCATGAAGATAGAAGGGGAATTAGTAAGACCAAATGGCATCACTATAAATTCATAGTGTCCATTCCTTGTACGGAAAGCCGTCTTTGGTATATCTTCCCTTTTGACCCTTAATTGATGATACCCTGAATGAAGATCAATCTTGGAAAAGTGTTGTGCTCTGTGTAGTTGTTCAAATAGGTCCTCAATGCACGGGGGAGGATATTTTTTCTTGATAGTGATCTTGTTAAGTTCTCGATAATCAATGCAGAGTCTCATTGATCCATCTTTCTTCTTAACAAACAGAACAGGTGCTCCCCAAGGTGAAGCACTAGGGAATATGAACCCCTTATCAAGATTCTCTTGGAGTTGCTTCTTCAATTCCTGCAACTCAATTGGGGCCATTCTATAAGGTGTCTTTGAAATAGGCAAAGCACCCGGTACGAGTTCTATTGAAAACTCAACTTCACGATTCGTTGGAAGACCCGGTACTTCCTCTGGAAAGACATCATCAAACTCCCGTACAATGGGAATATTCTCAATCGTGAGTTTCTCACGAACCATTTGAGATAAATAACCTTCATTTAGTGGAATCAATACCCATAAAATGGAAGAAATTTCCACAGGAAGGTTATGTTCATCCTTGCATCGATAGACGATCATAGATTGACCTGGAATATGAAATGTGACTTCCCTTCTTTGGCAATTAATATGAGCTCCATGTAGAGAAATCCAATCCATGCAAAGAATCACATAAAATTCCACTATAGGAAGGATCACAAGATTTGCAGGAAGCACCTTCCCACAAACTTCAATCGGAGAAGAATTATAAACATTTGATGCGACTGTTGTGCCATTAGGGGTTGTCACAGCTAACTCAACATCTAACTGTTGAGGTAATAAGGTGATATCCTTAAAAAAATCTTCAGAAATAAAGGAGTGGGTGGATCCAGAATCAAATAAAACATTTGCTACTTTAGAGTGGATGGTATGTGTACCTTTCACCACATCGTTATCGTACTCCACATCGCTGATAGAAATTGCATGTGACATTCCTTTGTCTTTATCCTTAAGAGTTTGTTGACGTCGACCATCATCATCAACCCTTGGATTAGGGAATTTATTGGCATAATTACCCATCTCCTTACACTTGAAACATTGAAGTGTAGTAGGTTCATTCTGTGTATGCCTTCCTTTGTTTGCATCATTAGACATCTTCTTCCCTTCATCGCGGCATTCAAATGCCCGATGACCTTCCTTTCCACATTTGAAGCATTTACTTGTCCCTGTAAGAAAACTCCCGCCTTGTTTCTTTCCACACATTGAGCATAAGGGAAATCTCATCTTCTTTTCAGTGTGCTCTTTAGATTTTCCTTTAAATTACATTTTCCTCTTCTTATCAAACCCATATGACTGATGGGTTACTCCAATTTCCATCTCAACTTTGAGAGCACATCGAACGATTTACTTGTATCTATTGAAGTCCCTTAGGGCTAAGGCACTTCGAAGACTTGGTTTTAAGCCACTAAAGAATCGATCGATCTTACTCTCAGGTTGGATAATAATACCAGAAGTGTACCTTGCATGTCTTTTAAAATTTGCTTCATAGGTACCAACAGATTCATCATCCTTTTTCTTCAGTTCAAGAAACTCTTTCTCCATCATTGTTTGGAGAATACGAGGGAAGTACTTATTGAAAAATAAGTTCTTGAACTCGTCCCATTCCATGGACTCAATTTCATCCCTTTGCCTCGTATTCTTAATAAGATTCCACTATTGATCATCATCTCCTTCCAAACGATACACTGCTAGGATGATTTTATCATGTTCAGAACATTGAAGAACTGAAAATATCTTTTCAGTAGTACTAATCCATTGTTCAGCAACTAATGGATCAGTAGACCTGCTAAAAGAAGGTGGATGCTGCCTCATTAAGGATTTAACAGAATGTTTCTCCTTACTTTGCTCGTTTGGAAGTCCTACATGATTCATAGATTGAGAAAGTTGTGTGAGCACGACTACAAGATTTTTCATTCCAGCTCCCATAATGTTTGGTTGCTCCGGGGGACAATCATTGCATTGCCCGTCGTATTCCGCATTAACACGATTCCTTTGGGTTCCAGCCATTGACTAGAGCCAAGAAGAATAGAGTGAGAAACACTAATTATAATATGAAAACCACATAATCAAGAATAAAATTTCAAACTTAAGGTCTTATCCTAGGTTATTCATGGCCATTTCTAAAACACTAAGATTGTGTTCTATGCTTAGACTTATCCTTAGCGTTCTTACTAAGGCTTTCACATCCTAGTTTCCAAAGGTTGACTATAACTTTCCTCTGATACCAACTATAACGACCCATAATTTACATACATTGTTATTACTTCAGAATTGAAGCACACTTATTACAACATATAACAAAACCAAGAAAGGACTGTATAGGTATAGTGTCTTTAGAAACTGGGAAACATAAACAACTGGTTCATAAATCATCTACTTTGCCTCCCATTTATTTCATCATATCTAGAGTCCCTTTTTTTGCATATTCTACTTAATAACCTTCTTCATGACCTGGGGAAATAAAACATACAAAAGGGTGAGCTCAAATACTCAGTAAGGGTAAACAAAAGAAATATCAATCACATCATATACATAAGAACATAACTTTTGCAAATCCTATCCTGCAAAAGAGATCATAATATCATAACATGGGATAAATCATAGAAGTGAAATGTAATCCCAATAATCATAACATAAAACCTGAAACTTTGTGGAATACACACATAATCATAGAGAATCATTTCTTATTAGCCAAAACTCATTTCCAAGACTATCTTAGTGGACAAAGTCCATTTCTGAACCGAGTCACCCTCGTTTCAGTCCTGTTTCACTGAACCGGTATAACCTACAGTTCCAGCCATGTCTATATCATGAGATATGAAATCTTTAACCAATGAATTGGAGTGAGATATAGGTACCACCCATATCATAATGATACCATTCATATGTGTGCCACAAAATCTTAAAACATACATCATTGCATAACCCATGTAATAAAAATGGGAATCTTAAACATCAGGACATCATTAAACAATTCATATAAGATAAAGGAATTCATAAAAAATATTTCAATCACAACATAATCAAATCCATGTAATAATAGGGATATAAACAGAACCCTTTATTATCTTAGATGGAAAATAATTTTGATAAAACACCTGAACTCCATTCTTGAGGAAAATATCCTTTCTACTTCAAAAACACTTTTCATTTCTTAACATGTCATAAAATTATAACTAAAAGAATTTGATTAAAAATAAACCTGAAAACTTGTAAAGGAAGCTTCATGGAAATAATGTTTTAAAAATCCATTCATGCCATATAAGTTAAGAAAAACATTCTTCCCGTACTTTTGTCGGAAAAGTCAAAAAGTACCTCGTACGAAAAACGACAAGAGATTCCTTTTATATCTTTTACTAAAAACTCACCTAACAGTAAAATAGGATTTAAACAATTGTAGGTGAATGGAAATAATATTACATATTGAGGAAACATGTATGTGGATGATAAAATACACCCCAGTAAATACTAATGTATAAACAACCTCGGATAAAAATGAGATTGTGATATTTCCCTTACCTTTGGTCCGACTTGCTTTGTAAGTGTCCGAACCTCCTATATAATGGTTTAAATAATTTTATTGACTTATTAATGAATCATACTTATTTTTATGATATCATATATGGTCATATTATTAGCTTCTTAGTAGTAACATTTCATTGCTACTTGTTATTCGGGTGTTTATAACTTTTTGTTCTTATGCGTGTTTTGTCGAATAAATTATTATTCTTATCTTTAGGTTATAGATACCTCAATTCCAGAATGTTATTAGTGTATTATATATAATATTCATTCATTAAATTCATTTATATAATCATTATAAAATGAAGATCATGTAGAACGAGTCGCATCACATCGTGGAGACGGTATTCTGTACGTACGCACGAGTGATGATATCGTTCCTATGATCGTGGAATTGTATTGGAGTGTATGTATACTATTTCAGAATCAGTGTCACTTTATAATAGTCATATATAGTTATTATTTACACCATTATACCCATCCATGTAAGGTGGTGGTGGAAAATAGATTACACCACGGCGTGGAGACGGTATTCCTTACGTACGCACGCGCAGTGATTTCATTTTCCGTAGGATGGAAAGATGGTTAAATAGGGTTGTTTCATACATATAATAACATATCAGTATATGAGTGATACTTATGTTGTTACTTCATAATGAGACAACTAAAGAAGAAGAAGTTGAAGAAGAAGGAAATTGGATAGGATCGGTAATGGATATTACCTCTTCTTTGAAGTGCTTCTTTGAGACCTCCTTTTAGGGAACTAAAATTGGTCAATGAATAAGACCAGGACCTCTAGGATTTCTCTAGGGAAGTGGAGAGGAGAAAATTTCAGGGTTTGGCCGATCTTTAAGGCTCAAAGTGGTGTGAGGAAGAGAGGGAGGAGGTTCCCTTTTATATGGGAGGAGAGGGGCACCTTTGGAATAACAAAAAATATTATTTTATTATAAAGTCAAGTTCGGTTATAAATAGCTCCAAATTGATTTATTTCGTGGCTAAGGTGGGGATGGGTCGCAATTATCTCATCCAATAGAATTTAGACAAGTTTAGGTTCTTATTTTAACCTTATCATTTAGATTTAACATTAAGTTAAATAATTTTACTTTTACCATGTCTTCTTGTGTTCTTATACTATAAGGTTAATAAAATTACTATATCAATCCAAAAGAACCCCAAGTTGTTTATTATTAATATATATATCCTTATCTATGTCATTTGGCCGAGCTTTAGATTTTCAGGAATGAAATAACAATTAATAATATAATATTTGTTTTAAAAACTATTTTATGTCAATTTTGAGACTATTTAGTAATTGATTTTTTGTGAAAATCAATCTAGAATGATAAGTTCAAAAAAAGTTAATTAAATCAATACTAACATGTCATATGAACCTAGAAAATTAGTGGAATTCATAAAAAGTCTCAAATTATATTTATTTGGGTATTTATAACATCAATTATGTCAATATTTTATTAATAAGATAATTTCTGCATCATCGTTGTGTCATAAATAAATTAAATTATTTAATGTCTAAAAATTACAAATAAAATACCATTATGTAGGAAATCTTTTTATCTTTCTAATTAATATTTATAGTCGAATTTATCTTATGTATAACCCCATATTAAAAATGATTTAGTTATTAAACATTGATTTTAACTATTTTAACCCTTCTTTAAATAAATTAATAATAAATGTCCTAATCTAATCCAAGTGGGCCTAAATGGTCATATTTTATTCCTAAGATTGTTTTTGGTCGAATTAAAATTGTCCAATAGAATTAGGAAATGTGTTAGGGTAATAATAATATCATTTCTACCCTTAATTACCCTATTTACTTTTAACCGTGGTAAAAAAAAGTAAAAAGTTACTATTCACCAAAAAATTATTTTCATCTCATTGAACCACATTTTAATTACTGACATCAACTATGTCTCTCGGATTTTTGAAATTCCACACACCAAAGCAGTAAAATTATGTTTTATGAAAAATTCAGTTTTTTAACTACCACTTAGTGGTTTCACTATTCATCAAAAATTGAATGTTTTTAGAAAAATACCCAAATTTCACCCTAGTCTAATTTCGATATTCCGAATCCAAAAATGAAGTCCATTTTGAAAAATAAAATTTCAAAAAGTGGTTATTACTATTCATAACGGCTAGTTTTTATAGCATATCATTGTTTACGGAAACTCGGTATTGCGTACGACACAAGCTATCGAGGAAGGCCGCGGTTGCGTGTAAAGAAAGCCAAGCTAGTGTTGTGTGTAGTAAAAGATTCCTTTGATGATTTATAAAAACAAATTATTTCTCATAAAAGTCATGGGTGTTACAATTTTAAATATGAAACAGTTATTTTCTTCTATAATGTTTTTAATGAAATTTTTCTGGTATTTCTATTTCGCAAAGTCAAAAAACATTTATTGAAATTATGATAAATAGTGTATATGTTTTTCTGAAATCGTCATTATTCTTTATTTGGATCTTTTATGATAAATTTGACTAAGTATTTTCAATTTTATTATTATTTTCCATATTATTCTAAATGGATTATGATTATGTTTAATTGATTGGGGGTAATTATTAATAGTTTTATATTAGTTTTCCAATAAAAATGATTTTTTTCATTATGTCAAACCCCTTTAGTATAAGGAATCTATTTTACATAGTATGTTCAATGTGATTCCCAGTTACATATATCCTCTCAATGCATTGAGATGTATCATGATACTGATTGTATAGAAAAATTATATGGGTGTTCATCCATATATGTTTACTATGATGTGAAAGGTTTTGAATGTTTTAGATGTCCTAAATTATTCATTCCCCCATTTTGATATCATCTATCTATGTCTGTGTTATTAATAATTTAGTTTGAATATCCATTGATATATTTTATGATCATTTGATTATTTATATGTATTTATTTTATCATCATATTTTTCTACAATATTATGTTCATCTTTTGGATTATTATTCGACTGTTTTAGTAATTTACATGTCCATATTGAATATACTGATTTTTTCATGATAGTTTTAACTATACGCGTACACTTACTATGTATTTTAGTTTTCACCATTATTATGATTTATAATCCTTAGGACACTAGAATGGTTTTGTGATGGATATGCTGGGATACTCCATGTGAAATAGTTGTATTCTCAATGAAAATGCCGTTTTTATTATATATTGTAAAATACAATGTCAATTTAAAGTAAATATCTATTTTTACACGACTATAAAACTATTCAGTCATTTGGGATGTGGTTTCTTGAATCTAGTTACAATTTAAAAATGTAGATACCGAATTTTCATTACAGGGGTCAGTTACATTACAAGATTTCTAGTGGTGACCCATTACCTTAGAGCTCAATGGAAAATGGTGATGTGATATTTCCATATCAGAGGGATGTAGTATCTACATTCAAAGTCGAGAAGATGATAATAGTCTTATATAAATATATATATGATATTCATCCTAGAACAACAATTATATATCACAACATCATGGGATAGTTTTGGTGGATAGGGATTAAGTTGGATATTTATGGTTTTATCTCTTAATTCATTACCTAAAATAGGATAATGGCTAATATCCATCATCTAGATGGTTTACTCTAGACACATTAAATTACTCTGTTTAAGTTGTAAGATTCCAGGACAAACTTTGTGATAGTGTTTTGTAGGACCATAGGTAGCCCCGACACTGTCTTGGTGATTGTTAATTTACTAATGAATGTTTCTTATTTTATTCAGTCTATTAGACTCATATGGTAGATTATTAGGGTGTGATATATGTCCAATAGATCATATTCATACATGGTATTTCCTTTAGAATATTATATAATAGTGATTCATGTTTCACATCATGGTTTTGGAAGGGCTTACAAAGGGCCCTAGGGATTCAACTGATATTTATCATAGTGTACCATCCTTAGAAATAAAGGTTGTTTTAGTGAACGATATATATAATAGATGATATTCTTTTAGTTTTTATTTCGAAATAATTAGATAATGTGATGATCATATTTCCTTGGTCCAGTTATCATAAAAACATATTTACGTGTATTCGATTAATATTTCACCTTATGAGGATATTTCTGTGTGGTTGTATTTTTCACTAATTTATTATCTTTAGGATGGTGAGTTAGTGGTTTGGGGACCAATGTGGTTATAAAGAACACAAAATGACTATAGTTAGTTCAAAATAGGGTGTTTATATCTTTAGAAAGGCTTAAATATTATAATAACTATAGGAGATAACATATTGAGTTTAATAGAGGAGAATTTTATTTCATGAAAGTGACTCCTTGGTTGGAAGACCGACATATGTGGAAGTCAGAAAATCTAGCCACAAACTATATTAAACCCTTCAAGATCACCGACTAGATTGGGACAATAGAATATCATTTGGACCAACCATCACAATACCAATGTTTGAAAAATAAATTTCTTATAACTATTCTATGAAGTTTGATTCCTTATCATGGGAATTTGATCAATTGTGGGGATGTATAGTTAGATCCTTAAACATCGTATGAGAATATCCAGTTGAGGATCATAGACCAGATAGAGGAATTCATTTGAGAGGAGATGGTTTCATGAATACTTCCCTCTAATGGTACCCATCCTTGGAAAAAAATAAAAAAAGAGAGATAATGACCCCCTGAGTCCCACATCATATAGGATCCAGGTTGGAAAAAACACTGAGGGTTTAAAAGTATCATATATAGAAGGCATACCATATGTAATCAAATAGGTTTGGAAGATAGGATGAACAACCAACAACAAATCTATCACATAATATAAAAGTAAACATAATAAAATCATCAATTCATTAACATTGTCAACATATAAAAATAAATTTCTCCATGTAAACATAAGAAAACATGTCTTATAGCAGAAACACAAGAGATGTTCTAAACCCTATGTAATTAATGTCGAACTCCATCCCATATATCCTCCTAGAAACCTGAAAAACTATTCATATTTAAGTATTCTTTGAATAACATTTATAATTATAAGTATCATACCAAATTTATCTAGTGATATTTAGATAATAGAATACTAAAATGTTGATAAATAAGTAATAGAATGAATAAGAAAGTAAATATATAATCTAAACAATCCCAACCTCACCATGGATCACTATCAAAATCGGGCATCTGATATTGTAACTTAGTGTCAAAAATATAATAAATGCCCCCCATTTTCACATCCCCACTAATTTTCCACTCATACACCACTACATCAAACATCTTGTACTCTCATCCCTTCAATACGTATCAAATCACATAGCCATCCATCACTTATATTAGTTGGGACACATCCCTACCTACCCCACCCTTATAAGGTCCATGATCCAAGGTTACCAGTAGTCATCATCACATAAAATCTTACTTGAATACACCTATGATATCACACCACATCTCACTAAAATTATCATATTCCATCACATCACATCTCATTTAAAGACACTCGGTCCAACACATCAAAACCTCATCACATAACCAGTGTATTACGTTATCATGATCGTCATTGACATCAACCAAATTCACTCTTCCTACCAAAAAATCCCCCTCAAAATATCACATACTTGTTACTACTGGGTAATATCTAAAACTAACACATATCATTATTACTGAAGGAATATTGGGAAGATGGGGTAGCATACCATCAATATCAACACCGTCCTAGATGTTGTGAAAAATATGAATCCCAAAACATTTGGGTGTTGGTATGGTTATCCAACTTAAGTGGGGTTCATAAAGAAATAACATAAAATGAATGATATTTAGATTGAAAACAATACCCATCCTATGGCTTCATAGTAGAATAATATGAATACACCACTATTCCACCACTAAACCATATGCTAAATGTCAGAACTGATTCCACCACTAATGCATCACACCATACAACAACGACCAAATTCTGTTCAAACCCACCTTCAATTACATATTCGCCAATTTTCCATACTTAATGAGATCCCATTTAGTCCATTTTATTAATCCACTTGGATTAAAATTTACAAACAATGTTATTTTATCATTCATATTAATTAATCTTATTACCACATTATAAAACCATACCATTATTTTTCATTTACCCACACATGTTATTTAATTTTAGTATTACAATTTATTCCTTAGATAACGTGGAAGATTACACAACCACACCACACAACAACATAACAACCCCACATCAATCATCACTATAGAACCACCTATGACTACACTATGTCAGTATAACAGGAAAACATCCAAAAAAACACATAATCACTATAAATCATTTTAACTACATCACATCAAAACAACTACTCGTAACTACCATTGTACAACCACCCGAATCTCACCCCATACCAACAAACCATCACTTAAATTCACTTTACATTTCATACCCTATTCAGTCTCTGCACAATAGCCCGAATCATACAGAGTAATGAAAAAAGTACAGCCACAAAATCCATCACATTTCAAATTCCAAAAATTGGATTCAAGGGATCACAATACGTCACATTATTATTTATCATGGGTATTATAAATCCAACTAGATTTACATGGGAAACCAATTCATTCTCAATGTAAACATTTTTATCGATTTTATTTAATATGATATGAACAAAAAACACAAAAAGGATCCCACAGAAAAAAAAAATACAACACAAGAAAGGATGCCAACAACCATGATTTTCAGGAATGCAAACTATCGTGTGCAATCTCATCAGAAATATCGTCCAAATTATAATAACATATGATTTATCCCAATCTTCATCAGTTTCATGTTATGCCATTTAATTATCATTATAAATCTAAACCTTATTATCCACCCACCAGAAGATACAAGAATGTCATCCACAAAAAATCACATAAATTTGGAGAGAAAAATTATACAATAACTCAATTAATATTTTTGATTCACTATATAAAATGGTTCAAAGAGGAAACAAATCAAAAACTACAACTATATGGGGAAAACCAGGAATCGGAAAAGGTCACCCCAAGGGATCATGAAAACATATCCCAAATGCTCACTAAATAAAACACATCACCATTGGGAATCCTATAAAAAATAATGAATGGAAAAAAGAGGATAAATGGAATCAATCACCTCATATTAGAATTAATCATCCTCTAAACCCCAAGGATCAAATCAGGTGGAATGGGGTCAGATAAAACTTCAAATGTTTCTAGGTATTTACCAGAAAAAGAAAGGGAAATGAGAATATTGATACATATTGACCAAACCCTCATATTTATAAACATGACATAATTTACCTCATTCAAAATTGGAATTCAATATTCATTTGATAATGTCTCATGCGGCCTGGAAATCCAAACCGTGAATGAAATTTATGTAGAAAATTTCTATAAACTCTAACATCCATTTAATTTTATAGCACCACTACCCAATTTAATTTTTAGTATGAATTCTTTATTCACATAAATCCTCCCCAGGACACGTCCCATGAATTTAGATCCACAAAATCCACTAAATACCAACTCACATCATGAATAATACAATCACATCGTGAACCTCCTACTATAGTTCTACTATAGTACTAACATACACTTTTCCGCTTTGATCCTCCTCCAAACACATATAACTCTAAAACTAGTAAATTAAGGGGTCGATAAGGCATTAAAAATTATATTAGATACCTCTCAAAAAATTATCATCCTTGATAATCAATAGAAAACCCAAATGGTAGGGGAGGGTCTTAACAACCACCCTTTGAGATACCTCATCAGGATCATGTTACAACCCAAATGATACCTCTGATAAAACATAGAAAACAAAAAATTTAGCAAACATATCTATATTCCAATAAGAGCTTCTCCAAAATGTTGGAAATAAGACCTCAAGTTCTCTTCCATAAATGTAAGTGGCTACTGATTTGCAGCGAGGTAATATGGTGTGTCTATGGGGAGATTATTCCCTCACAGGATAGTGTGTAGAGAAGTAGGACTTAAATAATATTAAATAAAAACATTTAGATGCTATATGATAAGAAGAATAACCTAGTATAGTGGATGTAGTTACATCAGATAGATAATAGTAGAAAAGTGACGATAAATCAAACTATATAAATAATGAACTAACATAAGGTAAATAATTTAGATTCAATATTGGTCTTACTAAAGTAGATATAAAAAATGAGAATGTAGGGAATATGGGATATAATAATATACCACATTCATTAAAATATTCAAAAAGTAAAAAATCTTCTATAACTAGAATCTCAATTATAGGCTTCGTCATATGCCCCCATACTCATTCCTAGAAATGTAAATCAACTATTAAAAATTTTCTTCATTCCAATATCAATACATATAATAATGATTTATAATTTGGTACCAATAGTGGACCATGAAGGGTGTGTGATATACTAGTTATTACACCGCCAATGGTGTCTTGATCAATCATGTTCTTGCAACACAAAATTTATAGTATACAATTTATTATAAAATTTAAACGAAAATAAATAATAAAGTAAATCAGACTAGGTTCCACATGGGAAACGGATCAAACTCTACCTACTTTAGCCTAATCCAGTGTTTCAGAAGTGAGGAATCCTAAATAAGAAAAGTGAGTAGTATTTTATATATAGGGATGGACTGTCCCCATGCTTATTATTTGTCTTGGAGGACATGTACCTGTGTTTCTAATTCAAACATATCTTTTCTAAATAAATGTAATTTTTTTATTTTAAATAGATTCAACTTCATACCTTACATGTTATTTTGAATGGGGAACCAATTATTGATCAAGGGGATCTATATATCACTAATTCCATAGGATTCCTTTAAAGAGGACCCATGAAAGAGATACGAAGTGTCACTCTAGGCATAGTGTGATAACTTAAGGAACTAATCTATACATTCATCTTTATTGTTTCACATAGATGAAAATTTATCTCCCATGTAATGGTGAAACCATCACTCCACTGATCCCATCAATATGGTATCCCCCATGGAACTAGCATCACTCATTTGGAGGTAAAAATGGGAAATACATGGTAATCCCATCTCAAGATTAGCTGTTATAACCCCTAGAATATTTACAAAACAATACCAATTCTTACTAAGGCATGAAGAGACTACCAAAGGGGTCCTTGGTTTTGAAACCCTTATATCACCCTTTATTCTAAGGTTAATAAATTATAATAAGGAAACTATTCATAAAATGATTATAAAATTGGCTATGGATGTTAATTAAAAAACCATTTATGAAATTTTGTGTAATGCATTAGATCCTGTCCAATTCACTATTTTAAACCATTTCCTTTATATAATGAGGTATAATGTCATAACCCATGGTTCATCACCCTATTCAATTAATATTTTTGATCAAGTAATTTATTAGAATAAATTTTCCCACAAGGTTTGTTAGGAATTTTAGAAAAAAGGGGATAATTGGCATCTAAGGTATACTAAACCTATTTGAGTAGAATAGGATAAGGAAATCAATTAAAGTTGTTAATTTCCCTCTTCCTGGGATCTCACTAAATAAGATTATGTTTTCAAATTATATTATTTAGTAATTTTTAGGTGTTACTAGAAGGATCTATCTCATAGAACAATGATGTAGGATATAAAATGTTAGAAAATGTGGGGAATGAATCCAGAACACCTACTATAGTTTAGAAGTTATCAACCAATTTGTTCTAATCCCTTAAATCAATCTAGAATATATTTTCATGAAGAAAATGTCCTACAACCTAAAAATAGTGAAAATGAACTTCCACTTAAATAGTAGAAACAATACAACAAGAAATTGATATAACGAGTAAGAATAATGGATATCTTACCACAATATATCCCACTCTTCTAATATATTATAATTCTAAGTCGAGATCAATGATTTATCTTAATACACTAATCATGGAGGTATAGGAGACAATGGATGTAGTAGTTAGATATTATCTTCTAGAGAAAATAGGGAGAAATAATAAAATGGTTAAAATATTAATGAGGAGAAATTGGCCATTCTGCCCTAAAAATTGGGGCACATGGTTTAGCCGCACAATTGGCCAAAACCATGCACCAACCGTGTAGAAATACTTTGTCCCAAAAGTTATCTATCATACACGGTCATGAACCCGAGGTTTATTGATCGTAGAAAACTTCAGTAGAACCTAGCACACCACTATCTCTAGCAGCACAGTTTGGGATATAGTGTGGGATGGGATGCACAGTTTTTCCTAACCATTCTTCCCAGTCTTACATTCAAAATATAGGGGTTTTGGGCTCTGAAAAAACCTCGATCACCCTCATCACAACCTTACCTCCCTTAAGCATCATAACTTGTTCAAAAAAACCAATAACAAATGGTATGATCTTTTAAAAAAATCCTTGACATTACAACATTACTTCCATAAAAAACTCATCCTCATGTAGTCCTTTGAGGTTGGTAAAACGTCATTTGAGAAAAATTCCATCCACTACCCACCTACATTGGCCCTCCACTCTCATGTCATTTACAGCAGATAGCTATTCTACCATATCATATGGACTAAAATAATTAACCATCCTCAAAGAGCCTTCATGATCTAATTAACGATACATATCAAATTATTATTAACAGAAACATCCACCTCTAGATCGATATCCATTATGTAAAATTAATGAGATGGGTGAGCATGATAACAATGAAGTTGTAATTCATGGTATATGTCATGCATATAGTGTTACCACTATGGTAAATTCAACTGATATGATACCAGTTCTTCCCTCTATAATAACTCAAAAGGCATAAATTTTTGAGGCAATAACTTTCCCTATCCCCAAATTCATCTATGAACCTATCTAGGAAATACATACCGAAATTCATAATGTCCCACCACAAATTTGGTAGGTTAATGATGATGCTCAGTATAAGGATTCTAGATGAAATGATTAGTATCCATACACCTCTATATCATTTAAACTTTATAGGATGTCTCTTACATGAGATAATGACTCATTAAGGCAATATCACCAACCATTAACCTACATAGATGTTCAAGATGTGACCTACCATAAATGGCCTCATATTGAGCCATCTACATAGTTTCCTAAAAAAAATTGATCGAAAACTAAACTCTATGTTTATACATTTACCATTAACCTCCAAAATCAAGGATGCATGCATAAAGGATTTCCAAAAAAACCAATATCATCTGCTCATATTTGTCATTGTTCTGGGGGTGATTTGTTGTACCCAAGTTCACCTATGAACCCCACTACTATTCAACCATTTCCAAAACTATGGAATAAAACATTCAGCTTGATGTAAATAGATATAATGCGGACCACTGAGAATGTGCACTATCTCATGACTGTAAATCCTCCGACACTCGTCAACTGAAATGGTCTCCTATATTAGTAGTAAGTGTCTATCTTTTTTCAACCTATCGATGATCTCCTATACTATATTACTGCTTCAAGGGAATATCAACCTGCCTATCAAGAAATCCATGGTGAAATAATTACATTTACATTCAATCATGGACAGAGGATTTAAGATTCCAGTAGGATTCTGATGAGCTACCTCAAAACGTGGCCCTCGTAATTAGATAAATACCTCATCTGGACCCACATTAAAAGAGAATATATTAATGCTAGAGCTTCCAATAAAGACTTTTCATGTGGTTCCTCAACCTCCATGTGCAACTCTGAAAAAAAAGATCATTTACCTTCCACTCACTACTATGCTCTAGGATGGCTCAGGTCTACGTTTTCTCGGTCAAGCATCCATCCACTGCACTACCATTTTCTAGTGTATAAGTAATATCAAAGATGAAGGATTTTAGTTATTATACCCACACATGCTTCCTATGATTTAGTGACTTATTAGAGGAAATATATTTGAGACCTTTATGAATCATGTAAATAATGTACTACTCACCTAATAAATAGTTTCTCCAATAACACAAAGCATGAACCATGGCTACTAGATAACGGACATTCATAAGGTAATTCTACTAATGAGGTCTCAGCTGGTGATACCCATATGACAAAACTTGATCACCCAATATTAAAATGGATCTAGTAATTCCTCATGATGTATCCAATTAGACTATATAACATCTTCCCAGATCCTGATGAATAAGGATTGTAACTAAATTCATTCTTCCCTTGAACTTTTAAAAAGTGTTTTAAAAGGCTTTAGGCTAGTGACATTTTACACAATTATTACTCAGGAAAATTATAGGTATATCTAATTGTGATAATTCCTGAATAAATCTCCTATAATATCTAGTTTCCCATAAGAAACTATGAATATGAAATATATTCTTAAGATGCTCCCATGAAAACACAATGCTCACCTTCTCTCAGTCCACAGTTAAGCATGCCTCTCAAATGATGGGGCCAAATAAATAAACCATTCTGATCTAAAAGTGGAATTTCCTGAGGTTCAAATATTTTTAGTTCTATCTCTATCTATTTAGCATGATCTTATGATAATTTTCATGATTTTTTTATGGTTTGATAATACAGTTAGATTTTTTCTACGAATTCCATGACAAATTAATCAATTTATGACTTAAAAACCATTTTGTTAGATACACGAAGACTTTCAGAGTGTTTCTGAGATCGAACAGAATGAAAATATACAATTACAAGTTATATATTCTATGAAAGACCATATGTGGTATATCAGATGGCCTCACATGAACCTAATGGTAGATGAACCTCATGTCGATATTAGAGAAAAGTATTTATCCTTAGAGCTAGTTGAAGGGGAAATATTATGAGGCACTGTATGTCAATTCTACACAATAATCTAATTAAATTGGAGTTAGTCCAAAAAATATATGGGTACCATCCTCAATCATGGTGAGTAGTGTTGGCGAACCCCAATGTGATGTTTTGGGTAATATAAAAACTATTTCCTATAGATCACCAAGATGATTATTGATTTCACAGAGCTCTGCAGGTTCCATCCTATAAATAGGAATATATACATGTGTCACAACAATTAATAGATCGATGATGAACTCTACCACTATAACTAATGGTAATATAGATATAACATCAAGGAAGACATCCCTAAAACAATCCACCACTAGAGGAAATTCTATAGGATGCATTCCTTGATCAATCATAAATATATTTCTCTATCAAGGTTGTCACCTTACCTAGCCTAGTGTGTCAGTTCAAGCTCAACTAGCCTAGAAATCCAATTATCACTTATAATGATAAATGCAACCCTTGGATGATGTGAAAGACACCCAACAGTTATAGAAATCCATAAGGAATCAACATGGAAAATGACAGTCCATTCCATGAATGAAGTCAAATACAATCATCTTTAGGATTAATAAATCCCACAAGAAGTGATAGACGCCTATCTCAAGGGGTCACTCCTTTCAATTATTTGTACCCTCTTTTTGGACCCCTTATAGTGTTTCAAGAGTCATAACATCATTTAAGTACACTATTATAATGCCCAGACTTCTCATAGTTGTAGTAAATTGAAAAGAGTGTGAAGAACCCATATCAAAAAGGTAGAAAACAAAAGTATAAGATACCAGAATAGTACCTATAACCATAGATGGCCATGTACTATTCTCCGCGGGTATAGGATTCGCTGCATAGATATAGCCTTTACTATTTCCATAAGATGCTTCCTATCTATCCTGAGTACGTCCACTCTATTGACCCAAAGAAACTTAGGCCTCACTGCCTTGTCCACAACCACCTTCTTAGAAGAATCATTTGATATAATACCAACTCACATGCTGATTAAGAATTTCTGATCCTCCACCTAAAGGTGGTTCGGGAATAGAACCATATTCACTAAGAATAAGAGGAAAGGATCAACATAAACTGTGAATGTGACCCATTCCTTGCACAAGACTGAATCTTGATTGGGTTCATCATGCATTATGGATTTTTATGGACTATCCTTCAAAAATGGTGACACAACACATAGCTATCGATGTGTTCCTCTTAGCCAGTACTTCTTTCATGTGTACCCATGAAACCTTGCTTCCTACCACTAGATTAACCAATACTCTTCTTGGAAGATGAACTTACCATTTTCATGTCACCTAATTCCCTCATGTTTTGCTCAGTGACGAGGGCCTAGTTCACTATATCTGAAATGGTGTTCATCCAAAAGGCATTCACCTTTTAGAGGTTGCCATATGCAAGACCATCATTGAATAAAATAATAGTATTCATCCCACCACCATGCAGGGATGGTGAAAAATAATGTAATTCAATGAAGTAAGATTAATATTCTATCACCAATAGGTCACCTAGATCAACGTGCATGATTTACCAAGCATGGAATATTCTCAAGGTTTCCAAAAGTAAAGTAGTTGAAGAGGGATGTGTAGAAGTATGCCCATACCATACATTGATTTTGACCATCCAGAGTAACAATGTCCCTCCAATACAAGGGGTATTTATATAGAATATAGGTAGAGAGATTTCAACTCCAATATATAGGAAGCTAAATATTCTTTAAGATAGATTGAATGGACTCTATTAATGACTTATCATCCAAAGGTTTTCCATTCCCTGAGAATATGGGAGGATGTTGCTTTTGAAAATCCATATTCATCTCTCCCATTGAAGGGGTAGGTCATGGATGACCCTTTATAGACTGAATGAAAAAACATGGATTTTGTGGTACTAAACATCAGTGCCTAGTGGATTATATTCAGAAGGTGCCTCAGGTGGCATTATAGAAGGTATCATGGTTGGATCAGGGCCCACCACCTTTGCAGTGCACCCTTCTCCACTCTCTTGGCATACCTGTTGTCGGTGTTAAGGTAGAATAGCTTTACAATTTCCAAGTGAAATCCTACTAGAAGGTTTATAAAAAATATGTAAAATGATAAAAAAGTGAAATATATGACACATTTTCTAAAATGAAACACACCTTGTTGTCTTCCCCTTAATGCCAGATCTAGGTGGTATGAAAAGATCACTAAAAGTTCAAAGGATACACCGAATACTACAAACTAATAATGTTGGTTTAGAGTCAAGGTATTGTAAAACACGATATGTGTTATAATATATGGAGTTTCAAATATAGGTTATAGAGGAAAAAATCATTTACTTTGCATTTGGAATATTAATGTAGAGAAAACCATTTATTTTAATGCATTATTTCATTTAATATCATTCATGTTTATTTATGTATAAACATCATATCAAAATTAATCAAGTCACCAATTCTAAATTTATAATGGCCCATACTCAATTTATGTTGAATTTGGAGCATCAACTAACTACAACCCAGACTATATGTCTAGTATTATATTGTAACTAATCAATCATTTTGATTTGATTGATTGATTTCACATCCCAATTTATAGAGGCACTCGACTCAT
Organism: Viscum album; assembly: GCA_963277665.1. Classification (NCBI taxonomy): domain Eukaryota; kingdom Viridiplantae; phylum Streptophyta; class Magnoliopsida; order Santalales; family Viscaceae; genus Viscum; species Viscum album. Next base: position 476,880,136 of record OY728157.1, read on the forward strand.
AAATTTCCATTAGTATTAATAAATCAAACCGACCAAAGTGGTATAATTTTATAATTAATGTTTCATCATAAATATATGATAGAAAACTATTTATATGGATGTTGTATATTTAATTGAAACAATTTAGTCATCATGTAAGAAACACTTACACACTATAATGCATAACAATCATGGTACATACAACAATCACTTGAAAAACAGTCAATACATATTGATATGTAGATATAACATAACATAATTCATGTCGTTTAAATAATAGAGTTCCTAGTATGTTAAATGAGTTATAAAACATCATATCATCAATCCAAGATAATGATATTCCATAAAATTAGTGACTGTGGAAGGAAGGTTTGTCACCCTATAATGAAATACATGAAACTATAAAATCACAATCATAATAGTTTTTACTCATCCCTGTTAATTTGGGTTTTCCCTATATATGGGTTAGATACTCCTTGGAACATGATCAATACTAAATTCAAATACTCCCACTCTCCTTTATAATTCCCAAATAGTAAGTCAAAAGGAAATTACATCTTCTACCACTTTATAACATCCCTCCATGGATGAAACTTGGTAGTGAACTATTATGGTGGATAGAAGACTACAATAATTCACCCCCAAATGTGAGATAAATCCAACTAGAATCAATGGCCTAGGGAGTATCCATGAGGAGACTATGCCCTCATAGGTTAGACTGTTGTGAATCATGATATGAATAATAATAAAGAACTTAATTATATCCCATATGACCAGACAAAAACCCTCTACAAAGGAAAAATAACATGAGGCAGATAACATCAATACATTAAAAATAAATCAGAAAAGAAAAATAATCAACTAATGAATGATAAAAAAAATGAATGAATATATGATGATTCTCATGTATCTATAAAAACAAGTAAGCAAGGAACATGAGATATAGGCATATACCACATTCATTTAAAAATACGACAGAGGACAAAAACTACTGAAACAAGAATCTTGAGCATATGATTTTTCCTCTTCCACTATACTCCATCTTAGAAATATAAATCAAGAATCAAAAGATGACCTCTTCCAATTATGAATACCTCAATCCCAAAAATGTTTTCTAAAAAAAATCAGCCCAATAAGGGTCTTTGATATACTTAGATGGTTACCACCAAAAATGTCTAGATCAATCCATTTCATGCCATAAAAATTTAACAACGTTTCATTTATGATAAATTCTAGAGAGAGAAATGTAATTATGTACATCAGAATAGGTTCTGATTGGATCACATTTACAACTCTACCTGCTTTGGCCTAAGAAAATGTTTTTAAACTGAGGAATACTTCATGATCAAAGTGAGTTGAATCATATATATATATATAGGGATAGAAATTCCTCAAGATTATGATTTTTCTTGGCAGCCACATCCCTAAGATTCAAATTCTAATGTTTCATATCTTAATTAAATTCATTGTTTGAATTTAAATAGATGTGCCCTATGCCGATCCAAGTTTGTCTAAATGGGTCCCCAATAGTCACTCAATGTTCTATATATATATAACTAATTGCATAGAATTCTATCCAAAGGGACCCATGATTGAAGTCCAAAGTTTCACTCTGGGAATGGTGTGATAACATCAAGAACTAACCTTATATTCCACCCCTTGTATTTTATGTTTGGTCCCATGAATCTATCATGGAATGTTGAAACAATCACACCACCAAGAACATCCGAGTTTTATCCCATAAGAAACTGATACCACTTGTCTAGATCTAAAAATGGAAAATTCCAAACAATCTCATCATATTATTAGCTAGTACATTCCTTATTGTGTTCAAAAAATCATAAGAATTATATGTAAGATGTGATGAGGTCGTCTAGGGGGTCCTTATGTTGAAATCCCTTGTATCACCCTCAACACTATGAGCATGGCCTTAGATTATAACATGGAAACTATTCTTAACATGATTATCAAATTTTCCATTGATTTTTTAAATAAAATATATATGGAATTATCTTTAATTAATAGGAACATGACCAATTCTCTTAGTTCAACAATTTCATTTATGGAATGAGGTATTATGGCCTAACCCATGGTTTATCACTATATTTAATTAAAAATATCAGTACATGGCATTTATTATATGGCCTTTATCCTCAAGGGGTGTCTGTAAATTTAGAATAAAGGGGAAGATAGGTATATAAGGTAGATTACACCCATGAGGGTGGAAAAAGACAAGGAAATAAATCCAAGTTGTTGATTATCCACATGATAGGATCTCACCGAACACAATTTTGTGTTTAAATTAATTTATTTGGAAATTTTGAGGAATCGAAATAATGTTCTGATGTGTCGCATAATGATGCAAGATATAAAATTCAATGAAACATGGGGAAGGAATCTATACAATCTAAATTATTGTATTATAAATCTTCCCATCTATTAGAATCTCTCTAATCAAGATAGAATATAGGATACTGAATAAATGGTTCAAATTCCTAAAAATAGGTCAAATTAGCTTGCACATTAATGTAATAAAAGAGACAAGAATAATCTGAAATAGAAAGAAAGATGAATGGAGTTTTTACCTCAATAAATACAACACCTTCGATGGATCTTGATTCGAAGTATGGATCCAAGAGTTATCTCATTATGTAGATCAATGATGAAGATAATCCTAAGGAGAAAAGGTGGAGAGCACATCTGATGGAGATAGAGGGGAGAAATAAGAAATGGATTAAATGATTAATGTGGGGAAAATATAAATTTTACCCCAAAAAAGTATGGCATGGTTTTGGAACATGGTTGGACAAACCATGCACCAACTTTGTGAAAGGCCTCTCTTCTCTGTTCCTCAAATTCCATATTGTTGGGCACCTAGGGTCACACAGTTTCCAAAAAACCAATCTGCCCCTATCCCCACTATCTAATGATTCATGGTTTCAACTAAAAATAAATCCTAGACTTCCATTCAAAATTTTGGGGCTCCGGGCTCTGAAAAACACCCAGACAACCCTGTGACCATATTATCATACATAAACATCATTATTAAGGCCAAAAAAATAATTTAAAAAAAAGGTGAAAACATTTGGTAAAATATATTATGTTAAAAAACATCTACAAAAACCCCAAACAACCACATCACTATCCATTATCGGGCACAACCATACATTATTTAGAACTAGCCGAAGGACACAACTTTTCCATATGTCAACCTATACTAAAATTCCAAATAGAATTTTGTGACAATTCTATCAAAGATTTTGAAACCCTTCACCAAATTGGTGTCAAATGTATCTTCCCGAAGCCATGCTACACTATTGAAGTTTTCTGGAAGGAACCTCCTCATGGATGGATTAAGGTAAATGTGGACGGAGCTTCAAAGGGAAATCCTAGGCTTGTTGGATGCGGAGGAATTTTCAAAGACCATCAGGACCGGATCCTCGAATGTTTCTTTGGAAGCTGCGGAATTGCTTCTGCGCTGGAGGCAGAAATGATTTCTACCATTCATGTCGTCTCCTATGAAAAGCTTTTCAACTGGAAGAATATCAGGATCGAGAGCGACTCCACAACTATTGTGCAAGCCATCTGGAAGGGTGATGTCCATCTTGCATGGTCTCTCACCCCCAGATGGATGGACTGCCTCGCTGCGCTCAACGAACTCAACTTTATTTTCACCCATACCTATCAGGAGTCTAATATGATCGTAGATGGGCTTGCCAACATGGGAGTCTCTCATGAGATCACTTGGAAGAATGAACACTCGTCAGAGTTGATTCCTTCTTTTATTAAGGACTCTAGAAAATTGCCCTCTTTGCGTCTATTGTAACTTGTTTGTGCCTATTTCTATTTTAATAAAGCTCTAAGTTCTAGTCTTTTGACCAAAACCCAAAAAAAACAATTCTAACCTATTCACCTCCCAATCCAATAACATTATCAACCAAAATAAAACACTACCCTGAGCACATGAATCAAGTGAACCCTCCTTCCAAATCAAGATAATTTCCTCTTTGGATGAAACTAAATCAAAAACACTGTTATAAAACATGAAGTAATATGACACACATTTATTTGGAAGGGGAATGAATATCTCTGTGATCCTGATTCCATAACATGCATCATTAGTAAGGGAAACATGAACATATCATAAATTATCAAGGGTTAAAATACACAAAATTAATGATAAATGGATAAAATAAAAACTAAAAAAAAACATCAGTTATTGTGATTGGATCTATGTATCAAATTCCCAAGAACTCACTTCAATACTACAACGCCTATACCATACACAAACTGTCGGGAGGGACTAATCTCACAACACCTTCTCACAATGTTCCCGGATCACTAATGGTCTCTCCAGGAACATCATGTTATCCTAGATATCCAACTCTTCTGATTAAATTATGTTGAAAAATCATGAGGATGCCGATGAATATGAGACATGTAGAAATTTTAATGGATCTTTTCTATATTGGATAGAAATTTCAACAAATATTCCACATCTCCAAAACACCCCAACACATTGAAAGGACTAAAATCTCTAGGATTGAAATTACTCACCATTCCAAACCTGAAATGATATAAATGAGGGGGAAACCATCAAGAATATGTACTCTCCAACATAAAACTCCAAGTACCACTACATACAATCTTCTTGGGCCTTATATTATACTCTAAAATTTTAAAAGAAGTTAATAATGCCTAATGGCATATACAACACACAACAATGAGCTTCAATAACCCACAAAATAAATGAATTCTATACCTAGACTTTAAATATAAGGGTATGAATAATATCAAATAATTTATGAAATATATATATATATATACTTTTCATGCGCAATATTAATTTTTTTGATAAATTTTTTATAAATAACCAATCAATTTTTAGCAATGTTGTTTTATCCATTGAAAATATGTTTTATTAAGAAAAATTTGGGAACCAATAGTATTTTTAATTTATAAATATTTTTATGATAAAACTAACTTCACTTTTTAAATAATCATATCAATATTAACATAGAGATATATTTTGGGATTGTTCATAGAATATTTATTTTTCAGTAAATAGTTAAAGAATACAATGTTTTGTAAAACTATCATTTCTCTTCATGAAATTAAGTAACATGAAGTGATATTTATTTTTTAATTTTATTTCATGTAATATTAGTATTATATAGTTATATATAATCCATTTAATTAATTTTTAATCATATTTATAACATATTTTAGTACGTGATAATTTTTGAGTTTAATAAAATATTTTTCTGAATACCATTTTAATGTGAACAATGTTTCCCCATTTTATTTAATATATATTACCCCTAATTATGATTTTTTTAAAATAAATATTTATATTATATATCTAAAAATATTAATTTATATTCATATAATGAATATTACACTCCATGTAGTTAATATAAAATCATTGTATGCTTGAAAATACATTTCTTCAAAAATGAATTTTTTGTTGTGTTTGTGGGTTTATTTTGAAATTAAATTCTTCAACTTCTATTAATATAAATTAGTAAAAATTATTACATTTTTTATTAAGAATAATTTATGTTATATAAAATCGTCCACTTATTTATTTAGTCATAATGAATATTGTAAACAGGAAAAAAACATTTACTACTATTAAGGATAAGACAGCTTTATAAGGTGTCAAACTAGATATATAAGAATTAAAATTACCTAATAAAACATCTACAATATATTTTATTGAAATAAATTTACCATATAAAATATAAGGATTGATAATGGTATATTTTTGGTACATGTGAAATGTGTAAAACAAGTGTATACCCTTTTTTTAATTTATTTTAAGTGTGTTCCCTCTCACACTATAAAAAGTCCACCCACAATCCTCTCCTATTCCAAGAATAAAATCCATTAATAGATAATACCTACCCATGTCCATTCTTTAATTCCTTAAAATCACCCCAAATTCCTTTTTTTAATCATAAAATAAAATATGGAAGTCTTTAGGAAAAATTCTAAAGACTTGGTCTAAAGGAGAGGTTTTGTTCTTAACCAAAAATTTTTATTTTATTTATTCTTATACATCATTAAAATTTTCGTTAAATGTTATGATATAAACCAAATATCTAACTTATAATGAAATTATAATATTTTAATATAATTAAATTAATCCATATCCTGTTCAATAAAATTGGAAATAAGTCCATCCTTATTTTGTATAATGGTTTACCGCCTCCCAATCAATGTAATTTATTTTCCTACATTTTCTCAGACGGATTTTCATGATCATTTAATAAATATATATTATTTTAATTAAATATTAATAAAAATTTAAATTTAATATATCATTTAAATTTTACCTTACTATGCATTTATAAATTATAATGTAATTCATATGTATGACAAACTACTTCTTATAGAATCAATATGATTAATTTTTCATTACCGCAACACAAGGAGTATATATGTAAATATATATAAATAAATCATTTATTATTTATGTAATAATAATAGATATGTAAATATAAAATATTAAAAAAATTCATAATCATCGTTGGTAATTTGAAATGTTTCTAAATCATACATACTGTCTCCCATCTCCGATATTGTTATTTTGTTCAATTTTCCTAACAATTATGAATGGTTGGATGAAAAAGTGTGATTTATGTGTAAAAATGATAATTATTTCATGATTATTATTCTGGGTATGATCGAACAATGATCTCTTTGACCATAGTGAACACACCGAAGCCTTTAAAAATTTGGACCGAAATTACATAATGTAGCTAATATAGAACTAAATAATTATGTAATTAAATATGTCACAAACATATATGAAATAAATTAATTTAGGATACAGATTAAACCTATAATGTTTTATACAATAACTAAATAATTGTATAATTTTATTATAGTGGAGTTAATGTAAATACATTGAATGTCTAGAATTATGTTAATGGTTTATCATCTCACTTTTATTTCAGTGATGCGTATGCCATATCCACCACTTATTTTTATTATGTGGTGTATAAACTACATTAGAATATTTTTTATGATTTTTTATTAAAATTAATGATCTTTATGAATTCATTTTAGTCTCTCTCTTTCATGTTATTTTCATATATAGATTACCAAATCAGTTAGGGATTTAAAATCAATTTATATCCATAGAGATATAATTTATTATTATGAATATTATTTTTTTTATATTGTTATTATAATAAACATTTACATGTTATATAATGAATCACACATATTTCATGGTATTTTTTGTTTCAACTTGAATTATTTTATTGATGGGGATATTAATTTATAGATTCCATGTTGTAAAGTGTTTCTTAACTCAATTTACTTTTCTTAGGATATAAATTTCCCTCATTATAAATATTATGAAATTATTGTCTATTATTTGATCTATAAATTGTTTTATTCGGTATTTCTAATTTTTAATGTGGATTTAAATTTTTTAAAAATAATTTATTTATTTATTATCTCTCTATTCAATTATAAGATAATTTTAATGGTTATTCATCTGAAATTCTCTTTCATTGGGACATATGTTTATGATATGGACCTATACTATTTTATAATGTCTATATATATCCATTTTAAAATTTTATATCGTGAATATAATTATTTTACATATATTTAACAATTAATTTTAAGTAATAATTTCACGAGGATTAGGATTGAAGAGCTACCAATGTGGAAAAGTCTTTGTGTTACAATGTAGTTTATTTTTGGGATTGTTTATATTAATGGTTCCATTGTGGGAAATCATATTCCATTAATTTCATGAACGCAATATCATTTATTCTATTCTAGTTATAAATAATATTTATAGGTTTAATCTCCGATTTATCCCTTTTTTATTAAAGAAATAAATACATTGTTTTTTATAAGTGTTACTGATCTTGTGCCTTCTTTCAGATTAGGAATCTCTCTATTCCATATACATGTTTTATAAAATGTTTTTAAAAAAATCTTTTATAAATATAAAATATTTGATAAATCAATTTTTTAAAGATCTTTTTAATTTTTATATTATTTTGAAAATATAATTTTCACAATGTTTTCCAAAGTGGTCACTTTTGACTCAAATTACAAAATGTTTGAAAAGAATGTTTAATTTATCATTTACAACATGATTATATTTTCCCTCTATCATGTCAATTATTTTCCATGATGTTTAATTTATACATTTCTAAGGTTATTCTAAAATAATGTTATTTTCTTAATATATTTAGAATATTTAGTTTTTAAAAGTATTTTACAATTGAAAATGGTATTTTGCTCAAGAATTTATTTAATGGCCTTTTAATAGTGTTTCAATTCAACAAAATAAAAAGTATAGTTTGTTACTTATTTTATGATTTGGATATTTTTTAATGATACCCTCCTTATTCATTATCTAGATTTGTTATGATTATTTCAACGATATTTTTAGGGATATCATTCATCTTCCACAGGTTAATCATGTTATGAAAGGAATAATGGGTGTTTCTATTAGTTTTATTGATGAGATGAAACAGTTATGTACTTTTTTAATGTTATGGTTCATGTACATTGTTTCGTAAGGTTTTAGCCTCATTAAACCATAGGGGTGATCAAATTAAAACTTATACGATGGGTTTATCCCCATTATTCCTCAATATACGATGGTTCGATCCCCATTGTTTCTTAATACATGATGGGTTGATCCCTAGTGTAACTCATGATATAATGGGTGTGTCGCATCATAAATAGAAGATGCATTAGGTAATAATTTTTTTCATTGGATAATTATATTTGGAGTCTGCCGTATGGTTATGCCAATTTGTAATGGTTCTATAAATATGATTTTGATATATACAAACTTAGTTTCATTATTCTTTCTATGGGTTTTAAATGTTTACATTGTTCGATATTAACAACACATGGCTCAAGATTATTGATGTCATGACTCTTGAATTTTTAAATGATTTATTCGATGATACATATTTATAAATCAAGGTTTGATGGGTTTGAGTTCCCTCATTTTAGGCTCGTGAACATTTATTATGTTATCATAACCTTGTACTCATCTCATTATCAATATTGAGATTCAATTATAATTGATTGTGTTTACCCTTACTGAGATTTTATGTTAACCCTTATTATGTATCATTTTACCTAGTTTATCAGCAATGATGATAAATGAATAATTTCTTGATGATATTCTTATTGATGATGATGATTATTACTTAATATGAAATTAGAAAATATGGGTTTAGTGGAAGAAACGCTCACTTGAAGATATTAATATTATTTTTGTATGAGTTTTCACTAATCCTATAAAAATATAAACCTAAAAATATATAGGCTATATAAGTGATCCATAATTTGTTATTTTCATTTTAGGTTTTTGATGGAATAAATTGGGCCTTGTTTATCAGTATCAAGCCAGGAATGTAATGATTATGTTTTTAGAACAAGTTCTAAGAGTGCGAGTTCAGGTTTATTATAATTTCTAATATTCCGATAGTAACTTTATACCCTTATAGAATAACTAGATATTATTTTTCATTCTCTACACTATATTACAACAAACTAATGTTGTCTACCCATCCTTTGTCAATCACAATGGAAAATGAGAAGACAACCCATACAACGCCTCAAATGGAACCATTCAAAATAATGATGTGTAGCTATATTTCTCAGAATAATCAAAAAAATAAGGTGATTTACCCATGATCCACCAAATCTAAGATGTAATATCCTCACATATCATTTAACATTGGTATAGTCAGCTCCCACTTACCATACTTCTGAGGGTAGAAATCAGTTTTATGGTACAACTAGGATCCAAAATCATGTTATAATCCCTACCATAACCATGAATTAAACTGATGATCTTGACCATTAATGATTTACCTTGGTACCCTCTGAACCCTAACCTCATAATAAACATACTTCTTTAAAATACATCAATGGAACATGGCCAAAAGATGACCATATATGATCTGAATCCATCGATCGGTCCACTATCACCCAAACAGCATCACATACTCCCTGATATTGGGTTTAGATGGTGATAAAATATATCAAGATTCCCTCCCATTTCCACTCACGACCATTCACGGTCAATAAAAACCCCCAAAACATGGTGTATTTCCTTCACCTACTAACAAACTAATCATTTAACAAAAATATCTACCCCAAATTGTTACAACTAGGCCCATAAAAGAAATCTCATAAAACATGATACATCTTAGGTACAGTAGGATCTACAACTGAATTTATAATTTAAATATCAGAGAGAACACAAAAAAACATTACTAATGTAATAAAAAACCACCCTAGAAACAACACCCCATCTTAACCATCCCTAGAGAGCATCACTATGGCCAACAGGGTTAGAAATTTCCTCTACCTCTAATTATACATGTTGAGACTCCTCTAATGAACACATAAAATATTATTCTATAGTAATTTGATGAATAAAACATCATCCACTTGTCTCCCCACCTCGAAATGCAGTGAATCATGATCCAACATCCCTTTACAATCATCAACGAACTCTTCAACCAAATCTCCATGGGACATGTAACTCAACGCATCAGCAACCCCCCCCCCATTTTTGAGTGTAAGAGATCCCAAAATCGCAATCATGAAAACAAAAAATCCACGTCTACTGTAATATATTCAAATAAGAAGGATAAAATACATATTTCACGCTCTTGTGGTCCATTAAAACCACATAGTTCTTGAAGATGAGTTAATTCCACTAAAACAACCATTAGATCCACATAATAGGTGGAATAGTTATACCCATGGGGACATAACATCCTAGAACTATAATATATATTCACCCACTAACACATTAAGAGTAATCCAAATTCTAGATGGGAAGCATTACAAAAAACCTCAAACATCACACCCTCCTTTGAAAACTAAAGCACTAACAAACATATCATGCATGTTACTAAATGCTTCATGGAATTGATTAGTATATATGAAGGTCGAGTATGTCCTAGTAATAGTTGTTAGTAGGGGTACAAACTGGGATAAATTAGACAAAAACCACTAATATATACAGAATGACCAATAAAATTACAATCCTCTTCTATGTTCATGGGTTATTCCCATGAAAAAATTTCCTTTATATTTTATGTCTCTATAACCAAACCCTAATAAATAAGTACAATTGTATTCAGTATGATATTTTTATACTAATAATATCATCATAATTTTTTATGAAAATAATAGTGAATGTTATTAAAATTAATCATAGCGATTAAGGTAAAATTATGGTAAATTAGGAACTAAACCTCAAACTTAAGGAACAAAATGAACTATAAACTTGTAAAAAATCAATTTCCGGTACTTATTTAAACTATATAAATTAATGGGTCTAATTTTAGGAGTTATTTAGATACAAAAAAAATTAAATTTCCTTATTTCATAAGTTAAATAAATAAAAAAGACAAAAAGGGAACTTTCTTCACCTTTAACATTTATAAAATTTTTAGATTTCAAAAACAACATATTTTAGGTAATACATATCCTTAATAAAATTAAATAGTTAATTTTTATCAGAATTACATATCAATATATTTTTAAGATGATTGTGTTTGATAAAATTCTTAATAAATTCCAACATTGTGATTGCTTATTTAATAATTAACAAAAATAAATGATACTATAAATATTAAATGTGAAGTATATTGGTTGAATAATTATCATTAATTATTTATTTTGGATTAATATATGAAGTTAAAAATCATTGATCTTAATAGATTTTGATTCTGATTTTTTTATATTTGTTATATTTAAACAAAACAAATAATGCCATAATTGAGAATAATGTAATTTTATAATATATGATATTTTTTAAATGATTTCAAATTAATAAAAATCTTACATTCTTCCAAGTTTTTTTTAAGTGTTAATAAATATAAAATATGGTCCATTAATTAACTAATTTATCTTTTATAATTAACATATTGACTCATATATATTAAAAACATTGTTAGAATAGTCCCTATTAATATAGTGTTTTGGTGCATTACGTGAGCCTCTTTTAAAAATAATATCTAGAAAACATGGAATTTATATTTTTTATATTAGATAAAATAATTATAATTATTTGACTATATTTTTTCCTTTAATTATATGTTTAATTTAGTCTTAATTTTCAAATTACTTTTAATATAATTCTAGATTCCTTAATAAAAACAAAAATAATAAAATTCTGTTAACATACATGTTAAAAAAAGAAATTAAAAAATGAATTTTTTTCTGTGGTGTAGATTTTTTATGAAATTATTTCACTTTTAATCCTTAATTTTTCCATTTTTTAGGTATATTATATAAGGGATACCTTCAATTATTGTATAAATTTTTCTATTGACAAGAGTTAAACACTTCATCCACTATAAAAAGGCCTCCTCTCCTCCCACTTCATCACACCTCCCAAGCCACTTTGGGTAGAACAATATATGACAAAAATAGATACGAAAAATAATTACCTTACTTATAAAATCCTTACCTTTGTATGAAATATGTCCAAGGATGACCATTGGTGCAAACCAAAAGTATTTACCCAAATAATAAGTAACATATTTCCTCAATCCATTTAGTAATATTTCCATTATCCACCCCTACACTATCTTTATTCAATGATTATAAAACAAAAATAGTATCCTAAATATAATAATATACTATTATAAAAATATTTAGACATAAAATTATATAGTCTCGAATAAAATGCGAAACCAACATACAATTTATGTGTACGGTGAACTAATGTATCAAAAAATAATGATTGTTTGTTTTTCCTTTATCACACTTCATGGTTGGAATTTATGACGTAATGTCAGTTTATATAGGAAAAATATCATATTTATTCTGTATTTAGGGTTTTATAATTATTATATAACAGAATAAAAAATATAATTTATATCTTATGTAAATACAATAACATTGTTTTTTGATGTGTGGACTACTGCCTCCCCAAAGAAAATGTTATTCATTAACACATAAATGGAATGTGTTAGGGATGTTTTTAGTAAAAATATATGATATAATAAAATAATAATTAAAAATTAATTATATTTTATACATATATACATATATTTAATTTACTTTTCTTCTGTCAATACGACAACAAAAATGGAAATCAATGTTCATTCGTACGTACTGCCTACCATCGGCAAGAATGGTGTATTCCATTTCATCAATCCATATTTTATAGATTATTATAAATAAATTTATAATGAATATATATGATATATATATATATATATTTATTTACATTATTTCAGTATGTAAATCATGGTTTAAGTAAGAAGATCAATAATAATGAGTCAAAAACATGTACGATGAACAAAGAAAATATAACCTGAAGTGAAACCTTAACAAGGATTTGTTAATAAGTGGGTCATAATGAATTTATAAAAAAATTATATATGTTACTAGATATAAGAATATGGTAAAAAAATATGAACAAAAACACTTACATATTATAGAGTATGTTTGTAATATTACTACAAGTGTCATGACACAAGGTATAGGAATTTCATCTCACTTTTTTTCTGTGAGATGCATGCCTTATTAATGAATCAATTATTTTATAGTGTGTATATAATGACCATTAATGTATTCTATGAATCTTAAATTTAGATTTATGTGTATTTAAATTCCCATTTTATGATCCTTATTTCATGTGGTCAATGTTTCAAAAGTAAACAAATTGGTAAAGTAATTTTTGTCTCAATTTTCATTCCTTGAGAGACATTCCATGTAATGAAATTATATATTTTTTTCTAAGTTATCTATATAATAAATTTAACATGTTATATCATTAATTATCTTATTTTCATGGTACATGTAAATTCATGTAATTTCATTATCTTACATGGAGATTATGGTTCAATGTTACCAACTGGAAAGGGTTTATTTAAACAATATAATTACTTTTCATGGTTTTTTATTATTATGCTTCCTTTGATGAAATATTATGATCCTATCTCAAGAAAACTCATAATTTTTTATAGTCAATTTTTTCATGATATACTAATGTATAAGTTCCATTTTTCTACTCTTTGGTACATATTATGATTAAGAAAGTGTTTTTAAGAAATTATGACTTTACCCTTATTTTTGGTTTAAAATAGATGTTCTTTAAAAAAATTGCATAAATTGTTTCCAAAATGTTTTCCATATTTATTCATAAATTTTCATGTTATTTTCAAATAAATAATTTTTTAAAAATGATCAATATCTATTTCTATGTTTTCAAATTATTTTCCATGAAATTGTTTTCAAAATGGTTTCAAGCATTATTTATAAGTATTAACATTATTTTCAAAGAAATGATATTCAAAATGATTTCAAGTTTCCAATTAAAATTTTAAAATAAAAAGGTTTTCAAAATGATTATATTATTCTTATATAAGTTTCCAAGGAAAATATTTTCAAAAGTTATTATTTTTTCAAAACCATATTTTCAATGAAGAAATGATATTTTAGTTCATGAAATATATTTAAATGATCATTAATAATTATTTATCGTATAATATGACATCCTTTTGTATTACAAATTCATTTCTAGGAAATTATCTAATGGTTACATTCATATTATATCTCTGAATGGTTTACATTTTATGGTATATTTATTACAAATATGTTTCTCTTTCACATATTATATGTTTATGAAACCTATCTTCTTTCCACATGTTATGATATGATTATATGTTTCTAATAACCAATTCAATTCAGTGGTTTTGACATGACTATTTATTATCTTATAGAAAAAAATTTTATGGTTTCATTATGAGATGAATGAGACCTATATCTACCTCTGATGAGTTGGGTTAAAAATTATATCTCTTAAAATATACTAAAATGGTATTGGGAGTGAACCTTGTGTACTTAAATATCCTTGTGAGTGAACCATGACTACCACGATGGTTTGGGAGTGAACTCATACTACTAAGATGTCCATGGGAGTGAACCATGACTACCAATATGGTATGGGGTGTGAACTCATACTACTATGATGGTTATTCGAGTGAGACATTACTATTAATATAGAGTGGTGATTAAACCATTACTTATAATATTTCCTTGTAATTAATGTCTTCAAAATTACAAAATTATTTTTATATGATTATGTGTGTTCCAAAATTCCATTTCTTACTCTTATATTGTAATTTCATGGATTATATTCTATATTTCTGTATGATTTTTTCGTATTAATTGTCAATAATTATTCCATGATTTGTATTAACGATCTTATATTAATTAGGGGATGATCTCATAATGTTATGAGCTCATTATCATAACACTATACTAATTTGTATGCTTACATGTCTCCCTTGTTCATCATTTCTGAGCATTCTATCTCGCCCCTTTTTATATTTATTTTTCCATAAGTTATGAAGATATGTATTATTTTTTATGTGTCAAATAATGTTTATAGTCATGAGGATCCTAGTGTGATATAATGTATCTCACTCTTGATCTAGTGTTTATGTTTCTATCTTTCCAAAGGCACATGACTAATACCATCCTGGGGTGTGTGATTGTATAATGCTTTAATTATTTTGCAAAAGTGATGCAATATTAAGGTATAAAAAGTCAGGTTTTCTATATAAAGGTTATAGGGTTTTGTAAATATATAATAAATTCAGTCAATTAATGGGAATATTGGTGAAAAAATATCAACTATAAGAATCAAGAGATGGTATTCTCATGTAATTTTATGATTATGCATAGTTTATGATAACTAAAGACAAAGGTAGTGATGGATCATTCTCTAGAGAAATCATATTTACATTATACCATGTGTAAATGGAAACATTTCAGTATATAAGAAATCCAAAATAAAAAATTAATATGGGTTTTTTAAATAGAACTTGAGCATTGGTTGTGAATTTAGTGGAAGAGAAACCTTTTCAATGGAAGACTGTGGGTATTTTGTGAATATCTAACATTCTACTTTCGGAAGTGTAGCATGTTCATAATGACATGGTTTGTGACCCAATTGATGGAATGGTAACTTGAGGTGGTGAAGTATACTTTCATGGAATAGGTAAATCAATTTAATGTAAGCATCAATCCACATATTCTGATCATATATTATAGATTATAATGTGTATAAGAATTATCCAACTAAAATCTTCCCGAGTGAGTTAAACATGGTCTGATATAAGGGCCCACGAAATATGAAGAAACATTATTTTCAAAATATATTCAATCAAATCTTTTAATGGATTTAAAAGCTATATTATTTGGATGTAAAACAACATTCAATTGTTGCATCCACACATGGATGTGTTTTCTTAGAAAACCACACACACATTTCATGACTAAATTGAGGTCATTTTTATGCATATCAGAAACCATGTTCAATAATAAATCATATAAATATAGTATAATTAGAGATAATTTGTATTTACCATTGATAATATAGTAATGAAATTATAAAAATGACAGATATAAATATTTTATATTGAAAAATAAAGAATTTAATGTTTTTGGTAAAGGTGTTCATAAAAGAGGGTTGAGGAGCCCTTATTTATATATAGTAAATACTTATGTAAAAGATATAATAAAGAAGAAATTCCGTCTCATATGAAAAACAAACAATAATTATAGAAATATAGCTATTTAAAATCAATTGACACCATAATAAATAGAAAATAATAGGCTTGTACAAAAAAAGAGCATCAATACAATGAAGTGGAGGAAACTATACCTTACCATGAGAGGATGATTCTTAATGATAGGGAGAGACTTATTAGATCCATTTAACTATATTGGGGATGCTATTGATAAGGTAATCGAGAGAGGATTCAAGCTCTATTGATTTTGTGAGGATGGAAAAGAGGGAGTGGTTGTATTTATACTTGATCAAGGTATTTTTTAAGGGTTAAAATAATGGTTATTTAATTATATAATCCAACCACATATGGCTTACATAAATTAAAATTTTTTATGGACTATGTTTGAGTGGAAAATGTGGTTGGATATTAATGTAATTAACAATCATAATAACATCTCACACCAAACACATTTAATACATTAAATCACAAAATAATTTTAATAATAAAATTACAATTTTTTATTCTATAAAGTGAGGTATAATTATTAAATTAAAATCAATACTTTTAAATTAATTTTTGTATTAGTTAAATTCTATTTTTGATTAAATAAAATATTTCATAAATGTTTATTCACACAGAAATAAAAATGACATCAAAAAATAATAGTGCATTTTAAAATGACAATTTGCATTTTTTCACTAAAAATCTACATTTTCAGAAAATTACCAAAAACTAACAAAAACAAATTATTCCCTGATTTTTTTAAAAATATGTTCATATTATCAAAAAAATTATCTTAATATGAGAGTTTAAAATTTTAAATAAATATCAATATTTATTGATATTTAGTAATTTCATTGAAATATATGCATTCTGACCATTATAATATTAATTAGGAATTAATTAAAATATATTATCATTTAGAAAATAGTATTTTGTTTAATTAATGAAAATAAATTTGATCTTGAAAATTTACCTTTTTCATAATTTTTTTAATATTATATTTTCACAGTCTCCAAAAATAATTCATTTTTGATTAAATTATTAAATAATCCCTTTAAAATCCAAATATGTATATTTCCATAATGTGAATGTTTATTATGAAATATCAAAGAATTTATATGTGATCATAATAAAACATTGATTATAAAATAGTAGTTATATTAATAACATTAAGGAATTTCTACGGCATCACACTGAATTCATATTCTATTTTTATGTACCTAAAGGTACTAATAGATGTATAGTCATTTATTATCTCCATGAATAGTTTTTTTGGAATGATTCATGTTTTACATGGTGCTGGAGTTATTGAATAAAGATATGGTTTAACACATAAACATGCACATTTGAGAAGTATTTTTTAAAATAACCCAACATGTGCACTACAATATTATATTAATAATTTCATTGGTATAATACTAGTTTATTTTCTTGTAGTTGGTCAATCTAGAGTTGATAAATCTCTCAACAACTACAACTGAATACATGTGATACTAGTATGCAACCACTAAGGATTATGGATCTATCCAAGGTTTGTGTGGTTATCAAGACCAGTTCCCATTGATTGATTTGGTTAGGGTTTCACTAATAATTCTATATAAATTAAACATAATAATTTAAAAATAAATTTGTTGATAAATTAATAAAAATTTAAAAATAAAAAATTCCATTTATCAATTTTGTAGACTAAAATTATGAATCCCAACTCTATGTATCACATAATTTTTCACCAAACCTGTTGACCTGTAGATTATTTTATCTTATAAGTATCACTTATCTACTAGGGAAACAATCCCTCTTATGTTTGGGAGGTATTATTGTCCAGTATTTGATCCACCATAGACCCATTAACTATATTAAGCGTTGCTTTATGTATAAATTCCCTGAAAAATGTTATTCAAAACATAACAAAAACAATAACAACATAAGGTATCACTTTCCATTTCTGTAGAGGGTATCTGGAAGTTCTCAATAGGATATAAAAAAACGTAAATGGAATTAAGAAAATATGTTATCTAATAAAATGATTTTATAAAAAACCATTATCAAATTTTATTTATTTATCCTCTAGTGTTTGAACATGCAGTGAAGCATATCCATGGAACCATGATGTCATAAAAACCATAGAGAAGAAAAAATAATTCATTGTTACCACCGATTCTTGACCAACAACTATGTCTGAAAAATTAAAAATATAATTTAAAAAATATATTAACAAAATTACCGATAAACTAAATTAATGATAATTTCTTAAAAAAAGGAAAAAATTTTCCCAAAAAAAATTTAAATTAAAAAGTAGACTTCGTTGTTGAATAGGGTATGAAATCATGAATCTTGAAGGGCCTCAACCTCATCTATATAAAAGTATTATATAATTTATTATTGTTGGTTCACTATAACTAATTAGCTTTATAGTTTTAATTACCAATATATATATATAGCATAGTTATTATTCTTATTTGTAACGTTAATATGATAATATCCATAATGTATTTCTCACAGTAAAGGGTCATATCATCTCCCAACTACAATGTGAACCAATACGTGCAATGATAATATTCATAAATAAATATGTCTTATGGTCATGATATATATCTCTCCTGGGAAATAGATGATGATAAAATATCAGTTTTTGGGGCTCATGAGCATTGAAACTACTTCTTATGAAGTGCATACGTAGTGTTTAATGGACTCGATCTGTATTCATTCAATAATTAAGATTTATTAATAATAATTCATTTTATTTTATTTTACCAAGGACCATTTTAGGTTTATAAATAATTATGTTATAATTCTTATGTTGTAATACAATGCATTATGAAGTGGATATTTCTACTATGTATTTATTTTTTCAAAATATAACCACATAAAATGAAACCCTTTTTACTTTCATGATAAATCTTCATGATTTTCAACCTGGATTAATAATATTTCCAAATCATCGTTAAACCTTATAAAAAATACATATACATGGGTTGAGCACAATAATTGTTTTAAGGGTGAGAAAAAAATAAATAAATCAACATATTAGTCCATTTTAAAACCATGATATCATATAAGAGAGTTTTCCTTTATTATAATAATTTTTTAGCTCATAAAATCATTAAAATATGCATGATACCAATTTTAGTACTCGAGGTTTTACAAAAATAATATTATAATAAAACATGACATTAAAATAATTATTATGAGGGTTTTGTTGAAAACATGTGAACCCATATAAACTATTTCATAAAAACATACTTTCATCCCATAAATGACATAATCATTCATTTAAATTATTAAATAACAACATTTTTTCGAAAAATAAATTTCATTCATTGAACATAAATATAGGATTCTTAGAATATTATCTTCATATAACCCTTACAATAACCCTTTCTAATGGAATACCATACATGATTAATTCCAGCATAATTCTAAAATGAACATAATTATTACCAAATGAATTAGAGAGATATAACAAACACTTATATCATCATAAAGATTTTACAAGGACCATAACAAAAATTAAAAACATAAATTCTTCCATTTTTGTCCACAAATCACAAAAACATACTTTTCAACCCATATGAAATCCATTTTTGAATATTGATTTATCTATTTTATTTAAAACCAAAATTTCCGATCTATAATACCGAGAACAAAGGGAATGCTGCTTTTTCTATGAAGAAAACATAGAATATTTTTAATGAATACAAATATAAAATAATTATTTCTGTTGTGTGAAAATATATTGATGTCATAAGCATTAAAATAGAGTATTACAATTTTCAATTTATTAAAAAAAATTTAATGTGTTCCATATAAAATACATAAAAAGTATTCACTTTTAAAACCATTAAAAGAATGAAAAAGGAGAGATATAATTTGATTTATATTTATTGCATTTCTATATATATAAATATATAAAAATATTTTTTATGAATATGGACATGGAAGGAAATTATTTTAAAATAAATCATTAAAACATTTAAAATTTTGATTTAGGGTAAAATATTTCCTACCTCAAGCATAACATTTCATGAATGTATTTAATCTTTTTAAATAATGATATTATGTTAATTATTTTTTATTATCAATAAACTTTTTCAAATTTATTTTTTCTTTTATTTCACTTATATATTTGTTATATTTTATTTCTTAATCGATTAACTCCAAATTATATGTTTTGAAGGCATTCAGTTTATAAACTCATAATACCATCATTGTATTGTTCGAGGTTAAAAGGGTTATGGTTATATTAAAAAAATCCTAAAAATGTTATAATTATCATATTAATACATTATATAATCTTTTCAATGTAACTATACAAGGCATCCTTTAATATGAATCATGTCATTTCATTGAGGAGATAATCAGTATGTAATCATGAATGATGTTTTCATTTTTTATTGGATGAGGAAAAATAATTTTTATAGTGTATAATTTTTATATAATCATAAATATGTTATAAATTTTTTATTTATTCAATAGTTCATTCTTTATTACCATCATTGGAATATGAAAATGAAAAATTAATCACATTGCTTCATTGAGGTGGTAGTCCACTTGAATGCATGGGTGATGTTATCATTATAGAATGGATTGAAACGAAATAATATGAGTAATAAATTATATTTAAAGTATCATAATTATTTTATAAATATAATATTTATTTATTTTATTCACAATTGTAACTATCCATTTTATCTGGACAAAAAAACTAAACACATCGCTTTGTAGTGTTGTTTGTCCATATGTACCCATAGATGATATTTTCTTTTCACATAAGATGGACATTTAATTGAACTAAATGTATAAAATTAACATAATAAAATTATAGTATATATTAAATTCTTATTATTTTATTTAATAATTGTTTTAGGAGATTTTATGGTGGTAGAAGAAGAAATAAAACAAAAAATCTTGATTGAGAACTATATCACTTCTTTAGAAAACCTCATCAGATATATAGCTAAATCATTACTAGGATTATATTATGATTAATCCAATATATATAGGACATTGAGAGAGATTCTAGGATATTATTTGGTAGGTATTTTCAAAGTCAATAAATATTTCTCAAGATTTGTGAATATTCATAAATTAAGTAATTATTTTCAAATTTAGTTAATATATATATATACATTTATTTATTTAATGAATATAATTTATTATTTACGATTTTATTAATTCTATGAGAGAATATGGGTTGAATTTAATTATCTAATAAAAATAATATTATTTATTAAATATTTTTTTTAGTAAATATTGATTAATTTATTTATGAAATGATATTATATTTAATGAATTTCCTATGATATAATAATAATAATATAATTTTTATTTACATGGGGTAATAAAATGGTTAAATAAAATAATAAGGACTTTTGAAAAAATATCGATATTTTAATCTAGTTATAACCTCAAAACAATGTTATTTCCCATTGAATGATGTACTAGACACAAAAATACGTAGTCTATTATTCTATCATTCCCTATGGTAAATTATACCTTTCTAACACTCTAATAAAACTATTGATATAATAAGATAAAATTATAATTATAAATTTAGAATGGTAAATAGAAAAAGATTCTTTAAAGATATTCCCATGGTTATTATGACTGTAACTCAAAGATTCATGGAGGATGTTTGGATATGTTTAGAGAAATAGTAGGCTTGATTCTCCATAAAAAAAATGCAACATGGGATGTGATAAAATTTTGATCAATAAGAATATCATAGGTAGGTTAATTCTATATTTTCATTAATTACTAATTAAAAATAAATGATTCTATCTATGAGATTCTAGTAGTTTTTTCTTGTTTTTTGGGTTAATATATTAATTTTGGAGAAAAAATGGGTTCCCATCCAAACCTTATGATGAACCTTAAAACCATCAAGTTTTATCAGAGTGATAACATTAAATTTATAATTATGTATAATTATTAAATCATTTTATTGTTTTGGTTTGATGGTATTCATGTTGAGATTTTTTTCAAAGACTTAAATATTAGTCTATTCATTACAAGAACATCACACAACTATGAATGGACTAAAAAAACATGAAAACACTCAAAGAACCCATCTTCATATTCCAAGGTCATTAGATACATGACTGAATAACTATCCATGTAATGGACATTACATACCTCATGTTGGGTTTTTTTTCAGACAAGGCACACATCATGTAAATCTAAAAACACCATATTTGTTAATACACAGTTTCATTATATGACCCATATTTTTTTCAGTATGATATATGAGTTGTATGGAACTGCATTATGTGTAGTGATGGAGAATTGTTCGTCTATCACCAAATAAGGTACATACAATGTATTTCAAGATATGTTTTGTGGGTCAATATATGGTATTTGAACATGTAGTTTAATGAATTCTATCCTAGAACATGTAATTCCATGGAGTACATCGTGTGTGGTTCAAATACACATCATGTGACACATGTCACCACACATTAGGTACACACCAACTAATGTTTGATATGTCATTTGGGGAAACTTGTGATATCATCACACTCCACATATACAGTTCTATCACATGACATGTAATGGTTAGTTACATGTCCTGTACAATATATGGATTGTATTGAGACATTCCCCAAACAGGTATTGTAATTTTATGGCCATTCATGTCCTGGAGACTAAAATGTTTACTCACACTAAAAACACTCTATATATTTCAAAACATGTTATATCAAGTAACTTGACTTGTATTATGTGGTAAATGATATAGATTTCATATTATATACTATGTTACTAGAAATGGAATTAAATATTCTGTAGGAAGTATGCATCATGTTTCCCCTAAATTAAATTTAATTTACTCAACTATTTAATATTAAAATACTAAAATTTATTTTATTTATAATATAATAATTCATGGGAATCTTAAAATCCCTCAAATACTAGAAATTGGGAAGTACTTAAGATACATAATTTATTCATTAAAATTTTGTAAAATTTATTTATTCATGTAAATTTATAATAAATAAAAATATTACAATGAATTCTGGAAATACTAAAGGAATACTTGATTTCTTATTATGAATGATCATGAGGTTTTATTGACTTTTATATGTATTGGATTTATTTATTTATTTTAATTTTTTAGTTTATAGCATATTATGTGATAATAATTATTAAATTTAATATAATGATATATTAATCATCTATGTGTACTTTATTATGTATTGGTCTTCATATCCAATGATTGTATTATTTATCCCTAAACCCCTAGTACCACTCACTTGAATTCGATTATACATTTTTTAAAAATGGATTTCTGACAACGTTATATATTAAATATATTTCTAAATATAAAACAAAATGGTTTCAAAATTTAAATGATTATTTTTTCTGATGTTTAATTGTATTTGAGATTTATGGTGGGATAAAAGAATTATTTAGAACTGAAAAAAAAAATTATGAATAGAGTGTGCTGTAAAAACATTACACCATGATGCTTCATAGTACGCTGTGGCAGTAGATATTTGAAATTAAATTGAAAATTCAAAAAAATCAAGTAAATATAAAAAACTAACTCCTATGTTTATAAATGATGAAATAGGATTATTTAGAGTGAAAAGATCTAGAAAAAACACTACACTTTGTTTACTTCATTCACAGCATGTAAAATTAAGGAATTAATGTTTTTGAAATATGCCAAAAATTATTTGTCCACACACATTACATTTCATGAATCAATTATTCACTACATGAAAAAGTTCAAAAAATTAGAGGTATATTGCCACACATTCCATGTCTGGAATCACACACAAGACATGTAAATCTTATAAGGATTACAAAATAGAATATTTATTGTGATTTAATACCATATCCTCTCTTTTATCACTAAAGACCAACCATTAAGGAGTTTACCCATTTAATTTTACATTTATTATATCCCATGAAGGATTTATAAATATAAAAAATAGGGTTACGAAGGAGTGAGAGGATCGATAGCCAAGGGAATCTATGGGTGATGGCCTATTGTAGATTTATTTCCCTACTTTTCTTTTCTTTTATTTGATTTATTATAAAATTTATCCCCTATCCTTTATAAATAGGACTTCAATAACAATAGAGGGGTATTTTATATAAGTTATCAGTAATGTTGTATGATTATCAAAATATTATGTTTCATTTTTTGTTTTTAATAGAATATACAATTTTTTACTTCTTCCAAAAACTTTTTTTGATTGTATATTTAGTGTTTAATTCTAAATGGATCTATCATAGGGTGAGATAAATTTTATATAAATTTACTATGTAAATGATCCATATCACCCTCTCTTAATTTATAATATATTTGATATAGAATACATTAGAGGAAGGTTGTGAATTGTTTAGTGATCACCAACACGTGTGTCTGGAATTGTGATGTAGAATTTTGTTAATTAGATAATAATTTTATAACTGGGTATTTCATGAATTTATCAAAATAACATATTAATTTTCCATAAAAATATGAATTAGGTTATATTTATTGGGATTTGATTAGGAATTCCCATACCTTTACCATACGACTAAAGGGGGAGAGATGAATGAATAGAGTAATATCACTCTTAACAAGTAGTAGAAGTAGAATTGGTAAAAATTGGAAACAATGAAATCATAGAACTAGGTTTAGAAAAAACTATTCCAATCAATATATTTAATCAATTTTTCAAAACCCAATAATTTAAAATTCATTTTTTTTCTCAACATAATTAACAAAATTATAAATCAATTGTTTTTTTAAAAATAACAAAAAAAGTAACAAACCCATTTTTCATGAACTCCAATTTGAGTGAAAACAATGTTTTTAATAATATAATATAATTGGTAATAAAAATATATCTTTCCATTCCCGACAATAGTCATGAAAAAAATTAATATCCATAGGAAATGGTTCCGAACCTTAGAAGAGAAAAATTCCAATAATGTGACACATAGTGGAATGGTGGATTAAAAAACATGATCCAATTTAATAGTCATGGAGTTATTTCCCATAGGGTTTAGTTTGGATTGTTTTCACATAATAAACTAACAATTAGATATATATCATTTTCATTTAATAACATTATTTTATTTATCATTGAATCATTATTAAATTATTAAAGTGATACATGGTTTATTTACATTCATAATAACACATACTGACATAATATAAATAAATTAACAAAAAATCATAGATATAATAAAATATAGTTTATTTGAAATATTTTATAATGTATAATTAATTACTTTTTTATGTTATGACAGAACATTATCAGAAAGTAGACAATTGTTAAAATATAATATCTTAATAAATAATTTGTAATCCAAAAAATATATTATCATATGGTTAATTATTTTTATATGTTTAATAAAAAATTGAAAAGAATGTAAAGAAGAAATTATATATTTTTCCAGTAAATCTAACAAAATCCATCATCAAATAAAATTAATACTTCAAATGCCTTCCATTAATGATGTTAGAATGAAACCATATTTAAAATTACATATTTTGTTCTCATAATTGTACATAAAATTATATTGGAGTTATAATTGATTTCATGGGTTTAAAAAACAATATTGAATAATGGCAAAATTTTCTAACATTCTTGGTGGAATATAAAGGTAGGTGGTGAGGAAATATTAGAATGGGATATTAGGATTGGGGAACATACTCAACATATTAAGGAGATACGAGTTAATATAGTTAGAAAGAATAAATATTAACCAAATATGTTTTAATAATTTAATAAGATAACCATATATGTTATGATAAGGTAAATATAGATCCTTTACACTATAATATCTAAGTGTTAGAATATTATGAATTTTATGTTGAGGTTTGTTAGGATTTCATAAAATAATGGGAGACCAAATTAAATCATTAATTATGTATTAATCAGTAAACATGATAATGTTTTGAATTTTAATTTTATTTATTCAATATAATGTAATGTAACACCACATATTCATTATCATTGTGATTAATATTGTAGAGAAATAATCACCTTACTAGAAGATAAATCTTAGAGAAGTAAAATAATCTATGAATTAATCAATTCAGAGAAAGTATGTAATATAATTGGGTACACCTTATTTTCTCTAATCCTTTATAGTGTGTGATTTAGGGGGAGAATGATTTTTCTAGAGACATGTGGATTATTTATTGGATGTTCAATGTATCATATTATAATTTATTTTTAGAAACATTTAAAAGATTCACAAATATATGGATACATACACTGTATTGTCTCATCCATGTGTTATTTTTTATGAGAGGGAAAATTAAATCAGAGTAACCAAATATATTAAGGAAACATAACATGAAAGATTTAATAAAGAGTCCATACCAAACCTCACGTAGTCAAGAAAACTGGAGGCATTGGAAATTTTGAATATTTTAGGATTAAAACTATTCAAATTTCTATGAAAAAACATTATCCTCTCCATTATTCCTCTAATATCCATGATATTTATTATTAAATTCATCATGAACAATATTTATAAGTCACTATAATAATGTTTGAATTTGGTTCACTAAGTGGGTAAAGGAATGATGTGGGATAATACTTTTTTCCTTATAGTTAAAAATTAGAATGGAATATCAAAAAGTTCTAAGGGGGGATATATTTCAAGGGAACTATTAAAATTCCCTTCAGTGAAACCAATTATCCATGGGGGGATAAGTAAAATGATGTCATTTATTTTTCATGTGGTGGGAAGGGCCACTGGAAGATAAAATATACCATAGTGAATAAGTAAGGATATGTTTCAAGTATATTCATTATCATGTGTAACATTTCCATTTATAAAAATTTGGTATTACATAAAACATGTGGCTAAATTTTTTAATAGAAATATAAGAACAATGTAATTTTTCAAATTTTAGTAAGGGTGAGGTAGATATTTGAGTTTCCAATGGGGTGAGATTATTTTCTCTAGATATAGAATACTACCATTACACATTGCGAACAAGAATAGTTTTAGTTTTGAAAAAAAATATTATGTTCCTAGTGGTTCCAAAACAAAATTTTTGAGTCATGTTTTTATGTGGATGGATTTATTTTTTGGGTTAAAAATAAATGTTGAAAATTTTATAAAAATTTCATATGATTTTATAAAGAACATCTAAATAACATTTTTTGTATACCAGTAAAATAAAATTAGGTATTGAAAATTGATTAATACTCATGTCCATATAACTCGTATTATACAAAATTATGGAATTATTGGCTTGGTCATGTAAACTGTATTAATTTTACATGGTTATATAACAAAGGATATTTAGATTCTTTTGAATGTAAACCCTCATATATATTTCATCTTTTTAAAGTAAAAACAACCAAGGCTCATTTTAGTTTAAATTATCGGAGAGACATAAAGATTGTTAAGTTAGTACACATAGATTTAGATTTACCATTTTCAGTAGATTATATACTTATATTCTTATAATTCTTTTAATTTATAGGTTATTTCATTAGATGTGAATAAATTCATTTAATTAGGTATAAGTATGATTCCTCTGAGAAATATTATGAATAAAAACTAGAAATATATTATCATATTTGTTAGAAGATAACGAAACCTAACTTACGTAATTTTAGAGAATATATTTACTTATATTTCATTGATTATAATAAAGAGTTTGATATAATAACCAAAATGACTCCTCATTATACATCACTATAGAATGATTCTAATGAAATGAGGTGTAACACCTTATTATTCATGGTGTGATAAATGACGAGTCATCAAAATAATTTATTATCCTTTTAAAAATATGCATTACAATTGAAAATTTAGATACTAAAACGACTAGAAACCAAAGTGGAATGTGTTATTCTCTTTGAGTTATAGTATGGGGAAATATATGTTTTACTATACATACATGTGTACAAATGAAAATCATTTTTTAGTATAACTATAGAAATAAATATGAATCATTAAGAGATAATTTGTATCTTTATAGGATATCTGAATAAAGAAAGTGAATATTATCTAAATAATACCAAGAATAATATTGAAATCATGGAGTTAAATGGAATTTTTCTATAAAGTTAAAACATATCCAAATGAGAGAGTGGAAGAAAAATGGATTTAAATTTAGTCAAGGCTCAAGATACACAATAATTGGAACACGAACAATTTCTAAAAGATAAAATGGAAGAGGTTGTTTCGAAAACACAAGTACTATGTAGAAGAACTAAATAGGTTAGATAACTAGAGATATATGGGATTTTTCATTAACAAAGGAAACACATTATTTTTTGAGAATAATGAACCAATGATTTATAAGGATGTTTTTAACAACTCAAATTTGAAAAGAGAAAAAATTTATGAATTATGAAATGGGTTTTATATACAAAAATCAAGTGTTAGTTTTGGTATGTCTTCTTCTTGATATCAATCGTTTTTTTGTGTAAATGGGTTTTCTAAAAAAACTGGAAAAATATAGTAATTTTAGTACATATTATGAATTATTTTTTGAAACATGTTTTTAAAAAATTAAAAATTTATATTGTGAGGAAACCTTTTCACCAATAACTATAATAAAATTTATTATAATACAACCTACCATAGTAGCTAATTAGGACTATGAAATTGGGAAAATGTATTTTAAAATAGTAATAATTAATGGATATATTATGAAAGGTTTCAACAAGACATGACAAGAAGGGATTGTGATACCAAAGGATGAAAATAAGGTATGCATGTTGCATAGATCAATTTAAGGTCAAAATAAATTATCCAAATCACGTAATATTAAATTTGGTACAAAAATTATATATTTTTCTTTTATTAATAATGAATGTGACCCCTATAACAACCCTAATTTTATTAAAAAATTAAACATGATTTATTACATAAAATCTTCACTTGATACAAATGGATGATCGAGAGGTCTATTGTCCTTGGGGATTCAGATCATTACATAACATCTTAAGACATGAAATACAACATCTTTGTTGAAAACATCCTTTATATGACCACTATATTCCATCGTACATAGCATTTCATGGGATAACCGGAGGACATGCATAAGAAAATGGTGAGCTATAAAGCCCAGTAAGTGAATAAACATGAAATAACACGAGGAATAAAATAAATTTTATAATATAGGCATATCAATGGAGTTTAAGAGAAATATGAACATAAAGGCATGATAAATCATGATAATCATAACATAGAAATGTGGAAACAACACTTAACATGGAATTAGAATGAGCCAAGGCTCATTGCCCATAGATCATGAGTAAAAACTCATTGTAAATGAATCAACAGTAAAACCTAATTTCACTTTAATTAGAATGAATCCAAACCCATTTCAGATGATGTATCATGATACTATACATTACCAAAAGCATTGGAGCGCTATCAGGGTGCATTCTTCTTAAACATTTCATTTCATGTGTAAGTGTACCACATGGATCATATAACATGGAATCAATCATCATCATTTATTCAATGATAAAGGTATATATAATAAATAAATTAATCTTTATAATCAATAAGTAAATGTTCATAAAGTTCAATAACCTTGATAGAGAAATGGGAAGGGTATTCACTACATAATGACATTGTCTTGGAAAATCAAAGTGCAATTTCAGCAGCATAACGACGTGAAATAAGAACTCATAAAAAATGGTTGATGAGACAGAAAGGGGAGTCTCATCATATTTTCATGAAATGGACAGTAATGGGGTCATGTAGATACATGTCCCAATAATTTAAAAGGAATTTAGATGAATAATTGAAAATAATTACTTGGATTTAAAAGAGGAGAGAGAAATATCTCACGGAATTTCAGCATGGTAATTAGTGTACATGGGAGGCATTAATGAGAGATAAAGTGGTATCCCATCATCAAAACATAAAGAGGAGAGTTTGGGGATGGTTATAAATAATACCCCAACTTTTATAATTGGAAAAAAGGGCATAAAAACTAAACAAAAATTGGACAAAAATGATAATGGAAGAAATCCCTTACATGGAAGTGTGAACCCAAAGGCTTGGGAGAGGCTTTAGATATGATTATTGGGAGAACGAGGAACCTTGAGAGGATTATAGAGATAATATTTCAGGTGTTGGTCAAAATAAAAAGTATTTGAGTGATGATGAAGTGGGAGCATTGGTGGGGTTATATAGGAAATGAGAGGGAATTCTTTATTATTTAGGTTTGCAACACCTCACATTAAACTATTCAATACCACAAAACAGAACATGGGTTTTTCCCATGGTTTTTGAAAAAGGGGAGTGGAAAAAAATATTTTATATGTTCAATGTCTAAACATCTTAAAATAATAGGTTTGCTTATGTGGAGGTGAGTCACAATCTCAAGGAAAACAATTTAAGAAGACAAAATGTTTTATAAGTATTGGAAGGTCCACAAAATCTCTTTAAAATAATTTAAACAAATCTAAAATCACATTATTTTAATGATAAAACATATATTGGCTGAACATAATGTTTATAGTATTTTATTATCTCACTATTGTGTCATTATTACTTCATAACACATTATATATTTAAATGGTATTAAATTTTTTACCCAAAAATTCGACTGTCTCTAAAAATTATGAAAAATTAACCATTGGATAATTTTGACATCCTGATTCAAAAATAATATTCATTTTATCTAAATAATTTTATAAATATGTGAATTTTTACTTTTAATATAAAAACAAACAGTTACAGAAAATTCATTGTTTTTCACAAAAACAATTTTGAAACCTTAATAAAAATTACAATTTATTTCATAAAATTATATGATAATTTATATTTAATAAAATTTAATTTAATAATAAAATTTTATCAAAATAATATTTAATTAAAAAAATACATTAATTCAAAAAAATAGATTTCTTAGTTCAATATTAACCAAAAATACTATTTGTGCTTACAAAAACAATTTATAAAGAAACAATAATAAAATGAATGCACATTATTTAAAAAAAATAATGTACATTTTCATAGTGAAAGGGTCTTGTTACATAAACACTTATAACACCCGCATAAGACCGAAGAGTAAGGTGTGCGATATTGACAGACTCTTGGGGGGGCTCGGATAACATAGCTCGGGGGGTAATCTATATTAGCATCCACTTCTCCCATAGTCAGTTCCACTCAAGCTTAACATGTTCATGATCAACTTGGACTTGGTCAAGAGTGAAGCCCAATGACACCACCTCATTTCTGAGCCCTGAAAAATTGGCTTTGTATGGGGAAAGTCTACTGGATGAGGCCATCACTTTTTTTTGTTTGAGTAAATTGTATTTTTTAATGCCATATATTTATACTAATCATGTGATCACTGTTCAACAGCTATATTAGCAAATATAAGAATTCATAATGTTATTTTAAAATCCAAAAACATAAAACCAATGAAGTCCCTTTATTATATAACCATAATAAGAAATTTAATTGGATCAAGAATAATTTTAACTAATGAAAGATTGGGTCGTTACAATCTTCACCCCTTAAGAAATTTCGCCCTTGAAATTTATTTTTCCCACTATAAAACAAATGTAAGTAACTCTGCGTCATCACTTCCTCTTATTTCCATGTCACTTCATCAAACAGGTTGTTTCATCACAACACCTTGACAAAGAGAATTGTCTTATTTCATAGAACTTTTTCTCTGTCATCTATTATCTTCACTGGTTGCTTCTTATAAGAAATATCATTCTCTAACTATAATACCTCTTAAGAGAGTTCATATGAAGGTTATGGTATTTAATTCTTTAAGAGGGATTCATGAAAGAAATCATCTACTTTGGACATGGTAGGTGGAAGTGCTAGTCGATAGGCCATAACCCCGGCCCGATAAAGAATCTCGAAGGTGCCAATGTACCTAAGAAATAACCTCCCATTCATTACAACCCTCATGACCATTTTCTATAGAGATATGCATAGAAATACCATGTATTCCACATTAATGTCAAGGCTCCATCGACGGATATTTTCATAACTCTTATATCAACTCTAGGCTGCCCTGATATACTGATGATTGGTTTTCACCTTCTCCACCATTTCATCAACCATTTCTGGTCCTAGCAGATTACATTCACTGACATCATACCAATATGCTGATGTTTTCCACCTCATCCCATATAAGGCTTCATAAGGTGCCATTATGATGCTCTAGTGGAAACTGTTATTATAGGAGAATTCAACAAGTAGAATATGTTGGTCCCACCTTCCTATGAAGTCCATAGAACATGATCTTAAAATTTCCTCCAATGTCTGAATAGTTCGCTCAGATTGGCCATCAGTTTGAGGATGGTAGGTCGTACTGAAGTTCAGTTCATTATCTAGAGCATGTTAAAGACTCTTCCAAAACATAGAGGTGAATCTTGGATCATTATCGGATACAATAGATAGTGGTACTTCATTTAGCCTTAACACTTCCATAATGTATATATATGCCAGCTGATCCAAAGAGAAATATTGATGAATTGCAATGGAGTGTGCAGAATTTGTTAGACGATCGACAACAACCCAGATTGCATTGTTTTATTTGTATTTCTTTGAATGTATGGTGACAAAGTCTATGGTGATGTTCTACCATTTCCATGCTGGTATGGGCAGTGGTTGAATCATCCCCTTAGACTTTTTCCTCTCTACCTTCACTTTATAACACACCAGGCACTTTGATGTATAATAAGTGATATCTTTCTTCAGATTATCCCACCAATAATTCTCTCATAGATCTCAATACATCTTTATGTTTCCTGGGTGAATAGATAAATTTTCACTAAACGCAGCATCCATATGTTCCTTCTTCAACTCTGGACTTGATGGAACACACAGTCTTTTCCCAAATCTCACAATTTCATCTTCATTATCATTGAAATCTAGGGTTTTCTCTTTTCTAATAGCTTCCACTCTCTTCTGAATTCACAGATCATCCTATTGAGCATCCATTAACCAGTACATAATAGACGGTTGAGAAATCATTAGTAAAAGGATTGATGATGTTCCCTTCTTTAAGATTCCCATGTCCATCTATATCAAATATAAGATGATTGGATCCTTCTCAATTATCATCAATGATAGAATTGTTGGGTCCTTTATACTTAAAGAATCCACCACCTTGTTCGAATTCCCAGGGTGGTAATGGATTGAGCAGTCATAGTCATTTATTAGCTCTAACCATATTCATTGGGGTATGTTAAACTCTTTTTGTGATAATATATACATGAGGATTTTATGGTTGGTATATATTTCACACGTCTACCCAAAAAGATAATGCCACAAAATTTTTTAAGTGGAGATCACCCCAGCCAACTCCAAGTCATGTGTTGGATAATTCTACTCATGAACTTTCAATTTCCTTGAATCATAGTCCATGACTTTGTCATTTTGCATCAACACACAACCTATTACCTTTTTTTATGCATCACTAATTACCAAAAAAAGTTCTCCACATGAGGGTTAAGTGAGCAGATGCATAGTGTTAATCCTCATTTATAACTCCTTGAAGCATTCATCACATTCATAACTCTATGAAAATTTCACTCCCTTCCGAGTTATCTTGGTAAGAGGGTTGGAAATTCCTTAGAAATTTCTCACAAATCCTCACTAATATCCATCTAGCACCAAGAAACTATGGATATACACTACTGATGTAGTCCGTAGCCATCCCTCAATTGCATCTATTTTTTAGGGATGCATAGATATACCATTGTTTGTGATGATATGGCCCAATAATGAGACCACATTCAACCAGAACTCACACTCTCTGTAATTTCCATAGAGCTTATCCTTCTGCAAGGTCTCTAGTATAGTTCTTAGATACTCTTCATGGTCCTCCTTGGTTTTAGAGTATATCAGAATATCTTCTATAAAGACAACTATAAATTTGTCAAGGTAATCCATAAAGAACCTATTCATCAATTCGATGAATATTTATGTATAATTAGTGAGTCCAAAAAGAAGTACTATGAATTTATAGTGCCCGTATCATATACGAAAAGAAGCCTTGTGGATATCATCCTTCTTCACCCTTACATGATAATATCCCGACCGAAAATCCACCTTGGAGAAGTATTGAGTTCCACACAGCTGATCCAAAAATTCATCAATTCGTGGAAGAGGATACTTGTTCTTTATCATGATTTTGTTAAGCTCATGATAATTGATAAAAAGGAACATTGACCCATCATTCTTCTTGACAAAAGGACTAATTCACCCCATGGTGAAGCACTTGGGAATATAAACCCTTTATCCAGATTCTCATGTAGTTGTTTCTTCAGCTCCTCATGCTCCACAACAACCATTCTATATGGAGTCTTGGATATTGGAAACACCCCAAGTATAAGATCAATTTAGAATTCAACATCCATTCTAGGAGGAATACTAGGAAACTACTCGGGAAACACTTTAGCAAATTCCCTCTCAATAGGCATGTCTTATAGGATGGTTTCCTCCTTAGACTCAATCATCTGAGCCAGATATTCTTTCTCATAGGGTAGTAATATCCATGCTTGAGATGATGGAGCAAAAAAAGATTAATCTTCCTCCTTGCACTTTTATAGAATTAGGGGTCGATTCTCTACATGGAGAGTGATTTCCCTCTCATGGAAATTTATGTTGGCTCAATATAAGGAAATCCAATCCTTTCCAATAATTGCATCAAATTCCACAAGAGGGAGTATGAGAATGTTTTCTGGGACATTCAATCCATAGATTATGACAAGGGAGGAGTTATATTCATGGGATGTAATGATTTTACCATTTCTTGTACTCACCAACATCATTACATACATGATTTGTAGTGGTTATGATATTGTTCTACTAAACTTTTATGATATATAAGAATATGTAGAACCTAAATCAAAAATCATGTTCACTATTATTTAATGAATAACTAGTGTACATGTCACCACGTCAGTGTCGGGGTTTACTTCAGCAGTAGTGATGGAAAAACCTCTCCCTTGGTGCCTTGGAGGTTTTTGGATGCCTCCAAAATCCCTTGTCCTAGGGAACTGATTTGCATGATGCCCTGGATATTTATAGTTGTAGAAATTGACAACACATTGAGGTTCAAACAAAGCATTCCTCACCTCTATTGCAGACACAAGTTTTTCATGTCGGCAGTTAACAGCTAGGTTCCCTTCTCTCCCACACCTAAATCATTTCGTCGTCCCCTTCAGGAAATTTCTAGTGTGCTTATTTCCAAACCTTTGGCAAGTCGGGTGATGGATCATCATAGAACGGTTGGATCTATCCATTGGGCTGACAGCATTGATGTCCACCTTACGCTTCTTATCCCCATGATACCAATGAAATTATTCGATCTCTATTTCGAACATGAGCGCACATCGGATAATTTCCTCATAGCTGGTGAAGTCACGGATCGCCTGTGCCATCCATAGGCTAGGTTGCAACCCACCAAAGAAGAGTTCAACCTATTATTTGGGGGTAATAAAAAAGTAGAAGGCGTATTGTGCAAGCCTTGTGATGTTTTCCTCATATGCTCTGATAGATTGATCATATTTTTCCTTGAGGGAAAGGAAGTACCTTTCCATCTTATGTTGGAGGGTGCATGGAAAATATTTATCGAAAATCATCTTCCTGAAATCCTTTCATTCCAACGCATCAATCTCTTCCTTAGGCTTCGTATTTTTGATCAACGTCCGCCATTGATCATATTCACCTTCTATAAGATAAGTAGCCAGAAGAACCTTCTCTTTCTCAGAACATTGAATGATGAAGAATATCTTCTCAATGAAGTTGATACATTATTTGGTTATTGAGGGATCAGACGATCCATTAAAAGTATGAGGCATTTTTCTCATGAAGATGTCGATAGAGACTTATTCTTTCTTGGGTGGGGGGTTGAACAATCTTCTGGACCCATGTTTCTATTCAAAGATTGAGATAACTAAAAGAGAAGCATGACAAAGTTCACAATTCTCGCTCCCATAAGATTGACCATCTCATTTGCACAATCAACAGATTGATCTTCACATCGGTTGTTAGTCTGAGACCTCATATTACTAGACATTGGCTGGAATAAATTAAATGTTAAGGGTTACACATAAATGTTAATCCAAGGGAAAAACTGTTGACTTATAAATAACTCTTATTTTATTAAGTTATGAATCCATAGGCTTCAATCTGTTCTATCAATGATCCACATTCTAACATATAATCATAGGGGCATTTTTTTAATTCCATTAATAAGGGTTCATAATAAGATTATGAATTTACCAAAGCATATCCCCTGGGTGGTTCGTAACCAAGAGTGCATCAAGTCTCGTTGTCATGCACTTGTTTCTGTTCGAGTCTATCTCAAAGTAGAGTTTTTAGGTTTTACCACTAGGATAAATCTGTGCCAAATCCGCCTCTACCTGCTCGTATCCAGACATGGATGCATTTTCTTGATAAACTACTTATTAAATACTCACCAATACATAGGGATGTTTTAATTATACTTATTCTTGTCTCTATGACTTCACTAGGGTTTTCTAATCCTAATCCAAAAAATAACTATACCTCCCTCTAATAAAAACTATAACAACCCTGCTTTTATTACAAAGATTAAAATAATTTATTACATAAACTCTTCACTTGATAAAACATGTAAGATCGAGTGGTATAGTGTCTTTGGGGCTTTGGATCATTAAATAACAACATAAAAGATGAAATATAACATCATTATTGAAAACATCCTTTACATGACCACTACATTCCCTCATATGTAGCATTTCATGGGATAACCTGTGGACATTCATAAGAATAGGGTGAGATATAAAGCCCAGTAAGGGAATAACCATGGAATAACATGAGGAATACAATAAATTTTAGAAAATAGGCATATCAATGTAGAACAAGATAAAATTGAACATAATGGTATGATAAAGCATGATAATATTAACATGGAAATGTGGCAACAACACTTAACATGGAATTAGCATGAGCCAAGGCACATTGCACATTGAGCATGGGTAAACCTTCATTGCACATGAAGCATGAGTAAAACATAATTTCAGTTAAATTAGTATTAGTCAACACCCATTGCACATGACTTATCATGATACTCTACTTTTCCCAATGAATTGGAGCGCTATCAGGGAACACCCTTCATAAACATTTCATTTCATGTATATCTATGCCACATAGATCATAAAACATGGAATCAATCATAATAATTTATTCCATGATAAAGGGGTGTGGAATATATTGATGAAGCTTTAAAATAAATAAGTAAATGTTCATAGAGGTGAATAAACTTAATAGAGAAATGGGCATGGTATTCACAACAAAATGACATTGGCTTGCAAAATCGTAGTACAATTTCAGAATTATAACGACATGAAATAGGAACTCACAAAAATGGTTGATGAGAGAGAAAAGAGTGTCTAATCATATTTACAAGAAATGGATAGTAATGAGGTCATCTAGATACATGTACCAACAAATTGAATGGAATTTAGATGCATAATTCAAAATAATTACTTTGATGTAAAAGAGGAGAGAGAAATCCCTCATGAAATTTCGTCATGGTAAAAGGTGTACATGGGATGAATTAATGAGAGAGAATGGGGTATCCCATCATCAAAACAAAACGAGGGCAGTATGGGGGAGGTGAAAATTTATACCCCAACATTCGTAATAGAAAAAAAGGGCATAAAAACTTAAAGAAAATTAGAAAAAAATGAGAAAGGACAAAATTCCTTGGATCTTTTTATATTCAATGATATGTTGTAGTCAAGATCTTATATATACCTCGATCATGATTGGTATATATAAATAAAATCGAAGAAATCCACTTATTCTGTTTGTAAAGACTAAAGTACCTTATATGTACAAAGGGTACATTCCATGTTGATATAAGAGGTTAGAAACTAATTATAAGGGGATACAAAGGCTTTATTTTTCCTATAGATCATAATAATATAAAACAATAATTATGATATGTGTTTTTACTTAATAAAGGATATGTGAGTAGGAAGTTCTATACTTATATAATGGTCTCTAATTCTACAACTTAATTTTCATAAATTGAAGGTTTTTGTGTAGATAAAGGAGAATTATCAATATAAAAATTATTATGGGATATTTTTGTAGTACCCAAATGTATAAATCATGTTATTTATTTTGTTATAATACTACAAAAAATGGTTCTAACTATGGATCCTAGGTCATATAAATTAATGATGTATATAATTTATTAGTATGACATCATAAAATATTTTACTCAAATAGGTAAAGTTGCAATGAGTAGAGTACATATAAATGATATTGTTTCAGACCCATTGAGTGGATCCATAACTCAAAAGAAGCATTGAAAACATGTGAGAGATAGTTACATAAAAATTGATAATATTTCACTCTTGATAATGTGGGTGTCTATAAGAGTTGGTAACCTATAATCATCTAAATTTATAAATTTTGATACTATAATATATATATACATATTCTTATCATATAGTTACTATTAATATACACAACATTAATGGGGTAATTTCCATGTAATATTTGTTGTCTTAGAGGGTTATAATAGTTCCATACTATTATAAAAACCCATAGTAAAAATCGAAAAATTAAAAAATTAATATGTTTTGTGGTATGGCTGAATTTTTTGATGACACACGACTAATATTTTGTAAGCAGGTGATGTGGGCTCATGAGCATTATGACTTATCTTAAAGAACACACATAGTGATCTCTAATAAGGCCAGACATATGGGTATACCCTCTAATATGAATTACAAATATTTTAAATGTCATTTGGTATTTCTATCTATGAATGTGTGTATTGGTACTTAGAAATATAGA
Source organism: Viscum album (assembly GCA_963277665.1). Lineage (NCBI taxonomy): Eukaryota > Viridiplantae > Streptophyta > Magnoliopsida > Santalales > Viscaceae > Viscum > Viscum album. The sequence continues at coordinate 476,919,429 of OY728157.1, forward strand.
TATTATGAATGTATGTCTTGAAATATGTACTTTGATATATAGATGAAAAAAATGATGATATTTTCTCACAGTGATGTCATATGTGTTGGGAACATTATATGGTTTTTTAAATTAGTAGAATGTTCAAGAATTGATTTTTGATAATTGTGGTAAAGGACGAATATATTTACATCCCTATTATTGAAATGGAATTATCTGAAAAATAAATTTCAATTATTATTTGAATACGAAATTGTTTTAGAAAGTCAAAGAAAGATAAATACACCATATATGGTTATAATAAATGTATGAATATTTTTGGATGTGCAATTTATTGATAAACAGATATATGACATTGTAAAATTCAAAGTATATATGTGAGAGTTATTATACTATAATATTTCTATACGGGTTCCTTGTGGGTTTTCTAAATGGTGAACATTAGTTAAGATCAACCTATTTCTATTTATAAAGTGGATTAAAGGGCTAAAATATAATATATATAGAATTTTATAAAATTTAATTTAATTTTAAATATATGAATAAATTTATTCCTTAGTTTTTTAAATAGTTTTATTCAACTAAAATTAAATCTAATACATTCTAGCATAAGATATTTGATTTCAGGATAGGTGGGTGTAATTTTATCACTTGTTTATTTATTTACAAGGTAATGAATATAATAATTATTTTTTCATCAGTTTACTAAAAGTAGTAATATAAATATTTAATCATGTAATATGAATATTAATAAACTAATCATTTGAATGTTTAATTAATATAATAATATTTTTACTAGTTCATATTAATGGATTTTATTTTTTAATGTTAGATAATTTCAATTGTATACAATTGATCTCTTTTATTGGTCTTGTTATAATGATATTTTTTATTTAATATTATTTCCATAAAAATATTTATTAATAAATGTAAGGCCCCATCCTTAAAACTTACTCAATCTTGAGTTATTACGAGATTACACATTGAGGATCTTTTTAGGTTTAGAGTTTTAGAGAATTAGATCACAAAACAAGCATTACATTCCACATTTAAACAAAGTGGTTACATAAAGATAGTATTCATTTATCCCATCAACGGAAACATATTTAAAATAAGACATGGATTCTTTCTTGACACATCCTTGACACTATCATCAAATCATGTACCTTTCCCTTGAACTGTTAAAACATTTCAAAAAAACTTGGGATGAGCATAAAAATCTCAGTAAGGGTTATAAAAAAATATGGAGAGGAAACATGAGTTCATATATACATAATAATGAAATCATACTTTACCCATAAAACATAGGCACTTTAAGATACCTCATCAAATCATGAATAAATCATATAAATCATAAGACATAAAAGGTAAATTGAGGCAGTCATAACATTCTTACATAGGGAGTAACCCTCTTGGTTACGTTTGGAATACCCACCACAGTATATTCCCTAAATCTTTTCGGAGAAACCTTAATGTTTCACTCCTTTGCGTTATCCAATGCATTTGAGAGCTATATCAGGCTCACCCGCCCTTAGTTTATCACGGAACCACCCGTTTACATAACAATGACCAAGAACCATAACATAAACTTATCACATAAAACATGCATAAAGGAAACATAACATTTCCACATTTCAATCACAATACAACATTTTAGTATATTGAAATAATGAATCCATTCTAAAAGAAACCATTTCCAAAACCATTTAAAACATTTAATAAAGAGATTTTTGAATCATAGTGTCCCATACCACCTTGAATCTTTTAAAATCTTAAAACATTAATATCCATATAAATAAATCTTTAAAACCATCTTCAAAACATGGATATTAATAATAAAAAATATTTAAAACATTTAAAGCGATATTTTGGTTAATGGGGTTTTACCAAAATTAGAGACACTTGAATACAATACTTGAAGAATAAAATTTAGTTAGAACTTTATAGTATCATGAGAATAAATGGATTCATGATATAATATTCCAATGGACTGTAAATACACCATATAATAGTGAATTGGTGCATAACAACAATGATGTCTCAATAGAAATGTCATATGTGATGAAATCCATTATAAAGAAGGTATCCGTAAATTAAGGATAAATCAATCTCAAAATTATGTGTGAAAAATATAAATACACCCAATATAAGTTGATATTAAGTTTAAAACAATAAAAGTTCATTCACACATATTCAAAAGATTACATATTCAATAATTACATGTTGAACCCAATGAAATTGAAATTGGGTTAAAAAGTTCCCTTGGTAAAATTCGACAGCCTAACGGAATCACCTAAAAATTCAGAAAATGAATTGATGAGAGATAAAAAAGGAATCTCATCACTTTTAAATAAAATTTACATCAATAATGATATAAAATAAAATATCCCAAAATAAAAAGTTGTAAATTTAAATACATAACAAGAGATGTCTTTTAAAAAGAGGAGGGCGAAAGGTTCCCTTACCGATTTTGGCAACTTTCAAAACGTACACCCCATGAAAGAAGGGCCATAAAATGAAGACGTAACTACCCATAAATTATATTATATTATACTAATAGTAAAATAATGGGCAGTACTTACACCACACAAAAATGAAATAGTGGCCAATGTAGCATGGATCTCACGGGAACAAAAAGTGAGATGAAAATCCCCTTATGAAAATTCGGCAGCCAAACGACGCCACATAAAACTTCCAAAAATTGATTGATGAGATCAAATAGGGTCTATAATCACATATAAATTACAGAAAGATGAACATAAAAGAACATAATCCAACATAAGAACATGGTTCATAAAAAAATGACATAAAAGAGAGTACTTGCAAAGAAAGATAGAGGTAGGATCCCTTACCTCAGCTCCGACTTGACTCGATCATTCATTATTATCCTGAATAATAAACTTTAGTTAATTTATAATTCCTTAATATCCTTTTTCATGTTCATTATTCATTTTATATCACTTATTACCAATTCATGAACACTATGTAAATATTTTAGTTAATAACGGTCGTTTAAACGATCATTGGTACTTGTGTCAAAATATGCTCTTTATAATTAAAAGTTGTTCATGTATCCATTATATCCAGAGTTATAATCATGTTTTATATATCATATATATCATATATATCTAGTAAATATTCATTTTATACTATTCCATATGATTTGGATATAAAAAATGAAAAGCACCATTCATGGAGACGGTAGGCCGTACGTACGCATGAACGCTACTTTCATTTATTTCTTTTTCATATTAATGGAATTAAAAATAAATGATATATATATATTATAATTCCAGTATAATATATATGTTATATAGGTCACTTATGTTCATTAATTCTATTCTTTATACATTCCATGTATTGCATGTACGAGTCACATCACTTGAGGGGGCAGTAGTCCGCACTTCCTCACATGAAATTATCGCATTTACACAACATGAAAAGAATAAAGTTATGGTTTAAATATAAAATATAGAAGCATATAGTAAACATAAATACCATATATATCATATATATAATACAGTGACATCATAATGGCCACCTTTAAAGGTGTTAAAATAATATTGAATAATCATCGTTTCGTGAGGCAGAAAATTGCCAACCACAGAAATAGTATGTTCTTTAACCATTAGACGAAGGTGTGTGTATTTTAGCTCGAATACTTCTTATAACAACATCCTAGTATATTGAATATTCTGGATTTGTTACAAAATAAATTAATAAAAAGAGTTTAGGGGGTTGGAGAACCAAAATAAAACAAAAGGACTCAAGTGAAGACATTACCTTAAAATCGGGTAACTCCCTTTGGTTTGAGATAAAAGGCTTCCTTGGGAAGACTTCTGCACAATGTGAGTTTCAAAGAGTTATATAGGGATGTGGAGAGACAAAATGGGTAGGGGTTGGCCGAGCCAATGGCTTTGGAAGTGTGGGTAAGGAGGTAGGGGTGGGGGCCTTTTATAAGAGGAGAGGAGGGGCACTCTTGGAAAGTAAGCAAATGTTACATTATTTTAGAATGTGTTTCGGATATTAATGGTCCCAAAATGATTTGTTTCGAGGATAAGGTGATAAGGGTTTTAAATCCACCCATCCAATATGTTCTGGACATGTTTAGTTCTTAGATATTACATTATCATTACATTTTATTTAAATCGTTAAATAATGAGGTCATCGCTGCATCATCATGATGTCATAAATAATTTAATTCATTTAACGTTTAAAAATTATAGAAAAAAATACTATGATGTAGAAAATATTTTTATCTTTACAATGAATATTTATAGTCCAAACGATCATTTATTTAGACAAAATTAAAAATATTTTACTTAGGTGATACATTCTTTGTTACATTTAACATTCGTTAAAAATAAAAAGATAAAAAGTCACTTTCTCACAAAAGTTATTCCATGGGGCCCCCATGTTTGGGACAAGGCATCCCACGGTCGGCCATGAGACAACCAGTAGCTATAGGACACATTTTGTGGTCTTTTTGTATTATTATGATATTATCATATTATCTTTAACTACCCGATTACTCATTAATCAAGATAATTAAAGATAATTACCGTTGTCACTTTTCATAATGTCCAAAAACAAATGAATCTTAATTACATAATTTGGACCTTCTGATTAAAAATATTTAATCCAATTTACCGAATTCCAAACACAAAAATTGAAATAATTAATTTAAAAAAAAACTTACTGTTGTCACAACAAATAGCGGGTTTTTTAGAAACAATATTTTTGAAAAGATTGCACTTGTTTATGCCTAATTCGAAAGTGAAATTAATACCAATGACCATAATTGAATTACATGGTAAAAATATATTCTAATTAAAATTTAAAACATATTTAAAATATAATATAACAAAATAATTAAATAATATGAAAAAGCAGTTTTGATGCAAAATGCAGTATTTTTCACTATTCATTGAAAAATGAACATTGTTAGAAAAATACCAAAAATTAACCCAAGGTAAATTTCAATGTCCCAATAATAAATAATATGTTTATTTTGAAATATAGTTCTTATAAAATTGTCAAAAATTGGATTTAAAAGAGGTTCTCCATTAAAAGGCGGTTAATCGACCATTTAAAGAATATTGGAATGTTTACGCTTAAAATTGGATTCATTCGCATTTTTAATCCTATAATATTTATTGTAAGGAGTAAAAAATATTTCACAAACATATATAATGTTTTTTTTAGTTAGTTCTGTTTATTCTCTCCATTACAACGACTAGGCGTTAACTACCATTTAAAATAATATTATTTTATTATTAGAGTGGAAAGCAAGATTCACAAGATCCTCATTGTTGCGTATTGGGTACGCCATTGTGCACAGCGTCCCCTTTAAAATAATATTAATATTTCATTCACAAATATGGATAAATATGAAAATTTCATACTCTTTATTTACCTGGGGTGTTACATCCTTCCCCCCTTTTGGGAATTGCGTCCTTGCAATTTTAAAATTGAGCTTGGAAACATCCTTGAACGTCGCACATCGGAACAAGAGTCAGTAAAACAATCGCTATAAAATAAAGAAAGATAAGTACAAAGGTCACCCGAGTTAACCCATACTAGGATTCCATGTATGAAAGTATGGATATGGAGGAAAAAAGGGTCATGTTTTGATGGAGAGTGATAGTAAACATGTCTAGGAGAAAGTTAACCACATGAAAATCACAAACTTGTGATGGGTTAAACGGTATTTGATTCTTCCGTAGGAAAATTTAATAGGCCACATTTTTTAAGTTACTTTTTATTGAAGAATTTATTCATATGGGAATATAATTACTTATCATGTTGACTTTCAACTTTTATTAGATTTCATACACAAACTCATATTTTCTCCAAAAGATGAGTGTTTAGGAAGACTTGTTCATTATAATCAACTTCTAGAGAATCATCTAATCCACAAAATAGAACAATATACTTCCCATGTCTTTAGAATTTAACCAAAACCAAAACCAAAAAGGTTAGAACAAGATTAGATAATCCAGAAAAGGATAACCATTTATAAAAAGAAAATCTATTCTTAATCTCCAAAAAATTTCCAACAAAACCCCAAAGATCAATTAGGACCATTTGATAAACAATTTGTCCATAAAATTTTTTAAAGTAAACCAAACTACAATTGAAACCCAAATATTTGAAGGATTTAGTCACATAGTATTCCAAGTTAAAACGTAACATTTATCTCCAAACAAAATCAGTTTCTCTTAATGTCTCGTAGTGAAAAGTAATTAACCTAATCACATATCATCTATGATAGGATAATAAATTTCCTTAGATAAAACAAAATCAACTTACTCTTAATTCATAAAATCATCTAACTAAGATGAATCAGTCAAACGAACCAGGGACTTCACGTAGTCCAGTGGTAGGTGATAAATACCAGTTGCACTTTGGTTGTGGGTTCAATTCCTACAGCTTTTTCCAACGCGACGAGTTGTCACACAGTCTACGTGTTGTCCTTTCTCAAAAACTATATAATTCTAAAATCATTCCCCAAAAAGAGGTAAAATCATCAAAAATAACCATAACATAATTTAACCTCAATTTTATCTCATGACTTTCACTTCCATCATAACATATAGTAATCCATCATTACCTAAATAGTAAGGATCATATAAACCCAAATGGTTCTTTATAACTATGTCCACAAAAGAACATATAAATATTCCTTGAATAAAATTTTCATATATTAAACAGAAGGGTTACACATAAAATAAAAAGTTTTCTAATGTAACCCCATCATCAAAAGAGACTAAATACTCTTAAGGATTTCACCATAACTCTTGAAGCCCTTATATGTTGACATCTTACTCATTCAACATTCTTCATGATCCATTAACCATTCCTTTACAACTTATTCTGAAATACTTCTTTCCTACAAACAAAATCATGAATCATATCCTAAGATTCCAAAATAGGAAAACAATAGTCATGAAATAATCCATACATTTGATTGGTCATTTTCAGTTTCTTTATCCTCAATCGGAATGACATTAGGTATTGTTAAACAATCATTTGTACGATTTTGGTGATCCCATTCATGAAACATCTTCATATGACATGTGTTTGAATAATGACCATTCACACCACATTTAAAACATTCAATTGATCCCTCAGAAAGAACTTCTTTCTCTTTCCTCGAGTTAACTAGATGCTTCCTTTTTCCATGGCAGGTTCTTGCTTTATGACCTTCATTTCCACATATATAGCATATCTCTGTCCCTTTGAAACATTTTCCTAGGTGTTTCTTTCCACATTTTTGACACATAAGTTTTTAAACACACTTAACTTTATTATTATTACATGTAGTTCCGTAGGGATTTGTTTCACGCATATATGATGCCTTAGAGAAATCACCAAGGTTTAGGTGGTCAATCATGACTCAAGATAGTTGGTTGAGGATAATCACAAGAGTTCTCATTGCAGCTCCCATATCATTCACCTGCATTCTCAAAAAACTATCACAGTTTCTTCACATCCATTGTTACTTTGGTGCCTTCTATATACATCCATTTACTAAAACCAAAAATGTCAGTGTGAGTATATCAACAAAACCATCATGTACTAATGAGGAAGATAAACACTAAGATAAACTTACTCATTCACTTTATCTTAAACTAGGACTCTTTCTGAAATCCAAACCATTATAGTAATTTCACTTATGCTTAAAGAATACCCTATCCTCTATGGTTATCTAAACCGACCTCTGATACCAACTGTAAGGCCCCATCCTTAAACCTTACTCAATATTGAGTTATTACAAGATTACACATTGAGGATCTTTTCAGGATTAGAGTTTTAGAGAATTAGATCATAAAGCATGTATTACATTCCACATTTAAATAAAGTGGTTACATAAATATAGTATTCATTTATCCCATCAACGAAAACATATTTCAAATAAGACATGTATTCTTTATTGACACATCTTTGACACTATCATAAAGTCATGTAACTTTCCCTTGACCTTTGAAAACATTTCAAAAAAACTTGGGATGAGAATAAAAATCTCAGTAAGGGTTATAAAAAAATATGGAGAGGAAACATGAGTTCATATATACATAATAAGGAAATCATACATTACCCATAAAACATAGGCACTTTATCACACCTCATCAAATCATGAATAAATCATAGAAATCATAAGACATAAGAGGTAACTTGAGGCATTCATAACATTCTTACGTAGGGAGTAACCCTCTTGGTTACGTTTGGAATACCTACCACAATATATTCTCTAAATCTCTTCGGAGAAACCTTAATGTTTCACTCCTTCGCGTTACCCAATGCATTGGAGAGCTATATCGGGCTCACCCGCCCTTAGTTTATCACGAAACCACCCGTTTTCATAATAATGCCCAAGAACCATAACATAAACGTATCACATAAAACATACATAAAGTAAACATAACATTTCCACATTTCAATCACAATATAACATTTTAGTATAATGAAATAATGAATCCATTCAAAAAGAAACCATTTCCAAAACCATATGAAACATTTAATAAAAAGAATTCTGAATGAAAGTGTCCCATAACAACTTGAAGATTTTAAATTTATAAACCATTAATATCCATATAAATAAATCGTTAATACCATCTTGAAAACATGGATATTAATAAGAACAAATATTTGAAACATTTAAAGCGATATTTTGGTTAAAGGGGTTTTACCAAAATTAGAGACAGTTGAATACAATAATTGAGGAATAACATTTAGTAAAAAAATTATAATATCATGAGAATAAATCGATTCATGATATAATATTCCAAAGGATAGTATATAAACCATATAAGAGTGAATTGGTGCATAACAACAATGATGTCTCAATAGAAATGTCAAATGTGATGAAATCCCTTATAAAAAGGTATCCTTAAATTAAGGATAAATCAATCTCAAAATTATGTGTGACAAATATAAATACACCCAATATAAGTGGATATTAATTTTAAAACAATATAAGTTCATTCACACATATTAAAAGGATGAAATATTCAATAACTATATGTTGAACCCAAAGAAATCGAAATTGGGTTAAAAAGTTCTCTTGGTAAAATTCGACAGCCTAACGGAATCGCTTCAAAATTCAGAAAATGAGTTGATGAGAGATAAAAAAGGGTATCTCATCACTTGGACATAAAATTCACTTCATTAAGGATATAAAATAACAGATCCCAACATAAAAAGATGTAAATTAAAAGACATAACAAGAGATTTCTTTTAAAAATAGGAGGGTGAAAGGTTCCCTTACCGATTTGGGAAACTTTCATAACGTACACCCCATGAAAGAAGGGTCATAAAATGAAGATGTAACTACCCATAAATGAGAGTATATTATAATAATAGTAAAATAATGGTCAGTACTTACATCACACAAAAAGGAAATAGTGGCCAATGTAGCATGGATCTCACGGGAACAAAAAGTGAGATGAAAATCCCCTTATGAAAATTCGGCAGCCTAATGGTGCCACATAAAACTTCCAAAAATGGATTGATGAGATCAAATAGGGTCTCTCCTCACATAAAAATTACAGAAAGAGGAAAATAAAAGAAAATCCTCCAACATAAGAACATGAAGCATAAAAGAAATGACATAAAAAGAGTACTTGCAAAGAAAGAGAGAGGTAGGATCCCTTACCTCGGGTCCGACTTGACTTGATCGTTCTTTAATCTCTTTAATAATAAACTTGAGTTAATTGATACTTCCTTAATAAACTATTTCAAGTTAATTATTACTTTTATATCCCTTATTAACATGTCATTAACACTATGTAATTATTTTAGTTAATAACGGTCGTTTAAACGATCATTGGTACTTGAGTCAAAATATGCTCTTTATAATTAAAAGTTGGTCATGTATCCATTATATACAGAGTTATAATCATTATATATATATCATATATATCATATATATCCAGTACATATTCATTTTATACTATTCCATATCATTTGGAGATAAAAAATGAAAAGCACCGTTAATGGAGACGATAGGCCGTACGTACGCATGAACGCTACTTTCATTTTTTTCTTTTTCATATTAATGGAATTAAAAATAAATTACATATATATATATATTATAATTCCAGTATAATATATATGTTATATAGGTCACATATGTTCATTAATTTTATTTTTTATACATTCCATGTATTGCATGTACGAGTCACATCACTTGAGGGGGCGGTAGTCCGCACTTCCTCATACGAAATTATCGCATTTACACAACATGAAAAGAATAAAGTTATGGTTTAAATTTAAAATACAGAAACATATTGTAAAAATAAATACCATATATATCATATATAAAATACAGTGACATCATAATGGACACCTTTAAAAGTGTTAAAAGAATATTGAACAATCATCGTTTCGTGAGGCAGAAAATCGCCAACCACAGAAACAGTATGTTCTTTAACAATTAGATGAAGGTGTGTGTAAGTTTAGCTCAAATACTTCTTATAACAACATCCTAGTATATTGAAAATACTAGAGTTGTTTCAAAAGAAATGAATAAAAAGAGTTTAGGGGGTTGGAGAAGCAAAATAAAACAAAAGGACTCAGGTGAATACATTACCTTAAAATCGGGTAACTCCCTTTGGTTTGAGCTAAAAGGCTTCCTTGGGAAGACTTCTGCCCAAAGTGAGGCATCAAGGAGTTAGATAGGGATGTGGAGAGACGAAATGGGCATGTTTTGGCCGACCCAAAGGCTTTGGAAGTGTGGGTAAGGAGGTAGGGGTGGGGGCCTTTTATAAGAGGAGAGGAGGGGCATTCTTGGAAAGTAAGGAAATGTTACATTATTTTAGAATGTGTTTCGGATATTAATGGTCACACATTGATGTGTTTCGAGGATAAGGTGATAAGGTTTCGAAATAAACCCATCCAATAGGTTTTGGACATGTGTAGGTCTTATATATTACATTATCATTCCAATTTATTTAAATGGTTAAATAATGAGGTCATCGCTGCATCATCATGATGTCATAAATAATTTAATTTATTTAACGTATAAAAATTATAAAAAAAGTACTATGATGTAGGAAATGGTTTTATATTTTCAATGAATATTTATAGTCAAAAATATCATTTATTTAGATAAAAGTAAAAATATTTTACTTAGGTGATACATTCTTTGTTACATTTAACATTCTTTAAAAATAAAAAGATAAAAAGTCACTTTCTCACAAAAGTGATTCCATGGGGCCCCCAAGTTTGGCACAAGGCATCCCATGGTCTGCCATGAGACAACCAGTAGCCATAGGACACATTTTGTGGTCATTTTTTATATATGATATTATCTTTTTATCTTTAACTAGCCGATTACTAATTAATCAAGATAATTAAAGATAATTACCGTTGTTACTATTCATAATGTCCAAAAACAAAAGAGTCTTAATTAAATAATTTAGAACATATGATTCCAAATATATAATCCATTTTACTAAATTCCGAACACATAAATTTCAATAATTAATTTAAAAAAAACATCTCGTTGTCAAAACAAATACCGGGTTTTTTTGAAACAATATTTATGAAAAGTTTGGCACTTGTTTATGCCTAATTCAAAGTGAAATTAATCCCAAGGACCATAATTGAATTAAATGGTAAAAATATATTCTAATTACACTTTAAAACAAATTAAAAAGATAATATAACCATATAATTAAATTATATGAAAAATAAGTTTTGATGTAAAATGCAATATTTTTAACTATTCATTGAAAAATGAACATTGTCAGAAAAATACCAATAATTAACCCAAGGTAAATTTCAATGTCACAATCATAAATAATGTGTTTATTTTTAAAAGTAGATCTTATAAAATTTTCAAAAAGTGGATTTAAGAGGTTCTCCATTAAAAGGCGGTTAATCGACCTTTTAAAGAATATTGGAATGTTTACGCTTAAAATTGTATTCATTCGCATTTTTAATCCTATAAAATTTATTTTAAGGAGTAAAAAATATTTGAAAAACATATATAATCAATTTTTAGTTAGTTTTGTTCATTCCCTCCATTATAATGACTAGGTGTTAACTACCATTTAAAATAATATTATTTTATCATTAGAGTGCAAAACAAGTTCCTAAGAAACTCATTGTTGCGTATTGGGTACGCCATCGTGCATAGCGTCCCCTTTAATGTAATATTAATAATTTTTTCACAAATATGGATAAATATGAAAATTTCATACTCTTTATTTACCTAGGGTGTTACAATAAATTTAATAAATGACTTTATATTTAACATTTTTCATTTAATAGGATAATAATATTAATATTACGGTTTAGGAATGGGGTAAGAATAAGTTAAAATTAATGTATAAGAGACATTGAGAAATTATATCAATTTTAAAATAGATATAAAGTCTAAAATAAGGAATTTCTATTTAATGTTGTGTTAGACATAACGAGAAATAATCTATGATTTTCAAAATCCCCATATATAATTCTATCATCCTCTATAACATTATAATATAGGGAGTGAACAAAAGGAAATTATTGTGATCAACAAAAAAGACATGAAATACATAATTCATCTATACTAGCACCTAGGATATCAATAACACCATTTTAAGATTTATGGATCAAATTTAGATACATATGAAGGAATCCTCAATTATATTATACTTAATAATGGTAATGGAACAAGAGTGGAATAAAATTGATCAAGAATAGTATATTGACCAAGGTAATTATATATTTAAATCAGTTATAAATAAAAAATGGTGATCTTATTTATTATACTTTAGTGTTTGTCAATCTATTTCATTGGGTGTATCCATTGATTTAAAAAAAACCAAAATTTGGCACCCAATAAATACTTATGTAGCTCCTTGGAACCATTATTGTCCCCCTATATATTTGGAAAAATTAATTTGGAAAGGTTCATCATTGGGAAATAGATCCATTCTCATGTTTCAAACAACATCATCAATATCATCTCTATACATTATAGGGATTAAATTTAAATATTATTACATATTATTACATACAATAACTATAATAAAAATTAAAATGAAATGAGTAATTATGAAAATAATCAATATACTCACCATGATTTCATTTTTTTATTTCAACATGTAATTTATATCATTCTCATCATAATCATTTTACCTATCTTCATGATTATTATAATTAATTTCCACAAAATCTAAATTTTAATCTTTTTATTTTTTTTTAAATTATTTGGGTGATGTTTCATGTATAATATCATCACTTTAATCCATTAATTCAAATGGCTTGCCTATAATATTTATATCACTTTGAAAAAAAATTTATTTTCTGATATATCTTAAAAATTGTATTATTTTGAAACTGTATAGAACTAATTTTATTTTTTAATGTACTATTTATCATGAGATTTTATTTTTAATGTACTAATTACCATGAGAGTTTATTTTCATCATACTACATAAACCATTAAATACACTCATAAAATAACTATAACTTCAATTATAATCGTGATGTATATTATCTAACAATATAAATAATTTATTTATTATATGAATGTCTTTACACTTTATGTAAACAACACCATTTCATCAATATATATGAAACAATAAATAATATTCAAAAAAATGAAACATAAACATTGATTCATACCTTTCACCATATTAAATAACTAGAATATTTCATCTGATAAGTCATATAAGTCAATTTAACAATCCATATCATGATTTATTTTAAAATAATTGGAAATATTAATTTATTTAATCTGACTATCTGTATGTTTTTATATGATATTTAAATATATTAACCATAAAATAATTTTATCATTTGACATATATTGATGGTTGTATACTCGATGCCCCAAATCAAAAATCAATTTTTTTACAAATTAAAAAAATATTATATTTAAAATAAATAAAATATAATATTTTTTATGGGGATAAATTAAAAATAAATATTGAAACTATATCATAAATTTATTTTGTTTACATTCCTTTTGGGTGGTTAGAATAATGTGTGGGATTAATTATTTGATTATTGTATAATCTAAAAAATGGAAACAAATATTTGCCAATATAATAAGAAATAAAAAAATGTAATAGTAATGATTACGTTACAAATGTAATCATTTCTTCACAGTTATGTGGAACATATATATTATCCTTTTATTGTCTCATAAAAGTAAACTATAATTTTTTTTCACCAACAAAACCAAGGAATATTTTATTAAATACTAAATATCAATTACATGTTTTTATTTTTGAATTTTCCACATTACGGAAAAATATGTTTTATTTTGAAGAATATTTATATTGAAAATAATATATTAAAAAAATAAAACACCTCTCCTATAAATATGACTCTATAATTGATCCATTAACTAAATATTTTTTAATACCTTTTTATTCCGTTTTTTATGAATCATTTAAATGGTTACATTAATCGAATTTTTATAGTCCCAACACATTTTCCATAAATGATAACTATAATATAAAATATTCTATTAAATCAAAGGATATTGGTGGAAATAATTGTTCCTATTCCTATAAACTCAATAAAAATCTATTATTGATGGTTAATGACCAAATAATAGTACGAAGTGATAATTAAATTATCATAAAATAAATTATATTTTTGTCAAAACCTTTCAAATATAAGATGATAGAAAACCATTAAGAACAATAGGGAATATATTTTATATTGTGACATGATAATCACGACATTTTAACGCAATGATATCACCATTTATAACACAATTTTCAAATTGGGATACATTAATCACAACACCAAAAATAAACAATTCATTAATAGAATAACAAATGAAGTTATTTTCAAAAAGAATAACTTTTTATTAAATTCGTTAAACATTGAAATCCTTCGTTTTTAAATGATTTAAGTTTGAGATAAATGTAATTTTATTCCGGAATTAACCATTCCATTACAGTATACTTAATATTTATAGATGTTTCTGTCATATTATAGAAGATTTTATAAAAGGAATGATACTCAATTTTGTTTGTAAAAATCATTTTTTTGTGACAAAAAATATGTTTGAGGTTATTTTTTACACAATAAATGTTTAATAAAAAGGGGATGTTTTTTGAAAGTGGATTTAGTGGGGATGAATTGTGATGTTCTTCTTTGAATTTTTTCCCATCTCAACAAACCCTAAATCATGAGATTTAGATAAGTTTTTCTCCAGATTTCATGAAGGACATGTTAATTAAATAATTATGGAGATTTAGGATAATTGGAAAATTTCAAAGATGGTTTTTTTGGTTTAAAAGAAACCAAGTGGAAATAACGGTGTTACCAAATAATATGTGTTAGGTATATTGTCTTAAATAGGTAAACTAAATGTAACACAATGATGGATATTTTAATTTTATGATTAATTAGTTAGGGATGGTGTGCAAGGTATATCATTGAAAGGTGTAACTATGTCATGAAATAGAATAATATGACATTATTCAAAGGAATAATGGTAAAAATTATTGAATTATGTCATAATATTAAATAATGAGTCACAATTAATATAATTTTATGAATTTTGTAACCACAAACATTACATGCCAATGACTATTATTTTTAAGCAATTTTTTTAAATGGATTTGGAATCTTAAAAAATATAACATATTTAAAATTTTTAGATAAATATATGAGATTAATTAGATAAATGGAATGATTTTGAGGTTAGAAGGGGAAGAATATTCATAAAAAGAGATAAGAAATAGAGTCAAAGAACCATACACAATGGTTTGGGTGTTTGAAGAGAGTTCCATCTCAATATTAATGTGTATTAACTAATTAAAAGATTACACATGAGTTCTATTAGAACATATGTGAAATAGTAAATAAAATGTTTATTATATAAATACATAAATAATGAATAATGACATATCCTACCTTATTTAATAAATATCAAAAAAATTATCAAGATAGATTTAAGGAATAATCTATATCATCTTGTGTTGGTAGGATTTTATAATTTGGTCTTGTAACATGATCTCATGGAAACATTTAAGTTTCCCCATTCTTCTTTGATTTAATTATTTTTAAAATTACATAATCCCTCCCTTTAATTTATTTTCATTGTTAATATTTCCCTCTAATCTATTTTTATTTTATATATTAATTACATTTATGATTTTGATCACATTTCATATCCTAGTAATTTTCTAGGTATATTATATTACATAATATCCTTTGGTATTTTCCATATATTACATATTTTGTTATAGTTTTATATATATTATGTATAATTTTTTTCTCAAATAATGTAGTATTACCCATGGGATGAATATATTATGTATGAAAAAATATATTATGTATTGTGGAAATATATTAGGTTTGGATTTTTAGCTAAGTGTATAATTTTAAAAATTTATTTATATGATATTGTGTATAAAAAAAATTCAAATCTATTTAATACATACATGGTATGTATTTTAGTGGAATTTGAATAATTATATTACATATTGATCTCATATGTAAAAAATAAAACATTATTTGTATTTTAAAAAGTTATTTAATTTTAAAAATATATTTATATTGAATTCATTATAAGTATAATATGTTTCATACAAATACATATTTTAAATATATTCTTACATATATAGTTATTTCAGGTTTTAAAACATACATATTTCACATTTGGAAATATAGCGGTATTGATAAAAAGGTATGAACATTTACGCTATCAGAATATATGTTTTAGAAATTAATATTGGAAGGTTTCTAAAAATAATCACATCATGGAAATTATTGTCATGATTTTTATTGTTATTTAGTTTTAAATTATACATTTTTTGTCTTGGTGATTGAGTTATTCCATACTATTAAAAGTTTTTTTGTGGTAGATTTATCTTTTCGTTGGGTGGTATAGTAGAAATAGAAGGACCATGTATTTTAGGTCATAGTGAATACCATGATAAAGGAAAAATTCAATGTTAAAAATTATATAAGAGGCCCTGTCATGGATCACATCGTTAATCTATGGTTTATTTATTCTACATAAATGACTAATATTTTTATTGGAAACTAGGAACTGTTTCTATGATTATTAAGTGATGATTTAGAGTGAATTAAATAAAAGAGATTATATTAAATAATTATTTATGGGAAACCAGTTATTTATTAAAAAATTTGATTTTGAATTAATATTTTAAAACCCTAAAATAGTAAATTATTTTAAACAATATAAACATGGTTATTTTTGACTGGATATTAGAGACTAATATTCTTGATAATGGAATGACTATAATGTATTGGAGGTTGATTCTGAAAAAATATTTATAAATGTATATTTAAAAAAAATAAAATAATGGTTTTAAATTAGATAAAGCTATTAAATATTAATTAGTTGAGATCAAAATATGGTTGGACTTCACATAATGAAATTAATTATATGGTTTACCATTACTTAGGTGATAGATATTTTATAAATCTATAAGATTCATCATTTAATTTTTGTATTATGGGTTTTTATTTTTTTACCTTAATTATAGTGTGTATCAAAACTGGTTTATAATTTTCTAATACCATACTGTGATATATTTTTTATACCATTATAAAATGTTGGGGTATTTAATATGGTTTTGACTCCCCGTGTAATGTTAGGTTTTTTCGTTAGACCTTCATATGGAAAGGAAGGTTTTAATTTGGATTTGACACACCTTGAAATTTTATGATTTAGTGTGTTATATACTTCTCTAGATCCATTAAGGTGTGAAGAGTATACATATTATATTTGTGATAAAAATTCTATATAAATATATTTTTTCGTTTAGATTTCAACATTTTAATTTCCTTTGGATTAAAATTCTCAAATTTTCAATTCAACCCATAGTCCTAACCTCCTAGACATCTAAAATCTGGGAAAATAACATGTATTAAAGATACATCCATTACGTATTGTTGGTATCTACTATATTTTCTCTTATACTAAGATCCTTATAAAGATATTTGTTATATTAATCTCACTGTATGTCAGGAATGGACCCACTAATGCCCTTCCGATACCCATAGTAAGCTGAGAGTGATCCCTAAGACTACCTATAATATAGGATAGAGGCTAGAAACAAGCTATATGTAGGTATATTAATTAAATGGGAGGACTTATCCTATACTAAATATAGACACACAAACATCTCTATAAAATAGTGAAGAAATATAATAAAAATTATATCCTCTAGAGGGTAAACAATGAAACTTACATCTAATAGAAAAAAATGAATTAAGAAATGATATATAATGTGTTTGTGAAAAAATACATTCCCAAACATTATGGAAATAGATATCCCAAATAGAGAAAAATTGAAAAGGGGAAGTCATAATAGACCCCAACTCACAATATGAAACACTGAACATGGTTAATGCATCATATGACCCTTACACTCCAATAATAATAGATCCACCCAAGTCACAATAAAATTTCCTATCTTCTTGAGAAGACACAACATGTATGGGTGAATCCCATACATGGGTCATTATAAATGTACAATGTAGGATTATTGATAAACCAAAAGGAAAAAATAGAATAAAATAGTCAGCTCAGACCAAAATTCAAGAAGGAAATGAAACCAAACCTATGATATGCTCAATATTTAAACCTCAATCATAAAAGTAGGTAATTATCAATACCAAAATCAAGATAAGAATGTAAATTATTCACAAACCCCAAGGTCTCATATCTGATACCATGATCCATGCATGGCCACACATGAATCCCAATCGATGTCTCACTCCATGCTACAATTATCCATAGCCGAGGGTGTGCTATCTCAAATGGGGGACACACTCCTATCTAAACCTCCATCATAGGGGAGTACCAATACATATATAGAGGACATGTTCTCTATAATATTTCGGGTACTAACAAATATACCTATATAAAGATTATGTGGGATCAATTCCCATGTATGACTTTGGATTACTGACTTGGGAACCTCATAGATTAAAAAAATATGATCACCGCAATTAGATGAGTGTCATTTTAAGACATTTTCAACTAATATCACCTCATATGGTATCATTGAGGCATAAAAGAAGGAAACCATTTCAAACTACATGGAAAATTACTCAGGGTTGTTCACTTTCAAGAAAAAATCCATGTATCGAAGATGTATATCTGAAAGGTAAGAGGTTGATCAAAATGTAAATTATGTGTTTAGTGAGGTACAAAACATGTTACATTTCATAAGGACCTAGGAATGTTCCTCAATGGACATAGATCATCTGTCAATGTGATTCTATAGGGAATTTCCCTTAGGGGACATAGTGTGTCTCTTCAACTTGGATCTTGGGAATGTTCTCTCGATACACTACTCAGCTACTGAGGTAGTATCAAATGACATGTGGGACTAGAAATATGGTGGGTGATATTTATCTCAAGATGAAACCATATCTTCCCTAATAATATGAGTAACACGATGTGTGTTCTTCCAGATTACACAACGTGTAGTTGGGTTTATTTCAAATGGGAATTTTCATCTTCCTCTCTTCACACGCTCAACAAATCTACCTAACCCTCTACAATTAATTCCATTTGAGTCTACATAATATTCTGAAATCACAGGTAAAGGGCTTCAATCATCTATTTCAAACCTCTCATGCCTAGAAATTAGATCTGTTAAATCTTTCATGAAATATTTCATGCCTCCTGTCATCATTCAGGTTACCAAACATTGGGAAATTCATTTTTCTACTAATATAAATTGATTCGTCTATAAATTGTTGATCACTAAGACATTTTTACATTTTTTATGATTTTTGGGGTTGAATTATTCTTGAACTAGATAAAAATTTTTGAATCATTACCGCCATTAACTAATGATCAATAATGTGAATAAAAAATCTGATAGAGTTATAAAAATTATTTGAGATTATCATTGGTCAATGTGGTCTTGACCAATGATCATAAATGGTGAAACAATAAATAGTGTGAAGCATGAGTGCCACAAAAATTTCTAATTTGGTTAAAGAGAACTAATTAATTCTTTTATTCATGTGAAGAATAAAAGTAATATAATTATGTGGATATTGAATCAGTGATCAAAAATAAAAATCCCAAGGGGATGAAATCCCCTAAATAATGATCCCTACCTGTAAAATAGACTGATCACTAGCGAATAACAAATTATCTAGTTTTTATGATGTAGAATCCACTGCACACATCATTCATCTCACAAATACTCTTGATCAATCATTATTGATCAACATTCCAGAGTTCATTAATACCAATAGTGTCTCTCCTCCTTATCCTCTCAATATCCTATGCTTATATGGATAACACTAGATAATTTCCATAACATCTTTTTAGATAAGGAAAATCTAGGTCTTCTCATTTAGTACATAAAACATATTACTAAATTAATTTTTTTAATGCACTAACCCATTACCACCATCAACAGAATTTATTATGTTGATCATCCTTGTGTGGTATTTATGTTACATCCCATGTTTTTGAAAAACACAACATCACCAATTTTCTATCTGAGTTCTAGATTCAAAGGAAACCCATTTATGCTAAAAATGTTTGGGCATCATTTAATATTAATAGTAATTTTAATGTAGTAATTTCATGGCCATATGAATCCAATCAAAAAAAATTGACCTAGAGAAAAAAATTAAAGATATATGTATAAATGTTAAAAAGATTAATCTATGAAAATAGGACTTATTATTTTCTCCCCACCATTATAGATTTTAACTATGAAAGAAATAACCTAAAAAGATTGAGGCTACTGATCCTTTTTCTTTCTATCATGCTTCAAAACATCTTCAATAATTTCCCAGGATACCAATGTATTAAATCAAAAGGAATGGTCTACCCATGTAGGATCATCTCCTATGAATCATTGATCACTGTTTGGTAATCTTTGAAGGTACCACTATCCTCAATGTCTATCTCACCCATGTTGATAACATGGGATGGTTCATATAGATTCTTCTGATCTGTGACACATGAAAGATTTAATGAACCATGTCTGACCATGGGGTTATGGCTATGCTGTATGAAATGTCACCAACCCCCTTTGGATCTAGAATTGCTTGATAAAACATACAGATAACTTACCACCATGACCAAATCTATGAAATCCTCTTCATAAGGAATATATCAGGAAAACATGGTATCCCTTATTCAATTTCAATGGTTTATGATATTGATTTGAATAATATTTATGTTTAATATGAGCCATCCTAAGAAGATCATGGATCCCCTAAAACGTTTCTCTCATCATCTACACCAAATTGGGTTCAATAAGAGACGTATCAACAATATTAGTACATCACAATAGTGACATTCAGGGTCTCCCATTAAGTGACATTATTGGTTCCATGTTTATTGTAGATTGATAGTTGTTATTATATACATACTAAACTAATTTTAAGTGATCCTACATAATCATTCCATAGTATAACATGTAGGATCTTAGCATATCTTCCAAAACCCAGATTTTTTACACAGTTAGCATATTTATGGGGGTGATTTTTTATACTCAACCATAACTTGGTCCAAAAATTCTTCAATAAGCCTCTCCACAATTATGATGTGAAATGAAAATAACAAATTAAGATGATAATCTCTGGTATCCTATTAATCAAGAATATCTTTTAACTTTAGAAATGACACAAAATCTCAATAAAACTATTCCCCCATAAGGAATGAAAAAATGTCTACATGGTAAGACATTCCACAACCACCCTAATAGAATAGTGAACTTTTACAATTTATGGATTAACTATAACAATATCCATTAATAGTCCATGCCGGTACTATTCTTGAGTTATCTAGGGGTTCATAAAATCCTTTTAGAACATGATGTTCTTCCCTTACCTGCTAACTTGTGAGGCATTAAGAAACAATATTTTCAACACTCCTACTCATATAAAAAAAGTTTGAAGGGAATGTTTAATGAATCATGAATAATGTTGAATGATTATGAATTCAACATATAAGGGATTCATGATTTATGGTAGAATTTAGGATTGTGAAATGCTTAAAAGTATAAAGGCTCTTTTGATGATGGGATTAAATTATAAGACTTTTTATAGTATGTGTAACCATAATGTTTGATATATGAAAATTTTATTCAAGGAATAATTATCTTCTCCTTCGTGTAAATACTTATAAAGAACCATTTGTGTTTATATGATCCTTGAATTAGAGGCAATTACCGTTTAATACATTTTGGGATGCAAAATGAAAGTTATTAGATATCCTTCATAGTTAAATTATGTTATGGTTATTTTTGATGAATTTATCTCTTTCTGAGGAATGATATAAAATTATATAGTTTTTTAAAAGGGACAACATGCATACCGTGTAACAAACTGTTGTGTCGGACGAAGCTGCAGGAATCGAACCCAAAACCAAATTGCGACTGGTATATATCACCTACCAATAGACTACGTGAAGTCCATGGTTAGTATGACTATTTCTTTTTAGTTAGATGATCTTATGAATCAAGAATATGTTGATTTTGAGTTATCTATAGAAAATATTAACCTATCATGGAGGATATGTGAATAGATTAATTACTTTTTAGTATGAGACTTTAAGAGTATCTAATGTTATTTGGAGATAAATGTTAAGATTTTACTTGGAAGACTATGTGATTAAATCCTTTATAGATTTTGGTTTCAATCATAGTTTGGATTACATTGAATAATTTTAAGGATAACTGTGTATTTAATGGTCTGCCTTAAACCTTGGGTTCCTTTTGTTGAATTTTAGAGATTAAGAGTAGTATTTCTTTTTATAAAGGATTATCCTTTTGGTGATTATCTAATCATGTACTAATAATTTTGGTTTTAGTTGATGTCTAAATACCAGGGAAATAGATAGTTCTCCTTTTGTGGATTATGTGATTCTCTAGAATATGATTTTGTGCTTTTGATGTGACCAAGTCTTTTTGAATTCTCATCGTTTATAGAAATGTTTAGGTTAGGTAGAAACATATTAAAAGATTAAACTCTACGTGAAGGTAAGTATATTTCCTTATGTTTTTATTCTATTTAGAAGATTAATTCCTCCAAATTATTAAAAGGAACTTAAAACAAAAACGTTGTTGGTTTACGTTTTCTATTGGGTAATCAAAGACCGTTTACACACATTATAAGTTTGTGATTTTTTGGTGGTTAACATTCTCCTAATCAATGTTTACTATCACTCTCTTTTAGAACTTGACCCTTTTTTTCTCCTCTATATCCATGTTTTCGTGGAATCTTAGTATTGGTTAACTCGGGTGACCATTGCACCAATATTTCATTCTTTTAAAGTGATAGTTTTACAAACTCATTTTCTGATATGGGACATTTAATAAAGTTTTCGGGCCCAAATTTTAAAATTGTGAGGATGCAATTCCCAAAAGGGGAAATGATGTAACATCCCTGGTAAATAGAGATTATGACTTTTTCATATTTATTAATTTTTTAATTAAATATTAATTTTACTTTAAAAGGGTTTCTATGTTTGAAAGTGTACCCGATACGCAACACCAAGTTTCTTTGAAATCTTACGTTGCGTAATAATAATATATTATTATTTTAAACAATAGTTAACTCCTAGAATTTGCATTGGCGGTAATGAATTAAACTAACTACAATATGATTATACATGTTTGTTAAATTTATTTACATTTATCCAATAAAAATTAAGGGCTCAAAATGTGAATGAATATAATTTTAAGAATAATTTACATTAAAAGGCTGATTTATTCAATTTTAATGGGGAACCCTTTTTAAATATAGTTTTGTTAACTTTAATACATTCTATTTTACCAAATAAAATCGTTATTTAGAATGGGGACATCAAAATTTACTTTGGGTAAATTTTTGGAATTTTTCTGATAAAGTACATTTTTTTATGAATAGTGAAAAATACTGTATTTTAATTCAAAAGTTCCTTTTAATCTAACTTATTTAAATGGTTAGATTATCCTTTTAATTGTTTTTAAATTGAAATTAAAATATATTTTTACCATTTAATTCAATGTTGGTCATTGAAATTAATTTCACTTCGAAAATGGACATAAACAAGTAT
The DNA here is from genome assembly GCA_963277665.1 of Viscum album. Classification (NCBI taxonomy): domain Eukaryota; kingdom Viridiplantae; phylum Streptophyta; class Magnoliopsida; order Santalales; family Viscaceae; genus Viscum; species Viscum album. Next base: position 476,943,421 of record OY728157.1, read on the forward strand.
CAATCTTTTGATAGTTATTGTTTCTTAAAAGCATGCTATTTATTTGGATAACAGGAAATAATTTTAAAATTAATTAATTCCACTACTATGTTTTGAATTTGGAAATATAGAAATCATTTCTTAATTCGTAATATCAAATATAGAATAGGCTCTATTTTTGGTATTTTTCTGGAAAACATCAATTTTTGATTAATAGTGAAACCACTTAGTGGTAGTTAAAAGAACTATTTTTTTCATTTAAATTAAAATTTACCACTTCTGTGAATTTAATTTCCAAAATCCGACATACATTTTTGTCATCAAGAAGTAAAATTTGGTTCATTATGATGAAAATATTTTTTGGTGAATAGTAACTTTTGACTTTTATTTACCGCGGTTATAGGTAAATTGGGAAATTCAAGGTTAAAAAAATATTATAATATTTAAAAATTACTTTAACACTTGTCTTGACCTTATTGGATGAGTAGTGGCCGACCATGGGCATCCTTGGGTCGATTTTGGGTCCCCATTGAGCCACTTGGTAGTGATAATGACAATTTGGATTAATTAATTTAAAGTAAAGTCAAATTTGACATTAACAAAAATATTTTAGTAATTAATTTTTATAAGGGGTTAGTAAATTATCTTTTCAACAATAAATATTAATTGGAAGGATAAATATATATCCTACATCATTGTATATTTTTATAATTTTTAGATATCAAATAAATTAAATTATTTATGAAACAATAATGATGCAGTATTTATCACATTAATAAATGATTTAAATAAATAAGATTATAATGATTAAAATATTATCCTAAACATGTCCAATTCTGATTGGATGATTTTATTCCGACCATGAGTGATTTTATATTCATATTTAATTATTTTTTGACCTTTTTAAACCGAAGATATGTTTATAATAAAATTATATTTTCACACATTCCAATAGAGCCCCTCTTCCCCCTTATAAATGGAGACCACTTCTAACCAATTTCTTACACCTCTCAAGGCATTTGGCTCATAAAAACTCTTCCTAATTAATCTCCCTATATCCCTCTCCTCCCCTTAGAATCCCTACCTTAGGCAGAAGGCACATCATGAAGTCCTTTGTTTCAAACCAAAGGGAGTTACCAAAATTAAAGGTAACAGTTTCTCTTAAATTGTTTTCATTTATTTTACTTCTCCAACCCCAAAAATCTTTTTATTACTTTATTTTTTAACAAAACTAGTATCCTCATTATGGTATTTTGTTCTTTTGGGAAGGATTTTAACTACAAATAGACACACCTCCATCTAATGGGTGAAGAACATAATGATTCTATGGATGGAAAACTAAAACCTCACGAAACGATGATTGTTCATTATCTCCTACCGCATCTCATGGTGGCCATTATGATGGAACTATATTTATATATGATATATATTATGTTTATATTTTATTTATTCTTCTGTATCATCCATTTATATCAAGCCTTTATGGTTTCCATAGTGGATAAATACGATAATCTCATTTGAGGAAGTGCGGACTACCGCCACCTCAAATTGATGTGACTCATTAATGCCTTATGTGGGATGTATAAAGGATGGATTTAATGATATTATATATGATATTATACTGTAATTATATTATACCTATGTATAATTATGTTTTAATTCCTTTAAAATAAGAAATATAAATAAAAGTAGCGTTCATGCGTACGTATGGCTTACCGTCTCCATGAACGGTCAATTTCATTTCTTACCTACAAATGTTATGTACTATTAAAAATACACATATATACTGGATATATATGATATATATGATATCCAAATCATGAATATAATTCTTCATATAATGAACCATTGACCACATCAACAACATGTGATTATAAGAAGTACATTTTTGACTCAAGTACCAAATATCGACAAAATGGATGTTATTAACTTAAATGATTACATAATGTTTATAACATGGTAATAAGTGGTATAAATGAAATAATAAACTTTAAAAAGGTTCTCAAGCAAGTATAAATTAACTTTAGTGTATTATTCATGGGATTAGGGAACGATCGAGTCAAGTCGGACACGAAGTAGGGGATTTTCTTATCTCACTTTCAATTCCGCGAGATTTCCATTATTCGCCACTAATTTATTGAATGTGGTGTATTGTGTAATTCCATTTGAGATATATATATATATATATATATATATATATATATTATCATGATTCTCATAATATTCATGGTATTCTGTGATTACTTTGTTTGTTATTAACTTTTGGTCATATGACTCAGTTTATTACAATGTGGTAAAGGGTTTCATCTCACTTTTTATTGTTGTGAGATTCATGCAATATTTTTCACTATTTCTTTTTGTGTTGTGTATGTACTACCCATGATTCTAATATTTATGTAATATACCTTCAATTATGAGTATTTACATCTTCATTGTATGATCCTTAATTAATGTGGCATATGTTTTGTAAATTACCAAATCAGTAAGGGAACCATTCACCTTCCTCTTTATAAAAGACTTCTTTTTGTTATGTAATATAATTTACATATTATTATGTTGGGATTTGTTCCTATATATCCTTATTGATGTCAAATTTATATCCAAGTGATGATATTCCCTTTTTTATCTCATCAAATCATTTTTTTTAATTTTAAAGTGATGCCGATAGGATGTCAAATTTTTACAATTGAACTTCTTAACCCAATTGCAATTATTTGGGTTCAACTTGTACTTATTGAATATGTCATCCTATGAATATGTGTGAACGAAATATAACTATTTTACACTTAATATCCACTTTGATTTGGTGTATTTATATTTTTCACACATAATTATTTGATTGATTTATCCTAAATTTAAGGATTCCATCTTTATAATGGATTTCATCTCAATTTACTTTTACCCTGAGACTTCATTGGGGTTATGCACCAATTCACTCTTATATGGTGGATATACTGTACATAGAAATATTATATCATGAATCCATTTATTCTCATGATATTATAAAGTTCTGATTAAATGTTATTCGTCACTTATTTTTATTCAAGCATCACACTTTTTGTTAAAAAACTCTTTAACAAAAATATCATTTTAAATATTTTAAAGATTTATTCTTCTAAATATTTCTCATTAATGTACATGTTTTCAAAATGGTTTTTAGGATTTATTCATATGGACATTAATGTTTTCAAATGTTAATTCTTTTAAAATCTTTAAATTGGTATGGGACAGTTGGATTCAAAAATCACTTTTTAAATGGTTTTGAAAATGAATTGACAAAGCATTGTTTATTTAAATACATTGATTTGATATATTGGAATGTGGAAATGTTATATTTCCATTATACTTTTGTTATGTGTTATTATTATGTTATGGTTATTGGGAATTATTTATATATATGAGTTGTTTTGTGATAAACTTAGGGAAGGTGAGTCCGAGACATCTCTCCAATGCATTGGGTAACGTGACAGAGGTAAACATGAATGTTTCTCCTATAAGATTTAGGGAATATACTTTGATGGGTATTCCAAAGTAACTCCCTATGTAGCTGTTATAGCTACAATGTAAATATGATTTGGATACCACAAGTTACCTTTATGTTTTATGATTTCTATGTGACTTTCATAAATATTATGATTTCAGGAGGTATGTAAAAGATTTCATGATTTGTATGTATTTATGAACAAATGTTTTCATTCACTGTTTTATAATACTTACTGAGTTTTTTATGGTCATCCCATGTTTTGAAATGTTTTCATATGACTTAAAGATGAATAGGGTCAAGGATGGGATAAAGGATAAGTCAAGATGCCTAAAACATGGAACTAGACATGAATATTTTTTTCAAGAGTTTTTATTTTATGAAGAAAATGGAAATTCTGTATAAGTGTCTATATTGTAATCTTTTGAGATGTAACAATTATGTCCTAATTCTCTAAAAATATAAACCTGAAAAGATCCTCAATGTGAATTATTCATTTAATTCAACATTTTATAATGTTATATGGTTTGGTCCTTACACAACCATTGTATGATGTGAAAAAACCAAAAAAAACATAAGACATGACAAAAACCACTATTAGAACCATTCACACCGCAAAATGACCTCCATACATGATTCACTCCCCTTTAATAATTTAGTAAAACATTAAAGCAATTTATAAAACCATTTTAACAGATACCCCAAAGCTTCTATATTGTTAAACACCCCAAATCCCTCTTGAAATACCTAACATGCACCAAAACCATTTCAAAAACAACAAAAACCACTTTGACATAAATATGGCCAAATGGGTTTTTACAACATGAATTTAACTCAAAGAGTCCAAGTACCTTTTTATGACATGTTCAAACACCCAATGAATATGAAAGTTCCAAAAGGTCCCCTAATTTTTGAACACAGACACACCCCTAAAAATTCATAACTTCCAAAAACCCCTTAACATTTCAAACACACACTATGTCATTTACATAAAAATAAATCAAGTCATTAAACTGAAGATGCCTTTATAAAACTAGCCAAAAAAAGTATAAATTATTTTTATATGAATCCCCAACATTTTACGAGAAATACTATCAAAAATAAAATAGTTTATTAAAAAATTTATAAATAGATCAAACAAATTACACTAGCCAAAAAATACTACAACAAACTATTAAGAAAACTAACTTGAAAAAACTATATCATATTAACTAATTAATTTGAAAAGGTGTGAATCAAGTAAAATAATTAATTACAAACAAGCAACTACTTTATGTAATTATTCGAAAAGGAAAATGCGGATTTACCTACCATAAACCCAGTGCGGATGGAGAAAAGCATCGATGAAAAAAGGAACAATGCTCTACAAACAACTCATACAACCTTGAAAATAAGAAAAAATGTTTGAAACAACCTCGAGATGTTAGGGATTAACTAATTGAAAGAAAACCCCTAAAAATTAAGAAATAAAAATCATCAGAGATACAGGAGAGGTAGTTGGAAGCTTCTACTGGTGCGGAGGGTGAGTGCAAAGGAGGCGCTCCAACTACCGGAGTGGAGGGAGAGGCTGGGGGTTGTGAGGCTGGTGTGGTGAGGCCGACGGGGTTTGGATCAAGTAGGGAAGAGGGTAGTCGGCCCTAGCACAGAAGTGTAGAGGCTGGGATCCAGAGGGGCGATGTAGAGACCTGCAAGGGTGATAGGTGCATCACCACTGGATGGATAAGGCAATGACAGCTAGAATGAAAGTGATACCCTAGGGGTGACATAGGAAAGTCGCACATCGGGATCAGGGGTGCTAGGGTTTTCCCTTATTATGTTTCCATTTTATTACATTAATAATAATAAAATAATAATAATAAAATAAATATACTAAAATAATAATAATAAAATATGAATAATAATAATATATAATGAATAAAAATATTAATAATACTAATAATGATAAAACTGGAAATAATAATAACAATAATTACAATAATAGAGATAATAATAGTAAAAATTATAATAATAAAAAATAAAATTAATAAAATTAATAATAATAAAAAGTAAAAATAATAAAATAATAATAATAATATTATTATTAATATTAATAATAACAATATAAATAATAATAATAATATGATCAATAATAATAATACATGTAGTAATAATAATAATTATAATAATAATGATAATAATAATAAAATTAATTAGCAATTGCCAAACTCTTGGGCCGGCTGCGCGGCTACCACCAACTACACAGAGACCACACATAGATCTTAAACCCATTAAATATATTAAATGACAAAAATTTTAATTCGAAAGCCATCCCAGACCTTTACGCGAGAACCCGAAGCCAAGAATTAATAAAATAAAAATTAATTCAAAAAGTCGGGTGTGACATTTTAAATTACTATATAATATAAATAATTATTATATAAAATAAAAAAATCCATTTTACAAAATTTAATTCATATAATTTTTATAATTTAATTTAAAATTAAACTACCATATGGGATGAAAAACTAGTCTTCCAAGAAACGTATTTTTTAAGCGTTAAATGATTTTATATTTATTATATGACAAGTATTAATAGTAATATGGATTTAAATTTATAAATATATATATATTATATAAATTTAATTTAAATCATTCATAATTATATTTTATTTTAATTAATTAATATGATGAATCATTAGGCACTTTAAAACTGTTTTATTAGAATAAATATAATTCAATAATATTTATATTACTTGAAATAAACTTCAAATAATTATTGGACTTTTAATTTAATTAATTATCTGAAAATAAATTATAGTTTTACGAAAACCAATATTTTCACTATTCACTAAAAAATCAATATTTTTCTGAAAAATCTCAGAATTTCATCCAATGATATCATTGATATAATGAATCCAAAATTCATTTTATTATATAAATTATTTTTTAATTATCTAAAAATTAATAATATATTATCACAAAATAAATAAGAAATAAAATGACACTATTAAAACATTGAGTGACTATTTATTAAGAATTTAAAATTACATTTAAATAGCTTAGGACATATATATATATATCATAAGATAGTTAATAATTTTACTAACTATTAATTTATCAATAATGTTATAATATTCACGTATTTCATGGGTCATTTAAGAATGGTGTTTCCTTTCGAATATATAATCTAACATAACGTTTTTCTTTTAAAATATGTGGGTATTACATTCTCCCAGCCCATTTAACAATTTTTTTCATCTTTATTTGAACATGAAATTGGTATAAAAGGGTTTTACATTTAATAATACCCTTGTATAATTCCCACACTCTAAAAAGGTTTAATAAACCATCCTCTTGATAAGAGAGAGATAAGGAGGTACGAATGTCATATGGAATAATTCTTATATAGGTTTATAGGAAATAAAACATTAGTGAGAAATTAAAATATTGATATTTAAAAAAGTGTATTACCCAAATAATTATGGATAATTATGGATATCATTGATCAAAATAAAAAGAATGATCATGATAATGTAAAAAACTAGAAAACCATTAACTAAAGAGGTGTGAAAATGAACACTTCCTAAATAGAAATAAAGGTAATCAGATAAAATTTTCATTTTCATTATATTCTTCCAATAATAAATTTTTTATTATAATATAAAATAATTACATGTGAACAATATACTTACTATAACAGTATAATTTCATCATTTCATAAATTTACATCATAATCACAATTTTACATCAAACGATGAGTATTCAAGATGATTTTTTTTATAATTCAGTAAAATACACTTATAATGGGTTAAATAATTCAAAAAATATATTTCAAGCTAGTCCCCCTATCAATGTACATTAACCCAATGAAAATGGGTAGTATAACATAAGATAACTCACAAAATGAAAAAACCTCATATAATTAAATATAACCTTAATCCCTAATTCTTCAACACCAAAATTAATCTTAGATCATTTATACATATCATTAAAATTATCTAAAATATTTCCAATATAGATTACAAAATAAAAAATGAAAATGGTTTAAACACATATAAATTTAATATTTATTTACAATTTTTCTCTAAATAATACCAATAATATAGAAATTTCAATTTCCAAAAATATATATGCCTTATTCATATAATATCCAAGATATACTAATCATTTCTCTAAATAAAATTCATCCGCACAAAGACAAAGTAAAATCATATATCATTCTAGAATAAAACTCAACCATTATTCCTCAAATAAAATCCTATAATACCTAGGTTTCCTAAATCATATATGTTACTAAAAATTGAGATCATCTTCCCAAATAACATTAATAACCTATTCACCAAATCAATTTCCATTCCGATGGTTATTCACATGATAAAATATATTCCAAGAAAATAAATTTAATAATTTTATTCCAAACCATTTGAGTGAAGAAAAATGATGTTATCCTAACCAGGACATCACATAGTCTAGAGGTAGGTATTATACCCTTTCTACTATTAATTTTTTGGTTAAGGCCTCATGGCTTTGTTACACGTCACATTTTTTCTTTTTCATAAAATTCAAAAAATATAATTCCAACAATATTCATAGAAATATGATGAAATTCCTAAATAAAATTAATCATAAAATATCTTATAAACCCTAATGGTTATCAGTAACATTAGAAATTTCTCCATAAAATGAACTGGGAATTATTACTCATATAATATTTCCACATCCCAAATATTGGGTAAGATATACCTTAAACATCTATAAAAACTCAACAAATTTCTCATAATGAACTCCCACCAAATAAATTATCAGAGGGATATTAAGGAATTTAAATTTATGATCATTATTAAATCTATAACAATATCATAACTATTAAATAACGATATTTAGGAACCTTCATCACTAGATTCTCTTTATAATCCATTATCCATGCATTTAGAACATATTCTTAATACTTCATTCCTATAAAAAAATTTAAATCATCTCCTAATATTAAAATTATTCAAAACATAAGATATTATATACACAACACCTTTTATAATTCATATATAATTTTCTCATCTTCAACTATATTGGTATTAGGAATACCTAGACAATTGTTTGTGTAGTCTTTTTATCTCTTTCTTCTGTTTTCCCCATGGGGACTTAATTTCTATAATTCCAATACTCCCCAAATTTAAAAAATTCAATTGATACCTGGGGAGGCTTTTTATTCCTCTTCTTTTCATTAATCAAATGATTCACCCTTCAATGATATATTATTTCTTTATTACCTCTGTTATCATTTACAATACATCATTATGTTTTCTAAATATATTTTCATGGCTACTTCATCTAACATTATTAACTCCCATATCATCTAATATTTTTAATTTTATCATTATCAAATAAAATTATATGGATATTCTTTTCTTTATTATTTGGTGTGTTAGGAAACAAACCAAGGTTTATATTTTTAATCGTAAATGATGAAATCAGGTTGAAAATAACAATATTTTTTTATTACAACTTCTATTATATTTGGTTTCTCATTCAGACAACCAATTTTTTTCTTCACATCTATTATTAATTTGGTTCACATTGGATCTAACAATTTACTAAAACATAAAAATGATATATTATATATATCAAATTAACCATAATATATCATATTATGAGGAGGATAAATATTATTATATTCTTAACCATGGAATCCCCTTTTTAAATAATTCTAAATATTCAAAAGAAATGTAATTTTGCTTATCATACTAACCTTTAGGGTTATAGATGTTTCCCAATACATGCTCAAATAAAAAAATAATGATATTTTTTTTGTAGATCCTCCACTAATACCAACTATAAGAACCCATATATAATCATTAAATAATCTTGAGTTTTGAGTCAAGAATTCTTTATCATATATTTGAGGATATTTTCAAGTTTATAGTTTTAAAAAATTATTTCATAACTCCTAGATAACAATCCAACATATTTAGAAAAGAGAATACTTCTAATAAGTATGATTTTATCATAATATAATACTTTAAAAATAAACCATGATTTGTTGTCATGAAAAATATTTATGACATTTGAGTTTACTTGTTTTTTTCCTTCACCCATAAATAAAATGTATGAAAAACATATAAAAAACAATGTTTGAGAAAAAAACTCATTAAGGGATTTAAAAATATAAAATCCATGATTCTAGTGAAAAACATAAAAACCCATGAATCACCTTTTCTAAAAAACATACATTTTATCCAAAATAATGAGTCATCATTTTTAAAGATCATTTTTCTTACGCAATAAAAAAATTCCTTCATAAATATTGAATAAAAAACCTAGAAAAAGAAATGTATCTTCTTGGGATATCATCTTCAAGGAATCCTTTCAAACCCTTATAAAACTATAAATACATGAAAACCAATGTGGCGGACATAAAATTACATTATCTGAAGAACATCATCATTAACTAATGAATTATATCACTATCTCGGTTCACCCATTGTAAAATATATATTAAGGTCACTTGGGAGATTTAATAGGACTCTATCCATAATATAATCAATTGACAAGGACTGTAACATGAATAAGAAAATTCTAGATTCAAACTTTTTTTCATAAACCCTTGAAAGAATCTCTTAAATTAATTTGAAAAAAAAGTTCAAATATCCAATTACACTTTTGTTTTAAAACCCATTTTCATCCCCAAAATACCAAAAAGGGAAAAATGATATTCCATTGAATAAAATAAAACATATTTTAAAGGAATAACAACATAAAATAGTGTTTTGTTGGTGGAAAAAGACATTTTCAACATATTCGTTAAAATTTATCATTCCTTTTATATTTTTTAATAAATGTTAAACATTTCATAAAATATAATTTTTAAAACCATTTAAAAAAATTAAAAATATCTAAAATATTTAGTTTTCAATTATTATATTTAAAAATATAAAAAAATAATATAATTTTTAAAATATTGATATTGAGTAAAAATATTTGAAAAATAAATCATTAAAAGTATTTTTTTTAAAAAATTGATCCTTATGCAAAATTTAAAAAAGATTCATTTTTATATAAACATTATAATGAAATAAAAATAGGTTTAAAAATAAAATTCATCATCCATTTAATAATTAATCATAAATTCATTTAATATTTATAAAATCATGGATATGTAAGAGTAATATTAAAAAACAAGTCATGAATAAAGTCTAAAATGACGTTTTATGTTGAAGTGTCCCTTACCATGAATCTAAATTGTCTTATATGTTGTTTTTATTCCTCAATAATAAAATTATTCCAATTTTTTACATTATTATGAAATATTTTTATTTTTTTATTCCTTAAGTTTTGTATCATACCACTCTATCAATATTAGTTAATAATTTATGATCACATCACAACTTTTGATGGTATTTATCTTATATTCCAAAAATGACATCGGTAGGTGGACATAGGTAAATATAAATATTAAAAAACAACTTAATAATAATAATTTTCATATATTAATCATATTTATAGGTAAATTATACTTTTAAAACCAAAATTTAAATATTATTATGAAAAATAAACCACGTTTCAATTATGGAGATGCCAGGTTGAATGTGCACATTCATTTTTAACCAATAATTATAGAAATATGGTCATTAATATTTTTCCCTTAAATAATGATATTAATATCATAAATATAAATATATTTCATTAAATAAATTTATTTATTTCATTCATGAGATGTGGTAATTAAAAACTGACCGCATTGCTTCATGGAGGTGGTAGTCCACACTTATTAGTGAATAAAATTATCATTATTTAGTGAGTAGAAAGGAAAGAAATTAAATGATATATAATTTTTTTATAATGATTAATATTTTTCAATTATAAAAAATTAAAAATAAATTCCATCATTATACATATATTTGATAGGGGTGATGATAAATTAATTTCATATGTTTATGAGGCGATAGTCTGTCGTACTCAGGTATAATGGTTTTATTTATCATTTGATTGAATGGAATATGGATTTAGGATATAATATTAAAATAATAAAATATCAGTATTTGGAATATAATTTTTTTATATCACTATGTTTGAATAATACTTTAATGTGGTGGAAGAAGAAACAAAACAAAAATTCTTGGTTGAGAATTATACCACATCTTTAGAAACCATCTATTGGATTATACCTAAAGCCTTCGTAGATCAGATTTATGATAAAAAATGACTCTATTTTGTTGGTATAGATGTTAAGATTTTATTTTTATAGGTATTGTATGATATAATTTTTTTGATGTTGTAAAAGGAATATTATAGACTGTGTACTTTTATAAGTTGGGTAGAGTAAACTATTGGATTTATTTAATGTAAGAAAGTTATACTCATGTTTTTCAAATGAAAAAGGAAAAAAATAACATTATAAACGATATATATGAGATAATTGGGAAATGTTTCTAAAAAATATATTTGAATAAATTTTTAGGACATTTTATACATTATTTTTAATTTAAACCCTTCAATAAGCTTATTTTTTCCTTAACTACAACAGAAGATTTATACTCATTGTAAAATTCATTATAAAAAAAATTTAAATTATTATATAATATAAATTATTATAATTAAAAATATTAAATAAATTTAACTAAATTAGGTTAAATAAATTCTATGAATATAATATTATATTAAACCCATAGATGCGATGAAAAATCAGATTTTAAAGAAACATATTATTCAAGCATAAAATAATTTTATTTTAACTATGTGAGAAGTTATCATAGTTATATGAATTATAAATAGAATTTATTATTATATAATATATAAATTTAAATTAAATCTATAATAATTATGGTTAACTTAAATTAATTAAAATGGATAAATATTATGCACATTAAAACAGTTCTAAAAAATGTGTTTTAAGCACATAAATAAACGTATACTAAAATCCATTACAAGGATCATTCAAATAAAAATAATTGGATTTAATATAAGTAAATAATAATAAGTATTTAATTAAATAAAAAACAGACATTAATTTTACATTGAAATTATATAATTTATTGAAAAGAGAAAATAATTTTAAAAAATTAATATTATTCACTATTCATTGAAACATCAACATTTTCTAAAAACATTAAAAATTAAACCCTATGTTAATATTTATACTCTCATTTCAATAGTAAGTTTTATTTCTTCATATATGTTTTCTCAAATTTCTTAAAATTAATTATAATATTTTCTCATAACAAGAAATAAAAATCATATTTGAAGGAAATATATTTTTGATTAATATAATTTCATTAATAAAAATTGAGGGATTATTAATAAGAATATATTAGTAAAAGTTATTGGGTAGAATATTTATATATATTAAAAAATTTACTCTTATTCATACCCACTAATTTAATGGCAATGTTCTAATAGTCACATATTTCATGGTTCATTTAAGATAGGTGTTACATGTTGAATATGATATCATGAATAATGTTATTATTATAAAATATTGGGTAGTTACCTTCTCACACGACCATAAATATATTACATCATATGAATTTGAACTTGAACATGGTAAAAAAGTGTTAAAATGTTTAAATAACCATGTTTAAATTCCATATAATAAAAATAGTAAATAAAAATACATCTTTATATGAGAGAGAGAGATAGAAGTATGAAGGTCATCAGAAATTATACATAACTAGGTTTCCAAATAGGAAAAATTTAGTGATATGAAAAAATTTATACTTGGATAAATGATTAATTACAGTATAATTGGGGGTGAAAAAGTTAATTTATAAATTGGAAATAAATTATCATGAGAATTTAATAACCACAAATACATAAACCATTGAGTTTTTAAAATACCATCATCCCTTCTAAAATGAAGGGAATATGATAAAAGTTTTATTTTCACGATCCTTTTCATAGAGTTAACAAATTTCTTACCTTCTAAAATAATTACATATTTTGAATATACTTACTTTTCAAGTAAAATTTCATTTTTTATCAATTTCCACAGAAATATCATATTTTTCTCAAAAATATGTGTATTAAAGATGATTTTTTTATTCATAAATCACTATAATAAACATCTATTATGTCATGTAATTCAATTAAATAATAACAATCAATTTCGAATATCAGTAGACATTAACCAAGACCAAAAAAATTAACATAAGTTAAGATAATACTAGAAATTAATAAAACTATATTTGATGATATAATACTTTAATCCCCAATGCCTCAACAAAATTCATTTATCTTATATCATTTGATAAAAAAATATTCTTAAAAATCATAAAAATTATTCACAACTAATATTAAAACTAAAAAATCATAACGATTTAAAAACATATTTAAACAAGACCGATTAATCATTTATCTCTATATAAAACCAATCACATTTAGAGTCTCATTCTAAAAAGATTATATTCCCTAATCATAATGTATCATATAAAAAATAATCACTTCCATTAGTAACATGAATATCCACAAAGCCAGAGAAACATCTTATATGATTCGAAAAGATAATTAAACCTTTATTCCTAAAATAAAATATCATAATGTTCAATTTACCATAATCATATATGGTTTTTAAAATAATGAACAATTTCTAAAAATTTTATATCTCAAAATAAATTTACAATCCCACAGTTATCTATATTATTAAAAATATATTCCTAAAAATCAACATAATCATTAACAGTCAAAATGTTTTAATGAAAGAATGATGTTATATTGAACAAGAATTCACATTGTCTAGTGGTAGGTGTTGCACCCTTTTCATCCATCAGCTCTCAACTCAAACCCCACAACAATTCATGATGTGATAGGTTGTACTTTTTATAAAATTGAACTATTATAATTCATTTAACATTCCGTGAAATATGATTACTATTCAAAAATATAATATTAATCATCAAATATCATATAAATCATAATGGTTATAAATACCTTTAAACATATGTCCCCAAAATGAAGATAGAATTATCCCTCAACTAACATTTTCTCATGTCTAATATAAAGTTTATATATACCTTCAATATATAGGAAAACTCAATAAATGTCTAGAAAAGTACTACCATCACATAAAAAATAAAAATATTATTTATAAGTTTGATTATATTATTATACTTTTATTTGTGACTAAATCATAAATCTTTATTCCCTATATGTAGACACATTTATCCCTCAACTCTCTTCATAATCCATTAACCATGTTTTTCCACAATATTTTTGAATAATTACTTCCTAAAAAAGATGAATCATTTCCTAAGATTAAAAAAATTTATAAAATAATCCATTATATAATATGTAAATTTAATATTTCATATTTAGTATCCTTTTCATAAAAAATAATTTTATTAGGAATTTCTATTCATTTATCTACACATTTATGAGGAATATGTTTTTGAGATTTCCTCATAGTACATCAATTTTAATGATGTCCATACACCACATATTTAAAATATTCATTTGATACTTTGGGGAGATTTTTCCCTTTTAATTGTATTAACTAAATGCTTCCATTTTTCCTTGTAATTTTATTTCTATATTTTCTCTATTACCACAAAAAACACATCTTCGTGTTTTCTTAATAATGTTTCTTAAGTTTTTCTTCCAATATTATTAAGACATATGTCATTTAATACTCTTACCTTTATTATTATCAAATTAAATTATATGGAACCTAATTGAAATCGTATTTAGTGCATTAGAAAACACAATATGGTTTATGTTATTAATCATAACTCATGATAGATGGTTAATATTACCCACAAGGGATTTCAATACAACTCTAATTTCATTCAATGGACTACTCAAATAACCACATAATATTCCTTAAAATCCACTATTAAATTTCCTTCCAGCTCTGTCTAATCTCTTAATAAATAAAAAATGGTTACATTGAGAATATTAAATAAGCCATAATAAACCATCTTTTGCAGGGGATAAATAATAATATATCCTTAACCATTTCACCCCATATTCAAATCTTCTTATTTATGAAATACAACTGTAATTTTACATATCACACTGACATTTATAGTTATATATGATATTTATATTATTCATAAATAACATGATAACATCTAAAATTATTTAAAACATCCTCTAGTACTAAAATAATTTATTGGGTTTAAATAGTACATAATATTGAATTTTAACTTAGGAATTCATTATTCAATGTTGAATGATATTTTTGAGTTTGGAGTTTTATATAATTACTTCATAACTCATAGGTAACAATCCCATATATTACAACAAATCAATAACAATTTTTTCTACAATATCATAATTTAAAAATAAAACTTGTATTCTTTTAATGACTAATCATCACAACTAATTACTTTATTTATTTATTTCTTTATAAATCCTTAAACCCCATGGAAATCGTGTGACAAATATGGTATGAGAAAAAAATCACAGGAATGGATGTGAAATAAATAAATTAATTACTCTAGTGAAAAATGTAAATCTCAAGAAAACATATTTATTTAATAAATATATTTTTACCTAAAAATATATTCAAATTTTATAAAAAAATTATTTCATTAATCATAACTTTTAGATACAAACAAAATTATATGAAAAATTAATTGAAACCATATAATATTATATCTCTACCTTGGAAAATAATTTTCATATAACCCATAAAATTTGGAATAACCAAATGGCCATCTTCTAGTATAATTCTCTTAAGAGCACAATAATTACCAAATTTCATAGGTAAATATTTTGGCCCAACTGTTGTATGAGATATATTAGGAAGACCAATTAGCTATAATGGTGAGAAAATCCTTGTATAAACCATGTATATGGACCCTAACAAAAATTAAAAAATTTAAAGTCAACAGTTTTCATCATATATCTATTTAAAAAATATTTTAAACACATATAAATAATTATTTTGTATATTGAAATAATTATTTATATTAGAGACTAAATTTAAAAAAAACAATTATCCATAAAAGGGGAAATATGTTTTTCTTTTAAAAAAATTCTTCTAAAGGAAGTTACAAATTCAAATAAAAGTTACGGTGGTGGAAAAATTCATCATCTTCAAATACATAAAAATAAAAAAATTCTTTTTGAATTTTCTATAAAGAGTTAAAAATCATGTAAATGAATTATTTTCTTAAAAACTTTTAAATAAATTTAATTATGACATAAAATTTCCTTTATAAAAAATTTATGTCCATATAAAAACATCAATAATATAATATTAACAATATGGACATTGAGAAAAAATAGTTGAAAAATTAATCATTAAAGACATATTTTTAAATATAACGTCCCTTAACTAAAACCTAGAAAAGAGTATTTTTTATAAAAAAAGTGAAAATAAAGTGATATATTGTAGAAAATTACCTTTACCATAAATTGAATAAAAATATGAGAATTTTCAATAAAATAGGTATAGAAGGGAAATATTTTGAATTTAAATTTTTTAAAAATTTAAAACTAGGATTTAGGTTAATGTGTCTCTTACATAGATTCCAAATCATCTCACACCGTCTTTGTATTCCTAAATATTAAATGATGTTAATAATCTAATTTATTTAGAGGGTTTTTTTCATTTTTATTATTCATTTTATTTTACCTCTTTCCATTGAAAACACAATTAGTAAATAATTTAAGATCCCTTTGGATTTTGTGATTGTAATCGACTTATATATCAAAAATGACCCTTGTATATAGAATATGTTAAAATTTATTATTATTATATCTTCTAAAATATAATAATCATGAAATATTAATCATATTTATATATAAATTATTATTTTAAAACTAATAATTAAATATTATTATGAAAAATGAACCACATCATAATCATGAAAATTGTAAGTCCTACATATGCATGGGTAACATTTACGTTTATAAACCATCATTATGAATATATTTAAAGAACTGTTATATATTTATATAATGATCATTATATAATAAATATAATATTATATCTATAAATACATTTATATGTATAATAAATGCGAATAAGTGATGAAAGATGAATCACATCTCTTCATGGAAGCAGTGCTCGACTCTTATATACAAACAATGATATCATTATTCATCATGTGAAATGTTCTTAAATTAAATGTAATATTATAATTTTTTAATGATAAATGTTTCATTAATATAATATATTAACATTAATTAAATCATTATAAACCATTGTGAGAGGTGATTGTAGAAAATTAATTACATCGGTTCGCTAGGTTGTAGACTGCTGAGCCAACAATTGATGGTTTAATTTACTATATATATTATGGAAGAGGTTATGTATTTAGGTTATTAAATTAAAATAAATATCCTTATAATATAATAATTTATTAATAGTATTACATAGAGGAGGAGGAAGAAAAAACTAAAATGATCGGTTATGAATGATACCTTTTTTCCAGACCATCTCTTTTGGATTATACCTATGAAATTCCAATATAGAATTTATGATCTAGAAATTACTATAGGATATTTGTATGTAAATGTGGAATGTATTTCTATATTTAATGGATTAACCAAAAAAAAATTAATATGAAAACAAAGGAGGATGGAGGGGGACTTTTATATGTTGGGACAACACACTTTTAAAATTGTTGAAAATAAAAAGTTATACAATTGTTTTTAAAATAAATAAAGTCCCAAAAAATTACTATTATCTAGTATTATATGATTTATGTTCAAAATATGGACATAAAATATATTTTAAATAACTTATTAGGTAATTTTTACACATATCTTTTCAGTTTAACTCCTTGTAAACTCGATTTCAATTTAACTGTGGGAAATGATTTTTACTTTTTTTTTATTCATCATTACCAAAAAAGTATGTTAACATATTACATAATATATGTTATGATTATTAATAATATGTAATCAATTTTAAAAGTTTTAATTCAAAAATTTCAAAGAATTTGATTTAATATAAAATCTAGAAACGCGATGAAAAAGTTATTTATAAAGAAACATATTTTTCTATCATAAGATAATTTTATATTAATAATTTGAATAATAATAATTATTATATGAATTTAAATTAATATTTAAATATATTTAATATAAATATTTCATTCAAATCATTCCTCATTAGGTATTATTTTTTTAATTAATATTTTAGAAACATTATACACATTAAAAACAGTTTTCAGAATAATATGTTTTTAAGACCAAAATAAAATTATACTAAAATCAAGTATAATGATTATTAAAGTATAATTTATTGAATTAAATACTATTAAATAATAATTATGATACATTAAAATAAATTAATATCATTATTTATCTCATAAACTAATTAATTTATTAATAAGAAATGATAGTTTTACAAAAAACAGTATTTTCACTATTTATTGGAAAATCAATGTTTTCCAAAAAATAATAAAATATCACCATAATTTTATTATTATATGATGATTTAAATAATTATTTTTATTTTATAAAAAAAATTCAAAAATTTATACAAATCAATTATATATTTTTCTCACAAAAATTAATAAAAAATTATTTTTTAAGGAAAATATATTTTTGATGAAGAAATTTCCATTATTAAAAAATGTGTAAATATTTACAAAAAATTTTACAAAAAAATTATATTTAGTAGGATATATATATATATATAATATCACAAAGTATTTAATCAAATTCTCACACTTCAATTAAATGAAATGGTTATAACATTAATATAATTTTCAGGTCATTGATGCTCTGTGTTTCCTGTCGAATACAATATTAGACATAATGAAATTATATTAAAGTCCCATGTTGTTACAATGATTGTTAAATAATTTGTTCATATATAATTACTTGATAAATGGGGATGATAATATGATATAAGAGACTATAGATTCCAATTTTGGAGAAGGTCGAATAAAGAGGTGAATACAAAATTTTAGAGGGAGTATCAATCACATAAAAACTATTATTAGAATTATCATAGAGATCACCATATTAATGGATTAAATTTTTATTTTTCTTATAAATTTCAAACTAGAAATTTAGTATGTACATCTTACCCACATTTTTCTTTTTATTTCCCATTTTGTTTTAAATGATTTCACATAATTTTTGAAAGAAAGAAATTGGTTTATTTATATGAAGTAGAATCATAATTAGCGTTTAATTAATAAAGTATGATAATTGGTTGATCCACTTAAATATAAGATTGTTATTGGATGTAATAGGATTTTCAGGAATAAACATGATGAATATGGACATATTTTAGGCAATAAGATCATAGTGGTTGCTCAAAGATATTATCCAGAATATTGAATTATTTATAGTGAGACATTCATAGTAGGGGAAATATTGGAATAAATATAGGTTTTATTATCATATATTAAAAATAAAGGGATTAAAACTTATGAAAATATTGTGAAAATTTTATTCTTAATGGAATTATATCAAAATATTTATTCATAATTTATCTATGAGGATATAATCATAAGAAAAATATATTTCATTTTCAATTAATTTTAAATCTTTTTATGAAATAAAACAACTCCCCAAAGGTTGGTATGAGAATATTTCCAAATTTATTTAGAAAAATATTTTTGTAATGGTAAATTTCAACCATATTTATTTATTAAAATATATTATATGAATATTTATATTATTAATATTTATAAATATGATACTATATTTGGTTTATCTAGTGAGTTTCTTTGTAAGTAATTTTTATATTTTATATCTATCTAATTCAAAATGAGTTTTATGAGAGAACTCATGTTCTTTTTAGGATTTTGAAATTTTCAATGTGATGATGGAATTGTGATAAATCAATGTATGTGTGCAAAAGATTTAGTAAATTGGTTTGTAAATTTACTATGGTAAATTAATTATTACTCTTATTTCTAGTTTATGTAGATTGAATGAATATTATGATGATAAATAAGTTCATAAAAATATTATTAGGGGAATTATTGGAATCATGTTATAATCAATTTCATGTAAAACTAATTTAATGTATAGTGTATACATGTGTGATATTTTTTTGGTTGACCTGAAAGAAAATTACTTAAACTAAAATGATTAAAAATATAAAATTTTTGACTGGTATAATTAATTTTGTATTGATAATTCGAAGTAAAATAAACTTATAACTAAAGAGTCATTAAAATTATATATTTGGATGATATATGATAGATATAAAGGGAACCATTTATATTTGAAATTTATTAATTAATTTTTTGGTTTTTTAGAGTTTAATGATGAAGAATTTGGTAAAATTATAATGGATGAAGTTGAATATATTTTATAACCAATATACTATGAATAGACACTTTAAATTTTATAAACCTTGTAGGATTTAGTGATTCATTATGAAAGGATACCTATTATGTGTGATGATTTTTTATATATATCTATCTCAATTAATCCTCTACAATATTCTCGATCTAAACAAATTTAACTATTGTATCATTTTATCACATATCATGTATTAAAATGTGATATAAATTTAAAATTATTTCATACAAATGAAAAACTAGATGATATATTTATAAATTATTTTGTTATAAATGTTTTTCAAATGATGAAATATACAGTTTGAATGATGGAAGAATAAGGATATACCTCAACACAGATATAGAGGATGTATTTTATAATATATTGTTTATTTTTATTTGAATTTTTCAATGAAATTTTAATTTTGTTAATATATATATTTTTATATAGAATATTTTTTTATAAGATTAGTGTTCATCGTAATGAATTAAATTTAGTATCATTTAAAATGGAAAAATATTGGTTTTAGGAGGAGTTATTCAATATAACTATTTAGTATAGTAATGTTAATAATTTTTTACTTGGTCCTAATATTAAATCATATTTATATGTTTCCTGTATTATTGACAATATTTTTTATTTCTATTATTATTAAAATTTTCTGGTGAGATGATATCTTTTATAGGGGAGTTGTTATTTTTAAATTATATTTATTTATTCAATGTAAAATAATCGTAATTGTATTTTTGTTTATTCTTATAAAAAAGGGGAATTTATTTCAGGTTGTTTTCTAATTTTAGTGTTGTTGGGTTCTATAATTTTTTAAAAAATGACGTGTTCATGTAGAGTAATTTGATTTTATTGTTTTAATAATTACATAATTCACATATTTATTATATTTTAATTATTTCTTTTTTCATTTATAAATTATGTTATTTTATCTATTATAGAGTAAAATATTTTTTCACACATTTCATGTCGAATGATAGGAATGGCCTGAAGGCCTTCATTTTTTATTATTTTTGAAAATCCACCTTTCAATGGATGAGGTGGAACCCTTACATGGCCCGAAGGCTCAGAAAAAATTACATGACTCATATGACTTACAGAGAATCACCTAGAAAAGACATCTTGGAACAACACCTCCCCAGCATGTGTCATGATATCAGCACTCCACCTTCACAGGGCTGGTCAGCTAGCTGTCCTACAAAAAGCTGCATAGGCCCAACACCAATTGCAAATCCATACCCTCTCATTCTTTCAATTCTGGTTAGCTCTGGTCTCGTGAATGTGCCTGACCTGAATCCTCCTCTAAAGCTTTGACCATTTTTGTCTAACTGGTACATCTACATTCATGTGGCCTGAAGGCCTTGGGGTGGACTAAAGGCCTTAAGGTTTCCCGAAGGCCATGAGAATCAACTGGCCTGAAGGCCTTGGGTGTCCTGAAAGCCTTGCAGGACCCAAGGCCCAAACTGGGGGCCCAATGGCATGGATGGATGAACAGTTCTGGCTGCTATAGTACCAAACAGTTCCTACTATATTACACGATACAGTATGGAATAGTATCTTCTACAGTGCTTGCTACAGTACTATTACAGTTCCCCAAAAAATAAGCCTCTTACTAGATTTGATCTCTTGTCTCTTGGAAGCACCTACAGAGTCCTCACTAACTGGATTAAGTATAAAATGTTTCATATGAATCCACATTTGTAATTTATCTTTGGTATTAAATGAATTTAAAAAATGTCTTTTAAACATTATATAGTTAGAAATTAAATATTATTGATATAATGTTATAAAAATTGAAACATTTAGTTAATATGTTTCAGAAGTGATGATTTAATGGTTTTGTAAGATTTTCATTTCATGGAAATTCTCATCCTTTTCTTGTATATTATTTTGTTTTATTATATTCCCATCTAAGTCCTGTGACTATGATACATCATGAACAACATGTTTTTTCCATGTGTTTGAGTTATTTGGAAAGTGGGATATTTATTATAAACAGCGAGACTACGTATTTAATATCTTGGATTATAGAATGGAAAAGGATTAAAAACCCATTAAAATGGCGAGTAGGGACTATTCCATTATGCCCCTGGTCATTTAATGATTTATATATTCCATAAAAATGAGTATTATTTTTAAAAAAATCTAAAAATATATAAAAGATGATTATGTGAAGCTTTTGAGTGAACTAAATTATCAAGATTATTTTGGATTATTATTTATGTTAAATCCTACCTCAAATAGATATAATGATTTTTAATTATGATCTCCCAACACATATGAATTTAATAATTTTCAATGTAATGAAATTTTATATTTTATATTTTATGTTTATAACTTTTATTATTGATAAATGAACAAAAATAATGTTTTTAATATTTTTTATGAAGATAAATCTATAAATAGAGATTCAACAAAACAATAATCAATGTTTAACAATAGATAAGGAGATTTGTTGAGAATTATTTACAATCAAATATATCTATAATTTTTTAGAAGAAAATTATCATATAGAACCTCATTACTAATATAAGGACCCAGCCTTAAAACATTATATAATATTGAATTAAATGAATAATTCACATGGAGGATCTTTTCAGGTTTAGAGTTTTAGAGAAATAGGACATAACTATTACATCTCAAATATCACGAAGTAGACACATCTACTCAGTATGGATTTTTTTCACAAAATAAAAACTCTTGAACAAAAGAGTTATGTTTACTTCCTTGTTTTAGACAACCTGACATTTCATTGATCCCATCCTTGACCCTATTCTACTTTATTTATTGTGAATAACATTTCAAAAACATGGGATGAGCATAAAAAGCTCAATAAAGGGTTATAAAAATATGGATAGAAAAAATTAATCCATCTATACATAAGAATCGATGAAATCATACTTTACTTATAAAACATAAGTACTTTAACATACCTCATTAAATCATAATATTTATGAATAACTCATAGAAATCATATTACATAAAGGTAACTTGAGGCATTCATAACACTCTTACGTAGGGATTAACCCTTATGGTTACGTATGGAATACCCATCACAGTAAATTCCCTAAGTCTCTTCAGAGAAAGCTTGGCGTTTAACTCTTTTGCATTACCCAATGATTTGGAGAGCTATATCGGGCTCACCCACTCTTAGTTCACCACAGAACCTCCCGATTTCTTAAACATTTTCCCTGAACCATAACATAATCATTACAATAAAAACATGAAAAAAGAAACATAAAATTTCCACATTTCAATCACAAGAGGTCACATCATGATATTATAATAAATAAAAACATCTAATAAAATAATTAAAACTCTATGAGTGAAATATCCCTTTATACATTGAAAATATTTAAAGAAGACAGGTAAAATAGATTTTAGAATCATAGTGTCCCATACCACTTTGAAACTTCTGAAAGGGTTTTAAAACATTCATTTCCCAATAAATTAATCCTTAAAACCATTTTTAAAACATGGACATTGATAATAAATTTTTGAAAGAAGAAATCTATAAAACTATTTATAATAATGTTTTAATAAAAGAGTCCTTTTCCATTTGAACATTTATATTATAAGCCATAAAAAATTATACCATTTTCAAAACATTTAAATGACATTAGTTGAGACATAATATGGATATGGAAAGTCAAATGGGTAGTATATACACATATAACAGAATAAAAGTTCATATCATTAAGAAATGTCTCAATGAGAAGAAATTGAGATGTAATCCCAATCAAGGATCATGCCATTAGAGCAAGAATAAAGAAATGACATAATTATGTGTGAAAAATATAAATATACCAAATATATTTGGATACTCAGTGTAAGACAATAAGTTATCATCCACACATATTTATATGATGACATAATCAGGAATTATAGGTTTAACCCAAATAATTGAAATTGGGTTATGAAGTTCACTTACAAAAAGTTGACAGCCTAACAGCGTCACATTAAAATTCAAGAAATGAGTTGATGAGAGTGAAAATGGTATCTCATCACCTGAACATAAAATTTAAATCAATAATTATATAGAATAACATATCCAAACATAATAAGATGTAAATTCAAAGGCATAACAAAAGATGTGTTTTAAAAAGAGGAGGGTGAAAGGTTCCCTTACCGATTTGGGTGACTTTTGAAAAGTTCACCCCATGAAAGAAGGATTGTTAAATGTAAATGTAAATACCCATAAAAGAAATTTTATTACACAACGAGTAGAAAAATGGGCAGTACATACACCACTCAACGGAAATAGTGGAAAATGATGCATAAATCTCACGGGAATAAAAGGGAGATGAAAATTCCCTTACGAAAAATCGGCAGCCTAACAGCACCAGTTAAAACATCCAAAAAATATATTGATGAAATAAAATAGGGTATATCATCATATGAACATATAAATTATAGTATGATAAATATAAAATTACATCCCCAAACATACGAAAGATGAGCTTAAAAGAAACGACATAAAAGAGAGTATCTAAAAAGAAAGAGATAGGTATGATCCCTTACCTCAAGTCTAACTTGTCTTGTTCTTTTCATTATATTACTGAATAATAACCTTTGGACATTTAACAATTTCTTAAGGAACTACTCTAAAGTTTATTAGTCAATTCATATCACATATTATAATGTTATAATAATTATTTAATTATGTGAGTTCATATTAGACGTTTTTGGCGATGTTCGGTACATGAGTAAAAAATGAATTTGTTTGAAAATAATGGTCCTTGTATTTATAATTACACCATCTCCAGAATATTATTAATGATTTAAGTGTCATATATATAGATTATATATATATATTTTATACTATTTAATAACATTTGGAGATAAAAATTAAATGCACCATTCGTGGAGATGGTAGGACATACGTACGCATGAACGCTACTTTCATTTCATTGTCACATTAATGGAATTAAAAATAAATGAGAGATATATATATATATTCTAATTACAGTATAATATATAGGTTATATATTTCACATTATATCATTAATTTAATTCTTTATACATTCCATGTATTGCATGAACGAGTCACATCACCTGAGGGGGTGGTAGTCCAAACTTCCTCAAATGAAATTATCGCAATTGCACATCATGAAAATCATAAAGGTATATTTTAAATGTAAAATAAGGAACTATAGAGAGGAAAAAAATATAATATATATCATAAATTAATATATTGCCATCATAATGGCCACCATTAGAGGTGGTAGGAGAAGATAGAACAATCATCGTTTCGTGAGGCGGTAATTCTCCATCCAAGGAGACAATATGTTCTTTAACCATTAGATAGAGGTGTGTGTAAGTGTAGCTCAAATAATTCTCATAAAAACATCCTATTATATCGAATATAGCTTTTTTGATACAAAATAATGGAATAAAAAGTTTTTAGGGGGGTGGAGAAGAAAAATAAAAAAAGAACATTTTAGAAGACTTTACCTTTAAATCGAGTAACTCCCCTTTGTTTGGACCAAAAGGGTTTCGCGAAGATATTTCTGCCTAAGGGAAGGATTATATGATAAATATAGGTATTGGGAGAGAAAAAATGAGCAGATTTTTTCTGAGCCAATGCCTTGAGAGGTGTGGGTAAGGTGGTAGAGCTATGGGTCTTTTATAAGAAGGAGGAGGGGCACTCTTGGAAAGTCAATAAATGTTACTTTACTATATAATGAGTTTCATATTTTAAAGGTCCCACAATTTTATATTTTGATGATAAGGTGATAAGGGTTAGATATAAACCCATCCAATACATATTTGACAAATTTATGTCTTATAATTTTCATTAACATTTCATTTTATTTTAATCGTCCATTAATGAGGTAATTGTTGCACCATCATAGTGTCATAAAAAAGTTAATTTATTTTATGTATAAAAATTATAAAAAAACACTATTATGTAGGAAATATTATTATATTTCCATGACTAATTAAAAACTAATAGATAATATATGTATAAAAAATTAAAATTGTTTTACTTTGGTGTTACATACTTTGGTTACAATTTTTTTCTTCAAAAAAATATGATAAAAGGTCACTATCATACTAAATTTGTTCCATGGGGTTTTAAGGTTGGAAAAAGTCATCTCATGGTCTTCTATGACACCACCAGTAGCATTAGGACACATTTTGGGGTCATTTTATATTTTTATGATATTATTTTATTACCCTTAACTACCCAGTTACTAATTAAAACGATAATTAAAGATAACTACCATCATTACTATTCATAATGTCCAAAGAAAAAGAGTCTTAATTACATAATTTTTACCTTCTTATTCCAAATATGTAATCCATTTTATCAAATTACAAACACAGATAATTTAGTAATTAATTTAAAATAATTACTGTTGTCAAAAACAAAGACCGATTTTTAAGAAGTAAAATCTATCAAAAGATTGATTTGTTTTTACATCCGATTTAAAAGTGAAATTACATCCAATGACCAAAATTGTATTAAATTATAAAAAATATTTAAATTACACCTTAAAATGACAATGTATCTATATAAATTATTTGGATGAAAAGGCAGTTTTAAATTAAAATGTAGTATTTTTCACTATTCCTTGAAAATGAAACATTGTCAGAAATATACCAAAATTTCATCCTAAGATATATTTGATATTCCAAATTAAAAAATAATATCAATTTTTCCAAATTAAAAACATATATGTTTCATTAAATAATATTATAATCATTTCCCCCAGTCAAAACAAATAGCGTGTTTTTTAGAAACAATATCTTTTAAAAGATTGACACTTTTTTATGTCCAATTTCAAAGTGAAATTAATTCAAATTACCAATATCGGATTAAATTGTAAAAATATAAATTGATTAAAATTTAAAAAAAAATTAAAAATAATATCATACTATATGAATAAATTAGACTAAAAGGAGGTTTTGAATTAAAATACAACATTTTACATTATTCATTAATAAATAAACATTATCAGAAAAATACCAAAAATTTATACGAATTAAATTTTGATGTCCCGATTCAATTTTTTTTTCAAATATAACACATAAAATTATCAAAAAGTGGATTTAAAAAGTGTTCTCCCTCAAAAGGCAGTTAATCGACCTTTTAATGAATATTAGAATATTTACGCTTAAAATTGGATTCATTCGCATTTTAAGAATCTAAAATTTATTGAATAAATATAAAAATATTTGACAAGAATATATAATCACTTTTTACATAGTTTTGTTCATTCGCACCATTACATTGACTAGTAGTTTTCTACCGTTTACAATAATATTATTATATTATTAGTGTGCAACATATGATTACAAAGAAACTCGTTGTTGCATATTGGGTACACCATCAATCATAACTTCCCCTTTTAAGTAATATTAATATTTTATTCCCAAATATTAATATATATGAAAATTTCATATTCATTTTTTACCTGGGATGGGACATCCTTCCCCCCTTTTGGGAATTGCATCCTCAAAATTTTAAAAGTGGGCTTGGAAACAATATTGAAGGACCCACATAGAAAAAGGATTCAATTAAATAGTCACATTAAAAGAAAGAAAGGGAAGTACAAAGGTCACCCAAGTTAACCCATACAAGTATTCCATGTAAGAAAACATGGACATGGAAGAGAAAACAAAGGGTCATTTTCTGATGGAGAGTGATAGAAAACATCATTAGGAGATAGTTAAAAACAAGAAAATCCCAATGTTGTGATGGGTTAAACTGTATTTGATTCCCCAGTAGGAAAAGATAACAGACAACATTTTTGTTTTAAATTACTTTTCATTGAGGAATTTATTTCTGATCTTAACTAAATACTAAGGAAACATACTTACTTTTCATGTAGACTTTCATCTCATACTACATTTCTTACACAAACACAAAATTACTCCAAAAGAGGAGTATTTAGGATGACTCGTTCACATTAAGAGCGCTATAATCAAATTCTAGAGAATAACCTAATCCACAATTGAGAACTATATATTTCCCATTTCATTAGACCAAAACCGAAACCAAAAATTTTTAGTATGAGATCATATAATACCCAAAAAAGGATAATCCTTTATAAAAAGTAAAATCGATTCTTAATCTCCAAAATTTGTCCAAAAAATCCCAAAGTTCAACAAAGACCATTTGATAAACAATTGTCCATAAAATTATTCAATGTGAACCACACTGTGATTGAAACCCAAATCTTTGAATGATTTGATCACATAGTCTTCCAAGGTAAATATTAACATTTATGTCCAAATTACATTAGTGGCTCTTAAAGTCTCATATTCAATAGTAATTAACCTAATAAAATATCCTCCGTGATAGGGTAATAATTTACATTGACAACCCAAAATCAACTTATTCCTTATTTATAATATCATCTAACTAAAAAAATTAGTTATACTAACCAGGGACTTCACATAGTCCAGTGGTAGGTGATAAATACCAGTCGCAATTTGGTTGTGGGTTCGATTCCCATAGCTTTGTCTAACACAACATGTTGTCACAAACTCTGCGTGTTGTCCTTTTTCCAAAACTACATAATTCATAAAACATTCTCCAAAAAAAGATAAAATATTCAAAAATAACCATAACATAATTTAACCTCAATTTTACCTCATGCCTTTCATTTTCCATCATATAGTAACCCATAATTACTTAAAAAGTAAGGATCATATAAACCCTAATGGTTACCATTATAATTATTAAATGAACTTCAACATCGAGTTGGTTCTCTCGTACATGATGAATCAGAGAACTCACCTAGGTTCAAGTGGTTAATCATGACTCCTTGATAGTTGCTTTAGAATAACTAGGAGATTCCTCATTCAATCCCCCATTTTATCCAGTCTCTTAATTAGAGAACCACCATAGTTTCCTTCATACCAAGTTTCACTTTTTTTCCTGCTAGATCCTTCCATTTACTAAAACCAAAAATATCAGTGTGAGTATATCAAGAAAATCATCATGTATTAATGAGGAAGATAAACACTAATATATACTTACTCATTCACTTTATATAAAAACTATGACCCTTTCTGAAATACTACCCATTAAGGTAATGTAACTTATGCTTAAGGAATACCATAACCTCTAAAGTTATATAAACCAACCTTTGATACCAACTATAAAGACCCAGCCATAAAACAATACATATTATTGAATTAAATGAATAATTCTCATTGAGTATCTTTTTAGGTTTAGAGTTTTAGAGAATTAGGACATAACTATTACATCTCCCAGATCACAAAGTATACACATCTAATCAGTTTCAAATTTTTTCACAAAATAAAAACTCTTGAACAAAAGAGTCATGTATAGTTCCTTGTTTTAGACAGCCTGACATTTCCGTGATCCCATCCTTGACCCTATTCCACATTATGTGTTGTTAAAAACAGTTCTGAAACATGGAATGAGCATAAATAGCTCAGTAAGGGTTATAACAATACATAAAGAAAACATTAGTACATGTATAAATAAGAATAAATGAAATCATACATTACTCATAAAACATAAGCACTTTAACATAACTCATTAAATCATAAGAATTATGAATAACTTATAAAAATCACAAGACATAAAGGTAACTTGAGGCATTCATGACATTCCTACGTAGGGATTAACACTCATGGTTATGTTTGGAATACCCATCATAGTATATTCCCTAAATTCCTTTAGATAAACCTTACTGTTTAACTACTTCGCGTTACCCAATGCATTGGAGAGCTATATCGGTCTCACCTGCCCTTAGTTTATCACATAACCACCTAATTTCATAAACATTTCCCAAGAACCATAACATAATCATAACACATAAAATATGCATAAAAGAAACATAAAATTTCCACATATCAATCACAAGAGATCACATCATGATATTATCATAAATAAAAACATCTAATAAAATCATTAAAACTCTATGAGAGAAATATCCCTTTATAATTTAAAAATATTAAAAGAACTCATTTAAAAGAGATTTTAGAATCAAAGTGTCCCATACCACTTCGAAAAATTTGAAAGGGTCTTAAAAAATTCAAGTCCCTATAAAAAATTCCATAAAACCATTTTTAAAACATGGACAATGATGATAAATGTTTAAACGTATAATTCTTTAAATCCATTTAAAACAATGGTTTAATAAAAGAGTCATTTTTCATTTTGAACATTTAAATTATAAGACACAATAAAGTAAACCATTTTCAAAACATTTAAATGACTTTAGCATAGACATAATATGTATATGTAATGTCAAAGGGGTAGTATATACACATTATAAAAGATTAAAAGTGCATATCATTAATAAGTGTCTCAATGAGAAGAAATTATGATGTAATCATAATCATGGATCATGCCATTAAAGCAAGGATAAAGATATGAAATAATTATGTGTGACAAATATAAATACACCAAATATAAGTAGATACTCAGTGTAAAACAATAATATGTCATCCACACATATTCATAGCACGAAATAATCAAGAATTATGGGTTTAACCTAATGAATTGAAATTGGGTTAAGAAGTTCCCTTACAAAAATTCGACAGCCTAACGACGTCACTTTAAAATTCAGAAAATGAGTTGATGAGAGAGAAAACGGTATCTCATCACTTGGACATAAAATTTACATCAATAAGGATATATAATAACATAGACCAACATAATAATATTTAAATTAAAAGGCATAACAAAATAAGTCTTTTAAAAAGAGGAGGGTGAAAGGTTCCCATACCGATTTGGGTAACTTTTGAAACGTTCACCCCACGAAAAAAGGACCAAAAAACATTGATGTAAATACCCATAAAAGAATTAATATTACACAAAGAGTATAATAATGGTCAGTACATACACCATTAAATGTAAATAGTGGCAAATGTTGCATAAATCTCACAGGAATAAAAGTGAGATGAAAAATCCATTTCGAAAACTCGGCAGCGTAACGGCGCCACATAAATCTTTAAAAAAATGTATTGATGATATCAAATAGTTTCTCTCATAATTTTAAAATACAAATTACAGTTATAGGAATATAAAATAACATACAACAACACAATAAAGTGGATCCTAAAAAAACGACATAAAAAAGAGTACCTAAAAAGAAAGAGATAGGTAGGATCCCTTACCTCAAGTCCGACTTGTCTTGTTCGTTTTGTTATATTCCTGAATAATAAACATTGTTCAATTACTAATTACTTATGTAAATCCATTAATTTTTATTATTTAATTAATATCACATATTATAATGTTATTATACTTAGTTAATTATGTGATTTCATATTAGGCATTTTTGTCGATGTTCGATCATGAGTCAAAAATGAACTTGTTTGAAAAGAATTGTCCTTGTAGTTATATTTACACAATATGCATAATATTATTAATGATTAAAATATCATATATATTGATTATATATTAATTTAATACTATTCCATAACATTTGGAGATAAAAAATGTAATGCACCGTTCATGGAGATGTTTGGCCGTACGTACGCATGAACGCTACTTTCATTTCTTTGTCACATTAAATGATTTAAAAATAAATAATATATATATATATATATATTATAATAATAGTATAATATAAATTTTATATAGGTCACATTATTTCATTAATTTAATTCTTTATGCATTCCATGTATTTCATGAATGAGTCACATCACTTGAGGTGGCAGTAGTCCGCACTTCCTCAAATGAAATTATTGCATTTTCACAACATGAAAAGAATAAAGGTATGTTTTAAATTTAAAATAAAGAATCATATAGAGGAAAAAAATATAATAAATATCATAAATAAATATAGTTACCTCATAATTTCCACCATGAGAGGTTGTAGGAGAAGATAGAACAATCATCATTTCGTGAGGCAGTAATTCATCATCCACAGAAATAGTATGTTCTTTAACCATTAGACGGAGGTGTGTATAAGTGTATCTCGAATACATCTTATAAAAACATCCTTGTGTACTTAAAAAAATATTTTTGTTACAAAAGAAATGAATAAATATATTTTAGAGGGTTGGAGAAGAAAAATAAAACAAAAGAACATTGGAGAACACATTTCCATTAAATTGAGTAACTCCCTTTGGTTTGGACCAAAAGGGTTTCATGAAGAGATTTATTCCTAAGCGAAGGATTCTATGATGAAGAGAGGTATGGGGAGAGATAAAACGATCTGAGTTTGGCCGAGCCAATGGCTTGTGAGGTGTGGGTAAGGTGGTAGAGGAGGGGGCCTTTTATAAGAGGGAGGATGGGCAATCTTAGAAAGTTAAGAAATGTTACTTTATTATATAATGTGATTCGGATATTAAAGGTCCCAAAATTATATTTTTCTAGGATACAGTGATAAGGGTTCTAAATCCACCCATACAATTGGTTTTTTACAAGTTTATTTCTTAGATTTTACATTTTCTTTTCATTTTATTGAAATGTTAATTAATGATGTAATCGCTGCATCATCATGGTGTCAAAAAAAATTAAATTATATAATGTCTATAAATTATAAAAAAAATACTATGATTTATGAAATTATTTTAGATTTACAATTAATATTTATAGTCTAATATAACGTATATTTAGTCAAAATTAAAATTGTTTTACTTTTGTTTTACATACATTGGTTACATTTTCCTTTCTATAAAAAATGATAAAAGGTCACTATCACACTAAAAAGATTCCATGGGGTCCCAAGGTTGGAACAAGGCATCCCATGGTTGGCCATGACACAACCAGTATCATTAGGACACATGTTGGGGTCATTTTATATTTTTATGATATTATTTTATTACGCTTAACTACTCGGTTACTAATTAAACACGTTAGTTAAAGATAACTACTATCGTTACTATTCATAATGTCCAAAAACAAAAGAGTCTTAACTACATAAATTGGAACATATGATTCCTAATATGGAATCCATTTTATCAAATTCCAAACAAATAAATCATAATAATTAATTTAAAATAATTCCCGTTGTCAAAACCAAAGACCGGTTTTTAAGAAGTAAAATCTATCATAAGATTGATTTGTTTTTACATCCAATTTAAAAGTGAAATTATATACAATGACCAAAATTGTATTAAATGATAAAAAAATAATTAAATTACACCTTAATACCAATTAATATGACAATCTTACTATATAAATAATTTGGAATAAAAGGAAGTTTTGATTTAAAAAGCAGTATTTTTCACTATTCATTGAAAATGATCATTTGTCAGAAATATACCAAAATTTCACCCTAAGATATATTTTATATTCCAAATTCAGAAAATTTTTCAATTTTACCAAATTAAAACAATATAAGTGCCATTAATTAATTTAATAATCAATTCCCGCTGTCAAAATAAATATCGTGTTTTTATGAAACAATATCTTTTAAAAGATTGACACTTGTTTATATCCAATGTCAAAGTGAAATTAATTTAAATTACCACAATAGGATGAAATGGTAAAAATATTTTTTTATTAAAAATTAGAACAAATTATATAAATTATCTGACCATATAAATAAATTAGACTAAAATAAGGTTTTGAATTAAAATACCGCATTTTACACTATTCCTTAAAAAATGAACTTTATCATAAAAATACCAAAAATTAATACAATGTTAATTTTGATGTCCTCATTCTAAAAACTAATTTTATTTTGTCAGATATAACATATAAAATTTTCAACAAGTGGATTTAATAAGGGTTCTCCATCAAGAGACGGTTAATCGACCTTTTAAAGTATATTAGAATATTTACGCTTAAAATTGGAATCATTCGCATTTTAAGCATCTAAAATTTATTTAATAAATGTAAAAATATTTTACAAGCATATATAATCACTTTTTACTTAGTTCTATTCATTCCCACCATTACATTGACTTGGATTTTACTACCATTTACAATAATATTATTTTATTCTTAGCGTGCAACATATGATTTCAAAGAAAGTCGTCGTTGCATATTGGGTACACCATCGAATATAGAATCCCTGTTTAAGTAATATCAATAATTTATTCACAATTATTAATATATATGATCATTTAATATTAATTATTTACCTGGGATGTTACAAATAATGTAATTGAGCTACTAAAAATATATAATCATGAACTGTCAATTACAATTTTTTCGTTTTTTATTTAATTAATTTTTTCTTTTTATATTATAATTTATGAATTATATTCCTATATGAAATAAATATATATTTGGTTATACCTATATAAAAGAAATAGGTCTGTAATATTGTTGTGACCCCTTTTAAAATTCATGTTATGTTTGTTGTACCAACACTAGTAATGGAATTATTAATTAGGTTGTGCATCCCATTGAAAAAAAATCAAATTCTAGGGGGTATCACAACTCAAAAAAAGTATAGGGGTGTGAAGAGTGTATATTGGAACTTTTTTATTTCAAATTCTATAAAAATATATTATGTTTAGATTTAATTTACATAAATTTAATTTCTAATTTGTTCAATTCATCCGCACATAACATTTATTCCATATAACATCTTGGAATGTAGATAAATCTATTTAATTTTATTCCACAAAGTGAATCTACTTCATTTTATAGTCTTAAGTAATATTAGATAATTACAAGTGTATATACATTAATTTTTATTAATAAAGCTTATAAATTTAGTGTTCCTATATTTAATATTTTT
The DNA here is from genome assembly GCA_963277665.1 of Viscum album. NCBI lineage: Eukaryota > Viridiplantae > Streptophyta > Magnoliopsida > Santalales > Viscaceae > Viscum > Viscum album. The sequence continues at coordinate 476,978,692 of OY728157.1, forward strand.
GTTTGGTGTGTGGGTTTTATATCATATTGATTAATTCATTTAATGAGTTAAGGATAAAATTCAATGTTGTTCATTGATTCACCCCATCTGAGTGATCTCATTCCAAGTATGATAAAGTCCAATGGTATCATATAAATGTTCAATTTTTTACTTTTTTTATACAAAGGAATTTTTGAATTATTATTGTAGAGTTCATAGAGGGTATATGAGTTTCCTCTATCTACTAGAATCAATGAAGTATTTGATTTTTCATCATTGAAGGTGTCATGAGAAGTTAATGTTTTCTTATTATTTTTTAGAACTGCATGGAAAAGAATAAATATATCAATGGAAAAAAATTTATTATATTCTGTGAGAACAAATATCATTTCTAGAAGGATATAATTTTATATTAATTGTTATCATTAGCTATTGATGTTGTGGATATTTTAACTGATGGTTTTACACTTATTTTCTATAGTATTAATATAAATTGTGTTGATAGAAAAATCATTGATTTTTTTTCATGAAATGTACTCTATACTAGAATAACAACCAAATAGTAAAATAAAAATATTTTTGAGGATAAACTATAATAGCCACAACTCTAGTAACCCAGAGACTATATTTATTATATTACATTGGCATAATGTACTTGGGATTGTATCCTAGAGTACAGAACTATTTATCAGCCTTCAATGACTATGTACTTATATGATTCACACAATTCATTGGAATCATAAATCATATATAGTAATATTCATAAAAATATTCTTCATTCATTTAGTTAATCCTTGAATCCATTTAAATATAATTTATTGGAACCCTAGGGAAAGGAAAACATAATGTAGGGAGGGCTTATATTCTCAGTAAGTATAGACATACTAAAGAAGGTATCATGAATATATAAGGAATAGTCATTATAGAAGGGGGAATAATAATTAAATATTCCATACATTAAATATCATGATTATGAAATACAACCAATGATAATATTATAAATAATCATAAGGACAATAATAATTGATTTCATGATCATGGAAGGAATAATGTTAGAAATATTAAATTGATATCAATGAAATTATAATTTTTCCATCAAGGGCTCATGATAAGACATCATGATCATATGTCATGGGATCCTATAAAGACATCACAAGCTTTCCATCAAGGCATCATGCCACGATATCATAATATCTCAGTCATGTAATTGTTCTATAACATCATACATAAATACGTAAGGTATTCACCAAATACTTAATCAATTTTATATCATGATACTATAGATGCAATGAGGGGACATAATATGATTCACTAATTACTTACACATGTCAAAACCATTTCTAAAATATTGAATGATAAATACATTACATAATTAATATTCCTTAATAAATATCATAATTGAATCGTATATATAGAATATCAATATTTCCCCAATCAATGGAATAACATTCATAGTAATCACCCTTTAATTCACATTGTATATAATAAAGATAATAAAATTTAATCAACATTTAGATAAAGAGTGATAGAGAAAATATATATGAATTTTCCATTATAGTTCATAAAGAATCATGTGAAACATATAAAGAAGACCCTTAGGAGTGTCAAATTGTATGTTTTGATTGGGTAACTAGTTGAGTACCAAGTGAAGACAATGCTATTACCAAACTGGTCTTTTTTTGGTTATTACATCTAGGTTATATTATATCACAACATAGAGAAGACCATTTATATCTTGGTAGGTAATTAATTACTATGAAACCACTAGTATTTACTTTATAAAATTTAGTATATTCTTATAGATAAAAACACTATTATAAATACCTCAAGGACCGATATAGATGAAAAACATTGAAAGGAACATTCTTAAAATACTTATAAGTTTTTTTTTGAAAAAATACATATATAAATAATTTATAAATATCTCTTCCTAAGTTATCAATGATAATTTTGAAAAAATTATTTTTGAGATAATGTAAAATAATTCAATCTAAAAAATAATCCATTCTTATGTAGAAAAATATTGAGTGAAAGATAAAAATGTAAAAAACATAAATGAAATCCCTTTTCTAAAAATTTATTAAAATAATATCATTTAATTTAAATATCAAATTATAAATTCCTAAAATAATATGAATATATAATAATTTATAAAACATTAAAAAAAATTTATTATAATTAATTATGAATTTTAACAATGTTTGTAATATCCATTCATGTAGAAAATGTTAAAAAAATATTTACTTCGGGCATTATTAATGAATATAAATAATGTCAGATGTAGACATAGTTATTAAAAATCTATTTAAAATTTTGAAAATAATCTCAATGGATAAATAAAATTACCATTAGAAAACATTTATTTTTATAAAATAGTATTATAAAATACAAATATAGAATATGGATTTGGAGTGACATGATTTCAAGCCAAAAAGAACAAATAAGGACAAATTTTATTAAAAACATAATTTCAGTGCTTTTTAGTACCAAATAGAGGTGAATGAAAAATATTAATTTTAAACCATATAAATAACTATGTTTTACTAAATTATATGGATTTTAATAGATAAATATAAAAATGTTTCCCCAAAGGATATTCAAGCATAAAAAATATCGATTAAATGTTAGACTGAAACATAAACCCTTAAATAGAATTTCCACATAGTTAGATACATTTAAAAGTTATTTATAAAAAATGTATACTTATTATTCAAGTATATAATATACTTATTTATATCTGTATTTATTTATTATATTTATTTATAACATCTTTTTTCCTATGTGATTATAATTTTTTGTTAAAATCAATTATTTAGGTGTCAACTATTCTGTTTTTCATGGATGTTTTTATTCCCTTGATATATTTCATGCACCTTTCCCATGGTTTATATACATACATAATGTTAATAATTTCACATATAAAATATTTATACATTAAACAAATTTTATTTCTATCCGTTTAATTTTTTCGAAAGAATGAAATATGTCATTCATTGTGGTGGAATCGGGAACATACACATGAGTGGCATTTTCATTTTTTGAAAAGTGGTAGGGAATGTTATAAAATTATATTTTATCATTACATAATCATATTTATTTTATAAATATCAGAAATATTCATTAAATCCATCAATAAAACCATCCATTTATGTGGGGATGAAAAACGAAATGTGTCTCATTGTGGGGTATGTAGTATTTATGTAATCACGAGCATCATGTTTTAATTTCCCTTAGATGGAAAAGAGATAAGAAACACTTGTACCATTCACATAATTTTTTTATCTATATTAAATGTAGTTATGTCATTATTTTATTATTTTTCAACAATATTTGTTTTATTTTTAAGAATAAATGGAATTGAAATATATTACTACTAATATATACATCTTCCTTTGAAATTATCTATTGAAAACTCATTAAGGCTACTTAGATGGGATTTTTTGTAATGAAAAAAACTATAGGTCATGGATAAGGGTTTTTAGAACGTATTTTGTTCATTCTTTTGTTATTTAAGGTGCTCATGTGGTGTGTAAAAGTGATAAAAGGGGTTCCCTTTTATAAATGAGGGGAGTGGAACTCATGTAAATATTAAGAACTTTTAAATATAATAAATATATTTATCATGGAATGTGGGACCAATTTATTCTAATTTATAATATTAGAAAATTTATAGTCATAATACAGTCATCCAATAAAATATATACATTTTTTATAGTTATTTTAAACCATATATCATAGTTTATCAACCTCTATAAAACCATTAAACCTTATCTGGGTTGCTAATTTTTTTACCATAGTAACTATTAATTTTGAATACATATGAAATGGTTATAATTACAAAATATTAATGTTATTATTAATAATATTGAATAAATTTTTCCATATTCATTTCAAATATGTGTTAAAAACTAATATAAATTAAAATACACCAAATGCAATTATCACGTGTTTTCATAAAAATTTCATTTTGAGCAGAAAAATGATTTTATTCCAAAATCCAGTACATAATTATTCTCATTAAAATTTTTAATTTATAAGTAATAAAAATATATTTGTGTGATTTAAAAAAATTTCAAAAATTAATGAAAACTTGTAATTTAAAAAATATGAGATTTTAAAAGATAGATATATTAGGTACTGTAAACGACACACAACACAAAACATATACAAAACAAAGAAATAATATTATTTTAAATATGACTATTATATCCTAGTGCATGAATTATAATGTAATAATATGTGTTAAAAAATTATTAAATATATGTATAATATTCGTACTCAATACAACTGTGTCGATTAATTCTTAATAAATATGCACTGGTTTTTTGTGATTCCATTTTAGGCTTCAAATAAATGTTTTTAAAACAATATTTTTTTTAATATTGATATTATATTTTTCTAATTTTAAAAATTTTATGTTATAAAAATGATATAATTTTTTAAATAAATATAGAAGTTCTACCTTATAGTGATATTTTGAGTTGTTTTTAATAGATGAAATTTCAGGGAATAATAGAGAAAATGTTGAATTTATAGAAAACAATATTTTCTATTCCAATATTTACAAAGTCCCAATATATTTTTAATTTGTATAAAAATTTAAATATTTAAATTTTATTATTCATAATCCAATTAATTTCAATGTATTCAGCATTTTCATAATTTTTCTATGAAAAAATTTTTCATTATAAAAATGAGTTTTTTTGGAAAAAACATTTTTTTCATGCTTTGTGTATTTATTTAGAAATTAATTAATACCACATAATGAGATTAAATTTTATAAAATTTAATCTATAAATTTAATCATACTTTAATTTTTTTTAAACATTTCAACTTTATTTTTTGACATAATGAATAGTAAAATGTTAAATATTTGTCACCTTGGTAAAGGTAAATCAGGTAATTAAGGTTATAAATAATGTGATAAGGATTTAAAAAAATATATATATATAACCTTAATTATTTCTATTTTATGGATTTATTTCAGCCAAAATAATCAAATACTCAAATATATTTGAAATTGGTCTAACTTTTCAATGATAATGACCTTAATATTATTTTATGTGAAGAATAAATCCAAAATGTATCTCTCTTTGTTTTAATAACTCTAATATTTTTTTCATAAATCTAAAAATAGTTTAAGATTATTTATAAATTTTATTTTTAAATATTAAATAAAACCTTAATTATTTCAATATATTTTTAAATTTTAGTGTAGGATTATTTACCTTTAAATCCCAGGAAAAAACGATATAGTTCTTTTCAAGTAGCAAAAAATTAATGTAAATGATTATCAAATATAAAAGTAATATTTTTTTGATGAGTTATGGTGTTACATGAATTTTCTAAATAAATACAATTTCTAGTTATTTTTTAAAAGTATGTATTCTAGTTACATTACCATCTTGATATTAATTAAATTAATTTTTTTGAATGTCTGAATAATAATAGTAATGGAATTATATGTTAGGTAATATTTTATTAATGGTTTTAATATTTATAAAAACCTTACATTTTCCCAAGATAATAGTATATTTTATTTAATATCATATATGGTGAACTTATGGGTCACTTTTACCTTTATATTAACTTTCATGACCATTAATGTGTGATAACATTATTATCATGGTAATTGTTAAATAGGATTAATATGTATTAAAACTAAGATATGAAGGTGAAAAAATCAATTAATTTTTTTCTAAATAATATTAGATGATATTATATCAAGTCAAATACTTCATACATTCTAAATATATTTTTTATATAAATTTAACATTAAAGTTAATTTATAATATTTTGATACTTTATGTAAACATAATAATACCCCTCCCTTATCTAATATATACAAACCACTCCTCCTATATTACCAATACATTTTGAGTCACATAGCTAGCCAAAAAAATTAAAAAATATCTTCTTTAATTCCATAGAAAAAATATATAGATTTTTTAGTCTTAAAAACCATCCCTATGGTTCTTAAGGAGATATAAAATGGAGGTTATTCAAAGGAGATGTAATAATCCTAACCATGCATTTAAATTTTTCATCATCTTCTACCACATTAAATTGTATCATAAAAATACCGATATAATAACATAATTATAATAAACATAATAATATTTTATTATGATTATGGAACAAATATTTATCATATCGTTTTCTATCCTATGGGAAATGAAAGCATCAATCTTACATGCATGTAGACTAACACCTCTATGAAGAGATGGGTTTTTTCCCCAGTTCATTTCATGAATTTTTATTATAATGGATTTAATTTATATATGATATCAATTAAAAAATTATTATTTTTTAAATATAATATGTCATCTATCTATATACCATTCTAATATTTAGAAACAGAATAACCACACGTGCATACGTATGAAATACCATCTCTATGTAGTGATATACTCCATTTCCCAAATACTACCTCCCAAGGTTGTTCATGGGAATTAATTTAATGAATTAATTGTATCTCTATAACAAAAAAATTATTCCGAAAGTATATTCTTTTTCCAACCAATGTAAATTAAAAACGTCGCTTGTGTACTTGCAGACTACCTCCTTTCAAACCAATGAATTTTTCTTTTCCTGATTTCAGTTCCTTGATGGTTCGAAAAATTATGTTTAATTTACTGAAATTATAATTATTTATTAATTATTATTCTGTATATTATGGAACCATGAAATATTTGAAAAATGTTAATATAATAAATTTATTTTGAAATTCAGAAATAAACATCTTAAAAAAATTTTATGTGGACATAAAAAATTTATTAATTAAATAAATCATTGAAATAATTGAAAAATTGGTCTAATTATAAATTAATAAATTTACAAAATTTCCTTAAATAAGTTAATATTTAATATAATTTTATTATATTGTATTTAAATAGCATACATATAAATTCTATACTCGAGGTAAGGGATTTCATTACTCAATTTATTTTTATTAGTTTATATTACTTCTTTGTTGTCTATGTCATGCCAATATTATGTGTGTAATAACCACTTATTATTTTTTATGTTATTTCAAATTGAATTATATAGATTTTCATTTATAAAAATAATAATTTAATTGAATAATTCTCATTTCAAAGTTATGATCATTTTAAAGGGTTTATTAACACAATTTCTAATCCATGGATTATAATTCTACTTCATTGACTTTGATAAGAAATGATTTTATGGGAACTAACCCCAAATTATAATATATTTTATTTAAAAATTTTGGGTGGTTATAAAAAATTTACCCAAAATCAATTTAATGGATAAATCTCACACCAGTGATATGGTATTTTTATGTATTTTTAATCTCAATATTTTTTCATTGTGAAATATTCAAAATTATGCACCTACCAATTTTTATATGGTTTGTATATTTAATATTGAGATATTATATCATGAATGACTCTTTGATCATGATATTTAATATTCTATTGATTTTTTCTATTTTATGATATGTTGAATCAAATGTTGTAAAATATTCAAAACTTTTAATAATCTCAATTTCAATTCATAGAGACATAATTTTTTTTATGGACCCTGTTTTGTTTTATATGTTATAATAAAAACCCCATTAATGATATTTTAAATATTATTTAATAGAAATTATGGCTACAAAAGAATCAAATTTTTGTTCCATTATTCAATGAATTAGTGATTTTGGAATTACACATGTTATGAGGGATTTTCATCTTTAACTTCATTCTTTGAGAAATATTTTAAATCATGAATATTTACTAATTTAAATATTGTATATATAGACCGTTGAAATAAAATATCATGACTATTTTTATATTAATGGTATTATAAGACACTTCTTATGTTCAATATTTTAAATGGTTTTTTATAGGTCAATAATGATTTTTAAAAAGTTTTTAAAATGTTTAAAATACATCTAAAAAACACTTCCTCCATATTAATTTTAAAATATAAATTATTTCATGATGTTATTTACAAAGAAATTTAAAATTATTTTAAATGTTTTTTAAATAAATTTATGCATTCTTTAATACATGGGTCACTCTTGAATCAAATTAAAAAATATCAAATTAATGTTTTTTACATTTATTATATGAATGTATTTTCTTTACATTATAATTATTCATTACATTAACTCTTATATTAAATTTTTCCATATTTATTTTCAATTAAAATTATTTTCTCAATATTTTTTGAATTCATATTTTTTAAAAGTAATGATGGAAAAGTTATTTCCATATATTTTATATGAAATATATTATGTTTTATATTAAGAATATTTTAATCTATGTTGTAACACCCCAACCTGAACCACCGATATTGAGATAGAGAGACATAATTGATCACATGAACCTCCCCAGTTATACATGATCTATCTTGTTTAAGGCCTCCATGTCATATGTAAGAAATAAATTCAGATTATGGATCTAGGTCTTGTTATACATGTTCAATCATTTGTCATAGGTCTATGTCATTATACCCCATATATGCCTCAATCTATTCCTATACAATGGAATTTATATACATTAAGATTAGTTCTATCATTACCATTATTCTATGCCATGTGAACTCCCCCTCTAAGTGATAACCATATCATGATGGTCCACCAAATCTGACTACCAAGAACTAAACATCAAAAGTCCTGGTAAAGTACATAACAAGTTAGATAATACATGTAAATCATAATGTATCATCAAAAAAATATCATAGATAAAAACAATACATGTGATCAAAATCAACATGGTCAAATAGGACACAATAATACTTGTGGCATCAAGTATCAAAAATAAGGATCATGGGATATAGAGCAACCTACATGCAATATATATCTAACACCGTTAAACTAATATGTCAACACAAGAATCATACGAAGGAAAAAGGGTATACAATATCCTCAAATGGAAATGAACTTCATAAGTCACGGTTTTATACATATAACTCAATCATTCTTCAAAGGATTAAATCCTTAACCGAACTACACACCCAATAAGAACATTCTCATGCATCAAGGATGCCTATCTTGGGTTTTTATCGATCAATTTTTTTTTGAAAATTTATACTAAAGAATATTCCATGTCAATAAGGGCATTCTATAATTACATACCTCAAAGATTCATTGAATGAACCTAGTTTTGAGATAATTTGAAGTAAATGAAGGAAATTCACTAGATCTGTTGTCAATTTCAAGAATGAATCATTAATTCCAAATTAATTCTATAAGATAACTTTAAGTCTGTCTAATAAACATAGATCCCCAAAAAATATGTCAATATTAAAGAGATACATGATGATATTTAAGATGAAAAAGATATTAAGATGATCGATCTAAGAAACATACCCAAAATAATCACTGTTTATGAGGATATAAGCTCTGATCAAAGGGATTTCATTAACATATGAAATCCACCCCAAAATTTCTAATGTATCATTAATGGATTATTTTTATATCAAAAATTAAAAATCAATAATAGGTTTAGGAATATTATATATAAACACATGGCTATAAAACATTAGTAATTGATGGTAGATATTGATATGATCAATAAAATTCATTGAAATAATATATCTTCTACTGATCTGTGAAGTATATAAGAATTCACCATTAGATCAACATATAAACCACATAGCCAACATTAAATTACTCACATATTTTGAGAAATAAGAGTAAAATTATGTAGGTCTAGAGTGATCCTAACATTATACACTCACAAAAATTATCTAACATTGAATAAATAAGGGGATATAAATGGTATAATTTTATATTAGATAGGGGGTATCAAATCCAAAATAGTGTAAAGATTTGGAATTGTGTATTAAACAAGGTTTAAATCTTTTTGAATTAAAAATTATTCAAGTGTATCAATTGAACCATTGACTTCCTCTCACTATCCATCTAGTGGGCCTTACCAACATGCTAGTGTTCCTAAAAAAACCTCCTATGTTATTCTAGTTCCATCAGGTATCTTATGGTAGCTATATAACCACAATAAGGAAAATCTTCCTCCAAAAATCTTACCATTAATCCTCAGGACCCTTTTCACTAAAAACCAACCTCCGAACGAAAGAAAGTGGTTATGAACCAAAATTAAAATGTAACATTTTATAAACTCTACCCATCAGATTGATTAAATTAAAAATTAAGATATTAAAATTCACCCACTCTAATGACATATCATCCCCGATATGTGTCTTCAATGGTTCGTCACAAAAAAAATGGGAAATTAAGATCTAACCTCAAATTATCATTCCCAAGTCTCCTCCTATATCAGTCCATGATGATATAGAATTTGGAAAACTAGTTTTTCTTTCCTTCAATTGAATTTCTCACTTCGGTCTAGAATCAACAATGGATGTTATACGAAAAATACATTAGGATCTATATCAACATCCTCACAGTCAATTAAATCTGTGGGATTTTTCCTGAACCAATAGAGTTAAGACCTATGAAGCACAATTTACATACCTTGACAGAGAGAGGGAAGATCTATATGGTGCACCACTATACCTACCCATTCAGTGACCTGAAAGGGTAAACATATCTTGGTGATATATTCTCTTTCTTCATCAATTTTTAGTTGTATTAAAGATAAGTAACTCTCAGAAAAACATGATCACATACTGAAAACATCAAAGGTCTCCACATGAATTGGGAATAAGATTTATTCCTCAAATTAGTTATGGAAAACCACTTATGAATCTGTCACACCCTCTTTATTTCACATGTACCATATTGGGACCCACAACCACTATCCCACTAGCCTCATGTAGAAAAGTATGTAAATGACCTACCTTACCATAATTATCCTTATAATCCTCCCTCTAAACTAGATCTTGGTAACTATGGTTGTATTTGAACTCATACAAGGCTTGGTGATCATTCCAAGAACCACCAATGATGAGAAAATTAGGTCAAATAATATCCTCCCACATCTGACTTTTCGCTCTCACTATCTTACTTTCTAAGGATGCTGTGATGTGTTCAATTATAGCTTAGTTCTGAAGTCATTTTGAAAACCTTTCCAAGACTGTAATGTAAAATATGTCTACCACCTACAAAATACTAAAGGGAAATCCATTTAATCATATTAACATAGGGATATACAAATTTCACATCCCATCTACTGAGTGAGCATAAACAATTTTAAATAAATGAGAAACATTCCTTAATAGATTAATAATCACCTAAAAACATCATGGATCAAAATGGTATTGGTTAACCTGCTCAAAAAGTACCTAATGAAATTAACTATCTTCTACATGGGTATAATATGTTTCTAGAGTAATCAATTAGTATTCAAGTGTTCAATCATTATCCTTTAGAAAGTTAGACATTTGGAAAAAAATCTAACAATATCACTCTTCATCCCTAGCCAAATAGAACTATCGCCTAGAGTAATGGTAAATCATTGTTTCACCCAGATGAACCACCTTATTAGAGGCACAGATGTATATAATTATCTATTCTATGATAAAATCATATAATAAAATAGTCTTATGTAACATGATTAAAACATCATTATCCAATGAATACCCCAGGTATCAGGTTACCACTTATTAGTTTTCCTCACTTCAAAGATAACTCATGGACAGTTTCTTATCCAGATTTCACCTAGTATAAGTAAAAAAAATATGATCACTAATGGAGCACATGTCATTGATTGCAATTAATTTTATGAATCCAACCGCTGATGAACCAAAAAACTCTTTATAAACCACATTCCATTCCAATTCTCTTCACAAATCTCATGAGATAACAACATATTTTTGGAAGGGATTATGTAAATATGTTACATTTACTTTGTGTATAATTCCACTCAAAAATTGATCACCTATTTTTACTCTACCTAGATATTCAACCTGAAATTTAGTTCATTTTGTGAGAACATATAAAAGATGGTCTTATTTTCCATGTAAACAATAAACCAATTGTTTAATTGATATTATAACTAATAATTAGAATTATAGACCATGGATACTAACTCCAAGTTATGTGTATGATATTCCAGCTAATGCGTTCATAGTTGAAGAGACCCGTAAGCTTCTAATTTCCCCCTTTACAACAAAACATCCCAAAACAACACTAGATTTATTCCAATATGTGTCATATAGGACCACATACATGGGAAGAATCAACATTGGAGTGGTATTAAACCTCCTCTCTACCACAAGAAAATCCTCCTTACATTAGTCCAACCACTAAAACCTCACCCATTTTTTCTCTAGTTCATCCATGGGTGATAATAATAGCCAATTTCATAGATAAAATTATGATAGTGTCTTATTAATCCATACAACATCCTTAAATCATATATGTTTTGGGGACATGTTGAAGAAATCACTACATCAACTCTATATTATTCCATTGATATACTAGTCTCAGACACTGCATGCCCAAAAACCTTAACCACCTGAATACAAATGTTATAATTTAATAGATTAAAATAATGTCTATATTCTTGAAGTGTGATCAAGACTAACTTTAGATGTTTGGTATGTTTCTTCAGGGTTAGCTAGTAAATAATGACATATTAAATTACAACCATGATTAAATAGTCATGATATTCGTTGATGATATCATTTAGGAGATCCATCAACACTATTGATTCATTCTTCAGTCAAAATAGAATCACAAAATACTCATATAGAATATAAATTATCTGAAACACCATCTTCATGATATCTTACTATTTATCACATGACATGTGATAGCATGATCTGAGAAAAAAATTAAAGATTTGTGGGACTCCCCATAACTGATCTAACAAATCATCAATCCTTGGAAAGTTATATCTATTCTCCTTAAAATAACATATTTGGATTTCATTAATCTCTAAATTTTCATTGAATTCCATTTTTATTTCATGGATAACACAATATGTGCACCACATGTTCACATACTCAATATGAAAAGGCACATTTAATCCAATTACTTGAGCTAGAAATTTAGATGCATCAAATAAATTAGATCTAAGCAATAAAGGTGTAATGAAATGGGGTGTTCACATGGAATAAACATTATCTATAATTAAACATTTATATATGGGGGATTTTTGTGTGGTCTTCTAGGATTATGTCCTGATAGGGATTCAAAACATAAGGAAATGATGTCGGGGAAACCACTAATCCTATTAAAAGATCAAGGATGAAAATTTTATCCATGATTATTCCTATATTAATCATATTTAGACCATCCCTACCAGCTACCATCTTCCACTCATCGGTTAACACAATCATCACTATATTGGGTGATTTAAATTATACAAGTCTCTGATTAAAATTAATACACGCTAAAAATTCCGTCCACTGGTCCATACCAAGAAACTCATTGAACATTTTGATCTCCAGAATCATGAATTCAATCATATTTCCATTAAAGGAAATAAATGTAGGAACTTCAGTAATCACTAAATACTATCTACTTTTGTGACCAATGTAATCATAAGGTATATAAACTCAGAAGATAACATGATAGGTATGTCAATTCAATCAAAAAAATTTATTATTATAAATGAATGGGAAAAAAATATGAAAAAATGAAATAGAAAATGTGGTAGTGATCAATAATGTACCTCGAATGGTAGACGGTCCCTCAAAAATATCCATTTGAGTATGATCCAATACATATACTCATCACAGATCAAATTTGTTACCCTATCCTAGAGGAACATGACTCTCTTAAGTAATCATTGTCTAATCCTAATGTTGATGAATCCGGAAGGTTCTTTGGTTACCCAACATTTTTTATTTGATCCCTTATGAATCCCAACCAAAGCTAATTGTGGAATAAATGTTTAATATGACCTTCTTTTCAAAAATAGTGACACATTCTCTAAGGTTCTGTTTAGAAACTTTCGGACGGTTTGATCAATACATATTTGAAGAAATATTTATCTATTACATTACTAAATGATGTATCTGAACTCTAATCCACCTACGTTCTAGTACCTAGCATCATGTATCTGGTTGTTCTCTTCCTTTAACCAAAATTGACACTCATTGCATTAGTAAGAGGATCATCATCCTAACCATTAAATGTAAGAAGAAGACCAACTGATAGAGCCTCCTCATATCCCTCCCCAATTGACATGTAATTTCGAAGATCCATTCTAATCATAGTTGTGTAATAACTCAAAATAGTTTTCTTTATGTATCGATAAAGAACAATATCAATATTCTGGGCCATTGGTGCATCCTGTGAATCCAAGAGAGGATAAAACTGAATTATCTACGTGAAATGGGTAATGGACCACTATTTTAACTCCAATAACTCATACGATAATTCCAACTTTTGAGTATTTGGAAATACCCCAAACCCCCAAAAAATAAGCACTTGATGGAATACCATGTGATATACCCATATAAATTAGCATGTCCCATCATTCCCAATTACTTATTGGTGGGTCCATATATCATGAACGGTTCTAAGATCATATTTTTTTCCTCATGTATCTCTACAAGGTTACAATAATCCTTGATTATTTCTATCAAAACCTCTGCCTCATGTGGTCCCCTATATCCCTTAAAATCATGTGAACGTTGAATTTAGATGTCACAGACATGTTCAACCATAGACCTGAATGCCTAACTTCCCATGGAAATAATAATAGATGAGACTACCATATGAGGAAGTCCCACTAAATACACTACTAGCGTGGGTGCATGAACAAACTCTTCAACCCCCTACATAGTAGGTGGTGGAATAGTTTTATCCTCCCTTGCGAGAGAATCCTGACCGACACCATTGGTAGTCCCATCAGTTTCCCTCTATGAAGCATCTTTTTCAATGTGATGAAAACATTATATAAAAGACAAATTCATCTCGACGTATTCAAATTAGTATATGGTATAACACAAAGGTTCTCCTTGGAGTCTACCAATAACCCAATGTATATCCCTTTTAGAACCAAATATGTTCTTCTATCCTACACATTAGTCATTGTAATATATATATATATATAACATAATATCATTATTTGGTTAAACTAATTAATTCCCATAGATATATCATAGTATCATGGAAAAAAATATATCACACAATCATGAATACAAGCCTATCTCAAAATGATCACATAATCAAGGAGTTAAATTAAGGAATTAGTATATAGAAAATAATAGATATATTAATTATTAAAGTGATCCTACATGTCTAGTCGTGACTCATTATTGAACCGAATTCAATAAAATTCATAACAATAGTCCCATCATTGTTTACTTAGAGGTTCGTTACACATGAGTTGGGTAGGAACTTGGAAACTTCCATAACTAAGTCTAACACAACTTATCTTCTTTATAACATGTATTATTGTAGTTAAACATAAAAAATTAAATTTTCCTATGTTACCATTTTTTAATTCCATGGCCTGAAATAGCATGTCAGATATTGAGAGAAACAAGACCCCATACATGGCTCCACATATGCAAGATATTTTCAACAACTAGAAAGGGTTCAAAAGTTTTTGATATTGAGACTATACCCTCAATATCATTGACATTAATAAATAATATAAATAATTTAAAAATATTATAATCATACTAAAATTTTTAATACTATATATGAAAATATAATATCAGATGCAACACATGTCATATGAATAAATAAACTATATCCCAATGCAGAAATACAAACCAGAGTGAGTATAGTGTAAGTAAATAAAAAATAACACAAAGGAATATTCCAATGTACATTCTGGTGCCACTTGAAGCTCTATTATCCTTAACTAAAATTTCATCCTTGGGCCCCTTGTCTATTGCTAGATCCTTATACATGAATTATGTATTCCTATCGAGAATACCATGTTGGGTGTGAGTGATATTACCAAATAAGTGACCACTATTTAATCATTACCATTTATGTATATTTATAATAATTATATTATAAAATAATAAAAAAATACACAAGAAATAATTTGAAAACTTATACCAATAACTGATTTTATAACCAATCCATCATGAGATCTTATTGTAATTACTTTGTATTTATACCAGAAATACAGCCATAGGATGACAAATGTATCGACACAAGGCTAGTAATAATTTTTATTAGAAGTCATAACTATCAAGTTGGATCAAGACCCCAGACCATCGTATCCTATCTCTATCACGGGTCATGCCTCTAGGATACAGTTATAGCAACTCATGCATTCCATACATTGATATTACATCTTATTATATGAATATACATTACATATCATAATGATCCATGTTATAATCATAATGATCTAATATCATTAAATACAAGGACACATAAACAACTGGTTCATAAGAGTCTCTCATTATGTACTTAAAAACTGCAACCTTACTTTGTTTTATCAATCTCAAATATTTTATTAATAACCTAGGGAAATGAAACAAAAATTTGGGTTATATCATGTTCTTATTAAGGTTAAATAGGGTAGATACCAATAATCACATAAGCCCAACACATGCATACATTTTAGATAATATGAGAATAACATTTTAAATCCAAACCCTTTATATCAAAGATCATAAACATGAGTCATGTAATAAATCATTTTAGTTCTTAATATATGAATCATAATGAAATTAAATAATATGAGCCATGGGAGAATAACATTGTGTAAGTCATGGAATTTTTTAATACATATAATCATAAAAAGAAATTTTCTTATTAATCAATGATTCTCTTCTAGGACAATCATAGTGTATTGGGATCACATATCAAACCATTTTAGTATTCACAGTTCACTCTACAAACACTTAAAATGTATTGGGTTCACCCCACAATCCATCATAGTATTAAAGGATTACTCCCATGACTATAATAATGGATATAGTGCCTTATTGAACTGGGTTCACTGCCAATTCTAGTACTGTTTATGCCATGATATATTAATATTTACCCAATTCATCAGAGGGAGGTATTGTTCCCACCAATCACATGGTGAAAATCATAAATATTTTTTCCACAAGACCATAAAACTATAATAATATTAGAAAACATGAGAAGAAATAGGTTTTATAAAAATTTCACATAAAATAACTCAAGTAAAATAAATGGGTTTCCTACACATATTTTCCACATATAGATAATCCATCAAGAGAAATAATTAGGATGATATCCTTGGAAATTATCCTCAACATAATTTAAGTAATTGGTTTTTTCTTTGATAAATGGAGACACCATTAAAAGTTATTTATAATTTTTTTTAGTAAATTATAGTTTATATTTATAAATAAATTTATTAAAATCTATATTTTTTGAAAATATTATGAAAAGAATTTTATTTCAAAATAACCATATAAAAATTATAATAAACTTCAAATAACTTACCATTCATGATGAAGAGAACTTTGTTTCATGTCGTATATGTTAAAAAACATCCCATCCATAATTGTGAAAAAAGAAAAAAATGGACTTCATTCAGAAAAAACAATAATATCCCCTTTAATCTCATTTTAAAAAATGTTGAACATGGGTAAAAATTTAATTAAAAATAATAGTATAATTAAAAATAATAATTTAAAACATATTTATAAAACATATATATTAAAGAGAAATGGTTTTTGACTAATGATAGAAATAAAGATATTTTTAATTAAAAATATATTTTCAGTATCTTGAGTACATTAAGGGAGGTAAATTAATGGAAATCTCATGTTCTGTAAAATATAAAAATTAATGTAAAATTCACATGCTTCTAGAGATGTATATCAGAATATTTAATCATTATAAATTTATACATAAACAATCCTAATAAACAGTTGAATTGTGACCTAACACCCTTACTACTTTGGAAACATTTTAATTATAACCCTTATAAATGGAATAAAATTATATTGATTTTTAAAACCCCATAAAATTCATAAGAATATTAATTAAATACTTTCATGGGTATTATATAAAACACAAAAAATAAATTCGGGGAAATATGGCATGTTTCTCACAGAAATAAAAGAGAGATTAGAAACCCTTACATGATGTCAGAATTCCATAATATGCATTGGATTATCAGGTATAATAACTATATATTTGTAATAAATATATTAAATAAAAGTAATCATATATATAATACCATATATTATTTATTTGTAACCATTGATCATCCTTTTGATAATAATTATTTAATAAAATCACGATTTTATTGATATCTACTTCGTTTTTCATGTATATTTTTGTCTAACTATTCTTGTACTTCTATTTTGATCATGTTTAAAAAATATAAATAAAGTTAATAATTATATAAATATCATATTTATTAATTATATAGATTTTTATATTCATTCATAACTGTTATATATTTGAAAATGAATTACACTACTTATGGAGATGGTAGGTTATATGTATGCATGAACGCTGTATTCATTTTTCAACGGATGGAAAAAAGAAGGATAAAAAATAAGATACATTTTAAAAATAATTATTATATCGTATTTATAAAACATATTCACTAAAAACAACCTTGTTATCATCCATGTAAAATTCAAATGAATCATGAGTCACATATTTTTATGGAGGTGGTTGTCTAGACGTAATCACAGGTGACATTGACATTTACCAAAAGATTGTAAGGTAAAAAAGAAATATTGTATAGTATGAATAAAAATGTATAATTATTTCATATTTATCATATATAAAATGTAAACCCATAAAAAACCAATCCAGAAAATACGGTGATGAGAAATGAATTGCATCACAATGTCGAGATGCTAAGTTGTACGTACACACAATAAATACATTCAATCTCTATTTGATGGAAGAAGGGTTAATAAAGGTGATTTAATAAACATAATAAAAATTAATTTTATTTATGATTCTTAATTTTTAATTTTATTAAAAATATAACATATTTATAGGAACTAGAATAAGAATGAAAAATAAATTTATCAGTTGAGGTGATAACCTCTCCTTTGAAAGAGCCGCTTTAGATATCATCTCAAGCATCCTAAAGTTGGTATTTCTAGAGTAAAATAATATCTAAAATTTAAATAAGGATGTTTATATGGTATTTTTTAGGTTATATTTGAGATTAAAGGCTAAAAGTGTGTTGAATAGATCAAAGGATGGTTCCCCCTTTTTAATTGAGGTTAGGTAAGGTTTTTGAATTTCTTTAATTATTATATTATAATTATTTCATTCTTATCAAAATGCCTCAAAATGAAAATAAATTCAAAGATAATATTTTATTTGGTCGTAAAACCATAAAAAAATAATATTTGGATAGGTTTTGGTTTCATTTTAAACCTTATCTTTTTTATTAACCTCTTAGTCAAAAACATTTAACCTTAACTTTGGTAATATTGTTTTCCACTCAGAGGGTTATGATTTTAATTATAAGGAAAATTTAGATCATAAATGTAGAATGGATGAAATTTTAGACCATATAATATTGACCTTCTCCTCTTTAAATATTTTTATTATTTTTAATTATCTAATAAAATATTGTCTTTTTCACAACCAGTCCCCCAGGGCTCATGCCGTGACTACCCCAAACTGCCTTCCATAGGCCCGGGGTTGGAAACTAGTTCAAGAAAGGCATATCCCTCAAAGTGGGAAGGAATTTACCGTGATCCTAAAAACACAATGACCAAGAACAATACATGATGAAAACCACTAAATAAAATTTCCATAGTAAATGTGTGAAATGAAAGAAAAGGGGCCAGAATAGAAGCCCAACTGAAAAGATACAACTATAATTGAAAAAAACTCTTGAGATCATCCAACAAGGATCCTACCTAAAGGGAAGATACAAATCATCTGCATAGATCTCATATAAACCAGTCACCTACAAGTACCGCCTAGTCCTGGTTCCTAAGGTCTCAGCCAAACTTCTCACCATCTGCACAAGAAACTACAAGGTGTGAGTGAATCTCAGGCATCGGTGGGTATAACAGTACCTAGTAGGGACCCCATGACCCCTGAAGGTCTCTCAGAATTACAAAATACAAATCAAAAAAGCATTTTCTCAATAAAAATGCACAATGGAAAAAGACTCAACTCAAACCAGGTATATAACTCAGAGTTCAGGAATAAAGAAGATTAGACTTAAGCTATATCAGTTTATTCTGTTAGGAAGATTCCACAACTGATCCAAAAAAGAGTTTTTCCAATGTCGATCCACACAGGTTTCTATATCATTGATCCCTGATGAGCCGATCTAAATATTCTCCTCATTAGTTCGCACACTGCTGATCCACATACGGTTGCTTGAATACTGATACACAAAGGGTTGTTGTGATGCTGATCCACACAGGGTCTCTATGATGCTGATCCACATTGGGTCTCTATATTGTTGATCCACACAAGGTCTCTAGGATTTTAATCAACACATGTTCAGTTTGATTCTTATCCACACAGGGTCTCTATGGTGATGATCCACACAGGGTCTCTATGATGCCGATCCACAGAGGGTAACTTTTCAATTGATAGCCAGCCACATGATTTTCGCACCCAGTGCACTTGAGTTCCATAGTATATTCTACTCATGATATCAGTAATGAGTCAACTTCAATGATGATCAACAAATTTGAAACTTAAAGGACCTAAATGTTGTTAGGGTCCTAATTCCAAAGACAGTGTGTCAATCAGATTATCGGTCTGTGGGTTATAAGCATTTTAGTACCGAGGGCCCGGTTGGATTAGGGTTTGATCCAAACCATCCGTACTCCAAATTTCTCCCAAACTGATGTGGAATGTCTCAAATGGACCTTCTCAGTATATGGATTCCAGAAACGTAGGTGGTTCATCAAATAGATGTATGGTTTGTGATATATGACCTTTTAAGCGTATTTGGGTTGAAAAGGGACCAGGTCTGGTCAAACCCAGTGAGGTTCGACCCGACTCTCTCAGACCTGGGTCAGCCCAACATGGCCCAGGTCTGACACGGAATGAACCATCGGGTTACCTGACCCGATTACTTGTGTTTTTCACCAGCCGGGTTGCCCCCTCCCTTTTTAATGCCAAACCACGTTTGGGTAAATCAAATGGAGGCGCCACGTGGTGTCTCCCTCCAGTCAGCAGGACCAACGGGGCGTGGGACCTCCTTACCGTGGATATTCACCATGGAACGCAACAACACACCATATTCATCAAACATGTCTTGTTGAGGGCCAGCCTACCCTTCCAACCCTCACGGCGCCTATGGGCGCTCCTCCATCTGCGGCCAACGAGAGCCCACAACCGACGAAAAATCAGCTGGCCGCCGGGTAAGCAATGGTTTTCCATTATCCCTTATTCATGTTCCTATATGCCTTTAGGAATCTTCCATCATTGCATGGCTCCAGAATTCTTAATTTCATCCTGTTAAAAATCCTTCCCAAAAATAATGAAACAAAAATGAAGCGGCAGAGGGTCCATGCCTTGTTTGTTTGGCTCGTGCACTCTGCATTAGCATCATATCAAGAGAGTAGTAATTAAATCCTCAATGATAATCTAAACACCATTCAATGCATATGTGGTTCATGATTATTTTCAAGAATTATGTAATGAAACAAATTCAAATGAATTTAAAAATAAACAATCCCTACCTCAGATTCAGTGGAGACGTCATGGTTGTAGAAGAAGAATCCACGTTCAATGAAGCCATCAAATTTCATTGCTTCTATATTGATTACACCAATGCTGCCATCCATGCCTCCATTCTTCATTGGTGGGAGATGCTGCAACATTTTGTAGGAGTTTCCTCCTTCCGTGTCAAAATCCCAAGCTCAAGCTTCATTTACAAAGAGTGGAAGGGAGGTTAATGCATCATAAGAATTAATGAGGTTTATTAATGAGTTTTAATTAATGAACATCTTAACTCGAAATGGTGTGGTTACAAAATAGAAGAGACAATCTATTAAATGGATCGACAACCTAGATATCCTTTCCCTACCACTCTACTGTTAGTATAAAAACAATATAACATTTGTATGTTATTTTATTATTCTTCAAAAATCCGTAAACAAAAAATTTTCACCCAAACTACTATGGTTGAATTTAATACCCCCCTTAAGTGAATACTGGAACTAAGAGTTCAAAAGTTCCATTTTATTTTTAATTCGAGCTACTGTTCAAAAGATAGGAATTCACACTCACAGCTTTACTTAATGTACCAAAAAATTTCAAAATTTTGTTCTAGACACATCGGGCCTTGATATCAAGTGACGTTAATTTTCAAATACCCTTAATAATTCCAAATAATTAAAAATATATATTTAATTTCCAAGTCTTTAAAATCTTTAAAAAATATCACTATTGTCAACTGTCACACTATTCATTTAATTTGATTGAAAACAAAAAATTTAAATGTTTTAATTAAAATATAATCTGTTACCTCAAAAATAATATTTAATATTAATATATATAATTTATGTAACCATATAATTACCCGTATTATAATACTTTTAATAATTTTAAAATCATTTATTTTATTTTTCTAATAATGTAATAAATACCACATCAACAATGCATAAGAATTTAATGTAAATATATGATTTAAAAAAATTAACAGAACTCATGAAATTAATTTCATTAATTTAAAAATATAAATTTTTATTCATTAATAACATTTTTTGATCCCATTTGGAAAAAAAATATATTTTTAAAACTAAAAGTGAAACATTTTTTATGTTCATTTTACTTAAATATTATGTAGTTCATTTTCATGTACAAGTGTCCACTAAATAAAAATAATTAGATAATGAGGAAACAATACTAAAATTAAATTCAATATGTAATAATTAGGGTCAATAATTATGGCCTTATTGATTAGTTTTAACCATGATTAACCTGATTTATCCTCCACCAAGGAGATAAATTTTATCCTGGTTACTGACTATACTGAACAATAATAAAAGGTAAATATATAACAAATTTATACCACCTAATTAGAAATATGAAATACCTTTTATCAAATTAAATATCTATAATAAGAAGGAATTAATTTTAATAAAATCATGAAATACATAATGAAAATGATTTTTCTTTCAAATACATTTTTATGCATAATAATTTGTTAATTCTCATCCCATGCTTACAAAAATATTAAATTAATGTTATTTTTTTATTAAATTTATATATATATATATATTTCATTAAAATTATTTAAAAAAAGCGATTAATTTAATTTATTTTGATAAAAACACATTACACACATAAATAATATTTTATTATAAAAAATCCTTGATTTTTTTCATATCTAATTAATTTGTAACCAACAAATTAATTTTATTCGTATAAAAGCCACAAACTTATAATAATTTATTTGTCTTATTCATACCTTCAAATCCAATATCTAAGAGATAATAATGGCATTAAATATTTTTTTATTAATATAGCATGGTTACTTTAAAATCGATGTTTTGTGTAACAAAAACTATCAAATATCGTAAATTTATTTAAATAAAATATTTTAAAAAAAACCTCAGGGTGTTATATTATACAACAATTAAAATGAATATCTCCCTTTAAATGTCATAATTTAGATACAAAAAAATTGATGATTTATCTATTTCATTACATCCTTGGGCTCCCAAGTATGTTCTTAAAATATGTGATATCTATAAAGAACATTCACCAGGTCAGTTGTCTTATTTAGTACCACTTTATATAAATTATTAACTATTTATACCAGGTATTCTTCAAAAATAAATATTATGATTTAGTGTTATAAAAATTTAATTTTGTACAAGTGATGGATCAGGTCTATTCTTCCTCCTAATAGATACATGATATATGTAGCGAACATGGGAGTGGCCTGGTGGAAGTACTGATGAATAAGTTACCATCGATACATGATCAAGAATCTCTAAAGAGAAAATATAATTAGGGATCAACATTACCATTCAAAAAAATGTCATAAAATTCTTCCATGGAAAAATTTAAAGGAAAACCTTCTCTCTAACTCTGAAATCCAAAATTTAATCGTTTATTATCAACATATCTTTTCTGCCAATGAGCTTTTACCCTAGTGGTTCAGGCTCCTACATGGGATCCGAAAGACCCATGATCATATCCGGGAAGGGGTGACTTCCTGAGTTATTATAGCAGGGCACTATAGAAGAACTCTAGTAGGTCACTGTAGCAGTACTGTACTAGTGGTGGGCTATAGAAGTGGCAGTACTGTAGCGGTGGAGGGACATTTGTAGGTACTATAGTGGCGGCGGTACTGTAGCAGTGCGGGTATTGTGGCAGTACTGTTCACCAGGGGTCCTTTGGGCCAAAAAATGGGTTTTCTAGCCCTGTAAGTAGGACACTTGGCCTTGGGTCTTCGAGATATGTAATGGGTCACCCTATACTCAGTCTAAAGTTGACTTTGCTTTAATAATAAATTGAGGCTTCGGCCTCGAACTTAAAAAATCATCATATCTTTTCTTTTGGATCATAGCTACATTGATGTGATATCGAATAAGTCTAAAATTATTTGTTATTTACTAAGATAGATTATCTCCCAATATTTTTGTTTCTCTAGATTCTTCCTATAATGCTGGAGTTATAATGTTTTCCCATAGATGTATTAATAAGGATCCAACTAAATGATAGATCGAAATATATTATTAGAATAAAATTAATCTAGAGGAATGTATTTATCCAAACCATGTTTAAAATCAATATTATTTGAACTCATCATATTCTATAGGGTTTAAATTTTTCACGTAGATAGAACATCTATCTAAGGATTATAAGTAGAACTAAAACTCAACTATGTATACCAAACAGGGTAATCAATTCTACAAAACTATGAGGTAAACCATGGATCCACCAATAGATATAATAAAATGTTATACTCAATGAAAACATAATAATTCCTTAACATAAATTCTGAAAAAATTACCCATATAGAATCCTTCTATAATGTATCTAAAGTGTTATAATATCATAAGGTGTTCGAATATGATCCTTATAGATTTATTCCATTTAATTTTTTTGGTAATATTGACAAAAAAATACATGGTGACGTTTTACAATTACCATGTTAGTATGGGTAATGGTTTTTAATCCCCTCAAACATCTATCACTCATCATTAATTTTTTGACATACCAAGCACCGAGATACATAATTATCAATATTTCTCTTAATTATTTCCCACAAAAAATACTCTTTCATATCTGTGTACATCTTTGTACATATCAAATGAATAGAGAATGATGAATTGTGATCCTCATCCTAAAACTCCATCAAATACATTATTATTCCAACATATACATGGTTCTTGAACATTATCAGTACATCACAATCATAGTCAAATTCATGTAATTTCTCAAATTCTTATATATCCCAACATATTCATTCTACATCACTTTAATATTCACATGGATATATGGTTGAACACTCACGTGAGAAAGATAATAATTCTCCCATTAAATATTTCTAGATATGACCTTTGAATGTCTATAATTATTAGATCTTTTCAATTCCCCAACATAGATAGGATAACATGATCCTTTCAAATCAGATCAATTTTTCAGATTTTTTTCTATGGTAGGTTGGTAATGTATTGATCATTTATAATATTTAATCAGCTCCAATAATATTCTCTAGCACTTATCCAAATCTTTTTGTGTGAAAATATTCATTACAAATTTATGATCAATATACATAACACACCTTTATCCACAATGATAATGCCTCCATTTATTAAATGAAAAATTTATCCTAGATAACTCTAAGTCATTATTTTATTATATTTCTATAGAACCCTTAACAAGTGTGAGGCATAATCCATAACCATATAATTATTCATGAGAATTCATCCAAATCCATTATTCGCGGAATCACTATAAAATGAATACCCTTTCCACTATAGGGTATGATAAGTATAGTCTCATTGACTAACCGTATATTTAGACACCTAATATTTTCATCATAGTTATCTATCTAATGTAACATAGGTATCTTGTGAGTTAAATATGTGTTTGGATTACATAGTTATGAAAATGTATCAACAACTTTATGATAATTTCCTTCCAAAATAAGAAAACTATGGTTCTCATTTACACAGGGTGTTTGGGGAAACTTTTCAATAACAAATATCTTTGAATTATTTATTCATATACCCCCCCCCCTTTGGAATATAAGACCCAAGAATGAAACATTATGAAACTAGAATTCACATATAATAAATTTTTCCTAAAGACACTCCTTCGACATGGTATTCAAAAAATATTCTCAAATGATCTTCATCCTCTTACTTGGCCATTGAATATATAATATTATCTTCTAAAAATACTATGTAATGACGATCATGCTAAGATAAAAAGAAAATTCATTAAATCCATAATGATATTAGGGTCCTTAGTAAGACTAAATGGAATCAAAATAAATTCATATTATCTATATGTTTTACGGACTGTCGTCTTTGGTATATCCTCCTTTATGAAAATTATTTAATGATTCCCATAAGAATGTTCAGTCTTTAAAAATTATTTATCATTATATAGTTGTTAAAAATTTTCATCAATATGGGTTAAAGGATATTTATTCTTAATAGTGATATATTGAAGTTCACACTAATCAATGTAGAGTCACATTGACCTATCTTCATTTAATAAATAGAATTGGTACAACCCATTATGACTATACAAACTCAATTTTTTACCTTCATGACATTTGAATATTTCTTGGAATATTTCGGAAGCTAGGTGCCTTATCAGTATGATATTTTAGGGCACCGAGATCCACATTGTGCTGATATTAAAAATATTAATGATATTATATCATTATGAAATTTTTCTTTAGAAATATGAAATATATACCAAGTGGAGTTTCAAATTTAATATTTGAGACCACTGTTAAGTTTTTGATATAGTGTTTGTCCTAGGAATGACATGAAGTTTCTCCGTGATGGGTGTTTGGTTGGGGTCGTTTTTCGGTAGGGTGTTAAATGGAGGATATTTATGTAATAAAATTAAATAAATATCCACCCCCATGTGTACACATATAATTTAGGAGAAAACCCATACCCCATGGAGTAATGTAAAAAACTATGGCCAATCTAAGGATATGATGTGTCATTAATATTTTATATTAACAATGGTTTCTCCCAGATCATGGTGCAACAACTTCAAAGAATGGATTTTCACAAAATGCTTCAGAATTTCTTCATGAGGTAGTTGGATGTTATTTTTGAGTCTTACTAACAATTTTATGTATTAGTTTACTGTTTTAGATACATTTGACAGCTTCTAGGAAACCCATGGGGTTGATCTATGGGTATTAGTAGAAACTGGGCTGTTTCCTGTAGTTCATAAGGAATTATTATTTGAAATTATAGATATACTAATAAATAGTGCAGGGTCTGACACTGTGCGTTCTTACCATTGTGGTAAGATGAATTTTGGGGACTACACTTCGTATACCATGGTTCTAAAACATTTAGTGAGCCCATTCCATGTGGCCACGGGACATTGCCTGGGACTTCATGTCATGGGGAATGGGACTGTCGGCGTACACAACCAATGTACATGGACATGGGTTGAATATTTTGGAATGAGTTGAGGACATATTCATAGGACTAGGGGAAGTGACACTAACTTTTTACTCTCCGTGCACACTTTTTAGGATCACATTGCCAGCTGTGCCATGTGGTAGTGGATACAGTTATGTGTTCAAGTATGGTAACATTCTTTGTGGACCCCATTATAAGTCATGTACTATTCTTTGGAACTTCCACATAATGTATCCCCATATATAGGGCTAGGATTCAAGCCAATGAGTAGCATAGCCTTATCAGTTTTCCATATATAGTGTGATGGTATCATTTTTCGTGGCTTTGGAGAAGAGATAAGTTTGGATTCATGCATGAAGCTATATTACTGTTTCTTTGCCATGGGTTGTGATAGGGATGGATAAATATATATATATTGGGGTTGTTACCCTTTATTGCCATCTTAAGAAGTGAGTCCCCTATAATATGTATATCGATAGATCAGTGTTCACCTATTGTATTAGGGTTCATGTAACCTACCCATGGTTGTAGGGTAATTCAAGGTGATGATTATAGGTCTCATCTGGTAGTGACAATTGGACCAACAACAATTGAGTGACACCCTAGGTAAATCCCTATGAGAATATATTGTGTAATTTTGTCCTTAACATAGGGTTACAACCCCTTAAATAGGATAAGTCATGATCGAGTTATTGTATCCATATAGGGAGGTCGGGGCATGATCTTATATCATAACATTTCCATAGATTAGGTTTGTGGTATCCTCATGAACAAAACTACACTTGCAGTGATACCCTATATAGAAGGATAACATAGTTGGGTTTGTGGAATCATCGATTTTATGATCCCTTAAATTTCAAGAAATATTAGTAGGGTTTATGGCATAATTGGGTATATGATATCCGACACTATAGATTGTTTAAATATGGCTTCAATCATAATTGGAAGTACGATACGCAATTACACAAGTTGTACTAGATGGTGATTGTGGAATTGTCATGATTGGCACTACACGGACAACAATACTATATATGAGTGATATAATATCTGAGGTGTTAGATTTTATTCATAGTGCCCCTAGTGGTCCTGGTTTTGAACCCCTATTAGAATGATATCATTGAGTTTCCTGATTGGGTTTGCGGGGAATCTTAGTGGTCACTAGTTTGATCACCTATCCAATGAAATGTGGTAGTCAGTGTTATAGACCATGTTAAAGGATTCCACCAGTGGTTCTGGGAGGGATCCGCTCTCTAAGTGATGGGACCGTTCATGGTTCTAGTTGGATTAGAGGAATTCCACATCAAGGATGGTTGAGATACCATTTCTAAGTATCAATATCTAGTGGGTTGTAATGTGAATTTATTCATGGAGAGACTTGATATGCATGCTATATCATATGTATTACACCTTTTTTGTGGGGATGTTCAATAGAATTTACTTTTTTTTGATGGAGTGTTATCTCTCAAAAATATTCTATATGGAATGTCGGATCTCATGGTTTCTGTTCTCTTGGATGATCATTACATTTGAGACTTAAGTAAAATATTTTATCCCACTATGATGTTAGAACCTCATGAGACATAGAGTCTGAGATTAGTATATCTAGGTGATTCTAGAATTCCATATTTTTTTTCACATGTCATGGTTATCACACAATTTTTATAGATCTTACATTCCATTTATAGATGAGGAGTGTCTGAGATAAGGTTTCTCCCTCATTTGGGTCCCTCAATCCCAGTCAATCAAAATGTTTCTTTTAAATTTATCCATTTCATTTTGGGTATTTGGGGAACCTATTGGGTATTATTATACTCACCCATGAATGTAATTTTCTAAAAAAAATATTCTAAATATTAAACTCCTTTAGATAGACTCCCAAGAGGACTTGGATCCTGGAAATATTAGTGTCCTAGACTGACTTAAGTGTTTTACTATTCTTCTCCACGTATCTATCCAGAAGTTACATTTGACAGTGATCCCTTCCTTCAAATAAAATTGGATTATTTTATATTTTTAATAGGATTTATTTCCATTTTTGTAAATTTATTGTACTTTATTTGAGGGATTGATGTATACATGAATTTTTTTAGTTTTTGTGTCTCTAAACTATTTCATGAAAAAATATGTCGGGGCATACACATAGGTACCTAGGCCAAGGCTTCTCATGTGTGTTCTATTCCTAAATGGTTCTAAATGATATAAAATAACCTATTAGTGGTGGGATTAGGGATTCATGGCCCGAGCCCTATTGAGTGGGGTCATGACAGGGTGATATCAGAGAGGGTTCCACATTGGGACTACAATGTTGAGTTTTTCTAGTAGTGATCTTAGTTTGAGATGGATAGTGATAGTGTAAAAGTGTTTAATATTTGGCTATCAATCCAGGGACATTAGTTTTGGTGTGGTGGATGAAATATCTATTCCCCAAGATTCTGATAAACCTTTTATTAACTTGGTACATTATATCATTAG
Source organism: Viscum album (assembly GCA_963277665.1). Taxonomy (NCBI): domain Eukaryota; kingdom Viridiplantae; phylum Streptophyta; class Magnoliopsida; order Santalales; family Viscaceae; genus Viscum; species Viscum album. The sequence goes on from OY728157.1 coordinate 477,008,512, forward strand.
TTTCTAGGAACTTTCAGTAAAAACATCATATATGACTAGGTAGTGTGTTCTCTATAATTTTTGAGTAGAACCCTTGATATACTCTTTGAAATTATAACTTCTTGATTTTTATTTCTATATTCCTTCACAATGATATCAAAATAAGGGTCCATAATGGGATTTTAATGACAATCCACCAAGTGACAAGGATTCATTATAGGGCACTAGTTCTAAGGTAGTACCATTGGGGGGGCCACTAGTTGGCCGACCCCCCATTGAGTGGAATGTTGTGCATGTATTTTAGGCTAAGGATGAACATAGGAAGAGTTCACTACATGAGTTCTAGATGCAATGACCTCTAAGGTATCGGGAATATCTAGATACATAGGTAGTTGATGATAGATTTAGGTATGGATGTGGGTTTTTAACTATGTGAGGACATCTCTAGATTATATGGTTGTCCTAGAAGGGAGTCTTTTACATGGATGAGATAAGAAATTTTAGAGTCTACTAATGTAGACACCAGATGAGTCAAAACTCACTTGGAATGAGTTTGACGTTGTCACAAGGAATTATTTGTATCCATCCACATTAAGATTAGTGTGTATCCAGCTTCTTCTCCAGCTTCTGTAGGCTTTCATGTTCGTAGAAGAGTATTCAGCGAAGATCATAGATATGTCATGATACTATATGTATACGGTTAGATGTTTGTAGTTTAGATCATTAAAATTTTAGAAGGTTTTATAATATCATATCATGGTATTGGTGGAATTATTCTAAATTAAATATAATGTTGTAGTTCTGGAGTGGGATTTCATGGTGGAGTGATTTTTTGTTTAGTAGAATCTGGCTATTAGTACTTGAAAAAAAGGAGTGGAGACCTTGGTAGTTGGGTCTTATGGAAGGATAAATGTTCCAGGCATGAGAGATGCTTCATGATACGATCCCAATATGGAGGGTCTACGGCTCAATGCTTTTAAGAAGGTTTGGGTTACATATAGGAGAGGTAGTGTTATGCATGCAATGGGTAAAGAAATAATGTGTGAGATTGTTTGAAAAAACTTAACAATATGCAGGAGATATTAAATGGACTTCTCGAGAATAATTATCATCTAAAACATGGATTTATTCATGATGGATTATGTGGTGTAGGAGTAGGGAGACCATAATGAGGCGGCTGAGGGTTTGAGGTGCTACTAACAATATTCCTAGGTGATCCTGGCCAGGCTTAAGGTGCAGGAGGATAGTGGTAAGGGATATTATAGGATAAAGAGGACTATAACCTGATGGAATCAAGTATGAATAGAGTCACATTCAATTTCGTTTATTCCTTACACATTATTATTATTTGACAGAGTTGTGAGGTACCCTTTTCATGACGATTTTTTATCAAGGTTTATACAATGTTACAAAAGGAATGTATAGGGCCTTTTGTCAGTATTTTTTTATGTAGCTTTAGAATCATAGGGAAGGGGTATTCTTCCCCCAATAAGATGTGTTTTTTAATGAAATTAAAACTCTAAGGGAATGTCATTTCTACTACAATTTGTAAATAACCTGAGCTTATTTAAATTAAATTTCTTGAGTGATTTAATTTAATTTAGTATTAAGTATTATAGATATATAAAACACATAAAATTTATTGGTATTAGTATATCCTATCATATTTAAAAAACCACTATTCATCATAACCATTTATAGTATTATTATTGAATAGTGATTAACTGATTATTATAAATATAGGGTTATAAAAAATTTAATTGAAATAAGCGAGGTAATTGATGGCCTCAACTTGTAGGATCATATCCTATGATGCCCATTTATCATAGCTCCTGAGGGAGATAACATCATTGATATTTTCCCAAGACCAATTCCAAATTAATATCTATCAACAAAATAAAGATATAAACAATTTACCGGAGAAGTTCAAGATCCTCTAGTTCATGAACTAAATAATGTTTGATGAACAACCTCATAAAAATCTCACTATCACACACTTTAACGTCATGGAATTTTCTGGTATATTAGAGGGATAAGTATATGGATGATAATTTTATGAGTATTTATATTTTATTTCTATAATAATAGTGTTTATACTTACATCTATTTTTTTCTTTAAAAACGATTTACATTTATATGCAATAAAACAAAAATTGTTTTTTTGGAAATATTCAAATTCAATTAAAAATTTTATTTAGATGAACCAATGTATTTTTTAGTAACTAATATTTTATTAATGTATTATTATTTAATAATTTTTATCATATATAAATGATTATATAATTTTTATGAAGTCTAATTGAATTTTCATAAGGGTTCAAAAACAATAATTGTCAAAAATAAAACCCAGCAATTCCATATAAATATAGTTTATTATTATTAAAATAAAAAATCAAATATTTTTAACATTAACTAGATAAAATAATTTTTTTTGGATTTAAAATTCCAAAATTATCCATTACTGAATTTTTCATTATTTAATTAAACAGTCAAATTTTCTGTTAGAAATTAAATAAATAATAAATATATAATGTACATTAGGACATCATAATGACCAACAAACAATGTAATAAATACTATATATTGTTTCAACTAAAAAATTAATGTTTTACCATTTAAATAATGTGATTTTATGTTTATTTTATTTATTTTATAAATCCTTTATTAATCATATAAAAAATATAATATATTTTATGGTTTTAAAATCATTTCTCTAAGAAAATGACACACTTGCACATCACCAAGGGAGATATTTTAATACATTCCTCACATGGACTTATAAAATAAAAAAAATCATCCCTTATTTGTAGAAATCAAGGTAAAACCATGGTAATGTTGTTTTGGTTATTTTATTATATTGATTCCAAAACCTATGTTTGGGAAATCATGAAGAGATCCTCTATCTATTTCTATATAAACCCACCTAAACAACAATTCTTCATTACTCAAAACCTTCTAGAATGTCCTTAAAATTCCCTCATCTATATATAGTCATACCAAGGTTCACCAATCTATCAATCATGTACTCCCAATCATTCACAATCACGCTCTCAAGGTATAGGACCTTCCTCTCATCCTTTAAATTCAAGAACCATCATTGATATTTTCATTTTAAAAATCAAATTATTATGTTGTCATTAATTAACAAACATTAAATTTCAGAAAAATTGATTTAATTTAATTATATACCATTTATCTTCTCTTATTTTTACCCTTACCCAAGCTATTACAATACTGAAATTTTTTACGGGATCTCCCACTATACTTTTATTCAATCACCTCTTCTGTGTTGTGCCACTTAATTCCAATTTGTTTTTTTTTTGTGCATTTTTTATTAAAACACATTTGAATTCTTTTTTTTTCATTTTATGAGATACCCCTTACACACTCATTAATCCCTCCCATAAACATTATGTGAACCTGTTACCATGCTAAAATTATTTAGGTGATCTTCCACTATCCTTTTATTCAAGAATAAATTTTACGTAATTCCTCTTAATTTCTGTTTATTAATATTTTTATAAGTTCTGAAATATCCCCATTACTATCCATTTGATATCTAAGTGATGATATACCCCTTTCACATTCACTAATCCCTCCCATGAACCTTAGTGTAGTCCCATTACCATGCATAAATTTTGTTAGGTATCCTCTCCTATTTTTTATTCATGAATATTCACTATCTTATTCATTTTATCTTCAATTACTAATGTCGGGATATGTTCTTACAAACCCCATTACTGACCATATTATTTATTACTAATTATATTCCCCTATCACACTCATTAATCCCTCCCACGAACATTTACACACCCCTTTTGTGCTGCTAAAATGTCATTTCAATTTCTCAATCCAAAAAATTTTGTAGTGAATACTAATACCCATTTCCAATCAATGGTTTTAAAATTTAGGAACTTATAATTATTTAATTTTGAAATTTCATGTATTTAATTATGGAATTTTTATTATTATTACTGATTCCATGTCGTATGATCTATGTGTTATACTTATTCATGTGAATGAAGTGAAAGTGACGAGTCCACCCAGAATTATATAGGACTCCAATGCATTGGGTAATGTTTTTTTACCAAATATATCATTTAAGGAATTAGAGAGTGAACCTAATCCATTATGAGACTTTTCCAATCATTATTTCAATGAATATATCTTTGACCTTTGTTTATCAATCCATATTTTTTGATGTTCCTGCATTTTCATGTTACCTTTATGTTATCTTATTATATCATGACTCATTATTCATGATCATCTTTTTCACCCCTTTTTTTATCATTGATATTACTATTTTCAATCATGTAATACATTCTTCATGTTATTATGTATTTATTCCCATACTAGGATTTATAACTCTTCACTTTTTTTATCAATGTCCCTAGGGTTTCCCATGATATTTTAAGTATGAAGGAATAATATGAGCGTGTTAAGGATTTTCTTCAATAAATAAGTTATATTAGCAATTTTATGATGTTATATAATGTACCTAATTAAAATATCCACTATAATTATCAATCTTCTAGGTTGTATTATGTGTAATATTGTGTAAAAAGAAGTTAATTATCATGTAATAAATACCATGGTTTTCATAGTTGGTATCAAAGATAATTTTAGTTATTTTCGTATTAGGATTAGAAAATAGAAAAAAACCCTCAGGGTTAAAAATAATTATAATAAAACATCTCTATGTTCTAGTAATGTATATAGTAATTTATTTCCAAGAAAATAAATTCATGATTTGATACTATAAGTGGATGTAGCTATGGAACATATATACATAGTGGTAATCCCTGAAAACATGGTGTTGAGTTAGACTCAATCAGGAGCTGGTGCACAAAAATGTGTCTTACTGCACACCTGTTTTGCCACTCATGTCGGATATTCTTTGGTAAATTCACAAAATCATTAAGAACAAATATTAAGGTATAAAATACCCGTTTTTTCTTTGTTATTAAATGAAAAACTTATAATATATATTGAATCCTATAAATTAATAATCAATGTAAATACATGTCATCAGATTCTATTTTATATGGTTTGTAGTTTAAAATTAACCATCCCTATATTTTAATTTATTCTATCCAATGACAAAAAATAGGAGGAACTGAGTATACAACTAATGTGATTGGAAATTTGATGAAATCCTAAATGAGATACCTGAATTGATGGGAAAATGATTAGAAAAATTAGTGATGACAATCTCTTAGCTGAATTAGGTTTTGAATAAAAACATAGTCCATGAGTAACAACATAATCCCCCTAAACAGATCAATATGGAATTGATACCTATATGTGACCTATGCCTTCTACATTAAATTGGTATTTTGATTCTATAATGATTAAATAATAGATTAACTATATTTAACATATCTTCTCGATTATTCATTTCTCTGAGAAAGTGATTGTTTTACATGATGTCGATCTTGTAGAGGGATAAGATGATTAATGGTGGAAATTGATCAAAAATGCAAATCCTGATGTAGAGATCAATGTATTATGTCGAAGGAGTATTGGAAAATTTTTGTGGACAAAAATTTTCATAACACCCCCCAAATAAAAATGGAATTGGATTTTCAGACCCTAAATAAAAAAAGATGACGAATCAATTGGGAATTATGAGAAAATATCCAAATACTACCATGATATGCCTCTGTCTTTTTTTACCCTGAATGCAATATTGTTCACTTATTTGGGGGGATAAAACCCATTCTAAAGACATCCATAGTGATCATAGGCTTCAATAAAAATGAATAAATTTTATGATATTCCCTAAAACTAGAAATATATATTCAAAAATCTCAAGCGTATTGAGGGGATCAAATGTAGGAAGTGACGTTTAATTCTAGCTATGTGATAAATGTAATGAAGAAAAGAAATTTCAGCACCCCACATGTAAAAAATATGGAACGAAGCATCCTGTAAGTTGTCTATGGGCGATGAGGAAATTATTTAGGCATAGGACAGATGGAAGCCTGGATATTGACTATTTATGGGAGAAATCCACTAATGCAAGGGAGGAAATTTATTATCTGGTCAATCCTCATTTCATTTTTTAGTGTTTCAAATGCAAGTAACCTGGTCACTTTTAAATCCAATGGACTAATCCAGTGGTTTTTTGATACCACCAAGAACCTCCAAGGAAGAAAGGGTGAGATTATGCCATCAAAACTACTACAATGGTTATTAAAAACAATGTGATGGTAGGTACGCTAGTTATTTATTCCATAATAGTGACCATACTTTTTGATTAAGGATCTAGAAATTATTTCATATCCCTATATTTTAGATTAAATATTCATACAACACCATAAATTATGGAATTAAGGATGTCATTGAAAATATAAAATGGGGAATTATTTTATTCGAAATATATAAATCCTCCCATGTCAAAATTTTTGGTCTAAATAATTAAGTGATCCTTGTTATACTTTCATTCATGGAATTTGATGCAATTATGGGTGTGTATTGGCTTTCACTATATAGATTCGACATAAATTGTTATGAGAAAGAAATCAATCTCTGTATCATGAATCAACCTCTGATTCTATACAAATGAAGTGAGATGGATGAATCTTATTTAGCACCATAATCATAATATAGGATATTATTTCACTATGTGAAATCTTATATTGAAATTCTTTTTGGGACCAAGGAATCGATCATCCTTGAATACATTCCCATTGTGATGTAATATGATGAAGTATTTCCCAAATAATTTCTGGTTCTTCCTCGTAACGGGGAGGTTGAATTCTCAATCATGTTTATACCTACAATGTTCAATTATCAACCAATCTATATATAATAGTTGTTGCAAAATATGAAGAGCTATAGAATCAACAACATGAGAATTTTGTAAAAGGGTTTATACTTCATTATGATAAAACTTGGGGTGAACTAGTTTTATTTTTTAATAAGAAAGATGGGTCAAGGTTCCTTTTCATTGATTATCATGATCTCAAAAAGATCATGATAAATAAAAATAATCCATTTCCATGGATTGATTATTTTTCTGATCGGCTACATGAAGAATAATACTTCTTCAACTAGGATATTCGGTCCCGCTATAGATATGTAATGGTGAATGTGGAGGATAACCATAGGACTAATTTTTATACATGTTAAGGGAATTATGAGTTCTCATTAATTTCATTCATACTAACTAATTCTCTATAATTCATCATGGACATTATGAATCAGATATTTTGAGATTACCATGTCAAATTTTTAGAAGTATTAATAAATGATATTCTAATATACAGAAAAATAATGTTGGAGCATGGAGATCATTTAATCATTGTGAATAATTCCTTATGAAAGGATAATATTTATGAATATTATAAAATATATGATTTCTAGTTAAATGAAGTTTCATTATTGTGGAATATTACCACAACTAATGCTATATATTTTAAACCTTCATAGAAAAAAAAAGAAATTTAAAGATGGTTGAGGAAAAAATATATGATAGAATTATATATTTTCTATGGATTATATGGGTAATATCGACAATTTATATGAAATTATTCATGAGTTGCAAACCCTCAAACCATGATAACTCATAAGTGAATTAGGTTTGTTTAGAATAATGGATGTGTATAGATAATTATGTTGTTGAAAAATAAGATTATCAAAGAACATGTACTTAAACTATCCACAAATAGTAAACTTTTCAGGGTATTAAACGTTGCTTCAAAGAAGGGATTGGGTTTTGTATTAATGAGAAATTATAAAGTGAAATCTTATGCCTCAATGAAACTTAATGTTATTGAATAAAACTACCCAATGCATGATATGGAGTTGGCTGTGGTGATCTTTACATTGAAAATATAGTTATATTATATATTTTCAGAGAAGTGAGAACTATATATGTATCATTGGATCCTCACTTATATATTCCCAAAAAAGTGTATAATATGCTTCATGGAAACTGGTTTGAGCTGATCTAGGAATATGGCTCGTCAATCCACTTCGTCATGGGAAAGTGAAAAAATTGGATGATGACATTAGAAAAATAGGATCCAAAAATTTTATCTTTGATGAGAATTGAGAAGGATCTATTCTTTATAAACAGAAAAAATGGAAATGGAAATCACAATTTATGGAACATCATCAATAGTTTCACAAATGATTTCTCAAATACCATTTCTTGCGTGGATAAATAACGATCAAGGGGATGGTATGTGATTTTAGAAGTAAGTGGATTATTTAATAAAATGGAAATAATTGAAGTAAAATTTTAATAATGAAGGATTTGTAATATTCGGGTCAAAACTATGTGTACTATGAAATTATAAGTTAAAGATGGTGTTAATCAATAATGCACATAACTCATCCTTATCCATATGTCCTGGAATTATAAATATGTATCGACATCTTTGAGAGACCTATTGGTGGGAAAATATGAATAAAGATATTGTGGATTATATATCATGATATCTGGTATGCCAATATGTGATGGTGGAAGGGAAAAAATACAAGGGGATAATGCAACCATTACCCATACCTACATGGAAATGAGACAATATCACCATGGACTATTTCAATGGTCTTCTAAAGATATCAATAGGAAACAAGGAAATATGGGATAAGGTTGGTCATCTTATAAAGACTTCACACTTCATTGCAATTTGAGTGGACATCTAACTCAATATACTAGTAATGATATAAATTATAGAAGTGGTGATGTTACATGGAAAATCAATTTTGAATGTATAAAACCCAAATCAATGATATAACTCTATGTTTTTTGAATATTCTTCATCATTCTATAAATATTGAGTTGAAATCCAAGACATCTTATCACCATCAAATTTATTTCCATTATGGGTGTAAGAACCCGGTTCTTATTTTTGAGGTACGGGCTTCTTCTTTTTTCTTTTCCTTAGGTGTTTTTTAGAGAATATGGATAATGGGGAAAATCCTAAATTTTGGAACTACACGCTGTGTACTTTTCCACACGCCGTGTACTTTTGGCCGTGTTGGGATGAGTACAAGGGGCGGGTAGCCATGTCGGCAACGAGGGGTGTAGGAACCGACTACATGCCGTGTAGTGGTACTTACATTCCGTGTAGTCAGTTGGAAGGCTTAAACAGTAAGGCGGTGGATTCGCCATCAGTTGGGTGATAGTACACGTCGTGTACTTGGGAGTACAGGTTGTGTACTCATGTCGACAAATGAACAGTGTGGAGGTGCCTCCAAATGAAATTTTAAAATAAATAAGTACACATCGTGTACTCAGAAGTACACGTCGTGTACTTTTTTTGGCTTAAAACAGGCAGTAGCCACCTCATTTGGCAGAGGAGACACTTGAGCCTATTTAGAGCCAAAAGAGGAGGCCAAATCATTGAATATCCGCTATGTGTTCGTCTGGAATCTGATTCGGCTTCGGACGATCTCGTTGGAACCACACGGGTAAGCCCTCTCCTCTCCTGGTACCGTTCATACAAATTCATTCCCTAGGGGATTTTATTTACGATTTAATGGGTATTTTTCTTCATCATATCTACATCGTTATTGAGCATTTCTAGATTCAGCATTCGATTATAACGTTCGTTGGCGTATAAGGTATAAGGTTTTGTGTTAGTTTTTCCAACTATTGTGCATTTTGTTCATTTTCATGCCACGAATCCATGTTGGGGTGTTCTGCGGCTGAGGCCATTGCTATATTTAATGCCTAGAATTGCACAGGCGATTAAATTGTGATAATAGAATGCTGGTTAGGATCGGTTCTTGGATCTGGAACCACCCCCGGGGTGTGTTCCACTATTTAGCTGTTTGGCTAGGATACCTGAGGGTATGCCTCTAATTTAGTAATTGTAGAATTACCTTTAGAGTAATTGCTTCTTTACTGCATTTTGATATGTTGTGCTTGACCCGGTTACCTTTTTAGCCTGAGGGCATGGTTGTGATTAGCCTGTGGGCACTCCACTATTTAGCCCGAGGGCTGTAGTTATTTCCCATAAGGGAAACATTTTGTGCCTGAGGGATTGACTTTTGTGCCTGAGGGTGACACTTCGTATGCCTGAGGGAAATTTCAGTTTCGGCCTGAGGGAAATACCTACGGGTTGGATTCTGTTTACCTCAGGGTATGATTTTACTTGTCTGAGGACCCGGACTGTTTACGTAGAAATGCACTGTGGTGGTTTCTAATATTTAATGGATTAAATGAATAATAAAATGGCAATATAACTAGTAATTAGTTACTTTTTATTACATCTTACTTTATTGAATTTACTACTTCACACTATCGGTGCATGCTTACACGAATTTGGGCACATGCCTTTTGTGGGTGCGTACTGAGATATATTTCTCTCACCCTGTTTGGGTCATGCTTTTCGGCCCAAACAGTTTATGTTGCTGCAGGTGTAGATACGGGAAAGAGTCCCTATACAGGTACTTGACTATCGTTGTGGAGTAGGAGGGCATGGGACCGAGCCTAGGCTCGCGATGCTGCTGACAGCTATTTAGCCTTGTTTTGTTGTACTCTTCTTTTGGATGTACTGTATTGATGTATAACATGTTCTGGCTGTTTTCATAGAAGTTGAGACATGTAGCATCATCATTTACATATTGTTGGTTATATTCACTACTGTTGGATACTTCAGTTGTGTATGGTTTACTGCTTCTTTTTTGATGTATGTTTTATTCTATATTCTGCTGCGCTACACTTTGACAAATGAGGGCCTAGTTTCCCCACTATCAGACTCGGGGCCTCGCTGCTAATCGGGAGCCTCTGGCGTTTGAGGAAATGCACTTGAGTTCACGTGGCGAACCGGGATCGGGGCACCCTTTGAGTGGCACCTGGAGCCGGGTCGTTACAAAGTGGTATTAGAGGGGTTTCTTTTCATTGACTTACTATTTGGAGCCATAGTCAAGGATATGATGAACGGTAGTGGGTAATAAGTTGTGCCCGGGTGTAGCTAACCCGGATACAGGGAAACACCAGTCTACCTCGTATTTTAATTTTATGGATTTTGAAAATTTTATAGTTGAAATGTTATCACCGTTGGGTGACGCACTTGGATTATGTTGTTTATATATATCGGTGGGATCTATTTAGTTTTATCCCGATGAGATGAGGGTATTCTGTCTCATGCATCATATAGGCACATTCTAGATATCACATGCCATGCATAGTTTTCATGCCATGTAGGTGCATTGGAATTTTCATGTTATTGTGATAGTTGTTGTGATACTAAAGCATGCTGTTTTTATAGCTGCTTGATACATACCTTCTCTGTGATATGGTATTACTTCTATGAGCATGTTTAATGAATGGACACCGAACATTGTTTTTTGGAGAGTATGGGCCCCCATTGACCGGAATTTGGCGGATTATTGACTGTTTGTTGGTTATAACACATATAAGATGTCAAACATTGATTTGTGTGGAGTATGGACCCTCATAGGTTAGAAATTGAAACCTAGGTGTTGTTTTATGGTTTTTTCTAGGTTCCGGAGAAGTTATTGAGGCATACTATCCAGAAACCCAGTATACACACCGTGTAGTATTTTATACACGTCGTGTATGTTCTTCTGTTCAGGAAGAAAAATGAACTTTTTGTGTACACCTCGTGTACCCTAAGTACATTCGGTGTAGTCTCTTCATGTGTCACAAACCGTGTGGGCGGCGACACAGGGTAGGGAAAGGCTTGGGTAAAACAAGCCGTGTACCGAATGGACACGCCGTGTAGTGTGACATGGAGTCTAGTCGTGTAACTAACAACATGGGTCGGTGAACTCTTTTACAAAACACACCATGTCAATGATGAAAACACCTTGTAGTGTGACCTAGGGACTCGACTTTGTAACTAAAAAACAAAGGCTGGTGTCACCTCTCCTTGAACAAGCCATGTACCTATGGAACACGCCGTGTAGTCTTGTCCGAGGAAATGCCGTGTTGTTTTAGCCATGTTGCTAGGAAACGAGGTGGTGTACACGCCGTGTAACGGGTGTAAGACGTCGTGTAGTTGTAAGCTGAGTAGTCGGCCGTGTCACAAGTGACACAGGCAGTTGGAAAATAACATCATACACGCCGTGTAGATTAAGTACACGCCGTGTAGTTTTGTTTAATGAGAGGCGTGTGGCTCAGCCGTGCAGAAGGACCCGGGAAGGGGAAGGGAAGTCAAGTACATGTCGTGTAGTCTGTGTACACGCCATGTAGTTTTGTTTTTCAAACATTGATATGCCTTCTTTCCCTTGTTCCCATTGTGGTTTCTTCGTTTTAGCCTTAATAAATTTGAATTTGAGGTGTGCTTTTGACCATGTAGTGTCATGCCGCCTAGACGACTGTGAGTTGTTCGCCAGGAGAGTGGCGATGATTATACATCAGAGATGGTAGGCCATGGGCTACCAGTTGATCTTCTAGAAGAGCCAGATGCGGCACCAGCTATTATACTGGACAAAGGCATGGAGGTGCAGTTCCATGAAGGTTTTATGCGGTTTATGCAGACCTTTTAGGGAGCACCGTAGGCTGCTACATCTATGGCTGAGCTGACACGTATCTTTCACCAGTAGCATCCACCTAAGTTTTCAAGTGATGGTGGACCACATGCTACAAAGTCATGGCTAGGATTGATGAAGACTATTTTCGAGCATCTTGAGATTCCTCCAGGGCAGAGGGTCAAGCTCGGGACTTACATGCTGCGTGATTCCACCAAGAGGTGGTGGGATGTTACCACTCAGTCAGAGCACCACAGAGACATGGCGTGGGAAAATTTTCAGGCAGTCTTCTATGAATTTTTTTCTCTCGAGACGCTGAGTGCGGATAGAGATCGAGAGTTCATGAATCTTCAGTAGGGCGCTATGTCAGTGATGGACTATTCTGCTCGTTTTATGGAGCTTCAGTGCTTTGCACCCGTGCTGGTGGGAGATTAGATGCTGAGAGCCAGGAGTTTGAGGATGGTCTTCAGTATGACATCTGAGCACTGGTGAATGTCTTCAGGTTTCCTACTGTACACGCCATCGTGAACCAGGCGCTAATTTCGAAGAGGAACCTACGAGAATCTGGTGGCGTGGGCTGGGTCGGTTCAGCACCAGTTACTGGAACTATTTCTGCTGAAAAGAGGAAGAGACTGATAAACTTCTCTCAGGTCGGTTGTACCAGCTAGGATGCTTATTCAGGTGGTCTGGTCAGGTGCTACCAGTGTGGAAGAGAGGGGAACAAGAGACCACAGTGTCCAAGAGACCCAGTGGAGTGACGAGCTTACGAAAAGATGGGCCATCTGCATCCCTTTTGCAGGGCGTATCCAACAGTGGATAGTCAGAGGGGTTCTGTGCAGACTCCACGTGCGGGAGTAGGACTAGTGGCTTCTTACCAGTCAGGGAACTAGAATACATCAGGGCGTGAAGGCAGAGATCGTGGTCGTGGCCGTGGTAGCCAGACACCAGGATCTCAGAGGCAGCAGGGCGGGACAGCTCAGGGTATCCAAACTGTGTCGCAGGGCCGCGACACTGGGCATGCATATGCAGTGCAATAGATCCAGTAAGAGCAGGATCCCGAACCTTCTATAGTCAGAGCTACTATTCTAGTAGCTTCTGTCTTGTCTACAGTACATTTTGATACAGGTTCTACACATAGTTTCATATCTGTACCCGTTGTAGTGATCCTTGGGCTTTGTGTTTCTCCTTATTCTGATATTATGACGCTAGACACTCTATTGGAAACTAGAGCGGCTGCTGTGCGTCAGTGCAAGGAGTGGACCCTTGAGGTTGTAGGGTGTCACTTCCTTTAGGACCTCTATGTCTTAGAGATTATGAGCTATGACGTCATTCTCGGGATGGACTGGTTGGTTCCCTTTCGAGTCTTTATAGACTGCTATCATCACAGGGTGTGTTTCATGTCACCATAGGAAGGAGAGTTTCTATACGAGGGAGAATGGGATGTTCAGGCGAGTCAAGCTGGACCAGAGCATCATGGGAGAGGTGGAGTCACATCCCATAATTTGAGCTTATATCTGGATGATCAGGGGACTTTTCAGACAGATTTCCGTCCAGTTGCTGATCGTTTCATGGATGTCTTCCCGGACGACTTTTCAGGTCTACCTCCGGTGCGTGAGGTGGATATCTCTATCAAGACTGTTCCAGGAGAAGCACCAGTTTCCATTACTCTTTATAGGATGGCTACACCTGAGCTGCAAGAGCTCGAGTTATAGTTAGAGGAGTTACAGGCATAGGGATTTATCAGACCCAGTACTTCTCCTTGGGGTTCTCCGGACCTTTTTGCGAATAATGCGGATGGTACCCTCAGACATTACATGGATTATCGGAAGCTTAACCAGTTGACGGTTAAGAACCGATATCCCTTGATAAGGATTGATAATCTATTTGATTATCTTCGTGGAGCACGATTATTCTCGAAGATTGACTTGAGATTAGGATATCATCAGCTGCGCGTGAGACCATCTAATATACCTCTCACAGCTTTTAGGAGTAGGTATGGTCTACATGAGTATATAGTTATGTCGTTTGGACTCACGAACACGCCATCAGTTTTCATGGCTATGATGAATCGTGTGTTCCATCCGTATCTTGATTATTTTGTGGTAGTATTCGTGGACGACATCTTGGTTTTCTCTCTCGCTCGACACGACCATTCCACCCATCATGAGATCGTTCTGAGTACACTGAGAGATCATCGACTATATGCTAAGCTCTCAAAGTTCCACTTTTGGATGGACCCGACTCACTTCCTGGGTCATATCGTCTCAGAGGCAGGAGTTTCAATAGACCCCGAGAAGGTGAGAGCCGTAGTTTCTTGAGAGTAGCCTGAGAATGTGTTTGAGATACAGAGTTTCTTAGGGCTGGCTGGATACTACAGGTGTTTTATACAAGACTTCTCCCGCTTAGCAGCACCGTTGATGGGGTTGACGAAGATGGGTGTGATCTTCGTTTGGTCGGAAGCTTGCGAGACAACTATTCAGGACATGGAGGGAAGGATGAAATCAGCACTGATCCTGATACTCCCAGAGCAGGGAAAGAGCTATATAGTTTACTGTGATGCACCAGAGATTGGGCTGGAAGTAGTTTTGATGCAGGGCGACCAAGTTGTTGCGTACGGGTCTCAGTAGTTGAGGCCACATGAGAGGAATTACCCAGTGAATGACCTCGAGTTGGCTGCATTTGTTCATGCGTTGCGCTGTTGGATACATTACAAGTTGGGAGAGCATTTTGTGGTTTTCACCTATAATAAATGCCCCATGTATATCTTTAATCAGCGTGACTTGAATCTGAGGCAGCGAAGGTGGGTTGAATACCATCAGTCCTTCAATTTTGAGCTTGACTATACACATGGTAAAGGTAATGCAGTAGCTGATGCACTGAGCAGGAAGACTCAGATACAAGCAGTACAAGAGTCCAGTGGTGTGTGGGAGCTCATGGATTTGTTCTATGAGATGCATCTGGAGGTGCATGACGGTCAGGGGCAGACTTATCTTTCATCTTTAGCTGTGAATTCTACCCTCCTGGACAGACTTCGGATGAGACAGCTATCGGATTCAGAAGGCCTAGTTCTACGGGAGTCGGAGGCAAGTTGGGACCCTCCTCTTAGATGGAAAATGGGTGATGATGAGGTTTTGTGTTTCCATGGACATGTATGGGTACAAGGGGATATACGAGAGGATCTGATGCGGTATTTTCAGGCTTCAACTTGGGAATTTCATCTCAGGGTTACCAAGATGTACCGTGACTTGAGATGCCAGTACTGGTGGCCGGGTATGAAGAGAGAGATAGATGGTTTTATTATGAGGTGTTCCACCTGTCAGAAGGTTAAGGCGGAGCATCAGAGACTAGCTGGGATATTACAGCAGTTACACATTCCATAGTGATAATGGGACGATGTCGCGATGGATTTTGTGATGGGGTTACCAAGGTCACCATGTGGTAATGACATCGTGTTGGTTTTTGTGGACAATCTCACAAAGGTATCTCACTTATTACAGATCAAGGTGACCTTCGGTGTTGACGAGCTCGGAAGGCTTTATATATGAGAGATCGTACGTCTTCATGGGGTCCCTCATTCTATCGTTTCAGATAGGGATTCCTGCTTTACGTCTCGATTCTAGTAGGGTTTTCAGAGGGCGCTGGGTACACAGGTGCTTCTGAGCACAGCATTCCACCCTCAGACAGATGGCCAGTCAGAGCGTACGATATAGGTGCTAGAGGACATGCTGAGGGCATGAATCCTAGACTTTGGGCACTCATGGTAGAATCATATACCCTTAGTCGAGTTTTCCTATAACAATAGCTTCTAGTGGACTATTGAGATGGCACCATACGAGGCATTATAAGGTAGGTTGTGCCGATCACCCTTGTTCTAGTTAGAGGTAGGTGATGCAGCTTTACTGGGACCATGTGTCGTACGTGAGACATCTGAGCAGGTCCAGTTGATTCAGAAGCGGATGGATACCGCGCAGTCTCATCAGAAGTCTTATGCTGATCGCCACAGATGACATTTGGTGTTCGTGGTCGGGGATCAGGTTTTCTTACATGTTTCGCCGAGGCTGGGAAACAAGCTGATCAGGAGAGAGGGTAAACTTTCACCACGGTATGTGGGACCATTTGAGATTCTTGAGGGATTCGGGCTGGTTTCCTATCGGTTTCTGTTACCCAGTGGTACTGAACCATGCACGACGTCTTCCACGTATCTCAGTTGCATCTCTATCATTCAGAACCGTCTCACACCCTTCAGCCATAGAAGGTTGAGCTGGAGGCATATGCGTCCTTTGAGGAGCATCCATTTTGTATCGTTGACAGGAGCACAGAGGTACTCTGAGGCTGGCCAGTTCCTCTAGTACGGGTGCTATTGCAGCATGGACGAGTGTAGGACGAGACCTAAGAGTAGGAGGACGACGTACGTGCTAAGTGGCCAGAGCTGTCCTGAACTTCTTCTTCGCCACCCTTGGAAGGGCAATTTGTGGAAGAATTTCTATAAGGGGGAGTTTATAAGAAATTGGTTCTTATTTTTGAGGTACGGGATTATTCTTTTTTCTTCTCCTTAAGTTTTTTTGAGAGAATATGGAAAATTAGAAAAAATCCTAAATTTTGGAACTTTACGCCGTGTACTTTTCCATACGCCGTGTACTTTTGGCCATGTTGGGATGAGTATATGGGGCGTGTAGCCATGTCGGCGACGAGGGGTGTAGGAACTGACTACACACCGTGTAGTGGTACTAATACTCCATTTAGTTAGTTGGCATGCTTAAACAGTAAGGCAGTGGAGTCGCCGCCAGGTGGGCGACAGTACACTCCGTGTACTTGGGAGTACATGCCGTGTAGTCATGTTGAAAAATGAACAGTGTGGCGGTGCCACCAAATGAACAGTTAAATGAATGAAGTACACGCCGTGTACTCATAATTACATTCCGTGTACTTTGTTTTTTCGCCTTAAAACATGCAGTAGCCTCCTCATTTGTCATAGGAGTCACTTGAGCCGATTTGGAGAAAAAGGAGGTGGTCGGACCTTTGATGATCTGCCGAGTGTTCTTCTGGAATCCGATTCGGCTTCGGACGATCTCGTTGAAATTTCACGGGTAAGCCCTCTCCTCTCCTGGTGTCATTCATAAAAATTATTTTCAGAGGGGAAGTTACATACCATTGAATGTGTTTTGTTCCTAGTCAGATCTATGCTGTTCTTGGGCGTTTCTGGAGGTGGCGTTCGGGTATAATGTTCGTTGGAGTATAAGGTAGGTGGCTTTGTGTTAATTTTTCAAAATGTTGTGCGTTTCGTGCATTTAAGTGCCACGAACCCATGTTGGGGTGTTGTGTGGCTGAGGCGATTGCTATATTTAATTCCTAGAATTGCATAGACGATTAAATTGTGATAATAAAATGCTGGTTGTGATCGTTTCTTGGATCTGGAACCATCCCCGAGGTGTGTTACACTGTTTAGCCGTATGGCCAGGATACCCGAGGGTATGCCATTAATATAGTAATTGTAAAATTTCCTTCAGAGGAATTTCTTTTTTACTGCATTTTGATATGTTGGGCATGGCCCGGTTACCTGTTTTGCCTGAGCGCCTGGTTGTGATTAGCCTGTGGGCACTGCACTATTTAGCCCGATGGCTGTAGTTATTTCTCTTGAGGGAAAACATTCGTGCTTGAGGGCGTTACATCTGTGCTTGAGGGAGACACTTCGTACGCCTGAGGGAAATTTCTATTTTAACCTGAGGGAAATATCTACGGGTTGGATTCTATTTACTTGAGGGTAATATTTTACTTGTCTGAGGACCTGGACTCTTTACATAGAAATTCAATGTGGTGGTTTCTAATATTAAATGGATTAAATTTATATTAAAATGGTAATAAAACATGTAATTAGTTGATTTGAGTACTGGTTACTTTATTGAATTTACTACTGCACACTATCGTTGCATGCTTACACGCAGTTGGGCACGGGCCTTTGGTGGGTGCCTACTGAGATATATTTCTCACACCCTGTTTGGGTCACACATTGCGGCCCAAAAATATTACGTTGTGTAGATAGGGGAAAGAGTCCCTATATAGGTACTTGACTGTCACTGTGGAGTAGGAGGGCATGGGACCGAGCTTAGGCTCGTGATGCCGCTGCCAGTTGTTTTTCCTTGTTTTTCTATACTATACTTTTGGTTTTACTGTATTGATGTACAACATGTTATGGATGTTTTCTTAGAACTTGAGACATGTAGAATCATCATTTACATAATGTTGGTTATATTCACTACTGTTGGTAATTTCACTTGTTTATGGTTTACTGCTTCCGCTGTTAATGTGTGTTTTATTCTGTATTCTGCTATGCTACACTTTCACAAATTAGGGCATAGTTTTCCCACTTTCAGATCGGGTCCCTCACTGCTAGTCGACAGTCTCTGGCGTTTGGGGAAATACATTTGAGGTCACGTGGCGAACCGAGTTCGGGGCACCCGTTGAGTGGCCCACAAATCCGGGACGTTACAATGTGTGAACCTTCCAAATACTCAAAGACATGTTGAGAGCATGCTCAATTGACCTAAAAGAGGATGGGATCCACATATTCATTTATTAATGTTCTAATCCATTAACAGTTTTCAATAAAGTATCCAAATGGATCCTTATGGAGCCCTTGATGGGATGTGGTGCAGAACACATGAATGCAGGGATTAAGTTGAGGAACAAAAACTAATAGGCCCGGAAATTTTTAAGGAAATAGTGCAAATGTATAAGACAACTCAGATGCACATCAAAGATTTTTAGTGTCGATAGAATAACCATGATGAAAATCATATATGAGGCTTATATTTTTAGGTTAGAGATATGGTATTATTATGCATATTGTAATAGAATAAATTCATCATCTTTGGGAAGAAGGGTATGTTTATTCCATGATACGTCGGTCCCTTTGAGATATTTGATCTAATCGAAGTGGTGGTCTAATAAATAGTACTCCCACCTAATCAATATCAAGTAAATGACATATTACATGTATCCCTGTTGTAGAAGTACATACCATACCACAAACATGTACTCAATCCTATGGTGGAACCATTAGACAATTTCCTCTCATTTGAGGTGTAGTCGATGAAGATATTAGATCATAAATAAAAACATCAATTCCATTTAAAAATTAACTTAGTAAATGTTTTGTGGATAAACCACAAGTTTGAAGTAGCAATGTGGGAACCAGAAGAGGAGATGAATCATTATTATCCTCATCAAATTTATCATGTGAAATAAAAAAATTGAGGGTGAAATTTCTGAAGGGGGAATATTGTAACAATCTGAACATTTATAAATAATATCCCACTTGTGATTTTTTTACATATATTATTTTTTATTATGAATATAGAATAAACATAAACATTATTAATTTTATTATTTCATATCACATTTAAAATACCATTATGAATCATAACCATTGATAACATTTTTGTTGAATAGTGATCTAGTGATTAGTATAAACATATGGTTTTAACAAATCCAATTACCATGAAAAAATAATGTGAGAACCTCAACCAGTAGGATCATACCCTATGAATCCAACAAATCAGAGATTCCATGGGAGATAACATCACTAGTATTCTTCCTTTAACAATACCAAGTTTAGATCCAATAACTAAATCATGAGTAATATCATTAACGATATAAGTATGAGAACATCGTGCTCATGACCCAAACAATGTATACTGAATCACCACATGAAAATATCACCATTGTAGACCTTACCCTCATGATGTTTGATGGTTTATAAAAGGGATTTTTATTAAGACCATAATAATAAGAATAAGAATATTCAATATTCAAAAGAAAAATGGTTAAATTTTCATCCTATTTTTAAATTTATAAATAATCTATATTTTTTACAATGAAACAAAATTTTATTTTTTCGGTAATATTAAAATTAAATTAAGGTTTTTATTTTCTTTATTTAAATAATTTTTGAAATAAATATTATTTTATTAGAAAATAATTATGAAATATTTTTTTTATCAAATATAAATTGTCATATAATTTTTATGTGGTCAAATGAAATATTTATAAGTGTTAGAAAAATATGATAATCAAAAAAACTAATTATTTATCAATATATATTAATTATTATTTTAAATGTAAATATTAAAAAATTTAAGAAATAATTTGGGTAATATAAATATTTTTTTAGAATGTGAACATTGAAATTATCCAATAGTGAGTTTTTCATAATTTTATGAGAAGGTAGAATTTTTGAGTAAAAATAAAATAGAATACAAATATATGGTGTTGGTAATGACATTGTAATGACCAAAAAACAATTTAATTATATGAAAAATTGTATTCATAAAGAAATATACAAATCCACTTTGAAATAATATTATCTTAAGATTAATTGATAAGTTTTATAAAACCTTAATTAATCTTTCAAAATCGAAAATATACATTAATGTTTTAACATCATTTCATTAAGGACATGACACACATCAACAACCAAAATTTTAAAATTTTATTATGTTCAGAGATTGGCCTTATAAAATCACAAAAACCACACCTATTTGAACGACAAAAATTAGAAAACCCATGGGAATGTTTTTGGTTTTGGTTATATTTTTAGAAAGAGTATGAACCAAAAATTTGGGAAATAATAGTGAACTCCCCCCTATTTTCCAATATATACCCACACAATTTCCCATTTATATTCACTCAAATCCATGTATCACATTCTTTATATTCCCTCCTCACTATAGAGTCATCCTAGGGTTCCCCCAATCTATAAACAATCTTTTTCCAAGTATTTGGAATCACACTCTCAAGGTAAGGAACCTTCCACTATTCCTTTCCATTCAAGATACTACTTTGAAATTTATCTTTTTAATTTCAATTTTTTATATATATTTTTAATTTATAAAAACTAACTTACAAATTTCCAGGAACGTGAAAATCATAGGACTTTTTACCACCAGATTTCCTTGTAGTTATCCATGACATATGTTAATGATTCCATGTTTTGAGTTCATTCTACATTTCAATATTACCATTATTTTACCATGCTATATCATGTCTCATTATTGATTTTTATGATTCTCACATCTTATATGTGTTATTGATATCACTATTTCCTAACATGTAATACATTTCTCATTTTATTCTATGTTTAGTCACATATTAAACATTATACCCCACCTATTTCATACATATATCATCTGGTTATCCCATGAATTTTTATGTATGGATGAATAATATGAGCAATAAAAATTAGTCTTCAATAAAGATGATGTATTCCCAATTTTAAGTTGTTATTTAATGTACCAAATTCTGAAAGAATTCAGACATCAATATTTATAGTGTATTATTATGTTCATTCTTATGTAATAAATCATTGATTAATGTTTAATAATGATAATTGGGGTAAAAAATAGGATAGTGTTGAGGTTTTATGGATGGGCTCCACGGACTTATGTGTTTGGGTTGGGGTTTTGTTTTGTAGGTTTATAGTCTAAGGGAATAGTAAAACAAAATTATTTCACTAGGGTAGCTCTGTTTTTTTTGTTGGTACCATAACATTGTCATTATTAGAGTGGGGTGTGAGATGACTTTGGTTGTCATAGTATAGTTAATCCAGGGGTGGATGTCAACTATAGGGTTATGTTAGTACATGTGTTAGGTTAGAAATATATTCTACCACATGACTCTATGATTGAAGATAGATCAGGTGCTTAGTGTTTTCTACCTATTACAGTTTGGGAGACATGCACGTTATTTATTTCATGATTTCACTCTAGTTCGAGTTGAGTATTGTGTTTGGTTTGGTCATTGTGATTCTCTAATGTTTGTGCTTGTAGTCAATAGGGTGACCCTTGGTGAGCTCATTGGTGTGGGAGTCCTAGTGAGGAGCTTAGTATTTCTTCTTCTACATAATATTTTAATATTTGTAGAAATCAATTAAGGTGAAGAGGATGTGGCGGCTAATTTTTGTCATATACAACTTGAAAATATTTCTAGGAATATTTATGATGTCAGGTGCTGAGTCAATATAAGATTCAATGGGCCGAAGTGCCTCAGAGTTGTGATATTAAAAATATTATATTTATTCTATCAAGTTTATACAATAAAATTTTAAATAAGGAATAAATCATTACATGAGTCTTATATTTGAAATCTATGACCATGGATGAGTTAAGGACGTGGTTCTTACCATTTGTGTGACAAATAATTTGTCATCACCTGGGGTTTGGTCAAGGATGTGTGTGGGAAGTGTGTTAAATAGAATATATTGATTTATTAAAATTAAATAAATAAACCTTTCCTATTGTGTTTTCATGAAAATGAGGGGTTCCCACCCCTTGATTTATTGATATAACTTAGGATAAACAAGGAGAAAGTGTGTTTTTAAACTTAAATCATGATGTCGATCACTCATGGATCATCTTGTAGCAGCATTAGACCATAGATCTACACCTAAAGCATCATCAATTCACCATGATGTGACAATGTTTTAGTTTTAAGTCAATACCCCATTTTGATTAATTTTTATGGTTTTTTGATCCCTTAGATAATTGATTTGGTCCCTGTTATGATCGATCTATGGGTTTTAGTGGAAATCAGTGTGTTTTGGTTATGACATAGGGAATTCCTATTCAGAATTCTATATCCCAAAACCTATAGTGTAGGTTCGCACACCATGTGTTCTTCCTTTTTGAGGAATATGGATTTTTCAAACTACATGCCATTTACCAGTGTTACATGTCATGTAGTGATCCAAGAATATTCTTCTCGAGGACATGTATAGTATGCCCTATCATGGGGCAGGATCGTGTGGGAGTATATGGCCATAGTATACAAACATGAGGTGAGGTACCCGGACATGGGATTTTGAAACATCTAGATGCTTAGGTTAGGTGATTAATGTTGTGTACTCTATATACAAACCATGGAGGCTCACATGGACAACCAAACCATGAAGAAAATGATATGGGTAGGTCTTAATGAGGGGTCACATGTCAATTGGTCCCTAGTACACACTGTTTACTATTCTATGGAATATCATAATGAATTATATACTTCTTCAGGCCTCAGATTTAAGTATGTAGGTATCCTATATTGAGTGGTTTTACACAAAGAAAAAAATTCCAACCTTTATGGTGGCTTTGGAGATATGATTAGGAATGATTTGATCGTGGTGTTGCAGTATCAGTGCATGACCATGGGTAGTGATCAGGACGGATCACTGGAGAGATTTTAGGTTTGGTACCCTTCCATTTCTTCTCAAGAAGTGGGTCCCAGAGTCACATTAGGATAATAGTTTGTTGTTCCCCTATCGTATCAGGTTGTGGGTCACCAAATCAAGGTCATGTTGTGACATGAGGTGGTGGTTTTGGGTAACTTCTATTAGTGATGTATATACTGGAAATAGTTAAGTGAGTAAATTGGTCTATCCATATGTGGGTACATCACAGATTACATTCCTCATCACAATAATGTGATACCAATGATATAATGATCTCGGATATAGTTGGTGTATCTATTTTGGGACGATGGTGTAGGATCCCCAATCGTATCATTTTTCCTTTATAGGGGTTGTGGTATCATCATCACCAACACTAAATGGGTGATGATCCCCTCTCTTGGAGGACAAGATAGTAGGTTTTGTGGAATCCTCAGATATATGATCACCTATATAGTGGGAAATATAAGTAGTTTTGTGGAAAGTTAATGTATACAACCCTCTAATCAGTAAATAGTTTCAATAAGACATGGGGTATCATTGGTAGTATGATTTTCTACTATGTGATTTGTCCCAAATGGGGTTTTTCGATTCATCCTGTCCATCACTAAATGGGAGACAATATACTATAGGATAGATATGGTGTATAGGATGTTAGATTTTTGTTTCAGTGTCCCCTGATGGTCATATGTGTGATCCCTTATCTGAGTGAAATCTCTGAGTTACTTGATTGGGTTCATGGTGTCCCTAAGTGTTCCCATGTGTGATCCCCTATCCGATGAGATATAGTCTTCAATATTCTAAAATGGGTTCATGGTGTCCCCCTATAGTTTTAGGAGTGATCATATTTCTAGGTTCTAATACCTTTACAATTTTCATTATTGTAATAGGTATCATCCATCAGGGATGTGTGAGATCCATTATATATGTATCAAGATCTTCTTGGTTCCATCATAAATTTCTTCATGGAGAGACCCAACAAGCCTGTTCTATTAGATGTATCCCACCTGGGATGGTGGGGAAGTTTTGTTGGCGTAACTATTTCCTATAGAGTGGTAACTCTTGAATGAGTTCAGTCTATTCTATGAGAGATAATGGAGTCTCTTTTTAAGGAAAAGAATTACATTTCATCCTTGAGTAAAATCATGTAGTTGGATTAGAGGTCAGATTCTCTTGAGAATTAGATTCAGATATGAGTATGTCTAGATGATTCTGGGAGTCCCTGTTATGTGTCCACATATTTCATTGACACACCATGTTCATAAAGGTGACTATTCATGTATAGTATTGGATTAGTGGAGATGGAGTTCCACACCCATTGGGTTCCTTCTTTCTAGGCCGAGAAGAATGTTTCTTTTTTAAATTTATCTGATTTATTTTGGGTATTTGAGGTGCCTACTAGGAAATTTTATACTAATATATACACATTCATTTCTCCCACATGTTGTATCTTTTGGAAATGATTTCATTTTGAAAGACTCACATGATGACCTGAAGAAGGCAGGGCTTTTTGAACTAGACTGACCGAGGTATTTTGTAGTGCTTGATTTAGGGTCCATCAGATAGTTTCATTTGAATGTGGTCACCTCCTTCTATGTAGGTTGAAATATTTTATACTTTTTAGTGGGCTTTAATATTTCAAAATTCTTTCGTATTTTGTAATCTATTTCTAAAATTGACGTATGAATTCATTTTTTCTCTATTTTATTATCTATGCATTATTACATAGATTTGTATGTTTCTGTGTGTGTACAGGTATCATAGGCTAAGGCCTCCCATGTGTCTTATATTCCTAATAAAAAATTAATTATAGACTCAATCCTATTGGATGTAGTCTTTAGTAGTCATATCTTGGACCCATTTGGGGAACTCATGATAGTGTCACACATGGATGAATGAATCCCATGTCATTATTATCATGGAGTTTATTATTTAGTTCCTAAAAAAATGAGCATTCTTCATGGATTCCTTAACATAGGTGTAGAACTAAGTATGAGTTATATTGAGAACAAAACTACATGATTTAGTGGATGGACATAAAATTCACCAATAAAGACATCAATAAATGCCTAAACAATAAGCATAACTTTTATGTTGAGTTTCTCCCCAATTGTATGAGATAAAAACATCTTTTGAATATGAATAAAGACCCCAAAAAATATCTAATTTCAATAAAATGTTTATATTTGTGGTCACATTGATAGAAAATAATAGGCTGATTCGTAATATAAAACCAGGCAACCCTTTAATGAAAATTAATGGGGGGTTTTTATAAAGAAATTCAATCCAATCCATGGAGTACATGAAAATCAACCAGATGGAGAATAACAACATTTTTAGGAAACACATTAAAAAAACATCAACCATAGAATAAGGATATACATGGGTTGTAATAATGATAAAATTAAGGGTTTTTAATACTAATAAACCATCGAATATTTGATGAGGTACTTTGATACCCATGGATAATTTATCTGATATAAATGATTTGGTATATCCATAATCAAATACGGCTTTATGAGTTATAGAGTGGATGGTAAGTGTACCTTTCACTATGTCATTATGATTCCCCTCATTTATAATAGTGATAACATGATATTTCCCTTTCTATCAGGTCTCAAAAGTTTACTGACATAGATCATTATCATTAACCATTATTTTAGTTAACTGGTATCTAAATTGCAATACAACATAC
This sequence comes from Viscum album, assembly GCA_963277665.1. Taxonomy (NCBI): domain Eukaryota; kingdom Viridiplantae; phylum Streptophyta; class Magnoliopsida; order Santalales; family Viscaceae; genus Viscum; species Viscum album. The sequence continues at coordinate 477,034,845 of OY728157.1, forward strand.
ATTTAAGAATCAAGAATATTGTTCATGAATTTTATAACTAATTATCTCAATTAGCATCATTAAGTACTTATTCTCATCACATCATCATTAAATTTCCCTATGGAATTTCATTCTACACTTGAGAAATTTATAATTCCTCTTAATAAAATTTGAACCTTGTTTCCTTCCACACATTACACATAATGAATAACTCATCTTCTTCCCTGTTTAGTTTTTAGAATATCAATTGAATTCCATATTTATTTTCTTCGTAAAATCATGATATTGATAGGTAACTCCAATCTCTATATCTATATTAATGGAACATAAAATTATTTATTCATAGTTGATGAATTATATTATGGCTAATTCCATTTATTGAATTAGTTTAAATTCGTTGAAGAAAAAATCATCCTTATGTTATGGTTGGGTGATAATACCAAAAGTGTACCATATATGTCTTGAAAAATTTTCCATGTAGGTTCTATCTGATTTACCATCCTTCTGATTTATCTCATGTAATTCCTTATTCATTTTATCATATTGAATATGGAGAAAGTAATTATTAAAAAAGAATCTCTTAAAGTCATCTAACTCTATGTATTCAATAATTTATATTTTACACAAATTATTTTTAAGAATCCACCATTGATCGATTCTCTTTATAAATGACAGACTTCCAAAATTACATTCTCATACTCCAAAAATTGGAGTCCATAAAAGATATTTTTAATGGAATTTATCTGTCTCTCATCAACTAGTGGATCATGAAAACCAAGAAAATAAGGTGGGGTTTTACTCATCAACTTATCAATAGAATGTTTTTCTCTTATTTTATCATTGGTAATCTCAAAATTATTCATATCTTAAAACAAATATGTGAGAATAATAAACATTTTTTCATTCCATGTCTTTATACATTTAGTTTTTTGCAAGGTAAAACATTACATTTTTGGTGGTATTCATAATTAACATGATTTTTTCAAGTTATAACCATTAAATAATACCAGATATCATAGTGTGAGAAATAATAGACATAGTGGTAAACCAAGTAATCATGGGAGGAAATTTACAGGATGTCTATATTGTGACACCTTCTTCTATGAAACATTAATTTTAACCAAGTTCGTCAATGATCATTACCAAAACATTATTTTTTATCCTATAAATATATATATCCTTAGAATTATTACAAAATTTATTCCATCCATGATTTAAATGGTTAACTAAACCTTAATATAAAACAAAATATAGCTACTCAAACATTTTATACATAGATATTACGTCTTATTATATAAATATTCATTATATATAATAAGAATCCCTTCTAGAATTGTATAGGTCTAGTAAATTTGGAAACATTGAAACATAATAAAATGGTTTATAACAACCTCCCATAAAATCCTCCATAAATTGAAACCTTTCTAAGAGTTACCATTCCTAGAACCTTTCTACAAAAAATAGTGAATTGAACCATAGTAAAAGGAGACCATAGATGATCATTAAGGGTAAAAATGGTGATATCAATTATAACATAAGAATTAAATTGTTATAAGAGTTTTATAAGAAGAGATTAACATTATAAATCCATACGATGTACATCATAGATCATAAACATGTGTAATGGAATAAATCTTCATATTCCATAAGACTTGAATCATAGAGGAATCAAATAACATGATCCATGATAGGATAAAATTAGTTTAAGAGAATTAATTATGTTATTCACATAATCATTAAAAATTATTTCCTTAGTAGTAAGGGATTCACTTCCAGTACAATAATATTGACAAAAACAACTATATATGATCATCTGTGTGTCCTACTCTAGTGCTCATGCGCTACCCTTTGGGATGATGTTATCAGCTCTTGTCCCTCAATTGTCAGAGGGGGGGGGGGATACCTTTACCTTTTTTCGGTGATCATCTCCATCAATTCATTAGTTTCTCTAATACAAAATCACTACCAACCATCATCTATATTTAGATTTTCCCTAATGTGTTCAACCAATTCAGTGGATTCTTGTATCTTTATATATTGATCACGAAGTTCATGGGGTCCTTAACCCTTCCAAATATAAATCTACTGGCATTCATTACTTGACATAAAAATTCAGTGGAAAATTTTGATATATTAATTTTCAGCTCTTAGGGACTTCAAGGTATGGTGGTCATTGGCCTTCTGGATTAGAATCAAATTATTATATGGTTTTCATAGGTGGAGGATTTCATAATGGATCTGTCTAAATCTCTTTGATTCTAAAATGGATGTTATTTATTTCTCTTACACTGTCAATAAAAATTCTATCTGATCTACAATTATTCAATGATGTCAATCTGGGTTACTCTCTAGGAAATCCACCTTTCATTTTAAAAAATGTCTACCCTTTGTATGTTAGGGAATATGGTCTGTCTCTTCTTATGCACATGACATAGAAAAAAAATCATTTTTCCGTTTGATTTCACCATGTTTATGCATTTAGATTGATGTTTCCAAGACACTAATGGATTGGGTATGGATAACTATTGGAAATTATTTTTAGTGAAAATAAAAGGTAGTATTCAAATCGTCGATATAATTCTATTCACTATGAAAATCATGGTGATATTCTATTTCATCATGCCATAAGGGAAGAAGGAATACCCATTGGGTGGGTACTCCCATAAAAATTGATCCTTCTTATATGAATATTCCTATTATTCTTGGGATTCTAAAAAGGCTCTAATTTTATTGAAACCCATTGTTAATCTGAAGGCTATGAATTATGACCCAAGTGTTGAGGACATCGTTTCAATGAAAAATTCTGGTCAAGGTGCTCCCAATCTATTAGATTCATCCATGGGAGTGCCTTTCACCATGTTAATACCCTCATTTTCCGATACATTCATGGATTGAGTACTATTTAATGGGTTGTAGTAAAAATAATATACTACTATTTGTGGTGATAAAGTCATGTTTTGGTTTGAGGATTCAATGAAGTTAATATCATTGTGGATGATTATTTTCAAAATTTTGATGAAATGGAAATTAGATTGAATATCATTTTAAGGCCGATCAAGATATATATGTAACTATATGACATTGGGGGTAATATAGAGTGGTTGAATCTAATATCCATATATTTATCATCGATAACATTGTGAGATATGATTATTGTTATTTTTTGTGTTTAGGTCATTTTTGGGTTCTCACCATTCCTTAAAAGTGCATTGAGAAAAAAATTTACATTTCATTCATGACTATATTAGTGGATTGGGTTCACTCCACAAACCATCATAGTAGTTATGTCTTACTACCTATACTATTATTGTCGACAGAGTCACATACTAAACTAGGTTAATTTCCTATTACATTATTATTTATCTCATTTGATATCAATATTTACCCATTAAAATTGAGGTAGATATTGGACCCACCCATCACATATTGAAAATCATACATATTTGTGTCACAAGGTCATAAAACACTCAACATATCAAAACCCACGAAAAGAAATTGGTTTCATAAAAATTCTATAATAGTATAACCCATGTAAATGAAATGGATTTCTTGCACATATTTTCACCAAAAACATGAACCATCCAAATCAAAAATATGTATTTTCCTTGTAACATATCCTTAGTAAATCATAAATGAAATCTTGTTTTTAACTTATATGAATAGAAATTTAATTGAAATATCATTAAAAAATCTGAAGGAAAATATTCATTCCATTTTTAAATTACTTCTTTTAAATATAAATTTATTTATAATATTAGGGAAATTTTTTTATTTGAAAATAACCTTGGAAAAATTTAATGGTATCTTCAAATCATTGATCAATCATAATAATAGAAAATTTCATTCATGAAATATAAGTCCAAAAATATTCCTTTCATACTTTTATAAGTACTTTATTCAAAAAATTAAAATAATATACATTTTAAAAACATTTTTTAAATATTAAAAAATGAGTAAAATGACATTAACAAATCATATAACAATATTAAAAACATTATTTGATCTTTTTTAGAATAAATGGATGTATACGAAAAATATTTTTAATTCGAAGAGATAAATAATGTTAATTTTCCTTAAAAATATAGTTTCAGTATCTTGAGTACTTGAGGTGAGTTAAATTAAAGGAAAACATGTATTTTAAATAAATATCTAGAAGATGATTAAATTAATTAGTTTATTGAGTGTTATATCCTTTGTTTCATCATATGAAACATTATCATAAACAATCTAGATAAACAATGAGACTATAACATAAAACCACAATCGCATTGGTAATATTTGAATTGAATGACCCATGAATTAAATAATCATATATGGATATATAAATCTCAATAAATTTATTTTTAATAATCATAAAATATATTCATGGGTAGTATATACAAAACATAACAGAAACTGGGGGTGAATATTGCATGTGTCTCACATGAATAAAATTGAGACAAAAATCCCTTGCCTTAAGAATAACATCCTTCATATATGTTAGAAAATACCATATAAAAATATATAAATATGTATATATCAAATCAATTAAATAACCAGCAGAAAATATATCATTATTTTTTTAAATAATTTAATTATACATTTGTTAACAAATCATTACTAAAATAACTCTTCCGGGTGATATTTTCTTAGTTTTTCTTGTATGTTTTAGTTCCATAGTATTTTTCATTATATTTCTATTGTTGTTAAATAATATGAAAAATGACAGTCATGATTAAAATATCATATATGTTCATTATAAATATCTATATAGTCATTAAAAAAAGATAGGTATAGAAAAATGAATTACAAACTTCATAAAGATGGTATGTTGTACGTATGAATGAAAATTGTTTTAATTTTTCAAGGGATGGAATAAAATAAAGGTAAAAAATGAATCACCTATAATTTTTTGTATAATATATATACTAAATATTAATCAAACTCATATTCATTATGATATAATTAAAAATATAAATGAAACATTAATCCCATCACTCTATGGAGGAGGCAGTCCACACATATGCATGAGCGGCCTTATCGTTTCCTACCGGAGTAGATGGTAAAAATTTAGATAAGATATTATAATTAATAAGTGTACTTATATAATAATTATCATAGATAAACATTATAACCATAAAAATTTTCATCTATAAAATTTGGTAATGAGAAAGGTATTTCATCACTATGTGGATATGGTAAGTCCTACACACGGACAGGGGATATATTCACTTCCCATTTGTTGGAAAGAGGGTAAATAAAGACGAATTAATAATCATAATAACTTTTTAGAATTTTTAGTATTCTTAATTTATTGTTTTATGATTATGATAGTAGATTCATATAAGTTAAAATAGGAATTAAAAAAAGTGATCAGTTAAGGATATCACCTTTCATTTCAAAAAGCTCCTTTAGATATCCTCTTATGAATTATATGGTTTTTATTTGGAATTCCCAAAACCTCTAAAATGTGTCTTAGGGAGTTTATAAGTTATTTTGGGATGGTATGGTCATGATATATGTGTCAAAGTGTTGTAAAGAATATAAATTAGGTGTCCCCTTTTATAATTGAGTTGAGGAGAAATTTTATAATTTCATAAGAATAAATTATAATAAATTATATCCCTAGATAAATTCGTCAAAATAGATATTGATTCTAATATAATATAATCATTGGTTATAATTACAATAAATAATATATTCTTTATAGGTTTTGTTATTATTTTAAAAATTTTAATTTTTATTAACCACTTAGTTAACCAATTTTAACCATAATCATTGTATTGTCTTTTTTAAACCTAAAGGTTTATAGTTTTTAATATAATGTTATTATAGGATCATAAATAGGTAATGGATGAAATTTTTGACCATATAATATCCACATGAACCACATTCAATATTTTTATTATTTTAATGTAATTTAATAATTTTTATTTTGACAAAATATCAATAATTACTATTTTAAAACTATTTATTTTATTTAATATAAAAAATAAATAATAATTATAAATTAGAATATATTACATTAAAAAAATTATATTAATGTATAAAATTCTTGGAACACTATAAATCAATCAAATTATAATCATTTTAATATTTTTAAATCATTTATTTTATTTGACAAATAATAGAATAAATACTTGATCACCATTACATAAGAACATAAGGATAATATATAATCTATAAAAATTAAAAATATCATTACATCATAATATATATTTCCTTAATCTCAAAATAGATATTTATATTCATTCATAAATTTATCTTTTCCCTATGTTCATACATTAGAGATATTTAAAACAAAGAGAGTCACATTTTGAAACTTTATTTCCTTCAAATATTATTTAGATCAGTCTTTTATGCAAGTTTCTATTAGAAAAATAAAATAATAATTTGATGAGGGTATAATTTATTTCATTCCATAAGAATTTAGACATTATATTATGGCCTTGTCACTTAGTTTTAAATAAGATGAACCTTATTTACACTTTATTAAGGTGACAATTTTTACCACGGTTACAATTCATATTGACCAAAAATAAAATCAGAATATATACCAAATTTAAAAATAATATTTCAATATATAGAATCCATTTTATAAAATTAAATATCTATATGATTCAAAATTAAATTTAAAAATAATCTCACAAAATGTGGGAATAAACTTTTTTTAAATTGATTTTAATCATAAAATGGATTTTATTCTTATTATATGATTACAAAAATATTATATGAATGTTAACTTTTGTATTAATTATATAATAAATATATATAATTAAATTAATTCAAAAATAATTATTAATTTAATTTTTTATAATAAACACACATTACAAGCATACAAATTGTTTTTTTAGAAAAATATATTCTTGATTTCTATTTTCATTTATAATTAATTGGTATGAAATGAATTCATTTTAAACACACTGAAAAAAAAATTATTTAATAATTTATTTTTTCTTATAATTACATGTTAATCCAATGGATATGTGATAAACATCACATTAAATAATATTGTTTTAATAGGATATCACGGTTCATTTAAAGTCGATGTTGTGTGTAATTAAAGATGTCAATGAAATAAAATTTATCTAAATCATATATTCAATAAAATATCAACCTGTTATATCCATACCCCATATATTCCATGGGGTCAAGACTATATTCCATTTTCCATTGATTTCACTTACATAGGTTAGGACTTCAGGTTATTGCTCCCCTAACATATGCTTAGGTTTGACATTTCTATCATTTTAATTCGTATACAACCACCCATCTAAATGATAATCATTTCACAATGGTTCACATGTTCTCATTACCAATAAAAATTCTTCTGATTGTATGGAAACACACATAATATTTTATATTATTCAAGTAAAGAATATAATATCATCAAGAGAAAATAATAGTAAAAAATAATACTTTTGATCAACATCAATATTGTCAAAAAAATATATAAGAATATTCATGACATCAAGTATTGTAATTGGGGATTATAAGATACGCCCTCTCCCACATGTGATCTCTAATAATAATGGTCCTAAAATAATTATAAGATAAGATTCACTCAAATAAAAAAATTGTACACAAGTGCCTCAAATATTATGCAACATCCTCCCTCAAGGTTATAGATGGAGAACTGAATTCTCCCCAAGGGATTGAAACCCAAACCACATTTTAAATGAAATGCACACTTTCTTTCACTTAGTGGATTTATATTTATGGTTATTATCCCTAAAAAAGGATTATATAATATAAACCTTAGGATATTCCATTTCAAGAAACCTTTTAGGGAAATTCATAACTCACAAATTCTATCAACGGAACTAGTTCTGAGATTTGTCGAAGAAGATGATTTCAAATAACCAGATCCACTATAGATTCAATAATGGATAGTGAATTCGTCATCAATTATATAATATATCCTAAGGTCTAGAAAATTCACATTGATCCACCAACAATAATTTTATATAATAATAATCTAATATGATATTTAATATGAATATGTCCTCAAGATTATCGATATAAACCAACATGCCGAGAAATGAACATCATTCGCAAGGAATCAAGCTCGAGAAAAAGGGATATCATTAATACATAAAATCCACAAAACATATAATAAAGGATCATCAATTAATTGTAGTTTTAGCATCAATAATCCATCATTTGTAGTTTTATAAATATTATATATAGAATCATACACATAAGAAATCTATAATTTATGGCCGATCTCGATATGATTAAGGCACACTGTCAAACCATTAGATCTTCCACTGATCAACAATATAAGTAATAATTCATTCACGGATTGGAATCATGATCATTGATACATTATATATCAATGATCATATCTCATGTATGATGAAGAAAATGATAAATATCTAGATATATCTTACCATTTTAGTATCTCCAAATTGAACCAACATTGAAGAAGATCGGGGATATGAATGTAAGAGCTTTATATTAGATATGGTAGGTCACAAATATGAAATTTGGGCTTTAGGGTTAGGATTTTGAATAAAATATCGGGAAACAGAGTTGAATAAAAAATTGATTTTGTGAATTTAATTCACCCATATATGGGGTGGTGGACCTTAATAGTTGTCTTGCAGCACCATAGGTTGGCAGATGACTAGCCACTAGATAGCTTGTGGGGTTTGAAAAAACTTTCAGACCTATATAATCTCTATCAGCTAGCTTGTGGAGTCTATCTTCCATCCATTGGATGCTTTATATCCACCATAAGGACAAGCCTCCTCACAACTAAAAACATTCCATTCCAAGAGATCTTTTTAATAAACACTAACCTCTATGAATTACATAATACTAAAGAACCAAAAGTGTAATAGAAGTTTTTTTAAACACAAAAAATATCATGTATCATATTAAAAACAAGGATGTTTCATTTGATATCCAATGTTAATTATTCATATGATTCGGATGGTATATTTTCTTAAGATATGATTCAATTAATTTCTATAAATGGTATATGTTTATGTTTTAATTATATGTTCATGAAGATCATTTCTTTTTAATGGTTTAACCTAGCTATATTAGTTCTGATGAAATGCTATCATTCAAGGGGTTTATGATATGTTACATGGAATTCATTGATGAAAGTGGTATCGGGGAGTGAATTGAAATCCTTAAGGGAATTTTTCAAATATAAGATGGATGGTTCAGTTATATCCATTCAATGCATTGGGTATCGAGATGGAATTATTAGATGGAACATTTTAAAAATGGATAATAGAGTTAAATGATTTCATGTTACTCCTATTAAATGAATATGTTTTCATATTATAGGTTGTTCCAAATATATATGTGAAATATATTGTTATGTGATTCTATAAAAAATGTTTTTTGGTCCATGATACCAACATGTTTCCTATATGATTTATATGAGTTGTTAATGGTTATATTGATCAATATTGACATCACATGGATTATTATTATTGATTATTATGAATCTTTTGTCACGGACAATCCCCTAGGGCCTATGCTATGACTACACCAAGACTGCCTTCCTTAGGCCAGGGGCTGGAGACTAGCACCAAAGGCGAAAATCCCTAAAACTGTGAAGAAATTGCCTTTATATAGTGTAAGAACACAGAACAAAGAATGAGTTGGATGTAAAACACTAAGAAAAAATGTATACAAAGGACTGATGAAAAGTAAAAGGGGACGGAAATACAAGACCAATAGGAAAGAACAATTAAAACTGATAATCAAGTACAACTGAAGAAAAGTAAAGCAGTTACTCTGTTATCCTACAGGGATTCTTACCTGAAGGGTAGGTACAGATAACCTCCTCCGCACTCTACGTCCATCAGTATCCTTCGTGTACCGACTCTTCATAAGGTCTATCTTAGGGTATCGTCCAGTCTTACAAATATGATCCTTAGTCAGAGATGACTATTGTCTGCAACCAACACAACGAGGTGTAGGCATAGCCCATACAGGGGTGAGTACAACAATAATCAGTAGGCAACCCAAGATCCTTAAAGTCTCAAAAAATCCAACATGGATAATCCACAATGTACGAAATCAAAAGATAACTTCACTTAGGTATATTCCCATACATATACCTATGTTACCAAGTAATCAATCTCAATCATGAGGTAAACACAAAAGTTACTAACTTAGCTCAACCAGGATTTTATTATATCGATAGTATCAATCTGAACCCTTGGAAGCTGGAGAACTCCTCCTCTATAGAGTATAGTGAGTCTGCCGCATTACACAGAGGAGCTTCCCACTAACCTTGGACTGCTGAGGTACTCCTCCTATTGAGTATTGTGGGTCTTCCGGACTCACATAGAGATGCTCCCCACCATTGGTCTTCCGCCACACCTAGACACACACCCTCATAGCCCATAGAGGTACTCTTCTTGTCGAGTACCGTGGGTCTTCCGCCACAACCAGGCACTCATCCCCCGTGGGTCTTCCACCACAACCAGGTGCTCCCCACTAGGCCATACAAGTCACTCCTAGTTGCTCGATTTATAGTAATTAAGTCTCATCCAGCTACTAGGTTCCTACACAAATGTTTTCATGTTATTGTAAGATCTGCTCCACAAGCTACTGGTCGATAATCCAACTATCACAAAGTCCCATGTAGAAGTATCTAAATGGTCTGCCTCGCCATATGTGTCTCAACGCAACAGACAACACGTTAATCAGATTCCCGATCTGTAATTGATTACATTTTTAGTCTCGGGGGCCTGGTTGGATTCGTTTACGACCCAACCTGAATGTATCTCAATAGTACCCCAACTCCAATGGGGTATACTCAAAGGGACTATCGTGCTCCTAGAAAACCACTGGCACTGACGTTTCGCCAAATAGTCATCCATTGCCAAAGATATGTCCAGAGAAAGTAATGGCCGGTAGTGGGCCTGGGTTCGGTCCCACTCGGTCGGAATGACTCAGCCCATCGTAGTCTAGGCCAACCCGGTCTAGGAAAACCTAGTCAGACCTCTTGGGTCTGGCCCGTCCCATTCGGCGGACCAGCCTGTTATATTTGTCCTGATCCGCTTGGCCCGACCTAGCAAACTGCGAGGGTGGGTCAGCCTGGTGGCCGCCGCGTAGGCGGCGCGGTCCGGAGACTGAGTCGGGGCAGGTTCGGCTAGCACCGCACATGGCACAATTAGGGTGGCTCGACCCGGAAGGCTGACCCGATTCGGCTAGCGAGGCCACATGGGATGCCGCGGGCTAACTCTGGTTGTCTAGGAGGCCGGCAGGTAGCCGAACAAGGCACGGCAGGCCGCGGGCATGCCGGGATGGGCATGGGTAGGCTGGAAGGGTGCGCAGGTGACCGCGGGCAGGACGACGGGGCATGGGAAGGAAGACGGGGCGCATAGGAGGCCGCTGGCAGGTCGGGCAGGGTGCGCTAGAGGCCACTGGCAGGACAGTGGGGTGCGATCTGGACGGCGTGGCGCATGGGAGACAGCGGGCTGGCCGAGCAGGGCACGCGGGAGGGCTAGCGCAGTTCGCCGGGTTTCGGTCGGGGTGCACGGAAGGCCACCAGTAGCGCCTCCTTTGTCGTTGCTGCCTTCGTCGCCTCATCTTTGTTACGTCACCATGCCGAAGGATGCCACAAGAAGGAAAATAGACAAAGGATGTTGGGACATTTTAGGTTGTCTTGAATCCTCTGCGTTTATGGTGATAGCAAATGATTTTTATGAATGAAGCTCAACAACCTTCATTATCCAAATAGGAGGGAAGAACAAGTCACTCAAATGAATTTAATCCCCCTAACATTGATTTTTCATTCGTCATTTGTTGACGGAGTCAAGAAAGATGGTCGTCGAGATGTCTCACAATGGTTGAAGCTTCAATGAACAAGTCGAAGAAGGATTAGCATCCTTCATTCTTCGTTCTTCATTGGGAGGGGCATTCTTCGTTGGAGATCACCATTTCTCCCATGTTCTCCTCTTTAAAAACACAACCAAAGTAAATATTCCAACAAAATAATAGATAGTAATATCCTATTAATTTGTTGGAAAATTATTCAAATTGATTAATTAATTAGGGAGACCGCCCTTAATTAATGTGAAAGGTAGGAACAAATAAAATAGAGGGGAGTTGAAGAGGTTCACTTATATTAATTGGAGCTTGATTGTATTCTCCACTTTAATGGGGAAATTCAAGGGGTTCAGAGCATGGGCGGTCCCCACCTCATTTATCGTCACATCGGAAGTTGTGTTCGGGTGGGCCCCACCACCATAACCTCTCATGGGTGGTTAAGGTGTGGTGGCCCCACCTCCAACTTCCCAGAGAATGTTTTAACCACCCAACACTTACTTGACGGCTCAAATAAAATAATGTGATGCACACTTTATTTTATTATTTACCATGAAAACCAAAAATATTACTTTTAAACTCGAACCACTACCTTCGAAGTGAAAGTATTTTTAAGAGAATACAGGTGCTATGAGTTCAATGGTACCCTCAGGATTCAATTCTGATCACCAGTTCAAAAGATATAAAATCCCGCTTTTACGTTTACTGAACGTAACTGAACAAATCTTCAGAAATTTATTCCAGGAACACCGGGCCTCAAAATCACATGCCGTCAGTTTTCACAGACTCATAAAATTACCATGTAATAAAAAAACTTCCATGGGATTTTCAAGTCTTTACATATATATTTTGTTAAATATTTATTCCATTTATCATGTATAAAAATTCTTGTTTTTTTGGGTACGAGTTCGATAATTTTGTACTTATTCACATTGATTATGTCATCATTATTTTTTTTACTATAATTCTTACTAATTGAATTCTAGTTTTAATGATTATGTTTACCCTTAATGAGCATTTTAATTGAACCTTATTATGTTTCTATTCACCTAGTTATAAAGAATGATATTTATGATGATACATCTAAAACAGTTTCAAGTGGGTGATGATGAATACACAATGTTAAATAAATAAATCTATATATAGTTGAAAAAATTCTCACATGAAGACATGGGTATTATTATTTAAGAGATTTTACTAATTATCAAAAACAATAAACCTAAATGATCATTGGGTGTATATGTAATCCAATATTTATGTGTGTTGTTTTATGTTTTAGATAGATAATATTGGATAAGTTTATTGGTATCAAATCCTAAATGGTGTGGATAATGTTTATAAGACTGGGTGTGGGAGTGCATGTTTGGGGTTGTTATAGTTGATATGAGATTGGGGTTTAGATAAAATACGAGGTTCGAGTGTTTTAATTTATGGTTTAATTAAGTCTTAAATATACCATCATGGGATTATAGAATTAATCATGATAATTTTTTGAAATTCATATACACCGTTTTGAGGTTTTAATTGGTGATATTATTTCGTTATTTATGATGATTGAGGTATATGTAACATTTAGGTTAAATGTGATGGATTTTTTTAAAAGAATAGTATTTAATTTTGGGGATTTTATTTTAATGTTAAATGATTAACATTTTGGTTAATGTGTTCTTGCTGGGATTACTTTATATATATGTTTATTTTTATTTAAAATGATCTATGTTGATCCTTTGTTGTTATTTGGGAAATTTTTGAGTTAAATTTTTTATTTATTCATATGAAGGTTTATTCAGTAGGGGTTTTATCTTACTTTGTGTTTACCATTTTGGTTTTTGTAAAAAATGAGTGTTCTCTTATATCCTAACCATATCCTTTGATCAATTAAAATTTTATGTTTCAAACACATGGAATACTCTTCATTGATTCTCATCACATTTAATTTGGGATGAGATAGAGATTGAAATGGTCTAAAACACACAAAAAATGATGAAATTGGGTTTATGGATTTGAATAAAATAAAATGAAAATATTTTCTAATTTTCATATCATAGGTAATAAAATAATACCAGATAATTTAAAGGTGTCACATTTTTATTTACATTTGTGATGAATTGATTTTTTTTCTTTCCCTATAAATAAATCATGATTTTATGGTTAATAAAATTTTCATGATGGCTGGTATGGATTTTTCATTGACTAGTATCAATATAAATGAATTTTGTTTGACAGATGAATTTCGCACAAGAGCCGCTGCCTGGAAGCGATCCTAGACGAAACGCTAGCGCGTGCTGGTAACCAAAAATAGATATCCATTATAGACATTGTTGTTGGTCGACCTCCTCCTATGGAAACCAGGACCTCCGAAATCATATTTCCAAAATCTTATAGGGATTGAGGTTTAACAACAATTTTATTCTCACTGGAAGAGGTAAATCTCCTTTCCGCAGACCGTCATTTTGAATTAGTTGGTAAATTATCAAAACATCGGCCCTCTTTGGCTTATCATCATAAAACATTGGAAAGCACTAGATTTACAAACATTCATATCAGGCTTTTGAATTAATTACATGTTCTGTTTCGGTTTTACAAAGATAATATCTAATATTGATTTTGGACCCGAGGTTCGTGGCCTTTTGGGGGTTCTTTCATGAATGTAATCAAATGGTCACCTGATTTTTATTTTGATGCTGAACCCCCCCCCCCCATTGTCCCAGTTTGGATTGGATTCCCGGGTCTGCCTTTGCACTTATTCAAACTGAATGCTTTATTCTCTATTTCTCAGCTATTTGGTCTACCTCTCAAAATTGATAATTCTACACTAAACATGACACGCCCCTCGGTTGTGAAGATATAAATAGAAATTGATATTTTTCAGGAAAATCCTTCGAGATATTGGATAAAAAATGGGGAGTATGGATTTTTATCGAATGTAGTGTTTGAGAATGCTCCAATTTTTTTGTAAAAAATGCTTTAAAAATGGCCATTCAACAAGTTTTTGTGGGATTGAAATACATCCACCTCAACCACAACAACATTTCAAATAAATGTGGGTTGAAAAGTCTTCTCCATTAGTGTCAACTATTGAAGAAATGGGAATCCCCATGAATAATGATTTCACCTTGATCTCCAAGAATACTCAAACCCTCAACTGGTTCATCCCTATGAAAATTCAAGCCCTCATACCATGGGGGATGTCTCCATACCTGAGGGTAATGTGATTAACGAAGTTCGTCATGAGACTAATGAGGTTATAAAGCTGGAAGCTGATGATTCTTTTCACGAGGATGTTGACATGATCTTTCAAGTGGAGGAGTATTTTCATCTAAATGATCGGAAAGGGAAATATCCATTGTTGACTCTGATGGTTTCATCACTCCAAATCCCAGGAAAACTAGGAAACATAGAGATAACATAATTTATGAATGAACTATTATCACAAGATCATTAGCTGCCAAATGTATTGATTTTGAGGTTCCTACATAGCCTGTACCTATTAAACCACTGCCTGAATCCTCACAATATTTTGATTGTTCTGATTCAGATACAACATCAAGTGAAGATGATGAAAATGATCCTGTATATTGGTATTTATATTAGTATGAGGTGGAACCGAATTTCTTAAAGGAACATGAATCATGGTTTTCGGAAAATGATTCAGCTACCTTTCAAAAATATAAAAATAGTGAAATGACTGTTGTTTCGTATCTTCATATTAGAAAGTGGATGTTTATTAGAGTGGCTGAGAAATTTAATAATGTTCAAAAGTTCATTTTTAAGGACATAACATGGAGATGATTTTTGTTTCCTAATTTTTAGTGCTATTTGGATGAAGATCAGTGGGGAATATTGCTTCTCTTGTATTTGATCTGTTTTATTCTGCTGGCCTTAAGGAACTTTAATGAAATATTTCTCTGGCATCCAGTGTTTTCTGCTATTCATGACTTCTACCTCATGCTATTCAGTTTAGTTTGGATTTTTTGAATCAAAACTATCGGTTTCATTCATTATTCTACTAGCTTGTGTTTTCTTTGATTCTGTTTCAGAACATTGATGATGAATAATGGATTTAATCTTCTATTTCCCAAAGTGTGAAGACATTTTTGCTATTCCTGGGTTTTATCTCTATTTGGAAGAATTTTCTTTCTTTATCATTTATGAGAGAATGTGGAAGTCACTCTACATTAGCTTGATAAGAAGGTGGACTAATGTATATCTATTCTTTTTTACTTGAGGATTTCATTCACAATGCAGACCCTTCTCTTCTTTGAGCCTTTTATTTTTTCAGCATTATTGTTGTTCATGTTCTAGTCTAAAAAATTATGCTGGTGTAAATGCATTACACCGTGATCATTCCTTTTACCCCTTTTTGTTTTAAAAACATTCCTTGGTGTGTGAATTGGGTAAACAATTCATGTCTCCACTTGTCTAAAAAATCATTCTCATGATCACATTATCTATCACTCCCCATAATTATTTTGAAATTAATTTTTCCCTCCATGTACCTACTCTCACTATAAAATAATGTTAGCCTATATGGTATCTCAGTAATTTTATATTCCATATGGCCATTATATTTACCTTTCCCTCTTTTAAAATGGATGATTTATTATCCCTTTTTACGATGTGGGTTTTAAATAAAGCAATTTTAATATATTAAAACGTTTAATTAACAATATCAACATGAAATTTTGAGGATTAAATTTTTTTAATGGGGGGATGAAATACAATGATACATTTAAATAATACTATATTCAATAGCCTATAAAACACACAACACCGAGTGTAAAAAAACAAAAAATAATATTTTATTTAATTATGACGGATATAACCTGGTAATTGAATTGGTGGGTCTGAATAGGATTATCCAAATTATGAATTATGTTTATAAGGGTCCTAATAAATAAAACTCTACTGATTAATTAATATAAAATAAGAACCCAAATAGTAATGATAAAATATTATACTTTAAAAATACATTTTCATCAAAAATGGGTGCTATTAATTTCATTGAGAAAATATATAATTTATTTTATCCACTATTATAATTTTTTTTTATAAAATTGATATATTTTATTAAATTAATATAATTGAATTATTTTACGGTGAATTATTTTTTGTTTTTCTGATAAGATTCATTCATCAATTAATTGTGAAACAAAACCATGTTTCTAGAAAAACATCATTTACATTAAAATATATATAAAGCCCTAATTTTTTTAATTTTTTTTTAAAATTTAATTACGTAATTTAAATTAAATATAATCCAATTAATATTATTTTAGTTTGAATTGTTTTTCAAATTTTGGTTTTAAAACCTTTTTGAATTTGATAATGTATTTTTTTAGAAATTTTTTTCTTGATGATTTTTAGGGTTTATTTTAAAAGTGATTTCGTTTAATTATAGGGACTCAATTGGATAAAATTGATTCCATATTTTTAATCAAAATTTCCAATTTTTTAAATTGAAAAATATTATTTTTTGTCTTTATGAATTGTAGTTGTGGTAAATTTTTATCACATTGGTAATGATAAATAAGGTAATTATGGTTTAAATTAATGTAATAATGATTTAGAAAAATATAGCATGTTAATTATTTCTATTTAATGAGTGTATTTAATCTATAATAATAAAATATTTGAATATATGGAAACTTTGTGTCATTTTTCTTCAATATTTCCATTATTAATATTTTATGTAATGAATTAGTCTAAAATTTCACACTCATTGTTTTAAAAAATCTAATATTTTTTTTATTAGGAAAACAGGTGGTTAGGATCATTTATAAATGTTTATTTGAAATTATGTTTTTTTATTATCATCTTGAATTATTTTCATTTTTCAGTGATGGAATAATTACCTTCAATTCATACGCAGCACCGAAAAAATTTATTTTTAATCATAAAATTTTTTATGATTTTAAAATCATATAAAGTATTTGTTTTTTGGTGATTTATGGTGTTCTAAAAATTATTGGATAAATAAAATGTTTTGTTGATATGTTAAAATTTTATATTTCATATAGATTTCTGTATTATTTTTTTAGAAATCAATTTTGTGAATAGTTCTTAAAATGAATTTGATGGTATTTTGTAATAACTTATAATTTATTAAATTATTTTAAATTTAAAAAATATTATATTTTTTCAAGTGAATAGGATATGTTCTATTATATAATTGTTTTCCATTTATGGCCGAACATTCCGTATATATTAACATTACTAACCCCTAAAGTGTAACAAACTTTTTATCATATTATTTTTTAAATAGTGTTAACATTGGTTTAAAATAATAGATAAGGGTTCAAACATCAATTAATATTTTATAAATTTTATTTTATTATTTAATTTAGTATTATCTATGTCAAATATACAAAATATATCATATTTTTATACTTTAAATTGATAATTAGTTTATATTATTTTATTCATAATGGAATTTCAGGGATTCCCTCCAACTATATTATAAATAAACCACCCCTCCTATTTTATGTACACTTAATGAGACACTTAAATATTAAAAACCCTAACAAAAATACTATAAATTCCTTAGATATGATCCATAGGTTCTGGTATTCATAAAATACATACCCTAGGGTCCTTTAGTATAGATCCAATAAAGGTTCTGGATAGAGGGGGGGGGGGGTAATCTTCTTAACCGTGCATTCTCATTTTAATTATTCATTTACAGCCTCTAATTATATACTAACCATAATAATATAATGACATAAAAATATTAAATATACTAAAAAGTTGTTATGATGATGTAACAAGATTTTATCAACTCTCTTTCCATCCTAATGTAAATGAAAACATCGCTAATGTGTACATGTGGACTACCACCTCCACGAAGCGACGTGTTTTATTTTTCCTCACTACCTTTTATAGACGGTTGTTATAATAAATTATATATTTATTTATAATTCAAGAAATAATCATGATATTGGAAATGTAATATGTCACCTGCATTAATAACCTTCCAATTCAAAAAAATGGAATCACTATATGTGTGTACATAAAGACTGTCATCTCTATGTGGTGATATTATTAATTTTTCCAAAAATGAGTTACATTATTTTTCATGGGGATATAATTAATGAATTTATATGATCTTTATTAAATTTTAGTGATTCCTTAAATCCAATATTTTATTTTCATTCTTTATCTTCCATCGAATGAAAATTAAAAGAATTGAAAATGTGCATGTGTGTAATGCCACCTCATGTACCAATGTATTTTTTTTTCAAGAATTCGTTATATGGATTTTTATAAAATATTATTTAATGTATTAATATAATAATTATTCCAAAATTATTATTCTAGATATGATATAACCACAAACTTTTTGACCATGGTCAACTTAGAATAATTATTTTGAAATTATGATCTAAAAATATTATGTGGACTTAACAGATTTAGTAATTAAATATGTCACCTATAATTATATTAAGTTTTCATTAAACAGTTATATTTTTTTTAAATTGTTTAATATAATCACCTGAATGATTTGTTTTCACTTCAACGATATGATCTCTGTGAGTTATATTCTCGTATATATTATTTCTTTAACACCTATTTATATTACACACCTAAGTCTATTAATAATGTGTATATTATTATTATCACGATATATTTTCATTAAAGAATATTTTGTCATGATATGTAATGTTATTTTTATATTTTCACATTTATGGGATATTTATTCTATTATTAACAAAATTAGTATTTTTCATGGTCTCAATTTCAATTCATTAGGACATAATTCAGGTTATGCAACAAGTTTTATCTTATATGGTGTACATACTACCCCATTAATGTGTTTAAACATATTATTTCAAATAAATTATGTGTTTTATAGAACCATGTTTTGTACTTCATTCATTATCCTTTTGAATAATGCATTACCTAAGTTAACAGGGATTCTCATCTATAACATCCTTCGTTGAGTCATGTTATAATTTATTTTCATTTATATACTGTATTCACCAAATATTTACATATATTATCATGAATATTATAATACTCATGGTATGTTTTGTTTCTTATTATTTTCTTTCATTGAATGTTTTTTGGTTTTAAAATGTTATAAATGGGGTTTTGTTTACAAACAATGATTTGATGGTTTTAATGAATTTAAACCAAGATATTCATCTATGATATTTACCATATTTAATTATTATTATCTTTTAAACATAAATAATATCATAAAATTATTTTTTGGGATCTTAAAAATTATTTAATATTGTTTAAGAAATTAAATTTGTCAATATTATTTTCACATGTCAGTTTTGACTATCATTACAAAAGATTGAAAAGAATTTTTATTTTTTACATTTTCAAAATGAATGAAATTTTTCACTGTACTAACATTCCTTGATTTAAATATTAATTTAAAATTTTCAACGGTTATATTCAATGAAAATAATATTTTCAATATTTTATGATTTTTTTAAATGTACTAAAAGAAAAATGAATTTTCCAATGTTTTCCATGAAACATTTTAAATGTTATTTTAAAGGTAATTTCAAAAATGTAAATATAATTTAGTGATCACTGTGCTTCAATGGAGATGATATTTTATAGTTTCATTCAATTTCTATCATTGAGTTGGTTATTATGAAGTTATAAAGTGATTTTCAGGAATCCTATATCTTTTTCATTGTTAAATTAAGATATAATTTTTTTTATGAAATGCTAGAACCCTTTTGTATTATGATATAGTACATGAATTTTATTTATGAGTGTCGGATATGTTAATGAACCCAAATCCATAATGATATTTTTCTTATATATGACTGTTGGTTCCATTATAGCCCTCCAATTAATTGGGTAATGAGATAGTGTAAACTGGATAAAAGTTACTTTATGAGATTACAGAAATAACTAATTGTAAGTTAATCTTAATAGACTATTGGGTTCATTATTTATAGTTTATTCCTAAGAGAAGTGGGAATAATATTGTTAAGTAATTCTTTATTTATTGTTTTATATTTCAAGATACTAACATGTTATCTATATTCTATTTATGATTAGTTAACGTTTCCATTATTCAATATTGACATTAGAAGTATCATAATTAAAGACTTTTAGGAGTATTTACATTGTAAAATCCGTATTATAGCTCACCTATTTAATGATACATGTTTTTATGGTCATGAATTCTCTTTGGTTATGCTCAAACACTTTGATAATGTCATCATACTGTTAAACTCATCTTTTCCCCACTAATGGGATACAGTTTTCAATACATATGTATACCGTTAAAGTTTATTTTACATGACCCTTCTTATGATTAGTTTCTAAATTTGATAGATAAAATATGATTAGTAATATATATCTAGAATGGTTTAATGAAGGATATTACAAAGACATATTATAGAATAAGAAAATTTTGGTATAGTGGGAAAAATAATCAAATAATGTCACGAGTATTATTATGTTATAGTTTTTCCAAATTCTCTAAAAATATAAACCTAAAAATTTCATGGGTATAAAATTGATTAATTATTTCCATTGCTGTTTCGGGTTTTGAATTGCAAAAAATTGGGTCACATTAATCGATATCTAATAAGAAAAATATAATGATTATGTTTCTAACACTAGATTTAGGAGTGTGGGTACTAGGTTATTATAATAATTACTTAGTTAGAGAAATGTATAAAAATATTCCTATTATCAGAATACAATATATATAAGGTATTAAAATTAAAATCATAGGTTTCTAAATCCAACATAATATTTATATATTCCTTATCTTAATTCATAAATATATATTTTATGAACAAAATATTTTTTACCAAAAAATAATGTAATTCATATAATATAATTATTTTGTAAATGTTGAATTATTTGTAAAACAAATTTCTTCACTCTTCACATAAAATTCATTCTTTTTAAAAAATCCTAAAAAATATCCCTAAAATAATTTTCACATGAAGATTTTAATTTAATTTAATTAAAATTATAAAAAATTTAATTTTAACATTCATATGAAAATTTGAAATATAAATAAATAATTATTTTATAGACAAGTGAAATTTTCGAAATTCAAGGTGTTTTAATTTTATTTCATACAATTTCAAATTAAATGCGTGTTAATATATTATAAGATAAATTTAATAACATTAAATTAATAAAATTTATAAAATTATTAAACACTTTTAAAATATTTCTATGAGAAATGACCCTTTATCAATGAATTATTTTAATATTATCAAATTAATTATTGAATTTCTAATCATTAAATGTCAGTAATCATAAATAATAACAAACATTAAGTATAATAAATTTTCACTATATTTTCATTTACTAAAGGTTTATAATTCTTTTAATTTTTATTCATATTGAATCGTTTTATTTTTATGTTGCACCCTCATATTTATATTGTGTTCTTAACCTAATTAATACTCATTCACATTAGTATACTCTCAAATGTAGGTTTTATCACGATAATGAACTCTCTTTATAGTACTAGGAATATTAGTATTTATTAATTAAATATTTATTAAACCAATTATGTACCAGTATAAGACCCATATGTGTGAAAAAGTTTCTAGAGTCATACCATTATAGTTCAGAGATATTTCTCACATAATACTCGATAAATTTATCTTTGTCTTGTTAATGTTAAATAATAGTTTTACCACCGAGATATAAAATTTTAGAAAATATACTTACATGATTTATTTCCCTTCTATAAAACAAATTTTATCCATTGATTTTGTTTTAGATTAGTTTTCTATCTTTTCGGCATCTCAGTTTATTAGTGATGAATAAAAATGATGAAATTTTTTCCTGAGGCAAGGAAGTAAACTTTTAATGGATCATAAGATCTGGTAAATAATTATAATTTATTCATCTAATCTTTCTCCACGTCCTAAAAAATGGTGACTGTGAGCAATGAAAACATTAAAATTCTAGAAAATTCCATAAATTATTTTATATTTTATCTAATAATTTATTATTTCCAAAAATTATTTAATCCTACAAGAAATATTATGAATATATCATATTAAATCACATACATAAAAACCTTATTTGAAATAAGGAAATATTTTATATTCATTTTTCCAAAGAAAATAGAATATAGTCTTATTATTACTAGATTCTTATTAGATACATTAATTGAAATGTACTTCCTCAGAGTGTGGAGGGATGATTAAAAATCAATAAAAAAATATAAAAGGGTGTGTAGATAAAAAAATATAATAAATTGCTTTTGATCAAAGTACTTATTATCAAAACATAAGGGGCTTTAAAATTTTGTCGAGTGATTTCACAATATAAACCCATTATTAGGGGGTTCCCTAGACCGAACATCTTTACAAACATTTATTACTATAATTTATAAACAGATTGGAATATACATGTGTTTATTCATACCATTATAGCGTTGATAACTATGAATCCATATTTTACATTGTAAGTTTATTAGAATAATCATTATATCAAAATGTTATATGAGTTTTCAACTATAATTAGAACCTAGAGATACTATGAAAATAATATAAAACATACATACCCTAGAGTCTAGATATTTAATACTAAAAAGGTGAAGAATATTTCTAAATATTATGTTTTGGGGGATCATATTTATTCAGACTTCTTCTCTTAATTCTCATGCATGGTGACCCTTAGTAGACGAGATAATGAGAACTAACCCACAAATAGGAACACTACAAGTTTCAATTGTCATTGGTTGTTCATATATAAGAACATGTGTATGGAACTCCATAGTTGAGATCATTATGAATGTGTACCATTTAATTGCTTACTCTGTTTCAAGTAAAAACCATGAAGTTGATGTGATGGTTTGATAGATTTTTTGGTACGTTTTTGGTTTTATGGAATTGGATGAATGATGAAGATCAAATTTTTTCTTCTGAGTTGAGGAAAACAAATATCATGGTCCCAGGTTAACTAAGATGGTAGTACAATAATTAAATTCCTGGACATGGTAGAAGAAGGTATGTTTGTCTAGTTAGGTCATGAAATATATAATGTAAAAAGGATAATGACACAAGTGTGAATCCAACTTAATGAGGTGTCGTGACACAAAGATATTATATTACATAGAATGTGTTCATGGGAGGAAGTCATAACTATGACATTCCATATCTCATTTAGGGGTCTGAAGGGTTACTAGACTCCACTGAGGGTGTATGGGTTTCACTATCTTTTATTGAGACCAGGACCGTGATGGTCATACATTATGTGTGTCCACAATTTCCACCAATTCTAATGAGTATGAGTTTAGTATGAAGTGGGCCCCTTATGTTGGGGCATGTGAGTGTATGATTATGATCGATCACTAAAAAAATAATACAATTATATTATTCATGATTTGAATAATGATGATTGAATTTATTACCCAAGGCATTCACTAGTTGTTCGATCATAATAGTGAATATGAGAAAATATAATTTCCCAAATAAACATAGAATGTTCAATGTTTTTTATGTTAATTGGTGTGACTATGGGCAATGTTAATAGTACATATTTTATCATTTATCATTTTATAGTGTCAAAACCGGTGACCATTAACATCTCATACACTACTTCTTAACATAGCCATTGAGCCAATACCCACCATATACCAGTAGTTTCCCCAAAGATATGTGGTACTCTCCCAAGGGCCCACCCATATACAAGAATGTGTCATCATACTAATGTATTTACCTATAGGATAATACATGTTCTTTATAGTGTGCTATGTCCCCACTCACACACACCCTCACAAATTTCCCAGAATGTAACCCATCCTAATCACTACATTAGGTCAAGCACGCTTAATTATGGAGTTCTAATTACATAGGATCTAGAAATTAAAATTTCAAAAAAAAATTCACAAGTCATATAATTTAGTCATTTAACCCTTTATAATTATGGGGAGATACGTTCACCCCCACCCTTAGAACCCAACATCCTTATTGGTGACCCTACAACCCAACCCAAGTAGTTCCAATTCAATTAAGGATATGATCCTTATATAATACAAATTTAAAAAACTTATCCTCATGACCAATATAGATATATCTCCTTAATATGGATGCTGGGTCCTAGCCCACTGGGTACCATTCCTTTCCTCATAGACATGTGGTCCCCTCCTTGGGGCCCACCCACATGGCTCAATGGGTCATCAGACTATTTACTTTCCCTATGGACCAACACATGTTCTTTACAGTGATCATTTTCCTCACACTCACACACCATGAAAAATTTTCCATTAGGTCACCTATCTTGAACACTATCTTGGGCCAAGAATTCTTAACTATAGATTTCAAATCAGGTAAGATCCCAAAAATAAAGGTTCACCTATTTTACAAAAGTTATACAATTTTTAATTTAAATCTTTTTCTTCATATGGTGTTACATATGGTGTAACAAGTGAGTGAATAAATATTTTTAAGGTTCAATAAATGTTTATTAAGTCATATGTGCGTACAATGGTCTAAAATGAAGGTTATTTCGTTATGGGGATCAATGTCGAACTTTGGAATGTAAACTCTTGTAAAAAAACCTCATTTTATTTTCATTAATAATAATATCCATAGTTTGGATTATTTTAGTGGGATAAATTCTTCTTTTTTCTCCTCCCAGGTTCATAAATAGATATTCTATTGAAATAACATGGTCAGATTCCATTATGTTTTCTTGATTGAGTTCTTGTTCTTCACGCGATCAAAGGGTTGTCGTAATTCTTTTTGATATACCATGGTAGCACATGGAAATATAGATATAAAATATAATAGCTATGGTGCAGGTATTTATGATCTAGAGGATTCCAATCATGGCACCTTTGAGCCAAGAAACATTTATTTTGAGTGAATCAAACCAGAAACATCAAATGAATATGCTATCATTTATGAATTCAGTCAATGTTATTTTTATGCTTAATTTTAATAACATACAATCTTTTAAGAAATTAGTTAATGGGATTTATGTATATGTAATTTACATCATGAATCCAAACAATTTTTTTTAAATTTACCGTGTTTTAGGCTTCTAATTCACCTAGGTTTCCTTTAATTAGTATTATAGGGAACACTTAATAATATATGTCAAAAAAATTGAAATTGAAATTTAATTTTATAGGATTCAAAATAAAGGACTAGATGGAATCCCAATGAAATAGTCAGTGAGTTGATATGAGTTTTTATCATCATGATATGGTCGACCTAAGATCAACGATTTTTGTGGAAAAATTGTGATATAAATTGCCTTTTTTTTTCTGGTTCAGTTTAATGGATATAGGTGTAATAGATTTTTTTGTTTATGCATGATGAGGTTATTTTGTGTGATAAAAATATATTCCTAAATCTGGTTCTGGTAGACTTTTTGAAATAAAATCATTCTTTGGAAGATAGATTTAGCTTCAAAAAATAAAAAAGGGACAAAGCATCCCTTGGAATCGTAATTTAATTTAAAAAAAAATAAAAAGCATCAATTGGAAGATTATTCAAATCACCAATTGGAATATTCAAATTATTTTTTTGAATGTAAAAAACATTTATTAGAAACATTGTTTTTAATATATATATGTGTGTGTATATATATAATTCCTTTAAATATGTGCTCATATAGACTTGGTATAGACCATTATAGTTCTAGTTCGACCAGCCCGACTCATCACTAGACGAAAAACAATTTGGGATCTTATTTATATCTAACTATACCCAAAATATTATAAAGAAAAATTCTAAATTAAATTTTATAACAAGTAATTTTATAAAAATATTTTCGGTGTGGTGGAATATATCAATAATTATTAAAATTATTTAAATGCATGTTAAAGCATTAAAAATACCCTTGAATTAAATTTTTGAATTTTTTTTCTATTTAAGTATAATTTTATATTGATTGATTATGATCCATGATCGACCCATGCATGTTTGGTTTATTATTTATTTAATTAAATTATCACATTTAGATTTTTTATTGCATTTAGTTTTTTATTTTGATGATATGTGCATCATCATTCCATATTAAATTTTTATAATAGATTTTTTGTCCAAATATATGTGAAAAAATGTAATTTATCATCACAATTTCCTCTCACCAAGCAGTGAGTATACATTGTTAAGATCAGAGGATTTCACGGAAATGTGGTTTGAGTAATGATCTAGTGTAGACCAAACAAGTGAAGTGAAAGGGAGTCATGGGTGCTTTAATTCATTTCAATTATTGACATAAGGGATTCTACTATGGTGTAGGTTGATCCATTAATCACTTTATAGATTAAACAAAAGTTAATGTTTCATGATTAGGTCATTATTTATTTATTTATATTATCATGTGCATGCTTTATTATTTTCGGAAAGTGTATTTATTATGTGCTATCACATAATGTAACAATAAACAAGAATTCATAGAAAAAATCATCATATGTGGAAAATAATTTCTATTTAAAAGAATGGTTACATTGTCAGTGTGATTACAAGGAACATGCATGTTAAATATAAATAAGATTTCATTAATTGAGACTAACATAAAAAATTACTAAAATAAAATATCAAATACTGAAATGCCTTCCAATTGTTGTATTTGGACACAACTGAATGCTTAAGGTACTCATTTACCCTAGTAGAGGGTGTCTATAAATATTTTGTAATTAGTATGTGAGTGTTATATTGAATTAACTATTTTTGGGATTAAAGGAGTATTCTTAAATATCTTAAAAACAAAATTGCAGGAAAAGAGTTGAGAAATCCAAAATATTTTTTTAGTAGATGGGGCTCTAATCAACAGATCAACCTTCCATTAAATAATGTTATTTTCCAATCAAAATCATAATTTTAACTCTCATAGTTGTATTGATGACATATCATGGGATATAAAGAGAGGTTTATGGATCATTTATACTACGATACTCATGAAGCTGTGTTTTCCAAATCTGGTAGTTGATGGATACTATGATTTTATAAAATAGTAGGAGACATTTAAAATTTATAATTTTTAAATTCCTACTGGTAATCAAGATATTGTTCTAATAAAGTATGATTATTTGTTTTCTATCAAATTGGAAACCACAACCAACATAATTTAACTGTGATCAATATTGGATAAATAGAATATCATGACCGTCCATAACATCTGAGAATTGTATATGTGATTTTTCATAATATTATTCTAAGAGAGGAAGATTTATGTGATAGAATCACCACTTCCCACTGAGAAACCTCAAGGGGAATGCAATGAAGATAAAGATAAATACAATAATCATATATATTATTCTAAATATGTTTAGTGTTTCACGTTTTCATCGATATAAAATAAGTGGCAAATATTGCATGCGGAAAAATATTCTTTCGAAATACAATGTTATCTGCAAGAGTTATACCAGGTTAGAGCTTAGTAAGAATGATATGAGTTATTATGATCTCCATATATACGTAAGATATAAGAAGAATATAATGTAGGACCTTAAGTACTCATGATGATCAGGTGTAATGAGAGACATGAGTCCCTTGGGTTCTAATTGAACCCAGATCTATAAACTGATATCTATATTTCCTCTTTATTACAAAACATCAAACATTCATAGTTATTTATAATATGAATAACATGAATAATTCACCCTCATATTTTTTTTAATTCACTAATAAGATAGTGATATAAATAATTCCAACTCATTAGTCATTATGGTGAACAAGAGTAGGAAAGGAAAGGCTAAAGTGTCAAATGATATGTCCAAGTGAATGAAAATAATGATATTCCTTTTCAATAATTCTAACATAAAGACTGAGTGAAATGAGAAGGATGTAGTATTCTTTGCATGTAGTATGAAGGGGAATTGGAATAATAATTCCATAACTAGGATTCAGAATCATGTTGATTCTTCTACTTTATGTATATTTTTCAATGAATTAAATATGGATATTTTATACAAGTTGGGTATGTGATACTGCTTTTGTATAACAACTGTGTATTAAAATCTAGTAACAAAATATACTCAATTCTATTATAACATGTACGGTAGATCTTTGAGCAGAAAATAATGCGAGACTAGAAGCATTAATAGTTGGATATTTTCATCTTACATTGCCTTGTTAGATTTTTCTTATAATAATTAATTGTTATTATATAACTTCTATTACAATAAACATAATCTAAATATTTATTATATACATCCTCAGATTTTAATTCATGTTATAAATAAATTTTATCTTATGTATAAGGATAAATTATGTTATGGTATGGAACATCTAAATAATGTATTATATATTCTCAAACTAGAAAACGTGGAATTATAAATCAATGAAAAATATAGTGATAATGACTCATATACTACCATCCTGTGGAATTTCATTCTATGCCATAGAAATGATAAGCATTTAAGAAAATTATAACAATCAGGTTATTTAAACACCACTTAGTTAAATAACTTAAATGTATGTCGTGCATGATTGCAGGGTAAAAAGACCAAATAACTGTTTAGTTGGGAAAGGGAAAGATCCAATTAACCATTTGAATTTTTTCTTACATACGCTTGTGTTACATTTCTATTATAGGTGAAAGGTTTTATTTCATACATCATTACACTTATTGATGAATATGGTAGATATGGATATATCTACTTAATGATATTTAGGTAATATTCCATTAGAATGTGAAGGAAATATAACAATGATGTAGGGAATCAACATGGTAAGAAGATTAAGAACAATGGTGGAGAATATCATAACCAATATTTCATATATCAATTAAAGACGTGTGGGATAGTTTCCCAACTCACTCCTCTTTGTAAACCTCAATAGAATGGTGTTTATAAAATTATGTGTTATAACATTCTAAACATGGTCAGATCGATGATGAGTAATGAAACTCTTCCATTATCTCCTAGGATATTCAATATATATTATGGAATATTCAATAAACTGAGTACCAACAATAGTTGTAGATGGGATTCTGTTTGAGTTGTAATATGGATGAAAATCTTTTCTATCTCAAATAAGAGTGTTGGGATGTGAGTATTTTTTAAGACTATACATAATGATAAATTAATATCTTAGAGCATGAAGTATATCTGTATAGTTTTTCCAGGCAATATTAAAGGATATTAACTTTCAAACCTTTATATTGAAAATTGGTTATAGTGATAAATATTACATTTCTAGAAAGGGAATACTTTTCAAACAGAAACCGTTGGAGAAATATTTATTGTGATGAATTTGTTTCTAAATATACACTAGAGTAGTTATGGGAATAATATCCATTGGAGATAGTGGGAGGGAATGATGTTCTAGAGTCACAAGAACTATATAGGTCTACATGAGAGGTTATAGAACCATATATATATATGATTTCCTTTTCATTGATTATATTGACACATTACACTTATATAATGATGAACCTCTAACTTATAATGAATAAATCAATGGAAGGGATGATTCGAAATTAAATGTGGCCATGCATTATAAAATAAAGTCAATATTCCTAAATTAATTTTGGATTTTGGTAGAACCACCATTTGATTTAATTTATATTGTGTGTAAAAGGGTTTTCATGAAAATTTATACCTTGATGGTAAATTAAGCACCTGTAAGTCACTTCTAGTATTAAAGTGTTTTAGTAAAAGTCAATGGATTTACAATATTGAATCCTTATCATTAGTTGGAATACTGGAATCCATCAAAATATTATGTGAAAAATCATCCTTATAGGATTATAAAATTTATAAAATATATGTCAAAAAATTATTTTCAAAATTTATAGTTGGTTGAAGATGTCTTTATGATACAAGACAATGTGTTTATTATTTCAATTATTACCCGTAATGTGTGAATGATATAGAAATTCATTTTTGGATCGAAGTTTGAATCACAATCATGGAATAATCATATTCATTATGCCATATGATTTTCTTGTTTCATTATGAATGAAATTTATTCATGCATCTATAAAATGGTTAGTGTAAGTTTCATTGTTTCCATAGTATTTTGTGTTGATGACATATTGTTAATTGACAACAAATCTCAAGCATTAAAATTAGATAAAAATTGGTTAAATTAATGAAACTCTATGAACGGATTATTTGATGATTTATATATTCTCAGGATCAAAATCTATTGATATAAATCTCATAAGAAACCCGGGCATTGTCAAAATAAAAAGCATGACAAGGGTCATAAAAGGAGTAATATGGAATAATAAAAAATAGGATTGTTTCATGTGTCCCATGTTATTAATAGCTACAAGAATATGTGTCTGAAAACATAGTATGAGAATTAAATAATTATTAAAATCCATTAAGATTCTATAGGGGGTATCATAAATGGCATGCTATGCAGCATCATTGATGTTTCCTATTCTTTAAGAATGGTGGTAATGTATAGATCCAATCCAGAATAGTGGCACTACATAACTGAAATAATAGTCCTAAAGTACTTGATACATATATAAGAAATGTTCCAGGTGTATTTAGAAGGTAATGATCTAGTTATGAGCTGATACACTGATGCATGATTCCATACATATCACGATGATCTATAATTATTGTGAGGCTATGTATGGTTTATGAATGGTGGTGCAGTGAGTTGGATTAGCTTGAAACAATCCATTAGTGATGACTCTACATCATAGTCAGATTATATATTTCATTTTTCTAATGATAAGGATGTAGTTTTGATAGGATATTTTTATTATAATCTTGAATGTGTGAATATCAATGTAGACCCTGTTACAATATATTTTATAATAATATGAATGTGGTTATTTACTGAGGAGACCAGGTCACACCAGCGGAAAAAAGTATATACTTCAAAAATTTCATCTCATGAGAAGTTTTACATAGAGAGGTGATTTCATGGTTATAAGTGTATCCATATAGGATAATGTGTAATACCCACTAACTAAATCTATATCTATTTATAAGCATTATACTCATGTGGTAGCTAATGGGTTGAGAATTGTAAGTAGTTGGCTCTAGTGAAAGTGGTTGTTTCATGAAAGAGATCCCTAGATCCAACTCCCTTATGAACTATAATTATCATTACATGTATACAGTTTGATGTATAAATGAGTTTATTCATACCAAAAGAGCTTTGATACGTCTATATCCCATGTTTATAGGGAAATTT
Source organism: Viscum album (assembly GCA_963277665.1). NCBI lineage: Eukaryota > Viridiplantae > Streptophyta > Magnoliopsida > Santalales > Viscaceae > Viscum > Viscum album. Next base: position 477,066,677 of record OY728157.1, read on the forward strand.
CCGTTGAAGAAGAAACATTCATTAAAACAGAATTACAATGAAAGAGACATACAAGATTACCAAAATGAGGAACTCAAAAGTAAAAGAAAAAAAAGAGGAGGAAAGGTCTCTCAAGTGATAACATGAGTATGTAAGGTCCTATCAAGACCTTGGTGAGGCTTTGGTCTTTCCAATATGTTATCCCCTCTTCTAAAATATAAACTCTTTTGAAAGGAGAGGAAGGGATGTATTTATAGCCAAAGTTGGTGGACTATTTGCATTCCAAAACTACACCTCCAATTGGTTTGACAATTTGGATATCCACAAAGCTTAATCTAAAGATATATCCTTCTTCAAAGTTGTGTATAATAATTTTTTCCAAATACTCTCAAACTTCAGAGGCGTTTGGACCTATGGGACCAATGTTATGGCCATTTGATTAAAAAATATTAATCTGTCCATTTCAATCTAGAATATTTTAATGGCCTGAATGTGAACATATTTTTTAATATAAATATGCCATCAAATCTGAATTCTTTGTTCAACAATTTATTCCAATTATTAGTCCCCTTTCACACTTCAATGTTTCAGATTATGTTGATTACTAGATGATGATAAAAGTCATTTTTTGTGTGTTGTGTTCATTTCCTAGACAAAATGATGGTCTAGGATATAAAGCATTATCTGGGACCCTTTTTTAATGTATTAGGCACTGGAATTTTTATCCATAATTTTCTTTCATAATCATGAACATATGGTGGAGTTTCAAAAAATTTGGTCTTTAGGATTTATACCAGTAACTCAATCATCATAGATGGTCCAGTTTTTTCACAGATTCTTTGGGTCTTACTGTGTGGACTATAGGACCCTCCAAATAGACGATTTAGCCAAATGTCCCTTCTAATGAAATGTTGAAATGTGATTAAGTTACCCTAAAAATAAGAATAATTAAATTTGGATAAGTAGGGGGATAGATATAATTAAAACATTAAACAAACATGAATCTATATGAATTTAAACAGTGCTCTAAAATTTTATTTAATAACTAACCATTAATATTTCACACAAATTATACACATTTCATATAAAATCAGTAAAGAGAGTATATAATAAGTCTTGAAAATATTAATAACATTAAATCCCCCACACGTAGTCTTGTCCATGTCCTCATGTGCAACAAATATAAAAACATGAAAAATTTATTTTTTACTCACTAAGAAATATTAAAAAAAATTTCCCACTCAGGGGAGGTATAGACAATTTCAATCATCCATAATGAATTCCACCACAAGTTGTTACATAAAAAATATTCCAAAAATAATTCATTTTTTCATGATAAAATTCAGAATTGGAAAATGGTGGCATGCAAAACTTACTTCTCTCAAGATGATAAAATTAATTTAGGGAGCTTTACTCATTCACCAACCAAAAGTGAAAATATTAGAGTTAGTAGGATCTCTCAGCTTCCACTCACTATACTAATGTTCTCAATAGTCAAGAGGTATTTGTAGTGGTTTTTATATGGCTATGGGATGGTAGGAAGATGATATCTAAAAGATAGAAAAAATGGGGTAAAACACCGACATGAAAAAAGTAATTCACATTTTTTTATATGAGACATGGAAAGAAATTGAAACACATATATAAAGAGAAAAAATTTTCTATATCAAGACACAAAAGTGGATGAAAATTTTAATGGAATGATATGATGGAATATTTACAAAAAAACTTCTCCCAATGACACAAGTCCTCATCCTTTTTTTACATTTTTCAAAAGTTGATCATGAAATAGATCTCACACTTATCTCCCAGCACATTATTGACCTCCTAACGACACTAATTATAATAGTTATAAAAGATCAAAAGTTGAGGAAGAGTGATTTTTGACCCACCCATGATGCAACCCATTCTTAATTTCATTTATTTGAAATTTTTTTTGGTTTTCTTTAAATTTTTTTTATTTTATTATTTTTGTAACACTTTTCAATTATTCAAGATAAAAATATATACATTCCCAAACCCCACTGAAGGAAAAAATCTCCCCCAAATTGAAAAGGATGTTTTCCCTCAAGCATATGATAACATGGTGAAATCAAAAAGGTTATCCAAAATGAAATCCATTCCCCCCACAATTAAATTTCAAAAAATTCTATAATGAAAATCCATGATTATATTTTGTGGGAAACGATATTGGGCTTGTAATGTGGCTATCAAAGAAAAGGTTTTTGTAGGCTCGAAGGGGCATTCAAAAGGAGGATTAATGTAAGGTAAATGGGAGGCTATTGGGCTATTATGATTCTCACATGGTTCAGAAAATGCCTCTATAATATTATTGCACACAATAGTAGGAAAGTCAGCTCGAAGGTCCACAAACTCAAGACTCACAAATGTATTTAAAAAACACATATTTTTAAATGATGGCCCTAGGTGTCCATGCCATTAAGGCTAATGTTGTTTATCACGTGTGGGGAAAGTCATTTTCCAAATAAAAAATTGAGCATTCAAAATTTGTTGGTTTTGGTAATATTTTCATTATCTAAATATATGATTAAAACAAAAAAAATTTGAGATGAAACCATGCCTTTTAACTCCCCATAATGTTTGGACAAATTTTCAAAACTATATGGTGAGTAATTATGACACTTTTTTCATATATGTTTTTTTAAATGATTTTTTTAGTTTTTTAGGTTTTATTTAATTTTTTATAAAGACACACCCACAAAAAAGGGAAAGTGTAAATAAAAAAATTGTGATGAGGAAAGTGGTATAATAATGAAAATGAGGGAGGAAGTAGAAGAAATAGAAATAGAGATAGAGAGGGAGAATATGAGTTAAACGGAAAGAGGTGCCCCTAGATTGGATTTATTAGGTCGTCATCTCCATCCGGTGGTGGGTCAACTGTAGAAAATGGGGATTTGATGGAAGTTGATGTGGTTCTAGGATTGTGTGTTCTCTCATGGAAATGATTTAACCGATGTCCATTAACTGTGAATGTCATTTTTGAAAAAGGGTCTTGGACTTGCAGTACACCAAATGGGTAAAAAATTTTAATAACAAATGGATCTTCCTAATGAGAGTTAAGATTACATAGGTGAAGCCAAAATTGAGAAATAATGAGAATTACCTTTATCACTTCATGAAATAACTTTCTCAGATGTTTTTTTCATGTAGTACCTTAGCCTTTGCTTTGTATATATTGGAATTATCATAGGAATCAAGTCGAAGCTCCTCCAGTTCAGCCAATTGCAACAATCATTCTTCACCAGAATTTTCACAATCAAAATTATAGGTTTTGACATCCCAAAAAGTCTTATGTTATATTTCAACTAGTAAATGATATGCATTACCAAAAACTAGCATAAAGGGAGACATCTCATTGGGTGTTTTATATGCAGTTCTATAATCCCAGAGTGCATCACCATGTCATTCAGGCCACTGTTTCCTGGTGGGTTTTACAACTTTCTCAAGAATCCTTTCACTTCTCTATTATACAGTTCAACCATTCCATTTTTCTAGGGGTGATATGCGGTTAAAGTTTTATGTATAACCCCATTAGTTTTCAAAATAGATTCGATGATTTTATAAAAAAAATGTGTTCTTATATCACTAATCAAGGCACATAGTGTACCAAATTGATGTAAGATGTGTGTATTTAGGGACTCACTAATAGTATGTTAATCATCCTTTCTAGTGGGTTTGGCCTCGACCCACCTAGAAACATAATCGACTGTAAGAACGATGTATGAGAATCCATTGGAAGGAGGAAATGGTCCCATGAAATCAATACCCCAAACATCGAAGATCTCACAGAAAATTAATGGCTTTTGGGTAATTTCATTTCTCTTTGAAATTGTGCCAAACTTTTGGCAAGTGGGATACGATTGACAAAACTCATGTCAGTAAAAGAAGAGTGAACGCCAAAAGAATCCAGATTCTGGAACCTTTAGGGAGGTTCTATGTTGTCCAAAGTGGACACCTACAAGAAGTGGGTGAAAAAATTCTAAGATGGAGGAAGGATCATCCTCATCAACACATCTTCTAATTACCATGACTGCCCCAATTTTCCAATGTTTATTTTCATCCAAAAAATAGTATTTTGAATCAATTTTCAACTTCATTTGTGGTTCTTTTGAAAACAATTCTTGAAAAACACCAAAAACCAAGTAATTTACAATTTGGACATACCATGGTATTTTTGGAGTGAGAGATGGAAGGTGCTCAGTTGGAAATTCTGGATCAATTATTTCAGAATGAGAAGAGTTATAAATTCTACTGATGTGATCAACCACAAGGTTTTTATTTCCTGTTCTATCTTATATTTCAAGGATAAACTCTAGGAGAATTATGATCCATCTAATTAGCCTCGGTTTTAAATCACTATTATTGAGTATGTACTTTATATCAGAATGGTTTGTGCAGATGTCGAATTTGGAACCTAGGATATAGGGCCGATATTTATCTAAGGAAAACACCACTGCTAAATGTTCCTTTTCAATGAAATTGTAGGGAGATTTATTTCCATCCAATGTGTTTGAGGCATAGTAGATAACATGAGGAATCTTTTATATTCTTTGACCAAGTACAGTCGCAAATGCTCTATCAAAAGCATCCCACATCAACTCAAAGTGTAAGGAGCAATCTGGGGGTTGGATTACCAGGGTAGATGTATGTGCATTTTTAAGTTCAATGAAGGATCTATTTCAAACCACATCAAAATGGAAAGTGAAATCATTTTTTAGAAACCAAGTGAGTGGGAGGGAAATCCTATTGAAGTTACGGATGAATTGCTGATAGAAACTGACATGACCGAGGAATGAACGAATGTCTCGAATAGAAGTGGGTTCAGAATGTGATTAGATCACTTCAATTTTGGCAGGATCAACTTCAATACCATCTTTTGAAACTCCGTGCCCTAGAAAATTCCCATTTGTAAGCATGAAGTGACATTTTTCAAAATATAACTCAAGGGTACACTTGACACACATTTGAAGGAATAGAGAGAGTAAATTCAAAAAAGATTAAAATGACTTGCCAAAAATGGTAATTTTATCCATGAATACCTCCATTAAATGTTCAATTAATTCAGATAATATACTCATCATACACCTCTGGAATGTTACAGGATCTTTTTCAAGGCCAAAAGTCATTCTCCTATAAGCATATGTTATACATCGTCATGTGAATGTAGTCTCTTCTTGGTCATAAGGTGGGATTGGGATTCAGAAGTATCCAGTGTATCTATCAATAAAGAAATAGTGTGACTTTATAGATAATCATTCAATCATTTTATCAAGGAATGAAAGAGGTTGGTGATCATTTCTTGTTTCAATATTCAATTTTCGGTAGTCGATGCACACACGCCATTTGTTTTTCAATCAAGTTGTGACTACCTCCCCATGTTCATTTTCTGACAATAGTTATCCCACTATTATAAGGTACAACATGAATTGGACTAACCCATTCACTATAAAAATTTGGATAGATAATACCATCTTGATGAAGCTTGGTGATCTCTTCCTTAACAACCTCAAGTATGAGTGGATCGAGTCTTCTTTGTGGTTGTCTAATTGGTTTTGATGGTTCCTCAAGATGGATGTGATGCATGAAAATAAAGAGAATGATTCCTAGTATGTCATCTAGGGTCCAACCTAGGGCCTTTTTGTTTTCCTCTAAAACCTGAACAAGTTTGGACTCCACAGTTTTAGTAAGTGATGAAGAGATAATGACAGGACATGAGTGATCATGGAAAAGGAATACATATTGTAGGATTGTAGGAAGAGGTTTTAGATCAGTCTCATCTTTAATTTTTGGGTAAGACAACTCAGGAATAGAGGAAGGGACTTCAGTTTCTTCAGATTCATTTTCCTTGATATTTTCCAACGTGGAGTAGTAGATATCATAGTTGATGTGGGATTCAATAGAGAATTCATGTTTCTCTATATTGATTGAATATTTGAATGATAGGTCAACATCAACTTCACCATTTATAACTTGGTTAATCATGGTGTATATTTCCCATGTTCTTTTCTGATTAGAACATGATGAACATGATAGAATGGGGTTCAATTGACTCTCATAATTATCCTTAGAAGAATGGATTGAGAATGCATATTGATCTTCATATGGGTATCAAATGTCTTGGTAAATGTTGAAATTGACAACATGGTCCCCAAATTCCATGGATAAGATGCCTGAATGGACATCAATTTTTGTTATAGTAGTCATGTGGAATGGACTTCCTATAATTAAAGGATATCGATAAGAGTTTGTCTCACCTTCTATGTCAAGGACATAGAAATTAGCATGTAAGATATGATCATTGACACGAACAAGGACATCATGGGTTATACCTTCCAGAGTAACAGTGCCTCGATTTACTAATTGAATGACAACAGCTGTTGGATTTAAAGGGCCTAGAACAAGGGTGGATAATATCGATTTTGGCATGACATTAGTTGAGGCTTCTAGGTCTATGAGTGAATCATCTATGTTGGAACTTCTAATTTCACATGGAACCATAAAGGTCCCTGGATCCTTGCACATTATGGTAATAGACTTCAGGGTGGAAAAATTTTCAAATGTCCTAAGTTGCCTTTTTTGGGTGAACAATTCCTTAAGAAACATGGTATAATTAGGGATTTGTTTTATAGAATCTAAGAGGGGTATATAGACTTCAACATGTCTAAATATGTTGATCATTTTAGGATCAGGTTCAAAAGACTTCTTTGGTTTAGAAACAGCTTGACGAAAAGGAATTAGATTCTTAAGTAGAATGGAAGGAGGTGAGGGAATGGTTTTAGGTTCCATTTCATATTTCTTTTTCTATTCATTTTCTATGTCAACATTCAAAGGATGGTTGGAGGAATCAACATGAGTCATTAAAATTTTCTTTCTTTATCTAAGTAAAATTTCACATAAATTACCCTTGGGTTTGGGTAATGGATGAGTTAGGAGTTGGGAATCTTTTTGTTGTTGTTGCTGGCTCAGGTGGGATGCAAGTTGACCAATTTTGGTTTCAATGTTCTTGAGACTAGAACAGGTAAAGGAGGAAAGATCATCAACAACACTTTACCATGGTGCTTGGAAGATGAGGCTTGTCCCGAATTGGGATTACCTTGATTTTGGTACATCAGAAAGTGATTGTATTAGTTTGGGAATTGGGAAGGCTCACTAGGATAGTGGAATCTTGGAAGAGGATTGATCCTTTGAGGTTGAGGAATAAAAGTGTAAGGTTCTTGGATGTTACTAAAACCTTTACCATATAGGAATTGGTTTGGGATTTGATGATGGTATTTAGGGGGATGAGAAATGGGATTCCCATATCTCATGTTAGTGTTATATGTATAAGAGAAAGGCTTAGAATGGTGTTGGTTGAAGTTTCTAACAAACTGACCTGATTGATGAGGGTTGGGGTTTTGGTGAGCATATGCTGCATTGATCTCCATTGGTCTAGTTGAATCAGATTGATTCTCCTGAAATTGAGAAGATTTGTCAGTTGGATGAGATGGAGAGTTGCAGATTCCATAGTTTTTGAAAGTTATAGGAAACATTGATTGAGGAGAAGATGAGGTTGGGGATTTTGTAGCCACAACTAGTTGTCATACAAGACCTGTAAGTTCACACATCCACTCTATCATCATGTTCGGCTCTATTTATTTATTATCTTAGGCTTCATTGACTTGAGAATGTGATTGATTATTGAAATGTTGTGTGTTTGTAGCTATATTTCTTATGATATCTCTTACAGTTGTGAGAGTTTTATCAACAAGAGCACCACCACTTTCAGCATCAATGAGGGTTCTATCCATAGCTAATAAACACTCATAGAAGTATTGGATCAAGATTTGGCTAGGGATTTGGTGATGTGGACTGGTTTCCATAATCTTTTTGAACCTCTCCTAGTACTCAAGGAGTGATTCATTTGAGAATTGATGGATACCACTTATTTTTTTCGATAGAAGCAGTACGAGAAGCAAGATATAATTTTTCTAAGAAAAGTCACTTCACTTCATTCCATGTGGTTATTGGTCCTAGATGGAGGTAGTAGATCCATGTCATGGTGGAGTCAGATAGAATGAAAGGTAATTCTCAGAGTTTTATTTGTTCCTCAGAAACCCCCTGAGGCTTCTATGGAAGGGAACACCACTTGGAACTCTTTAAGGTGGAGATGTGGATCCTCAGTAGGTAGCATGCGGAAATGAGGAAGAAGATGAATCTAACCCGATTTGAGTTCAAAGTCAGACTCTATGTTTGGATATTGAATACAAAGAGGTTGGTAATTCATATCAGGGGCAAAAAGTTCTTTAAGTGTTTGTTCACTAGGATTGTCCATATCTAATTCAATTGGTTGGACAAGGACATGTTCTTGCATGAGTTGATTATCTCTTATGATTCACCTAAGTTGGAAAAGTGTTTGATAAATTTCATGGTTAAAGAAATCCAAGGGATTGTTTGGGAGGCTACAAGGCATTCAAAATAATTTTGGAAGAAAGAGGAAGATGAGGTTTTCTTTTTGTTTTTTTTTTCTGTTTATGATTTTTATAAGAAGGCGGGGTTTTCTTGGTTTTTTTAAACATTTAATTGTTTTTTGTTTTTTTACAATATCCAGAATCTATAGACAATTTACTTGCACCATCCTCGGTAATGGCACTATTTGAAAGCATGACTGATTATCACCTATCGACTGGTCAAGGTTCCAATGCTCTTCTATTGTGTATAGCAGCACTCGGGTCGAATCCTCGGCAATGATACTTTTTTAATAGTTGGTTGTTTATAGTTAATTGTTTTCTGATTGGGGAGGTTGGTTGTAGAGGTTATGAAATAATTTAAGAATGATGTTTGATTTAAAATGTTGATAAAGATTTGGGTGATTTCATTATTGTTGATTTAAAATTATGATATCCATGAGATTTTCTTTATATTGCATTAAATTAATACCCACTTCACAAGATGATTTTGATTAGAATTCCCAACTGTTAAAGATTAAATCCAAGCCCTAACATAACATAGGGATCTAATCATTATCATTAATTGTTTATGGTAGTGTATTTTTGGTTTCAATAATCCATGGAATCCAAAAATTAAATAAAACATGTTAGTAATCCATGACATATAAAGTTCAACATACACAAAATTAACTAAAGGAATACTCATAGAGCAAAGGCTCTCAATAACTTCATATCCCCAAATTATAACTCACACCAATTTTAGAATTACTCAGCCATTTAAATTATTAGTAATCTGGTTATAATTATTATGATGAAAAATTAATAGGATAAGAAAAATAAAGGGATAAGAAAAGAGTGGTGCATCAAACACACACAAAAACGATGAAGAGAACTAAATACTGACTTTATATAGAATGAGCATGAAAAATAAGGGAAGGGTATTCAACTGTATTTAAACTATTTTAAGAAAATTAATATTAAAGTACAAAATTTGGATGAGAATAAGAAATATTGAATAAGAAACTTGCAATAAAACAAAATTACAAAGAAAGAGACTTACAAGATTACAAAAATGAAGAACGCAAAAGTAAATGAAAACAAATAGAGGAGGAAAGGACTTTAAAGTGAAAACATGAGTGTGAAAGGTCCTCCCAAGACCTTGGAAAGTCTTTGGTCATTACAATATGTTCTCCTATCTTCTGAAATGACAACTCTTTAGAAAGGAGATGAGGGGATGTATTTATAGCACAAAGTGGAGGACTACTTGCTTTCCAACACTACCCCTCCAATTCGATCGACGATTTGGACGTCCAGACTGCTGAATCTCGAGATGTATCCTTATTCAATGTTTAAAATATTAATGTCTTCTTAATACTCTAAGTATTTCGAGGCCTTTGGACTTATGGGGCCAATGTTATGGCCGTTTTATTAAACAATATTAATCTTTCCATTTCAATCCAGACTTTTTTAATGGCCAAAATGTGAATGGATTTTTTAATATTAATATGCCTTCAAATCTGAATGGTTTCTTCAACAAAGTCGGCCTCTTATTTTTCATATATCACAATGTAATGTCTCTAATTTATTTAATGAATAGATTATGAGAAAATGCAATTTTGGTCTGATGAGTTCATTTCGAGGATAGAATGGTGGGCTAGACTCCAAAGCTTCATCTGGGATCAATTTTCTTGGATTTGGGACCTACTATTTTTATCCATGATTTTTTGGATAATCAAGAACATATGGTTGAGTTTCATAAAATTTGAAATTCGAGATTTAGACCAGTAACTCAATCATCATGGATGATCCAGTTTCTTCACAGATTCTTTGGGTCTTATTGTGTGGACAATATGACCCTCCAAATGGATGATTTGGCCCAATCCCCCTTCTAATGAAATGTTGGAATGTGAGTAAGTAACCGTACAAAAAGGGAATAATGAAATTTGGATAAGTAGGGTGATATATATAATTAAAATATTAAAAAATAATTGAATCTAGGGAAATTCAAATAGTTCTCTAAAATTATATTTAATATTTAAACATTAATATTTCATACAAAATATAAAAATTTCTTATAAAATCTGTAAAGGGGGTATATAATAAGTTATAAAAATATTAATAACATCAACTAGATACATAAATTATTCCAATAATACAATAGAATCATTAATAATAACATGTAAACATTGTTAAAACATTCTTATGTACGTTATTAAATATATGAAATCATTTAAATATTATATATTAGTACTATAGGTAATGTAAAAAATTATATGGTGATCCTAGATTACCAGTAAGGTAATGAATACAACATATGATTTCATGAATACTTATGGCATAAACATTATGTTGGGGAGAATAATAATTAAATATTCCATTTATTCAATAAATTTAGTGTGTAATTTTTCCAAATCTATAATTGTAAATAATTACATTGGAAAAAACAATTGATCTCATAATGATGTGATATATAATGTAGGATAACTTAGTTCTCGAGGCAAGAAAACATAATCTTACTTTCAATACCTGATGTCGAGACATATGGGTCTAACACCATGGCCTCCATTCAACACATCGGGATACTTATCTCAAGGATTAATTCTAATAAATTATTGTTTTAGTAATAACCCAATTACTTTTAAAGTAATTTGTTTTAATTCTCTAATTAAATAATCAAATTCAATAAAAATTTATAAATAATGTAGTTATATTTATATACATTATAGAATTCATTCAAACAGAATAGTAACCTTACATATGATATTATAAATAAAATTTATTCATCTTATATGTGAAATAATGATATATTTATATCATGGAATACGTAAATATTTTTTTTTGGAAATGATAAATTATGTGATGGTATTTTTCTAAGTTATAAATATTTATTTATATTATTTCTAATTAATATAATTATTTAATATAAATTTTATTTTAATAAAATAGATTTATAAAATTATATTTTTTTTCATCTAAATATATGATAATTGTATGAGACCATAATTCATTTTTCAGAGTGTTATAAAATTAGTTATTATTTTAAAATCAATATTTTTCAAATAAATGAAAATTTTTAATAAAAATAAAATTTTGATATATTTATAAAATTACTTTCATAAAATATTGTTCCTTTTTTAATTATACAAAACTAAATATTTTCATCTTTCATTATTGGGATTTTTCTAAAGTACTTGGCTTTTTAATGAAAAGTGAAGTATGATAATTTAAAGTATTTAACAAATTCATCCATTATTGAGTCATAGATTATGTATAGCAGATATAATAATAGAATCTCAAACAATAATTAATTACATAAATGTATTTAGTCATAATTCTCAACATATAAATAGTCTTGATCTAGAATAATAAACTAGTGAATACAATAATGAGAAAACACCCATATCCTCCACTATAAACACCACCCTTCACCACCTCTTCTCGTCACACCTACAAAGCCTTATGGCTTGTTTAACATCATCTGAATTTCCTTCCCAAGAACCTTTTCTATATCCACGAAATTATGGCTTTACCTAATGGTCAAAACCCAGGGCCTTAATGAGGTTCGCAGGGAGAAGAATTCAAACGGTAAAATCCTCTTTCATTTTTTTAAATTTTCTTTTCAATTTTTTTGTATCATATTATCTCCACAATCCACTAATCCTTGAGACCTGATAACTCTATTAACATAAATATACACAATTGTGTTGTGATAATGTAATATACATCCTCAAACCTCTCTTCTTCTCAATATATTCAGGAAAATGAATGAATCTACGGTGACGTGCCGATTCACCGCCTTCGTGGATGATGAATTTTCATTTTCCTTAACATCCTTAATAGATGGTCATAAAACAATTACTATGGTTAAATAAAATATTATAATATATATTATATTTTATATAATGCTCTTAACCATAATTTATAAATTATATTAAACAAAATTATATAAGTTCTTGACAGTCATAAAAACTGTAGAAATAAATCAATTCTTCTTCATTAATGTTTTATCTAATGAATCCTACGCATATTAGGAAAGAAAGAAATACATTTTAGAAGTTAAAAATTTTCAAACACATTTATTCCATTTCCTTCAACATTGGGAGTTTAACATCTACTCGACAAGAAATCCATAATGAACCAACCATGGAAACCATGAAATAAACTATCCCAAAACAATGAAAACAACAAAATATTATCATTAAATGGGTGGAAAGTTGTTATAAAAATTCACATAAGGTTTTATCAATAAAAATATAGTTCCATAAATTATTAATAATCCTATTTAAACCATTATAATGGATTTTTGAACAACTTTTATGTATTAAATACCTCTGGTAAGGGACCTTTAATTATAAATACTCTTATAAATTTATATTTTTAGAAAAATCTAATGGAATGTTTTAATGATGAATGTATTCTTATTTTATGATTATTTTATGGTTCATGGTAATTAATTATAGAGATTATTGGGACCTATATATTCTTTCAATGCATTGGGTATGTTTATATTGGAGGTCGACCGTATGGTTACTCCAAGTGTAACTATAATGGTTACACCATACGGTACTCATGAGGGTTACACTATAAGGTAATCATGAGGGTTAAAAATAATATTTCAGTAAAAAGGGTTGTAATATTATATATTTAGTTACCCCACGTTATATTTATGGTTTTATTTATGTTTTCTATGTTTTATAGAACTCTTTTTTTAAAAGAATATGATACATGATGGGTGGTAACTATGTATTTGGGAAAATAATTTCATATGGTTATAATTATTCATAGATTAATGGTTTCTTTATTATTTATTTTCCTTAATGATATTTTGGTGATAATCCCATGTTTAAAAATATTCACTAGGTTTAAGGATGGGTAAGAGAAATGATGAATTCAAGCAGAATATTGTGATGTTTTTTCATGAAAATATTACATCTTTTATTCAAAACTATTATCTTATGGAATAAATGGATAATAGTTTAATAATAAATTGTAAAGAACATAATTTTACATGTAAATTGTTGTTTAGTTATATCTCATTATTATGTGTCTGTGAAAATTGACGGTGCGTGATTCCGAGGCCTGATGGGCCTGGAATGAATTTCTGAACCTTTTTTCGAGCACGTTCAGTAAACACATGAGCGGAATTTTATATGTTTTGAACCACTGCTCGGATTAAAAATCTAAGGGCACCGTTGAATCCATAGTGATGAGATTATCTTAATGGATGAATTACTTTGACTGCAGTTGGTCTGGATAAGAAGTTTATTTTTTGGATTTTAAAAGAAATGAAATAAATTAATATCATTATTTTATTTATCTTCCACCAACGGAAAAGTAGTGTATTGGACCAGCAGTGACTCAAACCAATGAATAGCATAAATTTCCAAATCATATGTAAAGCCATTGTTGGGGGATTAGAAAGATTCCTAATTTATGGGGAATATTAACTCCCTCTATCATTACATACTCTTTCCCTCTCTTATTAATATAGAGATTTTAGGAATGGTATCAAATAAGATTCAGAAAGTAACAATGTTCTGTTGGAGTGCCATAATGCCAAACTCTTAGTGGACCGAGCTACCCCAACAGGAGGTGACGTGCGACACCGAAACCCCGAACCGGAGTTTGATTTTCGAGCGTTGGCGAGGAAAACTTATTATGGGGATGACAAACAACGAGACTCCACTAACCATGAGATCTATCAAAAATTTCAAGGTAGGTGGTTATCTCTTTTCAGTTTTTTTAATTCCCTATTCCCCATTCTTGAAATTATGTGAAGAACATAGGTCAACCTACGAACGGTTTTACCTACGATTCATTCGTCTTTACGGTAGGATTATTGCTGGAAATCTTTGTTGGGGGGGGGGGGTTTCTAGTTATTTAATTCAATTGATTATTTATCCCCTTAATAGCCTCCATAACAAGAGATAATGTGGAGGGCGTGGGCCTAATGAAACCAGCCCAAACCCTCCACTATCTTTCTATCCTTGCTCCACTTAGGAAGTTTGTTAGCACATCGACGCATGCCATAAGTGGGAGGTCATGAATCGTTAGCCGTAGCGAACATAGGAGGCGGCCAGTACGACAGCCGGTTGCAGGAAGGGAGGATGCACAACTACCATGCCTCTAGTGAATGGGTGTTTTTTTCAAAGCCGTGGTAGAGGCCATACCCACCTATGATGGGTTCCTCAATGACCGAGCAGTGGCCACGCTGCGCCACCACCTTGCCAACTGAATGGCCTTCGGGCTATTGGGAATCTAGGATACTAGGGGGTTAAACCACCCATATTGGACCGAACCGGGCCACTGCCCTCGGAGTAGGTCGCCGCCCTCACGCTGTGACGCTACCCTCAGACCTGGCCACCGTCCTCGGAGCAGGTCGTCGCCCTCACGTTGTGATGCTACCCTCACGTCGGGTCGCCCCCTCGGACTGGGCCCCTTCCCCGAAGTAGGTTGCCACCATCGAGCCGAGCCGTCGGCCTAACATTGTGCCTCCACACTTGGATCGGGATTCCACCCCAAAGTAGACCGCAGACCCCGGACTGGGCCACTACCCTTGGAGGCTGCCACCCTTTGACTGGGTCACCACCTTCAAACCGGGCCACCGCCCTAGTGGACTGCCACCCATAGACCAAGACGCCGCCCTTGCACCGAAACTGCCCTCAGACATGGCTGCAGCCCCAGTGATCCACCGCCCTCGGACCAAGCCACCACCCTAGTAGGCTGCCGCCCTACACAGGTTGGACCACCACTTTGCAGGCCACCCCTCATGCATATTGGACCAGACATCAGACGAGCAATCCAAATCCACTTTGACGTAGCCCAGACCGGGTCGGGCAGGGTTGGTCCAACCTGGTCAGACTAGACTAGGGCCCAACTGGGCCTCAAAACACTCATATGACCTTATCTTGAGAGCCATTTTCCCATTGGATGAACCATCTGTGGCATTGGGAACCTTGGAGTGAGATGGTACTTTTTACCTACTCCATTAGAGATTAAGAGAAATATAGAGTTTAGGTGGGTTGGATCACAGTAGAATCCAACCGGGACATCGGCACTGAAATGCCAATAACACACACATTTGGCATCTGACTGATTCAACATCAATTGCATTATAACCGTTGTGACATGGCAGATCATCGGGTTAATTTTTTGTGAGGCTTCGTGCTGGTTGAGATTTGACTATTGGATTGGGGAGTAGTTCTCCCAAGTGCACTATGTACGGAACCCTACGACTGGCTGAGACACCATGACAACAATCTTTTAGACTTTGAGTGACACGATGGTCGTGGTACGTGCTGGGGAGGAGTACCTTAGTAGACCACAATGGGGGTGGGTGGTTCTGTGTGACCTGGCTGGCCATATTGGGGAGCGTCCATGGTACGTGATGGGGAAGAGTACCATAGTAGACCACGATGAGGGTGGGTGGTTCTATGTGACCCAGCAGACCCATAGTACACGGTAGGGAGGATTATCTCATTAGTTCAATCTTAGTGGGAAGAAGCACTATGTGACCCAGAAGACCCAATGTTCTCAATAGAGGATGAGTTCTCCAGCAACCGAGGTATTCTACATTATGGCTGGGGATGTTACTTGTTACTACCCCTAGAATAAATCTAGGTGTGGGTTTTCTTTGTATTGTGCATGTGTTTGAGGTTATATTTTGTGGTACTTTACATATGTGATAATCTACCTTTATGGTGTTATCTTGTGGGTTTTCTTTGTGGAACTCTAGGAGACCTTCGGGGTCTCGGAGTACCTATTGAGTATCATTATACTCACACCTATAAAGGATTTTCCTGCACTTTTTTGTGTCTTGTTCTGATGACATGTAGCACTGATCGAGGTTGAGGGAGCCAAGACTGGATAGTACTCAGAGGTGGACCGTTTTTCATGATGTGACACAGAGGAGACGAGCGGATGTAGATTGCATTGGAGGCGATCCGTACCTACCCTTCAGGTAGGAACCTCAGAGGATGAACCGATAGCTATTTTCATTTTTCTTTTCAATTGTACTATACTTTCAATGATACTTGTACTTTTACAGATGATCTTTTAATCCAACCCCTTTTACATTTAGTATTCATTCACTAAATCATTTTACTTCACAGTTTCTTCTTATTGTGTTCTCAGACCATGTGTGTGTATACGTTTTAAGGAAATTCCTTCCCATTTTAGGGAATACTCCATTTGATGCTAGTCACTAGATCCTGAAATATGGAAGGTGTGCTTGGGGTAGTTACGGCATGGTCCTCGTGGGACAGATCATGAGATAGTGGCATTAGAAGAGTTTGGTTCTATCGAAGAACTAGCAATTTGATATTTTCTATCCAGCAATATTGTTAACTAATTTGACTGTGGTTTTTAGTTTGGGGAGTCCAATGTTGGTGAGGTATTCGACGTATCCATACACCTGGACCCTGAATTATGATTTCTGACTCAGTGCACAAAAACATTGTTTATATATGTTTAAAAAATTATGTCTTGTTTTTTCTTGAGTCAGTTCACCAGGTATAACATTTAATCATGGATCCCTATTTATTTTCCAGATGCCGACATGAAGATAAACAACCATGTTTCTTGAGAGAGTACATATTGATGGGCCACCGAGCGATGAGTCCTCGGTGCAGGGCTATCACACAGCCTTATCACCATTGAGTGGGGTACCTGCAGCACCACTTCCCTTTGGGAAACCATTGCCACTAGCCCCATCGGTAGAAGATCCCCACCTACTTAGAACATTGCACAAGTTCCAGTGGTAGAGGCCTTAAAGGATCCAAATAGAGATGGACCCGCAGGCGGTAGAGGACTGGCTGGAGGCTGTAGCCAGAGTTTTTCTCTTATTTTGGACACCAACTAATTTTATGGTGATCCTAGTAGACAACATTTTTCAGGCAGAATTATGGAGATGGTGGAGCCTGATGTTCTAGATTCATGATGAGGCAACCCTCATCTGGGTGGACATTGAGGTTCTTTTTGGGGAAGATTTTTACCCATTGATCTTACACTCTGTGCGTATACACCTACTGATTCACATACTGTAGGGCAGCATGATAGTGGCCTAGTACATGGAAAGGTTCATTGATCACTCCCTTTACTCCAAAAACATGGTACTTGACCTTTTCTTCAGGGCGCAGATCTTTTATAAGGTTCTTAGATGGTTTATCAGAGCATCGATGGGATCCCTCAGCATTACAATGTAGGCATGGGAGCTTGATAATGAACTTTTGGTGGAGATATTCCTAGCTTAGCAGGCACTGACTACGAGAGCTAGCACCCATAGACAGGTAGCAGAGTTATTTTTATGAGGTAGTAGGTAGATTACACAAAGGTCCAAGTGGACTAGAAATTCTAGTGGATGAACCTAGGACACATAGTCAAATGTGTGAGGCTCATAATGAAGAGGGAGACAGGCGAGTGGCATGTGATATTTCATATGATGCGGGTAGGGTCATATGGCTCAGAAATTCCCAACCCGACGTACCGACGACCTACAGATGGTTGAGGGAACACTGTGGTAGAGGCATAGGATCGAGCGAGGAGGTCTACAGGGTGGCAGACATGGCCGATGAGCTGGAAGTGCAGTAGGCGGTGGGAGACTTTTCGAGATTCTACCACCACCACCGCCAGGTGGTCCACCACGACCATAGGGATCCGGAGGATAGAGATGAGCTCAACACCAGGTAGCTGAGTCCTACGAACATAGATGTCCAAATATGATTAGTGGCACAATATATGTCTTCTACTCCTCATCTTATGTAATTATAGAAACAGGTTCCTGTAACTATTTTATTTCTAGGACCCATGTTCGAAGCTAAAATATTCTGGTGGAGTCGTTGGCTTAATACGTACGGCTAGAGACACCTACGAGAGTGGATTCGACGATTACACACTTGTGCTGGCAGTGTGATCTTACACTAGGAGGCATGTTCGTTTTCGAGGATCTCCAAGTAGTGGTGTCGAGTCCTTACAAAGTCATCTAGGTTATAGACTGGTTATCCACATTCCATGCTCAAATTGAATGTATTTGGTGCAAATTTTGGTGTGTCCACACATATAGGACAAGGTTTTCCTTCACCAGTGATAAGGAAACCTTTATAGAACTATATGGACATAACAAGAAGAGGGATCTATCAATTAATCATCTATTGTCAAGACATAACCTCGTGTATTTTGATGTTGAGAGTCATAGCTATCTTGTAGTGGTGGACCAGTATGCCGATGACATTCCTGATGATGTTCCATGACTACCTCCATGTAGAGAGGTAAAATTTTACATCGACTTGTACCCCGAGGGAGAAACTATATCTACACTAGCATATCGGATGGATCTAGGGAAGAATAGTGAGTTACATTTATAATTGGAGGACTTATAGGGAATGGGGTTCATATGACCTAGTGTTTCTCCATGGGTAGCTCTGATTTTGTTCACCAAGAATGAAAATGGGAGTTTGAGACTCTGTGTGGACTATCGGCACCTGAAATAGGTGACTATTATGAACAAGTATCCACTCATGATGATTGATGATATTTTCGATTAATTAAAGTTAGATCGTTGGTTTTCAAATATAGACATCTGATCAGGATATCATTATCTCGGGATACGAGATGAGGATGTGTAGATGATATTATTTTGATGACATTATGGCCATTATGAGTTCTTGGTTATGCCTTTCGGCATGACCAAAGCCCATGTAGTGTTCATGGGACTCATGAAAATGATCATTCAACCATACCTCGATCGCTTCATGGTGTTTTTCATCGTTGAAATCTTGATATACTCAGTTAAATAGGAGGATCATGCCTATCATCTACAGATGGTTCTGGATACACTTCGAGAGAACCCGCATTATGGTAAACTCTTGAAGTTCTAGTTTGGGATACGAAAGGTCCACTTTCTAGGACACATTATCTCAAAGTCTGTAGTAGGAGTGGATCCAACGATGAAAGTGATTGTTCTAGGTGGGGAGCCAACCAGAAGCGTGATGGAGGTGTGGAGTTTGTTAGGGTTGTCTGGATACTACTAGAGATTCATTCCTGACTTTTACAGAGTTGCAACACCATTTTCAGCATGGAAAAAGAAGGGTAAACATTTACTGTGTATAGAGATATTCCAACAATGTTTCCAAGAGCTGAGGTAGATACTAAAGAGTGCCCCCATCTTGAGTCTTCTAGAAGAGGGTATTGGTTATGGAGTCTAGTGCAACCCATCAGGGACTAGGCATGGATGTGTCCAGATGTAGGAGAGAGCCATGATTGCTTATGGTTCACGATATCTAATGTAGCATGAGTAGAAGTACTCTACCGATTACTTAGAGTTAGCAGTAGTTGTCTTTTCCTTGAAGATGTGGGGACATTACTAGTTTGGAAAACATTTTATAGTCTAATATGACCACAAGAATCTCTGGTATATATTATATTAGAAGGAATTGAACCTGAGACAGTAGTGATGGAAATTGTACCGATAGGACTATGCCATTGAGATAGTCTATACTTCTGGGAAGGGGAATTTGGTAGCTGATACACTCAGCAGTAAGTACGGTCTGTATTTTCTGAGTGAGGTGACAGAGCAACTATCCTCATTGCAGATATCCTTAATGGATATAGATGGATCATCATACCTCATGTCTATGACAATCACACCCCCACTCCTTCAGCGATTTAGGGAGGCACAACTTCAGGACACTCACTACGAGACTCAATGTGCATAGATATCCTCATGCCAGTCACCGAATTGATTTTATGAAGGTAGGGATCATGTCATATTCTTTAGAGGACGTACCATGCTACCAGTGGTTCTATGTGGGATGTTTTGATGGAGTTCCATACGTCGCCTCTAGCAGTACATCATGGTGTGGCGAAGATGTACCAAGACCTCCAACGTCAGCACTAGTGGGCAAGGTTGAGGAATGTAGAGGTATAGTTTGTTTCACGATGCCTCACTTGCCAACAAGTGATGTCCATACATCAGGTACTAGCAAGATTAGCATAACCATTAGAGATGTCAGAGTGAAAGTGGGATGGGATCTCTATGTACATTTTGGAAGGGATTCCACATACATCTTGGGGACATGATTCTATATGGGGGATTTTTGACTGACTCACCATGTCGGTCCAATTCCTACCTATCTGAGAGTAGGAATCAGTAAAGGTTAAGGGACTCCTCTACATACAAGAGATCATGCGACTTCAAGGGGTGCCATCTACGATCATCTCTAGACATGACACATGTTTTACATCATAGTTGTGGAAGGAATTATAGGAGGTCTTCGTGACTCAGCTTCATTTGAGCACCGCCTTTAATCCTCCGACAAATGGTCTGATGGAGCAAAACATTCAGATTCTTAAAGACATGCTTCATGAATGCATCGTAGATTTTGGCCATAGTTTGGAGGATCACATTCCCTTGGTGATGTTCGCAAACAAAAACAATTATCACTCCACCATCAGTATGTCACCATTCAAGGCCCTTGACGACCGACCATGCTGATCACCTCTCTGGTGGAAAGAACCAGGGGAGTTAACACTTATTGGTCCAGAGTTAGTACGGGAAACCACTAAGAAGGTGAAGATCATCCAGGAGCAGATGTAGACTGGACAGAGTAGAAAGATGTCCTATTGTGATAGAAGATGGAGTCCCATTGAGTTTCAGGAGGGAGAGCACATTTTCTTGCAGGTATCTCCTTGACAGGGACTACGAAGATTTAGATAAGGATAAATGTTTTCACCAAGGATTATTTGGCTATTTCTGATAATTTGGAGAATAGGTAAGGCGGAATACTTCTTGGAACGTCCACTAATGTTAGAGAAGTTGAATGAGGTCATCCACATATCCTAGCCGAGGAGATACGTGCATGAACAATCTCATGTCATTGACCATAGCGAGCTGGACTTAGACGATGGGGAAATGTTTTAGCAGGTTCCAGTAAGGATTGAAGATTGATAGGAGAGGTTCCTTTGTGGATGGTAGATACCTCTGGTGCGCGTTCGCTGACAGCACAAGAACCCTCAGGAGAGAACATGGGAGTGAGAGGCTTAGATTCGTAATCAATACCCCCATCTATTTCTTTAGCCTATGTTGTGTATTTCATGGATGTATATCCATAAGTTGGGGAGAATGTAAATACCCGTATTTTCCATGTAATGTTTTTAATTATATATAATTTTTATGACTCTACGAAAATTGACGACGCGTGACTCAGAGGCCCGAGGTGCCCAGAATGAATTTTTAAACTTTTTGTTGAGTACATTCAGTAAACTCATGAGTGGCATTTTATAACTTTTGAACCACTGCTCAGATTAAAAATCTGAGGGCACTGTTGAATCTACATCATCATGATTCTCTTAGGAGATAATTTACATTGACCATAATAGGTATGGAGAAGAAGATAATTTTTGTGGATTTTAAAAGAAATGAAATAACATAATATCATTATTTTATTTCTCTTCCCCCAACGGACAACCAGAGTGTGGTACCCGAAGTGAGTCAGGAGAATGAATATCATGAAATTCCAAATCCAATGTAACGATGCCGTTGTGGGAGTATGAAGCTTCCTAATTTATGTGCCTCATTAACTCCCCACGTCGTTAATTACTCTCCCCCTTTCCAATAAATATAGTTCTTGGGGGAGGGGTATTGGAGAAGATTCACCAAGTAAAGTAGTTCATTTGTAGTGCCATAATACCCAGCCCTTAGAGGATGGAGCCAACCCTAGAAAAAGGTTATGTGTTACAATGAATCCCCGAACTGAAGTTTGACGTTTGAGCGGCAACAAGGACAACTTGTTGTGGGGATGGAAAAAAATGAGACTCCCTCACCTATGAGTTCTCTCAAGTGTTTCAAGGTATGGGTTATTTCATTTGTTCATTTTTTATTCCCTCTTCCCCATTCTTGAAATTATACTAATAGCACGGGTCAACCGACTAATGGGTTTACATGCGATTCATTCGTCTTTGTGAGAGGATTGTTTCGAAGAATCATTGTGGTGTTTATCATGTTGTTTATTTAAATTTAATATTCAACCCCTTAATATCTTCCATAATATGAGATAATGTTGAGGGAGTGGGAATAACAAACCTGGCATGAACCCTCCGATATCTTTCTATACTTGCACCACCTTGGAAGACCACGAGCACATCAACGCACGCCGCAATAGGTAGGTTGTGACTCGTCAGCCGTGGAAAACAGAGGACGTGACAAGCACGACAACCGACCATGGTAAGGGAGGTTGTGAGACCATTAAGTTTTCGGGGAATGGAAGTCGTTGACGAAGTCATGACATATGTCGAACCCGCCTCTGGTAGGTTCCGTGGCAACAGAGCATCGCCCATGCGGCACCACCACCTCGCCAACTGAACGACCTTCGGGACAATCGAAAATCATTGAGACAGCGGGGTTACACCATTTGCATCGGACTGAACTGGAGAGCTTCCCTCGGAGCAGGCCGCTGGAATCATGTGGGGCCATCTCCCTAGGAGCAGGCTACCGCCCTCGAGTGGGGCTATCGTCCTCACTCAGACCACCGCCCTCGGACCATGCTGCCACCCTCGGAGCACACTGCCACCCTCGAGCCAGGCTTCCCCCCTCACGCTGAACTTCCCCTCTTAGTTCAGGCCACCACCCCTGGACCGGTACACCGCATTAGCATGCCGCATCCATTAGACCGGGACACTGCCGTCAGACTGAGCCTTCGACCCATGCGGGATGCCCTTTTCGGGCTAGACCGCCCTTGCGGACTGCCCCTCTTACGGGCTTGACCGGATATCAGCCCAGTGTGCCAAGTCCACCGTAGCACACCGGGCCGAGTACACTTCAGCCTAGCCCAGACCGGGTTGGTCGGACTTGGTCGGACTGATCGCGAGGCCAACTTGGACCTAAAACACTCAAAATACCTTATCTTGATAACCAGATGACCGTTTGATGAACCGTTAAAGGTGTTGGGACCCTTGGAGAGAGACAATCAATTTTAACTACTCCATTAGAGTTCCAGAGAAACTTGGAGTTCATCCGGGTTGGATGGTACTCAAAAACAACGGGGCCCTTGGCACAGAAATGCCAATAGCTCACAGACCGGGAATCTGACTAACATGTCATCTGTAGCGTTGGAACCCTTATGACTTGGCGGATCATCGGGTTACTTCTTTGTGAGACTTCGTACGGGTTGAGATATGACTAATGGCTTGGGGAGTGGTTCTCCCAAGGGCACTACGTATGGAAGCCTGTGATTGGCTGAGACCTCACAACTGATGACTTTTCGACTCAGAGTGACTTAACGGCTGCCGTACGCAATGGGGAGGAGTACCTTAGAAGACCATGATGGGGTTTGGTGGTTCTGTGTGACCCGGCATGCCATGGTGGGGAGAGGTCGTGGTACACGATGGGGAGGAGTACCTTAGCAGACCATGATGGGGGAGGGTGGCTCTATGTGACCTAACATACCCATAGTCTTTGGTGGGGAAGAGTACCTTAGCAGTTCAAGGTTAGTCAGAAGGAGCTCCGAGTGATCCTGTAGACCCACTATACTCGATAGCGGATGCGTCTTCTAGCAGCCGAGGCATTTGACAATTTTACTGGGGATATTACTTGTTACTAACCCTAGAATAAATCATGGTGTGAGCTCTCATTACCTTGTTACTGTGTTTGAGGTTATAGTATGTGGCTCTTTACATGTGTGGAAATCTACTTTCATGTTGTTATCCTATAGCTTTTCTTCATGGAACTCTAAGAGTCCTTCGTGGTCTCGTGGTCCCTACTGAGTATCGTTATATTCACCCCTGCATGGGCTTCGCATGCACCTTCTTGTGTCATGTGCAAACGATGTGTAACATTGATTGAGGCTAAGGGATATAGGACTAGACGTTTCTCGGAGGTGGACCATTCAGCATGACATGACACAGAGGAGATAAACGGATGTGGAGTGCATTGGAGGTGATATGTACCTACCCTTCTGCTATGAACCTCAAAGGACGACCCAGTAGCTGTTTCCCTTTTTTCCTTTCACTTGTACTATAATTTCTGTCATACTTTTTCTTTTATTGTTGGGCTTGTGTTCTGGCCTATTTTACTTTCAAAACTCTTTTACTACAACAGTTTACTTCACAGTTTCTTCTTATTGTGTTCTCAGACCATGTGTTTGTACATGTTTAATGGCAATGCCTTCCCATTTTTAGGAATATTCCTTTTGGTGATATTTTCCATCCCATAGCTTATGGAAGGCAGGTATGGAGTAGTCGCGACACGGGCCTCGGGGGATGGGTCCTGACATAACTACAATTTATTCTTGGTGGTTGATATGTATTAATTTTGTACTAAATTTTAAAATCAATAATCTAAAAAGTTATTTTGAAATGTGAGATAGGGAGTAATTGTTGAATTAACTAGATTATGAAATGTTTAAGGGTAGGTCCTTATAATATTACCATTAAGGTATCCTTCCAAGACATCATACATATGTAGGTACGTAATATGCCAAATAACCAAACTAGTTTATCTAATGGGACTTACCAATGCATCAAGGGGATATAACATGACCTCCCCATCACTTATACATTTCTAATTTTTTTCATCAAAAATTTAACGATCAATATAATTGAAAATAAAAATTACATATGAAAAAATAAAGATCCATACTAAATAATGAATGTCGAATTAAAACATTTCCCAAATCAATGGATAAACATTCTTAGCAAGCATGCTTTAGTTAACACTATATATAATAATGAGTATATAGTTTAATCAATATTAACATGATGAGTTATAGTCCACATATATTCAAATTATTCACTATAGTTCATAAAAAAATAACGTTAAATGTCTAATACAATTCTCTAAAGAGTATAAAACCATATTTCATGTTGGGACCACTAATTGTTTGCATTTTGAAGATTCAGTTAATACCCAATTGACCATTTTCATGGGTATTACTCAAAGATACACAAGTGTTACAGACTGCATCCACTAGTTTATGTCCATATAAGGTTGGGATTTCTATGAAACCAACACTGCTTACATTTCCAAAAATTTTGGATGTAGATATTAATTAAGTATTTCATTATAAATACATTATGGAGAAAAACGGAAACAAAATATTGAAATAGATATTCTTAATTTTTTTTAAAATTTCCTTAAGAACGAATATACATATAATTTAAAAAATAAAAGTTAAAAGGATTATTTTAAAAATATAACAGTAAAATAGTTATAGAAATAGAGACATAAAAATAAATAATTAAAAACAACTAAAAAGTAGAGTGGTAGATAAAAAATATAGACAAGTGAAATGAAATCCATTGTGTTAGATTTTAAGAAAAAGATATAATATTTTATTAATATAGAATAAAATACTCATAGAATAATATGAATAGAAATTACCATGTAAAAACATCTAATTTGGAAATAAAAATAAATAATTATGAATGATTATAACATTTTGAAAATCCACTCTTGCGGAAAATGTTAAAAATAGAATTTTATCATACTACTGTAATGAAAGAAAAAAAATGAATTATACAGAAAAAGTTATAAATATTCTATTTAATTTTTTCAAACTAATATAAATTTTTACCAAAATTTTTATTACATAATTTATGATTATAAAATAACATTATTAATTAAATTTAATGAATATGGATATAGAGGAAATAGATCTCCTGTCAAAATGGATAAATAAGGCCATCTTTTCTTCAAAACAGTATTTTGTTGGTTTTGAGTACCAAAAAGAGGAAAATAGAATGAATAATTTCAAACCAAATAAATAACTATATATGAAGAATAAATATTGGTTTTAAGAGGGATGAATCATTTATTTCCCCAATAGGAGGCTGAAACATAAATAAACACAATTAAATGTGTGATTGGAACATAAAGCATTGTCTTGGAATCCTGCTTGGTCAGACACATTCCAACAGAATGTATAATAAAATTATATTTGATATTCATATATTTATAAATAATATATATAAATTTGGATATCATATAATCATTACTACTTTTTAAATATTTACTCACAACTTTTTGTCAAAATCAATTTTTTAGGTGTTATTTATTCTATTTTTCATACATTTTTTGATTCGGTATTTTCGATTATTTTACCATTTTCATGGATTTATTTATTCCATAAAAAAAATATGAATAATATGAATATATTAAAAAAAAATTTAGGACCCACTATATAAATTCACTACGAAAAATGAATTTTATCTTTCATATAGGTTATAATATACATGTACACATGGGTGATGTAACACCCCATGATTTTAATAGATGAAAATCATGTTTGATGGAGTATATGCCATGAAAAAAATATTAAAAACATAATCTTACAACTATAGAATTTACAATATATTTATTTTTTAATAAATTCACCACCTTTAAAAGTTTTTTATGCATGCAACATTAGGTTTAAAGGAAACACAATACTCAATTAAAATATTATTTTTCAAAACATAACCATTATAACGAAGACATTTTGTAAGACAATATTAATTAAAATACATAAATTTGGAAAATTATATGGTTTCCACATGTATAATATAAATTCAATGGGTTTTAAATGATTATAATTAAAATGTGAATCATTATAAAGAACAATAAATGCATTTGAAAAAAAATGTATTTTTTTACATGTTAATTTTCCGATCTTTGTACAAAAAATATAAAAATAATTTTTTATTAGATTTAGATAATTATTTAAATATAAAACAAATTAATATAAATTAAAAAAATTAAATTGGGTAAATTTTTGAGAATAATTTTAAAAAATATATGAATAGGGAAAAATACTATTTTTATTGAGAATTTAAATTTCATTTAAATTGTTGACAAAAATAAATTATATAAAAAATTTATTTTAAAGTTAAATTAGTTAAATAATAATACAATATTACTATTTTAAGTCATGGGAATAAATTTCATATGAAAATCTTTTATTAAATCTAATTTAACATCCAAATATTTTCATTTGAAAACCTTTCTTTTCATCGCGTATGAGGGTTTAATTTAAAATTGAAGTACACCAATTAAAAAAATTAATTTATAAAAATGTTTTACATAATTTAAATCATCATAATTTATATTATATAAAAATTTAAACATTATTTTGGATAATAATTAATAGTTTAAATTGTAAAATTTAAATAAAACAGTTAGGTAAAATTGGTTTACTATGGGTTAAACTAACAATACATGGGTTTAAAAAAACTAACAACTTATTCAAACCCCATTTTATGTAAATATTTTAATTTTTTACTGTAATTATTTATAATAATATATTTTTTCCGTTTTTCATGATAAAAATGTGGGTGTAATCAAATATTTTTGAAAATACCAAATGTGTCATATACCCCACTTATAAATGACCACCCACTATCATCCCCACTTCAATCTTCCAAAACCATTTTTTTAGAAAATACCTCTCCAAATAATTTATTTTAATACCTACCAAAATAATATAGTCTATTTCTATATAATAAAAACAATCTATTATGGATTTAGGTTAAACCTAAAGAGGGTTCCGGAAGAAAAGGTAATGTTTTTAACTATGTATTTTAAGTTTTCTTTTTTTTAAATCCTTCTCAACTACTCAAAAAATGATAAAATAATAAAAACATCCTATAAAATATGTTTTATTTGTTAACATTTAAATTTTATAAGATATATCTATCTCCAGTTACATAAAATGTGAAATAAAACTGTCGATCATGTGTACGATGTACTACCACCTCACGTACCGATGTAGTTTGTTCCCTATCACAAATTTACAATCTTAGATACAATGGTGGATTTAACATATATTTGTATATGATATTAATGAAATTAATATAATTAATGAATAATAATATTATAAATTACATTATACTTCTATTCCATTAGAGAGAAGCTAACGTCGCCCATGTGTATGACCGATTATCACATCATAAAGCGATGTGATTCATTTTTCACTTATGCTTAACATGGAGGGTAGAAAGGATATTTTTAAAAAATATGATTTATATTAATTACATAAACATAATTATTAAAATATAATATCATATCTGACTTAATAAATTAATCTTATTTAGAAAACAATAACCTCCCTCATGCGTAGATGTGGACTACCACCTCAATATTGTGATGCGAAATGTTTTCATTTTATTTTTTTAATAGAGAGTAATAGAGTTTCATTTAATAAATATAAATGATATATATAAAATAATTTTGATTTTTTAATGGTTAATTATTATTTATTTACATTTCATTTTATCTATCGAGAAAAATTGAAACAACATTTATGCAGAGTATAATCGGTTATCTTCATGAACGATGTAATCCATTTTCTATCTCTAACATTTATATATTTATATATATATTTATGGAATATTTATTATATTTATATCGCGGTTAAAAAATTAAAATATGTAACGAAGATCAAATTAAAAGGAAAAACATTAATACATAAAAACAAGCATGAAAAGAAAAGAAATTATCCTCTGAAATAGTGATTTTTACAAATAATTGATAATAAAAGGGTTATAAAATACAGTAATTAAATAACACATGGTATGCGATATATTATTATGGTTATTTAATAAATTTATAATAATCCATTATTTATTATACACTAGGTTTGAACACATACAGTTGATATCAAACATAAGGTAAGGGTTTTTTATCTCACTTTTACTTCCATGAGACATACACCATATTCACCACGTATTACATTGAATGTTGTATATACGACCCATTTAATATTTTCTAGAATGAACATATTTATATTGTTCAAATTAAAAGATTAATTTTATGATTATTTCCTTTACCAAACCTACAATTAAAAATTACCAATGTGGAAATGGTTTATTTCATAGTCTCATTAATATTCGAGTTTGTTTATGTTTATGTCTCCCATAGGGAAATTATTTGGTATTTATATAATAAAATAAATTTATTTTATTATAATATATTTATTGATTACTTTTTCATGTAATATTAACATTTTTTCTCTCTTTATTACTCAAAATGATAAAGTAAATGTTTCAATTAAAATCTCATAGGTCGAAAACCCTTTTTCTTTGAAAACCATATTTTTTATAAAACATATAAAACATATTTAATGTTCTAAAAATTATTTATTAATGTAATTGTTACCAACTTTTTACTTCTTATAATAACGAATTCAATGGAATCGTCCTTTAAGATTCTAAAAAATTACCATTTTCATTTTACCTAAAATGTAAATGGAATCCTTGTTTTAACATGTTCAACATGAATGAAATTTATAATTTTCATGAACACTTACTATATTAATTATTACATTATATCATTAAATAGTTATTTTCAATGATTTTTTATTAAATATTTTTTTGGAATTTTAGTTTTAAAAATATTTTCAATGTCGAAATGATATTTTCATTGGAAAATAATTTTCAATTATTTTATGGTATTTCTAATAATCTATGACATAAAACCTTTCTTTTAATTATGATCCACTGAGAAATTTTGTATAGATATAATCCTTGGTCTTTTTACTGATTTCATGTGATCGGTTTAAATAAGGATGTACAACCTTCTTATCATTCATTATATTACATTGGATGTTTATTGAATATGTTTATTTATTGGGAAAATGTATTAACATTTCATATGATAGTTTTTCAATAATAATGTTTATATTGATTATCTTTCACCCCATTTACGTGTTGAATTAATTTTACATAGTAGGTGGTAGAAATATTCCACTATCACTGCTTAATACATTGGTAGGTCACATGATACAAGCTAGATTAAGTTTTGACCAAGGCCTTACCCATTTATTTATTTATCTCTTCACATGACCTCAGTGGTATGTTTTTTAATTTAATCATTGATAATTATATCATTATGAATTAATTGTTTAATATTACTTATAAATGTTCAACTAGTTAAAATATATGTCATTATGTTACATGCTCATGTGAATATTTATATTTCATTATTTGATCAATATTTATTATATACAAATTGTGCTTGAGTTATTGATTAAATGTCACGTGTTTCAGTTTTTTCCATTATCAAATTTATTATTTCATATTTATACATAGCTTTATATATATATATATATATTTACTTTTCATATGATCTCACCCCATTAATTTGTTTTATTTTATCCAGGATATGAAGTAGTGTTTTATAATTGATTTGGAGTGATATTAAAATGGTAAATAATATAGTTATAAAAAACACATTGTGTATTTTTTGTTTTTAAATGTAATTTGAATTCCATGTATATATCTAGTTTACCAAGACTACTAAACTATTTTGTCCATTTCGATGTGATTTCTTGTATCTAGTTTAAATGTAATATTGTTACCACAAACACTATGCTACTATGGTTGGTTTCTCTGTAGTTGGTATCAAATTCATTTTTGTTTAATGATTGGTTTCGAAACATAGTAATACATTTAATAAGGATCATAAATCTATGATAGAAATTGAAGATAAGTATACAAGAACGTCCTAAATATTTAGTAAGGTAAATACTATGTGGTTATTCAATAAATAAATCCATGTATGGAAACTATAATTGGACATGGTTCTGTGACATCATCACCATGGGTAATTGTTCTGAAAAATCCATTTTGGGAATGACTCCACTATTACACAATACAAGAAAATGGGCCTTACTGTGCACCTGGTTTGACAATACCATAAGATATTCATGAGTTAAATCATAATTTCATTACAAACCATTATGGTGGTTTTTAAAAAAAATATTTTATTAAAAAAACCATGTTTTGGATTATAAGATTTATTATGCATAAATTTTTAAATTTATGTTATGCTCTTCATTACATTTTGAATTATATATTAATTTTGATAATGTTATAATAAATTATGTTGCATTAAATTATTTAGAAATATAAACTAGTGGAAGGAATGTGAAATATATCAATGCAGAAAACAAATATAAGGATTTCCCCATTGGAATGATAATGAAGTAAGAGAAGGAAATTATTTTCAAGCTGATCAAATTATATCCAAATAAGGGAAACTGATTCAGGTTTATAGAAATAAAATTTCTTATAGGGTAATGTATTATGATCTACTATGAAGTAAAAAATTGTCATAATTCTTCATGAATTAGAAACACCATTATTAAATTGGACTATAAATTTATTTGTAGCTATGAAAAGTATAATATAGAGAGAAAATTTATTTTTCATTATTTTAAGTAATAAATGGGAGAATTTGTTTCTTGATATTTATAATATCTTATGCAATGAAAATAAATAGTGGTCAGATATTCAAAATAATATGGATTAAGAGGAAATATAAATTAAGAAGTGGATGATTTTAATGTATAATTCTTTGAAATATATTTTATCATTTGAACAATGAACTGATCTAGGGGTCAATTTATGAGTGCAACAAAAAAGGAATATTTAAATATTTATTTGTTAAAGCCATACTTACAAGGATATGAAGGATTTTTTTGGACTATATATGTAATACAAAAAGTAATATTTTCTATTTCTTAGATGGCATTAATCCAATCCTATAAAGTGAACTTGTCTCCCAAAAATTCCCACTATATGATGGTATGATGTTATGTTCTACCAAGTCAGAGATGTAATTTTTCTGGATTTGAAAGGAAAAAATATAAGAATGGTATAATAGATCAAAAAATGGATAAAAGGACTAAGGGATGGAAGGATATTCCAACACGTGATACTTGTGGAAGGAAACCCATTTCTACCTGATTAATAGGAAAGTGATTTTTTTTCATGTACGGAAAAAAAGGTCACCATTCAAATAATTTCAAGGTAATGAAATAATATTCTAATGTTATATGATTCTACTATAGTGATATGAGGGAATAAAAAAGTAAATTCCCAAAGAATCAATTGAATACACCATATAATATGATAAGGGGTCCAGGTCAAGCATATAATGATAATATAGATGAATTCGAATAATTAATGTTCAAATATTCGAATTAAAAAATTACGTTATAGAAGTATTTCAATCATTGATTTTCTTAGTATAATAATTATCAAATATAAGGATTGTACTGAAGTATTATTTTATTAAGGAATTGAGGGAACTATTTGATTGAAACCAATGACTAGGAATGGAGTTTTAGTGGATAGAAGAACTTATTTTAAAATGCATGATTGAAAGAGTATAATGTTCACTATATTCCCGATGTTGAGAAAATAATGATAAAGATGTTTTTATGAAGTTATTAGTAACCTTTAATGTTTATATAATCTTTTAGGTCTAGGAAATTATGATCTATTAACATTTTTTATTGTTATGTGAATTATATTAAAATGATTTTAGAAAAAGGACTGTCTACAAGCTAGGTGACATTCCATCATATCTGGAAAGGTCCTGTGGCTTGAACCCACATCTAAAGTGGGAAAGGGGAAATTCACACCACTGGAATATAAGAGTTTTAGTTTAGTATGAAATTTATTTTAAATAAATAGTTTTATGGATAAATACTTATGGAATGGATTAAGTTAAATATTGGGTGTTACTATTAAGGTTTAGAGGCTAATATATATGGAATTAATTAATGTACATTTATAGATATTATAATACATTAATGGTTGATTTTAGTGCTTCTAGAATAGAAAATTAATCATGAATATTCATGTCATGTATTAATAAATGAAGTGGAAAATGATTGAATCACAACCAAAATATGAAATTGTTCCCATAAAATAAAAAATCATCAACTAAGAATATTTCCTTATGTTCTTAGTCTAGATTGTATAGGAATCCATCAAAATTAGGAAAGGTATCTTGAAATTAAAATTTCACCCTATTAAATTTACTTACAAAACATATTTATGGATTTTTGGTTGTTAAATTTGTCTTGATAATTCACCTTATCCTAATTATTGGCCTCCAACACTCCCTAAAAATATTGTCAATTGATATATTATTTTATTTCTATATCTTCACTTCCAAAAACTTTCCTCCTATTTGGTAACCTAGTATGTGTTATTCCATTGGAACTTCAAAATTATTATCCTCCATTATCAATTGGATGTTTTATTAATTTTTTTTTGATTTAGTTTTTCAATAAAATTATTTTAAATATTCAAAAAATTGATTAATTTGATCATGATTAAATAGAGAAGAAATATTTTATTTATTGGGGGAGAATCTAACACCCTAAGATTGTGAAAGTGGAAGATCATGTTCGATAACATATATTAAATTTAACAATAATATTATATGTTAATGTAACACCTTTAGAATTTAAAATATATTTATTTTTAAGTAAATTCATTATCTTTAATAGCTTGCAATGCATGCACCATCTAGTTTAAAGTAACTGTTATACTCTATTAAAATATTATTAGTTAAAAAATACCATTATAAAGTATCAATTAAGTTGGTGGGTATGAATGGTACTGACTATATTTTTAAAATTATATATTTTACACATGTATATGATAAATTAAATGGTAATAAATTGAATATAAATATCATATTATTTATTTGAATGAAAAGAAATTGTTTTCTAAAAACTGTATTTTTGTATAATGTTATTTAATCATGCTCGGAACATATAATTTAAAATTATTTTTTATTAATTCTAAAACATTTATTTCGGAATTTAAATATAATTTTTGAAATATAATTTTACAAATTATTTTGGGTTAATTTTTCATAATTTTCTAAAAATATTCATTTTTTGTAAATAATGAAAAGTACTAATTGTTGGAGAAAACTATTATTACATTTAAATTATTTATAAGGTTATATTATTTTTTAAATTATTTTTTAAAAACAAAAAGTTATATTATACTAAAATTTAATTAATTTTGGTAATTTTAATCAATTTAATAATGAATTTTTATATAAAAAATTATTAAATCTTTGAAATTTTTCCTTTCGAAATATTTTATCATCTTCACACTTGTGGGTTTAATTTTATGGTGAATTAATTATAATATGTGAGTTAAATTCCTAAAAATGAATTGCATATTCTGAATCATAATAATTTATATTATATAATAATATCAAATAATTTTTTTACCTTAATTCATAATGAAAACCATAAAAATTAATTACCACAGTTAAGGTAATATTAAGTTTACCCGCAGGTTAAGCTAAAAAGATACAAGGTAAAAAGTACTACCAACTAGTCCAACACCAATTTCATGTCCATGTTTCATCTTTATTACTTAAATGGTTTCATAATGACTAATGTTTGGGATTTTTTTATGATAAAAACAAGTTTTTTTTATTATTTTTTAAAATACCAAGTGTCTCCTCTCTCCCACTTATTAAATGGCACACCCTCTCCTCCACAATTCACACACACAAAAATTGGTATAGAAAATTAATATATAAATATATTCATTAAACCCATAACCAAATCCTATATTACATTCATAGATCATAAATCCAATTTAATAAGGATTTAAGATAATGTTAAATCAGTTTCCTAAATAAGAGGTAAATTTTTTAGCGGTGTGTTTTCATTTTACTTCTTCTTATATCTCCTCATATACTATTACAACTATGAAAAAATAATAATAGTAGTATATCCCAAATACTGATATTTTATTATGTTAATTCCAAAACCTATATCTATCTCGAATTCCATCAAATGAGAAATTAAGTTTTTGGTCATGTGTATGGAAGATTACTTCCTCTCCAACTTGTGTAGTTTGTTTTCTATCACCCCATTTCAAGGATGGATAAAATGATATATTTGAAATATTTATTTAATATTAATGATATTAATATTCTTATTTAATTTTCATATAATATATACCGTTTTAATTTCAATTTTATAACAGATATCATAATGTTACTTGTCTGTATGTTGGACTGCCACCTAACGAAGCGATGTGATTCGTTTATCACTTATGCTTTACATGGCATAATGAAAGGATAATGTTAACAAATATATTTGATATAACCATAAAAATGTAAATATAATATCATTATATGATTTATCATTATGTTTTATAATGTTTAATTTGATGTATATTTCTTTTTGGGGACTTACAATTTAGAAATTGTCAAAGTGGTAATGGTTTATTTCAGAATATCATAATTATTCAATATTGTTTATATTTATTTATCCATTGGGGGAATTATTATATATATATATGTATATTAAACTTGATTAATTTTAATCTCTTATTTTTATTCATAAAATTGTCATGTAATAGTTTCATTTCTCACTTTTGGTACTAAAAATTATTAAGGAAATGTTTTTAAAAAATATGATTTTATTTCTAACATTAGTAAAAAACAATTTGTCGTCAGAAAAATTGTTTTTTTAAAAGAATCCCAAATGTTTTTAAATTAAAAAAATTAGTTATTAATGATATTTTTACCCAAGTTTAATTTTTATAAAATTTATAGAAAGAACACTTTTAATTATTTTTTAAACTAGAAATGTTTTGATTTTACAAAAAAAATTAATATGAATATTTGTTTTATCAAATAAAAAATTAATGGAGTTTCCCGATGTCATGAACACTCAATGATTTATATAAAATTTTTTATTTTTCAATTTTTATTCCAAATAAAAATAATTTCAAAATATTTTTTAAAATTTAATTTTTAAAAATATTTTAAAAGTTAAAATATTTTTTTACTCAAAAATCAATTTAAATGACATTTTATTATCAATAAAATCAAACATTTATTATAATTTTGAACCAATATGGATATTTGTAAATTATATCATCATTATTATTTATATGTATGGTTCATGATCTCTTTGACTGAGGATGTACAGTTTTTTACCTTCACCATATTACTGTGGAAGGGTTATGATCTTTTTTATTGACTCAGAAAAGAAGTATTGACATTTCATATACTAGTTATTTAATAATAATGTTTATGTTGATTTTGTATCTATACTTTAATAATAGGAATGCAAGGTAAATATTAATTGATGTTCATGGGCCTGTATAGATCCTTAGTGCATCGAAAGGTCTCATGAGACATACTAGATTGGGTTTTGGATGAGGCATTACCCATGTATTTAGGTGTGTTTACATAATTCGTTTACAGATTGTTTTAGATTTCCATAATTATAACCTCTATTATTATGATTTCCTTTATTGATATTACATGTGATTATTAAATTATTTATAATATCCATGGTCAGGATTAAATCCAAAGGGATTGTTTATATGGTAATAATTGATCATCATTATTCATGTCATATTATACTCACATTATGGATTAAACTGCATGTGTTTCAGTTATTGATATTTTAATATTTATTATACCCAATTTATTAATGTATTAAATTATAAAAATACACATAATTATCATCTAAAATCCCCCAACCATTGTATTAAGTTTTATTTTCCTAATGATACAATGAAGTGTTTTATGATTGATATTTAGAGATATACTAAGGGGAATTAATAGAGATCTCAAAGAGAACAATTTCTATATTTTATGTTTTAAAATGTAATGTGAATTTATAGTATTTATATATTTTAACAAGAATAAGAAACTACTTTTTTCTTTGTTATGTGATTTCTTTTATCTATTTCAAATGTAATAATGTAACCACCGACTACGGGCCACCAGGGTCAGGCTCTTTATAGGTTAAATTTTCTTTTTTTATTAAATGGATGGGGGATGAAATTAAAGTATATTTTCTCATTCCAAAATCATAATTATTTTATAGATATAATATATGTTAATTTTATACCTCTATATAACTCTATTTGATATGTGGTGATGAAAAAAATTAAATATGCCTATTTGGGGAGATGGTAGTTTTCATGTACATAAGATAACGTTTTAATTTTTCATAGTATTGAAATGAGATATCAAATAGTGAAAAAATTAAAATAAAAACGATTAAATATAGTAAATTTAATAAGGTTATTTTTTTAATATTCATATAGATTTTTTGGTGTAGTTTTAAGATAAAATAAACCTTAAATGGATTAGTAAGAAAATATAACTCTTCCTTGATAATATCCATTAAGAAATACCTGAAGGATAGTTGGATGGAACTTTTTGGAAGACCAAAGAATGTTGGTAATTGATATGGGTTATAATAATTTATTTATGTGGATCTTTAATGATATTAGGGTCATAGGTTTTGAATAAAATTATGAAGAGGATGTGACCTTTTATAAGTGAGGGAAGCCACACTCTTTTAAATATTATGAACTTTTAAATATAAAAAAATATTTATCATTTAATGTTGAAAAATATTGTAATATTTAATATATATTAGAATTTAGTTTCTAAATAAGCTATACCAATACTTTTTTTTCATTTTTAAGATATATTTTAATCATTATCTCTTAGTTTAACCCCCACTTTGACCCTTTTAATCATTACCTTGTTGACTATTATGTTTACCATGGAACCAATTCATTATGGTCCAAAATGAAATGGTACATATTAAATAATTTGAATATTATATTTCCAAATACGAAATCCATTTTATATGATTAAATTATCAATGGTATGAATTTTTTTAATATAAGTTCAAAAAACAGAACAAAAACATTTAATGAGAAAATTGCCTTTTTAAACATAAAAATTATAAAATGGAAAAATCATAAAAAAATTTATTCTCATTAAATTTATAGGATTATGAATAAAAAATATATTTATTTTTCATTGAAACCTATCCAAAACCGAATGTACCCTTGAAATATCATAATTAATGAAAATGAAAAAAATAGATCTTTTATTATAATAAAACAACATTTTGGATTAAAATGAAATTCATAGGTCTATAAATTCAACATAGTACAATTAAAATCATTATTTAACTTATTTAATAAATATTTGGACTATAAAAATTATTTTATAAACATTTAATCCATTCTTATATTATCATGATGCCTAAAAATTTAAAATATTTGTAAAAATATTATTTTTTTTACTATTCAACAAAATATTTTCCTTCTTAAAAAAATAAAAAAAACTCACCCATAACATTTTTTAATATATAATTTAAAAAATTATTTTCATTTCACCAATTTTAAATAATGAAATATATAAATTAATATATTAAAAAGAAGTTTAAGATATAAAAAATCATATAAAAATAAACTTTTCAACTTTATGTATTCTTAATGTTATTTTATATAAATTCCCATTTAATTTATTATTAATCAATTAGATCATGCATTTAAATATTATAAAATTTATAAATATAAAACAATACACACCTTTTACAAATATGTTCGTTGAAATATTATCTTTTTAACATTGAAATATTTTTAATCATATCATAATATTTATTTATTTTCTAGTCATTAAATTTCATAATTTTTTAAAAAAAATGTTATGATATAAGTATCATAATTGTCTAAAATCAGTTAATACACTAATGATATATTAATCTTGGAATTATAACATATAAATATTTTTTAATTCAGTGTTGTGTGTGTTACATGTTATTCAAAATATTTATTAATATGAAAATATATATTAAAATATTATTGTTTTACATCTATAAAGTGAAAATAATTATTGAGAAGTTTTAAAAAAATATTCCTGAATATAATGTTAATGTAAAGGGGTGAGAACAAGAAATATGGAATTACAGATTTAAAAAGCATTATATTCTTGAACAAGAAAATTTTTGTCATTTATTTATCAGATCAAATGAGATATTGATCTCAATAAATGGTTTTAAGAAAACATTATATGATTAAATCATTTTTCAATAAGATTCAACATATATTTCTAGATATGTTTTATATAAAGTATTATTAGCATGAATATCATTTTCAGATATAATTCCCACTATATTAATTACATAGTGTGTTGGTTACCTAATATATGTTGGAAGGTGATTCTTTTTAGGAAAGACGTAAAAGAGTGAAATAAATATTTTCCCAACCCAAAATTAATGATATTTAACTTAATTTGATTATGGAATGAGATAAAATTTCATATTATTATGATTATGTCAATGTCAATAACTATAGGAACATGTCACTCATTATAAGTAGTGTTCAAAATGGAAAAGGAAAATATCATAGTAAATTACCATTGAATATATTATTTTGTAGTAGAATATATAATTTTATTACGTATTGTAAAAATATAAAAGAATTGTAATGTGAACAATATTATGATTCATAAAATATTTTCTCAAATAAGTTGACATCAAAATTAATAAAGGTTAAGTCTCTCTATGAGATGAAAATATATTTTTTAATTTTATAAGTGACTTTATGTTTGAAATTTAGATTAAGAAGAAGGGGATTATAGTGAAAGTGATTTTGACTTATAACTTAGTGGTCATTGATTTTTTTTTATTTTTGTGGTGATTGAAGAAGGTGTTTTATAAAATGAAAATGATGATAGTTATGGGGATGAGTAACATATATCTCAAATGTAGTTCGTGATGAATAAATTTTTAGAATATATTTAAATGAAGTGTCTTAAATATGATAATGAACATGAATATCTCTAAATAAAAATTATAGATAAATAAAATCATATGGAGATATTTAGTTTTGGGTTTTTAAATTTCAAATCTAAATTAAGAGAACACTCACTATAAGATATGTTTTTTGTGGATAAAGTGGGTGTTGGAAATTTTTTCAACAGATTATAATTTCAACAAATGGGAAATAATGATATTTGAATTACAGAATAAATGTATGGTTCCTAATACAGTAAATAAATAGTGATGGATGACACATTAAAATAATAATTCAATGATTAATTTTTTATATAATGACAGAATTAAAAAACATATTATATGTGTGAAGAGAAAAATTATGACTATTTTTCTCAAATGAAGATGAGAATGTGTAATTTTAACTAGTAATTCTATTTTTTCAAAAAAATAAAATTTATTAATTTCCTAATACTTTTACTACTAGATAAATTGCTCATTTAGTGAGAATAATTACCTTTTTTGGTTGTGGTTGGATTTTTGGAGGATACACTATCATGACGTGAAATTATTGGTTTATAGGGCTTAAATTTAATCATCTGAGAAGATGTTGAAGGAACACAATTTAAGGTATATGTAAAATAACAACTAATTATTTCCTATAAATTATTATTCAATAACTAGTAATCATGTTTAGAAATCATTTTTATGGATTAAATAATATATACGGAAAGGTGTGAAAAAATGGTCATATTTTTATTGGGTTACACATGATCTTATTATCTTAAACTTTTCAACAACATGTTACATGGATATTTCATAAATTTTATAATTAAAGGATGTTATCTAATAAATTTTTTAATTTCAATAAGAACAATAACATGAATGTGATATTGTTTGAGAATTTCTATTTCACATTGTATGTAAAAATAATTATATTTATGACCAATGTTTGAGTAAAGGTCTCAATAATAAAATAACTAATAATGGCTGATGAAGAATGAGTCAATGATGTTTTTGGAAATTTAAGAAAACATTAAAAATATTCAAATAATGAAATTTATAGTGTATTAAGAATGTTGAACATTTTGAATGTTATCTTATTGAGGTTTAGAATAATAAATTTTCACTGAAATTGAAGTGGAATTTAATGAATAATGTGGATTATCAATGTTGTCTTTATTCTAAGAGATATTTATCTTCCAAGCCACAATTATTGATGAATAAAATTAAATCTTCACCATTTAATAGAAAAGATATAATTTTTTCTTCCACTTTTACACATGTTATTTGTATATTTGTATCAAAGATGGACAAATATAACAATGTAAATCTGAAGGATTATATTTTTCATACTGCGGAAGAAATATAATAATGGTGTGTAAATATTTCCGTATATTTTTTTAAATAGGGGATATTTTGGAGTTTCTTATACACAAGATATATGGGTATGTGAGGCTACAATTTCAGCATATGTTTTTGGTCTATTTCTAAACTATTCTCAAGTCTTTGTTGAGTATGTGTATTAGAAATTAACTGAAACCTAAAAATAGAAATTTTTTAAGTGAAATACATTAAAAATAAATATTTATTACTCTTAGGGGAAACATTGTGATTATTAATAATTATTATAATCTATTTAAATGAATATGATCATGTAAAATTAGAATGTCTGAGTAATGATCCATTGATAAGTTTCAGGGTTATTTGTATTCATTGGTTGAAAAAATGGGTGGTATTTTTGTAATTAATAAAATACTTGAGATTTTTTTAATTCTATAATATATTTTTCACATAAAGGGGATGGTTATTTTATGATAGATAATGAATTTGAAATTATTTAATGTTCTTGTGTTAGTTTTTTTAATTAAAAAATCAACTTATTTAGTTTCCTTTAGAGGGTGGGATTACTTGAATAACATGTTCAAAAATTCATAGGGATATTTTGGACTATTTGGAAGAGTTAAATGAATAGTTTTTATATTGTTCAGAAGAAATCCCATCACAAAATATTGTTACACCATATGTGAGGTATGTGTTAGAAAATGTTTCTATTAAATGATACATCATAATGTATAATATTATTCCATGATTTTTTATCTAGAGATGAGGTGTAAGGATGTTCATTAGAAAGACATGGTTGTTCCTTGAAGTAGAATTTTACACTTTGATTTAAGGGAAATATTATTGATAACATTTAATTTCTTTATAAGAGTAAATATTAAAAAAAAAACATCATTAAAATAAAAATTATAATTTTCAAATAAATTGATGTAAGCCATTTGTAGACTAACCACATTACTTTATAATAAGAACTATTTCCCAATGATTCATAAAATAAGTTATTAAATATAAATAACCTTTTAGTGATATATGGTATGATTTTATAAAATTAATGAAAAAGTAAAATTTAATGGTGTTTGTGATAGAAGATAGAATAGGAGAGTAAAAAAATAAGGAATAAAATATAAGAATATTGTTTATTTGAAGAGAGAACAATCCCGCCAATCATACATGTTTAATTTGAATAAGGACCCATTCTAAATATATAACATGAATAAGGGTGATATCAAAATAAATTTTATAGTGACAATATCATTTGTATGGAAGGAGCATTCCCTACCTCCTTGAATAATGAAGACAATAATAGAATAAGGAAAATTCAAAGTTAAACCCTTATCAACTTGTTTAAGAATACAATACTATTTGATATTGTTATGTGAGTTCCTAGATAAATAATTATTTTTTATTCAATCTTATTATTCTAGTGGAATATATTTTCATAGGTGAATCTAGTTCATACTACAGATGTTTCTATTAGTTTTGAATTGTGAGTATTTTAAAACTGGTCTTCTTTTTTCAGTTTTTTTTGGTGTGTGACTATTATAGGAAGGTGATAAATTAATCTAAAAAGTTATTAAGTATAATTTTTATGAAATGATAAAAATTAAATTTTAATATTGGTGATGAATCCCCCCTCATTGGAGAACTCTAAATTTGTGTGGGACCCCCACATGCAACGGGCCAGAAAATCACACCAGTATAGTATAACCTAAATGATAGATCATTTTTTCTAATTATGATATCTCATTTAAAAACTATTTTCAACTTGTTTACTATTGGCCTAAAAATAATATTAGATAATGGATATTCAACAACATGTAATAAAAAAACTATGACTACCACTTGAGGTCTATCAATTCAAATTATAACCATTCTAGAACGAGTTCTATTTTTTTAATGGGATTATTCACATGAAGAAATATGTAATTATAAAAAATTATATTCTTTCATTGACTATTCTGAAATATTTAATACCACCCATGAATTATAAATATGATTTAAGACCATGTTTCCTTCATCTAAATAATAATCCATTTCATAAAATGCCACTAATTTTTCATGACATTGGTTCCAGAAAAAATTAATTTATTCTATTAGGTAAATAAATTAAATTATCATTTATAATATTTTCATTATAATGTTAATCAATTTAGTTTAACAATATTTATATTTTCGTGTTATTTTATTTTATTTTTTGATTTTTTAATTTTAATGATAAAACAAAATTAGTAAATTATATCATACATATTTATTAACATTACATATTATATTTTTATTTTTATGTTATTATTAGAATATTTTTATTCTTATTATAATAAATTTATATTAACATTTTTTATAATTATTATTAATATTAGTAGTATAAGATCCACTCTAATTATTATATTTTATAATAATCCCATTCTTAATGGTTTCAGTAGTGGCTGACTTATGAAATAATGAGGGTTTAATATTGGCCTTATTATTTCATCATACAATTAAAATTTG
This sequence comes from Viscum album, assembly GCA_963277665.1. Lineage (NCBI taxonomy): Eukaryota > Viridiplantae > Streptophyta > Magnoliopsida > Santalales > Viscaceae > Viscum > Viscum album. The sequence continues at coordinate 477,110,268 of OY728157.1, forward strand.
GATCATAGTTTTAAAATATTACATTTTATGATGAATAACCATTAAATAATATTACAAGGATGTTAAAAATTCATCCTTGAAACATGATGACTATGTAGGAACATAGTTGTTTGAATGTTACATGATTTGAGGCATACATATTGTGGGGTTATTATGTTTGGGGTGAAAATTTTAGGATAAACAGAAAATAGAATCCCTTGGATATGATTTATCATACAAGACACAATGTTGTTGAATTTTTAATGGTATTTTGGGTTTGGATATGGATTCATGTATATAAATACATTTCATTTAGTAATAATGATATTTTATAAATATTAATTTATATGAGATATATATGTTTATTTTTTATTTATGACTAAGTATTTAATATTGTACAAAATCCATGGTTCCAAAGGCATATCTTATTCTCTGATTTTTATCCTAGGCAATTTAATGTGGCATGTCACTGGATATGATATAGCATTATTTTCTCCCTAACATTAGCTATATAATACTGTTTTAATCATTATTATATGGTATGTGTTGTATCCTATAATTATCAATTTAGTAGAACATTAAGGATTGACATTTGAATCTATCCTATGTTGTAAGTGATTATTATCTATTTCTCACATGATAAACTGTTTTGGGGAATATGATCATCCAATAGTATCAACAATTGGAATCAATGGATATAATCGAATGTTTCATAATTTTGGAGTTAATGTTTTATATATATTGAGAACATCCAATGAACTAAATAAGTATTCGTAGAAGCATATGATATGTGAGAATCTTAACTAATTCCACTTTTTAAATTATCCCTAATTATAAGCTCAGTTTCTTCTTTAACCTTTTCCAGCTGAGATACTATCATATCATGGGTGAAGAAGAATATCACCCACATGTTTCGTGATTTGGATCAACCCTTGGATATACCATAGCAGAATGATCCTGATAGATTCTTTCTAAGGGATCATCAACAATCTTATGATTCAATGCATTAACAATTTTCATTTTTGATAAAGGGTAATCAAGTTACTTATTTTATGTTTATAAAATGTTTTCATTTTATAAATAAAGATCTTTTGATTTTAGGTTTATGAATTACTACATTATATTGAATAATAGGTATTTATTCCTTGAAAACCAATTAGTTGCATCAATTATTTATTGTCATTTTTTATTCCTCAACCCATGTTTATAAATGATGAAATTTGATATCAGATAGAAAATCATGGAAAATGATTTGAATTTTTTAATATATCTACCTATACGGTATTTGATATTTTAATTTATGATATAGTCAAACCCTAAAATGTGTTATATAGTAGGTGGTAACATAGTTTTAATCCTTCTATTTTTAATATATCATTTTTTGTGATGTATTATGTCAAATGGGGTGATAATGTTGTATCTTGTGATTGAAATAGTGCATCATATCACATTAGTGATTTTTATACATATTTTATAATACGATTGACTGAATGTTGGAAGGTATATAACAGAATTCCGAAAAATAATGTAACATTAGTCATTTGATAATGTTACAAATCCTAGACATCGATGGGGTATTGTTACACAATCAATGTCATAAGCTATAATTTCTTATGTGCACTGTGAAAATGTTACAAAACAGAAATCACTATTAATTATCATTATATGTTCTATCAATCAAAAATTATGATTTATATCACTAAAATGTTTAGGCACAATTTAGATTATTAACTATTTACTATGACAGACATATATCACTAAATAATATATATATATGAAAATTTAATTTTTTATCTTTCAACATTGAATTTAGTTATATGGTATATAAAATTTTACAAATCATGGAAATTTTATTTTCAGATATTTATTTAATATATAGAATGTTTATAAATCAATTAATTAATTATAAAATACTTCTAATTAATAAATTCAATTTTTATGAAACATTTATTAAATAAAAATATATATTAAACGACTATTATATAATATTAAATGATTATATTATAATTTGCTAAAAATAATATGGCATAACATATATTATGAATATAAAACATATATATATATATAGATTAAAATAGAAATTTATAATGTGTTTGTAAATTTTAAAATAAAGAAAAACATAAAAGGTTTTATATTTCAATTATCATTTATGCATAATATTAATTTTAAATATTCATATTAAATTTTCTTTTATGGTAAGATTCTTTAAAACATATCGAAAGAACTACTTATAATTTATTTTTTCATTTTTTAAATAATATTAAATTTTCTATATTAGATTATATAATTTTTTATAATAATATTCTTAGTATATAAAATGTTTGCATATAATTAAAAAACATATAATTACTTATAGTGTCATATAAAAGTTTAATATTAAGGAATTTATATTTTTATGGATATGAAGTGTTTATTTACGTAAATATAGGACATCAATAACTCATGAATAAATTCTATGTTTTTAATAATTTCTTTATTTGTGAATTTCGTATAAACTAATTATTAAATGATTAAATATTTCATTATTTTAATAATTAATTTAATTACCTAGTTATTTGTAGATATAATTATTTATATTATGAATGTATGAAAGCTTCATTTTGAAGATTAAAGCTTATTTTATAAATTGGAATACATTCATATAAGGAGTTATAAGCTATGTATAATAATTGATTAAGTTTTATAATACATTGACTTTGGACTATAAAAGGATATGGGATTTAATTTAATGGTTTATTATAATTGTTACATATTATGTGTTAAAATTAATATTGAATAGAGGTATCCCATTAGTAAAAAAATATGGGTAGAGGGACCATGTTCCATAATTCTTACTGACCTGGAGGCTTATTCCATGTTTTGAAATGTGTGTGTTGTCTATTTATAACTATAAGCTTAATAATTTTGGAATATTTACATCCATAGTATTTAAAGACAGTATATGAAAGTATTTCAAATAACATATGCATGGGATATATTTGGATGTCTGTGTGTGTTTATTTGTTGGTTTGTATTTCAGTTTAAATATTTGTTATTAACGTGACACCCTTAGATTCAATATGTAATTTTCATTTTAATAAATAAAATGTTAAATAGATTCTTTCACACAAAATATCTATCTAAAATGAACAATGTCATATTATATGAATTTTTTATGAATATTATAAAACAATAAAACACCAAATAAATAATAAATTTAGTAATAAAATAAAAATGGTTACATTTAGTGGATAAACTATTAATACGATTTAATGGTATGAAAGATTGTTTTTCAAAGATATTTTTTAAATAGTTATGTATTTTATCATAATAAATTAATTTTTACACCAATAAATGCTGATTATGAAAATATAAAATATTTAAATGTATGATCTACTATATTAAACATTATTTATTAGGCAATTTAAATAATATTAGATTATGAAAAATTTATTTTTAAAAGGTCATTTTTCAATAAAATAATTTTTTATTTTTTTTTTCTATTTAAATTTAAAAGGATATTTTTTTAATTTTAGAGATTTAATTTTATGGAAATGACATAGTTTTTTCATCATATCAACATTTTTAGTGGTAAATTTTTATTTTTTTAATAGAAAGGATGATTTTTTATGTGATTGGTTAAAATAATTTTTTTTTAAAATACTATACCATTTATGAGAACATTATGTGATTAGAATGAGTAAAAAATATATTAAACTCTTTCCTCACCCATGAATGTATCTAATGATTAAAATAAATAATTTCAAACTTTATTTTTTTGCTTTTTAAACCCATTATATAATTTTTTGAAACTATATTATATTTTATTCTAATAAACTAAATTTTTTTTCTTTTTCCTGAAATGAAAAATTCACAATGATATATTCAGAATTCCTTTCTTTGGAAAACATGAGAAATTTATTTTTTATCTATAGGCTGATAAAATTCATGGGAATCAATTTCTTACCTGATTTAGGTGTGAAATCATTCTTTATGCTTAAATTTAATTATTATAAAATAACCATTTTTTTGTTTTACATACTTATGTAAAAATTAATTTCTAAAAAAATTATAAATTAAATATTCTAAAAAGTTTAAAATTTTCGTAATCTAAGGTTTAAATTATTTTGAAAGGTACATTTTTAATTTTTTCATAAATTATACTTTCTATAATGAAATTTAATCACTATGGTAGATGATTAAATTGTGTAGAAATTTTAAATCATGGTTTATGAAATTGAAATATCATAAAATATTATCTTAAAATGACCGTTTAATGTTTTTATCAACCTAACCATTACCTTCTATCCAATTTTATTCAGAATCTTACTTATATTACATGATAATGAATTTTATAATTATATTAATCAATAAATATTTACAAAATATCACCCTCTCATACTTAAAATATGAAATATATTCTCCTGATAATGACATGGATAAAAAATCATGAATGAATCTATAAGATATTTTTTATAATGAATAAATAATATTGAGATTATTAATTTTATTTGAATTTTAAATAATAATATAATTATCTAAAATTCATATGCTTTTCCAGTACAGTTCTTTGGAAAATAAACCAAAAAATGAATTTAAATAATATATAATATTAAAAATTAGTTCTAAATTAGTTGATATAATAAAATCACACCTTTACACACAATTGGGTGATATATGGATATGAATATCAACTCTTTTATATTTATCTTCCATTTTCATCTTAAAATGTAATTGGAGACCATTAAATACTAAATTTATGAAAAAACCCCATTAACTTGTGCCAATAAATTGGGAATTATTATAACCTTTCTCATTAGACATATAACCTGGTTTTATCTCAACATTCTTATGAATTAACTCTCCACACTTCACATAACATGTTTCAATTCCCATGTGTAGACACAAATGACATGAATCGCTCCATTCTATGCCACCCCACTTGGTCCGACAATGAGAAAAGATATATCATAACCCCCCAGACCCACCATTAGTAAGCCCCAGGATAGAAAATAGCACCAAAGGTATAAAAACCCACATATGAGAGGTATTTACCTAACTAAATAAGTTATATTAGGAGATAGGATATCAACCACCATACAACCCCATCACAAAAAGGAATATGGAACACAAAATATATCACAAAGCATGAATAATATTATTAAATGTGAATAAATAATCAAAGTAAATATCCAAAAGATAATCATACTATAGCAGGTCAACTAAATATCCAATACACAATCTATTATTATTCTACACGATCGATAAATTCCTCCTCGATACCTAAAATGAGGTTTATATATATGTAGAATGAGAATAACTTGCTACTTAGTAGAATCATACCCAAGGTGTCTTGTTCATATGGGAAAAGAGTATACTATTTCCAAAATGAACAAATAGCAGAACAATAAATAATCGAAACATGTTATGTATCTATTCCCAACCTCAACATGTAGCTCTCACCAAATAACACATACAATTATAATAGCATAATATTGAAACAAATATGAAAGGTTCCCAACAACTACTTCCTGGCATATTTACTACTCCCATGCCTAAATTTTAAATTAAATATACACCAATTCATTCAATTTCATCACATTTCATATCAATCCATCTCTAATATGGGTTGTGTTGCATCCCAACCCACCCCAGCCTCCCACGAGGCCCAACATCCCTTGCTGGAATAAATTTCACCATGAAAATCTCTCATTGCACTACCACATATATCTATGATGTGTGTCGGGATGCATATATACTTGAAACACATCATACAGGGTTTAACAACTCATTATTCCATCAACCAACATTTATATCACAACATCAACACAAACCACGGTAGTAGGGGATCAGACATGTGACTGAAATAAACTTCATTCCATCCTCAAATCATGAATTTACCCATTATATATCATATTTTCATCATCATATGGAATCTCCAATAGCATCCATCATCATCACCATTCAACAATAAATAGTGAAAAATGGGGAGTATTCATCCATCTCTTCCACCACCATCCAAAATATTGGGGAAATACCCATAACCAATAATGTTATGGAATTTTAAAGGTTATCAATCATGGGTGGGTAATATACATAAAAAATAAAATAAAATATATATATATAACACAATCTCAAGCTTAATGGTTCACATACAACTCCACTAGTGAATCCCATAACACCACAAGAACATCTCATAACCTCCTCCATTAACCAATAACACTATTTAGGTGACATTCCACACAATGTAGGTATACATAAGCCTCATTTAATCTTCCCATTTCAAGTTTACCAATTTCTCGATTTAATAATTATCAACCATCATAAATTTATTAATCTAATTTATCACTTATTTAGATTACAATTTCTATAATCACATATAATTCAATTCTACAATGTATTCAATAAATTATTCTATTAATTAAATTCCAACACATGAATTTCAACCCACACATACATAGTTTCCTACCAATTCTATAGAATTTCAGCTTTTTAATTTCATTCCATCATTACAATAAAAACTATACCAAGACACCACACAACATCTTATCCACCATGTACAACCATAACCATCTCTTATGCCATGAAATAACCAAAAAACAGACCATATAACCACTATAACTATACATCACAACCTCTTCACATCATCCCACATTATATATCCAATAATCCAACCATAGATTTCCTACCCAAAAAATTATACATATGTGTCTAACCACCTCATTCACCATACCATTTCATATAAGATATCAACAAGACAATCAGGAAAAGTAAAACAAGAAAATGTCCCATTTGAATCAAATTAATATTCTATAAGCATTTCATTTTTAGATTCAAATAAAGGGATTTCATCATATTACTTCCTTACATCCATGGAAATTCTAAAAAAATTCAATAATTTCAAGGGAAACCTATTCATTATCCACAAATGGGTTCTTTAACCATTTGTGCAAGGGGGTTCAAGGAATCAAAGTTATAAGGGCTCATAATTAAATTTAGATTCATGAAAAATAGATTTTAAATTTAGTAATGTTTTGAAATTTTTTAACACATATGAAATATCACAAAAAATTAAAAACACATGATAACTATCATCATCATCAATTTTACATTAATACAACTTTTTATTTGTTTATATCATACAATAATATCCATCCAAAGGAAGATATAAGCATTCAATTTCCATAGATATAAATAAAAGTAGAGAATAAGGATTACCTACCACTATTTATGATTCCAATAGATCCACCACCCATAAAGGGTGGAGAAATGTATGACCTGTCACCAAGATTGTAGGGAAACCCACCATAATTTATCCACATTGGTTTGAGCTATACGATCTAGTGCATTTGAACCAATGATGATGGACCAAAATTTATTTGAATGAAGCGTTTAATATTAAATGTAAAACTCATCATCCCATATTCAATAAATGTCCAAAATAGATCATCTGACTATTTTGACCCCATATAATTGGAATATGTCAAGAAAATATGGAAAAGATGAGGAGTGTCATAACACAATCTATAGGACATTGATCCGATGATTCAATGGGTTATACATTATAATGTGATAAATGTATAGAAATAGGTATGCCTATAATTTAAATATGGTATGAAGGGGAAATAGATAATTTGAACCATCATAGATATGAACCCTCTTTTATAGGTTCAATATACTAGAATCCCCCATCCTGTAGTGAACACCCAAAATTCCAGTTGTGAACTATGTCAAAGAGAGATCCATTTTCCCTATATTATATGTCTTTAACGACCATGATTATCATACATGTTAAAAAATACATATATAATATTTAATAAAAACCATGTATTTCACCATTGTGTGGTGAAATGAATATTCAAATGATCATAAAGCCACTGTAACAATCTATTTTAATGTAGGGATAAATAATTCATCGTTTCCATCTCACCATTCCCAAGACCATGAAATGGAAAGATATAATTCCTTTTATTACATAGGTGTTCCCCTAAAGTTCTATACTAGGTACCATGGAAATGTTATGACTTCTTAGACTTCCTATTTTATAATTTGTGGCCATTAAATCAATATGGAAAACAAAATGGACAACTAGGATATTTCACTCATTGTACTATACCCCACTACCAAATGGCCAGATCTATGAACTACCTCATATATCCCAAAGAGAAAAGAAAAACCCAAAAACTCAATCCTACTTGAATATTCTAAAATATCTAATATTACACCCACCAACATAGTTTAATAACCCTATTAATGGAAAAAACTCTCCCTATCCTCCAATACAGCTTAAAATCACCATTAAAAAAATCCATGGAAAAAGGATGGTTTTAGTGATCAAGTACTTCAAATCAGATACCTCTCAATCTATTCATATTCATGAAAATAAAAAAATGAATTGAATGGGAGAAAGGGAAATATCTAAAAAAAATCGATAGGATCCCTCTCAAGGATCTTTTTATGGCCCAAATTCAACCGTAAAATAATTATTATTAAAAACAATAAAAATAAACATTTATTAATATATAAAAAATCAAATAGGAGCATTACCAAAGAAAAAAAAACATAACAGAAACAAAATAATATATTGATACTAATCATGAATCTATATATCATGTTTTTAGGTACTCTCCACCAAGACACCATGCCTCTTCCAATCATAAAACAAATAAATAACTCACCCAACTATATTATTCTCTTGTTGGAATTGGATCTCAACTTGATGCTCCAAAAAAATGCGTGTCATTATCGATATCCAACTCTCCGTTGTCAGTAACATAGTAGTTTCTATGAAGATGACAATGGAGTAGATATATGTGGAATATTTTTTGAAAATTTTTCAACAATGGTGGGAGTTCCAACAAAAAAGTCACATCACTAATGTGTTCTAACAGTTTTAATGGCCTGACTAACTAGTGAGAAAGCATATTCACTTAGTAAAACCATCATTTCCCCAAATGTTTTGAGACCCTCATGACGACATGGTATCCAACCTCCAATGGCCCGATGGCCATCATTTTTATTGATTTTGATAATCCACCATTGAAGGGATGAGGTGGAACCCTACAATGCCCCTAGGCGAAATATTACCTGCCCGTAGGCCATATAGGAACCATTGCCCGTAGGCACAAACATTACATGCAACCCAGACTAAAAACTTGGAACTGCTCCGCCCCAGCATCTTCATCATGATATCATCTCTTCACCTCCGCATAGTTATTCGGCAGGCATTCCCGTGCATGCACAGGCTTGTCCCGGTGGCAGGTGTCATACCCTCTCATTCTTGCAATATGTGAAACATCTGGTGTGGTGAATTCTCCTTTGCTCGTCCTCCTTATAGATCTTGTTCCTTGTAGTTTGGTTCGGTTTGTATCTACAGGTGGCCCGACGGCCATTAGGATGGCCCGAAGGCCAAACTGACCCGATGGACTGGGTACCCGAATGCCAATGAAGGACTCGGGGACCAAATCTATGGCCCGAAGGCCTAAACGGGAGAATATCTCCGGCTGGTACAGTGCCTCCTACAGTTCCTGCTACAGTACTACTACAGTACCCCAGAAATTCTACCTCCACCTGGATTTGATCCCTGGTCGCTTGGATGCACCATTAGAGACCTTGCCTACCAGGCTAAGGCTCATGTGATTCTTTTTTGTACAAAGGGAAGGGACATATAGTATCCAACCTCAAACTCCAATAGCCACCTACTATAATTATAAAAGACTTTATAATAGTTTTATGCTACCATCATCGAATCTCAAAACAAATTGAACATCTATATTGTTCCCCGCAACATATCAGGACAAACGACTATTGACTCCCCAACCTTAGTCTCGTATAGTGGTGAATAACACAGTCATCCATAAACCACATCAACTAAATCCATGCTAATATATCTGTGATAGCTATTATTATAGTAAAACATCACCAATGTTATGTTATTCACCCCCGAACAATTAAAATACAAGATGAACAACTCAAACATATCCTCTAACAACAGGAGGTATAGTTATGTTTGCCAATTTTTAAGGGTGGAAAAAATTTCTAGGGAATAAATGGGATATAAAACCATAAAATAAGTCTCTAAAAACATAGGATATAAAATAAGGATTCCAATTAGAAGTGATATTTTTTTACCCTGTGAATCTATAAAACTTCATCCACATACCACCTCACTATAACATCTATGATACTCTACTCCTATATCAACAAAAAATGGTTTGAAATTATCTATTTGTCCATTATCACCAAAAAATTGTCAGATCCTCTCTTCTAATAATGTTACCTAGAAATTAAATTCATCGAAAGTTTCACCCACATCCACTTGGGTAAATCCAAGTGTTGTAAAAAAACCACATAGAACATTGTGTTTGACATTCGCATGTTAATAAAACAGACACTCTACTATTAACGCTTCCAATAACCACATCATCCTAGGAACCCAAAAGTGCCTCCTAAAGACATTATACATATTATAAATTCATATATTTACTTATAAGGGTGAGATCTGAAACTCATGGGTGATACCCTCATAAATGACCAAAAGAATAAAATTCCTCACCAAAACATTATCTAATTATTATTATCCTCTGACCACCCCTCAAGATCATCATTGTAGTTGTAATAATCACACATCTAATCCACCTTTGAGTAACCCCACAAAAACCCTTACAATTTTTACATCACAAATGATTCTACCCGAGTCTCCTAAATATAATGTCTACCACTAACCTCCTCTTCATTGAGATACATTATTTCAATCTCTTCCATCCTGTTAATATAATTATCAAACTCTTAAATGATATCTCCTCGCAACATCCTAAATATTTCATTATGCACAATATTTAAATTACATTGGGTTTAAGAGATCATAACATCATAATACTATATTAACTACATCCACTTTAACTACTAATGGTTTTAATGTCATTGTGAAAAGACATACCTGAAGAACCCGTGATCTATAAAGACCCCAAATAACTCTTTAATAAGGAAATGTCACCACAAATTCAGGGAAAAAATTAATGATTTCTACCATAGATCATGGTTATAATAATTATTCTCATTGAAAAAAACAAACTAGAACAATAAAAATTAAGTCCAATTATTGTATCAAGACACATACTAATCTCATACCAGTAGATTCCCAAAGGACCCAAATCAATACCCCTTCCACAGGTAATCGAATCACTAAGAGATTGATCAAATTATGATTCATGTAATCGAAATATTTTTGAAAATTAATATTCTAGATGAATGACTATTCCTTCATGTTCATGCTCGTTACAAAATCTTAAATACAAGATAAATCCGACTCAAATCTCTAGTAATGGTCCACAATACCATGGAAAATGAAAACATATGAATCCTTTTTGGGTGATTCCCAAGAAATAATTACCTATATATTTTTCTTTTCCATGACAACGCACTACTATGAAAATTTGTTCCTAGGTAAATGTAATACCCGTGTATAAAATTTACAATTTGATAGATTTCCATAGAGTTGGTGATATCAAAGAAACAGCAGGACAAATCAAAGATTCTTGACATGCTTCTCCTATGATCATGGTGAAATCAATGTTCCCATACCTACATTTTAATGTAGTCATTAGTATATCATCATATTTTACACTAATATTATGATATCTAGACCATAATATATATTTTAAAAAACTATCTAACCTCGTTTTTTTGGCTAATAGATCATCTATCTTCATAATATGTCAATGGTTCTTGAATATTACTGGATTAAGCCTTTTATTGTTTATGAACTACCTATACTGTCCCAAAATTTTCATACATTGGTTCAAAAAATTTATAGATTAATATAAAATACATTACAAAAACACATGCCCAAGGATGAAAATATTTTATTGAATTTGGACACAATATACACAATATTCAAACTTCATGAAAGATCTTAAATTTCCCCCTAATGATCTTCCCAAATAATACTCTTCTTAGACATACCCTAAATAAACCCTTTCATCAAAACCAAGGTAAATGAAACATAAGAAAGGGTGATCACAAATCCTGAATATGGGAAAACTAATGAATTATGTAAACATAATATAAGGCCATACGAATGATAATATGATAACAACAAATGAAAACCATTTCCTACATATCAATGATCAAAATATTGAGTCTTGTCATAAATATTGGATGTTCATAAGACATAAATAATAATGGAAATAAAATAACATGAGCCATAGAAAAATATAATTAGAATCAGGCATATAATTTTTTATATGCATAACCATATAAAATTTTATGTCAAGACAACCCACCCATAGATCAATTACATGTTAATATTTGGATGACTACAAGTATACCAACATCGGGCTTGTAATAACCTCCCACGTAACCTCTTTAGGACTTGGGATAACCTCTCATATATCATATTTTGGGCTTGGGATAACCTCATGTGTACCCATAGAGCTCATATAACATTAATATTTACCTAGAACATTGGAGGGGGGGTATATATCTCTACCGTCACATAAGTGAAATCAAACATATGTGTCCCATATGATCATAAAAAATTCATTTTTTCATAAACCATGAAAAGCAATCAGTTTCAAAAATAAGTGATCGTAACATACTCCGTTGAAAAGAAACATGATTTATAATTATTTCCAATATTCATAAAATTATATCCCATAAAAATAGTGTTTATACGCATTTTATCATGGTATAACCAATGGAAAATAAATTGGTTTCATTAAAATAATTTCATCATAATCATAAATAATCTAAATAAATAATTTGAATGGAATACTTTGATAATATCCGTAATAGATCATAAGTAACATCAATGGATTTCATCTTAAATGAAAAATGATTTTAAAAGATAATGTGGAGCATTTAGTGAGGAAAATAACCTTTCTTTGAATATCACTTTTTAAAACTATAAATTAAAAAATATTTCAGAAATAAGTTTAATTGAAAATAATCATTGAAAACCTATAATAGAATATTTAAAATAATATAAAACATTTCATGAGGAAAATATCATTTCAATTTGAAAATAACTTCATTAAACAATTAAAAATTTCAAAATCATTTTCATTTAATATAACAATGAATAATTATAAATTATTCTTCAAAAAACTAATCTTCATGATCGATGGAAATTATATTCTTATAGTTCAGTTCAAAACAAATACCCTTTTCAAATTTTATAGAAGAGCCAAACAGGTGTTGTTGGGAAAGTGATGAGTTTTTTACTTTTGAAAATTATTTATAAGGAGTAATTTTTTTAATATTTTCTTTTAGAAATACTAGAACAATAGTAAGATAAATTAAAACATTTTTATAAAATATTTTTTCTGAATAAACCCAATTTATTTTCGTAAAGAGAAATGAAATTTCTTTTTATTAAAATATTATATAATTATTTCACTAATGTGTGGAAAACAGTAATATTTCATGAAAATATCATAAATAAATATAGGGGAATAATATTAATGAATTTATTGATAGTTAGATCATAATATTCTAGTATTTAATAATTAATGGTTAATAATATAGATAAACCTTATTATTGTAGCATAAAACCATTACCATGTTGGTAACAATTCGAACATATTCCCCATGAGATAACGATCCTAAAATAGATGTGTAATCAACATAATTTTTAGAAGATGAATCATAAAATAAATTCAGGGACAGAATATGCACCACCAAAAATAAATAGATGTTGAATATATCTTATGCCTCACTAAAACAGAATGTTAGATGGTAATCCAATACCACTTTAGAAATCTTTTGAATCGTAGTCCATAATAAATCATAACATCAAATGAAGCATTAAATATTATAAAAATTAGTATATTCATTATATATGATTTTAAATGGGAAGTATTTATACCACATAAAATATACAAGTAGAGAATTTGAAGATTTATCCAACAAATAAAAGAGAGACCAGACATCCCTTACCATAAGTCTCTACTTCCATCAAACACATTTGAATCTCCTCTTATTTGGGTAACCTCCTTAGATTTTCACCAAAATCCTTTCATGGTTGGATATAAAAAAAAATTATGGAATATGGGATTATATAAAGGAATATAAGAAGTTTATGGCTAAATAATTTTATTTAATGGTGTAAAGAATATTAGGGGGTTTCCTTTTATAAGTGAGTTGAGCTGCATACATTTAATTTTTTGCAATTAAAAATGTGTACCCACGTTTTTCTCATTCCCCAAGGCTCCAAAAAATTGATTATTCTCAATAATTAGAAATTATAGGGTCGATAAATGGCCATAACATATAGTTTATAAATTTTTTGGAGACATTTTTTTACATATTATCTTAACCCATTTATTATCTTGTTTTTTACCTTAATGATTGAAATTAATTTATACTATTTCCACGAATCATTTTGGTCAAAAAGTAATTTTTGGCTTATTAGATTAAAAAAAGAATTTGAATTCCAAATATTTAATTTATTTTTCTAAATAAAACTCATATATGTGTAACACATTAATTTATAATTATTTTTGAAGACGTGATGTGAAAGCAGGTTCTCAATGGGAAATTTTTCCTGAGTTTACAATGTTTTTTACATCCAATTTCAATATTAATATTGTTAAAATGAAAAAAATATTGATTAAATAATATCAAATTTAACAAATATTACATTATTACCATTCAGAAATATAATTTAACTTTATAAATAAATTAAACAAAATTCAAGCAATCCATTTTATTTCAGTATGTTTCACTATTCATAAAAAATCATATTTGTATAAAATTATTTGAAATTTCCCATAAAATACATTTGAAATAAGGAATTAAAAAATTAATTTTATTTTTTCAAATAAAATTTAAAATATTTGAAAAAAATTAATTTAAAACAAATCCAATAGATGTGATGGAAATGAGCATTTTGAGAAGTATATATTTTTTAAGGAAAATTTGATTTAATATTATCTTCATGCTTACTAATAATTATTTAATGAATATATATTAATTTTTTTATATTTAATCTATAAATAATATTTAATTTATTCCTCAGTAGGAATTAATTTATTTATTTAAACAAAGAAAAATTATGTACTTTAAAATAGTTTTAAAAAAACAAATCATAATTATTTATTTATAATTAATACTCTAAATTAGTTTTAAAAAATATGTATTTTTCAATATTCATTAAAAAATCAACATTTTACAAAAAAATAAATTCACATTCAGTTAATTTCAATATGTTGAGTTTAATAATGTAGTTTACTATATTAAATAAATTTTATAAAATTTCAATAAAATAATTAAAATATTTTTCATAAATTTATATAAGATACATTTTATAAGAAAACTTTATTTTTTAAGAAAATAAACACTTTAATAATATTGATTGATTATTAATAAAGTTTTTATAAATAAATTTATATTGAGTTTGAAATTTATATTTACTTTTCTTAAATAATTTTATACAATTCAAACTCTCATCTTTAGTTGTAAGGATATTATTTTCAAATTTAAAATACTATTATTTCATGGTTTGTTGAAGGTTGATGTCTAGTGTCATGATAGTTATTGAAAAAACACATTGTTTCTTGTAACAAAAAATATACTCAGTGTTGTTCGTAATTCATGACATATAATGTTTTAAATTAATAAAAAAACATTTCATAAAATCTTTAAATGTCACATTCTACACCCATTAAAATTAATTTATCCATTAAAATTATTATTGAGCCTCAAAGGATTAAAATTTGATAATTCCATTATAGAAACCTACATTGTACAAAGGAATAATAAATCATCCCTTAAATATATAGATATAGAAATATAAGTATTACTGAAATCAACACATAAATAGGTTTATACATAGGATATCAATGGTTTGAATTTTAAACAAAGAAAAAGTAGAGAAAAATAACACATAAGTACTAATTGAGGGAGATAGAGAACATAGGGAAGAGAATGTTAATGTCCAAAAATCCATAAACCAAAGTGTTTTTAAAATGGTCATTGATATCATAAAAAATGATGGTAATAGTAAAACATTGTTTTCATTCTCATTTTCTTAATGTTATAAATTTTTTACTATAATATATAGTTACTTGATTTCATTTCATTTCATAAGAATAATCCCACCCTTTGTTTGTGTCTTTATCAATTTCTACTTCATCTCTTACTTCATGAAATAGTTGTGATTATTTTATGTGTGAACCACTAATAGAACATAAGATCCATAAATAAAATGATAATTAAATACATATATCATTATTTATCATCAGAAATAAATGGTTAAAACATGTTATCCATTATGCATAAATATTAATATTGTGAAGTAATAAATTATTTTATAAAGCCTCATCCAAAGCTCAATATTAACTATTACATAAACTAAAAGCCTTATACCCCTTATAAAATTTTAAAATCCAAAACATTAGAATAAATGTTATAAAATTTCAAAAATAAACGTAACATTAATCCCCAAACAATATTATATAGAGCATAATTATCACATACCATACATGTTAATACAATCATCATCTATTCCATTGATACATGAATTACCCTAAAACATATTGAAAATATACATTATGCTTCATTCCTTACAATAAACATAGATTATTTGATATATTAACTAATTTACGAAATGTTTTAAACACCATAAATGATACCATAAACCACTTTTACAACAAATAATTAATCATTTCATTGGAAATCAATACTATCAAATTTACTTTATCCAAATAAATCATCTATTTACCACCACATAATTATCTCAACATCTGTAACATATTATGGGTTATATTATATTACTAATAATATTAAATTTCCATGAAATAACTTTTATATTCTATTATAATCATCCTATATATTGTTTTAAATATATAATGAAAAAACTGTCTCAAAATAATACTTATATATTTCTTGATTCATATACCACAATCTTTGTATTAAAATACATAAATACTTCACTAGTTATACTTACTTTTCAAAAAAAAACAACTAGGATTAATCATCTTATTATTTACTACCACTTTCCTTTCATATTTCATTTATAGTCTCACCATTATCATCAATATAACTATTACTCATACAATAATGCTGGTTTCCTCCACGATCATTCCCCATAGGCTATTAATTTTAACAATTCCCATACTTTCCAAATTATAATATTCATTAGTTGATAGTAACATAGGGAGTCCACAATTCTGATTCATTGTGTTACCACAATATTTCCTTTTTCTTGATCAATAACTTGCATTGTTTCTTTCTTTTCCAAGCTTGAAACATCTTCTCATTTCACTAAGACATTCACTTTGGATGTTCTTCCCACATTATCAAAATATGGGAAACTATATCGTATTTCATCAATGGTATCCACTACCCAAAATCACAGTAAACTCTATAATTCTATTCTTATATGAGTCTGAGATGTTCTAAAGGTAATCATTTTTAATCATCTTCCATGATAAAATGATTAGTCATAATTGCCACATTGTTTTCTCCAATCATCATATCATTTGACATCTCATCAAAAAATTCTCAATCATATTCAATGTTACCCCTATTAATTACAGTTTCCTACGTAGACTAAAATTAAAAATAATAGTGTGGGAAACAATATTCCTAGTGGAAATTCAAATTATCGTGAATAATAACTTATAGATTTTCTAAACCAAGATTTATTCCTTTCAATATACGATGTCTTAACATTACCTTGGTCATTAATTTTAATAATCTATTTAAATCCTTCATGATGGTTTTTATAGATTTTGTCACATTTAAAATCATATACCCCATTTGTGTTAAACCAGGTGTGAAACATGGCATATTATTATATAAAAGGTGATGAATAAGTCGATCTCAATGATCCATTTTCAGAGTTATTTCCTCAAGGTACCTCTATTCTAGAACCATTTCCTCTTATAATATCCAGAAAGGGATGTAATTTATTATAAACCACTAAATCATTCCTTTGACAAAACTCCATTCCATTTTCATATATGATCACTAATTTTTATGATTATCCTTTGATGCATCCCTATACATATCCTTAGAAATATCCCCAGGTATCTACTAAATCATTTACATCCTCATTTACAATGTTTAAGTATACATTTCAAGTAGTACCAAATATAGAAACCCAGTCTTTTCATACAATGATAATATGTATTTTTAGATTAATATAAAATATATTAAACAAATACATGATTTAGGCCCATTTTAATTTAGTGTGTTTTGATACTAGGTGCACAATATTCTAATATTGTTAATGATCGTCAATACCCCCATCAAAATCTTCCCACATATTACTCTTGTTCTTCATTCCCTAATTAAATCCTATATTCTTAACCTAGGGATAAGAAAAATAAGAAAGCGTGATCACAGATTGTCAGTAAGGGTAAACTAAGAAATTACGTTAAAATAACATGAGGATAGTAGTATGAGAACACAATCATAACATATGAAAACTATACCCTGCAAATCAAATATCAAAATATTGATTCATGGAATGAAGATTGGATGTTCATTACACATGAATAATAATGGAAATTCAAAAACATGATCCATGAGAGAATTACATTGGAATAATACATATAATTGTGTCATATACATAGTCATAAAAAATCATAAGTCAAGGATACCCACCAACACATTCATAACATGTTACGCACGGGCAAACCACTTCTGTACCTACTTCCGGATTTGGATGATCTCATGTGTGAACTATTTTAATATTGGATGAAATTATCATGTACAAAATTTTGGGATTGGTATAACCTCTCATATACTCTATGATATCATATAGCATTCATTATTAACCAATGAATTAGCGGGAGTTGTAGGCCCCAATGACCACGTAATGAAAATTATACATATGTAAACCCTAATATTAAAAAACATTCATCATATTAAAAATAATAAAAACAAATCGAATTCATAAAAAATCATATTAATATAACCTATTGAAATGAAAAATGTTTCTTAATAATTTCATCATTTTATAAAAGAATATTCTATAGAAAAAGGATGCGTATTTGAAAGGAATTTTACCATGGTATAAACCATGGAAGAGAAATAAGTTTCATTAAAATATTTCCATTATAAACATAAAACATGTAGAGATATTATAATTATGTTGTATTGGGATCATATCCCCATTACACTATAAGTAACATCAATGGATTTCATCTTGTATTGGAAATAATTTTGAAATATAACTTAGAATTTTTTTTGAGGAAAATAACATTTCATTGAAAATAAAATATTAAAACAAAAAGAACATAAAATATTTTTTAAACCTTAATCATTTATATTAAACTTTTAAAAAATATAAAGGATGATTTAATTATCATTTAAAACATTTCTTCAGTAAAATAAACATTTCAATTTTATTTTTTAAAATATATGACATCTAATAATACCATTCCATTCAAAATAAACTGGAATGTTTATAAAATAACCTTTAAAAAAATAAATTTTATTTAAGGTGGTTAATTCTATTTATGTCTTACATGTTAAAAACAATACTTCATTCACATTTTTGTAAAATCTAAATATGAATAGTTTAGAAATTGGCATGAAAAATTATTTTAAAACCACTATTTTAAAAAACTGAAATGATTGATAAATTATTTTAAAAATCCTTAGAGATTGTTAAAAAAATGAAAATAGTTTAAAAAAATCTTCTAAATGAAAATGGATTTTGGAACAAGGATAGAAATAAAATCAGATTTTACCAACACATTTTCCCAATTATTTTAAGTACCTAAGAGTGAAAAAATGGTACAGTTACATAAAAATATCATGATTTACTAGAAGCGAGTAAAATTCATAATAATTATTGTGAAATATATCAGATTATTTAAAAAATGGAGACTTAGTCAAATAAAATCATGAAAAATATGAGATTGTAACATAAAACCCCTACCATGCTAGAAACATTTGAGACACCATACCCATGAAATAAAGACTCTAAAATGGATATGTAATCCCAATAATTTATTTGATAAACATAATAATATACATTAATGTCTAGTATATACACAACATAAAATAAATAGGTTGTTAATACACAATCTATTTCAGATAATTATAAATTTTCATGGTAATCCCTTTCCACATTAGTAATATTTTGAATCGTAAGCCCCAATAAAGTGTGATATAAATTAACCCCCATATATAATGAAAATTCTGATACTTATGATATAACATGTTAAAGGGGAGGTTTATAAAAATAAAAAAAATAAAATAGGGGTGAATTATCATATTTATCCTTTAAATAAAAGAGAGACTATATATCCCTTACAGTAAGTTTCAGCTTCATTTTTATGCATGTGAACCCCCTCCCCTTTGGGTTAACTCTATAGGATTTCACCAAAAACCTCCATAGGGTAGATTAATAGACAATAAAAGTATAATATTATGATAGGAGTGAAGTTGGGATGTGATTTTTGTAGGTATGTAGTGAACCATAATTGTTTTAAGCATTCAATAATAAATGATTGGGGGGTATACTTTTATAATTGAGGTGATTGTCAAACCTATAATTTTTTGAACAGAAAAATGTGAATACATGTTTTTTTAAATAAAAAAGACTTAAAAATTTATTATTATCAATACTTATACATTATAGGGTCGACATATGTCTTGTTTATAGATTTCAGATATACATTCGGATAAATTTGGTCATAATCTTTTCAATTTAACCCCTAATAAACATATTTTTACGTTAACCATGATAATTAAATTTTACTATATTCAATATTGATTTAAGAATACCTTATTAGATAATATAAATAATTATTATTAAAAATATGTAATAAAATTTTCAAAATTCAACACATAGATTAGAAAAATATAATTTGATTTCAATCTCGTGGACACGATGATAAATCTTATTTTTAATGATGAGATATTTAATAGTTTACAATGTTTTTATATAAAATATCCATATTAAATTGATTTTGATGACAAAAATTTGATTAATATATATACAATTAAACTAATTTTAATTAAAAACTAATTATATTTAAAATTTATATTTATAAATAATTTAAACAGAAAAGCTGTTTCAAATTAAGAGTAAGTATTTTTCATTATTCATCAAAAAAATAAATTCTTGATAAAATTAGAAATATTGAAACTAATATAATTTTAAAATATTATATAAAAAATTAATTATTTTTTAAATAAATTGTAAAAATTTTGAATAAATTAATTTATAACAAAACCCTCACATGCGATGAAAAACCAGGTTTTCATGAAGAGAATTTTTTTGAAAAACAAGATGATTTTACGTCAACACTTTGTCTAATAAAAATAATTTTATGTATATACAATAAATATAACTTATATTTAATCCTAAACAATCGTTTTTCTGCTTTTCTAATTATGTATTATTTTAATTAATTAAAACAGAGGACCAATTGGAACATTAAAATAGTTTTCAAAAAAGAATTTACAAAACAAAAAATAAACATGTACAATAATTCATAGTAAAGTTGATAAAAAAGTAATTAATTGGATTAAATATAACTAAATAATTATAATTATAATTTAATCCAAAATATTTCACTTAACATTCTTAATTTATTAAATTTAAATGATTATTTAACAAAAATAAATATTTTTAATATTCAGTGAAAGAGAAATATTTTATATAAAATAAAAAATGATCAACATAAGTTAATTTTGATATGATTATTTAAAGCATAATTTAATTTTATTAAATACACTTTTTATATCTATTTAAATTAATTTTAACATTATCTCGTAAAATTTAACAAAAACCATTTTTGTATAAACAATTTTTTGAAGAATATAATTAGTTTATTAAAATTTCTTGATTGTTTACTAAGAATTTATAAATAAATTTTTATTTAGTAGGAAATTTATAGGTATATTTAAAAAAATATATAACAATATTCATTCATTACTACTTAGTTTCTAGTATATAATGGTCATATTTAATATTATAATATTTCGTTGTTCCCTGATGATCAGTGTCGTGTGTCGTGCACACTATCGAAGATAATAATTTGTCTATTTAACACAACATGAACATTATGTTGTCTATAATGAATAAAATGTAAAAATTTCAATTAATTTCAGAACAACATTTCATAAAATATCTAGATTTTGCACAAACGCATATTATTGTCTTCCTTCTTAAAAAATAACAGTGAAGCATCCTAATTGGACACACTCAGTTAGATGAAAACCTTTTATATCAAATCATAAACTTGGAACCTCTGATCCCAAAACCCTATTGGTACTCTTTATATAGTGTCCATTTACATAATCAATGTACCCATCTAAAAATATTTCACATACTATACATCACGATGAGAAGGTAGTGTCATAACATCATCTTGGAAGTCATGTACAATCTCCAGAAATGACTTTTGGGAACCTACAACACCTGGTCTCCCACTACATCTCTAAAAAATTATCCAAATGAGGATCCAACTTCCTACCACCTTTTCAATTACCTCACACACCAAAAAAACTACACCGAATAAACTTCCACATTGAAGAACACTACCCTCCCCCTAATGTAATAAGTGATTTCATGGGAAAAACAACCAATCCATGCCAAAGATAATATGATATTATTCTATTTGAAAGAAGAAAAATTTAACTATTGAATGGTGTTTCCCATAATCCTTGAAATTTCTGGCACACATCAAAGAAAATGGACTACCCCTGACTAGAATAGATAACACTAAGGGAACTAGAAGCCTCTACACCTCATTCATAATTTTCAAACCAATGTTCGAGAAATGATGGAGTCTAAATCCTTGAATTCAAACAATGAAAAAATAGAGGTAGATGATAAACAGATCATTCCCTAAAAAACGTCGAGTCACTATGGGACTAGAACCTCTATAAAATGAATTTACTCACACCCATATGCTTTATATCGTCATTAGTATCCACCATTTATATGCTCTTTCATAGTATCATAAGCTCAAAAACTACCATGGGGATGACCTATACCATATCCATAACCCCACCATTGATAAAACACTTTTATCCTCATCTACAATTATTGATAGAGTGGGTCCTAACTTCAAAAAACATATAAATATTCCTATGATTTTGGTTAATTATAATGATGATGAAATTGACACCTGAAATTAAAAAAATATTGGGGAACCCAAATCAAATGCTCGAGAACTAATACCCATGAAAAATATGGAAGAATGATACTATAATAAAATACATGCTAATTAGGGATTTTATTTACTAGAAATCATTAATCCACTACCTAAGGCTATGATGCTTCAAATTCTATGTTGGACTACTTCTAAGGGATATCCTCCTTAAGAGTTCATATTCCCGATAACCTTTTCTTTCCTCTATACCACTATGTATATAGGGAGAATTAATGGGGTGACTAAATATCTATTCAATACAAAACATCCCCTCCACCATATGTCTTGATCCCAACTCCTCATCTGAAATAGGTCAGATGTGAAATGAAAAAGTTATTTAAATTTAATATTGTGTTCTCTCATTCTTAGGAACACCACATGATTTTATATCAACTACTATCTATTTTTTACCTACATCATTTACAATAATAACTCAAGAGAAAAATCCCTCTAGAAGAAAATACAGAAAAGATATTTCAATATCCAAAAAACTAAGATATATTGTCCACATGTGATGCACCACCCATCGCCTATAGCTGAATTCCAACAGAACCCAAAATGCAGCTTGATCTTATATATGGACAATGAAAAACTCAAGATCTTCCATAAAATCTACTATCCCAATATCAAGGAATCTACCCTCATAATTTTCTATACTCTTCGACTGAAAATAATGAAAGGACCTCTATTACGCCTTATCCTCCCATATTGGACCAACGCTCTGAAGATCAACTAGATCATATTACTGAACCATGACTACCGAGACTACACACATCAGATGAAAAAGATTCATTCATGACAAGATAAGGGGTACTATAATCCTAGTTCCATGAAATTTTGACACTTATTTAATTATATCATTTTATAAAATTATTCCAAAACCACATCATTCAATAAAAAAACACAAAAAAGAAAGATACATGTTCCTCTCATAGATATCTACCCTTGAATATAAAATACTTCAAATTCCCCTAAAATAAGATCATATAAATTGCATGGGATAATGGGGATCTCTATAATATTGTATCTTAGATGGTCTCTATGGTCTATGTTATGAACCAAACTACACTGATATTGTTTCCCTACAAAACCATGTAGTCTTCAAAAATATTAACCCCAAAATTTTTCCAAATAACTTATCCAAAAATGTTGATACCACTATGTCATAATCCATATCTCCCAAGGAACCCCTCTAAATGAATAAATGTAGGAATAAATATAATGAACCTTGAGTACTACCTCTAATGGGATATTTGTTTTAAACTACCACTGATGGAATAATAAAAAAAACACATAAGGGAGCCATTAACCTCAATAAAAATGTTTGATTTAGATATAGGATATCAACCACCAAAACACCCCACCACTTAATATTAAAATCGAAATCAAACCATATATCAATGGATGAAAAATGTTAATGAATAAAAATAATGTATCAAATTAAATTACCAAAAGAAATTTATAAGAAAAAATAGAACAATGGATCCAATGCCCACGTTAGTGGAGTCTTTATTAATACCTAGTGTCTTCTTGTAAACCTTATAAAATTATATATATTTAGGGGGAGTATAACATGAATACTCAGTAATATCATATCCAATTTCTCTCATGTATATGTCAAAATACAATAATCTTGTACATGTAAAAAAATATCAACACGAACAAGTACCTAAAATGGTTAATTATCCACTCTCAAACATCACTATTGATCACTCGGAAAATAAAACATCCAATTTCAATTAAATATATTTGAATGAAATAAACAAGGCATTACATAACCACTTCCCTAATGATTATCCACTAATACACCCCAATGACAATAATTATGTTCAATCATTCCGTCCATGTTATTTTATCACATGTCTATCCATCATTGGTCTGGGTTAAGATTCATCCCAACTTATCCCAACCTCCCACATGGCCTAACATCCCATGTTAGAATCAATGTAATCATTCACACCTCTATTTCCACCATCACATCCATAATTGATGTATTTTAGGATGCATCCCTACCTATCCTGACCTCCATTAGGGTCTCTCATCCAGAAACATCCATATCAAAACCACATCAAGAACCATGAATGTATGGTATCATGAACATGAAAGAAATCAACCTTGTTCCCACCTCCTACCAAGCAAGACCCACACCACATATATCATATCTACATATTCATAAGGAATATTAAACACCATTCATCATAATAATAATAAGTAATCTATAATATATAACATCATAATCACTAATATTGAAGGATAAGTATGGAATGAGGGGTATCCATCCATCTAATTTACCACCATCCAAGATGTTGATGAAGACACACAGATTCAAAAACATTTTTGTGTTGGTAAGGTTATCAACCTTATGTTAGTAATTTAAATTAACAAAATAAAAATAAAAATATATATTTTGCACACAACACAAAACATAGGGGTTCAAATATAACTTCACTTGTGTATCCCAGAACACAACCATAATATCCCATGAACTATGCTATCAATTTCTACCACTAGTAATGAAACATACCATATAACTAAGCCATATGTAAGAAACATTTCATCATCTCATTACTAGTTTAATTTTTTTTGTTATTTTTTACTAGTGAAAACCACTCTAATTATTAATCCAATTTATCCCATATTTAAGATGACTACTCTAACCATAAAAACCCTTTCAATTATATAAATTAATTGTTCATTTTGTTCAATAGATCAATTTCCACACATGAATTTCAGTCCAAACATAATTATTTTCCAACCTATGACATTCAATTTCATTGTTATCATTTCATTTCATCACTATTGGGATAACAACATCATCACCCCACATAATAGACTACCCACCTCATGCTAACCATCATCTCATCGCAAGAAAATACATTATCAAAACCCAACCATCTCAATGAAATCACAACCACCCCACATAATCCCATTTCCCATCCCATTCCAAAAAACCATATTTTTCCATCTAGACATAAACCACATCTAAATTGTGTCGTCACTATCACAGAACTATTTCCCACAATATATCTACAGAACACACAATTAAAACATATGGGAAATAGTCCCTTAGCATCAAAATTGACCTCCAATAGAATTACATTTTCGAAATCAATTTATTTTATTTTATCATATCAATTCATTATGTTCATGGATATTCTCATACAATTATATATAATAATGGGAAACTTGTACATTATCCTTATGCAATTTCATTATCCCTTTTTCATGGGGTTTTGAATCATTCAACACTATAAGGATACATAAATGACATATTATGTAACACAAAATGGGATCCCAAAAACCATTTTTCAGAAAATCTATTGAAGATAGAAAATACATAAGAAATTTCACAAAAACATATAAATAAAAAAAACAACCACCAATTTTATTTTTAAACTAATCCAATTATTTGTCTGATTATGTTATCCCACACTATCCACCTAATTGAATACAAAACCATGAATTTCTATAAATGTATATAAAAAGAGAGAGATAAATGATTCCATACCATAATTAGAGCATCAATGAGTACCACCACTCAAAAAGGAAGAATTAAAGGAACAACCCTAACCATGATCAAAGGGAACCACATGAGATTCTATACATAGTAATAAATTATCATCTTATATTTGAGAAAATATTGAAATAAATCCACCCACACTTGTGATCATACAAAATGGGAGGAATTCAAGAAAATTTGAAATGTAATAGGTAAAAACATACTTTCATACCAATGAAATTTGTCGAATGATTCAAGGGGTTATTCTTATTAATGGTAAAACTGAAGAGTTCTAGAGAGATCTATAAGATATTTATGGATCAAATGTGAAATATTGAAATTTATCAAAGGTAGAGTTTATGCTCCTTTTATTGGTGAAATCCACTGGACTCCACCACGATGTGGTGAGCAACCAAATTTACTAGGGTGGAATTAGTCAAAGAGATATCCAATATATTACTATTTTATATTATTAACACCCTTGATTCTCACATTCATTAAAACACACATTCAAATCCATTAACCAGTATCTCGTCTTTTAGAACGACATAGTGCAGGTTGTTTTAAATCAAAAAAAATTCAACCATGGTTTCGGGATAAATCCTTAACAATTTAAATCTCCCCACACCCAATAATAATGTTTGGTGAGATATTTATCACCTTGTATCATAGGTGTGCCACCAGAGATCCCTAATCAACACTAGGCCCATAATGAGTCTTCCCAAACTCAATATTTTACATTGGGCGAACATCCCAGTGCCACATCCAAAAAAACAACCATGATGTTTCAATCATTATAATTTATAAAAACATAAAAATAATATCTCCGTATAAAATCTTGAAGACCCTATGTCCAATAAAATCTTCCACATTCTCAAGACTCTATGAAGGATTCAAAACAGCTGCATCACCCCCACCACCATGACACGGTGATCGTCTGAATGGACATAACTCACCTATAGCCTCTAAAACACCTATAAAATCTATATATGAACAAAAAACCCTATAAAAATGTAACGAGAGGGATTATAGATCTATTCCATTTCAATAAACCTCTCCTATAGAGGACTTAATCTAATTCAAAATGAGGATACTGAAAGATGTGTTAATTGTTTTTACCAAGTTCATTCAAGATTATTTCTTATTATATCACATCATAATCTTATATAAACATCATAACATAATAAAATCAATGTAACTATCTTATTAAAAATTTGTTATGTTGAGTTAAAAATAATAATATACCTCATTTCCATATGTTGGAAAACAAAAACGTCATTTGTGTGTACATGTAGACTACTACCTCAACAAAAAAGTATTTCATTATTCAAAATCACCATAAATTTTTAAATATATTATATCTATTTAATGTTAAATATAATATTTATAGATTAAATAATTATTCTATAATTATAAATCATTATTCAGTTTAATTACATTATATTAATTTTAAAATTACAATATCACTTGTGTGTATGTGTTGAATAACAAATCCATAAATAACATATTTCATTTTACATCACCACCTAACATGGATGGTTATAAACATATATTATATTTATAAATATGATATTATATCATTATTATTGATTATAAGGGTTATATAATTATTTCTACTCATGAATGAAATCAATTCATTTTATGGAATTTAGGTTTCTAAAAAATTAATATTTTCTAAACATTCCATGAAAATAATCACCATATGTTCCATCAAGGGGCCATGTGACTATATAAATATATCCAACACATACAAAAAACTTCATGAAAATTATAAATTTGTTTAAAACCTAGATAATATGACAGGACTGGAAGTGATATATTGAAACATTTATGGAAAACATAATAGTTAACAAAAAATAATGATTTTAACAAAGAATTTTTAATTAATGGGTAATGAAAATTATAATAAAAAGGTATCTAGTAAAAAAATATAGTTATGATATATATCTATAATAAATATAAATTTATTATATATGTTTTTAATGAATTTTTCAAAATCATGGATATGAGGTAAGTTAATTCATAACTCAATTTCCTTTCATTAGGATATATCACTTCCTCATTGATTATATTATAGGAAGATTATGAGTGTTTTGAACTCATATTTATTATGTTATTATACACTTATTTTATTAGTATATACAATTATTTTACTCTATAAATTTATTGATTTATAATTATTTCACTTTTCATTCAATTAGTAAGGGGTTCTTATCTAAATCATTATTGTGTGTGACAAGTTTTGAATTATGAAAATATTTATGTTATATAGTATATATACTATCTATTTTGAAATATTATATCATCATATACTATTTAATAATTATAATTAATGTTTATTTCATGTTTCCACTATTATGAATTTTTGAATCACGAGTTATAATACCATTCAGTATTTATTTTACATTATAACTTTTATCAGGATTGCTAATTTTTCAATATAATTAGGAAAATTATATATTGTTTATCTCACATATTCCGTATTTTTTTTAATATAGTGATTTATAGTGTTTCCAATTATTATCTACATTTTCCATCTATTTAACTTTAACCCATTAAAATAATTTTTATATGAAAAGTTAACCTTATTTCTTTTTTTATCAGGAATATTTTACCTCCATATCCATATAATATATTTTCTTTAAAAATGATATTTTATATACATCAATGATTTAATATGTTAAAATTATTTTACCATTTATATTATTTGCAAAAGTAACAAAATAATTTTTATTATTATTTTATACACAAGTCATTTTTGGATTTCATTATAAAAGTGTGAATCAAATTTAATGTTTAAATTTTTTAATTCAATTAATTTTACCACTTCCATAACCATTGTTAATTCTTTAATGTCGTTTATAGGTATTTATGGTTTTATAAATTAATATATATTCCAAAAAATCTATGAATTTTTCAAAAAAAGGTTTTTATTTTATTAAAATGTTTTAAAATTATTTTATTTCAATTTTTTATACTTTTATCTTCCACTATAATTTTTCATACTTAGGCATAGTTTATTTTCAATATTCTATTGTTGTAATTTATTTTAAAAATAATTTTTATGATGTATTATTTAAATATCATTAAAATATATTTCAAAGTAACTTTTAGCATCATTATTAACAAAATTATTATATCTTTTATTAGAAAATCATTATAATATATATTTATTGATTTTCTTCTCTATTTTACAGAGGAATTGTCTTAACTACAATTTATAAATATATAATGAATTTAAGAACTAAATCATTTCAATATTCTTTAATATTATCAATGTAATCTATATAATTTCAATTATTTACTTAACTAAATAATAAATACTACATATATTTTATACACACCATTTTAAATAAATTTTGTAAAGGGTGTTTCTAGGAAAGAGAGATTCTTTATTTACTAGGGAAATATTAAAATTACTTATTCCAATTAGTTATATATGGATATTTATGGAATAATAATGTATATTAAATTATACTATGGATATATTGATATTTTTATGATAGTTTTCCAATATGAATGTTTCTTACTAAGGCTTGTTGATTGTGAATTATAATGATTGTTAATTATTTCATGAGATGAATGTGTGGAATTATTTAGTGATAGGTAGGGAGTAATATTATATAGTATTGACCCCCTAGTTTTAATGATAAAAAAATCATGAATCTTCTGTTATTAATGTGTTTCATGTTTCTTTGTGAGAAATCCATATTCTGAGATAGGTGAAAGAATTATCGATGTAAAAGACAATGTTGAGGTTGGAACGACCAACAAGAGACACCATTGTCCATGACACTCCACCAGCATAAAAATATAATAATGTATATGATATTGGCAGAATATCACACCACCATGTTGTCATACCATTAGAAGGAAATGTTTTACAAAATCTTCGACACCAATATAATCTCATGTATCCCGAAGTCAAATTTGGTGATGTATGATATTATGCCAAATGAAACACCACGAATAAAAAACCTCTGAAAAATAATTATGGCTAAGTACAAGAAATCTTCAGACCACAGAATTCAAGACTAGACATCGCTATTTGGGATGCCTCTAGAATAATGGAATTTGTCATGTCCAAGATACTGAAAGTATCATACCGTCCGATCAAAAAACCTCCAGAGCAATACACTGCCTATCAAAGGCACTCATACTATATTCCTTAAATTTTCATTATGAATCATATTAATCAAATTTGTATACTTATTTATGTAAGTGTTATAAACTATTCATGTTATTTCCCGTTAAATTCCTGATAGAATGAATTGAATAATGTGGCAGGTTGTGTAGTATAAGGAAGATGATCCACATATTCTCCTTCTTATTGCAGATAAAAGTTTAACAAACTACATCATGAAAAATATACTAAAGAAAGATATGAAATAGTGGAAATAGTGAAGTAATGAGAATATGAGAGCTTGAACTAACATAACACACATAGAACTAAAAATAGTTTCCAACCATAAATTCTCACCTACTAAAAACATTTGATTGGAATAGAAAACTACACATTAACATTTGATTATTTCCTCTAGTAATAGAATAAGAGTATACAACACCTTGTATTCCAAATGTATTTCTAGAGAAACTGACTCGGGATTCAATACTGAATTTAAACAAGAGTCACAAGTTGCATTTCAGTAGACTAAACAATTAAAAATTAAACTCTTATATTTATATCTAACCTATTTACATTAATTACATTTTGAATAATATGTGTGAAAATAATGTTTTAAAACACAAACTATCACCACTGAAAAACTGGAATATACTCGATATCTTCTAAAACTCCTTTCATATTTGTTTTTCTGGTGGATAAGAGTCGCAGAGGTACTTATGTGGTAGTTTTTGTTTTTTCTCTCATGAATAACTAGGTTAGTGGTCCTGTGTGACCTAGAAGAGTGTTTAATGTTGTAAAACCATATCTCAGTTGTGGATCATCTTATTTATTTTATATAAAATGATTGGTCATGTGTGAACACCATGTTGAGTGGTCTAAGTATCTACTTGACACTAGACATATTGTAATCTTTCTTTCCACTGTGTGTTTTAATTTTTTTTTAACTTTACACCCTCTTTAAAACTGAATTTTTTTTAAATACAATAAAAATATTTACATTCATAGTTTGACTTAATTTGTGTTCATATAGTATTTTTATCGAGTAACCTGATTTCAAATTATCCCATAATATTGAATATTATTCATCAAATACATGATAATTATATAGATAAGTCTTTAGAAAAATTAAATTCTCTATCATACAACATATTTTGATAAAATGGGGTGTATTTAAATATTTTAGGGGTTTTATAATAATCATTTTTAGATTGAATTTTTTATTTTCTACTCAATTCACACACTCTTGAAATAATCAATTAGACTATTATATTTTATTAGGAATATTTTCATTGGTATGGAATTTTTCTCAAATATTTTTAACATTTACATTAGTTATACATTTAAAATCATAAAATTGTATCATTTCTAATTTTCTCTCTTTATGATGGATACTCGACAAGAATCTTCTGATAAAAATAGACATATCTATTTCAATGGAAAAAATTATTCGCAATGGAATTTAAATTTTGAAATTAAAATAAAATCCATGTGATTAGAAATATAGTCTATTATAGAAGATAAATACAAATTTCCTGTTACTGTTAGAGCTACTTGGGATGAAACTACTAAAGATGTATATAAAATTAATTTTAAAGAAATGAATTCTATTTAATATTAATTTATAGATGAATAATTTTAAAAGATTTATTCATGTAAAATGATAATAAGATTTGGGACACTCTATATGTTTCCCATGATGTAATTTGAAATGATAATGAGATGAGGATAATACGTATAATATTAAATATTATAATTTTAAAATGAAGCCTCATGAACCCATTTTTGACATGTATCATAGGTTTAATGAGATTATAATAAAAATTAGCTTGCTTGGAAAACATGTATTATACAAGGATAATATTATGAGACTTCTACGATTCCAACCAGAAAGATAGAGAGGAAGATGCATTTATATATGAGATTCATTCGACATCTATAAATTATATATGAAAGAGTTTATTTTCAAAATTTATATGTATGAAGAATAATTAAAGGTAAGTCATTAATATGATGATGGGACTAAAATAAATTCAATAGAAGTCAACAATACTACACCTACACAACAAAATGAAGTATAAAATGAGAAGGTGCACGATGGTAGTTCCGGTGATAGTGAATCACTCTCTGATAGTGAAGAGGAGATGGAAAAAATTTCTTGAAGTTTCAAGAAATTTTACTGAAAGAAAATGTTCTTTATAAAATAAAATTGTAAAGGATTTTATGACAAACGAAGAAATTATAATATAGAAATAATGATGATGATCCAAACGAACTTGTCTTCTATGACTATAAGAGGAATGTTCACATAAAATATTATTGTATAAATATTATGTACGAAAAGAAATATGGGATATGGAAAAGTGATAAAAAAAAAGTACATGAACATAACATGGATTGCTTTATAGGGTAGCTATAGTGACTCTGATACATCACATGATGATAGGCCAGATTGATCAAACATGTTTTTCATGACTAAAGTAAGTGAGGTATCTTCTATACCAACTATTTCAATTATTTTTCCTGTATATATAGTTGATAATTCTGAAATGAACAACATGATAATGATAATATGTCAAATTAATAATTGTTCTAATACTACTAAATTTTATAGGTTTCCTTTCATAAATTAATCGATAGGTATAATATTATGAAAAATAACTATTCTTTGTGTGTAAATAGAAAATCTGAAAGGTTTGTATAAAAGGAAAACAATGCTTGAACTGATCAAAGAAAACAGTGAACTCAAAATATCAAATGAGAAATTGATTAATGTTATATAATATTTAAGAAAAATTTAAGAGAGACACTCAGAACAATTTTGGGGACGAAAATAGGACCATATTTTTTTACTGGAATAGGATATGTTTTCTAATAGAGAAGAATATTAGAAATTATTTTTTGTCCTAAATATCGACAAGAAAGAAAAAATTTTAATAATTTTTTGAATGGACTCAAAAAATATTATTTATAACATTTTATAATTTGATAATAGGAATCACATTAGGAAAATTTATGTCCCCAAATCCTTGATTACTGAAATTTCTAGACCCAAACATATTTTTGTACCAAAATCATTACATGATTAAAAGAAGATTATAGAAAAAATTATTCAAGACATCTAGAAATAGTCTATGGTATATAAATAGAGGTTTTCAATACATTTGAAAGAATATTATTCATGATTACAGAGACTTTTAATGCTTAATGTGGTCCATTTCACTTTGGTAATTATGAAAAAGGAAAAATCATTTGCCAAGGGTAGATTAGATACAAAAAATCAGTTTTAATTTATAAAGTTTTTTCTGTTTATTTTTTAACATATAATATTGATGTCATTTCATATTTTTTTGATGATTTGTTTTTTATGTTTCATAATGATTCTTTCAATGTTTTTTATTTTTAAAAAGATTTAATTTTTTCAAATTTATTAAATGAAAACGTTTATTTTGTAGATATAAATTATTGGAATTATAAAAATGTTTTTTTCTTATGTTTCTTTGACAAAGAGTTCTGGATTTGGAATATGAGACTAGGAAATTGAATCATTCACTAACATAAGATGTTGTCTAAGAAAGGGTTAGTTAGGGATCGACATAATCTTGATTCCCCAAATGTTAAAGTTTGCAACCTCTATAAAAAATGACATAATACAAAGTTTCTTCATTAATTAATGAAATATGTTTCGAATCCTCAACCTCTTGAGTTGGTTCACATGTATTTCTTTTTACCTTATATAGTTTTAGGTTTAAATGGGAAGAACTATGTTTATGTTTTTATGGATGATTTATCTAGGTATACATGGTATATTTTCAAGTTTACAAAAGTGATGTCTTCTCTTAATTCATCACGTATTTAATATATGTTGAATATTTTAGTGGATATAGAATTAAATTCATGATGAGTGACCATGGACATGTGTTATAAAATCAATATTTTGAGTCATTTTTCTCATAAAATGGCTATACTCATAAATTCTATACTCTTAGGACACCCCATCAAAATGGATTTTTTGAATGGAGTAATAGATCCTTAAAAGTGATAACAGAGACAATGATAAATGTGTATAACCTACCAATCTATTTTTTGGGAAGAAGCTATAAATACATCATGTTATATCATTAGCAGTGTTTTTATCAGTCATATCCTTGAGAATATCACTTATGCTATATGTAATAACAGGAAATTTAAGAATATTTACTTTATATTTTTTGGTTGAAAATTATTTATTATTAATACTAAGGATAATACTTAAAAAATTTTCTTCCAATATTGATGAAGGAATTTTCCTTGGTAATTAAATCCCTAGAAATGCCTAGAGAGTTTTCAATAAGAAGAAAGAAACTGTGGAAGAATCAGTCCCTGGAAAATTTGACGAAACTAGTACACATGAGCCTAAAACCACCATTGAAGACCTTGAGTATGATTTATCTTATCAAAACATAAATTCTAAACCCTTATATTATTCTATAATATATGAATATAAATCATCCTTTTCGGATGAATTTCCATAACTTGCATAACCTCAGCCTAAAAATCAAGCAGTGACCATTCCCTATTTCTATAATGCTTCGGTTATAAATATGGATGAACAAAAAATTTTATTATCTCATCATAAATATAATAAAATCATTAAAGATATTAATGATTAATTATTGGTAATTTATATTCAATAAGAATCAAATCAAATTGATAGAAATAAATTGTGGGATCTTATAGGTGGATATAAGGACATAATGAATATGGGAAAAAAGAGGGTGTTTAGAAACAAAGATAAATAGTTATAAAATATAGTTACAAACAAGTATATACATGTTGAAAAATGTTATAGTTTGAAAGAAATGATAGATTATGAGAAAAACATTGTGTCTACGACCAGATGTGAATCTAGAAGAATCTTTCTTTCTTATAAAGCACATTTATATTTCATGCTTTATCAAATTGATATCAAGAGTGAATTTATAATTGGTTTTATAGAAGAGGATTACTTTTTTTTCAAACCCCACACATTTTTAAAATACACATTTTCTAAATCATGTTTTTAAAATAACTTAATATTTATTTGGTTTAAAAAATCTTATATATTTTGGTACGATATGCTCAACAATTTTCTGAAATCATAAAGATTTTAAATAAGAATAGTTAATATTATTTTTTTAATATAATTAAATTCAAATGATATATTTGTTATATAAATCTATGTAGATGATATTATATTTGGATCGCAAAAAAATTTAACATTGTGCTGGTTTTTCTAAAAGGAATAAAAATGGGTTCAAAATTGGGTAAATTCAAATTCATTCTTGGATATCATATTTTTCAACACAAAGAAGAAATATTTTGAAATCAAATTAAATATAAAAAAATCTTCTAAAATGGTTTAACATGTATATCACTAAGGGTAGTGATACTCCTATGAGTACCACATATAAACTAGATCATGATGAAGCTGGTAAAATAGTTGATCAAACCAGTTATAGTGGTATAAGGTGAAGTATTCTATACATGAATGATATCTAACCATATATTATTTTTATTTTGTGTATGTTTGATCATTTTATTGAGAACCCAAAATAACGACACATTTTTGTTGTCAAAATATATTACAAGTACCTCATGTATAAAAAAATGGATTATTTTAACACAGAGGACATGCATTCGATTTTGTAAGTTATTCTGAAGCTGATTTTGGTGGATGAAATCAGATAGAAGGTACCATTGGAATATGTCACGCATTGGGAATGTATCTAGTTTAATGTTTTATTAAAAAAAATTCCTTTTTTATTGTTTAAGTAGAGTACATAGTTTCCAGCAGTTGATGTGCATAAACATTCTAGATGAAACTCACTCTACTATAATATAAATATAAATTTTCACATTTCCCCATAAATTGTGTCAAAAAAGTGCTATTAAAATTTATAAGATTAATGTTTCTCATTCTAGTACATAACAAGTTGATTTATGACATCACTTTTCGAGATACCATTTTATAAAGGGAGATATCACTCTTGTATTTGTTTGTAAGAACATCATATATCTGATATTTTTACTAAGACTTTAATTTTTGAATGAAGGAATTATATAAAACATTGGTTAGAAATGATATACTTCAGTTACATTTAATTTTATGTGGCATACTATTGTAGTCGACATATCGTTGTGATTTCATGTCCTTGGTTTTCCATGATGTTGGTTTGTCATGTCATTAGTCCACCATTTCATTGGTTTTTCATGTGGTGGGTTGTCACATCATTGGCTTAACATTTCATTTTTATGTCAAAATATAGGTTTCCACACTATTGTATTTTTATACAACTACTATTTATGTCATTTATTTTAATTCCTTTTCAAATTTTATTGTTTCTTGGAATTGTAAACTGTCATTTTATTTCTCTATTTAGGTTATGTCTATAACCCAATGTGTGATTTTCCTCAAATTTTGATTTTGATTTAAATTATTCTTTCGATCATAAAATTACAAATATCCCAAAGGACATTTAAATTGTAATGTGTTTATACCCAATATACCTTGATCCAGGCGTGATACTCTCATATATCTCTTATTTCTAGTGTAACCCTTTTCCCTATCAAATTTCAAATCTCTTCCTATCTTCAACTAAGCTTACCAAGCCAATTTTAAATCTGAGAATGAGGCATTATATTTATATTTCTCTTTCTAATTCAAAATCCCCATGGAATAAAAATAATGATTTGAGTGATCCTACTCCATTTTACCATGTTTTTTAGTGAATCATGAGCTTGAAAACAGAGTTGTTGTACCAGAATATAAATTTAAATCAAAGTAGTTGTTGTCTAGTAAGTCTATGGTACGGAATGTGCTTCTGTATCAATGATTTTTATTGTTTTTCTTCTAACAAAATACCTTTCTACCATAAGCTGTTCTATGAGTTTTATCTGAATATAAAATTTTAGTTGGATTAAGATAGTGCTGATTAGATTAGATTTATAGTCAAAGGTCGTGTTTTTTGGTTTTTAATCAAAGAAATGGTATAAGTATTTAGTTGTACCATATAATAGAGTTTATTATGATCACCATTGAATCATTTTTGAATCCAGTGTTTTATTTTTATATAAGGATGCTGTTTTTGGGATGAAAGATGTTGGCACAACCAGAAGGAATATTACATATGTGGTAGATGGAGAATATATGTCTCTTTTTAAGTTTGTGGAACATATGATTTCTTTAAGAAGTGTAATTTTTTAACACTATGAAACCAATATTTTTATCATCTATCTATGATGAAAAAAGGTCAAAAGATAAATATATATATATACCTGATGGTGAATATGTGTGAAATGGCCAAAAAAATCTTCATGATCTAATTATTTGATCTACGCAAATATGATTCCATGTTATATGCCAATGACATTGTTGATAATGTTTAAGAGTCTAGTATAGAATTTGGTGGTTTTTTCATTAAAAGGTTTTACTTGTTCATGAATTAATGTTAGATGGAACCCCTAGATAAAATTTTGGGTTACATATTTTGAGAAGTTTTACGCTGAGTATAATATTGTTGATCATATATCCAGACAAAAGGATGAATTTGATATAGGCTTGGAGCATTGTGAAGGGTTTAAATACTCTGATGAGGATACAGAAGATTTTTTTTCTGACGAATAGGAAAATAAACAATTTGTGGATATACAGAGTGGCCATGATTTTTATCACAATGAATATCCCATTCCCATTAGATATCCTAGCCCAGCTATGATGTTTCCATAAAGAGATAAATTGTTTAAGAATGATGAATAAGAAACATATGTATCAGAAGAGTATCCATA
This sequence comes from Viscum album, assembly GCA_963277665.1. Taxonomy (NCBI): domain Eukaryota; kingdom Viridiplantae; phylum Streptophyta; class Magnoliopsida; order Santalales; family Viscaceae; genus Viscum; species Viscum album. Next base: position 477,148,777 of record OY728157.1, read on the forward strand.
TAAATGTTCGAAATTTACTGATGATGATTATAAGGACAATGAGTAAGTAGAAAATGTAGAAGATGATGAGAACGAACATAAAGAGGAAGACTTTGACCAAATTGGTTCTAGTGGATGAATCAAAAGAAAAAAAGTAGATATACCTCAAAAGCCTCAGGTTTAACTTGTTGAGGGGGGGAAATCCAAATTAATTGAATGTTTTCATGAAGGAGCACTTGTTGATGAATTCGAGGCCAACTTTTTCCCACTGGTCAAGAAATTACTTATTCTAGTATGGATAAGAAAAATGTAGTTCTATTTGTTGTAAAACATCATATTGTTGAACAAAATGGAATGAAATTTTTTGTGGAAGAATTTAGGGATGAACATTTAGTTGATTTAAATGTTTAAAGTCCTCATGTGGTTAATAATATTGAAGGAAAATCCACTGATTTTGTTTAATATGGCGATTTTGATAAAATAGACTCACATCCTATTGTCACACAGTTAGAAGTAGAGTCTACCAGTGTTGCTGCAAAAATCCCAACCTCTCAATATAATAAAGAAATCACTAAAGTAATTATATAGTTTGTAGTTGGGAAGAGTTTAGATGTTGTCATAAGTATTGAGATAGTGATGCTTTTAACCAATATTGTGGTCCCTTATACAAGTTCTCTAGTATTTGTTGATTTTTTTAGCATATGTGTTGATCCCATGTTTGTAGAATGGGGAAAACATAGTAAAAGATAACCATAGTAGGATGGACCCGAGGTTCGAACATTATGTGATCAAAAGGGTTCCTTGATATCTCGCGTATATTTTGATGGAATTTTAGAAAATTTATCATCTGTAAAAAACCCTACACTTCACCCTACATAAACACCTAATTATATTCTAGTTTATATAATCTCTAATAGTGACTTGGATTCTTCTGGTAAAATTTTGATGTTTGATTTTTCTTTGAAAATAAAGAATCAAACTCCACAATAGAATTTCATCAATAAAAAAGGGGACAGATAAATATTTGACTTGGTTATTCATAATAACCAACCTAATATAATGCATCGAATTTATGTGGCAGATATTTAGAATAAGTTTCTATGTAGGGAACTTGAATCCCTAATGTCTTTGATAGAATAAATGAGATCTGAGTTGAAACCTTCCATGACTAGTATCCTTAAAAGTCTTAAGGTTACATATTCTTATAAATATGTTTCTCATAATCCTCATACTATATTGTTTAATTATGATCATATAAGGATATTATTTAGATTTTAGCTAATATCTACTTCAGATAGTACTTTGGTAAGTGTCACTAATCAGCCTCAAGGTACTTTGAGATGAATATGGTATAACTCTGATCATCCTCCTAGGTTAGTTAACAAATATTCCCACAATATGAAATCTAAGAGGGAAACTATAACCATGGCCATTAAGTACTATATCCATTTTATTTATACCAATAATACTAAGGATTACATTTTCAAATTATTGGCTTAAAATTTGAGAATGGAACCTGTAACACAAGGATTTAAAGAATAATCCAGACAACTCCAGGACATGACTCCAATGCTGAACTACATTATAGAAGAGAAATCCGATTTCTTTAGTGAGATGGATGGGAAGAAAATCATAATGGATTTCATCAATATCCTGAAACCATTTCTTCAATTTCATGTCCAAGAAGTTGTTTCATAGTATATTGTCCCAGTTACTCCGTTTTCTCTCAGACCAAGTGTTGGTTATGATCCTTTATCACCTTCACCTACCTAATTCCATCCTTTTCTAATGTCTCGTTCTTAAGCCTTATGACAACTATGAAAAGTTTTGATTATAGAATATCATCCTTAAATTGAATCTGGGATCTCCTCTATAATTTCTTGTATTTTACATTGACTTGATCTAGCTGACTTGGATAAAGAACAAGAGAAAGACAGTGATAAAGTAAAATCCCCAATGTACACTTTTACTAAACTAAGAACCTTGTTTTTTTGAGCTTGGATATTTTTTCTTTAAAGGGGCATGGGTTTTAATTACTTTTGGTAAAAAAAATTAATGCCTCACATATTTCCAATTCTACTATTTTGATCCATATTTTTATAATGATTTTTATAACCTTTTCTATAATCCCAAAAAGGTAGAGAATTGTAGAATATTATAAATCCTTATAGAATATCTGATTTATTACAATATTGTTTATATGTTATATTTTATACTATATATAATTATATTTTTATTCATGATACTTACCATTGATACATACTCTTTTCTTTTTTTATTTGATACCATCTACACCTACTAGGATTGGTATGTTCTGATTTATACTACATTCAATGTTAGGTTTAATCGTTTTTAATAATTTTCATTCCATGATTTTTTATCATAAAAAAGGGTGATATTGTTGACCTCCAATTTTTATGGATAAAAAAAATCATTATTATGATGTTATTAATGAGTTTTATGTTTCTTTATATGTAATCTGTATTCTGAGCTATGAGAAAAAATTATCTATGTTTGAGACGGCACTGATGTTGGAAATTCTAACTCGAGACATCATTATCCTTAAATCACTACTACTATAAAATACTCAGTATGTATAAGATACCACTAGGATATCAAACCACTAGAATTTCATACCATTGGACTAATTTTTTTGACAAATTCTGAGACACCATTATTATGTCATGCAACCAGAACGTATATTTGGCTATGAACATGATACTAATAAATATTGTAGCACCAATATTACACCTCAAACACTGAATTTAGGCTATGTATAAGGCCCCTTCATAAGAAAAACCACTAGACCAAACACTTCTATTTGTGATGGCACCAATGTAGTGTAATTTTTCTAGGTCCATGATACCACTCGAATCGTACCACCAGATCAAATTATTTCTAGAGAGAGACATCACCAGTCAAAGACAACACTACTTTCTACAAAAATGTACTTTTCGGATCATATTATTCTAAGTGATATATTTAATAATGATAATTTAATTTAATATTTTAATTATTTCCCCTTAATTTCTTGATAGAAAGCATTAATGAATGTGTAGGATATAAAGTATGTGTAATATAATTTATATATTATCCATGTTACTACTAGTAAAATTTCATCACACTCCATTGTGAAAAATAGATTGAAGAAAGAGTTGAAATAGTGGATGAAGTAAACTAATGTGAATTTTAGAGATTGAACTACCTGAACACACATATAGATATACATAATTACAATCAATAAAAGGACACAATCTAGAAAAAAATTGATCAGGAAGATGAACTAAACATTCACATTTGATGATTTCCTCCATTAAAAGAATATGAGTTTGAAACACTATGTTTTACATGTGTTTTTCAAGAGAACCTGAGTCAAGATTGCTACTAAATCAAATCTAAGGTCAAATGATTCATTGAAATAGACCAATAACTTATAAAATCTACTCTTCTAGTATTATCTATTTATTTTTATTCATTACATTTTGAGTAGTGTGTGTGAAAACTCTATTTTATCAGAGAAACAATGTCCCTTTTGCTAAACTGAAATATTCTAGATATCTTCTCTAAATCCATAAAAATAATTTCTTCCTCGAATAATATTTTTAGGGATATTTGTGTGGATTTTTTTTTGTTCTCCTGTGAATAAAAATTTATGATGTAATGTGTGCCCCATATAGAGTTTCCACAATTTTAAAACACAATCCTTGTTTGGATAATACTTTTTATTTTATCTAAAATACTTTGTGGTGAATAATCATTAACTTGACATGAATATTTCTTGAATTGAGAAATAACCACTTGTATTGATTATTTATGTAGTGTGTTTTAATTTTTCTTTACTTTATATACTCTTTGAAACTATTTTTTTAATTGTAAACAAAATACAGATGTTGATAGTTTGTATTAATTTGTGATTATATATTATTTTGATCATGTAACCTGATTTCAAATTACTTATAAATGTTGAATAATATTCATTCAAGACGTAATCAATCTTTAGATATAACTTTAGATAAATTATAATATATATCATAATACTTATTTTGATAAACTGGGATATATTTAAATATTTTAGTGGATTTGAAATAATCCATTTTAGAAAAAACAATAATTGGATACTCAATTCACCCCACACCTCTTGAGATACTCACTCCAACCAATATATTTCCGCATGATGAATCAGTATATATCATGTGAAAAACTATCTTAGGTAACCAGTGTATCCTTACCGAATTAATTATTATGTCTTAGTTAAGGCCATGATGGTATGCTTGATTTCTTGGATGAGGCCTTGATGATAAGATAATTATTTCATATATTATACATTTCATCATTAATAAATCATTTATTTTTTCATGTGATCATTTATGTTTTTATGTTATCTATATAAATAATTCATTCCCATATTTTATGTGAATTTGAATGTTTTTTTTTAATAATTCTACATCCAAATTGGTCATTCCTTATTAATTTTATGATATATTCCAATATACACTATACAATAAAATTTGTTTGATATCACTCATCTTATGTTTCCATTCCTTAGGATTTTAAGACAAATAATATTAATTATACTTCGATATGAGTATTATTGGTTTAATGTTTTGTGGGAGATGTTGAAGACATATTATGGAATTAGAATATCAAATAATAATGTGAAAATGTTAATTTGAAGATAGATATATCTTCTTTGTTAGGTAATTATTTTCTTTATTTTATAAAAACCTAAATCACAACAGTATTTACTATTTTAGTGACTCGATATTGATAATTTATATTGTATCTTTGATTGGTTATGTTCGGTTTTCATCAATTGGTATTAAAACCAATATATAAGAGTATTTCTTACCACCATATCCAGGTGTACTGGTCATAGGATATTAGTGTTGGTATCACATAAGGGTATATATATCTTTAGGGGTTCAAATGTTACCAAAAAAGGATAATTTGAGATGTTTTGGATACCATCACGGGTTAAAAGGTTTAAGGATGATCATAAGAAAAAAGGTTTAGATCCTCCTTTAATTAAATATATTGTTAGATATTAAGGTGATCAATAACAATTTTGGAGGTGTTTTCATTTTTAATGTATGATTTAGGTGTACATAATCATTATGGAAAACAAGTTATTTAGTTTCAATGTTATTAAAAATTATCACTTACATTTTTATTAACATAAGCTAAAATTTATGGATAGCCATTAAGGTTAATACATTTTTAACTTGGATGTAATTATGGTTAAATCAGATAAACAATTATCATATCAAGGTGAATTGTAATATATTTTATAATATGGTATTTTATGTCATTAAAGATTATATAATATGAGGTATAATGAGAAAATTATCTTTCAGAATAGTATTTTATATTTTATGTTTTTCTTTTATTGTGAACTAAGATATTTTAGAAAATATTAGTATATTTTTTAAAACATATTAATTCGGTATGCACATTTTTGTTATGTTACATTGTGAGTGATTAATGTTGTTTGGAGATAAATGTTATCTTTATTTTGGTAGAATATATGGTAAAACATTTTTTATTCTTGGGCTTGGAATTTTTTCAATAATATTTTAATGATTTTTATAGATTAGTTATTTTTGAAATGTTTATGTTAAAATTTAGGTATTTTATTTAGGTTTTATAGGTTAATTTATTTTAACATTATATAAAGGTTAATTAATTTAGACTATTATTTAAACATTTTCTAACCATTATGGTTTTAGTAAATTGGTAGAAATAGTAGGAATAACATGTCATTTTCTTTTTGAGCTTAATATAGATTAAAAGTTTATTTTTATACTTCAGGCATGAAAAATTAATCATGGATATTTATCATATAGAATATAAAATTATTAAGGGGATTAAAATTGATCAAAAAATAATAGAATCATGAAATTATGTCAACAAAATGGAATGAAATCAAATAAGTATATTTTTTCTTATTCTAAATCTCAATGGGAAAATAATTCATAAAAATCATGTAAAGGAAGGTTAAATATATCAATTATTTTCTATAAAATATCACTCACCTATAAATGTATGGTTTTAAAACCTAGTATGAGTCCTATAATGGTACAAACATGCTTTTAAAAATATTTAATTAAGAAATAATAGTTTACTTAGTAGTAACCCTGAAATTATATATTACGATAAAATAGACATATGAGATTATACATATTTTAAGATTCATTCAATTTAGTAAGAACAAATTAAAATTTTTAGGAAGTTATTTATTTATGTGTGGATAATGTAACACCATCATATATAAAAATGTCATTTTATTTTAAATAAATAATGTGTTAAAAATATTGTAAAAAATGATACATTGAACAAAAAATACATGTAACATCCTAGATGAAAATTATTAGTAAAATTATAATAAGAATAAAACTCATAGAAAATAAAAAGATAATTATCAATTAAAAATTATAACATTTTTAGGATAAATAATTAATTTTATTTATTGTAAAAATTTATTTTCATAAAGAACTATTTTTAAAGAAATTTTTTAATGTTTTTGGATATAATCATAAAAATAAAATTGATCACTTTAAAAATATAATTATGAAAATATATGAAAATTAAATTTATTAAAATATATAGTAACCTTCATTGAATTTGTAATTGATATGAAATATTATTAATAATACATAACGTTTTAATGGAATATTTTCTATAAAATTTGGTTTCTATATATTTTATATATTCATTTAAAATAAAAAATTAAGAGTTTTAGAGAATTAATTCGATGAAATTAAATTCAATTTTTTTATGTCATTTTAAAATTTTAAAAGGGTGAGTTTTTTATATATTTCTAAAACGGATGATTTTTAGGTGAATATTTAATAATACCTTTTTTTAAAATAGATTACCTATTATGATACCATTATGATATAAGGATAAGATTAAAATATATATGAATCCTTTAGATTGACCAAATATGAATTTAAGGAGTTAAAAATAATAATTTAAAACTATTTTGTAGAATATGGAAACCCATGCTTTACTTTTGGGAGCCTAGATTAAATTTCATTCTAATAAATAATATTTTGGTCATTTACCATTAATTGAGTAATAAATATGATCCATTAGTTTTAGATTGTTTTTAAATTAATTAAAAACATATATTCTGTCCTTGAAGTAATAAATTAATTGGTAATTAATTTTATACATTATTTTTGTGTAAGATTGTTTTTTATTTATAAAAAGTTAATTTTTAGAAAGAAAGTTGTATTTAGTTCATTTTTTATAATTATATTAAAAATAAATTTTACCACCACTAGAAATATAATTTTTAAAATATATTTAATATTTATAATCATATTGTTCAAATGTTTTAATAAGTTCTGTCACAATTTGGTTAATTAATAATAGTTACCATTGTAACATTTATTCACCATAGTAAAGGTAAAGATTGGGTGAATATTTCAAATCAAGGGTTAAAGCCATAAAATATTATATATTATTATCTTTAAATGGGTTCAAGAGGTATTGATAAACCTGACCATTATCATATCACCCATTTATCTAAATTTTTACTTTCATTGAGAATGGATGCCTATTTTATATAAAGAAATAAATATTTACAAAATATCACTTATCTCTTAATATATTAAATATTTTTATCTTCAAAATGATAAGGATAAAAAAATGTTATAAATTTATATATATGACAATTATTATTATTAATAATTTATATTTTATGTTATTAATTTTAAATAATTTTAAATAATAGTATAATTATCATAAACACTTACACAACGTCAATAAAATCCCTCTGAAAGAAGTAGAAAAGTAAAATAATATGATTTTAGTAATCCTAATTGTGTTAATATTTAGATTAAATAGATCTTAAAACTTATTTGAGGTTTTAAATTTATTGGTAATAATTTATGTAAATGAATAAATTCGGTTACTTTATTTTCCTTGACATTGATTAATTAAAATTATCAAAATTACCTTAAAATGACATTAAAGATTATGAACTGTTTATAATAATATATTGAACAATTAAAACTAATAAAACATAATCTATATAAATTTTTTGGTGATATTTAGAAAATTATATTATCAGATTTATATTTATGTGAATCTTTTATTTTGAAAATCTCACTCATGACCCTTATATAATTAATATTCGTGCAAACACCATTAATTTTTTCCAATAAAATGGAAATCAATATAACCATTCACATGAAACAAATATGTTTGGATGTATACAAATATTATGAAAATATAACTGTCTAAACATCTCATACCATGTTTCCAAGACCCTGGTGTGACCATCAACCTCTCCTCCAAAATCCCTTAATCTCATTAGAAAAGTGGATATCTATGGAGGATCTAATTATTTTATAAGAGTTATTTTATTTTTAATTCTTCTTATATCACACAAAATTTTCCTTAAATATATTAAAATAATAAAATATTATATTATATTTTAATAAAATGTTATTGTTTTGATGGGATGATCATGATTTACATCCTTTTCATCCATTGGAAAATGACAATCATTCATACGTGCAGACTATCGCCTCCATGAACAACAAATTTTATTTTTAATCAATACCATGATTTGTAATGTATATTATATGTATTAATTTAATAAATAGTATATTAATGATGAATTAAGAATCTATATTGATAAACCATTATATGTATTCCTTCCCACTCATTCATTAGAAAATGAAAACAACACTTGTGTGTACGTGAAGATTACAACCTCCACAATTGATGTATTTCATTTTACATCATTGATTGACATGGACGGTCATTAAATATGATTAAATTTGTAAATATGATATTTATTTAATTAATATGGTTCTATAATTTTTATATACATATTTTTATTCACTAATAAAATTAATTATTTTATTTATTCAACATTTATAAAAAGCAATATTTCTAAGATTTCTATGTGAATCATCACGATAAATTCCATGAAGTGACCATGGGACTCCATAAAATTTTAAATACAATTATATAAAACATCATGAATATTTTTTAGATTATGAAACCCTGAACATGGTGAAATTTCATAAACATATTAATCAATTCAAGCATGGAGAATGAAATAGTTAACAGAAAATATCAATTTAAACAAATAATTTTTAACATATAGGTAATGAGGAGTTATAAGTGAATGGTATATAGTAAGATAAATATGAATATGGTTATAATATATATGTATAAATAATATATATTTAATATATAAGGAATCTATATTGCATCTGACTAAGAAATTGTTCGATGTAATGAGATTCTTCACTCAATTTCATTTCATTATGTTGTATCACTTTTTCATTGATTATGATATAAAAAGGTTTTTTCTGTTTTAAATAATGATATTTTTTCATATATATGATTATTTAATTTTGATATATAACTCTTTCACAAAAATATATTCATTGATTTATTTTTAATTCACACGTTGCTCTCTTGGCAGGGGCTTCTCATCTAAAAAATTCTTCTTTGATATGTGTTTTGAATTATACACCTATTTACATTATATGGTCTATATGATACCTATTTTAAATATTATATCATGATAAACTATTTAATAATAATATTTAATTATAACTTTCATGTTCCCTCTTTCAATTTTTTTTGATTCAAGTGTTATACGATCCTTATGGTTTTATTTTACAATCCAACTTTTATCAATATTGATTTTATTTCACTAAGAATTAGAGTAATTATATCCCATTTATTAGATTAAAATACTCTATTATATAATCCTTTGATTATTTATGGGGATTCTAATTATTTATCCCATTGTCCCTCTTTTTGGTACTCAAAACTACCAAAATAATGTTTATAAGAAAAACATACTTTATTTCCAATTTTTGGTCATTAATATTTTTTATCCATATCCATATTAATTATTTTTCATTAAAAAATATCTTTATTTAAATTCAATGACTTTTTAAGATAAAATTATGTTATTTTAAAAAAATTACTTATATTTTATAAAGGAATATTTTTAAAGACTTTCATAAAAGACATTTTTAACTTTTTATAGTGAAGTGTGAAAAATCTATTTTTAAGGTTTTCTTCAAATCACAATTTAGTACCATCATAAACATTCATCATTATTTTATCATATTTATATATGTTTTTATAGTTTTATAAATTATTATATATTTAAATTATTATGTTTATTTTTTAAAATAAAATATATTATATTCTAAAATTTTTTAAAATGAATTTCATTCTTCTTGTGAAAATATTAATCTTGTACTCTACAATTTATTAATTATTTATAGTTTCATTCTATGAATACTTATTGTAAATTATATTAATAATATTTATTTGAATTTATATTTAAATCTCATAAAAATAGTTGTTAATGTCACATTTATCTTTTTTTTGGAAATAAAGTTACCAAAACATTAAAGGAAGACTATTTTAAATATATTCACTGATATTTTCTAGTTTATTTTATGAAATGACTTGTTTTCACAATAATTAAATAAATTATAATGAATTTATGATCACATTAATATCCATGTTATTTCATATCATTCATTTATTATATATAATTCTTAGTATTTACTTACTGATATACTCATTCATATATGTTATTAAAACACCTTGTTTTATATAAATCAAATTGGTAGTGTTTATCGGGAAATATAAATCGTTTATTGACTAGGTAACAATATATAATATGTATAATTTTTAGTTATATATTTATTATTATTTAATGTTAAGGTATGTGAAATATGTACTATAGAAATATTGACATTCGGGATGAAAGTTTACTAATTTTAATGTTTATTTCGATGAAATATTGATTATATGTTGTATTATTTACTCATCAATTCATATTATGAATGCTTTACAATATTTTGGTGTTGTATGGATATCGATATTAGATATCACATTGATGTATCAGTATACCTCCTGAGACAACCTAACCTATAAATTTTTTGTATGCCTACCAAATTATTTATGATTTATTTTATTGGACCCTTAATGATATTTATGATATCTTGGTTTTGGACTTAATGGTAATATTATGATGTTTTGTGTTATAAATTCCATAATTATTAAATTAGTTATTGTTTTCTATGTGATAATTTATGTTTTTATATTATCCAAAAAAAAATAATACAACCTCTTATTGTATGTTAGATGTCTATTTTTATTATTACATCCAATTTTACATTTGTATTTCCTTGTGTATTTTACGATATTATCATCTATATTCGTTCCATTAATAAGTGATTGAACTCACCTTTTTATGTTTCCATCCCCTAATTTATAAAGTATAATAATATTAATGATAATTATAGAAGAGTATTATGTGTGGATAATTTTTTTGGAGATGTTCAAGACTTATTATTGAATATGAGAATAAAGGTAGAATGGGAAAATTTTCAATTGGGTGGGAAATATATGGGTTTTTTAAGTATGGGTTTTCATAATTATATAAAACTCTAAACCTAAAATGTATCATGATTTGAGTGAATAAAATATTATTACTTATATTGATACTCTCAATGTTTAAATTTTGGTCCCTTTAGTCGGTATCATACTCGTTATGGGAATAGTATGTTTTTTGTACCATATAATTGTGCATAATTCTAGAGATATTACATGTATTACAAACTATAAGTCTTATAAATTGTTACACAATAATATTGGTTGGACATATTGATTTGGTATGGTGAATAATATTCAAAACTAAATTATAATAATCACAGAAACATATATATAAAATTAGTGAGATAATATTATCAGAATAAATATCCTTAAAATAATAAAATTCATATTCCTTCCAACAAAATATATTTTGAAGACCTAAATATTTTATTATGGTTCACAATAATTGTTATGTTACCATGAATTATATTTAATAAGAAAAAAATTACTAAGTTTATCCTAAACTATTACATTCCCAAATTTTTAGCATTTAATTTAGGTTATAATTAACTAGTAATATTTAATAAATAGAAAAATAGAGGAATAGATTCAAATGAATCTATATGATAGATTAGGGTAAAGTGTTATCCACTCAGTTATCGAAGATTCATTTATGATATAATTAATATAATTATCTTCTTGACAGAGTCTTGGATTTTTTATCAAATATTAATTGGGTTAATTCATGATAAAATATTAATCTTTTCCTAATAATTAATATTATATATATAAAGGGGATCTTCATTTTAGTTCGACCACATTTAATAAAATTCATTATTAAATTAATGTAGAACATGGTACTCATATGATAAAATATTATTTTATAGATCAAATGGAATATTTATCATCCATCATGACTATGAGATCAATCAATCAAAAAGAAGTGTTTTAATGTAAGAAAGTAATGAGAATATTAAAATGATAAAGAATAGTTATTATGTAAGAGAAAATATTCGGTGTGTTAGTGTAGTACATTCATGATTAAACATTTTTGAAAATTTTTCAACACATGAATATAGATTATTATTGGAAACATGAAATTATTAAATTAGTTTTTTAGATAAATTATATGTAAATAATACTCTATAACTATACCCTCTACTGATATAACTCATTTTATCGGCTATTACAATAGATTGGTGAGTCTAAAAATAGTCTTGAATGATTTCTCTAGCAAATGAAATAATTATGTAATAATAGTTGGATATTTTCTGAAAACATGAATGAGTTAAATAAAATTTTAACCTATTTAATAAAATTATTTTGAAAATATGAACTATGGCATGTGATGTCTAGTTTCTAGTGTTTTATAGATAGTAATAGTGGTTAAATTCTCAAAACAAAAAGAATAAGAACATTAGTTTGAAATTATAAAAACTATTTATTCCATAATCTTATAAATCTCATTAAAACCATAAGGAAATATGTGGAGGGGAAATATTACCATTTATTTTTCTTATCCATGGTATCTAAAATATTTTAGTAAACCAGTGGAATTTAAATATTTATTATTAGTGTCATTGAAACAATTATTCAATTTTAAAGGGTATAATTTACTAAATATATATTTCAAAATTTTATAAATATATATTATCTCAAAACAAGAATTTATAGAGCATATATTTTTCATTTAAAATATAAGGAAACGAGGTTTTGAATAATTGTTTTGAATGTAAAAGAATATATTATGAAATTATTTATCTAAATAAAGGTTTGCTGTTTTATATATTTATTATATTATAAGAAAAATAGTTTATCATGAAATGATTTTTTATGGATAGTATGATATGATAGTTTTGATACACTTATTTTTTGATTCACCAGATTGAAGGAAATGTTCTATAAAAATATAAGGATAAAAAAGTTTTATGAAAGATTAAATGTGCTTATCCATTTTATTTGGTAAAACATGAGGGATTTGATCCCATAAGTATCAAGGAATATTTTTTAAAATAATGTATTACTTTAAATATATTTCTTCAAACACATAGAATTCCTTATAAGATAGAAATATTAATTATTTATTCATTATTAATCCTAATAAAAATAAATAATTGTTATTTCCTTGAAAAAAGTTTTTTTTGTACCATACCTTGGTATTTTTACGATAATATAGTTTTTATCTAGCTAGTGGGACTATGTAATGACTTTTAAATGTTCAAAGTTAATTAATTTAGGATTTTTTTAATCAAAATTCAATGTAGTTTTCACTTAATATTTTATTGGAGTTTATGGTATAATTATAAATATAAATAAAAATGGTTACATTTATTTACTATAACAAATTAAATTATACTTTGTTTCCAAAATGGGTTACAGATATATGGCTAAATAAATTGAAAAGAGTGATGTTTTTCTATAAAAATGATATCAAGGAAATAGTTTGATGGAATGGTTCTAAGAATTATAAACCAAGAAATATAACTATGTTGGAAAAAGGTAGTTAACATCATAAAATTGTATTTCTTGAAATAAATGTTCCACTATTCACCGTAGTTTCATACCATCATGGGTTAGTAATGATGGTGATAATGACCCCCAAAGCTCTCCCCTAATATAACATGGATTAGATACAAACACCAAGGGTATTAAACATACAAATGGGAATAATTACAATAAAAATACTAGGAAAATATAATGAAATTAACTATTGAAAATACATAATATAAATAAATTATCAATATCCCATAATACAAACAAATTTCATATATATTAAATCCCTAAAAATAAAAAAAAGGAAACTCCCAAGGTAATGAATATAATTGAAGCTCCATATCGTGAGCTAGTAATGCTCATCTTGATCACTGAATCCCTCATAGAAATATGAAATATATATATATAGGGGTGATAATATATGTATACATAAAAGGATTCTCTCAAATACAACTCAAAAAAATGTTTAATAATAATACTAATTCATTACTAAATACACCCCATAACTATTTCACACAAATATCAAGTCATCTATCACCCTACCACACCAACTATCACAAACCCAATTATGAATCCATGTATGATAACATAATATTAGAAAAAATTGAAACATTTAATCTATGTTCACTTCCCCCATCATTTTTCTCTCTAGTTCCCCAACGGTATATGTCCTAGTCCCCTCATCCCTTCCATGATCATTCTATTGTAAATCATATCTCATATCATAATGACTTAGAATATTTCAAAAAAATAACCCCAATCAACAGCCTTATACTGCATCACTAAATCATTGAAATGTACACCACATCATTAACACTTACCACATCCTCATCATATTAAGGTATCATAAGCATGAAAGATATCATCCTTATTAAATCACAACTTTTTTTGAAATTTTAAGGAATTTTATATTTTTGGTTTCGGGACTATTAATTTTGATAATCATTATTTGGATCATTTATTTGAGAGTTAAAGAACCTTGAGACAATTTTTTACCCATGTTTTGAGGTTATATAGTTTACTTGGGTAGTCAATTGATTTTCAAGAGATTTGGGATATGTTTTGGGTGTTCTATATTATTTTGTTTTGGTCAAATAGTATTTTGTACATGATTTTGGAGAAATATTTGTGGTACCTTGAGTGAGTTGAGAATTTTTTGTTCAATTTGAATTGTACATGGATGAAATGAAATGTTACCACATGGTTTAGGGCTTAATGATGCAATCATCAGGGAAAACTATGAAGGTTCCTTATACATTGTTTATTATGAATAGGTTGCACATGGTTTTAGAAAAACTATGTGAAATTATTTAGTCTAAGGTTATATCAATTTTTATAATTGGAATATGGTTTGTTAAATATTTTATCCAAACCAAATAAGAGGGAAGTACATGGATTGTTCTTAATACATGGTTAGAACAGATTTTATCAAACCATGAATCCAGCCATTTGTCTCATTAATAGTGTATATTTTCCAATTTATGACCGTGATTTTATTAAAAGGTCATCCCTATTTTCCACCTCCCTCGAACCTACAAATTTAATCTACCTTCCACATCATAAATCCATATGACAAAGGGAGTGTTTCAGATGGAAATTAAGTTGTTTTTAATGTATGTTCCTTTTGACATTTTTATCAGGGAATATGCTCTTTTGTTCCTTTATAATTTTTGTTCTCTCATGATCGGTTAATTTGATGATTTTATTGGATCATGAGGGAATAATATTAATATGATTTGTATTTCATGAATTCTAGATAGAGGATTTCTCATGATGATGCATTTATATTGATTCATAATTATTTGTTGAAGTTATTTAACACCTATAATATATTTAAGAATTTCCCTAGAAGTAAATTAAATAAATATTTGAATAATTGTTATATGTTTGGAATTTTTCCCATGATGGTGTTAGTGACCTATTTTAGTCCACTCATAGGCTGTTTTTTGTCATTATGAAATAATAATGCTACTAGATGAGTCTCTGAAATTTATGAGAACTTGATATAAAATTCAATTAATTAATAATTTTTTAATTAATTGTCCAATTTTTTCAAACAAATTAATTATTTATGTTTGTATGTAGATATGTTCTTCGGATAGATATAATGTAATGTTCAGCCCTGGATAATATTTCATAGGCCTTAGAAATTTCATCTATATGGGGATCTAAATGGTTGATATTTTGATGAGGTTGGTGGTATTATTTACATTCTCTATGGTATTTATATATTTGTTTAGTGGTATATTATATGTGGTCTCACTACATAGTAAATAGAATTGTTTTAACAAAATTGATATATCTAAAACTAAAATTGTAGCCTAACTGAACAAAGTGATAATTCTACAGGGGGCTATGGCTATAGATTTATTTTCTTGGTCAACCATGATCGAGGGTTGGATCATGATTATATATTCCTTGTAACTCAATACCCTATGAGGGATGTTTATTTGATTAAATTAATGGGATTTGAAGGCCCTAGTAAAATGATCCTATAGTGACCTTTGGGTAGAGGTTAGTGATGAGATATTAAATATTTCCTTGTCAGGTACCATATAAGACATAAAATATTCCATTAATCCTCTAGGAATGTGAGTAGACGGTGGGGTGTTCTTCCCCACTAAGACATGGTTACCTAGGTGGGTAGACCCTGGTATGGTGAATGGATATGTTGGATATTCCAGAAAATATTGATTGATTTGGAATTGGGATGTGTTTGGGGCCATCTCCTTTTGAATATGAAATGGAAAATTCAAATGGACAACCATTATTTTCTTTTATTGAAAGAATATTCCCTGAAGACAGTTGTGGTGTGATATAAAGAATGATACCATGAAAAAGTTGAAAATATTTATAAGGAAATTAACCATATGGGTTCTCAAGAATACCCATATGGGTATGTAATGAATAATTCGTATGGGGATATCATGAATAATCCCAAAGGGGAGGTCGTGAATACTATCTACGATGAATTTTTGAAAAATCCAAATAGGGAGGTTGTGAAAAAATAATAATCCTCCCCACGTAGGGAGAAATTTGAAACTACTGGTGAGGGTAACATTGATTTGGAGCTAGTATTATTAATTCAAGGTAGAGGAGGGTGTTCTTGACACATGTTATCTACTACGGTCTTGTAGGATCTTCAATTATTGTTGTCAAGCTTACTAGAAATCCATACATTAAATTCTGGTGACCATTATATACATGGGTGGATCTTACCTAGGTTATTGTCCCATTATGGAACACACCCCAGTTTGCTATCATGTATATCAAGGAAATTTTATTACTAGTTTATTATCATTATATACCTGGTTGAATGTTACACAAATCATTATGATTATTGGTCTAGCTAATGAGATATTCTTAGAGAAACGTCAAAATCAGATAAAGTAGGTATGGACGATCAGGGTCATGATTTTGAGGATTGGTGATGACCTATTTATTTATTTATTTATTTCATATAGTGATTATTAATTATTTAGAGCATGTCACATGCATATATCACTACTTCCACTATATATATACTGGACATCGTTGGTGGTTCCCTATTATGTTATGTAGTCACACCCTTATCATGACTCTATTTAACTTTGGAACATGAGGATCTCTCACTTGGTTTCAGGTATGGTTTAGAACAAGTTTATGACTTAATCATCAAGTTTCATAACATAAATTATTATTCGTCCATATAATTTTATTAATGATTGTTAAATTTATTATTTTTTTTATGAACAGATGGTTTATATTGTGCATGATGATTAATAGATCATTTTAAGTTATTTATATAATATTCTTCACACTGATATGAGGTTATAGTCTTCCCAATTTCATATCATGTACCTACATTTCTAGCCAGAGACCTCTAGAATACTTGGAGTTGTGACTGAGGTCACATAATGACACAAATTTGTTTAATTTTCATAGAGATCTAGGTTAGGATTTTTCACATTCATATCAGAACTGTTTTAATTTTGTTCTACTATTTAGTGAGATGGTATAGAGGGGATATAATAATGTGTTAATGATTATGTTGTAACATATTATGTTGCATAATTAAAACATTTTTCAATTTAATTATATGTTATAATGGGAATTTGATTTCTATTCTTAGATTCTGATTTTATTGTTTGAAAATATTTTACCTTGGGTGAGATAATTGGTTTTTGTGGTTCATTATTTCTTGCGGACTATTCCTTGTCCATTCGAAATAGGAAAATTTGTTGTATTATTATCCTAGGCAAGTAGCAGTATTTTTTTATGAAATCATCATTTTTTGAATTTTGTAGTTCACATGACATGTTCATGCTTCTATGTGATTTCACTGACATTGATTGTCCAACTATTTTTAGTGTTAACAAATTCTCCTATGGTTTTTTCCCATATATGTTCTTGGTGAAATTTTACTCAGCTAGATCACAATGGTTATAAATTATATTGATGTATCAAACCAATAGTGAAAGGGTCTTGTGCTGACCATAGTAATGCAACAACCCAAAATTCTAATGTACAACATGGTATTCTATACCATGCATGTCACACAACACCAAGCGCGTATGGGAATATAATATCCCAAGACACTACATTATATTTAATATTATAAACAAATTCAACACGTGATATAACTTTTAATGTACTCAACAATGAGTTATCTTGTGTAACACATAATATTAACCTTACTCAATAGATTGTGTTAAATTTAAGAGAGACCTTCATCAATAGAATTTGTTACGCAAAGGAACGAGTATCATAAAAAACAATATATTATTAAAATATTATAATCTAATATAATATGATATAACATAGATCTTATGTTAGTGGTTATTAATATTATTAACTAACATATAAAAATTTATTTTTTAAAGAAATATATAATTATTTTATAAGTTACCAATAAATGAGATATGAAAATAATATCCAATTGGATATGAAGGGAAATATTATTATTTATATGCTTCCAATGGAGTTTTTTCTTAACAAAATATAGCAAATTAAAATTACTGAAATTTTATAATGAAATTTATATGTTATATACTCAATCAAATATTTTTTATATTTATCCATTACATTTTGTAAGCATAAAATAAGAACAATCCCAATTTCACACATAAAAACTTATATTTTTTATAAAGGAAATTTTACCACCTTTTAAACAAACTCATTTTAAATATTAATTTTGAAAATTAAATTGATTTAGTATATCATAATTAACTCCATATTTTAATGTGAATCATAAAAATTATGTTATGTTGAATTTTTGATATTTGTCTAAAACATTTGAATTTTTAATGAATTGCTAAAAAATTTAGTTTTTTGTCCAATGTTTTTTGTTATATTTCATTTATAATGTTAATTTATAATATTAATTGGTTTTAATGTTCAATAAGATCAAATTTGTTTAATTAATAAAATTTTAATCATTGGAATCAATTTAAAATTTAAATTGATTAGAAATACTTAGGAACCATTCAAACGTTTTTACTTTATAAACACGCATTTTTGTGCGACATGTATGATGAATTTTCAATTTACTTTTTCCACGTCAATTATTGTAATTTGAAAAAATTGATTCTATATTTAGAATGATAAAATTTTAAAATTTATGATAACACTATATTTGTTTTTGACGAAAAATATTAGTCAAATTGATTAAAATTAATTACAATGATTATAGTTAAATTATGCTTAATATGGGACTAATCCTTAAACATTTGGCCTAAAATAACCTATATAATTTTTCAAATGAACTTTTTATGGCCATATATCGACCCTATCCTATATTTTATGGAGTTGGGTCCATTATTAGATTCACTAAAAGCATAAAAACGTGAATGTAATTCTCTTGTGAATATATTACAAGAGTGCTCCTCCTCCTCCACTATAAAAGGACTTACACTCCTCCTTCATCCTCACACATCTCAAGCCACATTGGAGTGACTAAGATCTTCCCAAATATCTCCCCAAAATCCCTCCCCTTATCCTAAAATTCTATCATTTTTCATAAATATAAGGACCAAACTATAAATATTACGTAATATTGAGTTAAATCATGAATTCACATTGAGGATCTATTTCAGTTTAGTTCTTTATATAAATAGGTCATAACAATTAAATTACATCTCAAAAATTACAAATTAGACACTTATACTTCATTTCATTTTTTTATAAAATAAAATCTCTACAAAAAATAAACATTTCTGGATCATTATTTTAGACATCATGACTTTTCCATGATCCCATCCATGACAGTATTAATTTCTATGTCCTGTGAAAAACATTTCAAAATGTCGGATGAGCATAAAAAGATCATTAAGGATTATAAAATAAGTAATGAAAATATTAATATATAAATACATAAAAATTAATGAAATCATAATTTTCAATCTTCAATATACCACACAAAATCATAAGTTTTATGAATAACACATGGAAATCATAAATCACAAATGTAAATTGTGGAAAACATAACAAACTATCATTGTAGCTACCACAGATTCATAGGGAGTTACATTTGGAATACCCATCAAAATATATTCCATATATATCATCAGAGAAACATTAATTCTTACCTCCATCATGTTACCCAATGCATTGGAGAGCTATCTCGTGCTCAATTGCCCCAGATTTATCTCGTAACCCCCCATATATGTAAACGATTCTCATAAAGAATAACATATTAATAACACATTAAAAAATATAGAGGAAAGATTACTTTTACAAATTACAATCACAATATATTATTTCAAGATATTAACATAATCAATTATTTATCAAACCATTTTCAAAACCATCTAAAACATTTAATAAATATATTTTTGATTCATAGAGTCCCATACCACAAGGGAGATTTTGAAAAGTAATGTTACTTACAAAAAATTTATGTAAATATAAATAAATCCCCAAAATGATTTTTAAAACATTTAAATTAATTAATATTATTTATAAGTATAAATCGATAAACCCTTTAAAATGATATTTTAGTTAAAGAGTTCCTAACCAAATGAGAGACACATGATTTCAAATAATTGAGGAAAAAATTAATAAAACCTTATAATATCATGAGAATAAAGAAATTAATGATATAATATGCCAACGGATAGTATATAAACCATATATAAGTTAATTTGTTTATAAAAACAATTAATTATCAATTGAATGTAAATTGAGACAAATTCACTTGAAAAGATCATATCCGTAGATTAAGGAAAAATCAACGACATAATTATGTGTGAAAAATAAGAATACACACAATAAAAGTGGATATTATTTGTGAAATATCAGAGTTCATTCAAACATATTCATATCATGACATAATCATGAAGTATAAGTTTAACCCAAATAATTGAAATTGGGTTAGGATGTTCTCTTACAGAAATTCAACAGCCTAACAATGTCCCTTTAAAATTCTGAAAATGAGTTGATGAGAGAGAAAAGGATCTATAATCACATGGAAATATAACTTACTGCAATAAGGATATATAAGAACACATCCCATCATTTTATAATTAAAATTTAAAGACATTACATAAAATAATTATTTGACTAGAAGTGGAGGGTGAAAGGTTCCCTTACTGATTTGGAAAATTATGAAACATACACCACATGAATGAAGGGACATAAAATTAAGATTTAAAAAACCATAATTTAAATTATATTACACAAATAATACAATCATGGGTAGTACATACACAACACAAAATGAAATAGTGTCAAAAAAATATGGAATTTCACGGGAATAAAAAGGGAGATGAAAACCCCTTAACTCTTGTCTAAATTTACTCGTTCATTATTTAATATCCTGAATAATAAACTATTGTTAATTTACACTTTCATTAGATCCTTTTTCAGATTTATTATTCCTATTATATCACATATTACCACATTTTAACCATTCTATAATCATTTAAGTTCATAACGGTCGTTTTGTCGATATATGGTAATTGAGTAAAAAACGAATTTCATATAATTACATGTTATCCATTTTCTCAAAATTAAATTATATAAAGAATGATATTAATGATTTAGATATCATATATATCATAAATATCCATTATATATATGTATTTATAATAGTATATAACATTTTTATATAAGAAATGAAATACACCGTTCATGGAGACGGTAAGTCGTACGTACGCATGAATGTTAAATTAATTTATATTTGATATTTTAATGGAATGAAAATTACAATAAAATATAGGTATTTTGAAATTCCATTATATTATAATATATAATTTCATTAAATCCATCTTTTATACATCCCACATATGGAATGAACGAGTCATATCACTTTGAGGGGGCGATAGTCCCAACTTCCTCAAATGAAATAATTGTATTTACCCATTATGGGAACCATAAAGGTATGATATAAATGAAAAATATAGAATAATAGAGAAAACATAGACATAATATATATCATATATAAATAGATTTCCATTATAATGACTATCATAAGATGTGGTTGGAGATATTTTAATAATCATCATTTCTTGAGACAATAGTTTTCCATCCACAGAAATAGTATGTTCATATACATTATAAGGAGGTGTGTGGAAGTTTAGTTCGAATACGTATCATTAAAAAAACATATTATATTTAGGATATTGGTTTTTTTATAAAATAAATGAATAAATATAGTTTAGTGTTTAGAGAAGTAAAATAAAAGAATGAACTTTAGAGAAGATGTTACATTTAAATCAGGTATCTCCCTTTGGTCTGAACGAAAATGTTTACTTGAATTTCCCTATGCCTAAGGGAAGGATTATAAGAGGAATATAGAGATTTAGGGACATTAATTGGGTAGATTTGGGGAAATCCATGGGTCTTGAGAGGTGTGGGAAATATTATAGAGGTGATGACTATTTATAAGGGGGACGAGGGGCTCTTTAGGAATATTTGAATTTTTTTTATTATATACATATTTTCAGTGTAAAATGGACCAAAACTCATTAAATTAAAAGATTGTATGACTATGTTTTATAAATAAAATCATCTAGTAATAATTGGAGAGGTTTTGGATACTTTTATTAATTTTTATAATCCCTTTTCTTTAAATCATTCATTAATAAGTTAATCATTGTATCATCATTGTGTCATAAATAATTTTATTTATTTGATGTCTAAAAATTATAAAGAAAATCACATGATATATGAAATAGTTGTATCTTTCTAATTAATATTTACATTCAAAAAGATGACTTATATTACCTCATGTAAAAATTAATTTACTAAAAGATATATGTTTATGTCATTTTTTTACTTTACTTTAAATTTATTAATATAAAGTGTCTTTATCACTCCCAAGCAGCTCCATGGGGTCCCAAATTCGACACAAGGATTACCATGGTCTTATGTGTATCAAAAAATAGGATTAGATCAAATGATAGGGTAATTTAATATTATTATAATAATATTTTTTGTCCCTTATTTACCATATTTACCTTTTAACAATGGTCAATAAAATATTTACTGAAATAAATATTAATAATGTATAAACTATAAGTTAAAATTTACAAAATTTGTACCTCATAATGAAAAATATAGAATCCATTTTTTCAAATTCATGTCACTTAAGTGTAAAAAATTAATTTAAAATTAATTATCATTGTCAAAACAAAAACGTATTTTAAAAAAATAAGAACAATCAAAATATTGACACTTTTTTATGTCCAATTTCAATGTTAAATTACCTCCAATTACCAACATTGGATTAAATGGTAAAAATATAATCTAAGTGAACATTAAATAAAATTTAAAAGATAATATAACCATTAAAATAAATTAGTTTAAATCATTGGTTTGAATTAAAATATATTATTTTTCAATATTCATTAAAAAATGAACATTATCAGAAAAATACCAAAATTTCCTCAAAAGTATATTTCGATGTCCCGATTCTAAAGAAGTATATTTCTATTATAAAATAGAATTAATAAAAATAAGAAAAACTACATTTAAAAATGGATCTCCATCAAAAAGAGGTAAATGGACCCCATAAAGAATATTAGAGTATTTAGGCTTAAAATTGGATTATTTCTTGTTTTTATCCTCTAAAATTTATTGGATAAATGTAAAAACATTTAACACACATGTATAATAAAATTTTAGTTAGTTTTTTTCATTCCTTATATTAAAACCTCTATGAATTAACTACCATTTAAAATACTAATTTAATTATATTATATTTCGGTATAACTGAATGTTATGTGCAATGTATGATTTTAGAGAAATCCATTATTTCATCTGGAGTATGTTATAAGACATAGCAGGACCTTTAAAGAAAAATGAATATTTAATTCAAAAATAATAATAAATATGAAAATGTACTATTCTTTATTTACCTGGTAAGTTACAATTAATCAATCCAATGAATTGTTTTGTTTAAATCAAAATAAGATACCATATTAAGAGGTAACGTCTTATATAAAGATTTTTAGTTTAATTTCCATTATATTCCACCTATAATTATCTTATTATATTCATAAATAAATTAATAAGTATCCTAACAATAATGGTATATTTTTATATTAATATTTTTACCAACACTTACACACACTTCCTTCTAATTGGAAATTGACATTCTGTTATTTTGTATGGAGAACTATTACCTCACGAAATGATGATTGTTCATTTTTCCATTACCAACATTAATGGTTAGATATTATTATAGAAACTCAATTTATATATGATATATATTATATTTATTATGTCTTTATACTTATTTAATCCTTTTATAACACATATATTTTATTCTTTTCATTTTACGTTAATACGATATCATCCTTTGGGGATGTGTGGACTACCGCCCCTTTAGGCAATACGATTCATTCACATGATACATGGAATGTAAAAATGAAGGTTATTATTAAAAATATGATACATAAAAAAACTATATTCTATTCATTAAATAATTAACTTTAATTAAATATAAAATATATACATATCATTTTCATTATTACCCTTTCATACAATTAAAAAGTGATAACATCACACGATGACGTGTGGACTACCATCTCCTCGACATGATGTGATCCCTTTTACATAAGAATAATTATATTTATATAATTAATTAAAATGTTATATATGATATAATTATCATTCTTGACTGATGTGGGGTAACTTACCTTCTTTCCATCACATTTATTGAAAAATGGGAATGCCACTCATGCCTACGTATGCCCTATGATTTCAATGATTCTCTCGTTGGTTTATTTTTTATAACAATATTTGATTATTGATTTTAAATTTATTAATAATAAATAAAATATGATATTTTTGTTATGATTATCATTTTATAGAGAATATATAATTTCCCCTTTGACCATAGTTGACATACCAATGTTTTTTTTGGAAACATAAAAAAAAATTAGTCAAAACAACTGATGAAAACATAATTGTTTGAGTTGTTTTATACATCATAGTATAAGTGATATAATATGAATGATAAAAATGGAAAATGATCTGAAGAAATTATGTAATTAAAATACTAGTGGAATAAATTAATATAAAGGATGTTCAACTGAAAGGAAATGCATTGTAAGGGATTGTCATCAAACTTTTTACATCAATGAGATAAATGTCATGTTCATGAATTACATATTTTATGTGGTGGATATATTTCATATTATTATATATTATATCATAATTTTATTTATATTCACGGTATTTAAGGATTTAATTTAATATTAGTCCTCAATGACTATTATGATTTAAAATGATTCAATGTCGTATCAGATACATTGTAACGTTTAATGATTATATTCCTCAATAATAACATTAATGATATTTCAATGGTGTTTCCATTTGAATAAATTATATTACCATTATTAAATAAACAGATTAATTTTCCTCTACTATAGTAATTCATGACCATTTTCTTGCATTTTTACCATTTTATCCCTCTTTGAAAATCAATGTGTTTTAAAAAAAAAATTCAGAAATCATGGTTGTATTTTTTTCTTTAGTCTAAGAACCTACTTTATTCTAAAAATATGTTTTATTAAAATGTTTTTTAAAATGTTTTTAAAAATTATTTTCTAATGAAATTTTTACTCTTTTTTATTTTACATATGATTTTAAAGGAATATTCTTTTCACTTTCCAAACATGGAATTTTTCATACATTTTTACAATGTAAAAGGAATATTCTTTTTACAATTTATGAATGTATACATTTACTCACCAAAAATCCATATAATATTCATTTTTATATTTTAATGGTTAATTTTCTTTAAAATGATTTTATAATTTATTTTCAAATATATATTTTTTTCAAAATGTTTCTAAAAAAATATGATATTTTACAGAAGAATGATTTTAAAATATGTTTTTATAATATTTATATTAATCAATGAAAACTTTTTATTTTAACCCACATAGGGTATGTTTTATTATTATTATCATTCATCTTTATATGGATGTTTTATGAATTATTTGGAAGGTATAGTATTCACATTCACTTAATTGATTTCTTTTTTCCCCTTGAAATATATAATCTCCTTTTATCATTGAATTTTCCCAAATAATCCCTATTTGTTATGATGGATATCAGTATTTCTTAAACCATATATCATTTTGAAAACAATGTCTACATTAACAATTATTATATTATTTTTTGGGAAATATTGATAATTCTATATTCTTTTTTCAATATCGTTTTTTTGAGGTGGAATATTATTTATTTCAATTATTCTAAATGAGTAAGGGTTTGTACTGGAATGACATGGGTTGTCTTCTGTTATAGATATCCATTTAATGCCTCGATAGTTGCATGTTACGAGTCTTTTGGCCATCTATCTTACATAGGTTTTTAAACGATATTTTTTAAACCTTCTTGTGAAAGGTCACGACCGTATATGTACCATACACTCCGTAAACATGGAGTCCAATAATCCAGAATTTCTCTTATATTAGTTTCAATAGTTTTTCATCCCTGAGATTTTCCTTAAACTTATACATGGATATATTTAATTTTTAGTTTTTCATATGGAATGTATTTTGGTTTCTTATCTTTTAATATTTATTTTTCATTATCTAGTTATTTGAACATCATGTGTTTCTAACTATTACCTTGCCATATTTTTAGGAACTTATATTAAATTTATTGATTACATGGAAGGGGTGTTAAGTTATTTACCTTACCATATTGACTCTTCTCCATGAATCATTACCTATTAAACAATTTTTTTCCATTACTATTAATTTGAGATCACCATTATTATGTTTCTTTCCCTAGGAATTCCTGAAGCATACTATGAAAGTTATCTTGGGATTTATTAGATGGATTAGAGTTATCCTCAATGTTCATAATTTAATTTTATAGAAGGAAGAATAAAAAATTTTGTAATTAATATAATATTTTATCATTTATGTATCTAGTTTAAAAATAATAATAAACTCTTTGGTCTTTCATTATTTTATTCTTAGTAATCATGCCAAAAAAATTAATAGTAGTCACTAGCTACAGAATTTCTAGGCTCTAGTGCTAGAGTATATTTTAGATAATGTTTAGTAGAAACCTTTGGAAATAGATTTATGAAAACACAAATCTTATAACATATCCCTAAGGGACAATTTCATGATATGTATTAAAAACATCATAAATATTTGGTTAGATAGATAATATGTAATTTTCCAAGATATATATCCATGTTTGGATACTACAAGTGGATGTGGTTCTGTCACATATGTACCATGGAGTAATAATATCGATATGGTGTTCTTATCCTAACTCCTGGATACCATGTAAAAAAAATGGGACATAATGTGCACCTGGTTTGACACTCCTAGGGGGTACTCATAGGATAATTTACATTTTCATTAGAAAACACAATGAATGATTTTGACAATGAATAACCTAGGTTAAACCTAAGGTGTTTAGATTGAAGATAAGGTTTAATGACTTAGAAATCCTACAATGGATATTAAGGATAAACTCAAGACCAAGGATCGTATTAATTTATGCGATAAGGATAACAGAATCAATATCTATAGTAGAGAAAATCAAGCCCTCATGATTCTAGGAAAACCGTGAGTCCTCAATAAGGAAGATATCAGTATGGGAACAATGAGAAAATTATTGGATGAATCAAATATATGGATCTTAACTGATTATTGTAGATGATCGGGATTGACTATATACAGTGAGAGGTACGATTCTTTTGAATTATACTCTAATGCATGTGTGGTTTCATACTATTGAATCACACTCTTTTGTTTCATATCATGATGTTTATTTCTAAAGTTCAAAATATGATATGATTCCTTTTATGAAAAAACAACAAACTCCCCTTGATCAATGAGAATTCCATGCCTTTCTGTGTAGAGCATGTTTTATAATTGTAGATGAATCTAAACAGAAATGGGACTTCTCGGTTTTAGTGATGGATGTGTATGATTTAATAATAGGTATAGATTGGATGAAAATTGTCATGCATCAAATCGACTGTTACAGTTGAAAAATTATTTTATCAACTAAATATGGCTCTTAAAATCTCTTTAGAGGAGAAAAAAGTTTTAAATATAGGTACATCGCACTTGTTGTCCCTATTAGTGGGAATTATCCCTTGCCAATTAGTGACATTTAATTTTTAATCGATGTAAGAGGTATAAGATCATAGTTTTTTTTGTTTAAGAGGTTAAATTCCCAATTTGTTTCCCAAGAAAATCTCAAGGTTACCACCTATAAGGGAATATGAGTTTTCAATTTCTCTACATATGGGGACTAGCCTGATTTCCCTATCATCTTATATGATGGCATCTTAAGAATTATGAATGATGAAAGTGAAGTTGAAAGAGATTTAAATAAAGGGTTTCATTAATCCAAGAACATCTTTATAGGTATCAATGGTCATGATCATAAAGAATGAATATATAAATCTTCATCTTTATGTTGACTATCATTAACATAATCAAGTTTCAATAAATAATTTATATCCACTACCAAACATTGGTGATCTATTTGATAAATTGTGGGGAGATCAATGGTTCTCGAAAATTGACTTGCAACCAGGATATCAACAGTTGCGTGTTCGGAAGGTGGATATTCTGAAAAAAACATTCAGAAGTAGATATGTCCATTATGAATACATGGAAATTCCTTTTAGTCATAAATATTAACCAATAGTATTTATAGATTTGATGAATCAAATTTTTCAGATATATCTGGATTCTTTTGTTTTATTGTTTATAGATGACATACTATTGAATTCAGTGATATGAGATGAGAATGATCAAAACATGGAAACAATGATGGAATTCTTTATAGACCATTGCTTTTATTCTAAACTAACTATGTATAATTTATTGATATAAGAGGAATGATTTCGTAGCCATTTAATTTCTGAATAATGATTTTCTATTTATCTAGAGAAGATAGAAGTATTTATCTCATGGAAACATGAAAATAACATCTTTAAAATTAGAATTTTTCTTGGCCTAGATGGTTATTACCATCATAATTTGTGTGAATTCTCATGGCTAACATCACCTGTGATATATTTGACAAAGAAAAATGTTACATTAAAATGGAATTATATATACAATAAATCATTCCAGGTAATGAAATTTTAAATTAAATCATTACCTATTATGATTTTTCTATAATCAAGATTGGGTAATGTGGTTAATAATGATGCTTTGGGATCTAGTTTGGGATGTGTTCTCATTAAAGGTGACCATGTTGTTTCTTATAGATCAATGCAGTTGAGGGTTCATGATAAGAATTATGTATCACATTATTTTGGGGTTATTGTTAGTTTTCCAATTCTTGAAAACATGGTATCATTTATTCCATCTATGATAGATTTATTGTTTTGAAATATCATAATCTCTTGAAGCATATATTCAGAAAATATGATTTAAATATGTGGCATAAAAGATTTATTAAGTATCAACAGATATTCAAAATTGACATGATGTAAAAATAAGTTAAAGGCAACACGATTGAAGATTCTCTAATCATTACTTTGTATTCTCGTTTGGTGAAAGAAGCTTCAGATGAGAGGCAACTAATGTCAATATGAGACAACATTCATTTAGAATGTGATGTCTGAGGAAATGTTGCAATTTTTCTTTCAGTTGAAGTAGTTCCTAATATGATGAATATGGTAAAGTATGAATATAAATCCAAAGTTTAATGTGTTAAAATGTGTCCAAAACACAATGGTGGGGATACCATTGAGGGTTGGGGGCTATTTGAGAGTTCAGTATTGTGGTTTAGGAATCCAATGTATCTAACAATGTTTTTTTAGGAACAACATCAACATGCTAGCCACCATTCGAGATGATAAGTGAATCCTAGAATATAAAAGATGTACAAGGATTTGAAATCATTGTTCTGGTGTAATGGTGTGAAACATAAGGTGGCTGAGTTTGATTCTGGATGCATAAATTATCATTAAGATAAGGATGACCATCATCAGCCAACCTGTATATTGTAGTCATTACACATCCCAGTATTGAAATTGGAAAAGATATCTATGGATTTGGTCATAGGCCTTCGAATAATGGTTTGTTAATATGATTCTATATGGGTGATTGTGGAACAACATTCCAAGTTGTCCCATTTCATCCCTATTCTTAAAACTCACATGATGGACGATCTATCCAAAATATATATCTGAGAAGTTGTAAATAGTCCTTTCAACCCAATTTTCCTTGTATCAGACATGGATTGGAGGATCACATATCATTTTTGGAAATCCTTAAAGGATTCCCTTGTGACTCCATTTACTATGAGTACAGTGATTCATCCTTAGACAGATTTGAAATCTTAAAGGTTGATTCAAACATTAGATGACATGTTGTATGTTTTTCTAATGGATTAAGTGGCCCATGGGAAGATCATTTTTAATTGGTGTAGTAATCATATAATAACATATATCATACCTTGATACATATATCTCCTTTTGATGAATTATATGTGTGTCTTTATCATTCTACACATTGTTGTGTGGAAAAACGTGATAATTCACTGGTTGTGTCGAGCACTATCCATGAAATATTGTAGAACATTCAGTCGATCATGAATCAAATGGAGACTGTTGAGAGTTATCTTACATCTTATGCAGATCATTATCTATAACCTTTTTCATTCTTAGTGAGTGATCATGTGTTCTTTTTGATTTCTCAATGGCATGGTCATCGACATTTTGAGAAGTAAGGACATCTATATCCTTGATACATAATGCCTTTCAAGACACCGAAATTGGTTGGAGAGGTGGAATATCAGTTGGAATTTCCACCATAGTTTAGAGTGGTGTATAATGTGTTCCGTGTATCACAATTCAAAAGGTATTGACCAGATCCTAGCCATGTGATCAGATGGGATCATGTTGACTTAGAGTCGGATACTTATTTGGTACATATTTTTGTGTGTATTATAGATAAGAAAGAGAAATTATTTCATGGAATAAGCACTAATATAGTATATATTTTGTTGTAACATGGTATGATTTAGGAAGAGACCTGAGAATGCGAGAAGGAAATGAAAGAGCAATTGATGGAACTCTTTCAAGAAACCAATGGTTTTCTCCATTCTGAGGATGGAATGTGAAACAATAGGGAGAATTTAGAACCCAACATTCTATTAAGTAACTATTTATTTATTACTTGAGGTATATAAATTTTATTGGTGATGTTTGGAAGAGCTAATAGAACATTAAATGTGAGTTTGGGGCCAAATAGATGGTGCATGAGCCTCTCATAGTTTTTCCAAATTGGAAAATGTCATAGGAGAAAATATTCACATGGAAAATGGTTTGATAATTTTTAGGCATTGGATTCAAAATGGTTTTTTCACGGTTTTTTAGACTATGTGAGGGGATTTTGCGAAGGTTCATCTTTACTATAGTGGCTAATGAATGGTTTGCACACTATTTGTCTAAATGTGCAACTAAACCATGCACGGATCAAAACCACCTCCTTAAAACGTGTATTCGGGTTAGACATTATATTTAATTCCTTAATCCTCCTTTTATACATCCATAAATCTGGATTTTTATTCTCCAAATGTCATGTAAGGTTCTTTCATGGATTGAGAGGTGATCTGAAGGTATCACTTGGTGATTAGAAGCTGATTTCTCATAGTAAATCATCATTCTTTATTGTTATTGACATTTTTCCTAGATCTACTTCACAAATATATTCATTTACATTGATCTATGATCAAGGTGGGTATATCAATGGTTTTTGAGGAATAATATGTTTAGTTTTGGTCTTCACATTATCAGAGGAAGATATCTAAGGTGGGTTCGTGGATATTCCACGTGTTTTTATGAAGTTTTTCGTGTCATGTATCATTTTTCCAAAACTATGGGAATTGGATTAATCACTATAGACCCCTCTTGATAAAATTGATTGTATTAGTTTCAAATTTTCCTACTTGATTGCAATTGAGTGTGAAATCAAATTCAGATCTTGTTATAAATTTTCATTAGTGACGATTTATGGTTTTTGGTAAAATTATATAATTTTAGTGAATTATTATGAAATGTGATTTAGTTTCTTGATTTTAAAATGGTAATTTTAACGAATGTATTTGAATTAATTTTAAAATATATTGTTAGAAAAAGGGTTTTCAATATTTTTTATTGAAATGGTTTTTGAATATTGGTATTGTCATGGTTTTTAATCATATTTGGTGTGTGTGTTCATATTGAATTTATGAGTATTTGTTGAAATATGACCTTCTGTTCAGTTAAAAAGGTGTATTGGAAAAACCGAACTAATTACCTTCGAAAGTCATTGTAGATCAATGAGACACCACTCAAGAGTTTGGAAGATTAATAATAAGGCATTAATTGTTGGTATTGTGGTTATATGAAATAAATTAGTTATTCCAAATGTGGCTACGGTAATAGAATTTCAGGTAGTGTTCTATTTTTTTATTGAAAATAGATCTTTCTAAAAAATTAGTCGACATAAAACTTTTTTATATTTGGTTATGATCTGATTTATATGTTTTTAAAATTTGGATATAAAATTTTTTGAGTTTTTTTTATATAAACTATTTTATATTTTTGCTTCCAACTCTTCTACCTTAGTAGTGTGAGTAGGGAAGTCATTGGGGAAATCCTACCAAGTTTTAGTACTGACCCCTGCATTAGCACTTATCTACTATTATTGATGTCATCAACATGGACATTGGAAAAAAGCTAAAGTGTCACACGTCTTTAGAACTAAATTGTGAAACATGGCTATTTGGTGATGTTGGAGCATGGATCTTGTGGGGCATGGAGTATTGTGGTTGTAGTGGAGTCTTATTAGTTGTCTTCTATTGTCTATATTGATGTTTGATTTTATTTTATTGTGGTACATAATTGTGTGTTTTGGTATAAAAAAATTGGCTAAGTTATAATTATTTTTATCATGCATCATATAGTAGATTTTTTTGTTTTGTTTTATTGGTTGAGTTGACTTTTTCGTAATGAGTAAACTATCCCCCAAAACTATTGAAACCATTCAGTATTATTTCCTAGTCTTTGGCATCATGGGGATGTCACATAATGAAAAATGAACAATGTCCCAACTTTTCACGCCAATGAGGAGAATGAGGGATGTTACACATATGAATTAACAATAATAGTTCATACTAACATTTTTATTAGGACTAAAAATTTCAAAATTTGTAACTTTAGGACAATAAATACTAAATTTGTTGTGTCATTTTTTGTGATAATTAGATCATTTGATATTACAATTATCTACAATAGACTATATTTTAGGAATTTTTTATCATTATGGTGAATACTTATGATTTAGATTAATTATAAAATCATACACTCCTTAATATGGAATAATAAAATCATTCATAATTTGGATCAATTGGGACTCACATTTTGACTCTTCCTAGTGGACAAGTCCATCCAATCTTCCAGAATCACCCTAATGATCAATGTCCTTGGAATAATATATGAAAATAACAAAGGACCTACATAGTATGAAATATCTCTAATTTCATGACCAATGATCTAGATTAAAAACATTTAATTGAATATTTTAATGACCCAATTTTTGTAGCAACATACATAATTTCTTGGCTAAAGCAATGAAAACAGATATATGGATGTGAATAAATTTTTTGATTTATATGATACATTTAAATAGAATGAGGTGACTAGAAATTCATTGATCCTAGTATTCTTAGAATTCTCATTAGATTTCCAAGATATGGACTAGTTATTGAGATTGGGAACAAAGACTATCTTATTCTTGTGAATCATAGATTAAAAAATTCTAAATTATTTTTATATGAAAATTCAATAAATAAATAAATAGTGAGGAATATATTAATTTTATAGAAATAAATTTTATTAATATATAAAATAATGTGAATAATTCATGTACAAGATAAAGAATTATCCTCATTATGTGATGATGTTATAAAATAAATTGTAATATTTTTTTTATAGAATTCATCCCGAAGGAGAATCATCCTTTAAAAATTCTATTTTAATTGAGTACAAAGAGATATATTAAAATGATATATAAATATATATTAATTGAAATCATATAGAAATTTATTTTCAAATGGAAAAAATATATTAATATGAGGAATTAATAATTAAATCTTTTCAGCTCTTGTGCAATTAAACCTTCTCAATTAAATTCTCTCAATAAGAGGATAGAGAATTTCTCATTAATGCTGCCTCAACTGATTCATTAAAACTAAAATGTACATATATTAAATAGTTAAACATTATTATTTTTTAAATATATATAATAAATCAATGAAATGTTTTTCAAAATCTAATTTTATTAATTATAATACAAGCAAATCATTTAAACAGTAATAACCAAAACTCATGAAATATTAATTTTTTTTGTAATGAACAAGTAGTGGCTCATCCTCTAAATAAGAGAATAGGTTCACAAGGATTCAATGCTCAAATATTAGTTATATATACAATAAAACTATAAGGTAATGGATATTATCATTCATGTAGGCCACCCACATATCAGTAGAAATAATATAATAAAGCACAATATAAACCTATAAGCCTTACTCTTACATTAACATAAATTGTACCTAGGATGGAATAAATTATAGAAAAAATTAATGTTATCCACTAGATAATAATTTTAGACTCATGTGATTATCCAAATAATATAATATTATTTTCTTAACATACAAAAATGATTGGGTAATTCATTAAACAATTGAAAAAAATGAAAAAATGAAACTTTAACCAGTGATATATACTTTAACCCTAGAAAAGAATCAAAATATTTTACCATAATCGGTGTAATAATATTAAAAACTAAGAAGTAATAGCTAATCCTGAAATATAAGTGAACCTATAAAACCTCAATATTTCAAATGAATAATATATTTGTTAGCATATACAACATGCAACACCGATCATTAATGGACCACAAATATTAATATTTTATGATTGTTATAAAATTTTCATTGAATTTTAATATATAAAAATAAGTAACTAAATTATTAAATATATAGATTTCTTAATAAATAAAATTTATTCATAAATTCTTATTAAATAATCACTAATTTCTAGTAAACTCAATTTATACTTCAAAAAAAAATTCATCAAAAATGGTTTTTTAGAGAATTTTATAATTAATTTTTTTTAAAATTAAATTTTTATATTTGATAAAATTAATATATATTTTAATTAATAATTTTAAAATTATCTTAGAAGGAAATTTTTGGGATTTTTCTAAAAGATTTATTTTCTATTAAATAGTGAATATTTGGATTTTTTCTGAAAATAGTATTTTTTCTTCACACATTCACCAATTCCCATTTTTTTAAAAATGTATGAAAGTTAATATTAGTTATATTTAGCTTTTAATAACACAATTATTTTAATTTTGATAATTTTTATAATCATATTTTATATAAACAAATTTAAAAAATAATAATTTTTGGAAAAAAAGTAATTTTCATTGCATTTTTCATTTTTAACCAACAAAATTCTATAAATATTAAAAATTAAATCTTGAAAGTTGTATTTAAGGGTTTTATTAAATATTTAGGAATTTTTTAAATTGAAACCTTTAATTTTTCTAGTAGGAATAATAACAATAGTAAATTTTTATTACCATAGTAAATGTAAAACGGTTTAATATGGTTCAAAATATTGTGATAAGGATTCAAATTAATTAAAACACATTCATTTATTTCATTGTATGAGTCTATTTCATCAGTAATCATAAAGAAATATATAATAATACCATTTAAATTTGAATTTTATTTTTAACATTATAATATTTAAGTAAAAGATGATATATAAAATGTCAATATCTTCCGTTTAATATCCACAATATTTTTTAGCAGAGATAAAAAAACATATATTAATTTATAAATAGTTATTTAAAATATTAATGATTTCTTATAGAAATTTATTTGAATTTTTCAATTATGAAGTAATTACTATAAATTCGTATCCAACGATGATAGAGTTCTTGTGAACATATCAAAAAATTCTGGTAAATTATTTTAAAAAATATACAAGTAATATTGTATTGGGGAGTTAAATTGTCCCAAATATTATATGATAAATATAAAATATTATTTATTTTTTTAATTATTATTTTATAATTATATTATTTTCATATTTTTTTAATTTAAATTTAGTTATTAGTTTTTAATGTTAAATTTGTAAAATATTATGTTAAATATATTTTATTAAACTTTTTATAAATCATAAAAATCTTTAAATAAGACAATTTAGCTAATAAAATTTTGAAAATTTCTTACCAGTGGACATTAATTATTCAATTTTCTCCATATAACTACAATTATTACCCTTTAATATTAAGAAATGTTATAACTATAGTTAATATCAAAATTTCATTAACCAAGGAGCTAATGAAATATATTTTTTTAAATGATATCTAAACCTATCTAAATTTGATTATACGATAATTTAATGAATATGTCTTCATTTCATATAATAAATGTCATTTTCAACCGTCTTACATGATTAAGACACATATTATGCTATAATATTCTATGTATTTCAAAAAATGACATTTATAATGATTTATAATAGACGATTATTTTTTAACCGATTTAAAATTCATAAAACATAAAATATTCATATTAATGTTTTATAGTTTATAATATCAACCATTTTCCATATATGTGTCACTTTTCCTTCTATAATACCTCTATTGAACCTTGAAGAGTAAAAAACATTGATGTCACTGTAATTGTCAAAGTGTTTAATAGAGGATTAAAAATATGGTATTAGGGTGAGACATTAACCAAAACATGTGAAAATATCAGATTATGAGATTATTTATAATCATTATCTTCTAATATTAAAATTATATAAATTTTGATAAATTTTTTCTAAAAAATAAGTTAAATTAATTTAATACTTTACAAATTTCCATGATTTCTCCTCCCCTCACTTATAAAAGGGATCCCCCTCTCCTCTATTATTCACAATGTTCGAGACATTGATATTTAGAAAAAACTACCCAATTATCTTCTAAAATTCTATATTCATTAATTATATTTCTTTTTATTCTTAAAATATCATTTAATATATCCTTAAGAAGTAATATAAAGGAGCCCTACTAAAGAATAATGATTCATCTTATGCGACCTATTTCAATCCATTTCTTATTCTACCTCCTCTAAATTCAGGGAATATATTATAAAATAATTATTTAGTTATATTTAATATAATTAATTATTATGATCACATGAAAATCATAATCCACCTTCTTCCCATTTATTTGAAAATATTAACATTGCTCATGTTTACATGTGGACTACCACGTCCAAGAAGTGATGTGATTTTTCTTCATTTCTATTTTACAAATGCGAAAAAAATGATAGATTTAAATAATATATATGATATATATGATAAAAAATTATTATATAAAGGTCAATTATTATTTATATTTCTTTTATTCCATCCGTATAAAAATGACAATATATTTTCTATATATCTATGGCCTACTATCTCTAGGAACAACATAATTCATTTATTCAATATCTATAGTTTATGGATGAATATATATATATAATGTTTTTTATATTTATAAAATTTTTATCATTTTTTATATAAATTTACGATGATCAAATTACAATGATCAGAACAATAAAAATAGATCTCCCAAGAAAAATATAATATATAACACCTGGAAATGATCATTTTAATAAAGAATATTTAATAAATCTGATTTAAAATTTTATAAGTGGACCATATATGGCGTGATATGTATGTAAATTATTCTGGGATATATTTTAAATAAATTTAAATTTATTATACTAAATGTTATAAAACATTAAATGTAATTTAAACATTATGTAACTATTTATTACATTTATTTTGGTGAAACACATTCCATATTAAACACTGGTTTCCTTTGGGCTATGTAAATAAAATAAAAAAATTTATTTATTCATTTTTAGTGAAAATTATGGGGTTATAAAAAAAATCTAGGTTTTACTATTTCATGAGGCTTTGATATAGATATTACCAATGTTGTAATTATTGAATGTAACAACATCATTCGTTAACTGGATTCTATATAATTATGTCTCTGATGATGAAATTTTATGATTCAACTCTCAATAAACTCATTAATTTTATTATCCTATATTTATTTTTAAATATTTAATTTTTTTCATTTTAATTTTATCTCTTTATGTACTCATGAGACTGATATACTATTTTTAATAAAAAATAAATTTATTTCCCTCATTGATAAAAAAATACATTTTTCTATATCGACGTTTTCAATAAAAAATTCTATAATGTTTATATTATTATACTATTACTATTTTAAGACATTTTTATTACTAATTTACATTTTAAAAAATGTTTTGAATATATCTTCTTTTATTTTTTATGGATGATGTATATTTTACTTTTTACTAAAAATGTGAAAGGAATCACTATATTAATATACACAACATTAATGGAATGTAATGATGTTATGAATGATTAATTATTTAAATATAATACAATATGTATCATTGTTCCTTATCAATGATGATGGTTTCCATAGTATTTTGGATAATTTTAGATTTTACATAAGCGAATTAAAAATGAAATGGGTATTTTCTCATGAAATATTCAATGTATTCTTTTATATAAATTTTTATCAATGATGAAATACTTTGATACTACTTATGCATTGCAATGAATATGATTCAATGATTCCATTCTTATTCTTTCTCTATATGGTTGATTTTTTTGATGAAGATATATTTATTAAACTTATTTATTTTCCATGGGTAATGCTATGTTGAAATGTTGAAATGATTATGAAACATTTTTTTTCAATGGGTTATGATATATGATGAATGATTGATGATATTATAGAAAAAATATATTTTATTTTTCATATGTGATGTGTGGGACTAGAGTTATATATACCTTCAATGTATTGGGTATGTATGGATATGTCCTGAGATAAAAAGGATTGGAATGGTGAGTGAACTCAGTTTAGTATGGGACTCTACCCACTGTGATTTTCTTAGGTGTGAACCATGACTATGGGTAATATGGAATGTGGAATGAATCTATTTTACTATGATATTTTTGGAAACTATCCATTACTAATGAAAAAATTGTATATGATTTTGTGTATTCAAACTAGTTATGTAATATGCTAATGTTACGCTATCATCACTCATGTTATTTTATTCCATTACTTTTAATGACTTATGAATTTCCATGATATATGCCATGACTCATTTTTATGATCTATGATATGATATGTATGGTTTTAAAATATTATGATCATGTTCTCTAACCCTAATTTTTTTATTATTAAGTGTTCATTGAGATCTTCCTTATTTTTCTGTGTTGACCATATGTGATCACACTTTCTTGTGTTTCACTTCCCGAATTAATGAAGAATGGTTTTATGAATGATATTTCTACGAAGGGATATTATTAGAAATAACATATTTGGTGATGATTTAGATCTCATATGAATAAGTTTCTTATGTATCGATGTTTTAAAATATAGTAAAACAATATGATTATGGTGTGGATCCTAGTGCTGTGTTTTATATATTCATCTAAAAATATTTCATATTTATGTTTGATAGTTTGGTTAACCATATTTTTCATTAGTGATTGGTTTATTCAATATTTGGAGATTAGGATTATATAAATTTTGTGAAAACACTACGTCTAAGACAATGTTTTGGATAACATCCTAATTTTATGGAAATTTATAGATTATATTGTTTTCCTGTAAATGCAACCTTATAAAGAAACTAGAGGTGGGATTGGTTTTGGAAAAAACTCATGTAGTTGTAATTACACCAATAAATGATTTCTTCATTGTATATCTCAACCATTATTTTGGAGAACAGTAAATGTGATTATACTTTTCACCTAGTTTGACACTCCCTGGGGATATGAATGAGTTAACTCACATATTTCATATGAAACATTATAAAGGATATGAATAGATGTTATCTTATGATAGATTAGTTTAAAGTTTTATGGTCCCAAAATGAAAATATATTCCCATGATTTTGATATCCTTTGAATTAATTTTCATGATTATATGATTCCCCACTATTACTCTTGTTACTCATGTTGTAATTTTAGGTTTTAACCAATGGTTAGTACCATGAAGATTAATGTTATTATTGAATGTGATGGACAATAGAATTATTTTTCTCATTAGATAAAAAATTAAAAATTATATGGAATGAAAAATACTTATGATTATGCCTAATCATCTTACTTGTTATATGATTAACAATCTAATCATGGGTGACATTCCCAAAACATATAATTATTATGGAATACCATAGAGGGAAGAATATTAATATTATAAAATGTCATGTATTTGGGAAAAAGATATCTCAAAAATGTATTAGAGGAATGAGAATATGTTTTATGGGAATAATAGAAGAGTATAGAGTAGTTAATTTCAGTGTAAAAATGAAAATTTTAATGGAGGTAAATGATGTTCATCCAAATGTAACATTTATATTTCAATGTCCAATTTGAGGGTAATATAGGAATTATCTGATCCAATTCCCTAATCCTATGGTTAACTCCTAGACCAGTGAAGGTCCTATTCTATTCTAGAAATTTAATTGAATGGGATAAAGTTTTTTTTTTGAATTAGGTTTTGTTAATTATGTTGTAGAAGTTTATATCAACGGTATTATGGATATAAGATTAATGAAACATATATGGACTGTTCCATAGTGGTTTTTATTTGTGGATTCAAAAACATATGTTGAATGGTTTGAATGATGAATGAAATTTATTTAGTGGTAATAATATACTAATTAGTTGGGATAATATGATTATTGACTTTGATGAAGTAAATTGGATGGCATTGGTAACACTGATTTTTTTACAAATTTAGGTCATCATTGATAATGTTTATTTCATTTTTTGGATTTATATAATATTTTCAATAACATTGAAATAATTTTATGAATATGGATTATGTTACATTGTGGAAGCATATATGGTTTCATATGGTGTTAACTAAATATTTCTGATACAATCATAGTTTTATAAGTTTACGATTGATCATATGTTCAAAGGCATAGATACCCTCTTTTAGTTTTTATGTGATGGGATTCTGAGGTGATTTGAAATTTTTATAATGTTTTAGGATGAATACCCAATTGAGGAATAAATAAACCTTTTGGTTGATTTATGAATTTATGTCAAGATTATTATAGTTTTTTGGATAGTGGGAAGTAGATAATCTTTTTGGTTGAAAAGTGATACATTGATACGGTGATATTTTTAGATATATTTATGTTCAATGTAAGGATTGAAATTCATGTTAGTATATAAATTTTATTCATGATATTATTTTGAAATTCAATAAATTATAATATTATATAGTGATTTATCATGGTTAGTAATGATATTTTGTTTGATGCTTCATTGGGTTGTGGTATATGTAACCCCTAGGATTAATATGTGATTTAACATGATATATTATTTTGTAATAATGTAATAATTTTTTTTGGGATGTATGATTAAATGTATGAGATCACATTTAAGGTAAAAAAAATTTTTTATATTGAGGTTATTGAGGTAATTTGGGATATAGGTTTATTTATAAAATGATTTATTAGAACCATTTTTATTGTTGTTGAAATTTTGGGGTTAAGTGTACTATTTAATTGTATGATGGTTTATACATTTTGTATATTATCTTACATTTTTTTAACTATTTAGTTTTGGATAATATTAAGATATATGAGGAATAAGTTATTATAATTTTGTGGAATATGATGTATATTTTAGTTCTTAGTGCATGAAAATTTCATCTTGAATACTCATCATTTGGGGAAAAAGATGAGCTAGTGGTGGAAATTGATTAAAGAATGATATTGTGCTCTAAAATTAAGTATATTTCCTTATGTTAATAGTCTAGATAGTAAATTAATTACTAAACACTAGTAAAAGTATCTATAAATAAAATATTATCCTATTCCAATAATTTTTAATGAATCAATGGTCCTTTTCCCACCATAAGGATTTATGATTTTGTGGTCATAAAAATTATCAAGATCATTAATTTTCATGTGATCAGTGATCTCAATCAGTCTATCATTATATAGAAATTAATTTTTTCCCTCCATGTCCAAATTTTATCTTTTTTATTTTAGATTGATGATGATGATGACACTATAGGAATGAATTGTTTCTTTAAAAATGATGAAAAATAAAAAATGTGACTATTCAATTAAAGGGTTAATTTCCTACTCCCATAAATTATAGTAATTTAGTGGAAAATAAATAATGGAAGGAACATAAAATTGTGTTGTATTAGGGTTTGAGGCATAAAAATCCCCTAGTCCACTCCACCAATGCACTCCCCATGAGAATGGTCATTTTCATTAAACATGTACTATTATTGAGGACCTCTACCATTGAGTTTATGAAGTTGACACCTTACATAAATGATTTATAGGGCCTTTCGGTTATTTTACAATGAACATAAATATCCAAATATTAGAATTAAAATATTACACACCACCAATACTGAATGAAATCATTCAAACATCCAAGAAAATAGCGAAGAATATTAAGTTGAATACATGTTCATCTCATATTTGTAGCAACAAATAACAAATGAAGAAGATCCTTAAGAAAGCCCAGCAGAAGAAAAAATCATATAATGTCATTAAAGCTTACAATTTATTTAAATAGAATCAATTTATTATTATTTTTCAATAAAAAAAGCTATATTATTCTTATTAGTATTCACACAGTGAGAGAATGTTGGATATATAGAGTAAACTCATATTATGTTCAAAACTATTGAGTAGCAATATGAAATGTTTCTGCACTTATAGTTTTTTCAAATTTATTATGTTATTATATTTTTTATTTCAGAACCATCATGATAAATATTTATATACATTGAATAAAAGTATTCTAGCAGTTTTATTGGCTCCCCCTTCTTCAAATGATCAAAATAAATTAAGTTAATATCTTCCATGAATTTGTCCTGTAATAAAACCATAACGTTGTATTCTTTAATTCTAAAAATAATATTCGAAGAATAATATTTAAATATATTTTAATAATTCATCTAAGAAAATGTATAGATAATAATAGCGTCATCGAGAAACTTAAAACAACCTTTTCAATTTATTTAATCATATTTAAAACTATTCCTGGAAAAGAACGTCAAAGAACCACAATGGAGATACATCAGTAGAACCACTATAAACAAATTTTTTTCTAATAAAAACATGTGTGTCTCTAATGTGTATCCCTTTAGATTAATACTTACACTACCATATTTCGCAAGATCTAACTCTTGGTATTGTACCATAAACATGATTTTCATTAGCTCAAACAGATTTGGAAAATTAGTTGGATAAAATGTAACCATTTAAAACACACTATGAGTTGGAAATTTTGATTTAAATTATCACAAAAATCTAAACATCCCATGTAAATTGAAAATATCTTATCCATTGAAAATTATAATTTTAGTCGATATTTGATTGAGTTATACTAGTATATATACTCTAATGAAACCGTTTAAAAATTGCATAAATATTCTTTAATTTATGTTTTTAATATCATTGAGTCAAACATTAGGTTGCACAGTTTATAGTATAAAACTTGAAGTTGATCCAAATGTTGGGTTGATTCTAACTGTTGTGTTTCCAAACCAATAATTTAGTCTAAAAGTTGGATTCATGAACAAAATTATTATCAAACATGGGGTTCAGAACAGTGATTGGGGAATCTAATAAAATGTTCAAAATACTTTAGAAACAATATTTCATTCATATTAAAACTAAAAAAAATAATCAAAAAATAATCATAAAAAATTCATTAGTAAGACAAATATGGGAGTTTTTGAGAATCAAAATTAATGATAAATTACTGAAATTATTCCATCAGAATATTCCAAATTGTATCCCTTTTTTATGATCAAAAAACCCATACAAATACTTATAGAAATAAAAACACACATAAAAAGGTTTTAAATATAAAAAAAATATATAGTTATTTAATAGAAAATATTTTTTATATATACATATTTATCATAGAAAAATTATTTTAAAATAAAATATTATTTATCCAATTTTCTTCTTTTTTACCAGAAATTGTTAATAGATTTTTATAAAATTGATTTAAAACCACATTGAATTGAATAACATAGACATGGAAATGTGGTGTTTATCAATATCTCTCTCAAATTAACCTCTTTTTTATTTTAAAAATAATTTATGAAATTAAATAAAACACATTAAATGTTGTACATAACTGTAGATAAATGTTATGTGAATCCAAATAAATATATCCTATGAAATGGAGAGGTTCTAAAACATAAAACTTCAAAATATAATTCATCGATAAATATGAAAAAAATTATAATTAATAAAAATTTTATTAATCGTTTGTGATTTCAAAGATATTTTTGGCCAAGGGTTTGGATATGTGGGCTTGGATCGGCTAAGGTGTTGGATGAGAAAAATGATAAGGTCATTCTAGAGATAAGAATCTAGAGGGAGTGGAA
Organism: Viscum album; assembly: GCA_963277665.1. Classification (NCBI taxonomy): domain Eukaryota; kingdom Viridiplantae; phylum Streptophyta; class Magnoliopsida; order Santalales; family Viscaceae; genus Viscum; species Viscum album. Next base: position 477,193,587 of record OY728157.1, read on the forward strand.
ATGTGAATTTCCTTATGCACTATTTTTAACTCTCTAATAATTAAATCAAGATATCAATACATATAATCTACCCATTCACTCATCAATACTCTTGAATTTTTAAATATTTTCATCCCTTCTATCAGGGATAGTTTTAGTTATTTATGAATAGAAACATAGGAATGATCATGCTTATAAATAATTACACTCATCCAGTTCACTAAATACTAAACATGATTCCCTATAAGGATCTCAATTGAAGTATAAAAGGGTTCATTTTTACACTCTAGGCTCTAAACAGTTTCATTTGTTATGAATAAAATACTTGACAATGGGACTATTAATATTTAAATATCTTCATATATTAATTATTTTAATGAAAAATATTTAAATTATTTAGAATATGATTTTACATAATTAAACTATCTATGTAATAACACTTTCAACGCATCATGATCTAATTTAGATAATATCTCACTCATGATATCCTTTATATGATCAAATATTTCCATGATAAATTCATGAAAATCACTTAAAGGTATTGAATATTTATACAGACATTGATACTAATCCTGAATGGATTCAAAATATATCTAGGAAATAGAATAATTTTTCAAATATTTAAATAATTTTAATGAACTTTACAGTTCATCCTATAACCTCACTTATTCATTTCAAAATATATTAAACTAATATAGATCATCTAATGAAATAAAAAGATAGTATTCTATACAAAAATAAATCAGCAGCATCTAGTGATGATTTCTAATACCATAAAAATTTTACTCTACATTCAATCATTTGATGTGACCAAACATACAATCCTTAACCATTAAAAACATTTTTATCATCATAATATTTTCTAATAATCCTTTCTAGGTACACTTTGACAAAGGAAACTAACTCATGTCTAACTAGATAAATTAAATTAGTTGAAAAGGGGTTAATATAATATTAGAAATATCTTACATCCATTCCATATAAATTCTATAAAATTCCATCATTAAAAAAATGATTCAAAACATCAAAACATAGTACTTATTTTTATAATCGAGTAAACATAAAATTCATTTCTATGTTTACAACAATATTATGTAGCATATTTATTTTAGAATAATATGTCTTTTTTCCCTTCATTCAACATGGTATGTATCCATCAGTAGACATTAAATTTGATATTTTAAAAAGAATGAATGGTTTCAAAGATCTTTAGAGATTGAAAGGTTGAGTGTTTTGGGTAGAAGAAAGAGGTTATTTATAATGATGATTTTTTCACGACGTTTCATTTTCTAGTATAATATTATGGTATTACTAAATTGAAAAGAAAATTTTCCAAAATATATTACATATGTAAAATTATAATTATCAAAATTAGCATAAAAATATTTTTTTAAAAAATTATATATATATTAACCTGGAAAATTATGAGTTTTACGTAAAATTGAATGAAAATGACTCCACATAAAAATAAATAATTATAATGTTATGATTTGAAGTATGTAAAATAAATTCTTAATGATTATATAATAATAAAATCTGATTTAATTCACATTTTTTTAAAAAGGATAAAAAGCTATACAAAAGGATCCGCAAAAACATGTGATATATTATTTAATGAAAAATAATATTTTTTTAAGAAGAAAAAAAATATGCATTGGACAATTTAATTCATTTTTAATATAATAATGTTAAAAAAACATGCTAAAATGATAAAATAAAATCCCATAAGACTAATAATAAATATGAAAAATACTCGACCTTATGAAATATTTTATAGATTATGTTTTATTTAAAAAATTGATAAAGATTGGGGTGAGTACTTTATTAGAGATTTTATCATATGGTATCCTTGAGCATTGCTTTATATTGCATTAAATTAATACCTACTTCACAAGATGATTTTGATCAAAATTCCAAAATGTTAAAGCTTTAATCAAAGTCATATCTTAACATAGGGTTCTAATCATTACCATAACTTGTTTATGGTAGTGAATTTGTTGTTCCATAATCCATGGAATCCACATATTAAAAAAAACATGTCATTAATCCATTACATATAAAGATGAACATACACAATATTAACTCAAAGAATACTCATCGAGCAAAGTCTCTCAATCACTTAATATCCCCAAATTATAACACACCCCAATGGTAGATTTACTCATCCATGTAATTGGTTATTAATCTGGTTATAATTATTATAATGATAAATTAAGAAGATAATAAAAATAAAGGAATATGAAAAGAGTTGTGTGTCGAACACACACTCAAGTGATGAAGGAAATTAAATACCAACTTTAGATTGAATGATAATGCCAATGAAGGGAAGGTGATTCAACTATATTTAAACTATTTTATGAAAATTAATATTGAACTATAGAAGGTGGATTAGAATAAGATATATTGAAGAAGAAACTTGCATTAAAACAGAATTACAAAGAAAGAGACATACAAGATTACAAAAATGAGGAACTCAAAAGTAAATGAAAAAGAGAGAGGAGGAATGGTCTTTCAAGTGAAAACATGAGTATGTAAGGTCCTCTCAAGCCCTTGTTGAGCCTTTGGTCTTTTTAATATGTTCTCCCCTCTTCTAAAATGTAAACTATATTGAAAGGAGAGGAGGGGATGTATTTATAGCCCAAGGTGGTGGACTATTTGCATTCCAAAACTACACCTCCAATTGGTTCGACAATTTGGATATCCAGAAAGCTTAATCTCAAGTTATATCCTTCTTTAAAGTTGTGTATAATAATTTTTTACGAATAATATCAATATTGGGAGGCTTTTGGACCTATGGGACCAATGTTATGGCCATTTGATTAAAAAATATTAATCATTCCATTTCAATCTAGACTATTTTAATGGCCTGAATGTGAACAGATTTTTTAATATAAAGATGCCTTCAAATCCAAATTGTTTCTTCAACAATGTAGGCCAATTATTTATCCCCTTTCACACTGTAATGTTTCAGATTATGTTGACTATTAGATGATGATAAAAGTCAATTTTGGTGTGTTGTGTTCATTTCCCAGACAGAATGATGGTCTAGGCTTTATAGCATCATCTGGGCCCCTTTTTCATAGTATTAGGCGCTAAAATTTTTATCAATAATTTTTTTTCATAATCACGAACATATGGTGGAGTTTAATAAAATTTGGGCTGTAGGATTTATACCAGTAAATCAATCCTCATAGATGGTCTATTTTTTCACAAATTCTTTGGGACTTACTATGTGGACCATATGACCCTCCAAATGGACGATTTAGCCAAAGGTCCCTTCTAATGAAATATTGAAATGTGATTATGTTACCCTAAAAACAAGAATAATGAAATTTGGATAAGTAGGGGGAGATATATAATTAAAACATTAATAAAACTTGAATATAGATGAATTTAAATAGTTCTCTAAAATTTTATTAAATATTTAACCATTAATATTTCACACAAATTATACACATTTCATATAATATCAGTAAAGAGAGTATATAATAAGTTATGAAAATATTAATAACATTCAGTCCCTCACACGCAGTCTTTTCCATGTCCTCATGTGCAACAAATATAAAAACATGACAAATTTATTTTTTACTCACTAAGAAATATTAAAATTTTGTTTTCCCACTCAGGGGAGGTATAGAAAATTTCACTCATCCATAATGAATTCCACCACAAGTTGTTACATAAAAAATATTCCAATAAAAATTCATTTTTTCATGATAAATTATAGAAATGGAAAATGGTGGAATGAAAAACTTACTTCTCTCAAGATGATAAAATTAATTTATGGAGCTTCACTCATTCACCAACCAAAAGTAAAAATATTAGAGTTCGTAAGAGCTCTCAGCTTCCACTCCCTATAATAATGTTCTCATAAGTCAAGATGTTTTTTAGTGGTTTTTATATGGGTATGGGATGGTAGGATGATGATATCCAAAAGATAGAAAAAAATGGTGTAAAACACCAACATGGAAAAAGTAATTCACATTTTTTTGAAATGAGACATGGAAAGAAATTGAAACACATATTTAGAATGGTAAAAGTTTCTAAATCAAGACACAAAAGTGGAAGAAATTTTTAATGGAATGATAAGATGGAATATTTACAAAAAAAACTTCTCCCAATGACATAAATGCTCATCCTTTTTTGCATTTTTCTTAAACTTGAACATGAAATAGATCTCACAGTTATCTACCTGCCCATGATTGATCTCCTTACGACACTAATTATAATAGTTATAAAAGATTAAAAGTTGAGGAAGAGTGATTTTTTACCCACCCAAGACGCAACCGATTCTTATTTTCATTTTTTGAATTGTTTTTTGTTTTTTTGATTTTATTATTATTTTGTTATTTTTTTAACAATTTTCAATTATTCAAGATAAAAATATATACATTCCCAAGCCCCACTGAAGGACACCATCTCCACCAAATTGAAATGGATGCTTTCCCTGAAGCATATGATAACATGGTGAAATCAAAAATGTTATCCAAAATGAAATCCATTCCCCCCACAATTAAATTTCAAAAAATTATATAATTAAAATCCATGATGATATTTGGTGGGAAAAGGTATTGGGCTTGTAATGTGGCTACCAAAGAAAAGGTTTTTGTAGGGTCGAAGCAGAATTCAAAAGGAGAATTAATGTAAGGTAAATGGGAGGCTATTGGGCTATTGTGATTCTCAAGTGGTTCAGAAAATTCCTCTATAATATTACTGCACACAAAAGTAGGAAAGTCATCTCAACGGTCCATAAACTCAAGACTCACAAATGCATTTAAAAAAACGTATTTTTAAAAGATGGCCCTAGGTGACCATTCCATTAAATTTAATGTTCTTTATCACGGGTGGGGAACGTCATTTTCAAAACAAATATTTTAGCATTCAAAATTTGTTGGTTTTGGAAATATTTTCATTGTCCAAATATATGATTAAAACACAAGATTTTTGAGATGAAACCATGCCTTTTAACTCCCCATAGTGTTTGGACTAAATTTCAAAACTATATAGTGAGTAATTATGACTTTTTTTCTATATGTTTTTTTAAATGATTTTTTTTAGTTTTTTAGGTTTTATTTAATTTTTTATAATGACACACCCACAAAAAAGTGAAAGTGTAAATAAAAAAATCGTGATGAGGAAAGTGGTATAAAAATGAAAATGAGGGAGGAAGAAGAAGAAAGATAAAGAGAGATGGGGAGAGAAGATGAGTTAAAGGGAAATAGGTGCCCCTAGTTTGGATTTAGTTGGTCGTCATCTCCATCTGGTGGTGGGTCAAATGCAGAAGATGAGGATTTGATGGATGTCGAGGTGGTTCTAGGATTGTGTGTCCTCTCATGGTAATGCTTTAATAAGTGCCCATTAACCGTGAATGTCATTTTTGAATAGGGGTATTGGACTTTCACTACACCAAATGGGTAAACATTAGTAATAACAAATGGATCCTTCTAATGAGAATTAAGATTACCTAGGTGAAGCCAAAATTAAGAAATAAAGAGCATTACCTTTATCACTTCATGAAATAACTTTCTCAAGATGTGTTTTTCATGCAGTACCTTAGCCTTTTCTTTATATATATTGGAATTATCATAGGAATCACGTCGAAGCTCCTCTAGTTCAGCCAATTGCAATAATTATTCTTCACTAGATTTTTCACAATCAAAATTAACGGTTTTGAGAGGACAAAAAATCTTATGTTGGATTTCAACTAGTTAATGATATGATTTACCAAAATCTATTCTAAAGGAAGACATCTCAATTGGTGTTTTATAGGAAGTTCTATAACCCCAAAGTGCTTCACCATGTCATTCAGGCCAGTCTTTCCTGGTGGGTTTTACAATTCTCTCAAGAACTCTTTTCACTTCCCTATTAGACAGTTCAGCCATGCCATTTGTCCGGGGGTGATATTCAGTTGATGTTTTATGTATAACCACATTATTTATCAAAAGATATTCCATGATTTTATAATTAAATGCGTTCATATATCACTAATCAAGGCACATTGTGTACCAAATTGATGTAAGATGTGTGAATTTAGGAACTCACTAACAGTATGTGAATCATCCTTTATAGCCGGTTTGGCCTCAACCCACCTAGAAACCTAATCGACTGTAAGAACGATGTATGAGAATCCATTGGAAGGAGGAAATGGTCCCATGAAATCAATACCCCAATCATCGAAGATCTCACAGGAAATTAATGGCTTTTGGGGAATTTTATTTCTATTTGAAATTGTGCCAAACCTTTGGAAAGTGGGACATGATTGACAAAACTCATGTCAGTAAAAGTAGAGTGAATGCCAAAAGAATCCGGTGTCTGGAACCATTAGTGAGGTTCTTTGTTTTCCAAAGTTTCCACCTACTGGAAGTGAGTGAAAAAAGTCTATGATGGAGGAAGGATCATCCTCATCGACACATCTTCTAATTACCATGTCTTCCCAATTTTCCAAAGATTATTTTCAACCCAAAAATAATATTTTGAATTAATTTTCAACTTCATTTGTTGTTATTTTGGAAACATTTATTGGAAAACACCAGAAACCAATTAATTTACAATTTGGGCATACCATGGAATTTTTGGAGTAAGAGATGGAAGGTGCTCAGTTGGAAATTTTCGATCAATTCTTTCAGAATGTGAAGAGTTATAAATTCTACTCATGTGATCAGCCACAAGGTTATTATTTCCTGGTCTATCTTAGATTGCATGGTTAAAATCTAGGAGCATTAGGATCAATCTAATTAGCCTCGGTTTGGAATCACTTTTATCGAGTAAGAACTTTATAGCAGAATGGTCTGTGCGGATGACGATTTTGGAACCTAAGATATAAGGCCAAAATTTATCTACAGAGAACACCACTTCTAAAATTTCCTTTTCAATGAAATTGTAGTGATATTTATTTTCATCCAATGTTTTTTAGGCATAGTAGATAACGTGAGGAATATTATCTCTTCCTTGACCAAGAACAGTCCCAAAGGCTCCATCAAAAGCATCCCTTATCAACTCAAAGTGTAAGGAGAAATCAGGGGGTTGGATTACCAGGGCAGATGTAAGTGCAGTTTTGAGTTCAATGAAGGATCTCTTTCAAACCACATCAAAATGGAAAGTGATAGCATTTTTTTGCAACCAAGTGAGTGGGAGGGAAATCCTATTGAAGTTATGTATGAATTGCCGATAGAAACTGACATGACTGAGGAATGAACGAATGTATCAAATAGAAATGGGTTTAGAAAGTGATTAGATCACTTCAATTTTGGCAGGATCAACTTTAATGCCATCTTTTGAAACTATGTTCCCTAGAAAATTCCTATTTGTAAGCATAAAGTGACATTTTTTAAAATATAACTCAAGGTTACACTTGATACACATTTGAAGGACTAGAGAGAGTAAATTCCATAACGATTCAAATGACTCGCCATAAATGGTAATTTCATCCATGAATACCTCCATGAAAGGTTTGATTAATTATGATAATATACTCATCATACACCTCCGAAATGTTTCAGGATCACTGTCCAGGCCAAAAGGCATTCTCCTATATGCATATGTTCCACATGGGCATGTGAAAGTAGTATTTCCGTGGTCCTGAGGTGGGATTAGGATTCTGAAGTATCCAGTGTATCAATCATAAAAGAAATAGTGTGACTTTCTAGCTAATCATTCAAGCATTTTATTAAGGAATTAAAGAGGTTAGTGATCTTTTCTTGTTTCAACATTCAATTTTCGGTAGTCGATGCACACACGCCATTTGTTTTTCACTCGAGTTGTGACTACCTCCACATGTTCATTTTTGACAATAGTTATCCCACTCTTCTTATGTCCAACATGAATTGGAAAAACCCATCCACTATCAAAAATTGGATAGATAATACCATCTTTAAGAAGCTTGGTGATCTATTCCTTAACAACCTCAAGTATGAGTGGATCGAGTCTTCTTTGTGGTTGTATAATTGGTTTGGATGATTCCTCAAGATGGATGTGATGCATGCAAAGCAAAATAATGATTCCTAGTATGTCATCTAGGGTCCAACCTAGGGACTTTTTGTTTTCCCCTAAAACCTGAACAAGTTTGAATTCCATAGTTTTAGTAAGTGATGAAGAGATAATGACAGGATATGAGTGATCATGGAAAAGGAATACATATTGTAGGATTGTATGAAGATGTTTCAGATCAGTCTCATCATTAATTTTTGGGTAAGACAACTCAGGAATTGAGGAAGGAACTTCAGTTGCTTCCCATTCATTTTCCTTGAAATTTTCCAATGTGGAGAAGTAGATATCAGAGTTGATGTGGGATTCAAGAGAGTTTTCATGTTTCTCTATATTGATGTAATCTATGAATGAGAGGTCAACATTAACTTCACCATTTATAACTTGGTTAATCATGGTGTATATTTCCCATGTTCCTTTATCATTAGAACATGATGAACATGATTGAATGGGGTTCAATTGACTCTCAGAAGTATCCTCATAAGAATGGATTGAGAATTCAGAGTGATCCTCAGCTGGGTATCGAATGGATTGAAAAATGATGAACTTGACCACATGGTCCCCAAATTCCATGGATAAGATTCCTCAATGGACATCAATTTTGGGTATAGAAGTCTTGTTGAATGGTCTTTCTATAATTAGAGGATATCGATAAGATTTTGTCTCACCTTCCATGTCAAGGACATAGAAATCATCAGGTAAGATAATATCATTGACACGAACAAGGACATCCTAGATTATACCTTTCGGAGTAATAGTGCCTTGATTTTCTAATTGAATGACAACACTTGTTGGATTTAAGGGGCCTAGAACCAGGTTGGATAATATTGATTTTGGCATGACATTAATTGAGGCTCTTAGGTCTATGAGTGCATCATCTATGTTGGAACTTCTTATTTCGCATGGAACCGTAAAGGTCCTAGGATCCTTGCACTATATGTTTATAGACTTCTAGGTGGAAACATTTTCAAATGTCCTAAGTTTTGTCTTTTGGGTGAACAATTCCTTAAGAAACATGGAGTAATTAGGGATTTGTTTTATAGCATCTAAGAGGGGTATGTGGACTTCAACATGTCTAAATAAGTTGAGCATTTCAGGATCATGATCAAAAGACTTATTTGGTTTAAAAACGGCTTGATGAAAAGGAATTAGATTTTTATGTGGAATGAAAGGATGTGAGGGAATGGCTTTAGGTTCCTTTTCTATTTCTTTTTCTATTCATTTTCTAGGTCAACATTCAAAGGATGGATGGAGGAATCAACATGAGGCATAGAAATTTTTTTTCTTTATCTGAGTTAAATTTCACTTACATTACCATTGGGGATGGGTAATGGATGAGTTGGGAGTTGGGAAGAATTTGGTTGTTTTTGCTGGCTCAGGTGGGATGAAAGTTGACCAATTTGGGTTTCAATGTTCTTGATACTAAAAAAGGTAAAATAAGCAAGATCTTCAAAAACGTTTTCCCATGGATTCTTGGAAGATGAGGCTTGTCTTGAATTGGGATTACCTTGATTTTGGTTCTTCAGAAAGTGATTTTATTAGTTTGGGAATTGGGAAGGCTCACTATGATAGCGGAATCTATGAAGAGGATTGATCCTTTGAGGATGAGGAACAAAAGGGAAAGATTGTTGGAAGTTACCGAAACCTATACCATATACTAATTGGTTTGGGATTTGATGAGTTTATTGAGGGGGATGATAAATGGGATTCCCATATATCATGTAAGGTTTATATGTAGAAGATAAAGGCTTAGAATGGTGTTGGTTGATGTTTCTAACAAACTGACCTGATTGACGAGGGTTGGGGTTCGACTGAGCATATGCTGCATCGATCTCCATTGGTCTAGTTGAATCAGATTGATGCTCTTGATATTGAGAACATGTGTCAGTTGGATGAGATGGAGAGTTGCAGATTCCATAGTTTTCGAAAGGTACATGAAACATTGATTGAGGAGAAGATGAGGTTGGGGATTTGGTAGCCACAACTAGTTGTCGCACAAGACCTGTAAGTTCACTCATCCACTCTATCATCCTGTTCGGCTCTATTGATTGATTATCTTGGACATGATTGACTTGATCATGTGCTCGAGTATGGAAATCTTGTGTGTTTTTAGATATATTTCTTATGATATATCTTAAAGTTGTGGGAGTTTTATCAACAAGATCACCACCACTTGTAACACCAATGAGGGTTCTCTCCATAGCTAATAACACCTCATAGAAGTATTGGATTATGATTTGGTTAGGTATTTGGTGATGTGGACTGGTTTCCATAATCTTTTTGATCCTCTCCTAGTACTCACTGAGTGATTCATTTGAGAATTTATGGATACCACTTATTTCATTTTTGATAGAAGTAGTGCGAGAAGAAAGAATTAATTTTTCTATGAAAAGTCACTTCATGTCATTCCATGTGGTTATTGGTCCTAGATGGAGGTAGTAGATCCATCACATGGTGGAGTCATCTAGAATGAAAGGTAATGGTAAGAGTTTGATTTGTTCCTCAGAAACCCCTTGAGGCTTCATGGCAGGGCACACCACTTGGAACACTTTAAGGTGGAGATGTGGATCCTCACCAGCTAGCATGTGGAAATGAAGAAGAAGATGAATCAAACCCAATTTGAGTTCAAATAAAGACTCTATGTTTGGATATTGAATACCAAGAGGTTGGTAATTAATATTAGGGGCAACAAGTTCTTTAAGTGTTTTTTCCCTAGGATTGTCCATATCTAATTCAATTGGTTGGACAAGGAAATGTTCTTTCATGAGTTGATTATCTCTTATGATTCCCCTAAGTTGGAAAATTGTTTGATCAATTTCAGGGTTAAAGAAATCCAAGGGATTTTTTGGGAGGCTACAAGGCATTCAAATTAATTTTGGAAGAATGAAGAATATGAGGTTTTCTTTTTGTTTTTTTTTCTGTTTATGATTTTTATGAGAAGGCGAGGTTTTTCTTGGTTTTTTTAAAAATTTAATTTTTTTTGTTTTTTTACAATATCCAGAATCTATAGACAATTTACTTGCACCATCCTCGGTAATGGCACCATTTGAATGCACGACTAATTATCACCTTTATAATGGTCTAGGTTACAATTCTCTGTTAATGTGTATATTAGTACTCGGGTCGAATCCTTGGCCATGATACTTTTTTAATTGTTGGTTGTTTATAGTTAATTGTATTCTAATTGGGGAGTTTGATTGTAGAGGTTATGAAATAATTTAAAAATGATGTTTGATTTAAAAAGTTTATAAACATTGTGGTGATTTCATTATTTTGTATTTATGATTATGATATCCATGTGCTTTTCTTTATATTGCAATAAACTAATACCCACTTCAGAAGATTATTTTGATTATAATTCCCAAGTGTTAAAGATTCAATCCAAGTCGTAACATAACATAGAGTTCTAATAATTACAATTAATTTTTTATGGATGTGTATTGGTGGTTCCAATAATCCATGGAATCAAAATGTTAAATAATACATGTCTGTAATCCATGACATATAAAGTTCAACATACACAATATTTACTCAAGGAATAATCATCGAGAAAAGGCTCTCAATCACTTCATATCCCCAAATTATAACTCACCCCAATTGTATATTTACTCAGCCATTTAAATGATTAGTAATCTGGTTATAATTATTATGATGGAAAATTAATAAGATAAGAAAAATAATGGGATAATAAAAGATTGGTGTGTCAAACACACACAAAAAACGATGAAGAGAATTAAATACTGACTTTAGATTGAATGAGAATGCAAAATTAGGGAAGGGTATTCAACTGTATTTAAACTATTTTATGAAAATTTATATTAAAGTACAAAATTTGGATGAGAATAATAAATATTGAAGGATAAACATGCATTAAAACATAATTACAAAGAAAGAGACTTACAAGATTACAAAAATGAAGAACACAAAAGTAAATGAAAACAAATAGAGGAGTAAAGGTCTCTCAAGTAAAAACATGAGTCTGAAAGGTCCTCCCAAGACCTTGGAAAGTCTTTGGTCATTACAATATGTTCTCCTATCTTCTTAAATGCCAACTCATTTTAAAGGATATGAGGGGATGTATTTATAGCCCAAAGTGGTGGACTACTTTCTTTCCAACACTACCCCTCCAATTCGATCGACGATTTGGACATCCAAGATGCCGAATATCGAGATGTCGCCTTCTTCAATGTTTAATATATTAATGTATTTTTACTAATCTAAGTATTTTGAGGCCTTATGACTTATGGGGCCAATGTTATGTCCATTTTATTAAACAATATTAATCTTTCCATTTCAATCCATACTTTTTTAATGTCCAAAATGTGAATGGATTGTTTAATATTAATATGCCTTCAAATCTGAATGGTTTCTTCAAAAAAGTCAGCCTCTTGTTTTTCATATATCACACTACAATGTCTATAATTTATTTAATGAATAGATTATGAGAATCTACAATTTTGGTGTGATGAGTTCATTTCCAGGACAGAATGGTAGGCTAGACTTCAAAGCTTCATCTGGGATCAAATTTCTTGGAGTTGGGCCCTAATATTTTTATCCATCATTTTTTTGGACAATGAAGAACATATGGTGGAGTTTCATAAAATTTTGGATTCTAGATTCAGACCAATAACTCAATCATCATGGATGAACAAGTTTCTTCACAGATTCTTTGGGTCTTATTGTGTGAACAATATGACCCTCCAAATGGATGATTTGGCCCAGGGCCCCTTCTAATGAAATTTTGGAATGTGAGTAAGGAACCGTACAAAAAGGGAATCATGAAATTTGGATAAGTAGGATGAGAGTTATAATTAAAATAGAAAAAATATTTGAATCTAGAGGAATTCAAAAAGTGCTCTAAAATTATATTTAATATTTAAACATTAATATTTTACACAAATTATTAAAATTTCAAATAAAATTAGTAAAGGGAGTATATAATAAGTTATAAAAATATTAATAACATCAACTAGATACATAAATTATTTTAATTATATAATAGAAACATTAATAATAACATGTAAAAATTGTAAAAACATTCTTATTTACATTATTAAATCTATGAAATCATTTAAATATTATATATTCGTACTATAGGTAATTTAAAAAAATATATGGTGATCCTAGATGACCAGTATGGTAATGAATACAACATATGATATCATGAATACATAAGGCATAAACATTATATTGGGGAGAATAATAATTAAATATTCCATTTATTCAATAAATTTAGTGTGTAATTTTTCCAAAGCTATAATTTTAAATAATTACATGGGAAAAAATAACTGATCTCATAATGATGTGATATATAATGTAGGATAGATTAGTTCTCGAGGTAAGAAAACATAATCTTACCTTCAAGACCTGATGTCTAGACATATAGATCTAACACCATGGTCTCCTTTCGACACATCGGGATACTAACCTCAAGGCATAATGCTAAGAAATTATGGTTTTTGTAATAACCCAAGTACTTATAAAGTAATTTGTTTTCATTATCCAATTAAATAATTAAATTCACGAAAAATTTATAATGAATGTAGTTATATTTATACAAATTATAGAATTAATTCAAATATAATAGTAACCTTACATATGATATTATAAATAAAATTTATTCATCTTATATGTGAAATCATGATATATTTATATCATGGAATACGTAAATATTTTTTTTGGAAATGATAAATTATGTGATGGTATTTCTGTAAGTTATAAATATTTATTTAAATTATTTTTAATTAATAAAGAAATTTAATATAAATTTTATTTTATTAAAATAGATTCATAAATTTAAATTTTTTTAATTTGATTATATAATAATTTTATGAGACCATAATTAATTTTTCACAGTGTTATAAAATTAGTTATTATTTTAGAATCAATATTTTTAAAATAAATGAATTTTTTTAATAAAATTAAAATGTTGTTATATTAATAAAATTACTTTCATAAAACATTGTTCCTTTTTTAATTATACACATCTAGAAATTTTAGGTTTCATTATTGGGATTTTTCTAAAGCAGTTTACTTTTTAATGAAAAGTGAAGTATTATAATTAAAGGTATTTAAAAAATTCATCCATTATTGAGTCATAGATTATGTATAGCTGATATAAGAATAGAATCTCAAACAATAATTAATTATATTAATATATTTAGTCATAATTATCAATATATAAATAGTCTTGATCCAGAATAATAAACTAATGAATACAATAATGAGAAAACACCCATATCCTCTACTCTAAACACCACCCTCACCACCTCTTCTCCTCACACCTACAAAGCCTTATGTCTTGTTTAACATCATCTGAATTTCCTTCCCTTGACCCTTTTCCATATCCATGAACTTATGGCTTTACCAAATGGTCAAAACCCAGGGCCTTAATGAGGTTCTCAGGGAGAATAATTCAACAGGTAAAATCCTCTTTCTTTTTTTTTAATTTTCTTTTCAAATTTTTTTTGTTTCATATTATCCCCACAATACACTACTCCTTCTGACCTGATAAATATATTTACTTAAATATACAAAATTTTATTCTGTTAATGGTTATAAATCCTCAAACCTCTCTTCTTCTCAATATATTCAAGAAAATGAATGCATCTACGGTGACGTGCCGATTCACCACCTTCGTGGATGATGATTTTTCATTTTCTTTAACCTCCGTAATGGATGGTCATAAAAAAATTACTATGGTTAAATAAGATATTATAATATATTTTATATTTTATATAATTTTATTAACCATCATTTATAAATTATATTAAACAAAATTATATAATATCTTGATGGTCGTAAAAACTGCAGAAATAAATCTATTGTTTTTCATTAATGTTTTATCTAATGAATCCTATGCATATCAGGAAACAAAAAATATATATTGTATAATTTAAAATTTTCTAAACACATTTATTCCATTTCCTTCAACTTTATGAGTTTAACATCTATTTGACAAAAAATCCATAATGAACCAACCATGGAAACCATGAAATAAACTCTCCCAAAACAATGAAAACAACAAAATATTATCATTAAATGGGTGGAAAGTAGTTATAAAAATTGACAGAAGGTTTTATCGATAAAGATATAGTTCCATAAATTATTAATAATCCTATTTAAACCATTATAAAGGATGTTTGAACACCTTTTATGTAATAAATACCTCTGGTAAGGGACTTTTCTTTATAAATACTCTTATAAATTTATATTTTTAGGAAAATCTCATGGAATGTTTTAATGATGAATGTATTCTAATTTTATGATTATTTTATGGTTCATGGTAATTAATTATAGAGATTTGTGGTACCTATATCTTCTTTCAATGCATTGGGTATGTTTATATTGGTGGTCGACCGTATGCTTACTCCAAGTGTAACTGTGATGGTTACACCATACGGTACTCATGAGGGTTACACTATAAGGTACTCGTGAGGGGTAAAAATCATATTTCAGTAAAAAGGGTTGTAATATTAAGTATTTAGTTACCCCAAGTTATATTTATGGTTTTATTTATGTTTTCTATGTTTTATAGAACTCTCTTTTTTTTAATGAATATGATACTTGATGGGTGGTAACTATGTATTTGGGAAAATAATTTCATATGGATATAAGTATTCATAGATTAATGGTTGTTTGATTATTTATTTACCTTAATGATATTTTGGTGATTATCCTATGTTTAAAAAAATACACTAGGTTTAAGGATGGGTAAGAGAAATGTTGAATTCAAGCAGAATATTGTGAAGTTTTTTCATGAAAATATTACATGTATTATTTATAACTATTATATTATGGAATAAATGGATAATATTTTAATAATAAATTGTAAATAACCAAATTTTACATGTAAATTTTTATTTAGTTATATGTAATTATTATGTGTCTATAAAAATTGACGGTCCATGATTCCGAGGCCTGATGGGCCTGGAATGAATTTCTGAACCTTTTTTCGAGTACGTTCAGTAAACGCATGAGCAGCATTTTATATCTATTGAACCATTTCTCGGATTTAAAATTTTAGGGCACTGTTGAATCCATAGTACTATGATTATCTTAATGGATGAATTACATTGACTGCAGTGGGTCCGGAGAAGAAGTTAATTTTTTTGGATTTTAGAAGAAATGAAGTAAATTAATCTCATTATATTATTTCTCTTCCACCAATGGAAAAGTAGTGTGTGGGACCATCTGTGACTCATACCAATGAATATATTGACTTTCCAAATCCTATGTAAAGACATTGTTGGGGGATTAGAAAGCTTTCTAATTTATGGGGCCTATTAACTCCCTATGTGGTTACATACTCTCTCCCTCTCTTATAAATTTAGAGATTGGAGGAGGTGTATCAAACAAGATTCGGAAATTAACAATGTTCTGTTGGAGTTCCATAATTCCAAACTTATAGTGGATGGAGCTACCCCAACAGGAGGAGACGTGCAACACCGAAACCCCGAACCGGAGTTTGATTTTCGAGTGTTGGTGACGACAACTTATTGTGGGGATGATGAACAACGAGACTCCCTCAACCTTGAGCGATATCCAAAATTGCATGGTAGGTGGTTACCTATTTTCTATGTTTTTTATTCCCTATTCCCCATTATTTAAATTATATGAAGAACACAGGTCAACCGACTAACAGTTTGACCTGTGATTCATTCGTCCTTATGGGAGGATTATTGCTGGAAATCATTATGGGGGGGGGGGGGTTCTAGTTATTTAATTCAATTGATTATTCAACCCCTTAATAACCTTAACAACAAGAGATAATGTGGATGGAATGGGACTAATGAACCCAGCCCAAACCCTCAACTATCTTTTTATCCTTGTGCCACTTAAGAAGTTTGTTAGCACATCGACGCACGCCACAAGAGGAAGGCCGTGAATCATTAGCCGTAGAGAACAGTGGAGGCGGCCAGCACGACAGCCGGTTGCGGGAAGGGTGGATGCGCAACCGCCATGACTCCAGTGAATGGGAGTTTTTTCAAAGTCGTGGTAGAGGCCATACCCACCTATGATGGGTTCCACGATAACCGAGCAGTGTCCACGCTGCGCCACCACCTTGCGAACCAAATGGCCTTCGGGCTGTTGGGAATCGTGGAGACTAGGGGGTCACACCACCCGTATTAGACCGAACCGGGCCACTTCCCTCGGAGCAGGTCACCGCCCTCACACTGTGATGCTACGCTCAGACCTAGCCACCGCCCTTGGAGTAGGCCGCCACCCTAGAGCTGGGCTGCAACCCTCATGTCGGGCCGCCACCCTCATATTGGGCCCCTTCCCCGAAGTAGGCTTCCACCCTCGAGCCAAGCCTTCACCCTAACATTGGGCCGCCACCCTTGGATTGGGATGCCTCCACAATGTAGGCTGAAATATTCATGTTGGGATGCCACCCTTACGTCGGGTCGCCTCCCTTGGACCGGACCACCAACCTCGGACTGGGCCACTACACATGGAGGATGTCTCCCTTTGACTAGGTCACCACCTTTAGACTGGGCCACCTCTCTAGTGGGATTCCACCCCCGGACCGGGCTGCCGCCCTTGGACCGGGCACTGCCCTCACACCTGGCTGCAGCCCCAGTGAGCCACCGCCCTCCGACCAGGACGCCACCCTAGCAGGTTGCCGCCCCACCCAGGTCGGACCACCACTTTTTGGGCCACCCCTCATGCAGATTGGACCAGACATCAGCCCAGCAAGACAAGTCCACCTTGACCTAGAGCAGACTGGGTCGGGCAGGGTTGGTCCGACATGGTCAGACTGGACATGTGCCCAACTGGGCCTCGATACACTCATATGACTTTCCCTTGAAAGCCAGATGCCCGTTTGATGAACCGTCCACGGAATTGGGAACCATGGAATGAGATTGTACATTTTACCTACTCCATTAGAGTTTTAGAGAAACATGGAGTTCAGCTGGGTTGGATCACAACCAAATCCAACCGGGACTTCGGCACTGAAATTCCAATAACACACATATTGGGCGTTTGACTGATGCACCATCAATTGCATTATAACCCTTATGACTTGGCAGATCACCAGGATATTTTTTTGTGAGACTTCGTGCCGGTTGAGAATCGACTATTGGCTTGGGGAGTTGTTCTCCCAATTGCACTACGTACGGAACCCTACGACTGGCTAAGACACCACGACTGAAATCTTTTAGACTCTTAGTGAATCGATGGCCATAGTACATGCTAGGGAGGAGTACCTTATTATACCACAATGGGGGCGGGTGGTTCTATGTGACCTGGCTTGCCACAGTGGGGAGCGGCCATGGTACATGATGGGGAAGAGTATCGTAGAAGAACACGATGAGAGTGTGTGGCTCTATGTGACCCAGCAGTCCCACAGTACGTTGTGGGGAGGATTTTCTCAGTAGTTCAATATTAGTTGGAAGAATCTCTATGTGACCCATCTGACCCACTGTTCTCAATAGAGGATGTGTTCTCCAGCAGCCGAGGTATTCGACATTTTGGCTGGGGATGTTACTTGTTACTACCCCTAGAATAAATCCTACGGTGATTTGTCTTTGGATTGTGCATGGGTTTGAGGTTATGTTTTGTGGTACATTACCTATGTGATAATCTACCTTTATGGTGTTATCCTATGGCTTTTCTTTGTGGAACTCTAGGAGACCTTCGGGGTCTTAGGGTACCTATTTAGAATCATTATAATCACACCTATAAAGGCTTTGCCTGCACTTTTTTGTCTCTTTTGTTGATGACATGTAGAACTGATCGAGGCTAAGGGAGCCAGGACTGGTTGGTGCTCAGAGGTGGACCGTTTGGCATGACGTGACACAGAGGAGACGAGAATATGTGGAGTAAAGTGGAGGTGATATGTACCTACCCTTCAGGTAGGAACCTCAAAGGATGAACCAACAACTGTTTTCATTATTCCTTTTAGTTGTACTGTACTTTCAGTCATACTTGTACTTTTACAGATGAGCTTCTATTCCACCCCCTTTTATATTCAGTATTCATTCAGTAAAGCATTTTACTTCACATTTTCTTCATGTTGTGTTCTAAGACCATGTTTTTTTACATGTTTTAAGAAAATTCCTTCCCAATTTAGGTCATACTCCATTTGATGCCAGTCGCCAGCCCCTGGCCTATTGAATTTGTGCTTGGGGTAGTTACGACATGGGCCCCGGGGGACAGATCATGAGAAAGTGGTATTAGAAGAGTTTGGTTCTATAGAAGAACTAGGAATATGATATTTTCTATGCAGCAATAGTTTTAACTATTTTGAGTGTGGTTTTTAGTTTGGGGAGTCCAATGTTGGTGAGGCAGTCGACGTACCCATACACCGGGACCCTGAATTCTGATTTCTGACTCAGTCCACAAAAAGTTGTTTACGTATGTTTTGAAAATTATGCCTTGTGTCTTCATGAGTCAGTTCACCATGTATAACTTTTAATCATGGCTCCCATATTTATTTTCCAGATGCCGCCACGAAGATAAACAACCATGTTTCTTGAGAGAGTACATAATGATTTCCCACCGAGCGATGAGTCCTGGGTGCAGGGCCATCACACAGCCTTAGCACCGTCGATTGGGGTAGCTGCAGTGCCACTACCCATTGGGAAATCGTTGCCACTAGCCCCATCGGTAGAGGATCCCCACCAACTAAGCACATTGCACAAGTTCCAGGGGTAGTGGCCTTCGAGGTTCCAAGTAGGGATGGACCTACAGGCGGTAGAGGACTGGATGGAGGCTGTAGCTATAGTTTTTCTCTTAGTTTGGACACCAGCTGATTTTATGGTGATCCTAGTAGACAAAATTTTTCAGGCAGCAGTAGAAAGATGGTGAAGCCTGATGTTCTAGATACACGATGAGGCAAACGTCATCTGGGTGGACATTGAGGTTCTTTTTGGGGAAGAGTTTTTCCCATCAAGCTTACACTCTGTGCGTATAGAGGTGTTGCTGCACATACTGTAGGGCAGTATGATAGTGGCCCAGTACATGGCAAGGTTCATTGATCACTCCCTTTACTCAAAAAAACATGGTACTCAACCCATTCATCAGGGCGTAGAACTTTTAATGGGTTCTTCGATGGGTGATCATAGCATCGATGGTATCCATCATCATTACAATGTAGGCATGAGAGCATGATAAATCACATTTGGTGGAGATATTCCTAGATTATTAGGCACCAACTACGAGAGCTACCACCCATAGATAGGTAGCAGAGTGATTTTTAGGAGGTAGTAGGCATATGACACAAAGGTCTGAGTGGACTAGACCTTCTAGTGGATGACCCTCGTACACATGGTCAAAGGTGTGAGGCTCATAAGGCAGAGGGAGACAGGCGAGTGGAATGTGATATAGCATGTGCTACGGGTATAGTCATATGGCTCACGAATTCCCAACCCGACATACCGACGACCTGCAGATGGTTGAGGGACCACTGAGGTAGAGGCATAAGATCGAGTGAGGAGGTCTATAGGGTGGCAGACATGGAAGATGTGCTGGCAGTGCAACAGGCGGTGGGAGACTTTTTGAGATTCTACCACCACCACCGCCAGGTGGTCCACCACGACCATAGGGATCCAGAGGATAGGGATGAGCTCAACACCAGGTACCTAAGGCCTATGACCATAGAGGTCCAAAGATGATTAGAGGCGTGATCTGTGTGTACTCCTCCTCAGCTTATGTAATTATAGACACAGGTTCCTGTAACTATTTTATTTCTATGACCCATGTAAAAGCTCAAATATTCCGGTGGAGTCAATGGATCAATACTTACGGCTAGAGACACCTATGAGAGTGGATTCGACGATTACACACTCGTTCTGGCAGTGTGAGCTTACTCTAGGAGGCACGATCTTTTTCTAGGATCTCCAAGTAGTGGCGTCAAGTCCATACAACGTCGTCTGGGGTATAGACTGGTTATCCACATTCCATGCTCAGATTGACTATATTTGGTGCAATGTCCGGTGTGTCCACACATATGGGACATGGTTTTCCTTCACCGGTGAGAAATGAACCTTTATAGATCTATATGGACATAAAAAGAAGAGGGATATGTCAATTAATCATCTATTAGAAAGAATTACCCTCATGGATTTTGATGTTGAGAGTCCGAGCTATCTTGTAGTGGTGGACCAGTATGCCGATGTCTTTCCTGATGATGTTCCAGGACTACCTCCATGCAGAGAGGTAAAATTTTACATTGACTTGTACCCCGGGGAGAAAAAATATCTACACTAGCATATCAGATGGCTCTCGGGAAGAATCAAGAGTAACATGTATAGTTGGAGTAATTATAGGGAAAGGTGTTCATATGACCTAATGTTTCTCCATGGGTAGCTCTGATTTTGATCACCAAGAATGCCTATGGGAGTTTGAGACTCTGTGTGGACTATCAGCACCTGAAATAGGTGATCTTTATGAACAAGTATCCATTCCTAATGATTGATGATATTTTCTATTAGCTAAAGGGAGATTGATGGTTTTCAAAGGCAGACCTCTGATCAGGATATCATCATCTCACGATACGAGATGAGGATGTGTAGATGATATCATTTTGATGAAATTATGGCCATTATGTGTTCTTGGTTATTCCTTTCGTCATGACCAACTCCCATGTAGTGTTCCTGGTACTCTTGAACATGATCTTTCAACCATACCTCGATCGCTTCATGTTGTTGTTCATCGATGACATCGTGAAATACTCAGTAAAAGAGGAGGAGCAAGCCTATCATCAACAGATGGTTCTGGATACACTCCGAGAGAACTCATATTATGGTAAACTCTTGAAGAGCTAGTTTGGGATATGATAGGTCCACTTTCTAGGACACATTATCACAAAGGATGGAGTAAGAGTGGATCCAACGATGAAAGTAATTGTGCTAGGTGGGGAGTCACTCAGAAGAGTGATGGAGGTTTGGAGTTTCTTGGGGTTGTCTGGATAATATTGAATATTCATTCCTAACTTTTACAGAGTTGAAACACCATTTTCTACTTTGAAAAAGATGTTTAAACCATTACTGTGTATAGAGAGATGCCAACAATGTTTCCAAGAGCTGAGGTAGAGACTGAAGAGTTCCCCCATCTTGAGGCTTCTAGAAGAGGGTGTTGGTTATGGATTCTACTAAAACCCATCAGGGACTAGGCTTGGATGTGTCCATATGTAGGAGAGAGCCATGATTTCTTATGGTTCACGAAATATAAGGTTGCATGAGCAGAACTACTCTACCGATGACTTGGATTTAGTTGTAGTTGTCTTTTCCATGAAGATGTGGGGACATTACTAGTTGGGAAAACATTTTATAGTCTAATATGACCACAAGAATCTCTGGTATATCTTATATTAGAAGTAATTGAACCTGAGACAGTGGTGATGGCAAGAGTACATATAGGACTATGACATTGAGATAGTCTATACTTCTGGGAAGGGGAATGTGGTAGCTGATACACTCAACAGGAAGTCCAGTCTGTATTTTCTAAGGGAGGGGATAGAGTAACTATCCTCATTGAAGATATCCTTCATGGATATAGATGGAGCAGCATACCTCAAGTCTATGACATTAACACCACCACTCCTTCAGCGAGTTAGGGAGGCACAACTTCGGGACACTGATTTCGAGACTCAATGTGCTTATATATCCTCATGCCAGGCACCTTATGGATTTTCTGAAGGTAGGGAGAATGTCATATTCTATAGAGGATTTACCATGCTACCAATGGTTCTATGGGGGATGTTTTGAGGGAGTTCCATATGTCTCCTCTAGCGGTACATCATGGTGTGGCGAAGATGTACCAAGACCTCCGACGTCAGCACTAGTGGCAGGGGTTGAAGAATGTAGAGGTATAGTTTGTTTCACGATGCCTCACTTGTCAACAAGTGAAGTCCATACATCAGGTACTAGAAAGCCTAGCTTAACCACTAGAGGTGTCAGAGTGAAAGTGGGATGGGATCTCTATGGACATTGTGGAAGGGATTTAACATACATCTATGGGACATGATTCTATATGGGGGATTGTTGACTAACTCACCAAGTCGGTCCAATTTCTACCTATACGAGAGTAGGGATCAGTAGAGGTCAAGGGACTCCTCTACATATAGGAGATTGCGGAACTTAATGGGGTGCCATCTACAATCGTCTATAAACATGACACACATTTTACATCACGTTTGTGGAAGGAATTATAGGAGGTCTTCGGGACTCAACTGCATTTGAGCACCGCCATTAATCCTCTGATGGATGGTCTGATGGAGCGAACCATTCATATTCTTAAAGACATTATTCATGCATGTGTCGTAGATTTTGGACATAGATGGAAGGATCACATGCCCTTGGTGGGGTTCACAAACAAAAACAATTATCACTCCACTATCGGTATGTCACCATTCAAGGCCCTATACAGCCAACCATTCCTATCACCTCTATGTTGGAAAGCCCCAGGGGAGTTAACACTTATTGTTCTATAGTTAGTATGGGCAACCAATAAGATGGTGATGATCATCTAGGAGCAGATGTAGACTGCAAAGAGTATAAAAAAGCCTTACGGTGATAGAAGATGGAGACCCATTGAGTTTCAGGAGAGAGCCCACATTTTCTTGCAAGTCTCTCCTTGACGGGGACTATGGAGATTTGGATAAGGAGAAAAGTTGTCAACGAGGTTTATTGGGATATTTGTGATACACTGGAGGATAGGTAAGGTGGAATACCTCTTGGAACTTCCACCAAAGTTAGAGAAGGTGAACGAGGTCTTCCACATATCCCAGTTGAGGAGATACGTGCATGAACAATCTCACGTCATTGACCATGGCGAGCTGGACATAGATGATGGGGAAATGCTTAAGGAGGTTCCATTAGATATTGAGGATTGATAGGAGAGGTTCCTTTGTGGATGGTCGATACCTATAATTTGCGTTCGCTGACAGCACAAGAACCTCTAGGAGAGAACATGGGAGTGGGAGTCTTAGATTCGTTATCAGTACCCCCATCTGTTTCTTTAGTTTATGTTGTGGCTTTCATGGATATAAATCCTTAAGGTGGGGAGAATGTAAACACACGGATTTTACATGTTATGTTTTTAATTATATATAATTATTATGAATCTATAAAAATTGATGATGTGTAACTCTGAGGCCCGATGTGGAAGAATGAATTTCTGAACATTTTGTTGAGAACATTCGGTAAACACATGAGCAGCGTTTTATAACTTTTGAACCACTGCTCAGATTAAAAATATGAGGGCACTGTTGAATCCACATCATCGTGATTCTCTTAGGAGATAATTTACATTGACAATAGTAGGTATGGAGAATAAGATAATTTTTGTGGATTCTAAATGAAATAAAATAACATAATCTCATTATTTTATTTCTCTTCCCCCAACGGACAACCAGAGTGTGGTACCCGCAGTGAGTTAAGACAATTAATAGCATGACATTCCAAATCCTAAGAAACGATGTCGTTGTGGGAGTATGAAGCTTCATAATTTATGTTCCTCATTAACTCCCCACATCGTTACTTACTCTCCCCCTTTCCAATAAATATAGTGCTTAGGGGAGGGGTATTGGAGAAGCTTCACCAAGTAAAGTAGTTCAGTTGTAGTGCCATAATACCCAGCCCTTAGAGGATGGAGCCGACCCTAGAAGGAGGTCATGTGTGACAATGAATCCCCGAAATGATGTTTGAAGTTTGAGCAGCGGCAAGGATAGCTTGTTGTGGGTATGGAAAAAAATGAGACTCCCTCAACTATGATTTCTCTCTAGTGTTTCAAGGTTGGGGTTATTTCATTTGTTCATTTTTTATTCCCTCTTCCCCATTCTTGAAATTATACTAAGAGCACGGGTCAACCGACTAATGGGTTTACCCGCAATTCATTCGTCTTTGTGGGAGGATTGTTTCAAAGAATCATTGTGGGATTTATCTTGTTGTTTAATTAAATTTAATATCCGACCCCTTAATATCTTCCATAATATGAGATATTGGTGAAGGCGTGGGAATAACAAACCTGGCCTGAACCCTCCGATATCTTTCTGTTCTTGTGCCACCTTGGAAGACCATGAGAACATCAACGCATGCCGCAAGAGGTAGGTTGTGACTCGTCAGCTGTGGAAAATAGAGGATGCGACAAGCAAGACAGGCGACCACGGTAATGGAGGTGGTGAGACCACTACGTTTCCAGGGAATGGAAGTCGTTGACGAAGTCACGAAATAGGCTGAACCCACCTCTGGTGGGATCCATGGCAATAGAGCATCACCCATGCGGCGCCACCACCTCGCCAACCGAACGACCTTCAGGACAATCGAGACTCTTGGAAACAGGGGGATACACCATCTTCATCAGACCGAACCGGACAGCTTCCCTCGGAGCAGGCCGCTGCAATTATGTGTGTCCATCTACCTAGGTGCAGGCCACCGCCCTCGAGTTGGACCGCCGTTCTCACCCGGGCCACCGCCCTCGGACCAGGCTGCTACCCTCGGAGAACGCTACCACCCTCAAGTTGGGCTTCTGCCCTCACGCTGATCTTCCTCCCATAGTTCGGGCCGCCACCCCTGGACTGGGCCACCGTATTAGCATGCCTCCGCCATTAGACCGGGACAACGCCCTCAGATTGAGCCTTCGACCCATGCGGGCCTCCCTTTTCGGGCTGGGCCGACCTTGTAGACTTTCCCTCTTACGGGATTGACCAGATATCAGCCCAGTGGCCCAAGTCCACCTCATCCCAGCCGGCCAAGTACACCTCGGCCTAGCCCAGACCGGGTTGGTCGGACTGGGTCGGACTGAACCTGGGGCCAACCTGGCCCTGAAACACAAAGGACCTTATCTTGAGAACCAGACGCACATTTGAAGAACTGTTAAAGCTGTTGGGACCCTTGGAGTGAGATAATCAATTTTAACTACTCCATTAGAGTTTATGAGAAACGTGGAGTTCTTTCGGGTTGGATCGTACTCAAATCCAATGGGGCCCTTGGCGTAGAAATGCCAATAACTCATAGACCGGGCATCCGACTAACATGTCGTATGTTGCGTTGGAACCCTTATGACTTGGCATATCATCCGGTTACTTCATTTTGTGACATCGTGATGGTTGAGATATGACTAATTTCTTGGGGTGTGGTTCTCCCAAGCGCACTACATATGGAACCCTGCGACTGGCTAAGACCTGACGACTGCTGAATTTTCGACTCGGAGTGACTTTATAGTTGTGGTACACAATGGGGAGGAGAACCTTAGCAGACAACGATGGGGGATGGTGGTTCTGTGTGACCCAGCAGGCCATGGTGGGGAGAGGTCGCGGTACATGATGGGGAGGAGTACCTTAGCAGACCATGATGGGGGAAGGTGGCTCTGTGTGACCCAACAGACCCATAGTATGTGGTGGGGAAGAGTACCTTAGAAGTTCAAGGTTAGTGGGAAGGAGCTTATAGTGACCCTGCAGACCCATTATATTTGATAGAGGAGGAGTCTTCTTGCAGCCAAGGCATTTGAAATTTTTATTGGGGATGTTACTTGTTACTAACCCTAGAATAAATCATGGTGTGAGCTCTCATTACCTTTTAATTGTGTTTGTGGTTATATTATGTGGCGCTTTACATGTGTGTAAATTTACCATCATGGTGTTATCCTATGGTTTTTCATCGTGGAACTGTAGGAGTCCTTCGTAGTCTTGTGGTCCCTACTGAGTGTCGTTATACTCACCTCTGCATGGGCTTCACATACACCTTGTTGTGTCATGTGTAGATGACGTGCAACATTGATTGAGGCTGAGGGATCCAGGACTAGAGGTTTCTCGGAGGTGGACCATTCAGCGTGACATGACACAGAGGAGATGAACGGATGCGGAGTGCATTGGAGGCAATCTGTACCTACCCTTCTAGTAGGAACCTCAGAGGATGACCCAATAGCTGTTTCCCATTTTTCCTTTCAGTTGTACTATACTTTCAGTCATACTTTTTCTTTTATAGTTGGGCTTGTGTTCTGGCTTATTTTACTTTCAAAACTCTTTTACTACAGCAGTTTACTTCATAGTTGCTTATTGATGTGTTCTCAGACCATGTGTCTGTACAGGTTTAAAGGCAGTGCCTTCCCATTTTAAGAAATATTCCTTTTGGTGATATTCTCCATTCCCTAGCCTATGGAAGGCAGGTTTGGGGTAGTTGTAGCACGGGCCCAGGGGGATGGGTCGTGACATAACTACATTTCATTCTTGGTGGTTGATATGTATTAGTTTTGTACTAATTTTCAAAAACAATAAACTATAAAATCATTTTGAAATGTGAGATAGGGAGTAATTGTTCAATTAACTTAATTATGAAATGTTTAAGGTTAGGTCCTTATAATATTACCTTTAAGGTCTCCTGCCAAGACATCATCAATAAGTAGGTATGTAATATTCCAAATAAACAAACTAGTCTATATAATGGGACATACCTATGCATCAAGCGGACATAACATGACATCCCCATCACTTATACATTTCTAATTTTTTCATCAAATATTTAACAATCAATATAATTGACAATAAAAATAACTTATGAAAAAGTAAAGATCCATACTAAATAATGAATATGGAATTAAGATATTTCCCATATCAATGGATAAACACTCTTAGCAATATTTCTTTAGTTGACACTATTTATAATAATGAGTATATAGTTTAATCAATATTAATATGATGAGTTAGAGTCCACATATATTCAAATTATTTACTATGGTTCATAAAAAATAACGTTAAATGTCTAATAAAATTCATTAAAGAGTATAAAACCAGATTTCATGTTGAGCCCACTAATTTTTTGCATAGTGAAGATTTAGTTAATACCCAATTGACCATTTTCATGGGTATTACTCAAAGATACACTAGTGGTACCGATTGCATCCACTAGTTTATTTCAATATAAGGTGGTGATTTCAAAGAAACCAACGTTGCTTATATTTCCAAAATTTTTGGATGTAGATATTAATTGAATATTTCATTATAAATACATTATGGAGAAAAATGGAAACAAAATATTGAAATAGATATTCTTAATTTTTTTAAAATTTTCTTAGGAACAAATATACATATAATTTCAAAAATAAAAGTTAGAAAGGATTATTTTAAAAAAAATAATAGTAAAATAGTTTATAGAAATAGATACATAAAAATAAATAATTCAAAAAAACTAAAAAGTATAGTGGTAGATAAAAAATATACACAAGTGAAATGATATCGATTTTGTTAAATTTTAAGAAAAAGATATAATATTTTATTAATATAGAATAAAATACTCATAGAATAATTTGAATAGACATTACCATGTAAAAACATCATAATTTAGATATAATTATAAGTAATTATGAATGATTATAACATTTTAAAAATAAACTCTTTCGAAAAATGTTAAAAATAGATTTCTATCATACTTTTGAAATGAAAGAAAAAATTGAATTATACAGAAAAAGTTATAAATATTCTATTTCATGTTTTCAAAATAATATAAAAATATACCAAAATTTTTTATTAAATAATTTATGATTATAAAATAACCTTATTAATTTAATTTAATGAATATGTATATAGAGGAAATAGATTTCATGTCAAAATGGATAAATAAGGCAATATTTTCTTCAAAACAGTATTTTGTTGGTTTTGAGTACCAAAAAGTGGAAAATAGAATGCATAATTTCAAACCTAATAAATAACTAGATATGAAGAATAAATATTGGTTTTAAGAGGGATGAATCATTTATTTCACTAATAGGAGGCTGGAACATAAATAAACATAATGAAATGTTAGATTGGAATATAAAGCATTGTCTTGGAATCCTGCTGGGTCAGACACATTCCAACATAATGTATAATAAATTTATATTTGATATTCATATATTTATAATTCATATATATAAATTTGGATAACATAAAATCATAACTACTTTTTAATCATTTACTCACAACTGTTTTTGAAAATCAATTTTTTAGGTGTTATTTATTCTATTTTTCATACATGTTTTGATTCAGTAGTTTCGATTATTTTACCATTTTCATGGATTTATTTATTCCATAAATAAAATAATAAAATATGAATAATATGTATATATTAAATAAAATTTTAGGACATACCATATAAATTCACTACGAAAAATTAAATTCATATTTCACAGAGGTTGTAATATACATGTACACATGGGTGATATAACACCCCAAGATTTTAATAGATGAAAATCATGTTTGATGGAGTATATTCCACGCAAACAAATAATAATAACATAATATTACACCTATAGAATTTAAAATATTTTTATTTTTTAATAAATTCACCACAATTAAAAGTTTTTTATGCATGCAACATTAGGTTTAAAGTAAACACAATACTCAATTAAAATATTATTTTTCAAAACACAACCATTATAACGAAGACATTATGTAATACAATATTAATTAAAATACATAAATTTGGAAAATTATATGGTTTCCACTTGTATAATATAAATTCAATGGCTCTTAAATGATTATAATTAAAATGTGAATTACTATAAAGAACAATAAATGCCTTCGAATAAAATGTATTTTTTTAAAAGTTCATTTTTCGATATTTGCACAAAAAATAT
This sequence comes from Viscum album, assembly GCA_963277665.1. Taxonomy (NCBI): domain Eukaryota; kingdom Viridiplantae; phylum Streptophyta; class Magnoliopsida; order Santalales; family Viscaceae; genus Viscum; species Viscum album. Next base: position 477,223,107 of record OY728157.1, read on the forward strand.
ATAATCAATTTTTTAATACATTTAGAAAATTAATATTAAAGATAAAACAAATTAATATCAATTCACCAAATAATATTGGGTAAATTTTTCAGAATAATTTAAATAAATATGGATAGAGAAAAATACTATTTTTATTGAGAATTTCAATTTCATTTAAATTGTTGACAATGATAAATTATATAAAAAATTGATTATAAAGTTAAATTAGTTAAATAATAATACACTATTACTATTTTATGTCCTGGGAATAAATTTCATATGAAATTCTGATATTAAATCTTATTTAACTTCCAAATATTTTTCTTTGAAAACCTTTCTTTTCATCGCGTATAAGGGTTTAATTAAAAATTGAAGTACACCAATTAAATAAATTTAATTTATAAAAATGTTTTACATAATTTGAATCATCATAATTTATATTATATAAAAATTTAAACATTATTTTTGATACTAATTAATAGTTTAAATATAAAAAATAAAACAAAACAGTTAGGTAAAATAGGTTTACTAAGGGTTAAACTAACAATACATGGGTTAAAAAGAACTAACAACTTATTTAAACCCCATTTTATGTAAATATTTTAATTTTTTACAATAATTATTTATATTAATATATTTTTTTCCTTTTTCATGATAATAATGTGGGTGTAATCAAATATTTTTGAAAAATACCAAATGTGTCATATACCACACTTATAAATGACCACCCACTATCATCCCCACTTAAATCTTCCAAAACCATTTTGTTTAGAAAATACCACTCAAAATAATTTCTTTTAGTACCTACCAAAATTATATATTATATTTCTATATAATAAAAAAAATCTATTATAGATTAAGTATAAACCTAAAGAGGTTTTAGGAAGAGGAGCTAATGTTTTTAACTATGTATTTTAATTTTTCTTTTTTTAAATCCTTCTCAACATCTCAAAATATGATAAAATAATAAAAAAACCTATAAATTTTTTTTTATTTGTTAATATTTAAATTTTATAAGATATATCTATCTCCACTTCCATAAAATTTGAAATGAAACTGTTGATCATGTGTACGGTGTACTACCACCTCACATACTGATGTAGTTTATTCTCTATCACAAATTTACAATCTGGGATACAATGGTGGATTTAACATATATTTTTATATCATTTTAATGAAATTTATATAATTATTTAATAATCATATTATAAATTACTTTATACCTCTATTCCATGAGAGAGAAGCTAACATCGACTGTGTGTATGACCGATTACCACATCACAAAGCGATGTGATTCATTTTTCACTTATGCTTAACATGGAGGGTAGAAAGGATATTTTTAAAAAATATGATTTATATTAATTACATAAACATATTATTAAAATATAATATCATATCTAACTTAATAAATTAATCTTATTTAGAAAACAATAACCTGACTCATGCGTAGATGTGGACTACCACGTCAATATTGGGATGCGAAATGTTTTCATTTTATTTTTTTAATTCAGAGTGATAGAGTTTAATTTAAATAATATATATCATATATATAAAATAATTTTGATTGTTTAAAGGTTAATTATTATTTATTTACATTTTATTCAATCAATCGAGAAAGATGGAAACAACATTTATGAAGAGTATGATCGGTCGTCTTCATGATCAATGTAATCCATTTTCTATCCCTAACATTTATAAATTTATATATATATTTAGGGAACCTTTATTATATTTATATCACGGTTAAAAAAATTAAAATATGTAACCAATATCAAATTAAAAGGACCAACATTAATACATAAAAACAAGCATGAAAAGAAAAGCAATTATCATCTGAAATAGTGATTTTTACAATGAATTGCTAATAAATGGGTTATAAAATATAGTAATTAAATAACACATGGTATGAGATATATTATTATGGTTATTTAATAACTTTATAATAATCCATTATTTATTATACACTAGGTTTGAACACATATAATTGATATCAAACCTGAGGTAAGAGTTTGTTATCTCACTTTTACTTCCATGAGACATACACCATATTCACCACGTATTACATTGAATGGTGTATATACTACCCATTTAATATTTTCTAGAAGGAATATATTTATATTCATCAAATTAAAAGTTTAATTTTATGATTATTTCCATTACCACACCTAAAATTCAAAAAATACCAATGTGGAAAAGGTTTATTTCACAGTCTCATTATTATTTGAGTTTGTTTATGTTTATTTCTCCCATAAGGAAATTATTGATATTTATATAATAAAATAAATTTATTTTATTATAATATATTTATTCATTACTTTTTCATTTAATATTACCATTTTTCTCTCTTTAGAAGTTAAAATGATAAAGTAAATGATTCAATTAAAATATCATCGGTTGAAAACACTTTTTCTTCGAAAACCATATTTTTTTTAAAAACCTACAAAACATATTTAATGTTCTAAAAATTATTTATTAATGTAATTGTAACCAATTTTTTACTTCTTAAAATTATGAATTTAATGGAATCATCCTTTAATATTCTAAAAGAATCACCATTTTTATTTTACCTAAAATGTAAATGGAATCCTTGTTTTAACATGTTCAACATGAATGAAATTTATCATTGTCATGAACACTAACTGTATTAATTATTATAATATATCATTAAATAGTTGTTTTCAACGATTTTTTTAAAAATATTTTTTGGAATTTTATTTTTAAAAATATTTTCAAAGTGAAAAGGATATTTTCATTGGAAAATAATTTTACATTATTTTATGGTATTTATACTAATCTATGACAAAAAACCATTATTTTAATTATGATCCACTGAGAAAATTTTGTATAGATATAATCCTTGGTATTTTTATGGTTTTCATGTGATCAGTTTAAATAAGGATGTACAACCTTTTTATCATTCTTTATATTACATTAGATGTTTTTTGAATAAGTTTATTTATTGGGAAAATGTATTAACATTTCATATGATAGTTTTCCAATAAGAATGTTTATATTGATTATATTTCACCCCATTTATATGTTGAATTAATATTACACGATAGGTGGTGGAAATATCCCACTATCACTACTTAATACATTGGTAGGTCAAATGAGACATGTTAGATTAAGTTTTGACCAAGCCCTTATCCATTTATTTATTTATCTCTTCACACGACCTCAGTGGTATGTTTTTGATTTTAATCATTGATAATTATATCATTATGAATTAAGTGTTTAATATTACATATAAATGTTCGACTAGTTAAAATATATGTCATTATGTTACATTCTCATGTGAATATTTGTATTTCAGTATTTGACCAATATTTATTGTATCCAAATTATGCTTGAGTTATTGATTAAATGTCATGTGTTTCAGTTTTTTCTGTTATCATATTTCTTATTTCAAATTTATACATAGCTTTATATATATATATATATATTTACTTTCCATATTATCTCACCCCTTTCATTTGTTTTATTTTCTCTAGGATATGAAGTAGTGTTTTATAATTGATTTGGAGTGATATTAAAATGGTAAATAATATAGTTATAAAATAACACATTGGGTAATTTATGTTTTGAAATGTAATTTGAATTTGATGTATATATCTAGTTTACCAAGACTACTAAACTATTTAGTCCTTTTCGATGTGATTTCTTGTATCTAGTTTAAATGAAATAATGTTACCACACACACTATGCTACTAGGGTTGGATTCACTGTAGTTGATATCAAATTAATTTTAGTATAATCATTGGTTTCGAAACATAGTAAAACATTTAATAAGGATCATAAATCTATGATATAATTGAAGATAAGTATACAAGAACATCCTAAATATTTAGTATGGTAAAAACTATGTGGTTATTTTATAAATAAACCCATGTATGGAAACTATAATTGGAGACGGTTCTATGATAGTTGTACCATGGGTAATTTCTCTGAAAAATATTTTTTTGGGAATGACGCCATTGTTACACAATACAAGAAAATAGTCCTTACTGTGCACCTGGTTTGACAATACCATGGGATATTCATGAGTTAAATCATATTTTCATTAAAAACATTATGGAGGTTTTAAAAAATGGTTATATTTTAAAAGAAACCATGTTTAGGATTATAAAATTAGTTATGCATAAATTATTAAATTTATGTTATGCTCTTCATTACATTTTGAATTATATATTAATTTGGATAATGTTGTGATTAATTATATTGCATTAAATTATTTAGAAATATAAACTATTGGAATAAATGTGAAATATATCAATTCAAAAACCACATATAAGGATTTCCCCCTTGGAATGATAATGAAGTAAGATATGGAAATGATGTTCAAGATGATCAAATTATATCCAAATAAGGGAAACTGATTCATGTTTATAGAAATAAAATTTCCCATAGGGTAAATTATTATGATCTACTATGTAGTAAAACATTTTCATAATAATTTATGAATTAGAAACCCCATAATTAAATTGGACCAGAAATTTATTTGTAGCTGAAAACTAGACAAGATACATAGAAAATTTATTTTTCATTATTTTAAGTAATTAATGGGAGAATTGTTTACTTGATATTTATAATATTATATGCAATGAAAATAATTAGTGGCCAGATATTCAAAATAATATGGATTAGGAGGAAATATAAATTAGGATGTGGATGATTTTAATGTACTATTATTTGAAAAATATTTTATCATGAGAAAAATGAATTGATCTAGGGTTCAATTTATGAGTCCAACAAAAAAGGAATATTGAAATATTTATTTGCATGAAGACAATAATACAAGGATATGAATGATTTTTTTGGACTATATATGTAATCCAAAAAGAACTATTGTCTATTTATTAGATGGAATTAATTCAATCCTATAAAGTGAGCATGTCTCCCAAAAATTCCCACTATATGAAGGTATGATGTCATGTTCTACCAAGTCAGAGATGTAATTTTTCTGTATTTGAAAGGAAAAATATAAGAATGGTATAATAGATCAAAAAATGGATAAAACGAATAAGGGATGGATGGATCTTCCAACAATGTGATACTTGTTGAAGGAAACCCATTTGTACATTATTAATAGGAAAGTGAGTTTTTTTTCAAGTATGGAGAAAAAGGACACCATTCTAATAATTTCAAGGTAATGAAATAATATTCTATTGTTCTATGATACTACTATAGTGATATGATGGAATAAAAAATAAATTCCCAAATAATCAATTAAATACGCCATATAATATGATAAGGGGTCCAGGTCACGCATATAATGATAATATAGATGAATTCGAATAATTAATGATCAAATATTCAAATTAAAAAATTACTTTATAGAAGTATTTCGATCATTGATTTTCTTAGTATAATAATTATCCAATATAAGGATTGTACTGAAGTACTATTTTATTAATGAATTAATGGAATTCTTTGATTGACACCAATGACTAGGAATGGAGTTTTAGTGGAAAGAAGAAGTTATTTTAAAATGCATGATTGAAAGAGTATAATGTTCACTATGTTCCCGATGCTGAGAAAACAATGATAAAGTTGTTTTTATGAAGATATTAGTAACCTTTAATGTTTATATAATCTTTTAGGTTGAGGAAATTATGAGCTACTAACATTTTTTATTGTTATGTAAATTATTTTAAAATGATTTTTGAAAAGGGACTGTCTACAAGCTAGGTGACAACCCATCATATCTGGAAAGGCCATGTGTCTTGAACCCACATCTAAAGGGGGAAAAGGGAAAATTCACACCAATGGAATATAGGATTTTTAGTTTAGTCAGAAATTTATTTTAAATAAATAGTTTGATGGATAAATACTTAAGGAATGGATTAAGTTAAACATTGGGTGTTACTGTTAAGGTTTAGAGACTAATATATATAGAAGTACTTGAAGGACATTTATGGATATTATAATACATTAATGGTTGATTTTAGTGCTTCTGGAATAAAAATTTAATCATGAATATTCATGTCATGTATTAAGAAATGAACTGGAAAATGATTGAATCATGACCAAAATATGAAATTGTTTCCATAAAATAAAAAATCATCAACTAAGAATATTTCCTTCTGTTCTTAGTCAATATTGTAGAGGAATCCATCAATATTTTGAAAGGTATCTTGAAACTAAAATTTCACCATATTAAATGTATTTAAAAAACATATTTATGGATTTTTGGTTGTTAAATTTCTCTTGATAATTCACCTTATCCTAATTATTGGCCTCCAAAACTCCCTAAAATTCTTGTCAATTAATATTTTATTTTATTTCTATATCTTCACTTCCAAAAAAATTCCTTGAATTTGGTAACTTATTATGTGTTATTCCATTGGATCTTCAAAATTATTATCCTCTATTATCAATTGGATGTTTTATTAACAATTTTTTTGATTTAGTGTTTCAATAAATTTATTTTAAATATTCCAAAAATTGATTAATGAGATCATGATTAAATAGAGAAGAACACATTTATTTATTGGGAGAGAATCTGACACCCTAAGATTGAGAAAGTGGAAGATCATGTTCGATAACATATATTAAATTTAATAATAATAATATATGTTAATGTAACACCTTAAGAATTTAAAATATATTTATTTTATGTAAATTCATTATCTTTAATAGCTTGAAATGCATGCACCATCTCGTTTAAAGTAAATGTTATACTATATTAACATATTTTTAGTTAAACAATACCATTATAAAGTATCTATTAAGTTGGTGGGTATGAATAGTACTGACTATATTTTTAAAATTATATATTTTACACATGTATATGATAAATTAAATTGTAATAAATTGAATATAAATATCATAATATTTTTTTGAATGAAAATAAATTGTTTTCTGAAAACTGTATTTTTGTATAATGTTATTTAATCATGCTCGGAACATATAATTTAAAATTTTTTTTTTTTTAATTTTAGAAATTTTTTTTTCAGAATTTAAATATAATTTTTGAAATCTAATTTTACAATTTATATTTGGTTAATTTTTTATAATTTTCTAAAAATATTCATTTTTTCTGAATAGTGAAAAGTACTAATTGTTGGAGAAAACTATATTTACATTTCAATTCTTTAGAAGGTTATATTATATTTTAAATTATTTTTTAAAAATAATAAGTTATATTAGACTAAAATATAATTAATTTTGGTAATTTTAATCAATTTAATAATGAATATTTATATAAAAACATATTAAACATTTGAAATATTTCCTTTGGAAATATTTTTTTCTTCTTCACACTTGTGGGTTTAATTTTATGGTGAATTCATTCAAATATGTGAATTAAATTCCTAAAAATGAATTGCATATTCTGAATCATAATAATTTATATTATATAATAATATAAAATAATTTTTTTACCTTAATTCATAATGAAAACCATAAAAATTAATTACCACAGTTAAGGTAAAATTAAGTTTACCCGCAGGATAAGCTAAAAAGATACAAGGTAAAATGTACTACCAACTAGTCCAACACCAATTTCATTCCCATATTTCATCTTTATCACTTAATGGTTTCATAATGACCAATTTTTGGGATTTTTTATGATAAAAACCTGTTTTTAATTTATTATTTTTTAAAATACCAAGTGTCTCATCTCTCCCACTTATTAAATGCCACACCCTCTCCTCCACTCATCACACTCACAAAAATTGGTATAGAAAATTAATATATATATATCTTCATTAAACCCATAACCAAATCCTATATTACATTCATAGATCATAAATCCAATTTAATAAGGATTTAAGATAATGTTAAATAAGTTTCCTAAATAAGAGGTAAATTTTTTAGCTGTGTGTTTTCATTTTACTTATTCTTCTATCTCCTCATATAATTTTCCAACTATGAAAAAATAATAATAGTATTATATCCCATATACTTATATTTTTTTATTTTAATTCCAAAACCTATATACATCCCGACTTCTCTCAAATGAGAAATGAAGTTGTCGGTCGTGTGTATGGAGGATTACTTCCTCTCCAACTTGTGTAGTTCATTTTCTATCACCCCATTTCAAGGATGGATAAAATGATATATTTGACATAATTATTTAATATTAATGATATTAATATACTTATTTAATTTTCATATAATATATACCTTTTTAATTTCAATTTTATAGCAGATGTCATAATTTTACTTGTTTGTATATTGGACTGCCACCTAATGAAGCGATGTGATTCGTTTTTCACTTAAGATTTACATGGAAGAAAGAAAGGATAATGTTAACAAATATATTTGATATAACCTTAATAATGAAAATATAATATCATTATACGATTTATCATTATTCTTTATAACGTTTAATTTTATGGATATTTTTTTTGGGGTCTTATAATTTAGAAATTATCAAAGTGGTAATGGTTTATTTCAGAATATCATAATTATTCAATATTGTTTATATTTATGTATCCATTGGGGGAATTATTATATATATATTAAACTTGATTAATTTTATTCTTTTATTTTTATTCATAAAATTTTCATGTAATTGTTTCATTTTTCACTTTTGGTACCAAAAATAATTAAGGAAATGTTTTTTAAAAATAAGATTTTATTTCTCACTTCAGTAAAAAAAATTCATAACAAAAAATGTTTTTTAATAAAAAATCCAAAATTTTTTAATTAAACAAATTATTTATTAATGATATTTTTAACCAAGTTTAATTTTTATAAAATTTATTGAAAGAACTCTCCTAATAATTTTTTAAACTAGAAATTTTTTTATTTTACAAAAAAAAATTAATATGAATATTTGTTTTATCAAATACAACATGAATGGAGTTTCTAAATGTCATGAACACTCAATGTTTTAAATAAGATTTTATATTTTTCAATTTTTACGTCAAAATAAAAATAATTTCAAAATAATTTTTGAAATTTTATTTTTAAAATTATTTTAAAAGTGAAAATATTATTTTACTCAAAAATCAATTTAAATGACATTTTATTATCAATGACATCAAACATTTATTATTATTTTGAACCAATGTATATATTTTGAATTTACATCATCATTATTATTTATATGTATGGTTCATGATCTGTTTGACTAAGGATGTACATTTTTTTACCTTCACCATATTACTGTGGAAGGTTTATGATCTTGTTTATTGACTTAGAAAAAAGTATTGTCATTTCATATACTAGTTTTTTAATAATAATGTTTAAGTTGATTTTGTATCTAAAATTTAATATTAGGAATGGATTTTACATATTAATTGATTTTCACGGGACAGTATAGATCCTCAATGCATCGAAAGGTATCATGAGACAAACTAGATTGTTTTTTGGATGAGGCATTACCCATGTAGTTTGGTATGTTGACATAATTCCTTGACAGAATGTTTTAGATGCCCAGAATTATAAATTCTATTATTACGATTTCCTTTATTGATATTACAAGTGATTATTAAATTATTTATAATATCCATGGCCATGATTCAATCAAAAGGGATTGTTTATATGGTAATAATTGATCATCGTTATTCATGTCATATTATACTCAAATTATTGATTAAATTGAGTGTGTTTTAGTTATTTATATTTTCGTATTTATTATACCCAATTTATTCATGTATTAAACTATACTAATACACATAATTATCATCTAAAATCCCACAAACATTGTGTTATGTTTTATTTTCCTAAGGATACTATGAAGTGTTATACGATTGATATTCAGAGATATACTAAGGGGAAATAATAGAAATCTAAAAGAGAACACTTTCTATATTTTATGTTTTAAAATGTAATGTGAATTTATAGTATTTATATATTTAATAAGAATAAGAAACTATTTTTTTCTTGGGTATGTGATTTCTTTTATCTATTTCAAATGTAATAATGTAACCACCGACTACTGACCACTAGGGTCAGGCTCTTTATTGGTGAAATTTCTATTTTTTTAATGGGTGGGGGATAAAATTAAATAATGTATTCTCATTCCAAAATCATAATTATTTTATAGATATAATATATGGAAATTTTATACCTCTATAGAACTCTCTTTGATATGTGGTGATGAAAAAATAAAATATGCCTATTTGTGGAGATGGTAGTTCGCATGTACATAAGATAATGTTTTAATTTTTCATGGTATAGAAATGAGATATCAAACAGTGATACCATTAACCTAAAAATGAGAAAATATAGTAAATTTAATAAGGTGATTTTTTTAAAATTCATATAGAATTTTTCGTGTAGTTTTAAGATAATATAAACTTTAAATGGACTAGTAAAAAATATAACTCTTCCTTGGATAATATCCATTAAGAAATACCTGAAGGATACTTGGATTGATCTTTTTGGAAGATCAAAGACTGTTGGTAAATGATAATGGTTATAATAAGGTATTTATGGGGATCTTGTTTGATATTAGGGTCTCATGATTTGAATAAATTTATAAAAAGGATGTGACCTTTTATAAGTGATGGAAGCCAAACTCTTTTAAATATTATGAAATTCTAAATATAACAAAAGTATTTATCATTTAATATTGAAAAATATTGTAATATTTAAAATATATTAGAATTTAGTTTTTAAATAAGCTATAACAATAATTGTTTTTCATTTTTAAGATATATTTTAATCCTTATCTCTTAGTTTAACCCCCACTGTGACCCTTTTAACCATTACCTTGGTGACTAATATGTTTACCATGATAACAATTCATTATGGTCCAAAATGAAATGGTACATATTAAATAATTTGAATATTATATTTCGAAATATGGAATTCATTTTATATGATTAAATTCTCAAAGGTATAATTTTTTTTAATATAAGTACAAAAAACCGAACAAACACATTTAATGAAAAAATTTCCTTTTTAAGCAAAAAAATTATAAAATGGAAAAATCATGAAAAAAGTTTATTCTCATTAAATTTATTGGATTATAAATAATAAATATATTTATTTTAATTTGAAACCTATCCAATACCGAATGTACCCTCGAAATATTATAATTAATGAAAATGAAAAAATAGATCTTTTATTATAATAAAACAACATTTTGGTTTAAAATGAAATTAATAGGTCTATAAATTTAACATAGTACAATTAAAATCATTATTTAACTTATTAAATAAATATATGGACTATAACAATTATTTTATAAATATTTAATCCATTCTTATATTATCCTGAAGCCTAAAAATTTACAATATTTGTAATAATATTATTTTTTTACTATTCACCAAAATTTTTTCCTTTTTATAAAATATCCAAATACTCACCCATAACATTTCTTAATATATAATTCAAAATATTATTTTCATTTCACCAATTTTAAATAATGCGATATATATATTTATATATTAAAACGAATTTTAAGATATAAAAAATTCATATAAAAATAATCTTTTCAACTTCATGTATTTTTAATATTATTTTATATGAATTTCTATTTAATTTATTGTTAATTAATTAGATCATGCATTTAATTATTATAAAATTTCTAAATATAGAAGAATACAAAGCCTTTCCAAATATGCTCGTTGAAATATTATCTTTTTAACATTGAAATATTTTTAATCATATCACAATACTTATTTATTTTCTAGTCATTAAATTTCCTAAATTTAAAAAAAATTATAATAGAAGTATCATAATTAACTAAAATAATTTAATACAATAATGATATATTAATCTTGTAATTATAACATATAAATATTTTTTATTTCAGTGTTGTGTGTGTACATGTTATTCAACATATTTATTAATATGAAAATATATATTAAAATATTATTGTTTTACATCTATAAAGTGAAAATAATTTTTGAGAAGTTTTAAAAAAATATTCCTGAATATAATGTTAATTTAAAGCGGTGAGAACATAAAATATGGAATTACTGAATTAAAAAACTTTATATGATTGAACAAGAAATAGTTTGTCATTTATTTATCAGATTGAATGATATATTGATCTCAATAAATGGTTTTCAGAAAACATTATATGATTAAATCATTTTTCAATAAGTTTCAACATATCATTCTAGATATGTTTTATATAAAGGATTATTAACATGAATATCATTTTCATATTTAATTCCCACTATATTAATTACACAGTGTGTTGGTTACCTAAGATATGTTGAAATGTGATTCTTTTTAGGAAAGAAGTAAAAGAGTGAATTAAATATGTTTCCAACCCAGAATTAATGATATTTAACTTAATTTGATAATGGGATGAGATATAATTTCATATTATTATGATGATGTCAATGTCAATAATTACAAGAACATGTCACTCATCACAAGTAGTGTTCAAAATGGAAAAGGAATATATCATAGTAAATTACCATTGAATAAATTTTTTTGAAGTAGAATATAGAATTTTATTACGTATAGTAAAAATATAAAATAATTGGAATGTGAAGAAAAATATGTTTCAAAAAATATTTTCTAAAATAAGTTGACTTCAAAATTAATAAAGGTAAAGTCTCTCTCTATGAAAAGAAAATATTTTTTGGTATTTTAGAAGTGACTTTATGATTGAAATTTAGTTGAATAAGAAGGGGATTATAGTGAAAGTGATTTCGATTTATAACTTACTGGTCATGGAATTTTTTTTTGATTTTTGTGGTGATTGAAGAAGGTGTTTTATATAATGATAATGAAGATTTTTATGGGGATGAGTAACATATATCTCAAATGTAGTTTGTGATGAATAAATTTTTAGAATATATTTAAATGAAGTGTCATAAATATGATAATGAACATGAATATCTCTAAATAAAAATTAAAGAAAAATAAAATCATATGGAGATATTTAGGTTTGGTTTTTTAAATTTCAAATCTAAATTAGGAGAAAACTCACTATAAGATATGTTTTTTCTGGATAAAGTGTGTGTTGGCAATTTTTTCAACAGATTAAAATTTCATCAAATGGGAAATAATGATATTTGAATTTCTGAATAAATGGATGGTTACTAATAAAATAAATGAATATTGAATGATGACACATTAAAATAATAATTCAATGATTAATTTTTTCTATAATGACGGAATTAAAAAAACATATTATATGTGTGAAGAGAAAAATTATGACTAATTTTCTCAAATGATGATGAGAATGTGTAATTTTAACTAGTATTCTATTTTGTCAAAAAAATAAAAATTATTAATTTCTTAATAGTTTTACTACTAGATAAATAGCTCATTCAGTTAGAATAATTTCCTTTTTTGTTTGTGGTTGGATTTTTGGAGGATACACTATAATGACGTGAAATTATTGGTTTATAGTAATTAAATTTAATCATCTGATAAGATATTGAAGGAACACAATTTAAGGTATACGTAAAATAAAAACTAATTATTTCCTATAAATTATTATTCAATAACTAGTAATCATGTTTAGAAATCATTTTTATGGATTAAATATGTTCTACGGAAGGTGTGAAAAAAATGGTCATATTTTTATTGGGTTACACATGATCTTATTATCTTAAACATTTCAACAACATGTTACATGGATATTTCATATATTTTAAAATTTATGGAAGTTATTGAATAAATATTTTAATTTCAATATGAACAATAACATGAATGTGATATTGTTGGAGAATTTCTATTTCAAGTTGTATGTAATAATAATTATATTTATGACCAATGTTTTAGTACTGGTCTCAATTGTAAAATAACAAATAATGGCTGATGAGGAATGAGTCAAATATGTTTTTCGAAATTTAAGAAAACATTAAAAATATTCTCAAAATGAAATTTATAGTGTATTAAAAATGTTAAACATTTTGAATGTTATCTTAATGAGGTTTAAAATAATAAATTTTCACTGAAATTGAAGTGGAATTTAATAAATAATGTGGATTATCAAAGTTGTCTTTATTCTAAGAGATAGTTATCTTCCAAGACACGATGATTTATGAATAAAATTACATCTTCACTAATCAATGGAAAAGATATAATTTTTTCTTCCACTTTTACACATGTTATTTGGATATTTTTATCAATGATGGGGAAATATAACAATGTAAATATGAAGGATTATATTTATTATAATGGTGAAGAAATATTATAATGGTGTGTAAAAATTTAGGAATAGTTTTTAAATAGGGGATATTTATGAGTTTCTTATACACAAGATATATGGGTATGTGAGGATACAATTTCAGCATATGTTTTTGTTCTATTTCTGAACTATTCTAAAGTCTTTTTTGAGAATGTGTATTAGAAATTAACTGACACCTAAAAATGGAAAATTTTTAAGTGAAATATATTAAAAATAAATATTTTTTACTCTTAGTGGAAACATTGTGATTTTTAATAATTATTATAATCTATTTAAATGAATATGATCATGTAAAATTATAATGTCTGTGTGATGATCCATTGATAAGTTTGAGGGTGATTTGTATTCATTGGTTGGAAAAACGGGTGGTATTTTGGTAACTAATAAAATATTTGAGGATTTTTTAATTCTCTAATATATTTTTCACATAAAGGGGATGGTTATTTTATGATAGATAATGAATTTGAAATTATTTAATGTTACTTTGTTAGTTTTTTTAATTAATAAATCAAGTTATTTAGTTCCGTTTAGAGTTTGGGATTACATGAATAACATGTTCAAAAGATCATATGGAGATTTTGGACCATTTGGAAGAGTTAAAAGATAGTTTTTATATGGTTCAGAAGAAATCCCATCACAAAATATTGTTACACCATATGTGAGGTATGTGTTTGAAAATGTTTCTATTAAATGTTACATCATTATGTATAATATTATTCCATGATTTTTTATCTAGAGATGAGGTGTAAGGATGTTCATTAAAAATACTTTGTTGTTCCTTGAAGTAGAATATTACACTTTGATTGAAGGGAAAAAATATTGATAACATTGAATTTCTTTATAAGAGTAAATATTAGAACAAAATTCTGTAAAATAAAACATATAATTTTCAAATAAATTGATGTAAGCCATTTGGAGACTAACCACATTACATAGTAATAAGAACTATTTCCCAATGATTCATAATAAAAATTGTTAAATATAAATAAACTTTTAGTGATATATGGTATGGATGTATAAAATTAATTAAAAAGTTAAATTGAATTGTGTTTGTGACAGAAGATAGAATAGGAGAGTAAAAAACTAAGGAATAAAAATATGAGAATATTGATTATTTGAAGATAGAACAATAACGCCTTTCATACATGTTTAATTTCAATAGGGACCCATTCTAAATATATAACAAGAATAAGGGTGAGATCACAAGAAATGTTAGAGTGACAATAGCATTAGTATGGAAGGAGAATTCCCTACCTATTTGAATAATGATGATAATAATACAATAAAGAAATTCAAAGTTACACCCTTATCAACTTGTCTAAGAATAAAATTCTATTTTATATTGTTATGTGAGGTCCTAGATAAATAATTATTTTTTATTCAATATGATGATTCTAGTTGAAGATATTGTCTTAGGTGAATCTAATTCATACTACAAATGTTTCTATTAGTTTTGAATTGTGAGTATTTTAAAATTGGTCTTCTTTTTTTACTTTGTTTTGGTGTGTGACTATAATTGGAAGGTGAAAAATTACTCTAAAAATTTATTAAGTATAATTTTTATGAAATGATAAAAATTAAATTTTAATATTGGTGATGGACCCCCCTTCAATGGAGAATTCTCAATTTATGTGGGACCCCCACATACAACGGGCCAAGAAATCACACCAGTATAGTATAACCTAAATGATAGATCATTTTTTCTAATTATGATATCTCACGTAAAAACTATTTTCAACTGGTTTACATTTGGCCTAAAAATAATATTAGATATTGGATATTCAACAACATGTAATTAAAAAACTACGAATACCACTTGAGGTCTATCAATTTCAATTATAACTATTCTAGAACGAGTTCTATTTCATTTTGAAAGGGATTATTCACATGAAGAAATATGTAATCATAAAAAAAATATTCTGTCATTGAATATTCTGAAATATATACTACCACCCATGAATTATAAATATAATTTAAGACCATGTTTCATTCATCTAAATAATAATCCATTTCATAAAATTCGACCAATTTTCCACGACATTAGTTCCATAAAAAATTAATTTATTGTATTAGGTAAATAAATTTCATTATCATTTATAATATTTTCATTATAATGTTAATCAATTTAGTTTAACAATTTTTATATTTTCGTGTTATTTGATTTTTTTTAAATTTTAATAATAATAAAATTAGTAAATTATATCATACTTATTTATTAACATTACATATTATATTTTTGTTTTTATGTTATTATTTTAATATTTTTATTCTTATTATAATAAATTTATATTATCATTTTTTATAATTATTATAAATACTATTAGTATAACATCCACTCTAATTATTAGATTTTATAATAATCCCATTCTTAATGGTTTCAGTAGGGGCTGACTTATGAAAGAATGAGGGTTTAATGTTGGTCTTATTATTTCATCATACAATTAAAATTTGGATCATAGTTTTAAAATTTTACATTTTATGATGAATAACCATTAAATAATATTACTAGGATGTAAAAAATGCATCCTTGAAACATGATGACTATGTAAGAACATAGTTGTTTTAATGTTACATGATTGGAGGCATACATATTGTGGGGTTATTATGTTAGAGGTGAAATTTTTACGATAAATAGAAAATAGAATCCCTTGGATATGATTTATCATACATGACACAATGGTGTTGCATTTTTTATGGTAGTTTGGTTATGGATATGGGTTCATGTATGTAAATACATTTCATTTAGTAATAATAATATTTTCTAAATATTAATTTATATTTGATATATATGTGTCTTTTTTATTTATGAATGAGTATTTCATATTGTACAAAATCCATGGATCCAAAGGCATATCTTATTCTCTGTTTTTTATCCTAAGTAATTTTATGTTTCATGTCATTGGATATGATATAGAATTATTTTCTCCCTAACATTAGCTATATAATAATGTTTTAATTTCTATTATATGGTATGTGTTGTATCATATAATTATCATTTTCGTATAACATTAAGGATTGATATTTGAATCAATCCTATGTTGTATTTGATTATTATCTATTTCTCATATAATAAACTATTTTGGGGAATTTGATCATCCAATAGTATCAACAATTGAAATAAATGGATATAATAGAATGTTTTAGAAATATTGAGAACATCCAATGAACTTAATAAGTATTCGTAGAAGCATATGATATGTGAGAAGCTTAAATAATTTCTCTTTTTCGACTATCCCTAAATATAAGCTCAGTTTCTTCTTTACCCTTTTCCGGCTGAGATTTTATCATATCATGGGTGAAGATGAATATCACCCACATGTTTTGTGATTCGGATCTACCCTTGGATATACCATAGAAGAATGATCCTGATAGATTCTTTCTACGGAATCTTCAATAATCTTATGATTCAATGCATTAATAATTGTCATTTTTGATAAAGGGTAATCAAGTTATTTATTTTTTGATTATACAATGTTTTCATTTTATAAATAAAGATCTTCTGATTTTCGGTTTATAATTTACTACATTATTTCGAATTATAGGTATTAATTCCTTGAAAACCAATTAGTTTCATCAAAGCTTCATAGTGAATTTTTATTCTTCAACCCATGTTTAGAAATGATGAAATTTGATATCATATAGAATATCATTGAAAATGATTTGAATTTTTTAATATATCTACCTATATGGTATTTGATATTATAATTTATTATATAGTCAAACCCTAAAATATGTTATATAGTAGGTGGTGACATAGTTTTAATCCTTCGATTTTTAATATATCATTTTTGTGATGTATTATGTCAAATGGGGTGATAATGTGGTTTCTTATGATTGATATGGCGCATCGTATCACATTAGTGATATTTATACATATTTTATAATATGATTGACTGAATGTCGGATGGTATATAATGGAATTCCGATAAATAATGTAACATTAGTCTTTTGATATGTTACTAATCCTAGACATCGATGGGGTATTATTACACAATCAATGTCATAAGATATAATTTCCTATGTGCACTGTGAAAATGTTACAAAACACAAATCACTATTAATTATCATAATATGTTCTATCAATAAAAAATTAAGTTTTATATCACTAAAATGTTTGGACACAATTTAGATTATTAACTATTTACTATGACAAACATATATCACTAAATATAATATATATACGAAAATTTAATTGTTTATCATTCAACATTGAATTTAGTTATATGGTATATAAAATGTTTACAAATCATGGAAATTGTATTTTCAGATATTTATTCAATATATAAAATATTTATAAATTAATTAATTATAAATTACTTCTAATTAATAAATTAAATTTTTATGAAACATGTATTAAATAAAAATAGATATTAAATGACTATTCTATATTATTAAATGATTATATTAAATTTTGTTTGAAATAATATGGAATACCATATACTATGATTATAAAACATATATATATATATATATGTAGATTAAAAGATAAATTTATAATACGTTTGTAAATTTTAAAATAAAGAAAAACATAAAAGGTTTTATATTTCTATTATCAATTATTCATAATATTAATTTTAAATATTCATATTAAATTTTCTTTTATGGGAAGATTATTTAAACTATATCAAAAGGACTACTTATAATTTATTTTTTCATTTTTTAAAAAATATTAAATTTTCTATATTTAGATTATATAATTATTTATAATAATATTCTTGGTATATAAAATGTTTGTATATAATTAAAAAACATATAATTAATTAGAGTGTCAAATAAAAGGTCAATATTAAAGAATTTATATTTTTATTGATATGAAGTGTTTATTTATTTAAATATAGGACATCCATAACTCATGAATAAATTGTATTTTTTTAATAATTTCTTTATTTGTGAATTTATTATAAACTAATTATTAAATGATTAAATATTTCATTATTTTACTAATTAATTTAATTACCTACTTATTTGTAGATATAATTATGTATATTATGAATGGATGAAAGCTTCATTTTGAAGATTAATTCTTATTTTATAAGTTGGCATACATTCATCTAAGGAGTTATAATCTAGGTATAATAATTGATTAAGTTTTATAATACATTGACTTTGGACTACAAAAGGATATGAGATTTAATTTAATGGTTTATTATAATTGTTACATATTATGTGTTAAAATTAAGATGGAATAGAGGTATCCCATTAGTAAAAAATATGGGTAGAGGTACCTTGTTCCATAATTCTTAGAGACATGGAGGCTTATTCCCAGTATTGAATTTTGTGTGTTGTCTATATATAACTCTAATCTTAATCATTTCGGAATATATAAATCCATAGTATTCAATGACATTATATGAAAGTATTTCAAATAACATATGCATGGGATATATTTGGATGTCTATGTGTGTTTATTTTTTGGTTTGTATTTGAGTTTGAATTTTTGTTATTAACGTGACACCCTGAGATTCAGTATGTAATTTTCTTTTTAAAAAATAAAATGTTAAATAGATTATTTCACACAAAATATCAATCTAAATTGAACAATGTCATATTATATGAATTTTTTACAAATATTATAAAACAATAAAAGACCAAATAAATAATAAATTTAGTAATAAAATAAAAATGGTTTCATTTAGTGGATAAACTATTAAGACAATTTAATGGTAAAAAGGTTTGTTTTTCAAAGATATTTTTTAAATGGTTATGTATTTTATCATAATAAATTAATTTTCACACCAATAAATGCTGATTATGATAATATAAAATATTTAAAAGCATGACCTACTATATTAAACTTCATTTATTTGGTAATTTAAATGATATTAGATTAAGAAAAAATTATTTTTAAAAGGACATTTTTCAATAAAATGTGTTTCTATTTAATTTTTAAATTTTCATTTAAAAGACTAATTTTTTAATATTAGAGATTTAATTTTACAGAAATTAAATATATTTTTTCATCATGTCAACATTTTTAGTGGTAAATTTTTTTTTTTTTAATAAAAAGGATGATTTTTAGGTGATTGGTTAAAATAATATTTTTTTAAAATACTATAACTTTTTTGAGAAAATTATGTGATTAGAATGACTAAGAAATATATTAAACCCTTTCCTCACGCATGAATGTATCTAATGAATAATTTAAATAATTTAAAACCTTATTTTTTTAATTTTTAAACCCATTATATACTTTTTAAAAACTATATTATATTTTATTCTAATAAACTACTTTTTTTTCATTTTCCTAAAATGAAACATTCACAATGATATATTCAGAATTCCTTTCTTTGGAAAACATCAGACATTTATTTTTTATCTATAGGCTGATAAATTTCACGGGAATCAATCGTTTACCTGATTTAGGTGGGAATTCATTCTTTATGCTTAAATTGAATTATTATAAAAATACCATTTTTTGTTTTACATACTTATGTAAAATGTAATTTCTAAGAAAATTATAAATTAAATATTCTAAAAAGTTTAAATTTTTGGTAATCTATGGTTTAAATTATTTTGCAAGGTCCATTTTTATTTTTGTCATAAACAATAGTTTTAATAATGAAATTTAATCACTATTGGAGAAGATAAAATTGTGTAGAAATTTTAAATCATGTTTTAAGATATTGAAATATCATAAAATATTATCTTCAAAAGACCGTTTAAAGTTTTGATCATCCTAACCATTACCTTATATCCAATTTTATTCAGAATCTTACTTATATTACATGATAATGAATTTTATAATTATATTAATTAATAAATATTTAGAAAATGTCACTCTCTCATACTCAAAATATGAAATAGATTCTCCTGATAATGATATTGATAAAAAAATTCATGAATGAATCTATAAGATAATTTTAATAATGAATAAATAATAATGAGATTATTAATTTTATTTTAATTTTAAATAATAATATAATTATCTAAAATTTATATGCTTTTCGAGTACAGTTCTTGGAAAAATAAACCAAAAAATAAATTTAAATAATATTTATTATTACAAATTAGTTATAAACTAGTTGATATAATTAAATCCCACCTTTACACACAATTGGGTGATATATGGATATGAATATCAACACTTTTATATTTATATGCCATTTTCATTTTAAAATGTAATTGGAGACCATTAAATACTAAATTTATGAAAAAACCCCATTAACTTGTGCCATTAAATTTGGAATTATTGTAATCTTTATCATTAGACATATAAACCTGGTTTTATCTCAACATTCTTATGAATTTACTCTCCACACTTCACATAACATGTTTCAATTTCCATGTGAAGACAAAAATGACATAAACCACTCTATTCTATGCCACCCCACCTGGTATGACAATGAGAAAAGATATACATAACCCCTGAGACCCACCATTAGTAGGCCCCAGGATAGAAAATAGCACCAGAGGTATAAAAACCCACATATGAGAGGTATTTCCCAAACTAGATAAGTTATATTAGGAGATAGGATATCAACCACCATACAACCCCATCACAAAAAAGGAATAAGGAACACAAAATATCTCACAATGCATGAATAATATTAATAAATGTGAATAAATAATAAAAGTAAATATACAAAAGATAATCATACTATAGAATGTCAACTAAATATCCAATACCCAATCTATTATTATTCTACACGATCGATAAACTCATCCTCGATACCTAAAATGAGGATTATATATATGTAGAATGAGTATAACTTGCTACTCAGTAGGATCATACCAAAGGTCTCTCGTTAATATGGGAAAAGAGTATACTATTTCTAAAATGAACAAATAGTAGAACAATAAATAATCGAAACATGTTATGTATCTATTCCCAACCTCAACATGTATCTCTCACCAAATAACACATACAATTATAATAACATACTATTGAAACAAATATGAAAGGTTCCCAACAACTACTTCTTGAAAGATTTACTACTCCCATGCCTAAATGTTAAATTAAATATACACCAATTCATTCAATTTCATCACATTTCATATCAATCCATCTCTAATATGGGTTGTGTTGCATCCCAACCCACCCCTGCCTCCCACTAGGCCCAACATCCCATGCTGGCATAAATGTCACCATGAAAATATCTAATTCCACTACCACATATATCTATGATGTGTGTCGGGATGCATGTATACATGAAAAACCTCTTATAGGGTTTAATAACTCATTATTTCATCATCCAACATTTATATCACAACATCAACACAAACCACGGTAGTGGGGGATCACACATGTGATTGAAATAAACCTCATTCCATCCTCAAATCATGAATTTCCCAATTATATATCATATTTTCATCATCATATGGATTCTCCAATATCATCCATCATCATCACCATTCAATAAGAAATATTGAAAAAGGGGGAGTATTCATCCATCTCTTTCACCACCATCCAAAATATTGGGGAAATACCCATAACCAAAAATGCTATGGAATTTTAAAGGTTATCTATCATGGGTGGGTAACATACATATAAAATTAATTAAATTATAAATATTACACATAATATCATACTTAATGGTTCACATCCAACTCCACTAGTGAATCCCATAACACCACCACAACATCTCATAACCTCCTCCATTAACCAATAACACTATTAAAGTGACACTCCACCCAAAGTAGGTATACATAAGCCACATTTAATCATCCCATTTCAAGTTAACCAATTTCTCGATTTAATAATTATCAACCATATTAAATTTATTAATCAAATTTATCACTTATTTGATATTACAATTTCTATAATCACATATAATTAAATTCTACAATGTATTCAACAACTTATTATATTAATTAAATTCCCACACATGAATTTCAACCCACACATACATAGTTTCTTACTAATTATATAGAATTTCATCTTTAGCATTTCATTCCATCATTACAATAGAATCTACATGAAGACACCACACAACATCCAATCCAACACGTACATCCATAATCACATCTTATGTCATAAAATAACCAAAAAACCAACCATATCACCACTACAACTATACATCACAACCTCTTCACATCATCCCACATTATATATCCCGAAAACCAACCATAGATTTCATTCCAAAAAAATTATACATATGGGCCTAACCACCTCATTCACCATACCATTTCACATAAGATATCAATAAGACAATCAAGAAATGTAAAACAAGAAAATGAACCATTTGAATCAAATTCATATTCTAAAAGCATTTCATTTTTAGATTCAAATAAAGGGATTTTATCATATTACTTCCTTACATCCATGGAAATTCCCACAAAATTCTATAATTTCATGGGAAATATATTCATTATCCATATATAGGTTCTTTAACCATTTGTGCAAGGGGGTTCAATGAATCAATGATATAAGGGTTCATAAATTAATTTAGATGCATGAAAAATAGATTTTATTTTTAGAAAATGTTTTGAAATTTTTAACACTTAAGAAATATCACAAAAAAATTAAAAACACATGACCACTCTCATCATAATCAATTTTACATTAATACATATTTTTTTTGTTTATATCAACCAACACTATCCATCCAAAGGAAGATATATTCATTACATTTCCATAGATATACATAAAAGTATAGAATAAGGATTACCTACCACTATTTATTATTCAAATAGAACCACCACCCATTAAGGGTGGTGAAATTTATGACGTGTCACCAAGGTTGTAGGGAAACCCACCAGAATTTATCCATATTGGTATGAGCTATACGATCTAGTGCATTTGAACCAATGATGATGGACCAAAATCTATTTGAATGAAGCGTTTAATATTAAATGTAAAACTCATCATCCCATATTCAATAAATGTCCAAAATAGATCATCTGACTATTTTGACCCTATATAAAGGGAAAATATCAAGAAAATATGGAAAGGATGAGGAGTGTCATAACTCAATCTATATGACTTTGACCTGATGATTCAATGGGTTATACATTACAATGTGATAAATGTATAGAAATAGGTATCCCTATAATTTGAATATGGGTTGAAGGGGAAATAGAGAATTTGAAACATCATAGATATGAACCCTCTTTTATAGGTGTAATCTACTAGAATCCCCCATCCTGTAGTAAACACCCAAAATTCCAGTTGTGAACTATGTCAAAGAGAGATCCATTTTACCTATATTCTATGTCTTTAACGTCCATGATTATCATACATGATAAAAATACATATAAAATATTTAATCAAAACCATGTATTTCACCACTGTGTGGTGGAATGAATATTCAAATGCTCATAAAGCCACCATAACAATCTATTGTAATGTAGGGACAAATACTTCATAGTTTTCATCTCACCATTCCCATGACCATGAAATGGAAAGATATAATTCCTTTTATTACATAGGTGTTCCCCTAAAGTTATATAATGGGTACCATGGCAATGTTAGGACTTCTTAGACTTCCTATTTTATAATTAGTTGCCATTAAAGCAATATGGGGAAAAAAATGGACAACAAGGCTATTTCACTCATTGTACTATATCCCACTAACAAATGTTCAGATCTGTGAACTTCCTCATATATCCCAAAGATAAAAGAACCATCCAAAAACTCAATCTCACTTGAATATTCTAAAATATCTAATATTACACCCACCAACAATGTTTAGTAACCCTATTAATTGAAAAAACTCTCCCTAGCCTCCAATACACCTTAAAATCACCATTAAAAATCCATGGAAAAAATGCTGGTTTTAGTGATCAAGTACTTCAAATCAGATACCTCTCAATCTATTCATATCTAAAAAAATCAAAAAAATGAAAGGAATGGGAGAACAGGAAATATCTAAAAAATCCTTCGATAGGATCCCTCTCAAGGATCATTTTATGGCCCAAATTCAACCGTAAAATAATTTTTATTAAAAAAATAAAAAAAAATATTTATTAATCTATAAAAAATCAAATAGGAACATTACCAAAGGAAAAAAAATAACTGAAACAAAATAATGTATTGATACTGATCATGAAACTATATATCATGTTTTTAGGTACTCTCTACTAAGACACCATGCCTCATCCAATCATAAAACAATGAAATAACTCAGCCAAACATAATATTCTCTTTTTGGTATTGGATCTGAACTTGATGCTCTAAAAAATGTGTGTCATTGTCGATATCCAACTCTCCATTGTCAGTAACATAGTAGTTACTATGAATATAACAATGGAGTAGATATATGGGGAAGATGTTTTGGATATTTTTCAACCAAGGTGGGAGTTCCAACATATAAGTCACCTCACTAATGTGCTCTAACACTTTTAATAGCATGACTATCTAGTGAGAAAGCCTATTCACTTAGTAAAACCATCATTTCCCCCAATGTTTTGAAACCCTCATGAACACATGGTGTCCAACCTAAAACTCCAATATCCACATACTATGATTATAAATGTCTTTATAATAGTTTTATGCTACCGTCATCGAATCTCAAAACAAATTGAACATCTATATTGTTCCCTACATCATATCAGGACAAATGACTATTGACTCCCCAACCTTAGTACCATATAGTGGTGATCAACACAGTCATCCATAAAACACATCAACTAACTCCATGCTAATGTATGTGTGATAGCTATTATTATAGGAAAACTCCACCATGGTTATGTTATTCACCCCTGACCAATTAAAATAAAAGATTAATGACTGAAACATATCCTCTAACATCTGGAGGTTTAGTTATGTATGCCTATTTTTAAGGGTGGATAAAATTTCTAGGGAATAAATGGGATCCAAAACCATAAAATAAGACTCTAAAAACTCAGGATATAATATAAGGATTCCAATTAGAAATGATATTGTTTTTACCCTGTGAATCTATAAAACATCATCCACATACCACCTCACTAAAACATCTATGGTACTCTACTCCGAGGTCAACAAAAAATGGTTTGAAATTATCTATTTGTCTATTATCACCCCAAAAATTAGATCCTCCCTTGTAATAATTTTACCTAGAAATTAAATTCATCGAAATTTTCACCCACATCCACTTGGTTAAATCCAAGTGTTGTAAAAAACATCATAGAACATAGTGTTTGACCTTTGCATGTTAATAAAACAGACACTCTACTATTAACGCTTCAAATAACCACATCATCCTAGGAACCCAAAAGTGCCTCTTAAAGACATTATACATATTATAAATTAATATATTAACTTATAAGGGTGAGCTATGAAACTCATGGGTGATACCCTCATAACTGAACAACAGAATGAACTTCCACCCCAGAACATTATATTATTATTATTATCCTCTGACCACCCCTCAAGACCATCATTGAAGTTGAAACAATCAGACATCGAATCCATCTTTGATTAACCCTACCAAAACCCTTCCAATTTTTACATCACAAATGATTCTACCTGAGTCTCCTAAATATAACGTCTACCACTAACCTCCTCATCATTGAGATACATTATTGTAATCTCTTCCATCCTGTTAAAAGAATTATCAAACTTATAAATGATATCCCCTCACAACATTTTATATAGTTCATTATGCACAATATTTCCATTCCATAGGGTTTAAGAGATCTTAACATCATAATACTATATTAATTACATCCACCTTAACTACTAATGGTTTGAATGTCATTGTGAAAATACATACCTTATGAATCTTTGATCTATAAAGACCACAATGTACACTTTAATAAGGCAATGTCACCACAAATTCCGGGGAAACATTAATGATTTCTACCATATATCATGGGTATAATAATTATGCTCCTTGAAAAAAAAACTAGAACAATAAAAATTAAGTCCAATTATTGTATCAAGACACATAATAATTGTAGATACCCAAAGATTAACGTACATGGACATTACATTACTTTTACAGAATACGTAGTACAAAACAAAAACACACACACAAGGACCGTAATAGTTTAGTCTCTTTCGAAACTCAGAATATAATCTTCTAATCGTGGTGAAAGATCTTCAAAATCTCCCATAAATATCTTCCTTTTTTTACCTAAAACCTTTATTTATATCCTGGGGAAAAGAAAACATAAAAGGGTGATCTAAAATGCTCAGAAAGGGTAAACAAAAGAAATATCAATCACATCATAAGAACATAACTTTTTTAAATCTTATCCTGCAAATGAAATCATAATTTCATAACATGGGATAAATCATAGTAGTGAAATGTAATCCCAATAATCATAACATAAAACATGAAACTTTGTGGAATACACACATAATCATAGAGAATCATTTCTTATTAGTCAAGACTCATTTCCAAGTCTATCTTAGTGGACAAAGTCCATTTCTGAACCAAGTTCACTCCTCGTTTCAGTCCTGTTTCACTGAACCGGTATAACCTGCCGTTCCAGCCATGTCTATCTCATGAGATATAAAATCTTTACCCAATTAATTGGAGGGAGATATAGGTCCCACAAATCTCATAATTATACCATTCTTATGTGTTCCATACTATCATAAACCATACATCATAGCATAACCCATGTAATAAAAATGGGATTCTTAAAAATCGTGACATCATAAAATAATTCATATAAGATAAAGGAATTCATAAAAATAATTGCATCACAACATAATCAAATAAATATAATAATAGGGATAAAAACAGAACCCTTTATTATCTTAGATGGAAAATAATTTTGATAAAACACTTGAACTCCATTCTTGAGAAAAATAACCTTTCTACTTCAAAAACACTTTTCATTTATTAACATGTCATAAAATTCTAAACTAAAAGAATTTAATTTAAAATAAAATTGAAAACTTGTAAAGGAAGCTTCTTTTAAATAATGTTTTAAAAATCCATTCATGCCCTATAAGTTAGAAAAACATGTTTCTCGTACTTTTGTCGGAAAAGTCAAAAAGTACCTCGTACGAAATATGGCAAAAGATTCCTTTCATATATTTTACTAAAAACTCACCGAAGGGTAAAATTGGATTTAAAAAATTTTAGGTGGATGGAAGCAATATTACATATTGAGGAAACATGGATTTGGAAGATAAAATACACCCTAGTAAATACCAAAGTATAAACAATCTCGGATAAAAATGAGATTGTGATATTTCCCCTTACCTTAGGTCTGATTTGCTTCGTATGTGTCCGAACCTCCTGTATAATGATTTAAGTAATGTCATTGACTTATTCCAGAATCATAACCATTGTTATGATATCATATATGGTTCACTTATGACTTTATATTACACATTCTTTTGTAAATTCCATGTTAATGAGAGTTTTGGGTAAAATTGTTTCATTTATCGTCCGTGTTTTGACTTGTAATTATTCCTATGATTACTTAGATCATGATTACTTAATTCTATAATATAAAACATGATTTATATATAATATATATTCATAATATACATATATAGAAAAAAAATCAGTAAATGGAAAGAAATACACCGTTCATGGAGACGGTAGGCCGTACATACGCAGGAATGTTGTTTTCGTTTCCTTATTGAGTTGAATGGAATTAAGTAGATGACATAAATATATATACACAGAAATCAAGTATCATTATTATGTCATATATTTCATGATTACTTATTATATATACTTTATAATCATTCATGAATGGTTAACGTGGAGAAAGAATCTCATCGCGTCGTGGAGACGGTAGTCCGTACATACGCACGAGCGATGATATCGTTCTCATGATCGCAGGACTATATTGGAGGGTATGTATACTATTTAAGAATAAATATCACTTTAAAATAATAATATATAGTGTTTATTTACACCATTATACACATCCAAGTAAGGTGGTGGTGGAAAATAGATTACACCACGGCGTGGAGACGGTATTTCGTACATACGCACGCACGGTGATTTCGTTTTCCGTAAAATGGATAGATGGTGAAATAGGGTTTTTTCATACTTATAATAACATATCAGTATATTAGTGATACTGTGTTATTACTTCATAATGAAACAACCTAAGAAGAAGAAGTGGAAGAAGAAATAATGTTGAAAGAATCGGTAACGGACTTTACCTCTTCTTTGGAGCGCCTCTTTGAGATCTCCTTTTAGGGCACTAAAATGGTCTTTGAGGAAGACCAAAACCTCTAGGATGTTTCTAGGGATGTCGAGAAGAGAATTTAGTAGGGTTTGACCGAGCATAAAGTCTCAAAGTGGTGTGAGAAAGAGAGGGAGGAGGTTCCCTTTTATAAGGGAGGAGAGGGACACCTTTAGAATAACTAAAAATATTATTTTATTATAAAGGAAAATTAGGTTTTAAATAGCTCCAAATTGATTTATTTCTACGCTAAGGTGGGGATGGGTCGAAATCCTCTCATCCAATATAATTTAGACAAGTTTAGGTCCCTATTTTAACCTTATCATTTATATTTAACTTTAAGTTAGATAATTTTACTTTTGCCGTGTCTTCTTGTTTTCTTAAACTATAAGGTTAATAAACTTACTATATCAAGACAAACGAACCCCATGTTTTTTATTATTAATATATATAACCTTATCTATGTCATTTGGCCAAACCGTAGATTTTTAGGAATAAAATAACGATTAATAATTTATATTTGTTTTAAAAACTATTTTATGTCAATTTTGACACTATTTAGTAATTGATTTTTGTAAAAATCATAAAAGAATGATTAGTTCGAAATAAAGTTAATTAAATCAATACTAACATGTCATATTAACCTATAAAATTAGTTTAATTCATAAAAAGTCTCATGTTACATTTATTTGGGTATTTATAACATCAATTATGTCAATATTTCTTTAATAAGATAATTACTGCATCATCAATGTGTCATAAATAAATTAAATTATATAATGTCTAAAAATTACAAATAAAATATAATTATGTAGGAAATCGTTTTATATTTCTAATTAATATGTATAGTCGAATTTATCTTATGTATAACCCTATATTAAAAATTATTTAGTTATTAAACTTTGATTTTAACTATTTTAACCCTTCTTTAAATAAATTAATAATAAATGTTCTAATCTAATCCAAGTGGTCCTAAATGGTCATATATTATTCATAAGGTTGTTTTTGGTCGAATTACACTTTTCCAATTGAATTAGAACATGTGTTAGGGTAATAATAATATCATTTTTACCCTTAATTACCCTATTTACTTTTAACAGTGGTAAAAAAAAGTAAAAAGTTACTATTTATCAAAAATTATTTTCATCTCATTGAACAAAAATTTACTTACTGAAAACAATCGTGTCTCTCGAATTTTTGAAATTCCAACTACAGAAGCGGTTAAAATTATGTTTTATGAAAAATTTATTTTTTTAACTACCACTTAGTGATTTCACTATTCATCAAAAAAATGAAAGTTTCTAGAAAAATACCAAAAATTAGGCCTAAGATATATTTGATTTTATGAACTCAAAAATGATGTCTATTTTACCAAATTAAAAACATATCAGTTTCATTAATTAATTAAAAAATTAATTCCCATTGTCAAAACAAAGAGCGTGTTTTTATGTGATAATAACTATCAAAAGATTGACATTTGTATATGTCTGGTTTAAATGTGAAATTACATCCAATGAACAACATTGTATTAAATTGTAAAAATATATTCTAAATATACTTTAAAACCACTCAAATTAATAATTTATCACTATTAATTATTTCAATTAAAAAAGTTGTTTTTAATTAAAATTTAGTAATTGTCACTATTCATCATAATATGACAGTTATTCGAAAAGTACCAAAATTTCACCCTAAGCTAATTTCGATATTCTGAATCCAAAAATGAAGTCCATTTTGAAAAATAAAATTTAAAAAATTTCAAAAAGTGGTTATTACTATTCATAACAGCTAGTTTTAATAATATTTTAATAGCATATTGTTGTTTAGTGAAACTCGTTATTGCGTACTACACACGCTATCGAGGAAGGTCGCGATTGCGTGCAAGGAAAGTCAAGGATGCGTGTTGTGCAAGCTCCTTTTGGTATAGCGTACAACACAAGACATTAATGAAATTAAAAGGACTATTTTTTATAAAATCTCGCTGTGTTACATTCTACCCCCGTAAAATGAATCTCACCCTTGAAATTCGTCAGGGTTATAAATGGTTTACTACTCAAAAGTTTCTTTAATAGAAACCCACATCTTAAAAAGGAATACCAAAACCAATCTTTAAAAAACAAAAGTATGAAACGTAACGGTTACCCAAATAAACTAATCACTGGGTTTCCACATAGGTGAAAATATGGATATGGAAGAGTAATCTAATCATCATGTTATGATGGAGACTGGTAGAGAACATGGCGATGGAAAATCCAACAATCACAAAGCCATAAATTTGTGATGATCTAGGGTACCATCTGATTCATCGGATATAAGGGCACTAGGACAACATTTTTTTGGTTTTCAAGATCATTTCCTTAAAGTTTAAGATTTTGAATTAGAATAAATACTTACTTTATTTTGGTACAATCTCACTGTTGTTCGTGCTTTGAACAATTTCCACTTCATCCCTTAAAGAAATGAAGTTGAATTTGTTCTTTGTGATGTGTTAACAGATCTTTTGATAGAATGATGGGTTATTCCGTCTCTTTCAATCAAAAGGTTAGCAAAAGTTATAAGTCCATCTTATGGTAAGATTAATCGTATATGGTTCCAAAAATGAACTTATACATTATATATCATACCGCTTAATAAAATAAAACTAGTTTCTACTAACCAGGGACTTCCTGTAGGCCAGTGGTAGGCGATAAAGGCCAATCGCACTTCGGTTGTGGGTTCGATTCCCACAACCTTGTCCGACACAATGGGCAGTCGCCCGTCCTGCAGGATGTCCTTTTTCTAAAACTGCATTACTATAACATCACATAAATAATATCAAAAGTTCTATCCTTAAACAATACTAACTTATGTCCAACATAATCCATTCTAATCTGTAGTCTTATCTAAAATACTTTTGTCCAAGCTCATAATATAAAGAAAATGATTACTTGAAATGTCATCAACCAAGCATGTGAATACCATCATTTATCCCCCATATATCTTGTTGGTCACATTCCAATAATGTGAATACCTTCATCATGTATTCTCTTGAAAAATGAATACCCATTAAAACTTAGTGAAAACATGAATGCTGTCAAAAGTTAACTCATTCCATATACCAAAATCCAAATATTCTATATACTCAATCCATTACATAACCTTCTCCTTATATCAGTCATGAGCTCATGAATACTATCAAACATTTAATTTTCTCCTTTTCCCCTCATTATGCGCATATCATCTATATTCCAAAAATATCTGAATAACCTTTAATGGATACTTGGTACCATTAATCATAAACATTCAAAACTCAAGGAAAGACAATAGTGTAACAACCCTTAGATGTATCTTTATTCCATAGTACCATGAGATTACTTATACAACATTACACTTGATAAACATGTAATCATTCCACTACCTTCTTAAACCATTGACCGAGCTTCAACAATTATTTCAACTCACATATCATTTGTAGTCTCTTCATCATCATCAACATAAATACTACTCATACGGCCGTACTGATTCTCTTCATGAGACTTTCCCTTAGGGAATTGGTTTGCATAATGCCCATACATTCCACATTTAAAACATTTAACCATTGTTGATGTCGTAGAAATACCATTATCCTCATCCATGGGGTTAACTGAACCTTTTCCTTTCCACCTACTGGCTTTGTGTCCATCATTTCCACACCCAAAGCATCTTCTAGTTAATTTGAAACAATCTCTTTAATTTATCTTCCCACATGATTTACATAGGAGAAATTGAAATTTCATTCCTCTATGATCATCATGATACTCTATCATTCTATTATTATTTGAGTCGGGAAACTTACCAAAGTTGAGATTATTGATCATATTATGAGATTGCTGATTAGGCATAATAACGATGTTTGGACTTCCGAATCTCGTTTCCTTTGGTTGCTCATGAAGAATATCATTCCATTGTCTGTCATATCCTCCACTATCGTGAATCTTCCTATTTCCAGCCATTTTCTAAAATCGAAAAAGAATAGAGTGAGAGGAAAAAATCATGCTAGGGAAGACAACATAGTAAAAGGGGATTACCATCAATATCTAAAATCTTAGGTTAAATTCTAAGATCGTTACCGTAGTTCTAGGAATATATCCTATACATATACTTATCCTTAGGGACATCCCTAGACATACCTTAGAAATATCTCTAGGGATCTCACTAACGTTTTCGCATCCTAGTTTCCAATGGTGACTAACCCTTTCCTCTGATACCAACTATAGAAACCCGAAGATTGATGTACATAGACATTACATTACTTTTTCGGAATACTTAGTACATAACAAAAACACACACACAAGGACCGTAATAGATTAGTGTCTTTGGAAACTCGGAATATAATCTTCTAATCGTGGTGAAAGATCTTCAACATCTCCTATAAAGATCTTCCTTTTTTTACCTAAAACCTTTCTTTATATCCTGGGGAAAATAAAACATAAAAGGGTGAGCTCAAATGCTCAGTAAGGGTAAACAAAATAAATATCAATCACATCATAAGAACATAAATTTTGTAAATCTTAACCTTCAAAAGAAATCATAATTTCATTACATGGGATAAATCATAGTAGTGAAATGTAATCCCAATAATCATAACGTAAAACATGAAACTTTGTGGCATACACACATAATCATATAGAATCATTTCTTATTAGTCAAGACTCATTTCCAAGACTATCTTAGTGGACAAAGTCCATTTCTGAACTGAGTTCACTCCTCGTTTCAGCCATGTTTCACTGAACTAGTATAACCTGCCATTCCAGCCATGTCTATCTCATGAGATATAAAATCTTTACCCAATGAATTGTAGGGAGATATAGGTCCCAACCATATCATAATGATACCATTCTTATGTGTGCCACAAAATCATAAACCATACATCATAGCATAACCCATGTAATAAAAATGGGATTTTAAAAAATCTTGACATAATAAAACAATTCATATAAGATAAAGGAATTCATAAAAATAATTCCCTCACAACATAATCAAATCAATGTAATAATAGGGATATAAACAGAACCCTTTATTATCTTAGATGGAAAATAATTTTGATAAAACACTTGAAATCCATTCTTGAGGAAAATATCATTTCTAGATCAAAAACACTTTTACTTTATTATCATGGCATACTATTCTAAACTAAAAGAACTTGATTTAAAATAAACTTGAAAACTTGTAAAGGAATATTCCTGGAAATAATGTTTAAAAAATCCATTCATGACGTATAAGTTAAAAAAAATCATTCTTCTCGTACTTTTGTCGAAAAAGTCATAAAGTACCACGTACAAATAACGACAAAAGATTCCTTTCATATCTTTTACTAAAAACTCACCGAAGGGTAAAAATTGGATTTAAACAATTGTAGTTGGATGGAAAAAATATTAAATATTGAGTAAACATGGATGTGGATGATAAAATACACCGCAGTAAATACCAAAGTATAAACAATCTCGGATGAAAATGAGATTGTGATATTTTCCCTTACCTTAGGTCTGATTTTCTTCGTAAGTGTCAGAACCTCCTGTATAATGATTTAAATAATGTCATTGACTTATTCCAGAATCATACTCATTGTTATGATATCATATATGGTTCACTTATGACTTTATATTTCTCGTTCTTTTGTAAATTCCACGTTAAAGAGTGTTTTGAGTAAAATTGTTTCATTTATCATCCATGTTTTGACTTGTAATTATTCATATGATTACTTAGATCATGATTACTTAATTATATAAAATAAAACATGATTTATATATAATATATATTCAGAATATACATATATATAATAAATCCGTAAATGGAAATAAATACACCGTTCATGGAGACAGTAGGTCGTACGTACGCATGAACGCTGTTTTCGTTTCCTTATTGAGTGGAATGGAATTAAGTAGATGAAATACATATATATAAAAATAAATCAAGTATCATTATTATGTCATATATTTCATGATTACTTATTATATATATATTATAATCATTTATGAATGGTTAATGTGGAGAATGAATCTCATCACGTCGTGGAGACGGTAGTCCGTACGTACGCAAGAGCGATGATATCGTTCTCATGATCGTGGGACTATATTGGAGTGTATGAATACTATTTCAGAATCAATATCACTTTAAAATAATCATATATAGTTATTATTTACAACATTATACCCATCCAAGTAAGGCTGTGGTGGAAAATAGATTACACCACGGCGTGGAGACGGTATTCCATACGTACGCACGTGCGGTGATTTTGTTTTCCGTAGGATGGATAGATGGTGAAATAGGGTTGTTTCATACTTATAATAACATATCAGTATATGAGTGATACTTATGTTATTACTTCATAATGAAACAACCTAAGAAGAATAATTGGAAGAAGAAATAAAGTTGAATGAATCGGTAACGGACATTACCTCTTCTTTGAAGCGCCTCTTTGAGATCTCCTTTTAGGGCAATAAAATGGTATTTTAGGAAGAACATAACCTCTAGGATGTTTCTAGGGAAGTGGATAAGATAATTTGTCAGGGGTTGTCCGAGATTGAAGGCTCAAAGTGGTGTGAGGAAGAGAGGTAGGAGGTGCCCTTTTATAAGGGAGGAGAGGTGCACCTTTGGAATAACTAAAAATATTAAATTATTATAAAGCCACATTCGGTTTTAAATAGCTCCAAATAGATTTATTTATAATATAAGATGGGTATGGGTCGAAATACTCTCATAAAATAGAATTTAGACAAGTTTAGGTCCCTATTTTAACCTTATTATTTATATTTAATTTTAAGTTAGATAATTTTTTCTTTTACCGGGTCTTCTTGTTTTCTTACACTATAAGGTTAATAAACGTACTATATCAAGCCAAAAGAACCCCAAGATGTTTAATATTAATATATATAACCTTATCTTTGTCATTTGTCCGATACTTATATTTTTAGGAATAAAATAACAATTAATAATATAATATTTGTTTTAAAATCCATTTTAGGTCAATTTTGACACTATTTAGTAATTGATTTTTGTAAAAATCATAACAGAATGATTAGTTCGAAATAAAGTCAATTAAATAAATAATAACATGTCATATTAACCTATAAAATTAGTGTAATTCATAATAAGTCTCAAGTTACATTTATTTGGGTATTTATAACATTAATTATGTCAATATTTCTTTAATATGATAATTACTACATCATCAATGTGTCATAAATAAATTAAATTATTTAATGCCTAAAAATTACAAATAAAATATCATTATGTATAAAAATATTTTTATCTTTCTAATAAATATTTATAGTCGAATATATCTTATGTATAACCCTATATTAAAAATGATATAGTTATTAAACATTGATTTTAACTATTTTAACCCTTCTTTAAATAAATTAATAATAAATGTCCCAATCTAATCCAAGTGTGCCTAAATGGTCATATTTTATTCATAAGGTTGTTTTTGGTCGAATTAAACTTATCCAATAGAATTAGTACATGTTTTAGGGTAATAATAATAATAACATTTTTACCCTTAATTACCCAATTTACATTTAACCGTGGTAAAAAAAGTAAAAAGTTCCTATTCACCAAAAAAAAATTTCATCTCATTGAACCACATTTTTATTTACTGAAAACAACAGTGTCTCTCGGATTTTTTAAATTCTACTCACAGAAGTGGTAAAATTAAGTTTTATGAAAAATTCATTTTTTAACTACCACTTAGTGGTTTCACTATTCATCAAAAAAAATGAAAGTTTCCAGAAAAAGACCAAAAATTAGGGCTAAGATATATTTGATATTATGAAATCAAAAATGATTTCTATTTTACTAGATTCAAAACATATCAGTTTCATTAATTAATTTAAAAATTAATTTCCGTCGTCAAAACAAATAGCGTGTTTTTAAGAGATAATAACTATCAAAAGATTGACACTTGTTTATGTCTGGTTTAAATGTGAAATTACATCCAATGAACAAAATTGTATTAAATTGTAAAAATATATTCTAAATATACTTTAAAACCAGTCAAATTAATAATTTATCACTATTAATTATTTCAATAAAAAAAGTTGTTTTTAATTAAAATTTAGTAATTTTCACTATTTTTCAGAATATGAAAGTTATTTGAAAAGTACCAAAATTTCACCCTAAACTAATTTTGATATTCTGAATCCAAAAATGAAGTCCATTTTGAAAAATAAAATTTACAAAATTTCAAAAAGTGGTTGTTACTATTCATAACGGCTAGTTTGAATAATATTTTAATAGCATATTGTTGTTTTGTGAAACTCGTTATTGCGTACTACACACGCTATCGAGGAAGGTCGCGATTGCGTGCAAGGAAAGTCAAGGATGCATGTTGTGCAAGCTCCATTTGGTGTAGCGTACAACACAAGACATTATTGAAATTAAAAAGAATATTTTTCATAAAATCTCGGGGTGTTACACTAATCTCATACTAAAGATTCATAAAAGACCCAAAACAATACCCCTTCCACGGGTAATCGAATCACTAGTCGATTGATCAAATTATGATTCATGTAATAAAAATATTTTTGAAAATGATTATTCTAGGCGAAATACTATTCCTCCATGGTCAAGCTGGTAAAAAATCATAAATACAAGATAAATCAGACTCAAATCTCTGGTAATGGTCCACAATACCAAGGAAAATGAAAACATATGAATCCTTTTTGGGTTCTTCCCAAGAAATAATTACCTATATATTTTTCATTTCCATGACCACACCCGACTAGGATAATGTATTCCTAGGTAAATGTAATACCCATGAATAAAATTTAAAATTTGATAGATTTCCATAGAGTTGGTGATATTAAAGAAACTGCAGGACAACTCCAAGATTCATGACATGCTTCTCCTTTGATCATGGTGAAAACAATGTTCCAATACCTACATTTGAAAGTAGTCATCAGTAAATCATCATATTTTACACTCATATTATGATATCTATACCTTAATATATATTTTAAAAAACTATCTAACTTCATTTTATTTTGCTAATAGATCATCTATCCTCAAAATATGTCAATGGTTCTTGAATATTACTGGATTAAGCCTTTGATTGTTTATTAAAAACCTTTACTATCCCAAAATTTTCATACATTGGTTCAAAAAATTTATAGATTAATATAAAATTCATTACAAAAACACATGCCCAAGGATGGAAATATTTTATTGAATTTGGACACAATATACACAATATTCAAACTTCATGAAAGATCTTAAATGACCCCTAATTATCATCCCAAATAGTTCTCTTCTTAGACATACCCTAATTAAACCCTTTCATCAAAACCAAGGTAAATTAAACACAAGAACGGGCGATCACAAATCCACAATATTGGAAATCTAAGTAATTATGTAAACATAATATGAGGCCATAAGTATTATAATATGATAACAACATATGAAAACCATTTCCTATATATCAATAATCAAAATATTGAGTCTTGGAATAAATATTGGATGTTCATAAGACATAAATCATAATGGAAATAAAATAACATGTGCCAT
Organism: Viscum album; assembly: GCA_963277665.1. Taxonomy (NCBI): domain Eukaryota; kingdom Viridiplantae; phylum Streptophyta; class Magnoliopsida; order Santalales; family Viscaceae; genus Viscum; species Viscum album. Next base: position 477,261,688 of record OY728157.1, read on the forward strand.
AGAAACATATAATTATAATCAAACATAAAATTTTGTATATACATAACCATATAAAATTTTGTATCAAGACAACCCACCCATAGATCAATAAAATGTTAATATTTGGATGACTACATGTATACTAACATCGGGCTTGTAATAACCTCCCACATAACCTCTTTTGGGCTTCGGATAACCACCCATATATCGTATTTTGAGCTTGGGATAACCTCATGTGTACCCAAAGAGCTCATATAACATTAATATTTACCCAGTACATTATAGGGGGATATAGGTCTTAACCATCACATAAGTAAAATCAAACATATGTGTCCCATAAGTTCATAAAAAAATTCATTATTTCATAAACCATGAAAAACAATGGGTTTCAAAAAAAATTGATCGTAACATAATCTGTTGAAAAGAATCATGATTTTTATTAATTTACACTATTCATAAAATTATATCCCATAAAAATAGTGTTTATACGCATTTTACCATGGTATAACAAATGGATAATAAATTGGTTTCATTAAAATATTTTCATCATAATCATCTATAATCTAAATAAATAATTTTAGTGGTATACATTGATAATATCCTTAATAGATCATAAGTAACATCAATGGATGTCATCGTAAATGGAAAATGATTTTAAAAGATCATGTAGAGCATTTATTTAGAAAATAACCTTTCTCTGAATATAACTTTTTAAAACTAAAAATTAAAAAATATTTTAGAAATAAGTTTAATTGAAAATAATCATTGAAAACTTATAATAGAATATTTAAAATAATATAAAACATTTCATAGGTAAATATCATTAAAATTTGAAAATAAAATCTTTAAAAAATTAAAAATTTCAAAATAATTTTCATTTAATATAACAATGAATAATTATAAATGATTCTTCAAAAACTAATGTTCATGATCGAGGGAAATTTAATTCTTATAGTTCAGTTCAAAACAAATACCCTTTTCAAAATTTATAGAACAACCAAACAGGTGTTGTTGGGAAAGTGACTGGTTTTTTACTTTTGAAAATTCTTTATAAGGATTAATTTTTTTTAACAATTTCATTTAAAAATACTAGAAAAATAGTAAGAAAAATTAAAACATTTTTATAAAATATTGTTTCCGAATAAACCCATTTTTTCTTAATGAGAAATGATGTTTCATTTTGTTAAAATATTTTCTAATTATTTCACTAATGTGTGGAAAACAGTAATATTTCATGAAAATATCATAAATAAATATAGGGGAATAATATTAATGAATTTGTTGATAGGTAGATCATAATATTCTAGTATTTAATAATTAATTATTAATAATATAGATAAACATTGTTATTGTAGCATAAAACCTTTACCATGTTGGTAATAATTCGAACATATTCCCCACGAGATAAAGATCCAAAAATAGATGTGTAATCAACATAATTTTTAGAAGATGAACCATAATATAAATTCAGGGACAGTATATACACCACCAAAAATAAATAGATGTTGAATATATCTTATGCCTCACTAAAATATAATGATAGATGGTAATCTAATACCACTTTAGAAATATTTTGAATCGTAGTCTATAATAAATCATAACATCAAATGAAGAATTAAATATTATAAAAAATATTATATTCATTATATATGATTTTAAATGGGAAGTATTTATACCACATAAAATATACAAGTAGATAATTTGAATTTTTATCCAACAAATAAAAGAGAGACTAGACATCCCTTACCATAAGTATCTACTTCCTTCAAACACATTCGAATCTCCTATTATTTTGGTATCTTCTTTAGATTTTCACCAAAATCATTACGAGGTTGGATATAAATAAAAAATTATTGCATATGGGATTATAGAAAGGAATATAAGAAGTTAATGGATAAATAAAAATGTTTTTTTAAAGAATATTAGGGGGTTGCCTTTTATAAGTGAGTTGAGTTGCATTATTTTAATTTTTTGAAATTAAAAATGTGTACCCACGTTTTTCTCATTCCCCAAGGCTCCGAAAAATGGATTATTTTCAATATTTAGAAATTATAGGGTCGATAAATGCCCATAAAATATAGTTTAGACATTTTTTGGAGACATTTTTTTCTTATATATTAGCTTAACCCATTTATTATCTTGTTTTTTACCTTAACGGTGGTAATTAATTTATACTATTTCCATGAATCATTTTGGTCAAAAAGTAATTTTTGGATTATTAGATTATAAAAAGAATTCTAATTCTAAATATTTAATCTATTTTTCTAAATAAAATTCACATATGTGTAAAACAGTAATTTATAATTATTTTTGATGACATGATGTAAAATAAGGTTCTCAAAGGGAAATGTTTCCTGAGTTTCCAATGTTTTTTACATTTAATTTCAATATTAATATTGTTAATATGAAAAAAATTGATTAAATAATATCAAATTTAACAAATATTACATTATTACCATTAAAAAATATAATTTAACATTGTAAATAATTTAAACAAAATTCAATCATTCCATTTTATTTCAGTATGTTTCACTATTCATAAAAAATCATATTTTTATAAAATTATTTGAAATTACGCATAAAATACATTTAAAATAAGGATTTAAAAATTTAATTTCAATTTTTCAAATAAATTTTAAAATATTTGAAAAAAACTAATTTAAAACAAATCCAATAGATGTGATGGAAAAGAGAATTTTGGGAAGTTTATATTTTTTAAGGAAAATATGATTTAATATTATCTTCATGCCTAATAATAATCATTTAATGAATATTTTTTTTATTTAATCAATAAATTATATTTAAATTATTCCTCAGTAGAAATTAATTTATTTAATTAAAAAAATGAAAAATTATGTACTTTAAAATAGTTTTCAGAAAAAACAAATAATAATTCTTTATTTATAATTAAAACTATAAATTAGTTTTTAAAAATACGTATTTTTTAATATTCATGGAAAAATCAACATTTTACAAAAAAATCAAATAAAATCACATTCAGTTAATTTCTATATGTTGAGTTTAATAATATAGTTTACTATATTAAATAAATATTATAAAATTTCAATAAAATAATTAAAATATTTTTCATAAATTGATATAATATACATTTTATAAGAAAATATTATTTATTATGAAATTAATAACTTTACTAAAATTTATTGATTATTAATAACGTATTTATAAATAAATTTATATTGAGTTTGAAATTTATATTTACTTTTGATAAATAATTTTATTCTATTCAAACTCTCATATTTAATGGCAAGGTTATAATGGTTATATTTAAAATAATATTATTTCATGGTTTGTCGAAGCTTGATGTGTAGTGTCATGAAATTTATTGAAAAAACACATAGTTTCTTGTAACACAAAAAATACTCAGTGTTTTTCAAAATTAATGATATATAATGTTTTAAATTAATAAAAAAACATTTCATAAAATCTCTAAATGTCACATTCTACCCCCATTAAAATGAATTTATCCCTTAAAAATATTATTGATCCTCAAAGGTTTAACATATGATAATTCTTTTATATAAACGTACATCGTAAAAAAGAATAATAAATCATCCCATAAATATATAGATATAGAATGTTAAAGATTACCGAGAACAACTCATAAATAGGTTAATACATAGGATAAAAATGGTATAATGTTTAAACAAGGAAAAATTAGAGAAAAATAACACACATATACTAATTGAGTTAGATAAAGATCATAGGAAAGAGAATGTTAATGACCAAAATTCCATAAACCAAAGTGTTTTTAAAATGGTCATTGATAACATATAAAATGATTTTAATAGTAAAACATTGTTTTTATTCTCATTTTCCTAATGTTATAATTTTTTTAGTATAATATATAGTTACTTGATTTGATTTCATTTCATAAGAATAATCCCACCCTTTGTTTGTGTCTTGATCAATTTCTACTTCATCTCTTACTCCATGAAATAGTTGTGATTATTTTATACGTGAACCACTAATAGAACATAATACCATAAATATAATGATAATTAAATCCTTATATCATTATTTATCATCACAAATTAATGGTTTAAACATGTTATCCATTATCCATAAATATTTATATGGTGAAGTAATAAATTAATTTATAAAGCCTCATCCAACGCTCTATATTAACCATTACATAAACTAAAATCCTTATAAACCTTATAAAATTTTATAATCCAAAACATTAGAATAAAAGTTAAAAATTTGTAAAAATAAACCTAACATTAATCCCCAAACAATATTATGTAGAGCATAATTATCACATAACATACTTGTGAATACAATCATCATCTATTCCCTTGATACATGAATTATCCTAAAAAAATATTAGAAAAATATATGATTCTTCGTTCCTTACTATAAAAATAGATTATTAGATATATTAACTAATTTAAGAAATGTTTTAAACACCATAAATTATATCATAATCCACTTTTAAAACAAATCATTAATCATTTGATTGGAAATCAATACTATCAAATTTACTTTATCCAAATAAATCGTCTATTTACAACCACATATTTATCTCAACATCTGTATCATATTATGGGTTATATTATATCACTAATAATATTGAATTTCCATTAAATAACTTTTATATTCTATTATAATCATCCTTTATATTATTTTAAATATATAATGAAAAAACTATCACAAAATAATACTTATATATTTCATGATTCATATACTACAATATTTGAATTCAAATACATAAATACTTCAATAGTTATACTTCCTTTTCAAAAAATTAACTAGGATTAATCATCTTATTATTTACTACCACTTTCCTTTCAAATTTCATTTATAGTCTCTTCATCATCATCAATATAACTATTACTCATAAAAAAATGCTAGTTTCCTCCACGATCATTCCCCCTAGGCTATTAATTTTAACAATTCCCATACTTTCCAAATTATAATATTCATTAGTTGATAGTAACACAGGGAGTCCAATATTCCGAATCATTATGTTAACACAACATTTCCATTTTCTTGATCAATAACTTTCATTGTTTCCTTCTTTTCCCAGATTGAAACATCTTCTTATTTCACTAAGACATTCACTTTGGTAGTTCTTCCCACATTCTCCAAATATGGGAAACTGAATCATATTTCATCCATGGTATCCACTACCCAAAATATTATTAAACTCTATAATTCTCTTCTTATATGAGTCTGATATGTGCTTAAGGTAAACATTTTTAATCATCTTCCATGTTAAAATGATTAGTCATAATTGCCACATTGTTTTCTCCAATCATCATCTCATTTGACATCTCATCAAAAAATTCCCAATCATATTCAATGTTACCCCTATTAATTATGGTTTCCTACGTAGACTAAAATAAAAAATAATACTTTGAGAAACAATATTCCTAGGAGAAATTCCAATAATCGTGAATAATAACTTATAGATTTTGTAACACCCGAGACATTTATGTTATATTAATCATCAAAAGGAATATTTTTCTACACAACATGATCCTGGCTTGCTTTACACGAAATCACGACCTTCCTCGATAGCTTGCGTCGTACACAATACCGAGTTTCATTAAACAACGATATGCTATTAAAATATTATTAAAACTAGCCGTTATGAATAGTAATAACCAATTTTTGAAATTATATAAATTTTATTTTTCAAAATGGACTTCATTTTTGGATTCGGAATATCGAGATTAGACTAGGGTGAAATTTTGGTATTTTTCTGAAAACATTCAATTTTTGATGAATAGTGAAACCACTAAGTGGTAGTTAAAAAACTGAATTTTTCATAAAACTTAATTTTACCGCTTCTGTGAATGGAAGTTCAAAAATCCAAGAGACACGGTTGATTTCAGTAAGTAAAATGTGGTTCAATGAGATGAATATAATTTTTTTGGTGAATAGTAACTTTTTACTTTTCTTTACCACCGTTAAAAGTAAATAGGGTAATTAAGGGTAAAGATGATTTTATTATTACCCTAACACATGTCCTAATTCTATTGGACAAGTGTAATTCGACCAAAAACAAACTTAGGAATAAAATATGACCATTTAGGCCCACTTGGATTAGATAAGGACATTTATTATTAATTTTTTTAAAGAAGGGTTAAAATAGTTAAAATCAACGTTTAATAAGTAAATAATTTTTAATATGGGGTTATAAATAAGATAAATTCGACTATAAATATTTATTAGAAAGATAAACAGATTTCCTACAAAATTGTATTTTATTGGTAAATTTTAGACATTAAATAATTAAATTTATTTATGACACAAAGATGATGCAGTAATTATCATATTAATGAAATATTGTTATAATTAATTTTATAAACACCAAAATAAATGTAATATGAGACTTTTTATGAATTCCACTTATTTTCTAGGTTAATATGAAATGTTAATATTGAATTAATTAACTTTTTTCGAACTAATCATCCTGTTATGATTTTCACAAAAATCAATTACTAAATAGTGTCAAAATTGACATAAAATAGTTTTTTAAAATAAATATTATATTAGTAATTGTTATTTTATTCCTAAAAATAAAAGGTTCGGCCAAATGACTTAGATATGGTTATATATATTAATAATAATCAGCTTGGGGTTCGTTTGGCTGCTTATAGTAAGTTTATTAACCTTCTAGTATAAGAACACAAGAAGACACGGTAAAAGTAAAATTATTTAACTTAATGTTAAATCTAAATGATAAGGTTAAAATAGGTACCTAAACTTGTATAAATTCTATTGGATGAGAGTATTTCGACCCATCCCCACCTTAGTTTCGAAATATATCAATTTGGAGCTATTTAAACCCGAACATGACTTTATAATAAAATAATATTTTTAGTTTTCCCAAAGGTGCCCCTCTCCTCCCTTATAAAAGGGCACCTCCTCCCCCTATTCCTCACACCACTTTGGGCTTTAAAGATCGTCCAACCCCTACCAATTTCTTCTCTCCACTTCCCTAGAAACATCCTAGAGGTTCTGGTCTTCTTCAAAGACCCATTTTAGTGCCCTAAAAGGAGGTCTCAAAGATGCACTTTAAAGAAGAGGTAATGTCTGTTACTGATTCTTTCATCTTTATATCTTCTTCCACTTATTCTCCTTTAGTTGTATCATTATGAAGTAATAACATCAGTATCACTCATATACTGTTATTTTATTATAAGTATGAAACAACCCTATTTCACCATCTATCCATCCTACGGAAAAAGAAATCACCGCGCGTGCGTACGTACAGAATACTGTCTCCACGCCGTGGTGTAATCTACTTTCCACCACCACCTTACTTGGATGGGAATAATGGTGTAAATAATGACTATATATGACTATTATAAAGTTATACTGATTCTGAAATAGTTTACATACACTCCAATACAATTCCACGATCATAGGAACGATATCATCACTCGTGCGTACGTACGGAATACCGTCTCCACAATGTGATGTGACTCGTTCTACATGATCTTCATTTCATAATGATTATATAAATGAATTGAATGAATGAATATGATATATATTACACTAATACCATTCTGGAAATGTGGTATCTATAACATAAAGAGAAGATTAAGAATTTATTCGACAAGACGCGCATAAGAACAAAAAGTTATAAACACCCGAATAACAAGTAGCAATGAAATATTACTACTAAGAAGATAATAATATGACCATATATGATATCATAAAAATAAGTATGATTCTGGAATAAGTCAATAACATTATTTAAATCATTATACAACAGGGTCGGACACTTACAATGAAAAACGGACCTAAGGTCAGGGAAAATATCACAATCTCATTTTTATTTGAGATTGTTTATACTTCGGTATTTACTGGGGTGTATTTTATCATCCACATCCTTGTTTCCTCAATATGTAATATTATTTCCATCTACCTACAATTTTTTAAATCCAATTTTACACTTAGGTGAGTTTTTAGTAAAAGATATGAATGGAATATTTTGTCATTTTTCGTATGAGGTACTTTTTGACTTTTCCAACAAAAGTACGAGAAGAATTTTTTTTAACTTATACGACATGAATAGATTTTTTAAAACAAAATTTCCAATAATATTCCTTTACATGTTTTCATGTTTATTTTCAATCAAATTCTTTTAGTTTAAAATTGTATGACATTTTAAGAAAGGAAAAATGTTTTTGAAGTAGAAAGGATATTTTCCTCAAGAATGGAGTTCAAGTGATTTATCAAAATTATTTTCTATCTATGATAATAAAGGGTTCTGTTTCTATCCCTATTATTACATGTATTTGATTATTTTGGGATGGAAATATTTTTATGAATTCCTTTATCTTATATGAATTGTTTTATGATGTCATGTTGTTTAAGAATCCCATTTTTATTACATGGGTTATGCTATGATGTATGGTTTATGATTTTGTGGCACACATAACAATGGTATCATTATGAGATGGGTGAGACCTATATCTCCCTCCAATGCATTGGGTAAATATTTTATATCTCATGAGATAGACATGGCTAGAACGGTAGGTTATACCGGTTCAGTGAAACAGGACTGAAACAAGGAGTGAACTCGGTTCAGAAAGGGACTTTGTCCACTAAGATAGTCTTGGCAATGAGCCTTGACTAATAAGAAATGATTCTCTATGATTATGTGTGTATGCCACAATGTTTCATGTTTTAAGTTATGATTATTGTGATTACATTTCACTGCCATGATTTATCCCATGTTATGAAATTATGATCTCTTTTACAGGTTAAGATTTCCAAAAGTTATGTGCTTATGTATATGATGTGATTGATATTTCTTTTGTTTACCCTTACTGAGCATTTGAGCTCACCCTTTTGTATGTTTTCTTTCCCCTGTTCAGGAAGAAGGATATTAAGTAAGATATGCCAAAAGGGACTATAGATATGATGAAATAAATGGGAGACATTGTAGACGCTTTATGAACCAGTTGTTTATGTTTCCCAGTTTCTAAAGACACTATACCTATACGGTCCTTTCTTGGTTTTGTTATATGTTTTAATAAGTGTGCTTCAATTCTGAAGTAATAAAAATGTATGTAATGTATATGTCGTTATAGATTTTCTAAACCAAGATTCATTCCTTTCAATCTATGATGTCTTAACATTACCTTTGTCATTATTTTTAACAATCTATTTAAATCCATCACGGTGGTTTTTATAGAGTTTGTTACATTTAAAATCATATACCCCATTCGTGTCAAACCAGTTGTGAAACATGGCATATTATCATATCAAAGGTGATGATTAATTCGATCTCAATGTTCCATTTTCAGAGTTATTTCCTCAAGGTACCTCTATTCTAGAACCATGTCCTCTTATAATATCCAGAAAGGGATGTATTTTATTATAAACCACTTAATCAGACCTTTTACAAAACTCCATTCCATTTTCATATATGTTAACTCATTTTTATAATTATCATTTGATGCATCCCTATACATATCCTTAGAAATATCCCCAGGTATCTACTAAATCATTTACATCTCATTTACAATGTTTAAGTATACATTTAAAATAGTACAAAATATAGAAACCCAGTCTTTTCATACAATGATAATATGTATTTTTGGATTAATATAAAATATATTAAAAAAATACATGATTGAGGTCCATTTTAATTTAGAGTGTTTGGATACTAGGTGAAAAATATTCTAATATTGTTAATGACCGTCAATACCCCCATAAAAATCATCCCACATATTACTCTTCTTCTACATTCCCTAATTAAACCCTATATTCATAACCTAGGGATACGAAACATAAGAAAGGGTGATCACGAATTCTCAGTAAGGGTAAACTAAGGAATTACGTTAAAATAACATGATGATAATAGTATGAGAACACAATAATAACATATGAAAACTATACCCCCTAAATCAAATATCAAAATATTGAGTCAAGGAATGAAGATTGGATGTTCATTACATATGAATAATAATTGGAATCCAATAACATGATCCATGAGAGAATAACATTGTAATAATACATATAATTGTGTCATATACATAGTCATAAAAAATCATAAGTCAAGGATACCCACCAATACATTCATAACATGTTATGCACGGGAAAACCACTTATGTACCTACTTTCTGATTTGGATGATCTCATGTGTGAACTATTGTAATCATGGATGAAATTATCATGTAAAAACTTTTTGGATTGGTATAACCTCCCATATACTCTATGATATCATATAAAATTCATTATTAACCAATGAATTATAGGGAGATGTAGGCCCCACCCACCACGTAATGAAAATTATACATATTTAAACCCTAATATCAAAAAACATTCATCATATTAGAAAGAATAAAAACAAATATAATTCATAAAAAATCATATTAATATAACCTATTGAAAAGAAACAAGCTTTTTAATAATTTCATCATTTTATAAAAGAATATTCCATAGAAAAAGGATGGGTATATGAAAGGAATTTTACCATGGTATAAACCAATGAAGAGAAATAAGTTTCATAAAAATATTTCCATTATAAACATAAAACATGTAGAGATATTATAATTATGTTGTATTGGGATCATATCCCCATTACAGTATAAGTAACATCAATGGATGTCATCTAGTATTGGAAATAATTTTGAAATATAACTTAGAAAAATTATTGAGGAAAATAACATTCCATTTAAAATAAAATATTAAAACAGAAAGCACATAAAATATTTTTTAAACCTTAATCATTGATATTAAACATTTAAAACATATAAAGGATTAATTAAAAATCATTTAAATCATTTCTTGAGGAAAATAATATTTTCAATTTGATTTTTTAAAATATATAACATTTAATAATCCCTTTCCATTCAAAATAACCTGGAATGTTTATAAAATAACCTTTAATAAAATAAATTTTATTTAATGTGGTTAATTATATTTTGGTATTACATGTTAAAAACAATATTTCATTTAATTTTTTGTAAAATCTAAATAGGAATAGTTTAGCAAGTGGCAAGAAAATTCATTTTAAAATCACTATTTAAAAAACTAAAACGATTGATAATTTTTTTTAAAATCCATAGACATTGTTAAAAAAATTAAAATAGTTTTAAAAAAAATGCTTCTAAATGAAAATTGGTTCTGGAACAAGGATAGAAATAAAATCAGATTTTATCAATACATTTTCCAAATTATTTTAAGTGTCCAAGAGTGAAAAAATCATACAGTTACATAAAAATATCATGATTTACTAGAAGAGAGTAAAATTCATAATAATTATTGAGAAATATATCATATGATTTAAAAATTGGAGAATTAGTCATATAAAATCTTGAAAAATATGAGATTCTAACATAAAACTACTACTACGCTAGAAACATTTGAAACACCATAGCCATGAAATAATGAATCTAAAATGTATATGTAATCCCAATAATTTATTTGATAAACATAATAATATACATTAATTTCTAGTATATACACCACATAAAATAAAGAGGTTGTTAATACACCATCTGTCTCAGATAATTATAAATTTTCATGGTAATCCCTTTCCACATTAGAAATATTTTGAATCGTAATCCCCAATAAAGTGTGATATAAACTAAACCATCATATATAATGAAAATATTGATATGTATTATATAACATGTGAAAGGGGAGGTTTATAAAAAAAATAAAATAAAATAGGGGTGAATTATAATATTTATCTTTTAAATAAAAGAGAGACTATATATCCCTTACAATAAGTTTCAGCTTCCTTTGTATGCATGTGAACCTCCTCCCCTTTGGGTTAACTCTATAGGTTTTCACCAATAACCTCCGTAGGATAGATTAATAGACAATAAATTTATAATATTATGAGACGAGTGATGTTGGGAAGTTATTTTTTTATGTATGTAGTGAACCATAATTGTTTTAAGCATTCAATAAGAAATGATTGGGGGTATACTTTTATAATTGAGGTCATTGTCATACGTGTAATTTTTTGAAAGGAAAAAATTTGAATCCATGTTTTTGTAATTAAATAAGACATAAAAATCGATTATTATCAGTACTTATACATTATAGGGTCGACATATGTCTTGTTAATAGATTTCAGATATGCATTAAGATAATTTTGGTCATAATCTTTTCAATTTAACCCCTAATAGACATATTTTTACCTCAACCATGATAATTAAATTTTACTATATTCACTATTAATTTATGAATACCTTATTAGATAATATAAATAATTATTATTAAAAATATGTAATAAAATTTTCAAAATTCAACCCACAGATTAGAAAAATATAATTTCATTTCAATCTCATGGACATGATGATAAATCATGTTTTTAATGATGAGATATTGAATAGTTTACATTGTTTTAATATAAAATATCAATATTAAATAGATTTTTATGACAAAAATTTGATTAATAGATATACAATTGAACTAATTTTAATTTAAAACCAATTATATTTAAAATTTATATTTATAAATAATTTAAACAAAAAAGCTGTTTCAAATTTAGAGTAAGTATTTATCATTATTCATCAAAAAAATATTCTCTTGATAAAATTAGAAATATTGAAACTAATATAATTTTAAAATATTATATATAAAATTAATTATTTTTTAAATAAATTATTAAACTTTTGAATAAATTAATTTGTAACAAAACCTTCGCCTGCGATGAAAAACTAGGTTTTAATGAAGAGATTTTTTTTTCAAAAACAAGATGATTTTACATCAACACTTTGTCTAACAAAAATAATTTTATGTATATACAATAAATATAACTTATAATTAATCCCAAAAAATAATTTCTCTGCTTTTTAATTATGTCTTTTTTTAGTTAATTAAAACAGAGAACCAATTGGCACATTAAAATAGTTTTCAAAAAGCTATTTATAAAACAAAAAATAAACATGTACTAATATTCAAAGTACAGATGATAAAAAATTAATTAATTAGATTAAATAAAATTACATAATTATAATTTTAATTTAGTCCAAAATGTTTCACTTAACTTTCTTAATTTATTAATTTTAAATGATTATTTTAGAAAAATCAATATTTTTAATATTCATTGAAAGTGAAATATTTTATAATAAATCAAAAATGATCAACATAAGATAATTTTGATATGATGATTTAAAAACATAATTTCATTTTATTAAATAAACTTTCTAAATCTATTTAAATAAATTTTAATATTATCTCATAAAATTTAATAAAAACCGTTTTTGGATAAACATATTTTTTAAGAATATAATTAGTTTATTAAAATTTATTGAATGTTTACTATGAATGTATAAATAAATTTTTATTTACTAGGAAATTTATAGGTATATTTCAAAAAATATATAATAATATCGATTATTTACTACATTGTTTCTAGTATATAATGGTCATATTTAATATTGTAATATTTTGTGGTTCCCTGATGATCAGTGTCATGTGACGTGCACACTATCAAAGATACTAATTTGTCTATTCAACACAACATGAACATTATGTTCACTATAATGAATGAAATATAAAAATTTCAATTAATTTTAAAAAAACATTTCATAAAATCTCTAGATTTTTCATAACCTCATATTATTGTATTCCTTCTTAAAAAATAACAGTGAAGCATCCTAATTGGACACACTCAGATAGATGAAAACCTTTTATATCAAATCATCAACCTGGAACCTCCGATCCAAAAATGCTATTGGTACTATATTTTATGTGTCCATTGACATAATCAATGTACCCATCTAAAAATATTTCACAAACTATACATCACGATGAGGAGGTAGTGTCATAACATCATTATAGATGACATGTTCAATCTCCAGAAATGACTTTTGGGAACCTACAACACCTGGTCTCCCACTACAGCTCAAAAAAATTATACAAATGAGGATCCAACTTTGTACCATCTTTTCAATTACCTCACACACCAACAAACTACACTGAATGAACATCCACATTGGAGAACACTACCCTCCCCCAAATGTAATCAGTGATTGCATGAAAAAAACAATCCATGCCAAAGATAATATGATATTATTCTATTTGAAAGAAGAAAAATTTAACCATTGAATGGTGTTTCCCCATAATCCTTGAAATTTCTGGCACACATCAAAGAAAATAGACTTCCACTAACTAGAATAGATAACACTAAGGGAAATAGAAGCCTCTTCACCTCATTCATAATTTACAAAACTATGTTGGAGAAATGATGGAGTCTGAATCCTTGAAGTCAAACAATGAAAAAACTGAGGTAGATAATAAACAGATCATTCCCTAAAAAACATCGAGTCACTATGGGACTGGAACCTCCACAACATGAATCTACTCACACCCATATACATTATATCATAATTATTATCCTCCATGTATATGCTCTTTCATCGTAGCACAGGCTCCAAAACGACCACAGGGATGACTTATACCATATCCATCACCCCACCATTGATAAAACACGTGTATCCTCATCTACTGTTGTTGATAGAGTGGGTCCTAACTTCACAAACCATATCAATATTACTATGATTTTGGTTAATTATAATGATGATTAAATTGACACATGAAATAAAAAAAGGAGAACCCACATCAAATGCTCGAGAAACACTACCCATGAAAAATCGAAACGAATGATACTATAAGCAACTACATGGTAATTACGGATTTTATTTACCAGAAATCATTAATCTACTGCCTAAGGCTATGCTGCTTCAAATTATATGTTGGACTACTTCTAAGGGATATCCTCATTAAGAGTTCATATTCCCGATAACCTTTTCATTCATCTGTACCACTAAGTATATAAGGAGTATTAATGGGGTGACTAAATATCTATTCAATACAAAAATTCCCTCCACCATATGTCTTGATCCCAACTCCTCATCTAAAATTGGTCATATTTGAAATGAAAAAGTTATTTAAATTTAATATTGGGGTCTGTCATTGTTAGGAACACCACATGATGTTATATCAACTACTATCTATTTTTTACCTACATAATTTACAATAATAAGTCAAGAGAAAAATCCCTATAGAAGACAATCCACAAAACATATTTCAATTCCCAAAAAATAAGATATAGTATCCACATGTGATGCACCACCCATCAACTCTAACTGAATTCCAACAGAACCCAAAATACAGCTTGATCTTATATCTGACCAATGAAAAACTCAAGATCTTCCATATAATCTACTATCTCAAGATCAATTAATCTACCCACATAATTTTCTATACTATTCTACTAAAAATAATGCAAGGACCTCTGTTATGACTTATCCTCCAATATTGGACAAACCCTCTTAACATCCATTAGATCATATTACTGAACCATGACTACCGAGACTACACACATCAGATGAAAAAGATCCATTCATGAAACAATAAGGGGGCTATAATCCTTGTGCCATGAAATTTTAACACTTATTTAATTATATCATTTTATATAATTATTCCAAAACCACCTCATTCAATAAAAAAACACAAAAAAGCAAGATACATGTTCCTCTCATAGATATCTACCCTTGAATATAAAATACTTCACATTCTCCTAAAATAAGATCATATAAATTGCATGGGATAATGGGGATCCTTATAATACTATCTCCAAGATGGTCTTTATGGTCTATGTTATGAACCAAACTACTCTGCTACTGTTTCCCTACAAAACAATGTAGTCTTCAAAAATTTTAACCCCAAAATTTTCCAAATCACTTACCCAAAAATGTTGATACCACTATGTCATAATTCCTATCTCCCAAGGAACCCCTCTAAAACCATAAATGTAGGAATAAAGATAATGAACCTTGAGTCCTTCCTCTAATGGGATATTTGTTTTAAACTACCACTAATGGAATAATAAAAAACACACATAAGGGAGGAATTACCCTCAATAAAAAATTTTGGTTTAGATATTGGATATCAACCACCAAAACATCCCATCACTTAATATAAAAATAGAAATCAAACCCTATATCAATGGATGAAAAATGATAATGAATAAAAATAATCCATCAAAGTAAATTACCAAAAGAAATTTATATGAAAAAAATGGAACAATATATCCAATGCCCACGTTAGTGGAGTCTTTCTTAATACCTAATGTCTTCTTGTAAACCTTAAAAAATTATATATATTTAGGGGGAGTATAACATGAATAAAAAGTAATATCATATCCAATTTCTCTCATGTATATGGAAAAATACAATAATCTTGTACATGTGAACAAATATCAAAACAAACAAGTACCTAAAATGGTTAATTATCCACTCTCAAACATCACTATTGATGACTCAGAAAATAAAACATACAATTATAATTATATATATTTGAATAAAATAAACAAGGAATTCCATAACCACTTCCCTATTGATAATCCACTAATACACCCCAATGACAAGAATTATGTTCAATCATTCCGTCCAGGTTATTTTATCACATGTCTATCCATATTTGGTCTTCGTTAAGATTAATCCCAACTTATCCCAACCACCCACATGGCCTAACATCCCATGATAGAATCAATGTAATCATTCACACCTCTTTTTCCACCATCACATCAATAATTGATGTATTTTCGGATGCATCCCTACCCATCCCGACCTCCCTTAGGTTCTCTCATCCAGAAACATCCATATCACAACCTCATCAAGAACCAAGAAAGTATGGTATCATGAACATGAACGAAATAAACCTTGTTCCCACCTCCTACAAAGCAGAACCCACACCACATATCATATCCACGTATTCATAAGGAATATTCAACACCATTCATCATACTCATCATAAGGCATCTGTAATATATAACATCATAATAACTAATATTGAAGGAGTAGTATGGAATGAGGGGTATCCATCCATCTAATTTACCACCATCCTGGATGTTGATGAAGACACCGCAATTCCAAAACATTTCTGTGTTGGTAAGGTTATCATCCTTATGTAAGTAATTTAAATTAACAAAATGAAAATAAAAATAGATATATTGCACACAACACAAAACATAAGTGTTTAAATATTACTTCACTTGTGTATCCCAGAACACCACCATAATATCCCATGAACCATGCTATCAATTTATAACACTAGTATTGAAACATACCACATAACTAATCCATATGTAAGAAACATTTCATTATCTCATTACTAGATTATTATTTTTTTGTTATTTTTTACTTGTGAAAAACCCTCTAATTATTAATCCAATTTATCCCATATTTAACATGACCACTATAACCATAAAAACCGTTTCAATTATATAAATTCATTGTTCATTTTGTTCAATAAATCAATTTCCACACATGAATTTCAGTCTACAGTTAATTATTTTTCAACCTATGACATTCAATTTCATTGTTATCATTTCATTTCATCACTATTAGGACAAAAACATCATCACCGCACATAATAGCCCATCCATATCATGCTAACCATCATCTCATCGCAAGAAAATACATTATCAAAATCCAACCATCTCAATGAAATCACAACCACCCCACATAATCCCATTTCCCATCCCATTCTAAAAAACCATATTTTTCCATCCAGACACAACCCACATCTAAACTGTGTCAGCACTATCACAGAACTATTTCCCACAATATCACTACACAACACAAAATGAAAACATATATAAAATAGTCCCTTATCATCAAAATTTTCCTCCAAAAGAATTACATTTATTAAATCAATTTATTTTATTTTATCATATCAATTCATTATGTTCATGGATATTCTCATTCAATTCTATATATTAATGGGAAACTTGTACATTATCCTTATGTAATTTCATTATCCCATTTTTAATGGGGTTTTGAATATATCAACACTATAAGGATTAAAAAATCACATATTATGTTACACAAAATGGGATCCCAAAAACAATTTTCTCAGAAAAACTATTGAACATGAAAAATACATAAGAAATATCACAAAAACTTGTAAATAAATAAAAACAACCACCAATTTTTTTTAAACTAATCCAATTATTTGTCTGATTATGTTATCCCACACTATCCACCTAATGGAAGACAAAACCATGAATTTATTTAAATTTATATAAAACAAAGAGAGATAAATGATTGCATACCACAATTAGAGTATCAATGAGTGCCACCACTCACAAAGGAAGAATTAAAGGAACAATCCTAAACATGATCAAATGGAACCACATAAGATTCTATACAAAGTAATACATTATCATCTTATATTTGAGAAAATATTTAAATAAATCCACCCACACTTGTGATCCTAAAAAATGGGAGGAATTCAAGAAAATTTTGAAAATAATAGGTATAAACATACTTTCATACCAATGAAATCAGTCGAATGATTCAAGGGGTTATTCTTAGTAATTGTAAAACTGAAGAGTTCTAGACAGATCTATAAGATATTTATGGATCCAATGTGAAATATTTAAATTTATCCAAGGTAGAGTTGACACTCCATTTATTGGTGAAATCTACTGGACTCCACCACGATGTGGTGATAAACCAAATTTACTAGGGTGGAATTGGCCAAAGAGATATCCAATATATTACTATTTTATATTATTAACACCCTTGATTCTCACATCCATTAAAACATACATTAAAATCCTTTAACTAGTATCTCATCTTTTAACACGACATAGTTCAAGTTATTTTCAAACCAAAAACATTTTACCATAGTGTCTGGATAAATACTTAAAAATTAAAATGTCATCACACCCAATAATAAAGTTTGGTGAGATATTTATCACCTTGTAACATATGTGTGCCACCAATGATCCCTAATCAACACTAGGCCCATAACGAGTCTTCCCAAAATCCATATTTTACATTGGGTGAACATCCCAGTGCCACATCAAAAAAACCAACCATGATGTTTCACTCATTATAATTTATAAAAACATAAAAACAATATTTCCATATAAAATTATGAAGACACTATGTACAAAAAACACTTCCACATTCTCAAGACTCTAAGAAAGATTCAAAAAAGCTGCATCACCCCCACCACTATGACATGGTGATCATCTGAATGGACATAAATCTCCTATGGCCTTTAAAACTCCTCTAAAATCAATATATAAACAAAAAACCCCTATAAAAATGTAACGGGAGGGACTATAGATCCATTCCATTTCAATAAAACTCTCATATAAAAGACTTAATCTAATTCGAAAGGAGGATACCAAAGGATGTGTTAATTGTTTTTACCAAGTTCATTCAAGATTATTTCTTATTATATAACATCATAATCTTATATAAACATCATAACATAATAAAATCAATGTAATTATCTTATTAAAAATTTGTTATGTTGAGTTAAAAATAATAATATACCTCATTTCCATATGTTGAAAAACAAAAACGTCATTTCTGCGTACATGTAGACTACTGCCTCGACAAATAAAGAATTTCATTTTTCTTAATCACATTACATTTTTAAATATATTATATTTATTTAATGTTTAAATATAATATTTATATATTTAATAATTATTCTATATTTATAAACCATTATCCAACTTAATTACATTATATTAATTTTAAAATTACAATATCAATTGTGTGTGTGTGTTGAATAACACATCCATAAATAACATATTTAATTTTACATCACCACCTAACATGGATGGTTATAAAGATATATTATATTTATAAATATGATATTATATCATTATTATTGATTATAAGGGTTATATAATTATTTCTATTCATGAATGAAATCAATTCATTTTATGGAATTCAGGTTTCCAAAAAATTAATATTTTTTAAACATTCCATGAAAATCATCACCATAAGTTCCCTGAAGAGGACATGTTATGTTGAGTCAATAAAGTTTTCCTTATGACTTTTACATTCCTTGTTGTTTTGAAAATCACAAACACCTTATCTTTAAGAAAATCATTTTTTTATGAAAAATTATCCTTATCATATTTTCATCCATATTTTTCTTAAGTATAAAATTTGGATTCATTTCTATTTTCTTGGAATTGTTTGAAACTTTGATATGAAGAATTCTGTTTTAGGTTACGAATTCTGGACAATAACTGTAATAAAGTTTCACTCTGAAATCCAGATGAGAACTGTAATAAAGTTTCATTCCGAACTCCAGATACGAACTCTAATTAAGTTCTACATCAGATTCAGGATGTGAATCCTTATGAAGTTCGACAACGAATTCTCATTACGAATTCGTGTGATGAGTTTTCATTAAAAATTCTGATAATGAATTCTCATTACGAATTCTGATGATGAATTCTCATTATGAAACCTGATGATGAATTCTCATTATGAATTCTGATGATGAATTCTCATTCCGAATTCTCATTCCGAATTCATCTATTAAACATAATATGATCATCTTTGTTTTATACACTCCGTATTTGTTTAGACTCTGAAAAAATATTTTTTACACTCCGAACATTCATTCCAAACATTTGAGTAAGATTATAAATGGTGTGGTACATTCTATTACACTTGTTTTGTTATAAAACGATGTCGTCTATTCTATTATAAAAATAACCGTTGGCTAAGTGACACGTGTACAGGTCCCTCCGATTTTTAAGGAAAATATGACCGTTGGGAAGGAGGACGACCTTATCTATAAATAGGAGCTCATTTGAAAGAGCTCAATATAGAGAATAAAGTTGATCAATCTAGAGACCATACACTGCTATGGTGATTTCTAGAGTGAGAATGCTTCTCATGCCTTGTGCATACTGAACCGATCGTTCATCCTTTGCTTCGTGCGACTCCGAATGTTGGTTATTACATTAAAGGACTTCTGGGGATAGGAAGACAGAGGTGCCGACTACCTTGAAGTTCGAGGGCTTCCTTGCTGAGGAAGACAAAGGTTGCCAACTACCTTGAAGTTGAGGGATTGCAAGGATAGCAATACAGAGACTCTGATCTTCGTATCGAGGGCTTACCCTAGTGTGGGTAAGATAGAATTGCTTGAAAGTATAAATCAAGGGACCTTTATCCAAGGTTGTTGGATACCCTTTTCTTTGGGTTAAAAGATTTATATCTTGTTACTTATAGTTTTACTACTTGTTTATTTCCGTTGCATTTTTTATTATAAGGAAAGTATAACTTTCTTGTACTTCTTTACATGTAATCTGTTTCATTTAGATTCTATACGCTTTAAGGTAGAATCTCATGTTGTAATCTATTATTAAGTTTAAATTTCCAGAACCATATTTCCGGAACCTACTTTCGGAATCTCTTTCCTGTTTTTCATTAGTATTAGAGGTCTTGTGAATTTTCTTTGTTGAAACATTGTTAAACTTAGCCCTTTCCTTTTATTAAGGAAATCATAGTTATTTATAAATAACTTTAAAGGTTACAAATGAATTTTTTAAAGTATAAAATTTACCCCCCCCCCCTCTTGTATATTGAGCATCTACATCATTATTTTTATCCTACAATTGGTATCAGAGGAAGGTCTCTGAAATACATGTACTCACGTATAAGTTTTTCTTGCTCACTTTCCCATTCCGAACTTTCCCATTCCGAACATTCTCATTCCGAACTTTGTTATTACGATTATTTTTATACTAAAAAGTTTGTGTGTTGAAGGTTTATAATTATGGCTGGAATTAATGTTGGTTGTATTGATAATCTAAATCCTACAAGACCACCAATCATTGATGGTAATGACTATGAGTACTGGAGAGATCGAATGAAGACTTTTGTTATCAATACTGTAGTAGACAATTTTGTCATGCATACTAGAGATTATAAAATTTCTGATAAGGATGTTAGAACTTTTACTAACCAGGAAAAGAAAGAGTATCAACTCAATTATAAGGTATGCAATACATTACTATGTTCAATGACCAGAAATATATATAGCCAAATTTCTTCTTGTGAATCAGCTAATTGTATCTGGAAGAAGTTAGAGGTTAAAAACTTTGTAACTTCTAAGGTGATTGAGACTAGGAGAGCTATGCTTAGATCTGAATATCATGGATTCAATTTTCCTTATGGTGAACCAATCTGTAATGTTCAACAGGGATTTATAACTATCGTCAATAGCCTACAGTCTATGGGAGAGAAAGGTATAGATGATGAAGCTCTTGTGTATAAGATATTTTATATCATGCCCAATGAGTGGGAATCCAAAAGAACTGCAATAGATGAGAACATGAAAGTGACTCAAATTTCTCTTGATGAGTTATTTGGAACTCCTCTCCAACATGAAACCAGAATGAAGAGAGATGCTAACAACATCAAAAAGAAAAATGGAAATGGTACTGTTGCTTTTACAATAACATCAAATCACATGAAAGCTAAGACTCCTGAGAGAGTAACCAGATCCAAGTTTATGAAGATGGTAGTTTAGTCAGATTCTAGTGAGAGTGAAATATCAGAAAATGAATTAGAAAATCTTTCTCGAAAGATGAACAAGATAGCTGGCCAGAGAAATTTTCAATCCATGTATAAGAAAAAGGATAGGAAAGATAAGAAAGATGGAGAAGTTACTTGTTATGAATGTAAGAGATATGGACATATTAGACCAGATTGCCCTTTTCTCAAAAAGAAAGAAAGGAAAGAAAGGCATTCAGACAGGAACAGAAATAAGTATTACAAATCCAATGAAAATAATGTTTTGAAAGATAATGATACCTGGAGTGCAAGTGGTGGTGACTCTTCAGATAAATCTTCTGATTATGATTCTTTAGGATAGAAGAATCTTGGTCTTATAGCCAGATTACCTATTGATAATCATCGTTTTATGTCTAAGGTACGAAATTTTGAATTATTGACCAATGATTATTTAAATTCTAATGATAGTAAGTATTATAACTCTTCTGATGAAGAATCCTCTTCTGATGAAGAAAATACTTTACCTATTTATGAAGAAGTCTCTAGGTTTGCTGAACTTCTAGAGATTGAGAATTACAAACTCAATAAAAAACATGATAAGGAAAACACTAGGAATTATATTCTTACAAAAGAGATATCAGATCTTTCTAAAGATCGTGATAGGAAAAATTCTGATTTTGAAAATATTTCAAAAAATCTTGAGGAAGTAAGTTCTGAGAAGAACAAACTTTTTAAAGAATGAGAAAATGTAATTTGTAAGAAAAATTCTTTTGAGCCAAGCTCTAGTTCTAAAACTAATGATTTTCAGAATAAAAACTTGGTTATAAATCTCAAGTCCGAAATTTTTTCCTTAAAGAGGTGTTTATCAAACATTACCCATGGTAAAGAAAATTTTGATAAAATGTATTCCCAAATACGACCTTTAAGAAATAAATCCGGATTTGGTTATACCCATGAAAAACCAATTTTTAGTAACTATTAATTTGTTCCTCAGAGTGCCCCATTTTGTACAAAGTGTCAATATGGTGGTCACTGGGCAAAGAATTGTTCTTTAAACAAAACCCAATCTCTAGGATTTCACAAAGCTTATTTTTCTAAGAAGATGTGGGTACCTAAAATTTTATAATCTGGAAATCTCAGATCCAAGAAAGTTTGGATACCGAAAGTCTAATTCTCTTTTTAATTTCAGGGAAACAAAGAGAGTACCAGCAACAATACATGGTACATGGATAGTGGATGTTCCCGGCACATGACTGGTAACAAAAGCTATTTTGAAATGATTATCAAAACGAAAGGAGAAAAGGTAACATTCGGAGATAATGCTAAGGGAGAGATTTTTGGTATTGATAATATTGTTCTTCTTGTTAAAACCTTGATTTCAAATGTTCTTTTTGTTAAGGGTCTTAATCACAACCTCATTATCATAAGTCAGTTATGTGATGAAGGTTACCTTGTGAATTTTAGGAATGATAAGTGCTTAGTTCACAATTCCAAAGAAGAATTTATTCTCTTAGACAATAGGCAAGAGAATGTTTACACCTTGAACCTAGAAGGCCTTAGAAGCCAAGATTTACCTTGCCTAAGTGCAATGGAAGATCATTCCTGGTTATGGCATAGAATACTAGGTCACTGTAACCTTAGGAACCTATGTAAACTCTCTAAGAAGAAACTAGTTAAGGATCCACAGGAGCATAGATTTGATTCTTCTAATGTTTTTTGATCGTTGTCATTATGGAAAGAAACATAAATCTAGTTTTAAATAAATCAGTGAAGTCTCAACAACTGATGCATTACAGTTAGTACACATGGATCTTTTTGGTCCAACACAAACTGGAAGTATTGGAGGCAAATACTATTTATTTGTTCTAGTTAATGATTACACTATATTTACATGGGTCTATTTTCTAGAAAAAAAGTCTGAAGCTTTTTATTATTTCAAAAGTTTTAGATATCATGTTAAAAATGAGAAAAACCTTCCATTGAAATCTATTCATAGTGATCATGGAGGAGAATTTCAAAATTCTGATTTTGAAACTTTTTGTAGTAGAAAATGTATTACTCGCAATTTTTCAGCACCTAAAACTCATCAACAAAATGGTGTAGTTGAGAGAAGAAATAGAATTCTTCAAGAGATAACTACAACCATGTTGAGTGAATATTCTATAGCTAGACATTTTTGGGCTGAAGCTGTAAGTACTGCTTGCTATACTATAAATCGATTTTTGATTAGACCTTTCCTTAATAAAACTCCTTATGAGTTATGGAATGGTAGAAAACCAAGACTATCCTACTTCAAGGTTTTTGGTTGCAAAGTATTCATTTTGAATAATAAAGATAACTTACATAAATTCGCACCAAAATCTGATGAAGGAATTTTCTTAGGTTATTCCACAACTTCTAAGGCTTATAGAGTTTTTAATAAAAATACATGTACTGTTGAAGAAACAGTACATGAAAAATTTGATGAGTCTGATCCATTTGTTTTTAAACCATCCTAGCCTACATCCTCAGATGTGCTTTCAAAAACTGATTATCAACCTTTGATAGAAGAACCTTCTGATAAGGATAATGTTCAAGAAGATATTCTTGAAACATTTACCCGAGAAGACTTTCTACCCTATGTTGATGAACAGGATTTTCAAAACCCAAATCAGGCACTTCTTAAGAATCATCCTAGTGATAGTATCATTGGTGATGTAAATCAACCTGTAAGGACTAGAAGTTCCTTAAAAAATGAAGTAGAACATCTATCATTTCTTTCCCAATTAGAACCTAAAAGCACTGATGAAGCTTTAAGTGATGATGATTGGATCAAAGCCATGTAAGATGAACTAAAAGAATTCGAAAAAAATAAAGTCTGGACCTTGGTTGAAAGACCTAAGGAAAATTCTATTATTGGAGAAAAATGGGTTTTCAGAAATAAATGTGATGAAAATTGAGTCATAGTATGAAATAAATCTAGACATGTTGCTAAAGGTTATAATCAGCAAGAGGGAATAGACTACGAAGAAACCTATTCTCCAGTAGCTAGACTTCAATATATCCGTATTATACTTTCCTTTGCAGCATTGTTTAATTTCAAACTTTTCCAAATGGATGTGAAATGTGATTTTCTTAACGGTTATGTTCAAGAGGAAGTTTTTGTTGAACAACCTCCTGGCTTTGAAGATACAAAACATCCTGATTATGTTTTTAGACTTACCAAAGCTCTGTATTGCCTTAAACAAGGTCCACAAGCATCGTATGATAGACTCACTGGATTTTTGCTTCAAATTAAATATGTTAAGGGGAATTCAGATCCAACCCTTTTTATAAACAAAGATAAGAAAAACGTTTTGATTGTTCAAATTTATGTTGATGACATCACATTTGGTTCAACTCAGCAATCTTTGACCGAAACTTTTGCAAGTCTAATGAAATATGAGTTTGAAATGAGTATGATGGGTGAGTTAACATTTTTCCTAGGTTTTCAAATTTTATCAAAAACCAGAAGGAACTTACATATCTCATCTTAAGTATATTAAATATCTTCTTAAAAAGTATGTTTATGACAACACTAAGAGTATAAGTACTCCTATTGGTACCTCAAACTCTTTAGATCATGATGAAGCTGGGAAACCAGTAGATCAAACATCTTTTAGAGGTATGATAGGAATTCTACTATAATTAATAGCTAGTCGACTAGACTTAATGTTTTCAGTATACTTATGTGCAATATATCAATCCAATCCTAAGGAATCTCACATAAAAGAAGTAAATAGAAATTTTCGCTACCTTAAGGGAACCATGGATCTAGGATTATTTTATACTTCTGGAAATGATTTTATCCTAAAAAGATTTTCTGATACTGACTTTGGTGGATGTAGAATGGATAGAAAAAGTACATCCGGAACATGTCATTTCTTAGGAGATTCATTAGCTTCTTGGTCCTGCAAGAAGCAACATTCTGTAGCACTCTCCACTGCTGAAGCTGAATATGTAGCTGCTAGAAGTTGTTGTGCTCAAGTGTTATGGATGCAACACAAACTCAAAGACAAAGGCTTGAGTTTTATTAAAACTCAAATTTTGTGTGATAACACGAGTGAAATTTCCCTTAGTAAGAACCATGCACATCACACCCGTGAAAAACACATAGATATTAGGCATCACTTTCTTAGGGGTCACACACTCAAAAGAGATATTATTCTTCAGTTTATTGGAACACAAGATCAACTTGCTGATATTTTCACAAAATATTTTCCTTATGATAGATTTGAATATATTAAACAGAAGTTAGGAATGATAAATGTAAGGTAATCCTTCTTAATTAACATTATTTTGAAAAAAAATCTCCTTACAACAATAAACTCCTTTTCATAGGGGGAGTATATCTGATTGTTAGATTAACAAAGTTTTTCAAAATTTGTTTTCATAACTTTTCGGAACTAAAATTCCAGAATGGAATTTCCGGAACTAAAACTTTCCAGAATGGATATTTTCGTATAGAAAACTTCTGGAATGGAAATGTTCGTATTGAAAACATCCGGAATGGAAACTTTCGTACTGGTATTTTCATAACGGGATTTTTGTACCGAATCTTTAAAAATATGTTTTTTGTTTTCAAAATTTGTAATGAAATTTTCGTACTGAGTTTTCCTTACTAAGTTTGTTTTTTGTAGTGACATTTCCGAATTTTGTTTTTTCGTAATAAAGATTTCTTCGTAGTTTTCGTAATAATATTACCCATTACGAATAATATTCTTTAGCCAATCCGAAAGATATGATTTCCTTACACAAGTTTTCGTAATCATACTTTAATTTCTGGAATTTTCTTATTTTTTTGTTTTCGGATTATAGTTTTCTTAATTCTTTATTTTAGTAAAGACCTCAAAAGATCGGATTCAAGATAATTGGTTTTCGACCATCAGATCTGATCTCAGTTTATCACAACCGTTTGATCAACCGTGGAAGTTGAACCGTTTTCTAGTTTCCTATATAAAGGGGAACCAAAATGGTTATCCCACATCGGTTTTCAAGCTCCAGTGTCTCGAAGTTATGCCTCTATTTTTAAAGACCGTTCCGAACTTCAGATTTCTCAGTTCCGAACTTCTCAGAGGTCTTCAAATCTGAATGTCTGTGGAAGCAGCTTCTCAAGACATGTCTTCCTCTAAGACGATTTCGAAGTGGTTAGTATATAGAGAGAGGCTGGTTCATCCGGATTTCTTCAACAAGCATGACTCTCTTATTTCCAAGAATATTAAGCTTAATGGTTGGGAAGATGTTGCGGGGTCAAATCCCAAGAATCACGATGATGTGTATTCAGATTTTCTTATAGAGTTCTATGAAACAGTCTCCTTTTTGAAGGAAGATGGAAGGGAGAAGTTGTCTTTTATGTCTTATGGTATGACTTATAAGCTTTCATATACCAAGGAAGCTAGCTTGGTAGGGCTGAATAATGAAGGTGAAGCTGAATTCATATCTCATGTGTTGCCAGATTCAAAAGGTAGCTTCGACAAGGAAAAAGCTTTAGAAACTCTCAGACTGGAAGATGACAAGGCTCTGAAGATTGCTTCTCTTTCTAAAAATTTCCGGATTCTAGAGTTATGGGTACAAGGCATTAATGTACCAAGGAAGGGTGAAAAAGATAGCTTAATGAAGATTGAGATCTATATCCTAGATTTTATAATAAATCTGAGGAAGTTTAATTTGATGAAGCACATTCTTATCAGTCTTGAGAATGTGAAGAAAGGAAATCTGAGAGCTCAGATTATTATGTATCCATCAATCCTCTCAAAGTTGATAGTTTGGTTCCTTTAGTCTTTCAAGGAGGCTTTCAAGTCCAAGCCAAATGTTTGCAAGATTATGCTGGTATGTGATGGTACACTTAAAAGAATGGATGTAGCTTTTATCAAGAAGACTGGTCAGTTTGTTGATTCACCTGCTCAAGAAGAAACAGTTCCGAATGTTGTTGATCTAGAATCCTCTAAGATGGTAAGGAAGAGAAAGTAGAAGGAAGTGGAAGTAGAAGTAGAGAATCCCAAGTCTATGGAAGTCCATTCCACACCTCCAAAACCAAAGAAGAAGAAATCTTACCCAGATGAGGTTGTTGCTAAATGTAGGGAGATCAAATAGAAGAGAGTGCAAGGGGAGCCTCAGTTTGTCTTGGATCCTGCGGAGGCTAAGGCCATGATGGAAAGAACTGTGGATGAGCTCGAAAAACAAGAAAAAGAAAAGAAGCTCAAGAAGAAGATGTCTGAGGCTGAGGTAGCTCAGTCTTTGTTAAATTTTAATGAGATGGTTTCAGCAAACATTTCTGTTTCGTGATCTTTTTCATTGGAATCTAAACCTGAGACTCTAGGAAGAGACTTTGTTACTCTAGAAGAGGTAGTAGCTAAGCTTATTGAGGAAGTTGAGAAAGTTGAGCAAGTCGGAGAAGAATAAGTTTTTGATGAAGGAAGTGGTGAAACCGGAGATGTGTTGAAACAAGTTGATGATTATAAGGGAACACCTTCAGAACATTTGCCGCTCCGAACCTCAGAAGCTGAATCTTCTAAGCTAGTCACTCCAGTAATGGAAGTGGAGAATGGAGAAGAAGAAGTATCTTATCATGCATCGGAAGAACAAATTCTACAAGATATTGGTCAAATGGAGAATGTAGAGGTTGCTTCTCAGACATTTGCTGATGAGGAAGACAATATCGTTCAAGTATCTGATAATGAAAAGAGAACTCCGGAATAGGATTCCATTCCGAAAAGTGACAAGGGAAAGAAAATTGTTGCTGATACTCCGAGCACAGTAGTGGTGAAAAGAAATGAAGTTGGTAGTTCTTCAATGAGAAAGCTTGATCAAGTTGAAGAAGATACTTCTCCAAGCAGAGTCTCGGATTCGGAGTCATCTTTGTTGGGGCATGATTTTGTTGTTCAGTCTTTAAAGAAGCTGGTAGGTTCTATTCCGACATTCTCAAGCTTTGATTCAAGATTCCAAATGCTCCAACATGATTTAAATCAGAAATCAGACTCCATATCTATAGTTATGGACAAGTGTGTTGAAATAGAGGCTCAGTTCAAAACGTTATTTGTCGGCTATGAAGCCCACAAAAGATCTTGCAAGAGGATGACTAGCTGGTCGAGGAAGACTGTGGAAGAAATGAGGCTCTTTGATGAATTTGAAGATAATGTTATGGATGCTTTTGAGACTGAGGTCAGGAAGATAAATGAGCTGACTTCTTCCTCTGAAGAGAAGCTGACAGATGAAAAGAACATCCGGATTCAACAAGTCAGAGATCTGAATGATAAGCTAAATTCTGTCTCTCAAAACAGGAAGTTTGAAAGAGATCATCGGATTGAGTTTGAATAGAAATTGAAGGCTCAGGAAGAAAAGATTAATGCTCCGGAAGAAAATCGTCAAGCCTAGGAAGAAAAGATTGAATCCCAAAATGAAAGAATAGTGGTCTTAGAGAAACAAGTTGAAGAAGATCATAAAGACTTAATGAAGATAAAGACTATTCTTAAGGGTCTCATGGCGAAGGAAAAAAGATCCAAAATAGACAGATCCGATATTTTATTGTATCTAAATTTCATTGTTTTTGAGCCTTTCAAACTTAATGAAATTTTTTTTCTTTCCCGTTTCTTTTGTTGTTGATACTAATTTTTCAGGTACTTTGTTATATTTTCCATTCCCTCGAATTCTTTTTGAAAATCAAAAAGGGGGAGAAGGAAAAGATCCTTAAAGAAAAAGAACTCTAATAAGAGATTATCTAAGGGGGAGTTTTTCATTAAAGAAGACATTCTTATTCGTAATGAAATGTCACTCCAGAAATCTAGAATATGATCTTTAGAGTTTCAAAGCCTATGGGGGAGTTAGTCGTATTCATCAATATCCTTACAGAAAAGGGAGATAAGCCTTAATGTTTTTCTTTCTTCATAGAATTTATTTTTCAAGGATGTTTGTGCTTTCCAAAAAGGGGTGATTGTTGAGTCAATAAGGTTTTACTTATGACTTTTCCATTCCTTCTTGTTTTGAAAATCACAAACACCTTATCTTTAAGAAAATCGTTTTTATAAGAAAAACTATCCTTATCATATTTTCATCCATATTTTTCTTAAGTATAAAATTCGGATTCATTTCTATTTTATTGGAATTGTTTGAAACATTGATATAAATAATTCTGTTTTAGGATCTGAATTCTGGACAAGAACTGTAATAAAGATTTACTCTGAAATCAGGATGAGAACTGTAATAAAGTTTCATTCTGAACTCCGGATACGAACTCTAATTATGTTCTACATCAGATTCAGGATGCGAATACTTATGAATTTCGACAATGAATTCTCATTACGAATTCTTGTGATGAGTTCTCATTACGAATTCTGATAATAAATTCTCATTACGAATTCTGATGATGAATTCTCATTACGAAACCTGATAATGAATTCTCATTACGAATTCTGATGACGAATTCTCATTCCGAATTCTCATTCTGAATTCATCTATTAAACGGAATCTGATCATCTTTTTTTTATACACTCCATATTTGTTTAGACTCCGAAAAAATATTTTTTACACTCCGAACATTCATTCCGAACTTTTGAGTTAGATTTTAAACGGTGTCGTACATTCTGTTACACTTGTTATGTTATAAAATGATGTCGTCTATTCTGTTATAAAACTAACCGTTGGCTATGTGACACGTGTATAGGTCCCTCTGATTTTTACGGAAAATATGACCATTGGGAAGGAGGCCGACCATACCTATAAACAGTATCTCATTTGAAAGAGCTCAATATAGAGAATAAAGTTGATCGATCTAGAGACCATACGCTGCTAAGGTGATTTCTAGAGTGAGAAAGCTTCTCATGCCTTGTGTGTACTGAACTGCTCGTTCAGCCTTTGCTTCATGTGACTACGAATGTTGGTTATTACATTCGAGGACTTCCGGGGATAAGAAGACAGAGGTGGCGACTACCTTGAAGTTCGAGGGCTTCCTTGCTGAGGAAGACAGAGGTTGCCATCTACCTTGAAGTTGAGGGCTTGCTGGGATATCAAGACAGAGACTCCGATATTCGTATCGAGGGCTTACCCTTGTGTGGGTAAGACAGACTTGCTTGAAAGTATAAATCAAGGGACCTTTATCCAAGGTTGTTGGATACCTTTCTCATTGGGTTAAAAGAATTATATCTTGTTATGTGTATTTTTACTACATGTTTATTTCCGCTTCATTTTGTATTATAAGGAAAGTATAACTTTCTTATACTTCCTTACTTGTACTCTGTTTCATTTAGATTCTATACGCTTTAAGGTAGAATCTCATGTTATAATCTTTTGTTAAGTTTCAATTTCCAGAAACATTTTTCCGGAACCTACTTTCAGAATCTCTTTCCAGGTTTTCATTAGTATTAGAGGTGTTGTGAATTTACTTAGTTTAAACTTTGTTAAACTTGGCCCTTTCCTTTGTATAAGGAAATCAATGTTATTCGTAACTAACATTAAAGGTTCCAAATGAATTTTTTAAAGTATACAATTCACCCCCCCCTCTTGTATATTGAGCATCTACATCATTATTTTGATCCTACATGTGATTATAAAAATATATCCAACACATACTAAAAACATCATGAAAATTATAAATTTGTCAAAAACCTAGAAAATATGACAGGATTGGAAGTGATATATTGAATCATTTATGGAAAACAAAAATAGATAACATAAAATAATGATTTTAACAAAGAATATTTAATTAATGGGTAATGAAAGTTATAAGAGAAAGGTATCTATTAAAAAAATATATTTATGATATATATCTATAATAAATATAAATTTATTATATATGTTTTTAATGAATTTTTTTAAATAATGGATATGAGGTAAGTTAATTCTTAACTCAATTTCCTTTCATTGGAATATATCACTTCCTCATTGGTTATATTATACAAAGATTATGAGTGTTTTGAAGTCATATTTATTATGTTATTATACACTTATTTTATGAGTATATATAATTATTTTACACTATAAATTTATTGATTTATAATTATTTCACTTTTCATTCACTAAGTAAGGGGTTCTTATCTAAAACATTCTTCTGTGTGACATGTTTTGAATAATAAAAATATTTATGTTATATTGTGTATATACTATCTATTGTGAAATATTATATCATCTTATACTCTTTAATAATTATAATTAATGTTCATTTCATGTTTCCAATATTAAGAATTTTTGAATCACGAGTTATAATACAATTCAGTACTTATTTTACATTATAACTTTTATCAGGATTGTTTACTTTTCAATATAATTGGTGGAATTATATATTGTTTATCTCACAAAATCCTTATTTTTTTTTCAATATAGTGATTTATAGTATTTCCATGTATTATTTCAATTTTCCATCTATTTAACTTAAACCCATTAAAATAATTTTTAAAAGAAAAAAAGTCAACCTTATTTCTTTTATTTTATCAGGAATATTTTTCCTCCATATCCATATTATATATTTTCTTTAAAAATGATATTTTATATACATCAAGGATTTAATATGTTAAAATTATTTTAACATTTATATTATTTTCAAAAGTAACAAAATAATTTTTATTTATTTTATACACAAGTCATTTTTAGATTTCATTATAAAAGTGTGTATCAAATTTAATGTTTAAATTTTTTAATAAAATTAATTTTACCACTTCCATAACTGATGTTAATTATTTAATGTCGTTTATAGGTATTTATGGTTTTATAAATTAATATATATTCAAAGAAATCAATGAATTTTTCAAAACAAAAGGTTATTATTTTATTAATTTTTTTAAAAATGAATTTATTTCAATTTTTTATACTTTTATCTTCCACTCTAATTTTTCATACTTAGGCATAGTTTATTTTCATTATTCTATTATTGTAAATTATTTTAAAAATATGTTTTATGATTTTTTATTTAAATATCATTAATATATATTTCAAATTAACTTTTAGCATCCTTATTAACAAAATTATTATCTCTTTTATTGGAAAATCATTATAAAATATATTCTTTGATTTTCTTCTCTATTTTCAAAAGGAATTGTATTAACTACAGTTTATCAATTTATAATGAATTTTAGAACAAAATCATGTCAATATTCTTTAATATTATCGATGTAATCTATATAATATCAATTATTTACTTAACTATATACTAAATACTACATATATTTTATAGACCCCATTTTAAATAAATTTTGTAAAGGGTGTTTCTAGGAAAGAGTGATTCTTTATTTACTAGGGAAACATTGAAATTACTTATACTTATTAGTTATATATTGATATGTATGGAATAATAATGTAGATTGAATTATACTATTGAAATATTGATATTTTTATGATAGTTTTCCAATATAAATGTTTGTTACTAAGGCATGTTGAATATGTATTGTAATGATTGTTAATTATTTCATGAGATGGATGTGTGGAATTATTTAGTGATAGGTAGGGATTAATATTAGATAGTATTGAACCCTCGTTTTAATGATAAAAGAATCATGAATCTTATGTTATTAATGTGTTTCATGTTTCTCTGTGAGAAATCCATATTCTGAGATATGTGAAATAATTATCGATGTAAAAGACACTGTTGAGGTTGGAACAACCAACTAGAGACACCATTGTCCTTGACTCTGCACCAGCATAAATATATAAAAATGTATATGATATTGGCAGAATATCACACCACCATGTTGTCATACCATTAGAAGGAATTTTTTTTCAAATTATTCGACACCAATAGTATCTCATGTATCCCGAAGTAATATTTGGTGATGTATGATATTCTTCCAAATGAAACACCACCAATAAAAAACCTCCAACAAATAATTTTGGCGAAGTCTAAGAAATCTTCAGACTACACAATTCCAGACCAGACATCGCTATTTGGGATGCCTCTAGCATAGTGGAATTTTTCATGTCCAAGATACTGAAAGTATCATACCATCAGATCAACAAACCTCCAGAGCAATACACGGACGATCTAAGGCACCCATACTATATTCATTAAATTATCATTATGAATCATATTAATCAAATTGATATACTTATTTATGTTAGTGTTATATACTATTCATGTTATTTCCCCTTAAATTATTGATAGAATGAATTGAATAATTTGTCAGGTTGTGTAGTATAAGGAGGCTGATCCACATATTCTCCTTCCTACTGCAGATAAATGTTTAACAAACTCCATCATGAAAAATATACTAAATAAAGAGA
Organism: Viscum album; assembly: GCA_963277665.1. Taxonomy (NCBI): domain Eukaryota; kingdom Viridiplantae; phylum Streptophyta; class Magnoliopsida; order Santalales; family Viscaceae; genus Viscum; species Viscum album. The sequence goes on from OY728157.1 coordinate 477,296,181, forward strand.
TTCAATAGTGGAAATAGGGAAGTAATGAGAATCTGAGAGCTTGAACTAACTTAACACACATAGAACTAAAAATAGTTTCCAACCATAAATTCTCACATAATACAAACAGTTCATTGGGATAGAAAACTACACATTAACATTTGATTATTTCCTCTAGTAATAGAATAAGATTATACAACACCAAGTATTCGAAATGTATTTCTAAAGAAACTGACTCAAGATTAAATACTGAATTTAAACAAGAGTCACAAGTTTCATTTCAGTAGACTAAACACTTAAAAATTAAACTCTTATAGTTATATCTAACCTATTTATATTAATTACATTTTGAATAGTGTGTGTAAAAATAATGTTTTACAACACACACACTATCACCACTGAAAAACGGGAAGATACTTGATATCTTCTAAAACTCCTTTCATATTTGTTTTTCTGATGGATAAGAGTCTCAGAGGTCCTTATGTAGTATTTTTTGTTTTTGCTCACATGAATAATTAGGTTAGTGGTCCTGTGTGACCTAGAAGAGTGTTTAATATTGTAAAACCATATCTCAGTTGTGGATCATCTTATTTATTTTATATAAAATGATTGGTTATGTGTGAACACTATGTTGACTGGTCTAAGTATCTACTTGACACTGGACCTATTGTAATCATTCTTTCCACTGTGTGTTTTAATTTTTTTTAACTTTACACCCTCTTTAAAACTGAAAATTGTTTTAAATACAATAAAAATATTAACATTCATAGTTTTTTTTAATTTTTGTTCATATAGTATTTTGATCGAGTAACCTGATTTCAAATTATCCCATAATATTGAATATTATTCATCAAATACATGATAATTATATAGATAAGCCCTTATAAAAATTAAATTCTCTATCATACTACATATTTTGATAAACTGGGGTGTATTTAAATATTTTAGGGGTTTTAAAATAATCATTTTTAGATTGAATTTTTTATTTGGTACTCAATTCACACCCTCTTGAAATAATCAATTCGACTAATATATTTTATTTGGATTTTTATCGTTGGTATGGAATTTTTTTAAAATATTTTTAACATTTATTTTAGTTATACATTTAAAATATCAAAATTGTATCATTTCTAATTTTCTCCCTTTATGATGGATACTCGACACGAATGTTCTGATAAAAATAGACATATCTTTTTCAATGGAAAAAATTATTCTCAATGGAATTTTAATTTTAAAATTAATATAAAATGTATGTGATTAGAAATATGGTCTATTATAGAAGATAAATTCGAATTTCCTACTACTGTTTGAGCTACTTAGGGTGAAGCTACTAAAGAATTATATAAAATTAATTTTAAAGAAATGAATTCTATTTAATATTAATTTAGAGATGAAGAATTTTATAAGATTTGTTCATGTAAAATGATAATTAAATTTGGAAAACTCTATTTGTTTCCCATGAAGGAATTTGAAATGATAATGAGATGAGGATAATACGTATACTATGAAATATAATAATTTTAAAATTAAGCCTAATGAACACATTTCTGACATGTATCATTGGTTTAATGAGATTATAATCAAAATTAGCTTGCATGGAAAACCTTTATTATACAAGGATCATATTATGAGACTTCTACGATTCCATCCAGAAAGATAGAGAGGAACATGCATTTAAATTAGAGATTCATTCGACATCTATAATTTATATATGAATGAGTTTATTTTAAAAGTTTTGATATGTGAAGAATATTTAAAGGTAAATCATTAATAAGATGATGGGACTAATATAAATTCAATATAATTCAAAAATACTGCCCCTGCACATCGAAATGTAGTATAAAATGAGAAGGTGCAAGATGTTAGTTCCAGTGATAGTGAATCACTCTCTCATTGTGAAGAGGATATTGATAACATTTCTCGAAGTTTCAAGAAATTTTACTGAAAGAAAATGTTCTTTATAAACTATAATTGTAAAGGCTTTTATGAAAAAAGAAGAAATTATAATATAGAAAGAATGATGATGATCCAAATGAACAAGTCTTCTATGACTGCAAGAGGAATGTTCACATAAAATATTATTGTCAAAATATTATGTACAAAAAGAAATATGGGATATGGAAAAGTGATAATAAAAAGTACATGGACATAACATGGATTGATTCATAGGGTAGCTATAGTGACTCTAATACATCACATGATGATAGGCCAGATAGATCAAACATGTTTTTCATGACTAAAGTAAGTGAGGTATCTTCTCTACCTACTATTTCAATTATTTTTCCTGTATATGTAGTTGATAATTCTGAAATGAACAACATGATAATGATAATATGTCAAATTAATAATTTTTATAATACTAATAAATTCTATAGGTTACCTTTCATAAATTAAAGGATAAGTATAATATTATTGAAAATAATTATTCTCAGTGTGTAAATATAAAATCTTAATGGTCTGTAGAAAAAGAAAAAAATGCTTGAACTGATCAAAGAAAACAATGAACTCAAACTATCAAATAAAAAATTGATTAATGTTATATAATATTTATGAAAAATTTAAGAGAGGCACTCATAAAAATTTTGGGGATGAAAATATGACCATATTTGTTATTAGAATAGAATATGATCCCTAATAGAGAAGAATATCAGAAATTATTTTTTGTCCTAAATATAGACCAGAGAGATAAAATTTTAATAATTTTTTTAATGGACTTAAAAAAATTATAATTTATAAAATTTTATAATTTGTTTATAGGAATCACATTAAGAAAATTTATTTCCCCAAATCCTTGATTACTGAAATTTCTAGACCCAAACATATTTTTGTACCAAAATCATTACATTTTTAAAAAACATTATAGAAAAAATGATTCAAGTCATCTACAAATAGTCTATGGTATATAAATAGAGGTTTTCAATATATTTGAAAGAATATTATTAATGCTTCCAGAGACTTTTAAAGCTTAATGTGGTCCATGTCACTTTGGTAATAATGAAAAAGGAAAAATCATTGGCCAAGGGTAGATTAGTTACAAAACAATAGTTTTAATTGATAATGTTTTTTATGCTTATTTTTTAATCTATAATATTCATGTCATTTCATATTTTTTTGACGATTTGATTTATATGTTTCATAATGATTCTTTCAATGTTTTTGATTCTTAAAATGATTTAATTTTTACAACTTTATTAAATGAAAACGTTTATTTTGTAGATATGAATTATTGGAATTATCAAAATGTTTTTTTCTTATGTTTCTTTGAAAATGAGTTCTGGATCTGGAATAGGAGACTAGGCAATTGAAATAGTCACTAATGTAGGAAGATGGCTAGGAAAGGGATAGTTAGGGATGGACATAATCTTGAGTCCCCAACTGATAACGTCTGCAACTTCTATCAAAAAATGACATAATACAAAGTTTCTTCCTTAATTAATGAAATATGTTTCAAATCATCATCCTCTATAGTTGGTTCACATATATTTGTTTTTACCTTATATTGTTTTAGTTTTAAATGTGAAGAACTATGTTTATGTTCTTATGGATGATTTATCTAGGTATACATGGTATATTTTCAAGTTTACAAAAGTGATGTATTCTCTTAAATCATCATGTATTCAATATATGTTGAATATTTTAGTGGATATAGAATTAAATGAATAATGAGTGACCATGGCCATGTGTTATACAATCAATATTTTGAGTCATTTTTCTCAAAAAAATGGCTATACTCATAAATTATATACTCTTATGACACCCCATCAAAATGAATTTTTTGAATGGAGTAATAGATCCATACAAGTGATAACAGAGAAAATGATAAATTTTTATAACCTACCTATCTATTTTTTGGGAAGAAGCTATAAATACATCCTGTTATATCATTAACAGAGTTTTGATCAGTCATATCCTTGAGAATATCCCTTATAATCTATGGAAAAAAAAGAAATTTAACAATATTTACTTTATATTTTTTGGTTGAAAATTATTTATTATTTATACTTAGGAAAATACATAAAACTTTTCTTCCGATATTGATGATAGAATTTTCATTGATAATAAAATCCCTAGAAATGCCTATATATTTTTCAATAAGAAGAAAGAAACTATGGAAGAATCCGTCCATGACAAATTTGATGAAACTAGTCCACATGAGCATAAAACCGCCTTTAAAGACCATGAGTATGATTTATCTTATCAAAACATAAATTCTTAACCCTTATATTCTTCTATAATATAAGAATACAAATCATCCTGTTCGGATGAACTTTCATAACATGCATAACTTCATCCTAAAAATCTAGCAGTGACCATTCCTTATTTCTATAAAGCTTCGGTTATAAATATGGATGAACAAAATTTTTTATTATCTCATCCTAAACATAATAACATCAATGAAGATATTAATGATTAATTATGGGTAATATCTATTCAATAAGAATCATATCAATTGGAAAGAAACAAATTTTTGAAACTTACAGATGGATATAAGGACATGATGTATATGGGAAATAAGTGGGTGTTTAGAAACAAAGATGACTAGTTATGAAATATAGTTACAAACAAGTATATTCAAGTTTAAAAATGTTATAGTATGAAAGAAATGAAAGATTATGAGAAATACATTGTGTCTACTACCAAACTTGAATCTAGAAGAACCGTTCATTATTATAAAGCACATTTATATTTCATTATTTATCAAATGGATATCAAGAGTGAATTAATAAATGGGTTTATAGAGTATGATTACTTTTTTTTTCAAACCCCACTCATTTTTAAAATATTCATTTTCTAAATCAGGTTTTTATATTAACCTAATCATTATTTGGTTTAAAAAATCATATATATTTTGGTACGATATACTCAACAATTATCTGAAATCATAATGATTTTCAAAAGGAATAGTTAATCTTATTTTTTATATATAATTAAATTTATATGATATATTAGTAATATAAATATATGTAGATGTTATTATATTTGAATCTCAAAAAAATTTAACTTTGTGCTGGTTTTTCTAAAAAGATTAAAAATGGGTTCAAAATTACTTTAATGGGTAAATTAAAATTCAGTCTTGGATATCATATTTTTCAACATAAAGAAGAAATAATTTGAAATCATATTAAATATAAAAAAATCTTCTAAAATGGTTTAACAGGTATTTCACTAAGGGTAGTGATACTCCTTTGAGTACCACCTATAAACTGGATCATGATGAAGCTGGTAAAAAAGTTGATCAAACTATTTATATTGGTATAACATGAAGTATTCTATACATGAATGATATCTAACCATATATTATTTTTATTTTTTGTATGTGTCCTTATTTTATTGAGAACCCAAAATATCGACACCTTGTTGTTGTCAAAATATTTTACAAGTACCTCATGTATACAAAAAATGGGATTATTTTAACCCAGAGGACATGAATTTGATTTTGTATGTTATTATGATTCTGATTTTGGTGGATGAAATCAGATAGAAGGTACTATTAGAATATGTCACTCATCGGGAATGTATCTAGTTTCATGGTTTGTTAAAAAAAATTGTTGCCTTTTTTATTGTTTAAGTAGAGTACATAGTTTCCAGCAGTTGATGTGCATAAACATCATAGATTAATCTCACTCTACTATAATATAGATATAAATTTTCACATTTCCCCATAAATTGGGATAAAAAGTGCGACTAAAATTTATAAGATTAATGTTTCTCATTCTAGTACATAACAAGTTGATTTAAGACATCACTTTCCGAGATACCATTTTATAAAGGGAGATATCTCTCTTGAATTTGTTTGTAAAAAACATCATATAACTTATATTTTATCTAAGACATTAAATTTTGAAAGAATGAATTATATTAAACATTGTCTAGAAATGATATATTTCAGTTATATTTAATTCTATGTGGCATACTATTGTGGTCGACATACCGTTGTGATGTCATGTCCTTGGTTTTTCATGTCGTTGGCTTGTCATGTCATTGGTCTATCATGTCGTTGGTTTTTCATGTAGTTGTTTGTCACATCATTGGATTGAAATTTCATTTATATGTCACAATATAGGTTGCCACACCATTGTATTTTCATACAATTACTATTTTATGTCGTTTTATTTAATTCCTATTCAATTTTTTTTTGTTTCTTGGAATTGTAAACTATCATTTTATTTCTCTATTTAGGTTATGTATATAACCCAATGTGTGATTTTCCTAAAATTTTGATTTTGATTTCAATTATTCTTTCCACCATAAAATTACAAATATCCTAAATGACATTTAAATTTTAATGTGTTTATACCCAATATACCTTGATCCAGGCGTGATACTCTCATATATCTCTTATGTCTAGTGTAGCCCTTTTCCATATCAAATTTCAAATCTATTCTTATCTTCAACCGAGCATACCAAGGCAATTTGAAATCTGAGAATGAGGCATTATTTTTCGATTTCTGTTACTAATTCTAAATCCCTATGGAATAGAAATAATGATTTGAGTGAACCTACTCCATTTTACCCTATTTTTGTAGTGAACCATGAGCTAGAAAACATAGTTGTTGTACCAGAATATGAAGTTAAATAAAAGTGGTTGTTGTCTAGTAATTCTATGGTACTGAATGTGCTTCTGAATCAAGGATTTTTAGTGTTTTTCTTCTAACAAAATACCTTTCTACCGTATGTTGTTCTCTGAGTTTTATCAGAATATAAAAATTTCGTTGGATTAAGATATTGCTGATTAGATCAGATTTAGAGCCGAAGGTCGTGTTTTTTGGTTTTTAATCAATTAAATGGTATAATTATTTAGTTGTACAATATAATGGAGTTTATTATGATCACCATGGAATCATTCTTGAATATAGTGGTTTATTTTTATATAAGGATGCTCTTATTGTGATGAAAGAAGATGGCACAACCAGAGGGCATATTAGATATGTGGTAGATGGAGAATATATGTTTGTTTTTATGTTTTTGGAACATATGATATCTTTAGGATGTGTAAATTTGAAACAATATGAAACCAATATGTGTATCATCTATCTATGATGAAAAAAGGTCACAAGATAAATATATATAGATACCTTATGGTGAATATGTGTGGAATGGCCAAAACAATCTTCATGATCTAATTATTTGATCTAAGAAAATATGATTCCATGTTATATTCCAATGACATGGTTGATAATTTTGAAGAGTCTATTATAGAATTTGGTGGGGTTTTCATTAAAATTTGTACTTGTTAAACAATTAATGTTAGATGGAACCCCAAGATAAAATTTTGGGTTATATATTTTGAGAAGTAATATGCTGAGTATAATATGGTTGATCATATATCCAGGAAAATGGATGAATTTGATATGGGATTAGATCATTTAAATACACTGATGAGGATACAGAAGATTTATTTTACTGATGAATAGAAAAATGAACCATTTGTGGATATATAGAGTGGCTATGATTTTTATCCCAGTGAATCTCCCATTCCCATTAGATCTCCTAGTCCAACTTGGATGTTTCCATAAATAGATAATTTTTTTAATAATGATGAATAAAACGCATATGTATCAGGAGAGTATCCATATAAATGTTCCAAATTTACTGATGATGACTATAAGGACAATGACTAAGTAGAAAATGTAGAAGTTGATGAGAATGAATGTAAAGAGGAATACTTTGACCAAATTGGTGATAGAGGATGAATCAAAAGATAAAAAGTAGATATACCTCAAATTCCTCAGGTTTCACTTGTTGAGGGGGAGAAATCCAAATCAATTTAAATTTTTCATGAAGGTCCACTTGTTGATGAATTCGAGGCCAACCTTTTCCCACTGGTCATGAAATTTCATATTCTAGTATGGCTAAGAAAAATGTAGTTATATCTGTTTTAAAACATCATATAGATTAAGAAAATGAAATGGAAATTATTGTGGAAGAATTTAGGGATGAACATTTAGTTGATTTAAATTTTGAAAGGCCTCATGTGGTTAATAATGTTGAAGAAAAATCCACTGATTTTGTTTGATATAACGATTTTGATAAAATAGATTCACCTTCTATTGTCGCATAGTTAGAAGTCGACTCTACCAGTGTTTCTGCAAAAAATCCTAGTTTCACAATATTTTAAATAAATCCCTACAGTAATTGTATAGTTTGTAGTTGGGAAGAGTTTAGATGTTGTCATATATATTGAGATAGCGATGCTTTTACCCAATATTGTGGTCCCTTCTACAAGTTATATAGTATTTTTTGAGGTTTTTCGCAGATGTGTTGATCCCATGTTTGAAAATTGGGGAACACACAGTAAAAGATCACCAATGTAGGATGGACCCAAGGTTCAAACATTATGTGATCAAAAGGGTTGCTTGATATCTTGCGTATATTTTGATGGTATTTTCTAAAATTTATCTTCCGTAAAAACCCCTACACTTCACCCTACATAAACACCTAATTATATTCTTGTTTATATAGTCTCTAATAGTGACTTGGATTCTTTTTGTAAAATTTTTATGTTTGATTTTTCTTCGAAAATAAATAATCAAACTCTGTAATAGAATTTCATCAATGAAAATGGGGAAAGATAAATATTTGAGTTGGTTATTCATAATATCCAACCTAATATGATGCATCAAATTTATGTGGTATATATTTAGAATAAGTGTCTATATAGTGAACTTGAATCCCTCATGTCTTTGATAGAATAAATGAGATCTGAGTTGAAACCTTCCATGAATAGTATCCTTAAAAGTCTTACGGTTACATATTTTGATACTTATGTTTCTCCTAATCCTCATACTATATTGTTTAAATATGATCATATAAGAAATTTGTTTAGATTTTAGCTAAGATCTACTTCAGATAGTACTTTGGTAAGTGTCAATAATCAGCCTCAAGGTACTTTGAGATGAATATGGTATAACTCTGATCATTATCCCAGGTTAGTTAAGCAATATTCCAACAATATGAAATCTAAGAGGGAAACTATAACCATGGACATTAAGTACTATATCCATTGTATTTATACCAATAATACTATGGATTTTATTTTCAAATTATTGGCTAAAAATTTGAGAATGGAACCTGTAACTCAAGGTTTTAAAGAAAAATCCAGACAACTCCAGGACATGACTCCAGTGTTGAACTACATTGTAGAAGAGAAATCTGATTTCATTAGTGAGATGGAAGGGAAGAAAATCATAATTTATTTCATCAATATCCTGAATCTATTTCTTCATTTTCATGTCCAAGAAGTTGTTTCATAGTATGTTGTCCCAGTTACTCCTTTTTCTCTTAGACCAAGTGTTGGTTGAGATCCTTTATCACATTCACCTACCTAATTCCATCTTTTTCTAATGTCTCATTCTTAAGCCTTTTGAAATCTATGGAAAGGTGTGATTATAGAAGATCATAATTAAATTGAATCCGGGATCTCCTCTATAATTTCTTCTATTTTACATTGATTTGACCTAGTTGACTTGGATAAGGAATAGGAGAAAGACAATGCTAAAGGAAAATCCCCAATGTACCGTTTTACTAAACAATGAACCTTGTTTTTTTGGGATTTGATATTATTTCATTAATGGGAAATGGGTTTTAATTAATTTTTGGTAAAAAAATTTAATGCCTCACATATTTCCAATTCGACTATTTTGATCCATATTTTTATATTGATTTTCTTTACCTTTTCTATAATCCCAAAAGATAGAGAATTATAGAATATTATAAGTCCTTATAGAATATATGATTTATTACAATATTGTTTCTATATTATATTTGATATTATCTTTTTTTATATTTTTATTCATGATACTTACCATTGATACATACTTGTTTCTTATTTATATTTGATACCATCTACACCTACTAAGAATGGTATGTTCTGATTTATACTACATTCAATATCAGGTTTAATCATTTTTTATACTTTTCATTGCATGATTTTTGATAATAAAAAGGGTGATATTTTTTACCTCCAATTTTTAAGGATAACAAAATCATGATTCTGATGTTATTAATGAGTTTTATGTTTCTTTATAAGTAAAATGTATCTTGAGCTATAGGAACAAATTATCTATGTGTGAAACGCTACTGATGTTGGAAATTCTAACTCGAGACATCATTATCCTTGAATCACTACCACTGTAAAATACTTAGTATGTAAAGATACCACTTGTATATCACACCACCCGAATTTCATAACATTGGACTAATTTTTTTGACAAATTCTGAGACACCATTATGATGTCATGCAACTAGAACAAATATTTGGCTATGAACATGATACTGCTAGATAATGTAGCACCACTATTACACCTATAACACTAAATTTGGTCTATGTATATGGCCCCTTCATAAAAAAACCACTAGACCAAACACTTCTATTTATAATGGCACTGGTGTAGTGTAATTTTTTTAGGTCCAAGATACCACTTGTATCATACCGCCAGATCAAATTATTGTTAGACAGAGACATTGCCAGTCAAAGACAACACTACTTTCTACAAAAATTTACTTTTCAAATCATATTACTCTAAAGGATATATTTAATAATGTTAATTTAATTTACTATTTTAATTATTTCCTACTAAATTCTTGACAGAAAACATTAATAAATGTGTAGGCTATAAATTATGTGGAATATAATCTATATATTATCCATGTTACTACTAGTAAATGTTCATCACACTCCATTGTGAAAAATAGACCTAAGAATGAGATGAAATGGTGGATGAAGTAAACTAATGTGAATTTTAGAGATTGAACTACCAGAACACACATATAGATATTCCTAATTACAATCAATAAAAGGACACATTCTAGAAAAAATTGATTAGGAAGATGAACTAAACATTCACATTTGATGCTTTCCTCCATTAAAAGAATATGAGATTGAAACACTATGTTTTCCATGTTTCATTCAAGAGAACATGACTCAAGATTCACTACTAAATCAAATCAAGAGTCAAATGATTCATTGAAATACACTGATAACTTATAAAATCTACTCTTCGAGTTTTATATATTTATTTTTATTCATTACATTTTGAGTAGTGTGTGTGAAAAATCTGTTTACCAGAGAAACACTATCTGTTGTGCTAAACTGAAATATTCTAGATATCGTCTCTAAATCCTTAAAAATTTGTTTCCTCCTTGGATAATATTTTTAGGGATATTTGTGTGGCTTTTTTTGTTTGTTCTCCCATGAATAAAAATTTATGATGTCATGTCTGTCCCATATAGTGTTTTCACTATTGCAAAACACAATCCTTATTTGGATAATATTGTTTATTTTATCTAAAATTCTTGGTGGTGAGTGATCACTAAATTGAATTGAATATGCCTTGAATTGAGACATAACAACTTGTATTGATTATTTATATAGTGTGTTTTAATTTTTTTTACATTATTTCCTCTTTGAAACTATTTTTTAAACTGTAAACAAAATACAGACGTTGATAGTTTGTTTTAATTTGTGATTATATATTATTTTGATCATGTAACCTGATTTCAAATTATCTATAAATGATGAATAATATTCATTCAAGATGTAATAAATCTTTAGAGATAACTTTAGAAAAATTATAATATATATCATACTACTTATTTTTATAAACTGGGATATATTTAAATATTTCAGTGGTTTTAAAATAATCCATTTTAGAAAAAAAAAATATTGGCTACTCAATTCACCCCACAAATCTTGAGATACTCACTCCAACCAATATATTTCCCCATGATGAATCAGTATATCTCGTGTGAAAAACTATCCTAGGTAATCAGTGTATGCTTACCGAATTAATTATGATGACTTAGTTATGGCCTTGATGGTATGTTTGATTTCTTGGATGAGGCCTTAATGATAAGATTATTATTTCATATATTATACATTTCAGCATTAATATATCATTTATTTTTTCATGTGATCATTTATGTTTTTATGTTATCTATATAAGTAATTCATTCCCTTATTTTATGTGATATTGAATGTTTTTTTAATAATTACTACATCCAAATTGGTAATTCCTTATTAATTTTATGATATATTCAAATATACAATATACATTACAATGTGTTTGTTATCACTAATCTTATGTTTCCATTCCTTAGGATTTTAAGATGAAAAATATTAATTATACTTCGATATAAGTATTATTGGATTAATGTTTTGTGGGAGATGTTGAAGGCATATTATGGAATTATAATATCAAATAAAAATGTGAAAATGTTAATTTGGAGATAGTGATATCTGCTTTGTTTGGTAATTATTTTCTTGATTCAATAAAAACATAAATCACAATAGTATTTACTGTTTTAGTGACTCGATATTGATTATTTATATTGTATCATTGATTGGTTATGTTTGGTATTCGTCAATTGGTATTAAAACCAATATATAAGAGTATTTCTTACCACCATATCCATGTGTATTGGTCTTAGGATATTATAGTTGGTATAACATAAGGGTATAGATATCTTTAGGGGTTCAAATGTTACCAAAAAATGATAATTTGAGATGTTTTGGATACCATCACTGGTTAAGAAGTTTAAGGTTGATCATAAGAAAAAAGGTTTAGATCCTCCATTAATTAAAGATATTGTTAGATATTATGGTGATCAGTGACAATTTGGGAGATGTTTTCATTTTTAATGTATTATTTAGGTATACATAATCATTATGGAAAACATGTGATTTGGTGTAAATGTTACTAAAAATTATCACTTACATTTTTATGAACAGAAGCTAAAATTTATGGATAACCATTAGGGTTAATACATTTTTAATTTGGAGGTAATTATGGTTAACTCAGATGAACAATTTTCATATCAACATGAATTGTAATATATTTTATAATATGGTATTTTATGTCATTGAAGATGATATAATATGAGGGACAATGACAAAATTATATTTCAGAAGAGTATTTGATTTTTTATGGTTATCTTTTATTGTGAATTAGGATATTTTGGAATATATTAGTATATTTTTTAAAACTTATTAATTTTGTATGCACATTTTTTTATGTTACATTGTGAGTGATTAATGTTGTTTTGAGATAAATGTTATCTTTATTTTGGTAGAATATGTGGTAAAACCTTTTTTATTCTTGGGCTTGGAATGTTTTCAATAATATTTTAATGATTTGTATAGATTAGTTATTTTCTGAAATTTTTATGTCAAAATTTAAGTGTTTTTATTTTGGTTTTATATGTTAATTTAGTTTTACATTATATAAAGGTTAAATAATTTTGACTATTATTTAAACATTTTCTAACCATTTTGGTTTGAATAAATTGGTAAAAATAGGAGGAATAACATGTAATTTTCGTTTTGATCTTATTATAGATTAAAAGTTTATTTTTATACTTAAGGAATGAAAAATTCAACATGGTTATTTATCATATAGAATATAAAATTAATAAGCGGATTAAAATTGATCAAAAAATAATAGAATCATGAAATTATGTCAACAAAATGGAATGAAATCACATAAGTATTTTTTTCTATTATTCTAAATCTCAATCGGAAAATAGTACTTAAATATCATGTAATGGAAGGTTAAATATATCAATTATTTTCTATAAAATATCACTCACCTATGAATTTATGGTTTTTAAACCTACTATGAGTCCTTTAATGGTACAAACAATCATTAAAAAATATTTAATTAAGAAATAATAGTTTACTTAGTAGTAACTCTGAAATTACATATTACGATAAAATAGACTTGTGAGATTATACATATTTTAAGATTCATTCAATTTAGTAAGAACAAATTAAAAATTTTAAGATGTTATTTATTTATGTGTGGATAATGTACTACAATGATATAAAAAAAATGCAATTTTCTTTTAAAAAAATAATGTGTGAAATAGATTGTTAAAAATGCTACATTGAACAAAAAATACATGTAACATCCTAGATGAAATTTATTAGTAAAATTATATTAAGAATAAAACTAATAGTAAATAAAAATATAATTATCAATTAAAAATTATAACATTTTTAGGACAAATAATTAATTTTATTTATTTTAAAAATTTATTTCCATAAAGAACTTTTTTTAAAGAACAATTTTTAATGTTTTTGCTTTTAATCCTAAAAATAAAATTGATAACTTTTAAAATACGATTATGAAAATACATGATAATTAAATTTATTAAAATATATAGTAACCTTCATTTAATTTTTAATTCATATGAAATATTATTAATAATGCATAACGTTTTAATGGAATATTTTCTATATAATTTGGTTTCTTTATATATTATATATTCATTTAAAATAAAAAATTAAGAGTTTTAGAGCATTAATTTAATGATATTAAATTCAATTTTTAATATGTCATCTTAAAATTTTAAAAGGGTGTGTTTTGATATATTTCTAAAACGGATGATTTTTAGATGAATATTGAATAATACATTTTTTTAAAATAGAGTACCTTTTATGACACCATTATGATATAAGGATAAGATTAAAAAATATATAAATCCTTTATATTTACCAAATATGAATTTAAGGAGTTAGAAAATAATAATTTAAAACTATTATGTAGAATATGGAAACCCATGCTTTACTTTTGGGAGCCTAGCTTATATTTCATTCTAATAAATATTAATTTGGTCCTTTACCATTAATTAAGTATTAAAAATCATCCATTAGTTTTAGATTGTTTTTAAATTAATAAAAATCATATATTCTATCCTTGAACTAATAAATTAATTGGTAATTAATTTTATACATTATTTTTGTGTAAGATTGTTTTTTATTTATAAAAAGTTAATTTTTAGAATGAAATTCGTATTTTGTTCATTTTTCATAATTATATTAAAAATAAATTTTACCCCCACTAGAAATATAATACTTTAAAATATATTTAATATTTATAATCATATTGTTCAAATGTTTTAATAACTTCTGTCACAATTTGGTTAATTAATAATAGTTACCATGGTAACATTTAGTCACCATAGTAAAGGTAAAGATTGGGTGAATATTTAAAATCAAGGGTTAAAGCCATAAAATATTATATATTATTTTCTTTAAATGAGATCAATAGGTATTGATAAACCTCACCATTATCATATCCCCATTTATGTAATTTTTACTTTCATTGAGAATGGATTCATATTTTATATTAAGAAATAAATATTTACAAAAATATCACTTATCTCTTAATATATTAAATATTTTTATCATGAAAATGATAAGGATAAAAAAACGTTATTAATTTATATATATGGCAATTATTATTATGAATAATTTATTTTTATGTTATTATTTTTAATTAATTTTAAATAATAGTATTATTATCATAAACACATACACAACGTCAATATAATGCCTCTGAAAGAGGTAGAAA
The DNA here is from genome assembly GCA_963277665.1 of Viscum album. Classification (NCBI taxonomy): domain Eukaryota; kingdom Viridiplantae; phylum Streptophyta; class Magnoliopsida; order Santalales; family Viscaceae; genus Viscum; species Viscum album. Next base: position 477,311,513 of record OY728157.1, read on the forward strand.
AGTAAAATAATATGATTTTAGTAATACTAATTGTGTTAATATTTGGATTAAAAAGATCTCAAAACTTATTTAAGGTATTAAATTTATTAGTAATAATTTATCTAAATGATTAAATTCGATTACTTTATTTTCCTTGACATTGTATAATTAAAAATATCAAAATTACCTTAAAATGACATTAAATATAAGGCCCCGGCCTTAAACCTTACTTAATATTGAATTAAATTAATAATTCACATTGTGGATCTTTTCAGGTTTATAGTTTTAGAGATTTAGGACATAACTATTACATCTCAAACGATTACAAGGTAAGCACTTCTACAAAGTTTCCATAAAATAAAAACTCTTAAAAAGAAACATGTCTACATCGATGTTTTAGATAGCATGACTATTCCATGATCCCATCCACGACCCTATTCCACAATAAGTCCTCTGAAAAACATTTCAAAAAAACTTGGGGTGAGCCTAAAAAGCTCAGTAAGGGATACACAATGAATGAAAACTATTAGTTTTTCAAAACAGCAAGTAAACCACGTATTCTTTATCAAAGTTATACTTTTCACCTTTATGAATTTGTAAAAACTCTTCACTAAATAAAATATCATTACTTACCATTTTGTAACCAAAAGATTTCCCTAAAACCCATATAAGTATCACATAACATATAAAGGTAACTTGGGACATAAACATACTTAAATGGAATAACCATACGGTCGACTTCCACACATATCACTTAATGGAATAGCCATACGACCGACTTCCATACCCAATGCATTGGTGGTTATAACGTAACCACCCGTCCTGGTATTCATGTAACCACCCGTCATATGGTTTATCACGTAACCACCCTTCAAATTTCCAAGTACCATTATAACATCATAAGACATAAAACAAATATAATGGAAAGAAAACATTTCCACACTTTGATCACAATATATCTCATAAATATATTAACATAATAAATCCATTATAAAAACCATTTTCAATACGAAAATACATTAAAGAGTATATGGTATTTATTTCATTTTAAAAACCTTACAGCTTGTTGATGAATCCAAAGACTAAATAATACTCACGGTGGTGGAAGAGGTAATTGTCACCGCATACGTTAAAAGTAACATTCCTTTTCAGTCGTTTTGTAAAACGCTTCGTAGAAAAAGTTTCCTTTTGTATAAAAGTAAATGTCAAAGAGGATTATACAACCTATCAAAAAAGTAGTGTATAAAACGAAATATGCCTCATTGAAAGGAGATTGAGATGAAGTCCCTTACCTTCGGTCCGACTTGACTCGATCGTTCTTTAACATCCTGAATAATGAACTTGAGTTATTTTCAACTTGATTAGGAAACTTTTTCAAGTTCATTATTACTTTTTTATCACTTATTACCATTTTATAAACATTATGTAAACATTTAAGTTAATAATGTTTGTTTTGTCTATATTTGGTCCTTAAATCGAAGGTTGACTTCTTACAATTACATGTTGTTCGTGTGGTCAAAAATTCATTATATCCAGAATGATATTCATGATTTTGATATCATATATATCATATATATCCAGAATATACATGTATTTATACTATTACATAATCATTTATAGGTAAGAAATAAAATTCACCGATCATGGAGACGGTAAGCCGTATGTACGCATTAACGCTACTTTCATTTCTATGTCATATTAATGGAATTAAAACTAAATGAGAGATATGTATATTTTATTTCCAGAATTATACTCATAATTTGGATGTAACATACATCATATATATCCATTATATATATTTACTTATAATAGTACATTACATTTGGGGATAAGAAATGAAATGCACCGTTCATGGAGAGGGTAAGCAGTACGTACGCATGAACGCCACATTAATTTATATCTGATACTTTAATCGAAAAAAATATTAATGATATAAAGGTATATTATAATTCCAATATAAAATCATATATAATAACTTTAAATAAATCCTTTATACATCCTTCAAATGGTATTAACGAATCATATCACTTTGAGGGGGCGGTAGTCCACACTTCCTAAAATGAAGATATCGCGTATAGCCATAATGGAAGCCATAAAGGCCTGCCATAAATGAAAAATACAGAAGATTAAGGAAGACATAAACATATTATATATCATATATAAATATAGTGACATATTAATGGACACCTTTTAAGGTGTTAGAAAAATATTGAACAATCATCGTTTCGTGAGGCAGAAATTTGACATCCACAGAAACAGTATGTTCATTAACCATTAGATGTAGGTGTGTGTAATTTTAGCTCTAATTATTCTTATAAAAACGTCATATTATATTTATTATACTGGATTTTTTACAAAATAAATTAATAAAAAGAGTTTAGGGGGTTGGAGAAGAAAAATAAAGAAAAATAACACAAGTGAAGACATTACCTTAAAGTCGGGTAACTCTCTTAGATTTGAGCTCAAAGGCTTACATGGGAAGACGTCTTCCCAAAGTGAAACTTCTAGGAGTAATAGAGGGATGTGGAGAGACAAAAAGAGCAGATATTGGCCGATCGAAAGGTTTTTGAAGTGTGGGTAAGGTGGTAGGGGTGGGGGCAATTTATAAGAGGAGAGGAGGGGCACTCTTGGAATGTTTTAAAAGGATACATTATCATAAAATGATTTTCGTATTTAAAAGGTCCCAAAATTATATATTTCGAGGATATGGTTATTTTAGATCTAAATATTATCATCCAATAGGTTTTAGACATGTGTTGGTCTTTTATTTTACATTATCGTTTCATTTTATTTAAATAGTTAAATAATGAGGTAATCACTACATCATCATGATGTCCTAAATAATTTAATTTATTTAATGTCTAAAAATTATAAAAAAATATCATGATGTATTAAATAATTTTAGATTTATAATTAATTTTTATAGTCAACAATATGACTTTTATTACCCCACTTAAATTTTTTTCTAGTAAAACAACTCATGTTTGTGACATTTTTACTTTAACTTTAAATAAAAAGATATTAATGTTATTTTCCTAAAAAAGTGGCTCCATGGGGTCCCCATGTTGACCTATATATTATCTTGGTCGTCCATGACACATAAAATAAGGGTAGGACATGTGTCTAGGTCATTTCATATTATTAAAACATTATTATTACCTTAAACTACACTAATTACCTCTAATCGTGATTAAAAACATTAAAGTTATTATTCACAAAAAAATTATTTTAATCCCATTGAACCAAATTTTACTTCCTAATGACAACCATGTATGTCGGATTTTTGAAATTCAAAACAAAGAGGTGTTAAAATTTCATTTAAACGGAAAATCAGTTTTTAAAAGTACCATTTTGTGGTTTCACTATTCATCAAAAAATGATGTTTTTTAGAAAAATTCCAAAACATCACCCTAAGATTGATTTGATATTCTGAAGTAAAAAATGATGTCTATTTTAAAAAATAAAAAACATATATGTTAAATTAATTAATTTAATAATTAATTCCCGCTGTCAGACCAAAAAGCGTGTTTTTATGAAACAATAAGTATCAAAAGATTGACACTAGTTTAAGTCTGATTTAAAAGTGAAATTAATTTCAATGACCACTATTGGATTAAATGGTAAAAATATATTCTAATTCAACTCTAATACCAAATCAAAACATAATCTAATCATATAAATAAATTAGACTAAAAATATGTTTTGAATTAAAATACAACATTTTTCACTATTCATTAAAAAATGAACTTTATCGGAAAAATACCAAAAATTTACACAAAGTAAATTTTGAAGTCCCGATTCTAAAGAAGATTTTTATTTGGTCTAATAGAATGTATAAAAGTGACCAAAACTATATTTAAGGAGTTTCTCCATCAAAAGGCGATAAGTGAACCTTTAGTGAAAATTAGGGTATATATGCCTAAAATTGAATTCATTCCATATTTTAAGCCTTTATCTTTTATTGGATAAATGTAAAAACATTTAAAAAACATATATAATCATATTTTAGTTATTTCTATCCATTCCCACCAATACAATGACTATGTGTTAACTACCATTTAAAATAATATTATTTTGTTACTAGTGTGCAACATAAGATTTCAATGAATCTCTTTGTTGCGTATCGGGTACGCTATCAAAAATAGAAACCCCTTTAAAGTAAAATTAATATTCAATTCAACCATATGGTTTTTCCACAAAACCTTTACCTGATAAATTACCTTATTTAGCAACACTTTCTCTCTTCGGTCATGAATCTGGACTGGTTGTTCTTTTTAAGAGAGATTCTCTTACAACTGAACTACCTCCAGGCCCAAAACATGAGATGGATCTGGCATATACTTTCTCAACATCGAAACATGAAAAACATTGTGTACCTGAGATAAACTCGGAGGTAATTCCACTCTGTATGCAACTGATCCAACTATCCAGAATTTCATATGGTCCAATGAACCTTGGACTCAGCTTTCCTTTCTTTCCAAATCGCATCACACTTTTCCATGGAGAAACCTTGAGAAAAACTTGATCACCTACCTCGAAAGATAGATCCTTCCTCCGGTTATCCGCATAACTTTTCTGTCTGCTCTGAGCTATTTTCATGTGTTTATGAATCAACTGATCTTTTTCTGCCATCTCTTCTACCAATTCTGGTCCCATCAGCTTCCTTTCACCAACTTCATCCCAAAAGCTGGAGTTCGACACTGCATCCCATATAATGCCTCAAAGGGTGCCATCTGTATACTGGAATGAAAACTGTTATTTTTTGAAAACTCATCCAAAGAAAGATTTTGGTCCCAACTTCCCTGATAATCCATCGAACAAGCACGTAGCATATCCTCCAATGTCTATATTGTTCATTATGACTGCCCATCTGACTGTGGAAGAAAAGCTATACTAAAATTTTATTCAGTACCCAATTACTTCTAAAGGCCTTTCCAAAATTTAGAAGTAAACCTGGGATCAAAATCATATACAATGGAGAGGGGAACACCATGAAACCTGTCTATCTCTTTAAGATACAACCGAGAAAGTTGATCTAGAGACAAAGTATCTCGAATAGGAAAGAAATGAGCAGATTTAGTCAATCGATCAACAATAACCCAGATTGCATTACTACCTCGAGATGTCCTCGGTAATCCAACAACAAAGTCCATGGAAATGTTTTCCCATTTCCACTCTGGCACTGGTAAAGGATGAAGCATACCTTTCGGTAACTATTGCTCTACAGTAACCTTCTGACAAGTCAAACACTTTACCGCAAAATCAGCAATATCTCTTTTCATTCTATCCCACCAGTAATACTCCCGCAGATCTCTGTACATCTTAGTACTGCCATGATGAACTGAAAACGGGGAACTTTGAGCCTCACATAACAAATCATTCTTTAACTATTAATCACTAGGCACACAAAATCTCTTACCAAATCTCAAAACACAATCATTATCAATGTTGAATTTAGGCATCTTACCCTTCAGAACCAGCTCTACCTTTTTCTGAAACTCCCTATCTTGCTTATGTGCCTGCTTAATTCTGTCTGAGAGAGAAGATTTCACTGATACCTGAAACAAAACAGATAGACATCCTGCACCAACAACTTCTATGCCAAAGTTCATTAAATCCTTAACCAAAGTATCACGTTCCAAACACATCATTGTTAATGAAGCATTACTTTTTAGACTCAAAGCATAAGCCACATTATTTGCTTTTCCCAGATGGTAATGAATTGTACAATCATAATCCTTGATAAATTTCATCCATCTCCTCTGTCTAATGTTCAATTCTTTCTGAGTGAATATATAATTTAATCTTTTGTTATCAGTATATATTTCACACTATAATCCATACAAATGATGCCTCTAAATTTTTAGAGCAAAAACAACAACAACTAATTCCAAGTCATGTGTTGGGTAATTTACCTCATGAGTTTTCAACTAGCGTGAAGCATATGAAATTACATGATCATTCTGCATAAGGACACAGCCAAGTCCCTTCAAAGAAGCATCACTACATATAACAATCTCACCATTCCTACAAGGAAGTTCCAAAACTAGAGCATTCTCCAATCTTCTTTTCAACTCCTTCGGTAGTAAGCTGAGTCAACTGGGCCATAACTGGAACAAACTGTTTAGTTCTGATTCTGACCATCTCAGGATACTGATTTGAAAGGTGATTTCCCTCTGTATGCCTTCCTAGAAAAGTTGTTCTGTTTCCTCTATGAAAAACCATTCTTAAAAAAGAAATATCTTAGGCTAAGCAACATGGTTATCATTAAATGCTATATCATTTCAATAATAACATAAATTAATTTATAATTTAACAATTTTCTAACTCCTAAAGTTGTCTAAACTGACTTCTGATACTAACTATAAGGCTCCGACCATAACCTTTACTTAATATTGAATTAAATGAATAATTCACATTGAGAATCTTATCAGGTTTAGTGGTTTAGAGAATTAGGGCATAACTATTACATCTCAAATGATTAAAAAGTAGACACTTCTAATATGTTTCCATAAAAAAACTCTTAAAAAGAAACATGTCTAGTTCCATGTTTTAGATAGCATGACTATTCATTGATCCCATCCGTGTACCTATTACACATTATGTCCAGTGAAAAACATTTCAAAAAAACATGGGGTGAGCATAAAAAGATCAGTAAGGGATACACAATTAATGAAAAATGTTAGTTTTTCAAAACAAGTAAACCATGTATTCTTTATCAAAGTAATACTTTTCACCTTTATGAAGTAGTAAAAACTCTTAACTTAATAAAATATCATTACATAACCATTTTTAATTAAAATGTTACCATAAAACCCATATAAAGATCACATAAAATATAAAGGTAACATGGGACATAAACATACATAAATGGAATAACCATACATTCGACTTCCACACATATCACTTAATGGAACAGCCATAAGGCTGACTTCCATACCCAATGCATTGGAGGTTATAACGTAACCACCCATCCTGGTATTCACGGCACCACCCGTCATATGGTTTATCATGTAACCAACCGTCACATGTCCACGTACCATTATAAATGCATAGGACATAAAACAAATATAATGGAAAGAAAAAAATTCCACACTTTGATCACAATATATCACGTAAATATATTGAAATAACAAATCCATTATAAAAACCATTTTCAATACCAAATTACATAAAGAAGTATGTGGTATTTATTTCATTTTAAAAACATTACGACTTGTTGAGGAATCCAAAGACCAAATAATACACGCGGTGGCAGAAAATGTCGTTGTCAACGTGTACGTTAAAAGAAACATTCATTTTTTGTCATTTTGTAAAATGCTTCGTAGAAAAATATTCCTTCTGTATAAAATTAAAATTCAAAGGGGTTTATACAACATATAAAAAAAATTTGTGTATAAAATGAAATATGCCTCAATGAATGGAGATTGAGATGAAGTCCCTTACCTCAGGTCCGACTTGACTCGATCGTTCTTTAACGTCCCGAATAATAAACATGAGTTAATTTATACTTTCTTAAGAACTTTTTTAAAGTTCATTATTACTTTTATATCACTTATTACCTTATTATAAACATTATGTAATAATTTAAGTTAATAATGATTGTTTTGTCGATATTTGGTCCTTAAGTCGAAAGTGGACTTCTTACAATTACATGTTGTTCGTGTGGTCAAGGGTTCATTATATACAGAATGATAATCATGATTTGGATATCATATAGATCATATATATCTTGCATAAAATGTATTTATAATATAACATAATCATTTAAAGGTAAGAAATGAAATGCACCATTCATTGAGACGGTAAGCCGTACGTATGCATGAATGCTACTTTCATTTCTAGGTCATATTAATGGAATTAAAACAAAATGAGAGATATGTATATTTTAATTCCAGAATTATATTCATAATTTAGATGTAACATACATCATATATATCCAATATATATATATGTACTTATAATAGTACATTACATTTTGGGATAAGAAATGAAATTCACCATTCATGGAGACGGTAAGCCGTACGTACGCATGAACGATACTTTCATTTCTATCTCATACTTTAATGGAAAGAAATAATAATTATATAAAGTTATATTAAAATTCCAGTATAAAATAATAAATAATAACTTTAAATCCATCCTTTATAAATCCCACATATGGCATTAACGAATCAAATCACTTTGAGGGGCGATAGTCTGCACTTCCTAAAATGAAGATATCGCGTATACCCATAATGGAAGCCATAAAGGTATGCCATAAATGAAAAATACCGAAGATTAATGAAAATGTAAACATATAATATATCATATATTAATATAGTGACATCTTAATGGCCACCTTTGAAGGTGTTAGAAGAAATATTGAACAATCATCATTTCGTGCGGCAGAAATTCGCCATCCACAGAAACAGTTTGTTCTTTAACCATCAGATGTAGGTGTGTCTAAGTGTAGCTCGAATGCTTCTTATATAAAAACCCTTGTATATTTAAGATACTGGATTTGTTACAAAATAAATGAATAAAAAAAGTTTAGGGGGTTGGAAAAACAAAATAAAACAAAAGAACACAAGTGAAGACATTACCTTAAAATCGGGTAACTCTCATAGATTTGAGCTCAATGGCTTCCTTGGGAAGACTTCTTCCCAATATGAGGCTTCTATGAGAAAGAGAGGGATTTGTAGAGACCAACATATCAAAGCTTTGCCGAACAAAAGGTTTTAGAAGTGTGGGTAATGTTGTAGAGGTGGGGGCCTTTTATAAGAGAAGAGGAGGGACACTCTTGGAAAGTTATAAAAGGTTACTTTATCATAAAATGCTTTTCAGATTTAAAAGTTCCCAAAATAATATATTTCAAGGATAATGTGATAGGAGTCCGAAATATACTTATCCAATAGGTTTTTGACATGTGTAGGTCTTATATTTTACATTATATTTTCATTTTATTTAAATCGTTAAATAATGAGGTAATCGCTGCATCATCAAGATGTCATAAATAATTTAATTTAATTAATGTATAAAAATTATAAAAAAATTATCATGATGTAGTAAAGCTTTTTATATTTCTAATGAATATTTATAGTAAAAAATATGGCTTGTATAACCCCACTTAAAAATTGTTTTTGTAAAACAACTCATGTTTGTGACATTATTACTTTAACATTAAATAAAAAGGTATTAATGTCATTTTCCTACCAAAGTGGCTCCATGGGGTCTCCATGTTGACCCATGGATTTTCTTGGTCGGCCATGACACATACAATAAGGGTAGGACATGTGTCTAGGTCATTTCATATTATTAAAACATTATTTTTACCTTAAACTACACTAATTACCTCTAATCTCGATTATAAACTTAAAAGTTACTATTCACCAAAAAATTATTTCAATCCCATTGAACCAAATTTTACTTCCTAATGAAAACCATGTATGTCAGATTTTTGAAATTCAAGAGGTGGTAAATTTTCATTTAAACAGAAAATCAGTTTTTTTAAGTACCACTTAGTGGTTTCACTATTCATCAAAAATTGATGTTTTTCGGAAAAATACCAGAAGTTCACCCTAAGCTATATTCGATATTTTGAATTCAAAAATTATGTCTGTTTTACAAAATTCAAAACATATAATTTACATTAATTAATTTAATAATTATTTCCCGCTATTAGAGAAAAAAGCGTGTTTTTATGAAACAATAAGTATCAAAAGATTGAAACTAGTTTAAGTCCAATTTCAAAGTAAAATTAATTTCAACGACCACTATTTGATTATATTGTAAAAATATATTCTAATTTAACTCTAAAACCAAATCAAATGATAATCTAATCATATAAATAAATTATATTAAAAAGAGTTTTTGAATTAAAATACAACATTTTCACTATTCATTAAAAAATGAAATTTATCGGAGAAATACAAAAAATTTACACAAAGTAAATTTTGATGTCCAGATTCTAAAGAAGAGTTTTATTTGGTCCAATAGAATGTATAAAAGTGACCAAAACTTTATTTAATGATGGTTCTCCATCAAAAGGCGATAAGTGAACCATTAGTGAAAATTAGGCTATATATGCCTAAAATTGAATTCGTTCCATATTTCAAGCCTTTATATTTTATTGGATAAAAATAAAAACATTTAAAAAAACATATATAATCATATTTTAGTTATTTCATTCCATTCCCGCCAATACAATGGATATGTGTTAACTACCATTTAAAATAATATTATTTTATTACTACTGTGCAACGTAAGATTTCAATGAAACTATTTGTTGCGTATCAGGTACACTATCGAACATAGCAACCCATTTAAAGTAAAATTAATATTTAATTCGTAAATATTATTACATATGAAAATGTTTTATTCATTATTTACCTGGGATGTTACATTACAGATTATCAAATGTTTATAATAATGTATTGATCAATTAAAAGTAAAAAAATATAATCTATAGAATTTTTTTGGTGAGATTTAGAAAATAATATTATCATATTTCTATTTAGGTGAATTTTTTTTGAAAATATCCATCCTGACCCTTATATAATTAATATTGGTGAAAACACCATTAATTTTTTCCAATAAAATGGGAATCAATATAACCATTAACAAGAAACAAATATGTATGGATGCATACAAATATTATGAAAATATAACTCTCCAAACATCCCATACCATGTTTCCAAGACCCTAGTGTGACCATCAGCCCCTCCTCCAAATCCCTTAATCTCATTAGAGAAGTGGATATCTGTGGAGGATCTAATTGTTTTATACGAGTTATTTTATTTTTCATTGTTCTTATATCTCACAAAATATTACTTAAATATATTAAAATAATAAAATAAAAATATCCAGTTTAATAAAATGTTATTTTTTTGATGGAATGATCATGATTTAAATCCTTTTCATCCATTGGAAAATGAAAATCAATCATACGTGCAGACTATCACCTCCAAGAACAAAAACTTTTATTTTTCATTAATACCATGATTTGTAATGTGTAATATAAGTATTAATTTATTAAATAGTATATTAATTATGTAATTAAGAATCTATATTGATAAACCATTATCTTTATTCCTTCCCACTCATTCATTAGAAAATGAAAACAACACTCGTGTGTACGTGAAGATTACAACCTCCACAATTGATGTATTTCATTTTACATGATTGATTGACATGGAAGGTCATTAAAATTGATTAAATGTGTAAATATGATATTTATTTAATTATTAGGGTTCTATAATTGTTATATATATATTTTTATTCACTAATAAAATTAATTATTGTATTTATTCAAAATTTCTAAAAAGAAATATTTCTAAGATTTCTATGTGAATCATCACCATAAGTTCTATGAAGTGACCATGGGACTCCATAAAATTTTAAAAATAATTATATAAAACATCATGAATTTTTTTTAGATTATGAAACCTTGAACATAGTGAAATTTCATAAACTTATTAATTAATTCAATCCTGGAGAATGAAATAGTTAATAGAAAATATCAATTTAAACAAATAATTTTTAACCTATTGGTAATGAGGAGTCATAAGTGAATGTTATATAGTAAGATAAATATGAATATGGTTATAATATATATGTATAAATAATATATATTTAATATTTAAGGAATCTATATTGCATCTGTCTAAGAAATAGTCTGAGGTAATGAGATTCTTCACTCAATTTCATTTTATTGTGTTGTATCACTATTTCATTGATTATGATATACCATGGTTATCTGTGTTTTAAATAATGATATATATATATATATGATTATTTTATTTAGATATATAACTCTTTCAAAATATATATTCATTGATTTATTTTTAATTCACATGTTGCTCTCTTGGTAAGGGATTATCATCTAAAAAAATCTTCTTTGATACATGTTTTGAATTATACACCTATTTACATTATATGGTCTATATGATACCTATTTGAAATATTATATCATGATAAACTATTTAATCATAATAGCCAATTATAAATTTCATGTTCCCTATTTCATGTTTTTGGATTCAAGTGTTATACGATCCTTAAGGTTTTATTTTACAATCCAACTTTTATCAATATTTATTTTATTTCAATAAGCATTAGAGTAATTATATCCCATTTCTCATATAAAAATAATCTATTTTATAATCCTTTGATTATTTATGGGGATTATAATTATTCAGCCCATTTTCCCTCTTTTTGTTACTCAAAACTATCAAAATAATGTTTATAAGAAAAACATACTTTATTTCCAATTATTGGTCAATAATCTTTTTTCTCCATATCCATATTAATTTTTTTCATTAAAAAATATCTTTTTTTTAATTCAATGACTTGTTAAGATAAAATTATGTTATTTTTAAAACTTTAATAATATTTTATAAAGGAATATTTTTAAAGACTTTCATAAAATACATTTTTGACTTTCTATAGAGAAGTGTGAAAAAATATTTTTTATGGTTTTCTTCAAATCACAATTCACTACCATCATAAACATTAATCATTATTTTAAGATATATATACGTTTTTATTGTTTTATAAATTATTATATATTTAAATTATTATGTTTATTTATTAAAATAAAATATTTTATATTCTAAAAATTTTGAAAATGAATTTCATTATTCTTGTGAAAATATTAATCTTGTACTCTACAATTTATTAATTATTTAGAGTTTTATTCCATGAATAATTATTGTAAGTTATATTAATAATATTTGTTTAATTTATATTTAAATCTCATAAAAATAGTTGTTAAGGTTACATTTATCTTCTTTTTGGAAATAAAGTTACCAAAACATTAAAGGAAGACAATTTTAAATATATCAAATGATATTTTCCAGTTTATTTAATGAAATGACTTGCTTTTCAAATAATTATATAAATTATAATGAATTTGTGATCACATTAATATCCATGTTATTTCATATCATTCATTTATTCTATATAATTTCTAGTATTTACTTACCGATATACTCATTAATACATATGATTTAAATCCCTTGTTTTATATAAATCAAATTGGCGGTGTTTATCGGGAAATATAAATTGTTTATTGATTGGGTAACAATCTATAATATGTATAATTTTTAGTTATATATTGATTACTATTTTATATTAAGGTATGTGAAATATGTACTATAGAAATATTGACATTTGGGATGATAGTTTACTAATGTAAATGTTTATTAAAAAGGAATATTGATTATATGTAGTATTAATTACTCATTTGTTAATATTATGAATGCTTTACACTTTTTTGGTGTTGTATGGATATCGATATTAGATATCACATTGATGTATCAGTATACCTCATGAGACAACCTAACCTATATATTTTTTTATGCCTACCAAATTATTTATGATTTATTTTATTGGACCCTTAATGGTATGTATGATATCGTTGTTTTGGCCTTAATGGTAATATTATGATATTTTGTGTTATAAATTACATAATTATTAAATTAGTTATTGTTTTCTATGTGATAATTTATGTTTTTATATTATCTAGAAAAATAATACAACCTCTTATTTTATGTTAGATTTCAGTTTTTATTATTACATCCACTTTTAAATTAGTATTTCCTTGAGTATTTTACGATATTATCATCTATATGATTTCCATTAATAAGTGTTTGAACTCGCCCTTTTTATGTTTCCATCCCCTAATTTATAAAGTAGAATAATATTAATGATAATTATAGAAGATTATTATGTGTGGATAATTTTTTTGGTGATTTTCAAGACTTATTATTGAATATGAAAATAAAGGTACAATGGGAAAAATTTCAATTGGGTAGGAAATATATGGGTTTTTTAGTATGGGTTTTCATAATTATATAAAACTCTAAACCTAAAATGTCTCATGATGTGACTGAATAAAATATTATTACTGATATTGATACTCTGGATATTTATATTTTGGTCCCTTTAGTCGGTATCAAACCCGTTATGGGAATAGTATGTTTTTAGTACCATATAATTGTGCATAATTCTAGAGATATTACATGTATTACAAACTATAAGTCATTTAAATTATTACACAACAATATTGGTTGGGCATATTGATTTTTTATGGTGAATAATATTCAAAACTAAATTATAATAATCACACATATGTATAATTGAAATTAGTGAGATAATATTATTAGAATAGATATCCTTAAAATAATAAATTTCATATTCCTTCCAACAAAATCTATTTTCAAGACCTAAATATTTTATTATGCATCACCATAATTTTTATGTTCCCATGAATTATATTTAAGAAGAATAAAAACTACTAAGTTGATCCTAAAATATTACTTTCCCAATTTTTTAGCATTTAATTTAGGTTATAATTAACTAGTAATATTTAATAAATAGAAAACTAGAGGAATAGATTCAAATGAATCTATATGATGGATTAGGGTAAAGTGTTATCCACTCAGTTATCGAAGATTCATTTATGATATAATTAATATGATTATCTTCTAGATAGAGTCTTGGATTTTGTTTAAATATTAATTTGGTTAAATCATGATAAAATTTTGATCTTTTCTTAATAATTAATATTATATATATTAAGGGGATATTCATTTTACTTAGACCACATTTAATAGAATTAATTATTAAATTAATGTAGAACATGGTACTCATTTGAAAAAATATTATTTTATAGATCAAATTAAATATTTATCATCCATCATGACTATGAGATCAATCATTCAAAAAGAATTTTCTTAATGTAAGAAAGTAATGAGACTATTACAATGATAAATAATAGTTATTAAGTAAGAGAAAATATTCTATATGTTAGTGTAGTACATTCATGATTGAACATTTTTGAAAATTTTTCAACCCCTAAATATAGATTATTATGGGAAACATGTAATTATTAAATTAATTTTTTAGATAAATGAGATGTAAATAATACTCTATAACTTTATCCTCTATTCATATAACTCATTTTATTGGCTATTCCAATAGATTGGTGAGTCTATAAATAGTCCTAAATGATTTCTCTAGAAAATTAAATAATTATGTAATAATAGTTGGATATTTTCTGAAAACATGAATGCGTTAAATAAAATTTTACCCTATTTAATAAAATTATTTAGAAAATATGAACTATGGAATGTGATGTCTAGTTTCTAGTGTTTTATAGATATTAATAGTGGTTAAATGCTCAAAACAAAATGAATAAGAACATTAGTTTTAAATTATAACAAATATTTCTTCCATAATGTTATAAATCTCATTAAAACCTTAAGGAAATATGTGGAAGGGAAATTTTACCATATATTTTTGTTATACATGGTATCTAAAAGAGTTTAGTAAATAAATAGAATTTAAATATTTATTATTAGTGTCATTGAAACAATTATTCAATTTTAAAGGGAATAATTTACCAAACTTATATTTTAAAATTTTATAAATATATATTATCTCAAAACAAGAATTTATAGAGAATATATATTTCATTTTAATGATAAGTAAACGAGATTTTTAATAATTTTTTTGAATGTAAATGAATATATTAATACATGATTTATCTAAATAAAGGATTTTTGTTTTTTATATTTATTATATTTTAAGAAAAATTGATTATCATGAAATGATTCTTTATGGATAGTATGATATGATGGTTTTGATACACTTATTTTTTGATTCACCAGATTAAAGGACATGTTATATAAAAATATAAGGATAAAAAGATTTTATGAAAGATTAAATGTGCTTATCCATTTTATTTGGTAAAATATAAGGGATTTGATCCCATAAGTATCAGGAAATATTTTATAAAATAATGTATTACTTTAAATATCATGCTTTAGAAACATAGAATTCCATATAAGATAGAAATATTAATTATTTATTCATTAGTAATCCCAATAAGAATAAATAATTGTTATTTCCTTGATAAAAAGTTGTTTCTCTACCATACCTTGGTATTTTTATGATAATATAGTTTTTATCTAGCTAGTTGGACTATGTAAAGACTTTTAAATGTTCAAAGTTAATGAATAGATGATTTTTTTAATTAAAATTAACTGTAGTTTTCACTTACTATTTTAATGTATTTTAGGGTATAATTCTAAATATAAATTTAAATGGTTACATTTATTTACTGTAAAAAATTAAATTATACTATATTTCCTAAATGGGTTAAGAATATATGGCTAAATAAATTGAAAAGAGTGATACTTTTTTATAAAAATGATATCAAGGAAATAGTTTGATTGAATGGTGCTAAGAATTATGAACAAATAAATATAACTATGTGGGAAAAAGGTAGTTAACATCATAAAATTATATTTCTTGAAAAATATATTCCACTATTCACCCTAGTTTCATATCATCATGGGCCAGTAATGATGGTGATAGTGACCCCCAAAGCTCTCCTATAATATGACATGGATTAGATACTAACACCAAGGGTATTAAACATAAAAATGGGACTAATTACAATAAAAATAATAGGAAAATATAATGAAATTCACTATTGAAAATCAATAATATAAATAAATGATCAACATCCCATAATACATATAAATTTCATATATAATAAATCACTAAAAATACAAAAATGGAAACTCCCAAGGTAATGAATATAATTGAAGCTCCATGTCATGAGCTTGTAATGCACATCCTGATCACTAAATCCATCATAGAAATACAAAATATATATATATATATATATATATTGGGGTGAGAATATATGTATACATAGAATGATTCTCTCAAATAAAACTCAGGAAAATGTTGAAGAATAATACTAATTCATTACTAAATAAACCCTATAACTATTTCACACAAATATCAGGTCATCTATCACCCTACAACACCAACTATCACAAACCCAATTATGAATCCCAGTTTGATAACATAATATTAGAAAAAATTTAAAAATTTTCTCTATGTCCACTTCCCCCATCATTTTTCTCTCTATTTCCCCAACGGTATATGTCATAGTCCCCTCATCCATTCCATGATCATTATATTGTAAATCATATCTCATATCACAATGACTTAGAATATATCAAAAACATAACCCCAATCAACAGCCTTATACCGCATCACTAAATCATAATAATTTACACCACATCATTAACACTTACCACATCCTCATCATATTAGGGTATCATAAACATGAAAGATTCCAGCCTTATAATATCACAACTTTTTTTTTGAAATGTTAAGGAATTTTAAATTTTTTGTTTCGGGACTATTAATTTTTATAATCATTATTTGGATAAATTATTTGAGTGTTAAAGAACCTTGAGACAATTTTATTACACATTTTATGTGGTTATATTGTTTACATGGGTAGTCAATTGATTTTCAAGAAATTTGGGATATGTTTTGGGTGTTCTGGACTATTTTGTTTTGGTCAAATAGTATTTTGTACATGATTTTGGATAAATATTTGTGGTACCTTGAGTGAGTTGAGATTTTATTGTTCGATTTGAATTGTACATGGATGAAATGCAATGATACCACAAGGCTTAGGGCTTAATTATGAAATCATTAGGGAAAACTATGAAGGTTCCTTAGACCTTGTTCTTTATGAATAGGTTGCACATGGTTATAGAAAAACTATGTGAACTTATTTAGGATAAGGTATATCAATTTTTTTAATTGGAATATGGTTTGTTAAATAGTTTATCCAACCCATATTAAAGAGAAGTACATGGATTTTTCTTACTACATGGTTAGAATAGATTTTATCAAACCATGAATCCAAGCCATGTGTCTCATTAATAGTGTAAATTTTCAAATTTATAACCCTAGTTTTCGTAAAAGTTCATCCCTATTTTCCAACTCCCTCGAACCTACACATTCAATCTACCTTCCACATCCTAAATCTAGATGACAAAGGGAGTGTTTCATATGGACATTAAGTTGTTTTTTCTGTATGTTCCTTCTGACATTTTCATCAGGGAATATACTCTTTTGTTCCTTTATAATATTTGTTCTCTCGTGATCGGGTAATTGGATGATTTTATTGGATCATGAGGGAATCATCCTAATATGATTGGTATTTAATGAATCCTAGATAGAGGATTTCTCATGATGATGCATTTATATTGTTTCATAGTTATTTGTTTTAGTTATTTAACACCTATAATATATTTAATAATTTACCTAGAAGTAAATTAAATTAATATTTGAATCATTGTTATATTTTTGGAATTTTTCCCATGATGGTGTTAGTAACGTATTTTAGTACACTCGTAGGTTGTTTTTTGTCATTATGAAATGATGAGGCTACTGGATGAGTCTCCTAAATTTATGAAAACATGATATAAAATTCAATTAATTAATAATTTTTTAATTAATTGTCAATTTTTTTCAAACTAATTAATTATTTATGTTTGGATGTAGATATGTTCTTGGGATAGATAGAATGTAATGTTTAGCCCTGGATGATCTTTCATAGGCCTTAGAAATGTCGTCTATATGGGGATCTAAATGGTTGATATTTTGATGATGTTGGTGGTATTATTTACATTCTCTATGGTATTTATATATGTTTTTAGTGGTATATTATATGTGGTCTCACTACATATTAAATAGACTTGTTTTAAAAAATTGATATATCTAAAATTAAAATTGTAGCCTAACTAAACAAAGTGATAATTCCACATTGGTCTATTGCTATAGATTTATTTTCTTGGTCAGCCATGATCGAGGGTTGGATCATGATTATATATTCCTTGTAACTTGATACCCTATGAGGGGTGTTTATTTGATTAAATTAATGGGAATTGAAGGCCCTAGTAAAAGGATCCCATAGTGACTTTTGGGTAGAGGTTAGTGATGAGATATGAAAGATTTCCTTGTTAGTTACCATATAAGACATAAAAAATTCCATTAATCCTCTAGGAATATGAGTAGACAGTGGGGTGTTCTTCCCCACTAAGACATGGTTACCTAGGTGGGTAGACCCTAGTAAAGTGAATTGATATGATGGATATTCTAGAAAACATTGAGTGATTTTAAATAGGGATGTGTGTGTGGACATCTCATTTTGAATATGAAATGGAAAATTGAAATGGACAACCATTATTTTCTTTTATTGAAAGAATATTCCCTCAAGATAGTTGTGATGTGATATGAAGAATGTTACCATGAAAAATTTGAAAATCATTATAAAGAAAATTACCATATGGGTTCTCAAGAATACCCATATGATTAGGTCATGAATAATTTGAATGGGGATATAATGAATACTCCCAATGGGGAGGTCGTGAATACTATCTATGATGAATTTTTTAAAAATCACAATAGTGAGGTTGTGAAAAAAATAATCCTCCCCACGTAGGGAGAAATTTGAAACTACTGGTGAGGGTGACATTGATATGGAGCCATTATTATTAATTCAAGGTAGAATAGGGTGTCCTTGACACGTGTTATCTACTAGGGTCTTGTGGGATCTTCAATTATTGTTGTAAAGATTACTAGAAATCCATACCTCAAATTCCGATGGCCATTATATACATTGGTGGATCTTACCTAGGTTATTGTCCCGTTATGGTGTACACCCCAGTTTTCTATCATGTATATCGAGGTAATTTTTTTACTAGTTTATTATCATTATATACCTTGGTGAATGTTCCACAAATCATTATTATTGTTGGCCTAGTTACTGAGATATTCTTAGAGAAACATCAAAATCAGATAAAGTAGGTATGTACGATCAGGGTCATGATTTTGAGGATTGGTGATGGCCTATTAATTAATTTATTTATTTAATATAGTGATTATTCATTATTTAGAGCATGTCACATGCATATATCACTGCTTCCACTGTATATATACTAGACATGGTTGGTGGTTCCCTATTATGTTATGTAGTCACACCCTTATCATGACTCTATTTAACTTTGGAACATGAGGATCTCTCACTTGGTTTCTAGTATGGTTTAGGTCAAGGTTAGGACCTAATCATCAAGTTTCACAACATAAATGTTTATTCTTCCATATAATTTTATTAATGATTGTTAAATTTATTATTTTTTTATGTACTGATGGTTTATATTGTGTATGATGATTAATAGATCATTTTAAGTTATTTATATAATATTTTTGATATTGATATGAGGTTATAGTCTTCCCAATTTCAAATCATGTACCTACATTTCTAGTTAGAGACCTCTAGAATACATGGAGGTGTGACTGATTTCACATAATGACACAATTTTTTTAATTTTCATAGAGATCTAGGTTAGGATTTTCCACATTCATATCAGATCTATTTTTATTTTGTTCTACTATTTAGTGAGATGGTATATAGGGGATATAATAATGTGTTAATGATTATGTTGTAACCTATTCTATTGCATCATTAAAAAAAATTCAATGTAATTATATTTTATAATTTGAATTTGATTTCTATTCATGGATTCTGATTCTATTGTTTGAAAATATTTTACCTTGGGTGAGAAAATTTGATTTTGTGGTTCATTATTCCTTGCGGACTATTCCTTGTCCATTCGAAATAGGCCAATTTTTTGTATTATTATCTTAGCCAAGTAGCAGTAATTTTTTATGAAATCATAATTTTTTTAATTTTCTAGTTCACATGACATGTTCATGCTCTTATGTGATTTCACTGACATTGATTGTGCAACTATTTTTAGTGTTAACTAATTCTCCTATGGTTCTGTCCCATATATGTTCGTGGTGTAATTTTACTCAGCTTGATCACAATGGTTATAAATTATATTGATGTTTCCAACCCATAGTGAAAGGGTCTTGTGCTGACCATAGTAATGCAACAACCCAAAATTCAAATGTAAACTTGGTATTCTAAACCATGCATGTCACACAACACCAAGCGTGTATGGGAATATAATATCCCAAGATAGTACAATATATTTTCTATTATAAATAAATTCAACATGTGATATAACTTTTAGTGTACTCAACAATGAGTTTTCTTGTGTTACACATAATATTAACCTTCCTCAATAGATTGTGTTAAATGTAAGAGAGACCTTCATCAATAGCATTCGTTACACAAAAGAACGAGTATCATAAAAAAATAATGTATTATTAAAATATTATAATCTAATATAATATGATATAACATAGATCTTATGTTAGTGGTTATGAATATTATTAACTAACATAAAAAAATTTATTTTTTATATAAATATATTATTATTTTATAAGTTACCAATAAAATAGGTATAAAAATAATAACCAATTGGATATAAAGGGAAATATTATTAATTATATACTTCTAATAGAGTTTTTTCTTAAAAAAAATATGAAATTACAATTAGTGAAATTTTATAATGAAATTTATAAGTTATATACTCAATCAAATATTTTTTATATTTATCCATTACGTTTTGTAAGCATAAAATAAGAACAAACCCAATTTCACATATAAAAACCTATATTTTTTATAAAGGTAATTTTACCACCTTTTAATAAAAACTCATTTTAAATATTAATTTTAGAAATTAAATTTATTTAGTATATCATAATTAACTCCATATTTTAATGTGAAACATAAAACTTATGTTATGTTGAATTTTTGATATTTGTCTAAAACATTTGAATTTTTAATGAATTGCAAAAAGTACTAATTTTCTGTCCAAATTGATTTTTCTTCTATTTAATTTATAATGTTAATTTATAATATTAATTGGTTTTAAAGTTCAATAAGATAATTTTTTTAATTAATAAAATTTTAATCATTGGAATCAATTTCAAATTGAAATTGATTACAAATACATAGCAACCATTCAAACGTTTTTACTTTATAAACACGCAATTTTGTGCGACATGTATAATGAATTTTCAATTAATTTTTTCCACGTCAATTATTGTAATTTGAAAAAATTGATTCTATATTTGGAGTGATAATAATTTAAAATGTATAATAACACTATATTTGTTTTTGACGAAAAATATTAGTCATATTGATTAAAATTAATTAAAATGATTATTGTTAAATTATGCTTAATATGGGACTAATCCTTAATCTGTTGGCCTAAAATGACCTATAAACTTTTTAAGATGAACTTTTTATGGCCGTATATTGACCCTATCCTATATTTTATGGAGTTGGGTCCATTATTAGATTCACATAAGGCATAAAAACTTGCATGTAATTCTCTTGTGAATATATTACAAGAGTGATCCTCCTCCTCCTCCACAATAAAAGGACTTCCACTCCTCCTGCATCCTCACACATCTCAAGACACATTGGATTGACCAAGATCTTCCAAAATATCTCCCCAAAATCACTCCCCTTATCCTCAAATTCTAACATTTTTCATAAATATAAGGACCAAACCATAAATATTACTTAATATTGACTTAAATCAAGAATTCACATTGAAGATATTTTTCAGTTTAGCGATTTATCGAAATAGGACATAACAATTACATTAAATCCCAAAAATTAAAAATTAGACACTTATACTTCATTTCAAAGTTTTTATAAAATAAGAACTCTACAAAAAAGAAACATGTCTGGTTCCTTATTTTAGACATCATGACTTTTCCTTGATCCCATCCTTGACCATATTAATTTCTATGTCCTGTGAAAAACAGTTGAAAATGAGGGATGAGTATAAAAAGCTCAGTAAGGGTTATAAAATAAGGAAAGAAAACATTAATATATCAATACATTTAAATTAATGAAATCATACTTTTCAATATTCAATATACCACACAAAATCATCTGTTTTACGAATAACACATGGAAATCATAAATCACAATGGTAAATTGTGTAAAACATAACAAACTAACATTGTAGTTATCATAGCTTCATAGGGAGTTATATTTCGAATACCCATCACAATATATTCCCTAAATATCATCAGAGAAACATTAACGTTTACCTCCATCATGTTACCTAATACATTGGAGAGCTATCTTGTGCTCACATGCACCAGGTTTATCTCTGAAACACCCGTATATGTAAACGATTCTCATGAAGAATAACATATTCATAAAACATAAAAAAAATATAGTGGAAAGATAAATTTTCCAAATTACAATCACAATATATCATTTCAAGATATTAACATAATCAATTATTTATCAAATCATTTTCAAAACCATTTAAAACATTTAATAAGGAGATTTTTGAATCAAAGAGTCCCATACCACAAGGAAGATTTAGAAAAGAAATGTTACATTCAAAACATTAATGTAAATATAAATAAATACTAAAAATGATTTTTATAAAATTAAATTAATGAATATTATTTATAAGAATAAATCTTTAAAACATTTAAAAGGATATTTTAGTTAATGAGTTCCTAACCAAATGAGAGACACATGAATTGAAATAATTGAGGAAAAAATTAATAAAACCTTATAATATCATGAGAATAAAGAAATTAATGATACAATATGTCAAAGGTTAGTATATAAACCATATAAAACTGACTTTATGTATAAAACAATTAATTCTCAATTGAATGTAAATTGAGACAAAGTCACTTGCAAAGATCATATCCTTAGATTAAGGACAAATCAATGACATAATTATGTGTGAAAAATAAGAATACACCCAATAAAAGTGGATATTATGTGTGAAATATCAGATTTCATTCGAACATATTAATATAATTATATAATCATGATGTATAAGTTTATCCTAAATAATTGAAATTGGGTTAAGATGTTCTCTTACAAAAATTCGACAGCCTAACAACGTCCCTTTAAAATTATGAAAATGAGTTGATGAGAGAGAAAAGGATCTCTCATCCCATGGAAATATAACATAAAAAAATAAGGATATATAATAACACATCACATCATTTGAGAATCGAAATTTAAAGACATTACATAAAAGAATTATTTGACTAGAAGTGGAGGGTGAAAGGTTCCCTTACCGATTTGGAAAATTATGAAACATACACCAGATGAATGATGGGACATAAAATTAAGATTTAAAAATCCATAATTTAAATTTTATTACACAAATAATACAATCATGGGTAGTACATACACAACAAAAAATTAAATAGTGTCGAAAAACTCTTGAATTTCATGGGAATAAAAAGGGAGATGAAAACCCCTTAACTCTTGTCTAAATTGACTCGTTCATTATTTAATCTCTTGAATAATAAACTAATGTTAATTTTTACTTTCTTCAGAAACTTTTTCAGAATTATTATTCCTATTATATCACTTATTACCACATTTTAAATATTATATAATCATTTAAGTTCGTAACTGTCATTTTTTTGATATATGGAACTTTAGTAAAAAACGAACTTCATATAATTACATGTTATCCATTTTGTCAAAAATTAATTATATAAATAAGGATATTCATGATTTAGATATCTTATATATCCATTATATATATTTATTTAAAATAGTATATAACATTTTTATATAATAAATTAAATACACCGTTCATGGAGACAGTAAGTCGTACGTACGGATGAATGTTTAATTAATTTCTATTTCATATTTTAATGGAATGAAAAATACAATAAAATATAGGTATATTATAATTCCAATGTAATATAATATATAATTTCATTAACTCCATCCTTTATACATCCCATGTATGGCATGAACGAGTCATATCACATTGAGGGGGCGGTAGTTCGCAATTCCCCAAATGAAATTATTGTATTTACCCATTATGGGAACCATAAGGGTATGATATAAATGAAAAATATCAAATAATAGAGAAAAAATAGACATAATATATATCATATATAAATATATTTCCATCATAATGACTATCATGAGAGGTGGTTGGAGATATTTTAACAATCATCATTTCATGAGACAGTAGTTTTCCATCCACAGACATAGTATGTTCATATACATTATAAGGAGGTGTGTGGAAGTGTAGTAAGAATACTTATCATAAAAAAACCTAGTATATTTAGGATATTAAATTTGATATAAAATAATGTAATAAATATAGTTTAGAGGTTAGAGAAGTAAAACAAAAGAATGAACTTAAGAGAAGGTGTTACGTTTAAATCAGGTATCTCCCTTAGGTCAGAACGAAAATGTTTACTTGAATTTCCCTATTCCTAAGGGAAGGATCTTAAGAGGAATATAGAGATTTTGAGACATTAATTTGGTAGATTTTGGGCAATCCATGGGTCTTGAGAGGTGTGAGATATGGTATATAGGTGATGACATTTTATAAGGGGGAGGAGGGGCTCTTTAATAATGTTTGAATTTTTTTATTATATAATAATTTTAGTGTAAAATGGACCAAAACTCATTAAATTCAATGATTGTATGACTATTTTTTATAAATAAACTCATCTAGTAATAATTGGACAGGTTTTGGATACTTTTTTTTTAATTTTTATAATCCAATTTCTTTAAATCATTCATTAATAAGGTAATCACTGCATCATCATTGTGTCATAAATAATTTTATTTATTTGATGTCTAAAAATTATAAAGAAAATCCAATGATGTAGGAAATAGTTGTAGCATTCAAATGAATATTTACAGTCAAAGAGATAACTTATATTACCTCATGTAAAAATTAATTTACTAAATGACATATGTTTATATCATTTTTTACTTTACTTTAAATTTATTAATATAAAGTGTCATTATCACTCCCATGCGGCTCCATGGGGTCCCAAATTCGACACAAGGATTCCCATGGTCGAAAATGTATCAAAAAAGAGGATTAGAACACATGTTAGTGTAATTTAATAATATAATAATAATATTTGTTGACCCTTATTTAGCATATTTACCTTTTAAAAATGGTAAATAAAATATTTACTGAAATAAATATTAATAATGTATAAAAATATAAGTCAAAATTTAAAAAATTTGTACCTATTAATTAAAAATATAGAATCCATTTTTTCAAATTCAAGTCAGTTAAGTGGTAGAAATTAATTTAAAAATAATTCTCATTGTCAAAACAAAAAGCGTTTAAAAAAAATAAGAACTATCAAAAGATTGACACTTTTTTATGTCCAATTTGAAAGTCAAATTACATACAATGACCAACATTGGATTAAATGGAAAAAATATAATCTAATATAACTTTAGAGAAAATTTAAAAGATAATATAACCATAAAAATAAATTAGATTAAATCAATGTTTTGAATTAAAATATAGTATTTTTCAATATTTATTAAGAAATGTACATTATCAGAAAAATAACAAAATTTCCTCAAAAGTATATTTTGATGTCCCGATTCTAAAGAAGAATATTTTTTTGTAAAATAGAATTTATAAAACTAACTAAAACTGGATTTAAAAA
This sequence comes from Viscum album, assembly GCA_963277665.1. Classification (NCBI taxonomy): domain Eukaryota; kingdom Viridiplantae; phylum Streptophyta; class Magnoliopsida; order Santalales; family Viscaceae; genus Viscum; species Viscum album. The sequence continues at coordinate 477,337,709 of OY728157.1, forward strand.
TGGCTCTCCATCAAAAGAAGGTAAATGGACCACATAAAAATATTAGAGTATTTAGGCTTAAAATTGGATTATTTCTTGTTTTTAGCCTCTAAAAATTATTGGATAATTTAAAAACATTTATCAAACATGTATAATAAAATTTTAGTTAGTTTTATTCATTCCTTCTATTACAACTTCTAGGAATTAACTACCATTTAAAATATTAATTATATTATATGATTTTTTCGGTATAATTCAATGTTATGTGCAACGTAAGATTTTGGAGAAACCCGTTATGGCATTTAGAGTATGTTATAAGACATAGCATGACCTTTAAAGTAAAATTAATATTTAATTAAAAAATAATAATAAATATGAAAAATTATTATTCTTTATTTACCCGGTAAGTTACAATAAATCAATCCAATGATGTGTTTTGTTTAAACCAAAATGAGATACCATACTAAGAGGTAACGTTTTCTATCAAGATTTTTAGTTTAATTTCAATTATATGCCACCTATAATTTTCTTATTATATTCATAAATAAATTTATAAGTATCCTAAAAATACTAGTATATTTTTATATTAATATTGTTACCAACACTTACATACACATCCTTCTAATTGGAAGTTAACACTGTTATTGTGTATGGAGAACTACTACCTCACGAAATGATGATCGTTCATTTTTCGATTACCAACATTCAGGTTGGATATTATGTTAGAAAATAAATTTATATATGATATATATTATATTTATTATTTTTTATACTTATTTAATCCTTTTATAACGTATATATTTTATACTTTCCATTTTACTTTAATACGATATCATCCTTTGAGGATGTCTGGACTACAGCCCCTTTAAGCAATGAGATTCATTCACACAATACATTGAATGTAAAAATGAAGGTTATTATTAAAAATATGATACATAAAAAATCTATATTATATTCATTAAATAATTCATATTATTTAAATATACAATATATACATATCATTTTCATTATTACACTTTCACACAATTAAAAAGTGATAACATCACACGATGACGTGTGGACTACCATATCCTCGACATGATGTGATCCATTTTACATAAGAATAATTATATTTATATAATTAATTAAAATTTTATATATGATATAATTATCATTCTCGAATGATGTGGTGTAACTTACCTTCTCTCCATCACAATCATTGAAAAATGGGAACGCCACTCATTCGTACGTATGCCCTATGATTTCAATGATTCTCCCTTTGGTTGATTTTTTATAACCATATTTAATGATTTATTTTAAATGTATTAAAAATAAATATATAATATAATTTTGTTATGATTATCATTTTATAGAGAATATATAATTTTCCCTTTGACCATAGTTGACATACCAAAGTTGTTTTGGAAACATAATCAAAATTTATTCATAACAACCGATGAAAACATAATTGTTTGAGTTGTTTTATACATCATAGTATAAGTTATATAATATGAATGATAAAAATGGAAAATTCTCTGAAGAAATTATATAATTAAAATACTATTGGAATAAATTAATATAATGGATGTCCAACTGAAAGGAAATGCAATGTAATGTATTTTCATCTAAACTTTTACATCAATGAGATAAATGTCATGTTCCGGAATTACATCTTTTCTGTGGTGGATATATTTCATATTATTATATATTATATCATAAATTTATTTATAATCACAGTATTTAAGGATTTCATTTAATATTATTCCTCAATGACTTTTATGATTTAAAATGATTCAATGTGGTATCAGATACATTGGAATTTTTAATGATTATATTCCTCAACAATAACATTAATGATATTTCAATGGTGTTTCCATTTAAATAAATTAAATTACCATTATTAAATAAACAGAATAATTTTCCTCTACTATGGTAATTCATGACCTTTTTCATGCATTTTTACCATTTTCTCCCCCTTTGAAAATCAAAGTGTTTTAAAAATATTTTTCAGAAAACATGGTTTCATTTCTTTCATTAGTCAAAGAACCTACTTTCTTATAAAAACATGTTTTATTAAAATGTTTTTTAAAATGTTTTTAAAAATTATTTTCTAATGACATTTTTACTTTTTTTTATTTTACCAATGATTTTAAAGGAATATTCTTTTCACTTTCCAAAAAGGGCATTTTTCATAAATTTTTACAATATAAAAGGAATGTTCTTTTTACCCTGTAAGAATGTATAGATTTACTCACCAACAATCCATCGAATCTTTTTTTTTTATATTTTAATTGTTAACTTTTTTAAAAAAAAAATTAATTTATTTTCAAATATAATAATATTTTTTCAAAGTGTTTCTAAAAAAATAGGATATTTTCCTCAAGAATGTTTTTAAAATATGCTTTTATAATATTTATATTAATCAATGACAACTTTTTATTATAACATACATAGGGTATGTTTAATAAATATTATCATTAATCTTTATATGGATGTTTTATGAATTATTTGGTCAAGTCTAGTTTTCACATTCACTTAATTGATTTATTTTTCCACTTAAATATTTAATCTCCTTTGATCATTGAATTTTATCAAATAATCCCTATATGTTATCATGGATATAAGTACTTCTTTTAACATATATAATTTTACATACGGTGTCTACATTGACAGTTATTAGAATATTTTTTTGGGAAATATTGATAATTCTATATTCATTATTCAATATCGTTTTTTGAGGTGTAATATTATTTATTTCAATTATTCTAAATGAGTAAGGGTTTGGACTGGTATGACATGGGTGGTCATTAGTTATAGATATCCCCTTGATGCCTCAATAGTTCCATGGTACGAGTCTTATATCCAGCTATCATACATAGGTTTTTAACCGATATTTTTTAAACCTTCTTGTGAAAGGTCATGACTGTATATGTACCATACACTCGGTAAACATGGTGTCCAATAATCCAGAATTTCTCTTATATTAGTTTCAATAATTTTTCATCCATGAGATTTCCCTTACACTTATACATGGGTATATTTAATTTTTAGTTTTTCATTTGGCATGTGTTCTGGTTTCTTCCCTTTTAATATTTATTTTTCATTATCTAGTTATTTGAACATCATGTGTTTCCAACTATTACCTTGCCATATTTTTCAGCACTTCTATTAAATTTATTGATTACATGGAAGGGGTGTTCAATTATTTACATCACCATATTGACTCTTCTTCTTGAATCATTACTTATTAAACTATTGTTTTCCATTACTAAGAATTTGAGCTCACCATTTTTATGTTTCATTCCCTAGGAATTCATGATGCATACTATGAAAGTTATGTTGGGATTTATTAGATAGATTAGAGTTATCCTCAATGTTCAGAATTTATTTTTTTAGAAAGAAGAATAAAAAATTTTGTAATTAATATAATATTTTCACATTTATGTATCTAGTTTAAAAATACTAATAAACTATTTGGTCTTTCATTATTTTATTCATAGTAATCATGCCAAAAAAAATAATTGTAGACACCATCTCCAGTCTTTCTAGGGTGTAGGTGCTAGAGTTGATTTTAGAGAAAGTTCAGTAGAAACCTTTTGAAATATATTTATGAAAACACAAATCATATAACATATCCCCAATGTAGAATTTCATGATATTTATTAAAAAGATCATAAATATTTGGTTATATAGATAATATGTCATATTCCATGATATATATCCAGGTTTTAATACTACAAGTGGATTTGGTTCTGGCACATATGTACCTTGGAGTAATAACATCGATAGGGTGTTTTTATCCTTACTCAAGGTTAACTAGTAAACAACAATGGGACATAATGTTCACGTGGTTTGACACTCCAGGGGGGTACTCATAGGATAATTTACATTTTCATTAGAAACCACAATGAATGATTTTGACAACAAATAACCTAGGCTAAACCTAAGATTTTTTTATTGAAGATAAGGATTCATGATTTAGAAATCATACAATTGATATTATGGATAAACTCTAGACCAAGGATCGTATTCATTTATGCGAAAAGGATATCAGAATCAATATCTACAGTAAAAATAATCCAGCCCTCTTGATTCTAGGAAAACCGCGAGTCTTCAAAAAGGAAGATGTCAGTATGGGAACAATGAGAAAAATGATTGGATGAATCAAATACATGGATCTTAACTGATTATTGTAGATGATTAGGATTGACCATATTTAGTGAGAGGTACGATTCTTTTGAATTATACTCTTATGCATGTGTGGTTTCATACTAGTGAATAACACTATTTTGTTTCATATCAGGTTGTTTATTTCTAATGTTCAAAATATGATATGATTCCTTTTGTGAAAAAACAACAAACTCCCCATGTTCAATGAGAATTCCAGGCCTTTCTGTGTAGAGTATGTTTTATAATTGTTGATGAAGCTAAACAGAAATGGGGCTTCTCGGTGTTAGTGATGGATGTGTATGATTTAATACTAGGTATAGATTGGATGAAAATGTTCATGCATCAAATCAACTATTATAGTAGAAAAATTAGTTTATCAACTAAATATTGCTCTTTGCATATCTTTAGATGAGGAAAAGGTTGTAAATATAGGTACATCACACTTTTTGTCCCTGGTAGTGGGAATTATACCTTTCCAATTAGTGACATTTAATTTTTAATCGATGGAAGAGGTATAAGATCATAGTTTTTTTGTGTAAGTAGATCAATTCCCAATTTTTTTCACAAGAACATCTCAGGGTTCCCACCTATAAGGGAATATGAGTTTTCAATTTCTCTATAAATGGGGACTAGACTGATTTCCCTATCATCTTATATGATGGAACCATAATAATTATGAATGAAGAGAGTGAAGTTGAAATAGATTAAAAGAAAGGGTTTCATCAATCCATGCACATCTTTATGGGTATCACTAGTCATGATCGTAAAGAATGAATATGTAACTCTTCATCTTTGTGTTGACTATCATTAACCTAAAAAAGTTTCAATAAAGAATTTTTATCCACTAACAAACATTGATGATCTATTTGATAAATATTGGGGAGATCAATGGTTCTCGAAAATTGACTTGCAACCAGGATATCAACAATTGCGTGTTCGGAAGGTGGGTATTTAGAAAAAAACATTCAGAAGTAGATATGTCCATTATGAATACATGGTAATTCCTCTTATTCATAAAAATTAACCAATAGTATTTATATATTTGATGAATCAAATTTTTCAAATATATTTGGATTCTTTTGTTTATTGTTTATAGATGACATACTATTGAATTCAATGATATGAGATGAGAATGATCAAAACATGGTGACAGTGTTGGAATTCTTTATAGACCATCTCTTGTACTCTAAACTAACTATGTCTAATTTATTTATATAATAGGAATTATTTCTTAGACATTTAATTTCAGAATAAGGATTTTATATTTATCTAGACATGATAGAAGTAGTTTTCTCTTGGAAACATGAAAATAACATCATTAAAAGTTGAATTTTTCTGGGCATCGATAATTATTACCATCACAATTTGTGTGAGTTTTCATGGCTAACATCACCTGTGATATATTTTAAAAAGAAAAATGTTACATAAAAATGATCTTATAAAAGCAATAAATCATTCCAAGTGATGAAATTTTGAATTAAATCGGTACCTATTTTGATTTTTCTGCAATCAGGATAGGGTAATGTTGTTAATTATGATGCTTTGGGATCTAGTTTGGGATGTGTTCTCATGAAAGGTGACCATTTTGTTTCTTATGGATCAATGCAGTTGAGGGTTCATGCTAAGAATTATATATCACATGATTTTGGAGTTAGTTTTAGTTTTCCATGTCTTGAAAACATGGAATCCTTTATTCCTTCTATGATAAATTTATTTTTTTACATATCATAATCACTTGAAGCATATATTCGGAAAATAGGATTTAAATATGTGGAAAAAAATATTTATTAAGTATCAACAGATATTCAATATCGACATGTTGTAAACATAACTTATTGGTAACACGATGGAAGTTGCCCTAATCATAACGTAGTATGCTCATTTAGTGAAAGAAGCTTCAGATGAGAGGCAACTAATCTCAGTTTGAGACAATATTCATTTAGAATGTGAAGACTAAGGCAATGTTGCAGTGTTGCTTTTAGTGGCAGTAGTTCCTAATATGATGAATATGGTAAAGTATGAATATAAATCCAAAGTTTAATGTGTTAAAATGTGTCCAAAACACAATGGTGGGGAGACCATTGAGGGTTGGGGGCTATTTGAGAGTTCAGTATTGTGGTTTAGGAATCCAATGTATCTAACAATGTTTTTTTAGGAACAACATCAACATGCTAGCCACCATTCGAGATGATAAGTGAATCCTAGAATATAAAATATGTACAAGGATTTGAAATCATTGTTATGGTGTAATGGTGTGAAACATAAGGTGGCTGAGTTTGATTCTGGATGCATAAATTATCATTAAGTTAAAGAAGACCATCATCGGCCAACCAGTATGTTATAGTCATTACACATCCTAGTATTGAAATTGGAAAAGATATCTATGGATTTTTTCATAGGCCTCCGAATAATGGTTTGTCAATATGATTCCATATGGGTGATTGTTGAAAAACATTCCACGTTGTCCCATTTCATCCCTATTCTTAAAACTCACATGATGGAGGATCTATCCAAAATAAATATCTAAGTAGTTGTAAATAGACATTTCAAACAAATTGTCTTAGTATCAGACTTTGATTGGAGGATCACGTATCATTTTTGGAAATCCTTACAGGATTCCCTTGTGACTCCATTTACTATGAGTACAGTGTATCATCCTTAGACGAATATGAAATCTGAAAGGTTGATTCAATCATAGGAAGACATGTTGTATGTTTTTCTAATGGATTTAGTGTCCCATGAGATGATCATTTTGAATTGGTGTAGTTATCATATAATAACATAGATTAGGCCTTGATACATATAGATTCTTTTGATGAATTCCATGTGTGTCCTTATTATTCTACACATTGTTGGGTGGAAACACATGAGAATTGACTGGTTGGGTCAAGAACTATCCATCCAATATTGTAGAACATTCAGTTGATCATGAATCAAATGAAGACTATTGAGAGTTATCATACATCTTATGCAGATCATTATCTAAAACCAATGCCATTCTTAGTGAGTGATCATGTGTTCTTTTGGATTTCTCACTGGCATGGTCATCAACATTTTGAGAACTAGGGAAATATATATCCTTGATACATAATGTCTTTCATGACACTGTAATTGGTTGGAGAGGTGTAATATCATTTGAAATTTCCGCCATAGTTTAGTGTGGTGTATAATGTGTTCCATGTATCACAATTCAAAAGGTATCGACCAGATACTATCCGTGTGATCAGATGGGATCATGTTGACTTAGAGTCAGATACTTATTTGGTACATATTTTTGTGTGTATTATGGATAAGCACGAGAAATTATTTAATTGAATAAGAATTAATCTTGTATATATTTTGTTGTAACATGGTATGATTTAGGAAGATACCTGAGAATGAGAGAAGGAAATGAAAGAGAAATGGATGAAACTCTTTCACGAAACCAATGGTTTTCTCCATTCTAAGGATGGAATGAGAAACAATATGGAGACTATAGCACCCAAAATTATATTAAGTAACTCTTTATTTATGATTATAAGTATAAAAATTTTATCGGTGATGTTTGGAAGAGTTCATAGAACTTTAAATGTGAATTTGGGGCTAAAGGGATGGTGTAAGAGCCGCTCATAGTATGTCCAAATTGGAAAATGGCTTAGGAGAAAATATTCACATTGAAAATGGTTTGATTATTTTTAGGCATTGGATTAAAAATGGGTTTTTCAAGGTTTTGTATACTATGTGAGGGGACCGTGCGAAGGGTCATCTTTACTATAATGCTAACGAATGGTTTGCACACTATTTGTCCAAATGTGCAACTAAATCAGGCTTGTGTCAAAACCAACTCCTTAAAAAGTGTATTCGGTTCAGAAATTATATTTACTTCCTTATTCCTCCTTTTATGCATCCATAAATCAGGATTTTTAGTCTCCAAATGTCAAGGAAGGTTCTTCCATGGATCTAAAGGTAATCTGAAGGCATCACTTGGTGATTAGAAGCCAATTTCTCATAGTAAGTCATCGTTCTTTATTGTTATTGACATTTTTCGTAGATCTACTTCTCACATATATTCATTTACATTGATCTATGATTGAGGTGGGTATATCAATTGTTTTTTAGGAAAAATAAGTTTATTTTTGGTCATAAAATTATTAGAGGAAGATATCTAAGGGGGGGTTCTTGGATATTCCGTGCTTTTTTATGATGTTTTTCATGTCGTGTATCATTTTTCCAAAACTATTGGCATTGGATTCATCAATATAGGATCCTCTTGATAGAATTGATTATATTAGTTTCAAATTTTCTTATTTGATTGTAATTGAGTGTTAAATCAAATTCAGATCTTGTTATAAATTTTCTTTAGTGACTATTTATGGTTTTTGGTAAAATTATAGAATTCTGGTGAATTATTATAAAATGTGATTTAGTGTCTTGATTTTAAAATGGTAATTTTAACAAATTTATTTGATTTAATTTCAAAATATATTGTTAGAAAAAGGGTTTTCAATATTTTTTATTGAAATGGTTTTTAATCATATTTGGTGTGTGTGTTCATATTGAATTTATGAGTGTTGGTTGAAATATGACCTTCTTCTCACTTAAAAAGGAGTAATGGAACATCAGAAATAATTACCTTCGGATGACATGGTAGATTAATGAGAGACCACTCAATTATTTTGAAGATTAATAATAAGGCATTAATTGTTGGTATTCTGGTTATATGAAATAAATTGGTTATTCCAAATGTGGCTACGGTAATGGGATTTCAGGTAGTGTTCTATTGTTTTTAGTGAAAATAGATCTTTCTAGAAAATTAGTCGACATAAAACTTGTTTATATTTGGTTATGATCTTATTAATATGTTTTTAAAATTTGGTTATAAAATTTATTGATTTTTTTTATATAAACTATTTAATATTTTTGCTGCTAACTCTTCTACCTTAGTGGTGTGAGTAGGGAAGTCATTGGGGGAAATCCTACCATGTTTTAGTACTCACCCCTACATTAGCACTTATCTACTTTTATTGATGTCATCAACCTGGACTTGAGAAAAAAGGTAAAGTGTCACATGTCTTTAGAGCTAAATTGTGATACATGGCTATTTGGTGATGTTGGAGCATAAATCTTGTGGGGCATGGAGTCTTTTGGTTATATTGGAGTCTTATTAGTCATCTTCTAATGTCTATATTGATGTTGGATTGTATTTTATTATGGTACACAATTGTGGGTTTTGGTATAAAAAAATTGTCTATGTTATAATTATTTTTATCATGCATCATAGAGTGGATTGTTTTGTTTTGTTTTAGTGGTTTAGTTGACTTTTTCATAATGAGTAAACTATCCCCTTTAACAATTGAAACCCTTTAGTATTATTTCCTAGTCTTTGGCATCATGGGGATGTCACATAAGTCCAACGAACAATGTCCCACCTTTTCATGCCAATGAGGAGATTGAGGGATGTTACACATATGCATAAACCATACTAGTTCATACTAACATCTTTATAAGGACTACAAATTTCCAAATTTGGAACATTAGGACAATACATACTAAATTTGTTGAGTCAATTTTTTGGATCATGATATGGTTTGACATTATAATTATCTAAAATAGACTATATTTTAGGAATTTTTTATCATTATGTTGATCACTTATGATTTAGATTAATTATAAAATCTTACACTCCTTAATATGGAATTATAAAATCATTCATAATTTGGATCAATTGGGACTCAAATTTTGACTCTTCCTAGTAAACAAGTCCATCCAATCTTCCAGAATCACCCTAATGATCAATGTCCTTGTAATAATATATGAAATTAACCAAGGACCTACATAGTATGAAATATCTCTCTAATTTCATGACCAATGATCTAGATTAATATAATTTAATTCAATATTTTAATGACCCACTTCTTGTAACAACATACATAAATTCATGGCTAAAGCAAAGAAAATAGTTATATGGATGTGAATAAATGTTTTGATTTATATGATACATTTAAATAGATTGTGGTGACTAGAAATTCATTGATCCTAGTATTCTTACCATTAGAATTAGATGTCCAAGGTATGGAATAGTTATTGAGATTGGGAACAAAGACTGTGTTATTCATGATAATCATAGATTAAAAAATTTCTAAATTATTTTTATATGAAAATTCAATAAATAAATAAAAAGTGAGGAATATATTCATTTTATTGAAATAATTTTTATTAATATATAAAATAATGTGAATAATTCATGTACATGATAAAGGATTATCCTCATTATGGGATGATGTTATCAAATAAATTTTAATATTTTTGTTATAGAATTCATCCCGAAAGAGAATCATCCTTTAAAAATTCTATTTTAATTGAGCACAAAGAGATATATTAAAAAGATATATAAATATATATTAATTAAAATCATATAGAAATTTATTTTCAAATAGAAAAAATATATTAATATGAAGAATTAATAATTAAATCTTGTCAGATCTTGTGCAATTAAATCTTCTCAATTAAATTCTCTCAATAATAACATAGAATATTTGTCATTAATTCTGCCTCAACTGATTCATTCAAACTAAAATGTACATAAATTCAATAGTTAAACATTATTATTTTTTAAATATATATAATAATTCACTGAATTGTTCTTAAAAATCTAATTTTATTAATTATAACACAAGAAAATCATTTAAACATTTATAACCAAAACTCATGAAATATTAAATTTTTTTTATAATGAACATGTAGTTGCTCATCCTGTTTTTAAGAGAATAGGTTCACCAGGATTCAATGCTCAAATATTATTTATATATACAATGAAACTATAAGGTAACAGATATTATCATTCATGTAGACCACCCACATACAAGTAGTAATAATATAATAAAGCACAATATAAACCTATAATCCTTACTCTTACATTGACATAAATCCTACCTAAGATGGATGAAATTATAGAATAATTAATGGTATCCACTAGATAATAATTTTATACTCATGTGATCATCCAAATAATATAATATTATATTCTTAACATAGAAAAATGATTGGGTGATTCATTAAACAATTGAAATAATGAAAAATGAAACTTTAACAAGTGACATATACATTAACCCAAGAGAAGAATAGAAATATTTTACCATACTCGGTGTAGAAATATTAAAAAACTAAGAAGTAATAACTAATCCTGAAATATAAGTGAACCTATAACATCTCGATATTTCAAATGAATAATATATTTGTTAGCATATACAACATGCAACACCTATCTTTAACGGACCACAAAATATTAATATTTTATGATTATTATAAAATTATCATTGAATTTGAATATATAAAAAGAAGTAACTAAATTATTAAATATATATATTTCTTTATAAATCAAATTTATTCATAAATTCCTATTAAATAATCACTAATTTCTAGTAAACTCAATTTATTCTGCAAAATAAATTTTCATCAAAAATGGGTTTTTAGAGAATTTAATAATTAATTTTTTTAAAAATTAGAATTTTATATTTGATAAAATTAATATATATTCTAATTAATAATTTCAAAATTATCTTAGAAGGAACTTTTTGGGATTTTTCAAAATTATTTATTTTCTATTAAATAGTGAATATTTGGATTTTTACTGAAAATAGTATTTTTTCTTCACATATTCCCCAAGTCCCAATTTTTAAAAATTTCTGAAAGTTAATATTAGTAATATTAAATTTTTAATAACACAATTATTATAATTTTAATAATTTTTATAATCATATTTTATATATACAAATTTTAAAAAAAGAATTTTTGGAAAAAAGTAATTTTCATTTGGGTTTTCATTTTTTACCTACAAAATTCTATAAATTTTAAAAATTAAATCTTGAAAGTTGTATTTAAGGGTTTCATTCAATATTTAGGAATTTTTTAAATTGCGCCCTTTAATTTTTCTAGTAGGAATAATAACAATAGTAAATGTTTATTACCATAGTAAATGTAAAATGGTTTAATTATGGTTCAAAATATTGTGATAAGGATTAAAATTAATTAAAACTCATTCCTTTATTTAATTGTATGAGTTTATTTCATCAATACTCATAAAAAAATTTATAATAACACATTTTTAATTTGAATTTTATTTTTACCGTTATAATATTTAAGTAAAAGATGATATATAAAATGTCAATATCTTTCGTTTAATATCCACAATATTTTTTGGCAGAGATAAAAAACTTATATTCATTTATAAATAGTTATTTAAAATATTAATGACTTCTTATAGAAATTTATTTTATTTTTTTACTTATGAAATAATTACTATAAATTCATATGCAACGATAACAGTGTTCTTGTGAACATATCAAAAAATTCAGGTAAATTATTTTAAAAAATATACAAGTAATATTGTATTAGGGAGTTAAATTGTCCTAAATATTATATGATAAATATAAAATATTATATATTTTTTAAGTTATTATTTTCTAATTATATTATTTTCATAGTTTTTTAATTTAAATTTAGTTATTAGTTTATAATTTGACATTTGTAAAATATTATGTTAAATATATTTTATTAAACTTTTTATAAATCATAAAAATCTTTAAATAAGACAATTTAGATAATAAATTTTTTAAAATTTCTTACCATTGGACATTCATTATTCAATTTTCGCCTTATAAGTACAATTATAACCCTTTAATATTATGAAATGTTATATCTATAGTTATGATCAAAATTTCATTAACCATGGAGATAATGAAATATACGGTTTTAAATGATATCTAAACCTATCTAGATTTGATTATATGATAATTTTATAAATATATATTCATTTCATATAATAAATGTCATTTTTAAACCATTTTACATGAGTAAGACACATGTTATGCTATAATATTCCATGTATTTCCAAAAATAACATTTATAATGATTTATAATAGACAATAATTTTTTAACCAATTTAAGAATCATAAAACATAAAATATTCATATTAATGTTTTATATTTGATAATATCAACCATTTTCCATATATATGTCACTTTTCCTTCTATATTATCTCTATTGACCCTTGAAGAGTTAAAAACATTGATGTCACTGTAATTTTCAAATTGTTTAATATAGGATTAAAAATATGATATTAGGGTGAAACATGAACCAAAACATGTGAAAATATCAGTTTTTGAGATTATTTATAATCAATATCTTTTAATATTAAAATAATATAAATTTTGATACAATTTTTTTTTAAAAATAATTTAAATTAATTTAATACTTTACGAATTTCCATGATTTCTCCTCCCCTCACTTATAAAAGGGATACTCCTCTCCTCTATTATTCACAATGTTCGAGACATTGATATTTAGAAAAAACTACCCAATTATCTTCTAAAATTCTATATTCATTAATTATATTTGTTTTTATTCTTAAAATAACATTTAATATATCCTTAAGAAGTAATATAAAGGAGGCCTACTAAAGAAGAATGAGTCATCTTACGTGACCCAATTCAATCCATTTCTTCTTCTACCTCCTCTAAATTCAGGGAATATAATATAAAATAATGAAGCAATTATATTTAATATAATTAATAATTATGATCACAGGAAAATCATAATCCACCTTCTTCCCATTTATTTGAAAATATTAACATTTATGATGTCTACATGTGGAATACCATGTCCAAGATGTGATGTGATGTGATTTTAATCATTTCTATTTTACATATGTGGAAAAAATATATATTTAAATAATATATATGATATATATGATAAAAAATTATTATATAAAGGTTAATTATTATTTATATTTCTTTTATTCCATCCTTATAAAAATGAAAATATATTTTCTATATATCTATGGCCTACTACCTCTAGGAACAACGAAATTCATTTATTCAATATCTATAGTATATGGTTGAATATATATATATATATATATATAATATTTTTTATATTTATATCATTTTTAACATTTTTATATGAATTTACCCTGATCAACTTACAATGATCAGAACAATAAAAACAGAACTCTCAAGAAAAATATAATAGATAACACGTGGATATGATCATTTCAATAAATAATATTTAATAAATCAGATTTAAAATGTTATAAGTGGATCATATATGGCGTGATAGGTATGTAAATTATTCTGGGATTTATTTTTAATAAATTTAAATTTATTATACTAAAGGTTAGAGAACTTTTAATGTAATTTAAACATTATGTAACTATTTCTTACTTTTATTTTGGTGAAACTTATGCCATATTCAACACTTGTTTATTTTGTGATGTGTATATAAAATACAAAAATTTATTTAATTATTTTTTAGTTAAAATTATGGGGATATAAAAATAAATCTAGGTGTTACTATTTCATGAGGCTTTGATATAGAGATTACCAAAGTTGTAAATATTGAATGTTACAACATCATTTATTAACGGGATTGTATATGATTATGTCTCTGATGATGAAAATTTATGATTCAACTCTCAATAAACTCATTAATTTTATTATCTTATATTTATTTTTATATATTTAATTTTTTTTCATATTATTTTTATCTCTTTATGTAATCATGAGACTGATATACTATTTTTAATAAAAATTAAATTTATTTCTCTCATTGATAAAAAATCCATTTTTCTATATCGATGTTCTCTATAAAAAATTCTATAATGTTTATAGTATTATACTAATACTATTTAAATTAATTTTTATCACTAATTTACATTTTAAAAAATGTTTTCAATATATCTTCTTTTATTTTTTATGGATGATGTATATTTTACTTTTTACTAAACATGTGAAATGAATCACTATATTAATATACACAACATTAATGGAATTTAATGATGTTATGAATGATTAATTATTTAAATATAATATAATATGTCTCATTGTTCTTTATGAATGATTATGGTTCTCGTAGTATTTTGGATAATTTTATATTTTACATAAGAAAATAAAAAATGAAATGGGTATTTTCTCATGAAATATTCAATGTATTCTTTTATATAAATTTTTATCGATGATGACATACTTTGATACTACTTATGCATTGCTATGAATATGATTCAATTATACCATTCATATTTTTTCTCTATATGGTTTATGTTTAAGAGGAAGATATATTTATTAAAATTATTTATTTTCCATGGGTAATGCTATCTTCCAATGTTGAAGTGATTATGAAACTTTTTTTCCAAGGGTTATGATATATGATGAATGATTGATGATATTATAGAAAACATATATTTTATTTTGAATATGCGATGTGTGGGACTAGAGTTATATATCCCTTCAATGTATTGGGTATGTATGGATATGTCCTGAGATAAAAAGGATTGGAATGGTGAGTGAACTCAGTTTAGTATCGGACTCTACCAATTGTGATTGTCTTAGGTGTGGACCTTGACTATGGGTAATATAGAATGTGGAATGAATCTATTTTACTATGATGTTTTTGTAAAATATCCATTACTACGAAAAATATTTTTTATGCTTATGTGTATTCAAACTAGCTATGTAATATGATAATGTTACGCTATCATCACTTGTGTTATTTTATTCCTTTACTTTTAATGACTTATGAATTTCCATGATATATTCCATGAATCTTTTTTATGATATATGATATGATATCTATGGTTTTAAAATATTATGATCATGTTTTCTAACCCTCATTTTTTGTTTATTATTATGTGTTCATTGATATCTTCCTTATTTTTCTATGTTGACCATATTAGATCAGCCTTTCTTATGTTTCACTTCCCAAATTTATAAAGAAAGGTTTTAATATTGATATTTCTATGAAGGGATATTATTAGAAAGATCATATTTGGTGATGATGTAGATCTCATATGAATAAGTTTCTTATGTATCGATGATTTCAAGTACACTAAAACAATATGATTATGGGGTGGATCCTAGTGCTGTTTTTTAGATATTTATCTAAAAATATTTCATATATATGTTTGAATTGTTTGGGTCACTATATTTTTCATTAGGTATTGGTTTATTAAATATTTTGAGATTAGGTTTATATAAATTTGGTGAAAACCTTCAGACTAAGAAAATGTTTTGGATAACATCATAATTTTATGGAAATTTATAGATTATATGGTTTTCCGCTAAATGCACCTTATATAGAAACTAGAGGTGGGATTGGTTTTGTAAAAAACTCATGTAGTGGTAATTACACCAATAAATGAGTTCTTCAATGTATATCTCAACCATTATTTTGGAGAATAGTAAATGTGATTGAACTTTTCACCTAGTTTGACACTCCCTAGGGATATGAATGAGTTAACTCACATTTTCTTTATGAAACATTATAAAGGGTTTGAATAGATGTTAACTAATGATACATTAGTTTAAAATGTTATGGTCCCAAAATGAAAATAATTTCCAATGATTTTGATATCCTATGAATTAATTTTCATGATTATATGATTCCCCACTATGACTCTTGTTACGCATGTTGTAATTTTAGGTTTTAACCAATGGTTAGTACAATTAGGATTAATGTTTCTGTTGAATGTGATAGACAATAGTATTATTGTTCTCATTAGATAAAAATTTAAAAATTATATGGAAGGAAAAATACTTATGATTTTTCTTAATCATCTTACTTGTTATATGATTAACAATCTAATCATGGGTGACTTTCCCAAAACATATAATTATTATGGAATACCGTAGAGGGAAGAATATTCCTATTAGGAAATTTCATCTATTTGGGAAGAAGTTCTCTCAAAAATGTATTAGAGGAATGATAATATGTTTTATGGGAATAATAGAAGAGTATAGAGTAGTTAATTTCTGTGTAAAAATTAAAATATTAATGGAGGAAAATGATGTTCATCCAAATGTAACATTTATATTTCAATTTCCAATTTGAGGATAATATATGAATTATCTGATCTAATTCCTTAATCCTAGGGTTAACTCCTAGAAAAGTGAAGGTCCTATTCTATTCTATAAATTTAATTGAATGGGATAATGTTTTTTTGAATTATGTTTTGTTAATTATGTTGTATAAGTTTCCATCAATGGTATTATGGATATAAGATTCATGAAACATATATGGACTGTTCCATAGTGGGTTTTATTAAAGGAGTCAAAAACATATTTTAAATGTTTTGAATGATGAATTAAATTTATTTATTGGTAATGATATACTAATTAGTTGGGATAATATGATTATTGACTTTGATGAAGTAAATTGGATTGTATTGGAAACCATGATTGTTTTACAATTTTAGGTCATCTTTGATAATGTTTATTTCATTTTTTGGATTTATATAATATGTTCAAAAGTATTGTTATAATTAAATTAACAAGGATTATGTTAAATTGTGGAAGAATATATGGTTTCATATGGGTTTAACTAAATATTTACCGATACAATCATAGTTTTATAAGTTTAAGGTTGATCATATGTTAAAAGTCATAGATACCCTTTTTTAGTTTTTATGTGATGGGATTTTGAGGTGATTTAAAATTTTTATAATGTTTTAGGATGAATACCCAATTGAGGTATAATTAAACCTTTGGGTTAGTATATGAATTAATGTCAAGATAATTAAAGTTTGTTGGATAGTGGGATGTAGATAATCTTTTTGGTTGAAAAGTGATACATTGATACGATGATATTTTTAGATATATTTTTGTTCAATGTAAGGATTGAAATTCATGTTAGTATATAAATTTTATTCATGATATTTTTGTGAAATTCAATAAATTAAAATATTATATAGTGATTTATCATGGTTGTTAATGATATTTTTGATGATGCTTCATTGTGTTGTGGTATATGTAACTCCTAGGATTAATATGTGATTTAACAAGATATATTATTTTGTAATAATGTAATAAATTTTTTTTGTGATGTATGACTAAATGTATGAGATCACATTTAAGGTTAAAACATTTTTTAATATTGAGGCTATTGAGGTAATTTGGTATATAGGGTTATTTATAAAATGATTTATTAAAACGATTTTTATTGTTGTTGATATTTTGGGGTTAAGTGTATTATTTAATTATATTATGGTTTATACATTTTGTATATTATCATACATTTTTTTTAACTATTCTGTTTTGGTTAATATTTAGATATATGTAGAATATCTTATTATCATTTTGTGGAATATGATGTATATTTTAGTTCTTAGTGCATGAAAATTTCATCTTGAATTCTCAACATTTGGGAAAAAGGATGAGATAGTGGTGAAAATTGATTAAAGAATGATGTTGTACTCTAAAATTAAGTATATTTCTTCATGTTAATATTATAGATAGTAAATGAATTACTAAACACTAGTAAAAGTTTCTCGAAATAAAATATTATCCTCTTACAATAATTTTTAATGAATCAATGGTCATTTTCCCACCACAAGGATTTGTGGTTTTGTGGTCATAAACTTTATCAAGATCATTAATTTTCATGTGATCGGTGATCTCAATCAGTCTATCATTATATGGAAATTAATTTTTTCCCTTCATGTCCAAATTTGACCTTTTTTATTTTAGATTGATGATGATTATGACACAGGAGGAATGAATTATTTCGTTAAAAATGATGAAAAATAAAAAATGTGACTATTCAATTAATGGGGTCATTTCCTACTCCCATAAATTATAGCAATTTAGTGGAAAATAAATAATGGAAGGAACATAAAATTGTGTTGTATTGGGGTTTGAGGCATAAAAATCCCCTATTCCACTCCACCAATGCACTCCCCATGAGAATGGTGATTCACATTAAACATTTACTATTCTTGAGGGCCTCTACCACTGAGTTTATGAAGTTGACACCTTACATAAATGATTTATATGGCCTTTTAGTTATTTTACAAGGAACATAAATATCTAAATCTTAGAATTAAAATATTACACTGAACCAATACTGAATAAAACCATTCAAACATCAATGAAAATAGTGGAGAATATTAAGTTCAATACATGTTTATCTCATATTTGTAGCAACAACTAACAAATGAAGAAGATCCTTAAGAAAGCCCAGTAGAAGAAAAACAAATCCTATAATGTCATTAAAGATTCCTTTTTATTTAAAGAGAATAAATATATTATATTTTTCATTTAAAAAAGCTATATTATTCTTATTATTATTCACATAGTGAGATAATCTTGGATATATATAGTAAAATCATCTTCTGTTCAAAACTGTTGAGTAGCAATAAGAAGTTTTTTTGCACTTATAATTTTTTCAATGTTTTTATGTTATTATATTTTTAATTACAAAACCATCATGATTAATATTTATATACATAGAATAAAAATACTCTAGCAGTTGTAGTGTTTCCTCCTTCTTCAGATGTTCAAAATAAATTAAGTCAATATCTTTCATAAATTTGTCCTATAATAACACTATAGTGTTTTATTCTTTAATTCTAAAAATAATATTCGAAGAATAATATTTAAAAATATATGAATAATTCATCTAAGAAAATGTATAGATAATAATAGCATCATATATAAACATAAAAAAACCTTTTTAATCTATTTAAACCTTTTTAAAACTATTCTTGGAAAAGAACGTCGAAGAACCACAATGGAGATACATCAGTAGAAGGACTATAAACAATTTTTTTTCAAATCAAAACATGTGTGTCTCTAATGTGTATCCCTTTAGATTAATACATACAATACATTATTTCACAAGATCTAACTCTTGGTATTTTACCATAACCATGATTTTCATTAGCTAAAACAAACTTGAAAAAGTAGTTGGATAAAATGTAACCATTTAAAACACCGTATGTGTTGGAAATCATTATTTAAATTCCCAAAAAAATATAAACATCCCTTGTAAATTGAAAATATTTTATCCATTGAAAATTAGATTTTTAGTCGATATTTGATTGGGTTATACTAATATATATTCTCTAATGAAACCATTGAAAAATTGCAGAAATATTCTATAATTTATGTTTTTAATATCATTGAGTCAAAAATTAGGTTTCTTAGTGTATGGTATAAAACATGAAGTTGATCCAAATGATGGGTTGATTCTAACTATTGTGTTTCCAAACCAATAATTTAGTCTAAATGATGGGTTCATTAACAATATTATTATCAAACATGGGGTTCTGAACAGTGATTGTGGAATCTACTAAAATGTTCAGAATACATTAGAAACAATATTTCATTCATATTTAAACTAAAATAAAATAAGCAAAAAATTATCATAAAAATTTATTAGTAAAAAAAATATGTGTGTTTTTGAGAATCAAAACCAATGATAAATTACTAAAATTATTCCATCACAATATTCCCAATTTTCTCCCTTTTTTATGATCATAAAACCAATAAAGATATTTATATAAATAAAACACAAACAAAAAAGGTTTAAAAAAATAAATAGTTATTCAATAGAAAATATTTATTATATATACATATTTGTCATAGAAAAAGGATTTTTAAAAAAATATTATTTATCCAATTTTATTCTTTTTTACCTGAAATTGTTAATAGATTTTTATAAAATTGTTTTAAAACCATATAGTATAGAATAAAATAGACATGGAAATATTGTGTTTATCAATATATCTCTCAAATTAACCTCTTTTTTTATTATAAAAATAAATTATGAAATTGAATAAAACATATTAAATGTTGCACATAACTGTAGATAAATGATATGTGAATCCAAATAAATATATCCTATGAAATGACAAGGTTCTAAAACATAAAACTACAAAAAATCAATAATCGATATATATGATAAAAAGTGTAATTAATAAAAAATTTATTAATCATTTGTGATTACAAAGATATTTTTGACCAAGGGATTGGATATGTGGGCTTTGATAGGCTAGGGTGTTGGATGAGAAAAATGATAAGGTCATTCTAGAGATAAGGATCTAGAGGTAATGGAAATGTAAATTCCCTTATGCACTATTTTTAACTCTCTAATAAATAAATCAAGATATCAATACATATAATCCACCCATTCAATCTTCAAAACTCTTGAATTTTTAAATATTTTCATCCCATCTATCAGGGATAATTTTAGTTCTTTATCAATAGAAACATAGGAATGATCATACTTATAAATAATTACACTCATCCAGTTCACTAAATACTAAACATGAGGCCCTATAAGGATCTCAACTTAAGTATGAAGGGGTTCGTTTTTACACTCTAGGATCTAAACACTTTCATTTATTATGAATAAAATATTTGACAATGGGTCTATTATTATTTAAATATCTTCATATATTAATTATTTTAATGAAAAATATTTTAATTAGTTAGAATATGATTTTACATTATTAAACTATCTATGTAATAACACTTTCAACTCATCATGATCTAATTTTGATAATATCTCACTCATGATATCCTTTATATGAGAAAATATTTCCATGATAAATTCATCAAAATCACTTACAGGTATTGAATATTTATACAGACATTGATGCTCATCCTGAATGGATTCAAAATATGTCTAGGATGTAGAATAATTTTTCAAATATTTATATAATGTTAATGAACTTTTCAGTTAATCTTGTAACCTCACTTCTTCATTTCAAAATATATTAAACTAATATGGATATTCTAATGTAATAAAAAGATAATATTCTATAAAAAAATAAATCATCAGCATCTAGTGATGATTTCTAATACCATAAAAATTTTACTCCACATTCAAACATTTGATGCGACTAAACATACAATCCTTAACCATTAAAAACATTTGTATCATTATAATATTTTAAAGTAATCCTTTCTAGGTACTCTTTAACAAAAGAAACTAACTCATATCTAACTACATAAATTAAATAAGTTGAAAAGGGGTTAATATAATCTTAAAAATATCTTACCTCCTTTCCATATAAATTCTATAAAATTCCATCTTGAAAAAAAATATTTAAAAACATCAAAACATAGTACTAATTTTTATAATCGAATCAACATAAAATTTACTTCTATGTTTACAACAATATTATGTATCATATTTATTTTAGAATAATATTTCTGTTTTCCCTTCATTAAACATGGTATGTATACATCATTAGACTTTAAATTTGACATTTTCAAAAGAATGAATGGTTAGAAAGTTCATTAGAGATTGAAAGGTTCAGTGGTTTCCGTAGAAGAAAGAGGTTTTTTATAATGATGGTCTTTACACGACGTTTCAATTTCTAGTATAATATTATGGTATTACTAAATTTAAAAGAAAATTTTCCAAAATATATTACATATGTAAAATTATAATTATCAAAATTATCAAAAAAATTATTTTTTAAAAAAATTATATATATATTAACCATGAAAATTATGAGTTTTATGTAAAATTGAATGAACATGACTCCACTTATAAATAAATAATGATAATGTTATGATTTTATGTATGTAAAATTAATTCTCAATGATTATATAATAATAAAATATGATTTAATTCATGCTTTTTTAAAAAGGATAAAAAGCAATACAAAAGGATCTGCAAAAACATGTGCAATATTATTTAATGAAAAATAATAAATTTTTATGAAGAAAAAAATGCATTGGACAATTTAATTCATTTTTTAATATAATAATGTTTAAAAACATGCTAAAATGATAAAATAACATCCCATAAGACTAGTAATAAATATGAAAAATACTCAAGGACTAAAATATTTTCATTGAATTTTTAAAATTACTGATTTTTGAACATATCTTTCCTAACCAAGATAATTTTATCTAATAATAGAAGATTTTTTAAGATAAAATAATAGATTAATTTGGAACATGGTATTAATTTAGGTTGTAATGCTTTAAAATACATTAATAAAAATGAAATAATTTTTAATATATTATCACATGTCAACCTAACATTCTTAAGAGCATGCGTGATGTTAAAAATAAATTGAAAATAAATAATTCATCACATAAAATGATACTGTGAAGTTTTTGTCAATATTTAAAAAATTATTATAATCAATTATATAGGAAAAAAATAAATTATTAAACACTTTCCCCCTATATAAAATATTTAGTGTATTTAATATTAGAATAAAAATGCAAACTTCCTAGATTTTAATAGTTCCATATCTAAGGTTCTTTTCATCCATATAATGAAATACTTCAGGTTTGGTTGATATTTATAAAATAATTAAAATAATAAGAGATGGTAGTATATTTAAGCTATATATTTTTCAAGAAACCACATAATGATATAACATTAACCCATAATGGAGATGATTGGGAAAATATCAAATATTACTTCATTTTGGTACCCATATACATTTTGGTCACTTTGTATTAGCAACTAATGACTTTTGTAACCAAATATGTTCTATTTGAGTAGAAATGTAAAATTTAAATTCATATTCGTCTTTTGAATAATGAACATACATAACACCAAAGAGTTTATGATTTATAAAATAGCAGCAATTAGCATAATATCAATTAATACCACGTTGAAAACATTTAATAGTAGATATTATTTTTCTATTTGAACAAGGCAATGAAAATTTAGAAATAATTTTTTAATTATCTCATTACTATCAATACGACATTTATCTTAATTTATTATATTCATGTCCAGAATTTGATATAGAAAATTCTAACCCTTTATAAGCATACAAGATTTTTTTTAAAGTGTCAACATCAATCAAAAGTTTTTAAGTATTATTTTCATGTAAAGTCAAAGAACTTTTTTGAAGACTTAGATCATAAATATGTAATCAAATTTGAAAAAACTATCATTTTCAATAGAAATAAGATCATAGGATTTTTTATTTTTTCTATAAAATTTCTCTAAGATTAAAATTTATCTTGAAGAAAAATTATAATTATTATATTCATACAAATTAATACATTCTGAATAATAACTTTTAAAAAAATGACAGTACCTCATCAGTATGAGATATAAGATATAAATTGACCTTATAATTTTCAAGCTCAAAATCAAATTTTGAGGTAGATTCATCACCTCAATATTTAGAATCACATCAAATAGCCTTAATTTATTTGTCATCTTCACGTGTGAAATTGTATTTACTTTCATATTTAATAATGTTATGTTGAGTCTCAATTTACCATTCATCTTACATTCATAAAATTTTACTTTTTTTATTTATTCTTCATACATAATTTATCCATTATATATTTTTACATCTTACCAAATTTATTAGAATGATGTCATGGTTCATCACTTAAACATGATTTACATGAACCTAAATCATAAAATACATCCATTGAATCATCATGTGTATTATTTTCCATTCTTATATAAATATTTCATTTAGTGTATTCTTATATCTCATCTTTATAAATCATCAGTGTTCTAATAAATTATTTCATCTATAAAAAGTATAGTGGTGTTGACTGATTAATAGTATTAGATATTCAATTTTCCTTATAAGGTAAATTTCTAAGTACCTATAAATCCTAATCTAGTTTTAGAATTAGAGTTCCCTAGGAAAGGACAACATTGAGTGAATTTTTAATTTAGACATTCATATAAGTGATGCTTTCATCTTAATGAATCTTAATGTATCGAATTTTAATTTAGAAATATTTTATCTCATAATTTTAAAATTATCGGTTAATCAATATGAAACTGCAATGGTTTCCCACATTTCATTATATATAATATACTAATAATCTGAATTAAATTAATTTGTTCCCAATACAAAACCCATCGCATTCATATATTTTGAATTTATATTCTAATATATGTCTCTATCAACATTCCACTTCTCCATTTCATTATTAGTAATTTTATAAGGATTGACTAAATTAAATAAAATATTATTTAATGATTTTTAAAATAAATAATCATATGTGATTTCTATTTTTCTTTATTGTCACCATTAAAATAGAGTTTATGGATCATCGATATACCTTCTCTAGGGTCTTCCCTTGAAATTTTTCTATGTTCGAATCAATAAATCAATATTTTTAGAGGTAAAAAGAAATATATCCACTATATCCAAGGTCATGATACTAATTTTTATGTCAAAAGTAAGATGATGATAATAAAATAAGCGGGGTTTAAATCATATACTATTAAAAATATTGAAAAATTCAAATCCTCTCTATGGGAATAAATAAATTATTTCCATATCTCTTAAAGATGAGAAATGAAATGAAAAATAAATAAAGGAATGAAAATGAGAATATAATGTTTAGTGGTTTAGGGCATAGAATTACCCTAATCCACTCCCCAATTTCTATATTGATGATCATGTTGATTTTCATTAAGAATTTAATTTTATAGTTGAACACTATAAATTAGTGAAAGAAATTGACATCTTACAAACAGACCATTATGGGGCCTTAATGTTATTTTGAAAAACAATTAATAACCTATCATATAATGAGAATATGAAACACCACTATAACTTAATAAACACAGTTGAAACATCAATGAATTTAGAGGATATATCAAATATTACTAATGTATCAACATATAAGTTCAATAGAAACTGATAGATTGTGATGGTCTTCAATAATGCATTGTAGTAGAAAAAAACAAATTCTTCACTTTCACATAGGCTACCTTATACTTTAAAAAAATATAATATTTTTCTTCTTTTATTATATTTTCTTATCCCTTTTATTCTTTTCAAAATTATAAAATATTGGATTTTCAATGTAATATTCCCTATCCTTCTAAATTATTAAGCATAAATATGACAATTTTATATTTGAATAAAAATATTTCAATAGTTATAGAGTCTCCTTCTTCTTTAGATATTCTATATAAATTAATGTAATAGATTCCAACAATTTCTCCTAGAATAATGCAGTATACTAGTACAAAATTAACCTATCCCAAAAGACCTATAGCAATGGTTTTTAAAAGATTTGTTATATGTCCATCGTAACTAATATGTTTCTATAATCATTGGTATTGCTGATTTATGTGAGGGATAATGAAATGGTTATAGTAAAATATTGGTATAAATTGGTCTATATGTTCTCTATACAAATATTAATTGATAATTATTAGTATATTTAAATGATATAATAATATTGTTTGTTAACTACTAGTATAGATATGGTATTCCAATGGTTTAAAATAAATTGTACAAGGTTCTGCCCAAATATCAGCATGATGCCTCCACCTCCTCACTTTTGAATCTTGTAAAGAATCCCGTGAATGGATTCTATTTTCATACTAGTCATAGTGATCTAACATCAATTTCCACCCCTTTTTTGTTATTAAACACTAAACTAGTGAGTTTTAAATCCTTTATATGTTTTTCCCAGAAACATTTTCATTTTTTGAGGTGTACAATATTGACCTATATTTTTTATGATAGTATTGTTCCTATTTGATTAAACTAGGGTGAGTACCGGTAATCATAGACCATAGTAATTAATTTTTTATTCTTTTTTTGTATTTTTTTCTTATATTATTTAGGTTTTTCATGGATATATTAAACACTTTTTAGAATTCGGACGTTGAATTGTTTTTTGTGGTGGAATTTGTTTTGAATGGTTAATGTATAAATAATGCAGGTGCATGCATATTTGGATATTTTTTTAAGGTTCACTCACCCTATGGGGTGGTCTCAGTTCCATGGATGAGTCTATATTTTTGGTTACATCTACAATGATTATAGAGATGTTTTTCCACTTAGGTGCAGTTAAAATAAGGAATAGGGTGTCCATACATCATTTGAAAAAGAATTTTTTTATTTTATATTTTTTCACTCTCTTTATTTATCTTATTTTCTACCTTTAATACTTCAATACTTCATAAATTTTATTTTTAGATTTTCACTGTATTATTTTATTAGATCAATTCCCCTATGGGACTTCTTTATTGATTGGTTTCTAACTCTAATTACCAACCTCGTATTTTTTATATGTGGAACCTAATTTCACACTCCTAAGAAATTTTTCAAACATTATTTTTTATTTTTTTATTTTTAATGGAATGTGGAATATAACAAAATATATCATTAAAATAGTTATAATGTTTTCCTCCTATGTAATAAAATGACATGTTGACCAACAATGAACAAATGAGTCAAAATATTCTATTTCCATATAATTATATATAATTGTGTTGAAGTTTCAAAACAATTATATTATTTTTACTATTTGGTTGACTTTTTTGGTAATGATCTTTGATTGTTGTGATTTTTTGATGACTTGAGGGAGATCACTAAAAAATTATATGAGTCATAGTTATACTATTATAAAAATTTATGCCGTAGAATTTTTTTTATAGAAACCCATTATTATAATGTAATTAAATATCATGATTTTATATATAAAGTTTTTATTCATAAATATATTATTTTGTTGTATTTTATTAAATACATCATTTTCACTTTTATTAGATTATGTATAAATTATTAATTCATTAATTTATTTATCTTAAACATCCAATACATATTTCAATTTTCTATATATCCAGGGTATTAGTTATTTGAAAATGGATGTAAATTGATCATACAGTTGTAGTCAGTTTTTATATTATTAACATAAATATTAATTAGTTGTTTATAAGTAATATTATCATATAAAGGATGATACCAGTTTCTTATTAGTAAGTTATTTTTTCCATTTTACTTAATATGTTATTTCAATATATTATTGATCTTATAGTATATTTTCCTCATTAATTCCTTACTATAGATCACATGCTTATCCTAGGTTTAGTGTTTAATAGGAGGATTTATTTTGAAATTGTAGTTGTAAGCATGGTAGTCTATGATTTTTAGTCATGACAAATTGGATCTTTTTTGTTGACTATGAGCAGTAATGGGGATTATGTTAGTGATGTATAGTAGTGGAAACTAATGTATAAAATTATGTTATAAAATATGATGAAAATAAAATAATTAAAATGTATTTGAAATGGATTTGTGTTTTGGAAATTTATTTTTGAATTTGGTTGTGTTCCTATAAGGATGTAATTTTACAATATTTTCTACCATGTAGAAACATTATGTTTTAAATAGAATAAATATTTTTTTGAATTTTTAAATAGAATGGGGGATGGTGAAAAATTATTTTACCAAAATTAAATAATTTGATATATCCCACAAATTTATGTATTACCCTTAATATATTAAAATATTTACTTTTCCAAAAGATAGTGTTTTGAAGAGAGAGTAATTTAACATTCATTTCATAAACAACATCGGTGTTAGGGAAACCATAGGAAATCAAAACCATGTATAAATCAGTATGTTTCCCCAAATCAAGTGTTGGAGTGCATGAAATAAATAAAATAGAAGGGTATAAAGTATATCCCACAATGCAATACCTAAGGGTCTGCCATAAAACTACTCTATAACAACCCATAATGATCACTTTTCATCATTACCCTTCTCTATCAACTACTTCTTTTACAATATTAATTTATTTCATTTATACAATATATACCATCACTATATATTCCCAAAAAATAGTTACAAAATTATATTGATCATAAAATATTATTCATTGTTATCAAATTTAGTGTACTAAAAATTTTACCATTAATCTATATTTAGTTATACATTAATATCTTATATACACTTCTATTTCAATTTCCACAAGCCTATACCCACCAATTTTCATTCAGTGAATTTACCTCATTCCCATTTCATATTCAAAAAGTTAATTTTAAATTTAAATAATTCCATAACTTGGTAGATAACAAAAAAATCATCCCCAAGTAAAAAATAGAAACAATTCGACATTAATATATTATTAATATTATATGAGTATGAAATTTATAGCAGTAAAATATAGATATCAACCAATTAAACATGATTCTACATTATAAAATTATCCATTTTAATTAAAATTCAGATATAACAGATTTTAATGTCATATATTATCTCCTAATGATCCTTCTTTATAAAATAAATTTGTTTTAAACATTCCCATGAAATCAAAAAATTATAAATAATTCAACAATAACAATACACAACATTATGTTCTTCTCAAATATATTAATAAAATAAATAAATTATGGAAATAAAAATGAAAACACATATAGTATGCTCATAATGATCCTTCTTTATAAAATAAATTTGTTTTAAACATTCCCATGAAGTCAAAAAATTATAAACAATTCAATAATAACAATACACAACATTATGTTCTTCTCAAATCTATTAATAAAATAAATAAATTATGGAAATAAAAATGAAAACACATATAGTATGCTCATGGACAATATACCAAACTAACTTATTTATGTCCAATAACTTATATTTTTGGAATAATTTTAGCCACTCATCCAGTGAATGATATGCCAAGATTAATCCATGTTTTAGATGTTAAAATAAATAGTAATATTGAATTTACTATCTGAACTAAATTGTTATGGTTGAAAATAAAAAATATGGATAAGAAATTATCCCAAACCAACAAACTAAAAAGGATACACCAAAATACCTAACCTACATCAAAACTATATTACAACCACTACTATGAAGTTATATAACTAAAGGAACAAAAATTTCAAAACCATTTAGAATAAGAGAGAGATGAATTAATGAATAAAAGTGAAAGAAACTCATCTTAGATCATAAAATCTCAGACACCGCAATATAAGGGTCCAAATATACTGAAAAATTAATAGAGGGAACAAAATATGATAAAAATAATTCATAATGTCTCAAGTGAGATTAAACAAATTTGGTATAAAATAAATGGAAACCTATATTTATATTTAATCTTAAAGTAAAAAATATCAACGTGTTATTGTCCTTTTCATAATAAAATGGTGGCCCAATAAAAAAATCAAGGTATAATCCTCCCTAAATATCAAGTAATATATCCATTTCAATTTATTATAAATATGTAACATCATTATGCTATCATGTGCATCATTCCTCAAGGATTTAATCATCATATATAATATGGTAATCATTATACTCAAATTCAATGATAACATAGCCTGAACTCGGTTCATGCTGTAACACAACCACTATGAGTCAAAATCAAAAAAAAAGGTAGAATCTAGGATTCATATATGCAAATCCTTCATGGTGAAATTCTCATCTCCACATTAGGATAGAGCCCACAAAAACTAAACCAAAAACATCAAAATACCCTATATATTTGAAATAAATATATGTACAACAAGTGAATAATATAATATGATAAAAAATGTGTGTTTTAATTTATATTATGAAAAATATATTTTTCCATAATATTTTTATTTCCATGGAGAGATATAAATTTTGGGCTCAAGTGTCATGTGAGAAACATAAAATTTATAATTACAAATTTAGATCAAATTATAATACAAAACAAATATTTAATTATTTGTTGTGTTGACTTTGCATTGGAATGTTTATGTGGGACCCAAAGGTGTTATAGGGGCATAGGTTTTTATGTTTGAACCAAAATATACATAGTTTCCTTATCATGGGATTATGATAGACAACATGGAATTTTTCTTTAAAAAAATAAAATTTTATTAAATTGACACCAATTTTTTCCCTAAATGAGGAATGTTTTAATATTTCACACACATTGATATGTGTAGTGTTGGTAAGATACCAGTGTGGAATTTTTTCAAAATGATCACATAAATAGTTTGATTTATATGTCTTTTTAAAAATATAAATTCATCTTATTATTCAAACTTTCTTCTTTAGTGGCATGAAAATTTTATTTCTCCAATGTGAATGGTATGATCTTGTAGAAAAAAAATTATAAATATAATGGATAGAATCAAAAACTCTTTCAATTTAATAAATTAATTCATTTATATATGTATTTTCATTCCAATTATGGTTATTAATTTTTCCCTAATGTTTTAAATAATTTATTGAGAACATGTAGAAATTCATGAATTTATTTTAGATATTCAATCCTTCTATAATTGGTAATTTTTAACTCAAACTAATATTGGTTTTTATGAGAGAGAGATTTATACATTACATTTTTTTACTCTTATTTATGGAATGTGAAGTCCAATAATTGGATATGAATTCAAATATGTTATGTTTTAATTTTTTTATCACTATATGAATTGAATAATTTGTTTTTATTATTTTTTATATTTTCTGGTAGTGTTTTTGTAAGTTATGTTTAGTAGTATTTTTTTGTGATGGTGTCGTGTTTTTTTCTAGTGTTGCTTACAGGTTCTGCTGTTTTAAGCCAATGTGGGGGTGCTATTGGATGTGAAGGTTAAAGCAATATATACCAATGGTTTTCAACCATTTTTATTGTTTTTTAGAATATAGAATATACCAATATTTTCCAACGGCTTAGAATAAGTGTATACCATGGTTTTAGATAAACAATTGGTATACTGTACATAAATGTAGTTTATACCAATAGTTTAAGGAAAACCATTGGTATAGGCGTATTCCTATGACCAGAACCCCAATAGTTTAGAGATGAATTACTGTAGGCTATACGAATAATTTTATAGCCTATTCCAATGGTTCAATACCATTTTTATATCCCCTTTATATAACCTTAATTCAAAAATTATTCTTCAAAGAATAGTGTTAATAAATATTTTAATAATTTATAATATAAAAAGTATATGTAATAGTATAAATATTAAAAAAATTAAAACATACTACTATATGAATTCAATCATAATAAAAATATTTATTAGGAAAGTAGTTTGAAATGTTAAAGTTGAGATATAATAGCAGTAGCATGAAAAAAAAATGTAATAAAATAAAAACATGTATGCCTCAAAAGTGTATCCCTGTAGAGAAATAGAGACAATATCATCATTTAAAAGAACCATCTCTTGTTATTTGACAAGAATCATGATTTTATGAAGTTCAAACAAATAATAAAAATTCACATGATAAAAAACAATCTTTTAAAAAATACCCGGTTTTTTAAAATTTGAGTCTAAAATCCCACAAAAATCATATCATCCAATAAATATCATAAATATATAATCTTCTGAACAAGGGTATTATAATTAATCTTTTGATGGATTGTAATTATAAAATTACTCTAATAAATCCATTATAGAAATAACGTAAATAATATATAATTTATTACTCATAGATGATAGAGTTGAAAATTGGATTCCACTATGCATAGTATAAAACAAGATGTTGGCTCTAAATGATTGTTTTATTCTAAATATTTGGTTCCAAAATAGAATATTTAGTCCATAATATTAGTTCTTAAACCCAATGTTTATCAAATGTTGGGTTGTGAACCATCATTTTAGACTCCACTAAAATATCAGAAATACATTAAAACCCATATTTCATCCATAGTAAAAGTAATGTACTTAAACATGACAATCACTTAAAGAAACATCATTATTAATACAAATTTTGATGTATATGATAATTAAAATAACTGTTAAATTACTAAAATTATTTGATTAATACTTCTCCATTATCACTTCCCACTAATGATATCTTATTTTCAAAGTCAGTTACATGTTCTTCTTTATGACCTTCGTATTTCACAGTACCTCTATCCATGAGGTTGTATTGTAAACCCTTTTTAGGATGTTGGTTTTCAAATAAATTAATTTTAAAATATCAAACACTTTATTTCCAAGAACCAATTCAAATTGAGAGGTGGAAATTTATTAAAGGGGATGAATGTAACAACCTAGTATTTTAAATGAACACTATGTTCAATTGCATATACTATTAGCAACAGTGGACTTTAATAAACCAAAAAATATTATTATTTTATAAATATTATGAAATAATAAATGAATTTTATTTTATGAATAAAAGTAACCAAATTATTAAATATATATAAATTTAATATTGAAAAATTCTTTGGAACTATGAAATATATTTTTAGTAAAGTCATTTTATTCATCAAAATATGTTTTCTACAGAAATGATTTTTATTTTTTATTTTGAGTGGATATTCTAATTTATTTCTATAAATTAAAATATTAATTTGATAAAAATTAAATTAGTTTTAAAAATTCAAATTTTTAATTATTTTAGGTTTAATATTTTTGAATTTTTTTTGAAATGATTTTTTTCTATTGATTAGTGAAAATACAATTCTTAATTGAAAACTATATTTTATCAAATAATAACAATGTTATATTCATTTTTTAAATTATTTAAAATTAATTTTAGTTCTATTATACTATAAATAATGTAATTACTTTCATTGGAATTTGTTTTTTGGTTTAATTTTCAATACAAACAATTTTCTACCTAAAAGGCATTTTATTGTGAAAAAATATTTTTCATTCAATTTTTATTGTTTAAAAAATATTCATTTCTACAACCTGTACGAATTTAATCATGAAAATATTATTCCATGTTTAGAATTATGATTTTTAAATTTGATAAATAGGTCTCTTTTATTGCTGTTCATTTTGAATATTAATCATTGTAATTATTTATTACTATGGTCAAGGAATAATGGGTTTATTAGGGATAAAACTAATATGATAAGGCTTTAAATTCATGAAAAAAATTCATATATTTCATTTTATGAGTCAATTTCATCCATAATCCTAAAAAAATTGAAAATATGACTTTATTTTTCGATTTTAATTTCATTTTATCCCCTATAATATTTAAGTGAAAGATAAAGTCAAATACGCCAGTTTCTTTCTTTTAATAACTATAATATTTAATGTTGGGGAACAAAAACTTATTTTTTTATTTTATATATTAACAAATTTTTTTATATATTATATCATTTATTTTTTAATTTTTGTGATCATATAATAAATTTAATTAATTATGAAACACTGACACAATGCTTGTGTAATCAGTCAAATAATCAAGTAAATGAATTTTGAAACTCTAAAAGTAATATTGTTTGGGTGATTAAAAGTATAAAATTAATTCCAAAGATAAATTTAAAAATTTTTATATGTTGAAATTTTTATATTCGTATTTCATTTCTATCTTATTGATTTCAAAATAAAATTATATTAATAGTTCATAAAATGATATTAATAATATTTTATGGTAAATATATTTTATTAAATTATATAAAAATAATTAAAGAGGAATATTATTGTTTTAAATTCTATAAAATTTCATCCCTATTCTATTGATGATCCAATTTTTTCTTGTAATTAAAATTAAAATACTTTAATATTAAAAATTTCATTATCGCACTTATGATTGAAATTGGTTAACCAAGACATTAAAACAAAAGATAAGGTTTATAATGATTTCTAAACATTTTAAAATTTGACTAATTTGTTAATATATGAATATATATTACTTATCAAAGAATTAATGTCATTTTGGAACCATTTAATATGATTTATACACGTATAATATTATAATTTTTCTTATATTCCATAAAATTGCATTAATGATATTTTTAATAAATGATATTTATTAAATGAATTAAAATTACTAAAAATATTTCATTATGTCAATTAATGTATATATTTATGATAATATAAATAATAATCTATTTATTAATTACTTTTCTTATTATTGTGACCATATTATCCCTTAATGTGTAAAAAATAATCATATCACGGTAATTGAGAAAAGGGTATCAATGTTTTAGAACAAAGTGATAGTGGTGAAAATATAACTGAAACATGTCAAGATTTTATTTTCTATGATTATTTATACTCAAAATCATATTATATTATAATTACATCAATTTGGTTACCTTTTTCATTTAAAATTAGTTCATATTAATTTAATAATATCAGAAATTCGAACTGTTCCACTCCATTTTACTTGAAAAATGGAACCTCATCTCTTTCATTATTCACATTTTTAGTATTCTATCTCAACCAAAACATCTCCAATTCTCTTAAAAACTACAAAATTAAATATTTACACGTTTTCTCTTCTCAAAAGACTATTACAAGGGTCCTTAAGAAATAATCAATTTGGGGAATTCCTAATAAGAGGTAATCCTATTAACCGACCTCTTTCAATTTATATCTTCTTGCACGTCCCATAAATCCATGGTATCCATTATGAAATAATAAAATACATATATAAAATACAATTAATTATTATAATGACCTAACAACCACAATCTACATTCTTACCATACTTTTGAAATTGATAACATTGCTCGTGCATATATGTGGACCACCAACCACCAATAAGTGAAGTTATGTGTTTTTCATTTTCATTTTAAATTGATGGTAATAATGATAGATGTATTGAATATATAATACATATATGCTATTAAAA
The DNA here is from genome assembly GCA_963277665.1 of Viscum album. NCBI lineage: Eukaryota > Viridiplantae > Streptophyta > Magnoliopsida > Santalales > Viscaceae > Viscum > Viscum album. The sequence continues at coordinate 477,372,870 of OY728157.1, forward strand.
TGATACTAGAATGGTGATTTATTATTTACCGTTATTTTTTTCCATCCTTCAAAAAATTAAAACAATGTCTATTTATGCATACATCCATTCATCTCCATGAATTGTCTAATATATTTTTATTATCACTATCTTATATGAAAAATGAAAAAGTTAAATATTATAAAAGATATTTTAATAAGTAATTATTAATATATGAAAGTTAAAAATTTATAAGTCAATCATATAAAATATAATAAGTACGTACATTATTCTTCTATATAATTATAATAAATTTAATCTTATTCTACAGAAGGTTAGAAAACGTTCAATGTAATTAAAACTTGAGGTAAGGGTTTATCATCTCACTTTTATTTCTATGAAACTTATTTCATATTCACCATTTATTTCCATTATTTAGTATATATATTTACCATGAGTTTATTTTAGGAATATTTCATGATCATTATGGGGATTTAAAAATCCATTTATATTTGTCACTTTTATTAGGTTTTCATTCAAATATAACTATTTTAAAAAGGGTTTATGTTACATTATAATTTTTTACCAGGAATGTTTATGATTATGATTCCAATGATGAAAAATTATTATATAATTCTCAATAAACTCATTATGTTTCTTATAATATTTTAATTAATTTATATTAAATGATTTCCTTTCATTTTCCCCTCTTTTGGTACTCAAGAGACTGGTAGGATATTTTTAAGGAAACCTGAATTTATTTTTCTATTCTGTCAAAAATCGTTTTCCTTCCAAATCTATTTTTTATAAAAAATAAAATCAAGAATATTTTTAATATTCTGCTATAATTATTTAAATTAAATTTTATAAATGATTTAATTTTTAAATTACGATTTAAATTTCATTTAATTTTTATTTTCTAAATGACGTACTTGTGATATTTTATATAAATGTTAAAGGAATCATTGTTTTATCATATATGCAATGGCTAGAGTTTCTGCACATCATCACTTCTCAATGATTTAAATATTCCCTTACATGTTTCCATATTTAATTTCAATGTAAATAAACTCATAGTATTCTAAAAACCATGTTATTTTAACAAAATGATTTATATATAAAAAGGGTTTTTTATTTATGAAATTTCCAAGTAGACTTTTAAATGAATTTTTCATCTCCTATAACATCCTATTATGTTACTTATACATTACTAGATTAATTATCCAATGATAAGATACTTATTATTTCTTTATATGTTTTATTATTATGAAGATGATATATTTATAAAACCCATTTATTTTCCACAAGTTATTATTTGATAAATATTTTATATTTATTGGAAATAGATTTCAACAAGTTATTTGATTTTAAATGATAACTCATAAATCCAAAATAGATTTATAGATAAAAGTATATGGTCAATTTATATTAGGATTTATTTTAACATAATGGAAAATATGGAAGATGTAATTTCATCATAAATGAATCCTTTGTGGACGTACATTCCTCCATATATCAATATCAATCATAAATAAACCTAATCATTCAATTATAAATCTTATTCCTTGTTGTTGGGCATCAATTTATATTATTGTGACTAGGGTACATCTATGTATCATTCTAAATTATAGATCGTGAATCCCTATATACTATTATATTTAGGATCTTTCATAGAAACATGATAATTTCATGAATCTACATCCCTTTTTGAATGTGAGGTGGTGATCCTTCATAGTAGCATAACTCATAAACACCTCAACAATCCTATGTGACCACATATTCTTAGTATGATATTTGGAATTAATGTCTTTTTATACTAATCCTTCACTTTTGGAGAATTAGTACCAATCCTTGTGATAGATATGGAATTAAAACATCAAGGAGTTCTTCTATTCTATGAGAAAAATAATTTCTATTGTTCACATCCTTCACATATACCATTTATGAGATCACCTAAGGTATCATTGAAGTTAATTAAAGCTAGAGGGGTTAGTAAAAATTAAATATTTCTGTAGTAATGTCATTATTACATAAGGTATTATTTTAATCTCTCATAAAAGTTCTTTATTGAATGACTCCAACAAAGGTCATTTATGAAGGACTCATGTAAAATTATTTTTCCAAGGAATTCCATGAATGCTTTTACCATAGGGTTGTTCATGTATGAATCCTTAAAAAAAAAATATTCCTAAATTACTATGGATTTAGTGAACTTTACACATTCACATAAAACCCCAATAATATATGAAATTAAGGTATCCTAAATTACCTTTTAGACTCTTCACAATAGTCATTCCACATAAACAATTTAACCTATTGTGGGTCACTTCATAAAGAATCTTAATTTGTGGTGATTTGGCCTCTTTTAAACCACTTCATTCATCCAATCCATCTACCTAGAATTAATTAACCTCTATTACATTAATTGGTTTTTTTTCAATGATCAAAGCCCCAAAATATCCTATTCTAATAAGGAACCCTTCATAAACACTTGAGATTCATGACTATATTTTGAATGTTATACTACAAAACATTGACCATGTATTCCTTTGATAATATTGATATATCCTCCCATAATAAATCATTCCTAAAATTTTTACCAAATTGAAAAGACACTGACGGTGAAAACAATAATGTATTCTCTTAATAATGAGCATTCATATCATTAGAAGTTTGGTGAATACTACCCTGTATCAAAATTATTATACCAGATTCCCAAGTATCTAGTTGGAATTCCCATACCACTCATCGATTCACACAACATTGCATGTGTATCCTACAATGTGTATTCCCCCACCACTATATCATGTCTAGTTACCAACACACATGTTGAATCAGAAATAGTATCTCATATGTAAATGCAACACATAGTTCCTTCAAATTCTGTGACTCATGACTCTACTCATGGTGATTATAAACACCTTCACATGATTCATATGTCATGTTATACAAGAAAGGTAAAACTCTATATAATTCTCACAAAATCTCGCTGATAGAAACCCTATTCCTAGTAATCCGAACATTGTGATTTTAAAGTTCATAGCACAACATCCTCATCATGTGACACTAAATTGCATGGTCCGATCCTCTCAGATAACCTTAAACTGTGAAACATGAACTACATGTGATTTGATTCATGTTAAACATGATACGTATAATTCCACTTAGAGGTTCAATCCAAACTCTCTGTATATCTTAGAAGCATGACATACAAATAACATCAATTGGTCTAGGATGAATGACTATAAAATGTTATTCAATTGGTCATGGTTGAATGCCCTTAAAATGAACACTAAAAAAACTGAACTATATGATAAGAGGTATTTGCGATGGGGTCGCATCCCAAATACCCTATTATAGAAAATGGCATCACCAATGGAATTTTTTTGTGATGGTCTGGTGGAAATACTTTCTCTGAGATCTTTTAAAAACTAATTTCTATGGGCTTACCGCAAATAATGAAAAAAATATAATATTATTAAAATTGAATTAAATATTACTAATAATAATAATAATAAAGTAATATCAAAAAATAATAATAATATAATAATAACAATAAAATAAATAAAAATAAAATTAATAATAAATATAATAAAATTATGAAAAATTTTAATATAACAAAAAAATCAATATTCACAAAAATATAAATATTATAATATAATGATAGAATAATAAAAAAAATTAAATAAATAATAAATAAATAAATAAATTATAAAATAAATATATTAATAAAAAATTAATAAATAAAAACTATAAAACAAAAAAATGTAATGTATGTAAGAATATATTAAAACACAGTATATAGAAATGAAAATATATAATATTGAAAAAAAGGTCATTCAATTGTTTTATCTTAAAAACAAAAATATATCAATATGGGGGAGGGTTGTCTAAGGAGGTGGAGTAGCTAGAAGGTATGTGGGAGTGAACTTCATCCCTAAACGATGAATCAGACATCGCGTGTACTCCATCATCTTCTTGTGTTGCTATTGCAGCCATCAATGCATCTCTTCCTACTATTGTTGCTTCTATCAATAGAGCTCTTCCATCTCCTTATTTATAATATCTATAAGATCACCTTCAGCTCAAAACTACTCCTAATATTATGCAGTAGATGATGATGATTCTCCACAAGCTCCTCCCAAGCTGTACACTGACATCATAGCAATACCATAATTACTTACAAGCATCAATCGAGAGATGATACCAACCATTCATCCTTTTTCGAAGTCATACTAGGTTGCATGCATCCACACTGTCTCAAAAAAACGTTTTGCACTGGTCCGATCATCAGTCTTGACCTAACTCTCAGACTGTGTCTGAGACATCACAACCTCATATGACTCCTTTAATATAAATTAAAAATTAAAATAGTTACAATATTATTTTTAGTTAATTATAAAACACAATAAGAAATTAGACTGACCATTATCTAATACTGGAGGTCAAATCTAATCACTCAAATGACAGGGTCATTTTTCATCCTCCTATAAACATCAAATTCTATAATATAGGGCTTCTCATCTTCCAATATGAATATAAAATGAACAGTCTAAATTTAATGTACTATAAATATATTATAAAAGTTACATAACATATTCTCCATATGAATATTGAATTTCTGACTAATAACATGATGTGTCACCTCCTATCCCCCTCAATTTTGTCAAAATACTGATGATGTCCTCTAAAAAATTACCCCCATCCAATGTGAACATAATCCATACCAAACCTGACAAGAAATGTAATCAAGTTGGTGGGCATAATAAGAATGATCAAACTGAGTGACTTCTATTTTCTTCAATGATGTCCTCCTCAAATTGTGAAAAATGTAATGAAAATGATGATGTATACAACCCTATGATGCCCTCTAGATAGGTTCATGCATGATCACATCGATGGAATACAATGAAACCTACAATGAATTAATAATATCATGTTATTAATTAAATAAATTTCCAAATAAATTTTATTTATTTACATACCAGCCAATGATAGATCATGGGGTGCTAAGAATCTATAGGAATCTGATTCCAAGTAACCCATCGTACATAAAAATAATTTCATAATATAGAACTCAAACTTCCAATACCAATATGAAAAAATATATGAACAATAAAATAAAACTATTATTATATATGTAAATTAATGATAATTAATGAAAACTAACTAAAATACATTAGTCGAAGTACATCTACATGTGTCTATTGAATCAAATACATGGAATTCACTTGAGGATCAGGTCTGGAATTACCAATCTCCAAACAGAACAACCCCTCCAAGTCCTCGTTGTACTGCCAATAGTCAAATGGTTAGATGGTCCAACATCTTACTCATTATCATGTAGATCAGCAACCTCTAACTCGCAAAAATAGATCTGAGTCTATCATAAAAATGAAATGATCATTTTTAGAAAATATTTGAAAACTACTATTATAAAAATATATATACTATATATTAATATAAACAACATTTTACTATATAAATCATTATCTCCATCCTCATCTTTGTATATGATGGTGTCAATATCTTCGTATTATTCATCAGTATCATCAATTTTAATAGGATTTTTAGTTTCATCATCACTTGTCATTTCAAATTCATTTTTTATTTCAATAACATCATCATCACCATAAACCCCTAACAATGCAATTCTCATCATCAATATTTGTCTATCTTAATAAAAAAGAAGGATTTTGAGTAGTCTATTGAAAATAATCAATTCATTAAATTTTAGAAGAACTATATTCACATTGAATAAACTTATTTTCCTATGATTTCATTATTATTTTACTCCACCAATCACCCAACTCTCTTGATGTATCATTGCAATTTTCATAATAAATTTTCTATTCCTGATGATATAATGTAAATTTTGTTGAGTCAATAAGGTTTTCCTTATAACTTTTCCATTCCTTCTTGTTTTGAAAATCATAAACACCTTATCTTAAGGTAAATTGCTTTTATAAGGAAAATTACTTTTATAAGAAAAATTGCTTTCTTAAGGAAAATCTATTTTATAAGAAAAATTATCGTTATCATATTTTCATCCATATTTTTCTTAAGTATAAGTTTCAGATTCATTTTCTCGGAATTATTGAAACATTGATATAAAACATTCTGTTTTAGGATTCGGATTCTGGACAAGAACTATAAGGAAGTTTCATTCCAAATTCCGGATATGAACTCTGACTAAGTTCTATTCCAGATTCAGGATACGAATTCTGAAGAAGAATTCTCATTACGAATTCCAATGAAGAATTCTCATTACGAGTTCTAATGATGAAATCTCATTCCGAAATCTCATTATGAATTCTGATGAAGAATTCTCATTACGAATTCTGATGACGAATTCTCATTACGAATTATAATGATGAATTCTCATTACGAATTTTGTTGACGAATTCTCATTATGATTTCTGATGATGAATTGCTATTCCGAATTCTCATTCCAGATTCATCTATTAAACAAAATTTGAGTATCTTTGTTTTATACACTCTGAATTAATTCAGACTCCGAAAAATATCTTTGTTAGACTCCGAAATTCTATATTGCTTACACTTGTAAAATTTATCTACTCTTTACTATTGTTTCTTACATTCCGAACCTTCACTCCGAAGTTTTCATTCTGAACTTTTATGTTAGAGTTTAAAAAGATGTCGTACATTCTGTTACACTTTTTTTGTTATAAAACGATGTCGTATGTTTTGTTATGAACTAACTGTCGTCTAAGTGACACGTGTACAGGTCCCTCCGATCTTTAAGGAAAATATGACCGTTGGAGAAGGATCCGACCTTACCTATAAATAGGAGCTCATTTGAAAAAGTTTGAAGCTATTGGAAAAACGACTGAGTTTTTGCTTACATGCTGTTGAAGTGGATTCTAGAGATAGAGGCTCTTATTAACTCTCAAAGCTTCGTGTGACTCCGAATGATGGTGATTACATTAGAGGGCCTCTGGGGATAGGAAGATAGAGGTTGCCGACTACCTTAATGATCGAGGGATTTCTTGCTGTGGAAGACAGAGGTTGCCGACTACCTTAAAGTTCGAGGGATTTCTTGCTGAGGAAGACAGAGGTTGCCAACTACCTTGAAGATGAGGTCTTGCGTGGATAGCAAGACAGAGACTCCGATCTTCGTATCGAGGTATTACCCTGGTGTGGGTAAGACAGACTTGCATGAAAGTATAAATCAAGGGACCTTTATCCAAGGTTGTTGGATACCCTTCTCTTTGGGTTAAAAGACTTATATCTTTTTACATGTAGTTTTACTACTTGTTTATATTCCGCTGCAATTTGTATCTTAAGGAAAGTATAACCTTCTTATACTTCCTTATTTGTACTCTGATTCATTTAGATTCTATACGCTTTAAGGTAGAATCTCATATTGTAATTGTTTGTTACGTTTCAATCTCCGGAACCATATTTCCGGAACCTACTTTTGGAATCTCTTTCCAAGTTTAGTTCGGTGTTAGAGGTGTTGTGAATTTGCTTAGTTTGACTTTGTTAAGCGTATCATTTTCCTTTACTTAAGGAAAACATAGTTATTCTTAACTAACTTTAAAGGTTCCAAAGGAATTTTTAAAGTATACAATTCACCCCCCTCTTGTATATTGAGCATCTCATACTATATTTCGATCCTACAATTTGAATCAGAGGTTGGAAACCTCTTACTCTATACCAATCTTACATTTGGTATCAGAGCAGGTCTCTGAAATACTTGTACTCACATACAAGTTTTTCTTGCTCACTTTATCCTTCTGAACTCTGTCATTCCGAATTTTCTCATTCCGAACTTTGTGATTACAATTCTTTGCTACTAACAAGTTTGTGTGCAAAGTTATTTCTAGTATGGCAGGAATTAATGTTGGATCAATTGACAATATGAATCCTACAAGACCACCTATATTTGATGGTAATGACTATGAATACTGGAGAGATCATATGAAGACTTTTGTTATCAATACTGGAGTAGACAATTTTGTTATGCTTACTGGTGATTATAAAATTCCTGACAAGGAAGTCAGAACCTTTACTAACCAGGAAAAGAAAGAATATCAACTCAACTATAAGGTACGCAACACTTTACTATGTTCAATGAACAGAAATTTATATAGCCAAATTTCTTCTTGTGAAGCAGCTAACTGTATATGAAAGAATTTAGAAGTTACACACTTTCGGACTTCTAAGGTGATTGAAACTAGATGAGCTATGCTTAGAGATGAATATCATGGCTTCAATTTTCCTTATGGAGAACCTATCTGTAATGTTCAACAAAGATTTATGACTATCGTCAACAGTCTACAATCTATGGGAGAGAAAGGCTTAGATGATGAAGCTCTTGTGGACAAGATAATTGACATTATGCCCAATGAGTGGGAATCCAAGAGAACAGCTATAGATGAGAACAGGAAGGTAACTCAAATTACTCTTGATGAATTATTTGGAACTCTTCTACAACATGAAACTAGAATGAAGAGAGATGCTGACAACATCATGAAGAAGAATGGAAATGGTACTGTTGCTTTTACTACAACTTCAAATCAGATGAAAGCTAAGACTCCTGAGAGAGTAACCAGATCCAAGTCTAAGAAAGTCATTTTCCAATCCGAATCTAGTGAGAGTGAAGTCTCAGAAAATGAATTATCCAATCTTGCTTGAAGGATGAACAAGATAGCCGGCCAGAGAAATTTTCAATCTAAGTATAAGAAGAAAGACAGGAAAGATAAGAAAGATGGAGAAGTTACTTGTTATGAATGTAAGAGAGATGGACATATTAGACCAGATTGCCCTATGATCAAAAAGAAAGAAAGGAAGGAAAGACATTCAGACAGGAACAGGAAGAAGTACTATAAAGCTAAAGCTAAGAAAGTTCTGAAAGCTAATGACACCTGGAGTGCCAGTGGTGGTGACTCTTCAGATGAATCTTCTGATTATGAATCTTCAGGACAGAAGAATCTTGGTCTTATAGCCAGATTACCTATTGATAATCATTGTCTTATGGCTAAGGTACGAAATGCTGAATCATTGACCAATGTTTCTTTAAATTCTAATGATAGTAAGTATTATAACTCTTCTGATGAAGAATCATCTTCTGATGAGGAAAATACTTTACCTACTTATGAAGAAGTCTCTAGGTTTGCTGAACTTATTGAGATTGAGAATTTCAAACTCAACAAGAAACTTGACAAAGCAAACTCTAGGAATTCTATTCTTACAAAAGAAATATCAGATCTTTCTAATGATCTTGATAAGAAAAATGCTGATTTTGAAAATATTTCATAAAATCATGAGGAAGTAAGTTCTGAGAAGAACAAATTTTCTAAAGAATTAGAAAAAGTAATTTCTATGAAAAATGTTTTCGAGCCTAACTCTTGTTCAAAAACTAATGATTTTGAGGATAAAAACTTGGTTGTAAAACTCAAGTCCGAAATTTTTTCCTTAAAGAAGTGTTTATCAAACTTTACCCATGGTAAGGAAAATTTTGATAAGATGTATTCCCAAATATGACCTTTACGAAATAAATCCAGATTTGGTTATACCCATGCAAAACCTATTTTCAGTAACAATTTTTTTGTTCCTCAAAGTGCCCTATTTTGTACCAAGTGTCAATGTGGTGGTCATTGGGCAAAGAATTGTTCCTTAAACAAAACCCAGTCTCTAGGATTTCACAAAGCATACTTTTCTAAGAAAATGTGGGTTCCTAAAATTTTATTGTCTGGAAATCTCGGATCCAAATAAGTTTGGATTCCGATAGTCTAATTTTCATCTTGATTTCAGGAAAATAAAGAAAGTACCAGCAACAATACATGGTACATGGATAGTGGATGTTCCCGGCACATGACTGGTAACAAAAACTATTTTGAAAAGATTATCAAAACGAAAGGAGGAAAGGTAACTTTCGTAGACAATGCTAAGGGAAAGATTGTTGGTATTGGTAAGATTGTTCTTTTAGGTAAAACCATGATTTCAAATGTTCTTTTTGTTAATGGTCTTAAGCACAACCTCATTAGCATAAGTCAGTTATGTGAGGAAGGTTACCTTGTGAATTTTAGGAATGATAAATGCTTAGTTCACAATTCCAAGGAATAATTTATTCTCTCAGCCAATAGGCCAGAGAATGTCTACACTTTGAACCTAGAAGACCTCAGGAGCCATGATTTACCTTGCCTAAGTGCAATAGAAGATCATTCTTGGTTATGGCATAGAAGATTAGGACACTGTAATATGAGAAACCTATGTAAACGCTCTAAGAAAAAACTAGTTAAGGATCTACTGGAGCTTAGATTTGATTCTTCTAAAGTTTGTGATCCTTTTCAATATGGCAAGCAACATAAATCTAGTTCTAAGTCAATTGGTGAAGTCTCAACAACTGATGAATTATAGTTAGTACACATGGATCTTTTTGGTCCAACACAAACTGGAAGTATTGGAGGCAAATACTATGTGTTTGTTCTAGTTGATGATTACACTAGATTTACTTGGGTCTATTTTCTTGAAAAGAAATATGAAGCCTTTTCTTATTTCAAAAGTTTTAGAGCTCAAGTTAAAAATGAGAAAACCCTTCCATTGAAAACTATTCATAGTGATTATGGAGGAGAATTTCAAAATTCTGATTTTGAAACTTTTTGTAGTAAGAAAGGTATTACTCACAATTTTTCAGCACCTAGAACTCCTCAACAGAATGGTGTAGTTGAAAGAAGAAATAGAATTCTTCAAGAAATAACTAGAATAATGTTGAGTGAATATTCTATTGCTAGACATTTCTGGGCTGAAGCTGTAAGTACTGCTTGTTATACTATAAATCGAGTTTTGATTAGACCTTTTCTTAATAAAACTCCTTATGAGTTATGGAATGGTAGAAAACCAAGACTTTCCTACTTCAAGGTTTTTGGTTGCAAAGTATTCATTTTGAATACTAAAGATAACTTACATAAATTCGCACCAAAGTCTAATTAAGGAATTTTATTAGGATATTCCACAACTTCTAAGGCTTATAGAGTTTTTATTAAAAACACTTGTACTGTTGAGGAAACAGTACATGTAAAATTTGATGAGTCAGATCCTTTTGTTTTTAAACCATCTCAACTTACATCTTCGGATGTATTTTCAAAAACTGATTGTCAACCTTTGATAGAAGAACCTTCTGATAAGGAAATTTTTCATGAAGATACTTCTGAAACATTTACCCAGAAGACTTTCTACCCTATGTTGAGGAACAGGTTTTACAAAACCCAAATCAGATGTTTCTTAAGAATCATCCCAGTGATAGTATCATTGGTGATGTAAATCAACCTGTAAGGACAAGAAGTTCCTTAAGAAATTAAGTAGAACATCTTGCATTTCTTTCCCAATTAGAACCTAAAATCACTGATGAAGCTTTAGGTGATGATGATTGGATTAAAGCCATGCAAGATGGACTAAATGAACTCGAAAGGAATAAAGTCTGGAATTTTGTTGAAAGACCTAAGGAAACTTCTGTTATTGAAGTAAAATGGGTTTTCAGAAATAAATGTAATGAAAATGGAGTCATAGTAATAAATAAAGCTAGACTTGTTGCTAAAGGCTATAATCAGCAAGAAGGAATAGACTATGAAGAAACCTATGCTCCTGTATCTAGACTTGAATCTATCCATATTCTACTTTCCTTTGCAGCATTCTTTAATTTCATACTTTTCCAAATGGATGTGAAATGTGCTTTCCTTAACGGTTATGTTCAAGAGGAAGTTTTTGTTGAACATCCTCCTGGCTTTGAAGACACAAAACATCTTGATCATGTCTTTAGACTTACCAAAGCTTTGTATGGCCTTAAACAAGCCCCACGAGCATGGTATGATAGACTCACTGGATTTTTGCTTCAAAATAACTATGTTAAGGGAAATGCAGATCCAACCCTTTTTATAAAGAAAGATAAGAAAAATCTTTTAACTGTTCAAATTTATGTTGATGACATTATATTTGGTTCAACTCAGCAATCTTTGACTAACTCTTTTCCTAGTCTATTGAAATCTGAGTTTGAAATGAGTATGATGGGTGAGTTAACATTTTTCCTTGGTTTTCAAATTTCTCAAAAACCAGAAGGAACCTATATATCTCAACATAAGTATATTAAAGATCTTCATAAAAAGTATGGTTATGACAACACTAAGAGTATAAGTACTCCCATTGGTACCTCAAACTCTTTAGATCTTGATGAAGCTGGGAAACCAGTAGATCAAACATCTTGTAGAGGTATGATAGGAAGTTTACTTTACTTAACAGCTAGTCGACCAGACTTAATGTTTTCAGTATGCTTATGTGCAAGATATCAATCCAATCCTATGGAATCTCACTTAAAGGCAGTAAAAAGAATTTTTCGCTACCTTAAGGGAACCATGGATCTAGGATTATTTTTTACTTATGGAAATGATTTTGTTCTAAAAAGATTTTCTGATGCTGACTTTGGTGAATGTAGAATGGATAGAAAGAGTACATCCGGAACTTTTCATTTCTTAGGAGATTCTCTAGTTTCATGGTCCTGCAAGAAGCAACATTCTATAGCACTTTCCACTGCTGAAGCTGAATATGTAGCAACTGGATGTTGTTGTGCACATGTGTTGTAGATGCAACACACACTCACAGACTATGGCTTGAGGTTTACTAATACTCAAATTTTGTGTGATAACACAAGTTCCATTTCCCTAATTAAGAACCCTGCACATCACTCCCGTGCAAAACACATAGATATTAGGCATCACTTTCTTAGGGATCACACACTCAAAGGAGATATTATTCTTCAGTTTATCGGAACGCAAGAACAACTTGCTGATATTTTCACAAAATCTTTGCCTTCTGATAAACATGAATATATTAAACAGAAGTTAGGAATGATAACCGTAAGGTATGCTTTCTTAATTAACTTTCTGTTGAAAAAGTCTCCTTACAGTAATAAAATCTTTTTCATAGGGGGAGTACATTTCATTGTTTCTTTAACAAAGTTTTTCAAAATTTGTTTTCAAACTTTTCGGAATGAAGATTTCCGGAATGGAACTTCTGGAACTAAAATTTTCAAAATTAGACATTCTCGTACAGAACACTTCTGGAATGGAAGTATTCGTATTGAAAATTTCTGGAATGAAAATTTACGTACTGGCAGTTTCATAACCAGAAATTTTTGTAGCAGTTATTTTTCGTACTAAAATTATTCGTAATGAGTTTTTCGTACTATGTTCTTCGTACTGTTTTTTTTAAGTTTGTTTTTCGTACTGATTTTTCCGTAATGAGTTTTTCGTACTAAGTTTATTTTTCATAGTAAAATTTTTGCGAAATCTACCATTACGAATAATTCTCCTAAGCCAATCCGAAAGGTATGGTTACCCTACTCAAGTTTTCGTAGTCATATTTTACTTGCTGGAATTTTCTTGTTTTATGATTTCGGATTATAGTTTTCTTAACTCTTTGTTTTAATAAAAAAACCTCAAAAAGATTGGATTCAAGCTTTCAACCGTCAGATCTGATCTCAGCTTATTCCAACCGTTAGATCAACCGTGGAAGGTGAACTGTCATCTCGTTGCCTATATAAAGGGGACCCAAATACTCGTCCCACATCGATCTCAAAGCTCTCGCGTCTCGAATCTCTGCCTCTCTGATTTAAGGTCGTTCCGAACTTCAGTCTTCTCCATTCCGAACTTCCCCAAGGACTTCAGATCCGAATATCTGTGGAGTTAGCATCTCAAGAAATGTCATCCACCAAGCCTATTTCACAGTGGTTAGTTTACAGAGAAAGGTTGGTCCATCCGAATTTCTTCAGCAACTATGATTCTATCATTTCAAAGAATATTAAGTTGAATGGCTGGGAAGATGTTGCGGTGTCAAAAACCGGGAACCAATATGAAGTGTACTCAGACTTACATATTGAGTTTTATGAGTCAGTTTCTTTCTTTAAGGAAGATAACAGGGAGAAGTTCTCTTTTAAGTCTTATGGCAAGACTTACAAGCTTTCTCACACCGAGGCTGCAAGCTTGGTAGGACTATCTTATGAATGAGATGCCGAGTTTATTTCGCATGTGTTGCTGGATTCCAAGGGTAGCTTCAACAAGGAAAAATCCTTAGAAACTCTCGGACTAGCTGATGACAAGGCTCCGAAGATTGCAAGTCTTTCTACAAACTTCCGGATTCTAGAATTATGGGTACAAGGACTTATCGTACCGAGGAAAGGTGATAAAGACAGCTTAAAGAAGAGTAAGATCTATATCTTAGATTTCATGATAAATCAAAGGAAGTTTAACTTGATGAAGCATATTCTTCTTACTCTTGAAAATTTGAAGAAAGGAAATCTGAGAGCTCAGATTATTATGTATCCAGCAATCATCTCCAAATTAATTGTCCGGTGCCTTCAGTCTTTCAAGAAGGCCTGCAAATCTACGCCAAGAGTTTGCAAGATCATGCTGGTCAGCGATGGTACTCTGAAAAGGATGGATGTGGCTTTCAACAAAAAAACGGGTGAGTTCTTTGATCTACCTGCTCAAGAAGAAGTTGCTCCGAAATCTGCTGATCTGGAATCATCAAAGCCAGTAAGGAAGAGAAAGATGAAAGAAGTGGAAGAACAAGCAGAGAATCCTAAGTCTAAGGAAGTCCATTCCGCACCTCCAAAGCCTAAGAAGAAGAAAGCCTATTTTGATGAGGTTGTTACAAAGTGGAGAGCTGATAAAGAGAAAAGAAAAGAAAGGGATACGCAGTTCGGATTAGACCCTACGGAGGCTAAGGCTCTGAAGGAGAAGACTGCTGATGAGCTTGAAAAACAAGAAAAGCAAAAGAATCTCAAGAAGAAGATGTCCGAGGCTGAGGTAGCTCCGGCCTTGTTAAAATTCAATGAAATGGTTTCAACAACAATTCTAGTTCCGAGATCTTTCTCCCTGGAATCTCTACCTGAGACTCCAGGAAGGAATTTTGCTGCTCCGGAAGTGGTTGTTGCTAAGAATATAGAATAATTTGAGCTAGTCGAACAAGTAGAAGAGGGTTCTGAAGGAAGTGGTGAAACCGGAGATGTGCTGAAACAAGTAGATGATTACAAGGGAACACCTTCGGAACACTTATCACTCCGGACTTCAGAAGCTGAATCTTCGAAGTTAGTTACTACAGCAATGGAAGAAGAGAGAGGAAAAGAAGAAGTTTCCTATCATGGAGATGAAGAACATCTTTTACTTGATGTTTCTCAGAAGGAAATCATAGGGGTTCAGGAAATTGCTGATGAAGATAATGTCGTTCAAGTTTCTGATAGTGAGAAGAGAACTCCGGAACAGGACTCAATTACGAAAAAAGATAAGGGGAAGCAAATTCTTGCTGATACTCCGAGCTCAGGAGAAAGGGAGAGAAAGGTAGCTGGTAGTTCTTCAAAGAGAAAATTGGAGCTTATTGAAGAAGAAAACTCTCCTAGCAAGATTTCAGATTCGGAGTCATCCTCGTTGGGGCATGAATTTGTTGTTCAGTCCATAAAGAAGTTGGTGGGAACCATTCCAACCTTCTCAAGTATTGATTCAAGATGCCAAATGCTCCAACATGCTTTAAATCAGAAAACAGACTCCGTATCTATGGTTATGGATAAGTGCGTTGAGATTGAGGCTCAGTTCAAAACCTTTTTTGTTGGTTACGAAGCTCATAAAAGATCTTGCAAGAGGATGACAAGCTGGTCTAAGAAGTCTATGGAAGAGATGAGGCTATTCGATGAATTTCAAGATAATGTTAAAGATGCCTTTGAAACCGAGGAGAAGAAGATAAATGACCTGAATTCCTCCTTTGAAGAAAAGCTGACTGAAGAAAAGAACGTCCGGATCCAAGAAGTCAGGGATCTGAATGGGAAACTGAATTCTGTTTCTCAGAACTGGAAATTTGAAAGGGATCATCGGATCGATTTTGAAGAAAGGATGAAGGCTCAAGAAGAAAAGATCCAAGCTCCAGAAGAAAAGCTGAAAGCCCAGGAAGAAAAGATTCATGCTCAATCTGAAAGAATAGTGGTTTTAGAGAAGCAAGCTGAAGAAGATCATAAAGACATGAAGATGATCAAGACTATTCTTAAGGGGCTCATGTCGAAGGAGAAAGATCTGAAATAACCAATCCGATTTTTTGTTGTATTCTTTTTGTTACTGACATTCCAAGTCTAGTGAAAATTGTGTCTCTCGTTTCCATTGTGATCATTACTAATATTTCAGGTACGTTGTTATTTTTTTTTCATTCCCTCCAATTCTTTTTGAAAATCACAAAGGGGGAGAAGGAAAAGATACTTAAGAAAAAGAGGAACTCTAATAAGAGTTTATCAAAGGGGGAGAAAGAAAAAATACCCAAGGAAAAAGAACTCTAATAAGAGTTTGTTTAATGGGGAGTTTCACTTAAAGAAGAACTTCTTATGAAAGATCACTCCGGAAATGTGAATACGATCCTTAGAGTTTCAAAGCCAAAGGGGGAGTTAGTCGTATTCATCTATATCCTTAAAGCAAGGGAGATAAGCATTAATATGTTTCTTTCTTCTTAGAATTTTTTTTTGTAAGGATGTTTGTGCTTTCCAAAAAGGGGGAGATTGTTGAGTCAATAAGGTTTTCCTTATGACATTTCCATTCCTTCTTGTTTTGAAAATCACAAACACCTTATCTTAAGGTAAATTTCTTTTATAAGGAAAATTAATTTTATAAGGAAAATTGCTTTCTTAAGGAAAATCGCTTTTATAAGAAAAATTATCCTTATCATATTTTCATCCATATTTTTCTTAAGTATAAGTTTCGGATTCATTTTCTCGGAATTATTCAAACTTTGATATAAAACATTCTGTTTTAGGATTCGGATTCTGGACAAGAACTATAAGGAAGTTTCATTTCGAATTCCGGATATGAACTCTGACTAAGTTCTATTCCAGATTCAGTATACAAATTCTGAAGAAGAATTCTCATTACGAATTCCAATGAAGAATTCTCATTACGAGTTCTAATGAAGAAATCTCATTCTGAAATCTCATTACGAATTCTGATGAAGAATTCTCATTATGAATTCTGATGAAAAATTCTCATTACGAATTCTAATGAAGAATTCTCATTACAAATTCTGTTGACGAATTCTCAATACGATTTCTGATGATAAATTCCTATTCCGAATTCTCATTCCGAATTCACCTATTAAATTGAATTTGAGTATCTTTGTTTTATACACTCTGAATTAATTCAGACTCCGAAAAATATCTTTGTTAGACTCCGAAATTCTATATTACTTACAATTCTAAAATTTATCAACTCTTTACTATTGTTTCTTACACTCCGAACCTTCACTCCGATGTTTTCATTCCGGACTTTTATGTTAGAGTTTAAAACGATGTCGTACATTCTGTTACACTTGTTTTGTTATAAAACGATGTCGTCTGTTTTGTTATAAACTAACCATCGTCTAAGTGACACGTGTACAGGTCCCTCCAACCTTTAAGGAAAATATGACCGTTGGAGAAGGAGCTGACCTTACCTATAAATAGGAGCTCATTTGAAAAAGCTTGAAGTTGTTGGCAAAACGACTGAGTTTTTTCTTACATGCTGTCGAAGTGAATTCTAGAGAGAGAGGCTCTTATTAACTCTCAATGCTTCGTGCGACTCCGAATGTTGGTGATTACATTCGAGGGCTTCCGGGGATAGGAAGACAGAGGTTGCCGACTACCTTAAAGATCGAGGGCTTTCTTGCTGAGGAAGACAGAGGTTGCCGACTACCTTAAAGTTCAAGGGCTTTCTTGCTGAGGAAGACAGAGGTTGCCAACTACCTTGAAGTTGAGGGATTGCGGGGATAGCAAGACAGAGACTCCGATCATCGTATCGAGGGCTTACCCGGGTGTGGGTAAGACAGACTTGCTTGAAAGTATAAATCAAGGGACCTTTATCCAAGGTTGTTGGATACCCTTCTCTTTGGATTAAAAGACTTATATCTTCTTACTTGTAGTTTTAATACTTGTTTATATTCCGCTGCAATTTGTATCTTAAGGAAAGTATAACCTTATTATACTTCCTTATTTGTACTCCGATTCATTTAGATTCTATACGCTTTAAGGTAGAATCTCATATTGTAATTGTTTGTTAAGTTTCAATCTCCGGAACCATATTTCCGGAACCTACTTTTGGAATCTCTTTCCATGTTTAGTTCGGTGTTAGAGGTGTTGTGAATTTGCTTAGTTTAACTTTGTTAAACGTAGCCTTTTCCTTTACTTAAGGAAAACATAGTTATTCTTAACTAACTTTAAAGGTTCCAAAGGAATTTTTAAAGTATAAAATTCACCCCCCCTCTTGTATATTGAGCATCTCATACTATATTTCGATCCTACAAATTTTTCATTTACAAAGATTGACATTTAAAAATACTTATATAATTCTATCTCAGATAACATTGTTTAATAGTTTCATTTAGAATTTCATAAAAGTCAAAAATAATTTCTAAATTATCAGATCCTATCCCGAAAACACTACTATCTACTATTGTTTTTTTATTCCTTGTATGGAAATTTAAAAAATAAAAAACCACTAACAACTTATGCATTATAATATTTATCCATTTTTGATGTTGGGTTATTCAATACACACAATCAACTAATAATTTAATTTGTATGTTGATATACCTGAAAATTTGTAAAACAATTATCAATATAACAAGAAATAAATTGATTTCATATGTTAAACCATAACTAGTTTATTTTTCTATTTTTTAAAATAATTAAGAAAATTTATTTTGTATACATTCATCAAGAGAATTTTCTATAATTAATGGATGATATTTCTTGGTATAAATATCATATAACCAAAAAAATAAAATAATTTAAATTTTATGAAACAATGATTACGGAATATGTTATAGGAGAACTAACAGTACAATGGTGTTATTTCCTGACAGTTGAGAAAAATATATGTATGAGCTCTATGATGTTCATCGTCTAAAAGACATCTTTTATGAGCTCCAACAAAGACACGTTCTTGCTGATTAGAAACTGATAATTGATTTTTCATTTCATCATCAGAATTTTCCTCATTACGGCCTATATGGTTGTGTAATGAGTGATATTAAAATTAAAATTAATGATATTGGATAAAAATATGTTTACCCTTGTAGAAAATCTTATGAAATTGATCCTTTAATGGATACATTGGTACATAGTTTTTTCATCAATTAATACATGCATCTTTGGAATGGGTACATCTTTTAGAACTGCATTAGACTGTCACATTTTACTTCATTTTTCAAATATAATATCAAATTTTCATTGACTCATACAATGGTGGTGGGATGATTTTTTTTATTTTACATAAAATTAAAATAAAATATTTTTATAGTTTCCATAATTCATATTATTCTATTATTTCCACACAAATGTCTTCAAAAAAAATATTATATATTTTTTAGCGCATAAAAAATCATAGAACTCAACAAACCTCTTAATCCCATTGACAAAAGTATTTACATTATAACATGGGAGTCATGACTTTTTAATGAAATAATTTGACCATTTCAAACACATATTCTCAAATTGGAATCATAAACATGTGGATGTCTCAATTATGGATTCCAATGGAAAACTAATAATCAATATTATTTGAAATGTTTATAATATACTTTTGGCTTCATTAACTATTTTGATCAGACATTTTTTAATAGTTCAAGTTTCGATCAGCATTAAATTTTGAAATGATATAATCATGACTTTATATTATCATTGGTTATACCTGGTGTTTCCAAAACTATATAAAATTTATCATCTAAACAATCCACTTAAATATTCATGACATCGCATAAGGGACGGACCAAAAAATTATTCCAAAATAGATGATCCCAAAAAAAGATTCTTTCGATCCAATTGTGTTCTTTAGAAAATCCATCAATTTTACATTGGTTTATATTTGGCCTAAATGAAATGGGAGGTAATTAATAGAAAATTTATTTTAACTATATACCTGATATAATTGTTGGAGTTCCATAACTTTCAATTGTGACTTTTTTGAAATGATAATTGTCCATCTGAAAAGGATGATCGGTTGGAAGGAATCTATAAAGGGAGTCAAGAATACTGGGTTTTTTTCCATTGATAGGAATACATGATTTTCTATCTCCCATATAATACGATCATGATTTTGGACAATCATTACTCCAAGATAATAACATGCCATATTTTGGGTATTTACAAATTCTCCTTATTAATGTATCTTTTAGTAGGAAATTTTGTTTCGCAGCAATATCATATGTATTGACACCATTACACCATAATGAATTTATTTCCACAAATTAATGGTTTCAATTAATTATCAATATTCTTTTTTGGATGTCAAGGAATTAATATGGTTAAAATGATATATGTATCCTTCATCAATATCCATGATTGTAAATTATACAATGTTATATAGAGAGACCTACATGAACACTGACTACTATAAAATCCAAATCATTATAAATCATCAATAGAAAGACCTAATCACATGTTTCAAACTTCTAAAGCAATAAAATGATGTATTCAGTCAAAAAATTTCCCTGACTCACCATTAGAGGGATAATATAAATTTTTCCGGTTTAAATATTGGTTATGTGTTGTGACATAAATATTTCATTATTTTGAGACATAAATAAATGCTGCAATCTTGGTGTAAAAGTGAAATAACTCAACTATTTTATAGTAATCAATCCATACATCAATATTTTTTCCTCTTTATACCCATTTTTTCACATGTGGTAAAATTTTCAAAAAACTCATTTTCATCCTAATATTTGATAATATCATTTGAACATGAATGAATCTTTTGATAACCAAGACCTATATTACGAGCAAGCCTCTTGCCCTCATCGAAATTTGTAAGACACACATTTCATCTGTAAAAAATGATTTAACGAAAGAAAGTATCTGATCATATCGCTATTTGACATTCCATTATCTAATTTAATAGCCATAAATTTTTCAACCGCATCAAATTTTCTTATCTTGCAACCCTGATATAAGGAACCCTCAATAAAACTCTACAACTCATAAAATTGTGATTGTTTTATCTCAGGAGTTAAATCAATATTATCCTACGGTTCATTTTAATGAAAAGGCAGAATAACCATATCATGTATAGTAATTGGAAACCCTAATGGATCCAGAACCAAATTATTACTATCATATTTGAAACAGTGTTGACTACATTGATATAAAAAACACAATCTATTTAAAAAAAAATTCAATAGATAGCCCCCAATGTTGTGAAATGTATGAAATGTCCTCAGGCCACATTTTTTAGAATATAAACATAATTTCCCCTATTGAAAAAAAATCTTCTTTTGATTACTCAAATAATAATAATGTTTAAACAATCTCAATATATACATGATTTATACTAGAATCATTTGGATTTATATGATGATTTATCTAAGTGTTATATTCTAATAATGACTATTTTTGACATCCTTGTTTTATATTTTTCTAATAAATATAAAATAATTAGTTTTTTATGAATAATTTGATATAAAGAGAAAAAAATTAAAAAAGAATTTTTTATTATTTTTATGTATTACTAATTATTCATGATTATTACCAATTATTAATAATTATTGATATTTATTACTAACTATTACTAATTATTACTAACTATTACAAATTTTTATTATTTATTACTAATTGTTACTAATTATTACAAATGATTAATAATTTTTACTAATTACTACTAATTATTTCTAATTATTCATTTTTATTACTAATTATTACTAATTATAAACAATTATTCATATATATTACAAACTATTACTAATTTTTACCAATTTTTACAAATTATTACTAATTAAGAATAATTAATACTAATTAGACATAATTATTATTTATTTTTTATAATTATTACTAATTATTGCTAATTTGTGCTAATTATCCATAATTATACCTAATTATTACTAATAATTAATAATTATTGAAATATATTAATAATTACTACTAATTATAAATACTTATTACTAATTATTTGTTATTATCAATAATTATTACTAATTATTCATAATTATTCATAATTATTCATAATTATTCATAATCATTGCTCATTATGGCTTATTATTAATAATTATTTGTAATTATTACCAATTACTGATTTTTAGCACTAATTATTACTAATTATTACTAATTATTCCCATTTAATCAAATTTATTGTTAATTATTACTAATTACTTATAATTATTACTAATTATTACTAATAATTACTAATTATTCATATTTATTCCTTATTATTACTAAATATTCATATTTATAACTAAATATTCAAAATTATTCATATTAATTTCTAATTTGTTACAAATAATTCATATTTAATATAATTTATTACTAATTATTCATATTTATATCTATTTATACATATATATTACTATATATTACTAATTTTTTCTAATTACTCATAATTATTCCAAATTATTCTTATTTATTCATATGTATTACTATATATTCTTATTTATTCCTCTTTATAACTATTTATTATTTTTTATTACTAATTATTTATAATTATTACTAATTATTCCTAATTATTAATATTTATTTTAAATTTTTACAAATTATTACTGGCTATTATGAATTATTCCTAATTATTACTAATTATTATTAATTATTACTAACTATTACTAATTATTCTTAATTATTCTTAATTATTCCTATTTATTACTATTTAATCCCATTTATTGCTATTTATTGCTATTTATTAATATTTATTACTAATTATTTTCTAAATATTTCTAATTATTTTCAATTTATTTTTAATAATTACTATTTATTATTAATTATTCTTAGTTATTCCTATTTATAACAAATTATTCTTATTTACTACTAATAATTTATATTTATAACATATTATGACTAATTACAGCTAATCGTTATAATTTGATATTATTTGTTACTAATGAAACATCATATTTGTAAAAATGAACAATGAGAAATAAAAATATCTAATTATAGTTTAATTTAACTAACATTAATTAACTATAATGATAACTAACATAAAATTAAATGTATTAACTACAAATAATGTTAACCGATAAATACCTTAAAACAGAATCCTTTGTACGCTGAAAGCCTTAAAAATATCTCTAATATGAAATATTGAACATTGAAAAATATTCATAGAGAAATACAAGTTTTCATAGATATAGAGATAGTGATAGGAGTTTAGAGAGATGTGAAATGAAAAAATGGTTGTAGTCATATATTTGATAGAATATTTACCACAAGTCCCATCATAAATACTATCCCCCTATTAATAAGGGATGGCTGTTAAAAGGGTATTTGCGATGGGGCTTGTAGTAAATACATACATGCTGGCATTGCATTTGCGACAATTATTTTTGCAAATTCTAAACCCCTATTAATTATGAGGTGGCCATTAAAAAGTTTATTTTCGAAGGGTATCATCGCATATGTTATAACTAGTGAAGGGTATTTGCAATAGAACACATCAAAAATATTATAAACCTTCTGTGGGTATTTTCAACATGTGAAAACTACCAATAAAAAATAACATTCTCGCAGAATGTTGTACAATGTGCTCCAAACTATTTGTGATAGGATACCCATTCTAGTTGTATATAGTAAGTTATTTGCAATGAGACCTATCTCTGTCACAAGTAACCCATCATAAGTAACTGGTTTTTCCATTGTGGAACCACATTAATACTTTTTACCCTACCTTAAAAATATCCTTGTTTCTTGTTAAATCGCATTGAAATATAGGGAGTAAAATTTCCCCCATAAGGATATATAGGATACCCCATTCATGGTCATCTAATCAATTCCACATCACCTCTTACCTCCTTTCATGAGATCCTAACACCTCCATGAATTTTTAAGAACTCTAGAGTGGCTACATAGATAAATTTAAGATATATAGTGGCCAAATACATCGATTAAATGAGTGAATTAATAATCCACACCTTTAGTGTCATATTAAATACATGATTCCAGTCGATCAATTTATTAATGGTAATTACTATTATTAAATGTGGTAAATCAGAAAAATATATTAAGGTAATAATAGTGTCCTAGACTAGTCACTGAAACCCTTTAAGGGATTATTAAACCTTCCGTCCTCAAGATGAATTTGCAAGGAATTCATCATGGGTATGTCCCATTGACTGCATTCCTTTTCAAAGCATGTCTTCGTTAACCTAACAATCATGGGTTTACTCCGCTATAGAAATATTATGTACTAGAAAAGAATATATTATAAATCACCATTGCGAATCATAAATAACTCCTAGGAGATCATATCATTCATCCATAGTTCCGCTTTTATTTTGACATAACACCCATTTCATAGTGTTAATCTTCCACAACATCAAATTCCTAGAATTAATCACCCATAAGAAGGGTTTAATCCTACATAGATCTAAAATCCTAGATTTATTAATACACAACATAAATAATTATATAATTTGTCTCCACATTCATCCAACCACCTCAATAATTCTTTCAAACACCTCAATACATCCAAACCGACGTCTCCTCACATAATAAACCTCATTTTATATGGGTTTAGAGATGATTTATGTATTAAAAAAAATATAACCTAAAAAAATCTACTCTATTATCTTCACATATTTTCTACTCATTGATAAAACTTATCAATGATAGGGATTCTTCAACAACACAAAATTCTAGAAAACTCTCTTTTGGTCTGAAAAAAATCCCAATGTCATGAAAACTCAAAATATCCCTATCCTCTTTATTCACAGTCTAGAAGACATGGTGTAGCTATAAAAATTTTGAACAAGAACATCATGTTTTCCATTAAAGTGGCTTTTATTCAGTTCTTTACATCTCTAGTTTCAATAAATATTCTTTTTCCACCTCATAAAACTATTCTCTGATCATATGAGTAATTTATTCCTACATAAATGCACAAAAATCTTGTTTAAATAGTTCACAACAGACACTTCCATGCTAATTTCACAACATAACCTATGAAAAACTCACCCTAAATATAAGATCCCCATAAATATGATATCTCTCCCACAATATGTTAACAAATATCTTTAGATGATCAGTATTATTTATTTTCTAAGACATTGTAAATATATCAGAGGATAAAAATTAAGGAATATATGTTATTTTCTTCCCCTAAAAAAAACTATCCAAATAAAGTGTGAGAGAGGGGATGATTACCCCCTTCTCTATCTTTAAGAGGAATGATTCTGAACACCCATCATCAACCAAAATCTATGAAATGATTACTTGAAAATTATCTTATTGACCATATCTATATTATGATCCTTGGTTAGAATAAATTATTTCTTAAGGAGTCATTTCTCCACCGAATCCATGACAATGTGATATTTTATATCAATTTTATTTTTTTGAATATTTTAAACTAGATTTTTTGATAAATTTATGGAACTTTTACTATTATAAACCATCAAAAGTAGAAACATCATGAACACATTTAGATATAATTGAATCTTTTTATAAACAAATTTGGTAATTTATTAAAATATACAATCAGACCCTTCTTCAATAATACTAAAGGTCACTAATTTTTTCTTCTTTTTATAACGACATACATACCATTTCACCAAAAAGAAAACTCCACCAGATGATTATCTTCAATAGTCTACATTTCAATTCCAATCTATATATGTATATCAAAATAGATCATGATTTCTATTTATATCATATTTAAATACACAATCCATCATGCCTTTAGTTTACATTAGAATTATATTTCTAGTAATGAAATAATATTCCTTAGGTTCACATTGATATTTGAAACATAATAAAATAACTTAAAATCTATCCAGCATTAATTATTTAAATTAAATAAAACACCATGTTAGATTCTTTAATTCTATTAAATCAACTTCCTTCCCTTATTATTACAACCAAATATTTCATTGTAATGAAATTAGGGAATAAAAATTATTTTAATCCTCCACCACAAATATCTTGATAAGTTATTATATATCTTTATCATGAGAAATAAATATATAATCTTCCTCTGGAAATATTTATAAGTCCAAAGAAATGCCTTATTCCTCTATATACTGACACCTCAAAAAACATTATCTTCTTCTATGAAATTACCTTTCACATATACTCATAATTTATAGAAATGATAATATCATTAATAAATGAAATAATAATAAGTGATACATCTTTTCCATCATTAGTATAGAATTTTATGTCCACTATTCCATTCTTAAACTTCAAGAACAAATAAAAAATTTATAATTTTGAATTATATGATCATGTGTCTTATTTTATTTAATATAGAGCTTTATTTAACCTAAGATTATGTCATTAATATTCTTTAGTAAATATATTGTTAGGTTACACAATGTAAACATCATATTGCATCACTTAATTAAAAAAAGGAAGACTTGAAAACCCTTTGAAATAACATTTATTACCTTTTTTCATAACATATGGAAATATTTTAAGGGTGTCAATCATGGAAACTAGTAAGAAGGTGTAACAAAAATAAATTTCTTTAACCTATGATTACCATTTTCACACTAGTCTAACCTCACTTATCGTATTTTATTGATCTTTATACAAGGATATTTGTTCCTCCTCCTTATTTCTCAACCATTTATGAGTTTTTCATGATTGTCATTTTTTATTGGAAATGACTAAATCAATAAAATAAACCTGAACATTTATTTAATTATTATGATTTTCATAATCCTTACCCCAATTCTAAAAAAAATATGTTTTACTATCTTCACATATAAAACATTCGTTTTCATATTTGGTTTCATTATATGAATATTCTCGAACTTATACATCATAATTATCAACAATATTATATTTATATTTAGGTTAATAATGACTTATTCTTCTATTTGAAGGATAACCATGGATGATACCATCAAATCCTCTTTACTCCAGCATCCCAAGGCCTTTGCCATTAACTTTTTTATCAAAAGGGATATAAAACACCCCCCATAATTTTAATATTTTAATAAATCTCATTTGGTGACATTTCTAAATTTTGTCAATACAAACAATGGTTTTTAATATGAGGCATGTTAAAATTCATTGTCTCTAACTATATTGGGAATTATTATACTCAATAAATATAGTATAGTCTACCTCCGTAATATCTATATTCTCCTACATAGTGAAAAAAATTTATTTTGGGGTTTTTGGTTAAGTATGTTCATAATGAACAGAATTTTTTATGATTAAATAAAAATATTACTTGTACATTTAGTATTATTGTATGCCCATATTTTCATCATAGCAAAACAAAACTCTTTATAATAACTTAATCTAAAATTCTTAACACATTTAAATATATATATATATATATATTATTCATTAATATAATTAGTGTGGTACAAGTGAATTAATATATAAAGGAAATACAAAACTTATCTATTTTTGTATTTCTTTCTCATTTAGCAACAAATATCTTAATAAATGGGTAGTTACTAGTAAGATGTATGAATATCATCTTTCTTAAGTAATGAATTCAAAATATTACACTTTTAGAATATATATTATGTAAAATATATTTTCATGTTATGCAAATAAATATAAAAAATATTCTATCCATTGATAATATTGATCATCTTATTTTGATCAATATTTCCAAGCCTTCTATTCCAAAATTTATTTTCCTCTATTAAAATTAAACATCATGAATTTTCAACATCACCAAACTAAAACAAGTTAATTATTTTTATTTTCCTCAAGTAAATACACAATAATATTCCATATTCATCACCATGAACTCATATTTTGATAATCAAAATATATTTCCTTTATCAAATAAATCAAGTACGATTAATTAATTATATTTTAACTCATTAAAATTTAATAGTTCTTCAAATTCAACTTATATTTTCCATTCATTGATCATCCAATTACTTTGATTTTATGTGACCCATAATTTTGAAATTATGATAAGTGTTTTTTCACAACACAATATCTTTTATTAGATATAAATCAATTACCATGTATAAAGAACGTCCACTATCCAAAATCCATGGAAACTATTATTGTGATTCCTTTAGTGCAAGTTCAAAAAATAAATTCTTTATAGTTATCTTTGTCCTTATTTATTCATGTCATTTGAGTATCAAAATTCATACTCATTAGCCTTGGTATAATGGTGATATATTCTATAACAATGTGACCATTATGGTAACTATTTCGTACACTTCATCTAGTGGTTTAATAATTTTCATAACATTTAATATATAATTTTAATATTAATTAAGAATATTTATTCTCTGAGTGGGTTGACTATCCCATTTTACATTTCATAAAAATATTTATGGAATATAGAAGTATGGGTAATTAAAAGTACATTTTATTTAAAAGTTCATATGTCCCCCAAAATTCTACAAGTTCCAATTAAATGAATATGTTCCCTAAAAATTTGATTATTATCTAGATGTTGACACATGCACTGCTTCAATCATTTGACCATCAATTTTGGATACATTTTGGAAACCAAAATTTTTAATGTATCACAAAAAATTCATCTTTATTATAAAATTTTTATTTTAAATTTTCAAGTATCCATTGATTGTATTTTTCTATTCAATTTATATTAATAAAATACCCAGACTTATTGAGAATAATTTTGTATTTCCAAATATTTGAAATTTAACAATTTTTACATTCAATTTGTCTTCTCAATGAAATTGTCATAAAATTAATCAAAATCATAATGTGATCATTTTACCACCATTATATTTTCATCATTATTTGAAATGTAAATTCTTTACATTATCATCTTCTTTGAGCTTAATCAATCTTACTACATAAAATATTTAAATTCAAATTCAAATTTTTTGAATTCCTTTTATGACAGTAACATATTTTGTATAAATGTCAAAATCCTTTTCATTTAAATTAATCTTAACTTATAATTAATTTGTTTAATTCTTATATTAAATGAGAATCTTCATCAAGTAGTCAATCTAATTTTTTAAATTTAACTACGTTACAATATAAATAAAACCATTATTTATTCAATATTGATTATCAATATTTAAATTTTATTTATTTTTCTCCATTTCTGAGATAATTAAATGAAATTATGTATGTTATTTCATCAATATGAAATTAATTTTTTATTCTCACTTATAGAATAACAACATAAATAAATATTTATCACTTATTTACATTATTAATATAAAATGTTTCATCATATTTTCTAGAAGTCTTGGATTTTTCTTCATCCTCACTACTATAGTCATCATGAGATTTTTATTAGAAATTTATATTATTGGGTTTAAAGAAGTTATTACCATTCCAATTTGAATGAAATTTGGATTTTTAATTTGAAACTTTTTTACATTGATAATATCAATGTTTTTTAATCCACATCCCCATTATATTATTGTATTTTAAAAATTGTACAATTTTCTATGAATTGTCCGATATCTCCAAACATGAAACACTTTTTAGGTATAATTGGAAAAAATATTCCTTTATATCTTCTCACACTTATTGAAATAAATTACAAGAGTTTCAGATGTTTCATTTAAACATATTATTCACCAATATATTCTTCCTCATCTTAGTTAATTTATTTCTCAAACTTATTTTTATTAAAATCCTTGAATAAAATTTCTCTAACAACCATTCCATTATTCTTAAAGACACATAAATTTCAAATTTTATAAGAAATAAGATTGTCTTGTAGATCATATAACTATGGTGTCCCCAGATTATGGTCATCTATCAAAGATGCCTTTGCCTCAAACATGTCTAGAGAATTATATAGTATCTTTTTGATAACCATAGAATCCACCATATTGTCAACAAAACATCTTATAATGATCAAAATTTCATTAACATGAGTGAATAATCATCTAATATTTCATCATTATTCATCTTGATAAATTACTATTTTAGACTTCAAATTCTTTATGTCGATTGATTAACATTCACATTACATTTATAGTTACTTCCAATTTACCTCGGATTGCCTTCATTATTCTCACCACTTTAAATTTGGAAAAATAATTTCAATATAGAGAATAAAAAATAAAATTTCAGGAATTATCACCATTTTGATACTTCAATCCATTAAATATTTTCATATAAACACCTTAATCAGGAGGTGTAAAATCATTCTTAACAGATACTAATACATCTAAACTGATTGATACCAAGTATGGTAGTATTAGGTCATTATACATGAAAAGATTTTTCTAATAAAAGTTGGAATACTTGTACTATTCACTAAATTATTGTTTTCATATTAGCAATTATTCAAAAAAAACTAATATTATTTCACATAAAATTCTAGATAGTTGTTCATAAATTAATGAAATTTTATTAACCTAATCCTAATTGAAAATTCATTAATGAATATTATCAGATTCACTAAGATGGGGTTGAATCAGCGAATTCAATTAAGTTTTTATATTTATTTAAAAACAACCATTGAATACTCATAGATTCTACACTTATATCATTAATCATATAAAAAAATCAAAATCCATTTTGGAACAATATATTTTTACAAGGTATTCCTCTAAAAACAAGATATTAAAACCTTTGTTTGATCTGAAAAAAAAACTATGTTTACAAGATACATTAGATTAATCATGTTTTATGCAACATGAATAGTTTATCCTTGAAGTAATGGTCCCAAAAAATCTCTAATATTTTGTAAAGTGATCTCATAAAAACAAAGATAATAAATTTTTAATATAAAAAAATGATGGATTCTACAACTAAAAAACACCATTTTGTTATTGTTGTGATCAGTCACACTTATATATAGAAATTGTGAGTGGGAATGAGTCTTATTCATATTATACTTATTATTCTCCATATTATTCTTATATGTATATATATATTCATAAATATAATATATATTTACACAGTAATAGAATGTATATACTACAACAACAAAATTTTTCTTTCCACATCAAATCCAAATTTCTATTTTGAAATTTTGATAAGAAACTACTTATGTAACGTACCAGTTCTGGAAGCCACCTAGAGGTACCCCATGACTGGTTTTCCACATGACCTCATGTGCATTTCCCCAAATGCCAGAGGATGCCGACTAGTAGCATGGGCCATGGTATGTTATTGGGGAAACTATGCCCTCATTTTGTAAGGTATACAATGATAAGAAATTAACAGTAAATAAAAGAAGTAGTAAACAATACAAAACAACTAAAACAAAACAGCGGAATCAATGAATATATAGTAATGAAGATAATGATTCAGTAGGTACAAGTATCTAAGGAACACAACAAACAAAACAATGTGCTGAAATACATGTAAAAACAAAGTACTAAAATAACAGCAACTCATGCATCATCGCAAGCCTAAGATTGGTCCCTTGCTCTCCAGCTCTAAGAAATCAAGTACCAGAAGATGAAGGGTGCTTGCACTTATCTATACCTGCAACAACTACGTCTTCTTGGGCCCAAAATCATGGCCCAAACAGGGTGTGAAATACAATCCTAGTAGGCAATCACCCAATGATATGTGCCTAACAGTCAAATAATACAAGGCAAGTAAAAGTATAGGAAGAAGTAATCAAAAAAATCACACAGCAGCTACAATCCATAGTTCTAGCATATAAAGAACATAAGTAAACAACCATCAACAAGTAGAAAACAGGTAATCGTTTTGGTAGATCTCACAACCTAACCCCTATGGTTCAACCTACAAGTACTAACAACCCTCTAAGAGGCACACCTAGTCTCACATCTCTGGTTCAACTAAGAGTATAATTTCTAAGGAACCACTCACCGTCAATTCCCCCTATAGTCTCGTATCGTACTAAAGGCACTATAGGAAAGCACAAAAACATCTCATTCCTCCTTGTGGCCTGCATCGAGGAACTATAGACTCTCTGAGGAAGCACTCATCATCCATTCCTCCTGTGCTCTCGCATTATATTAAAACACACTCTGGAGAAGCCCTTAGGTCCATTCTCCATATGGTCTACTACACTAGGTTCTCACAGTCCTGTGTGAAATAAGAATTCTCAGTGCGCACGTATCATCCCAAGTAAACATTAAAACCTACACGTCTATCATTCTATGGTATAACAACATAACAGTATAACAGCCCCAATATCCTACAACTGGACATGCCAACTGGAAAAAATCCTTATAAGAAAAACATGCAAATCAAAGCATTGGAACAAAGAATAAATTATACATCTTCACACGAAATGATCTCCACTCAAGAAATCAAGTAATGTAGTAAAACAAAAGTGGAAAAACAAGAAACCCACAATTCTGTGTTCAAGGGAATTGGTGGAATTTGCAATAAATATTCACAGACTTCTTACGGAAAGGAACAAACCACCTACATTGGTTCTAGGAGATCGATATATGTCAACCATGATGATTGTTTCCCTGTGGAACATCGAAGATCAGAGAAAATTCCAAAAATGCTCAACCCATGATAACTTGAAAATGAGGAGGAAACATGGAACAAGGATAAAGCAGAAGAGAGAACTCACCATTGTGATTCCAATGCAATCAACGACGATCGATTTGGAGAATAGATGGAGGAACAGAATCTCTACGAAGATCTACGGTCGTACGGGTCGCTCTGGACGAAGAAGCTCGAGAAGAAGAGGGTTTCCTCTATTAGGCGTGACCTCGGTCCATTTAATGAAATAAAAACTAAAGTACACAGCCTGTAATTTTAGAGTACATGATGTGTAATAGGTTTTTTTGTACTCTGATTTAAGAGGCCTCCTCGTCACCCCTACACCCCGTGTGTGTGGCCTGGCCACAACCAGCACATGGCTTTGAGCCAAAAAAGAGTGCACGGTGTGTACTCATATAGTTCACGACGTGTACATCAGAAATTTCTAGAAAATCCATTTTTCTCAAAAATGCCCAAAAAAGGAAATACATACCTAAAATGAAGATACGAGTTCTTAAAAACATCCCCCCTTAAATAAATTCATCCCCAAATTTCCCTAAGGAAGCGTGGAAGAAGAATCCCCGACCTGCTCTGGCCACTGCGATCGTACATATGCCTCCCTTTCCCAGGTCCCATCATGTACTCGTCTGTTCTTCCTTAGCACCCATACCAGAGGAACAGACCACCCATGGAGAACCTTCTTAATACGATCAACAATCCGGATAAGATGCTCCTCAAACGATGCATCTGCTTCGTGCTCAACATCCTCAGGCTGAAAGACATGAGACGAGTCTGAAAAGTAACATTGGAGCTGAGATACATAGAAGACAACGTGCATGGCCCGATACCTCTGAGATAACATCAACCGATAGGTAACAAGTCCAACTGTCTACAATACCTCAAACGACTCGACGTACCGCGGTGAAAGCGTACCCTATCTCTGAATCCTCTTATGTCCCAACCTTGGTGTGACATACAAGAAAACCTGATCCCTGACCTCGAACTCCAGAGGTCGTCTCCGCTGATCAGCATAAGAATTCTATCGAGACTCTGCTGTAGTCATCCTCTTCTGAATCATTTCTATCTTCTTTGTGGTCACCTGAACAAGACTAGGTCCCATCAAAGCTGCCTCTCCAGCCTCCAGCCAGCATAATGGTGATCGACATTGCTTTCCATACAGAGCCCCGTAAGGAGCCATCTGAATAGTCTCCTAAAAACTATTGTTGAAGGAGAACTCAAAAAGAGGAATATGCTACTCACAAGAACTTCCAAATTCTAGAATGTAATATCTGAGAATATCCTCTAGCACCTAGATCATACGCTCAGACTGACCATCTGTCTTGGGATAGTATATTGTACTCAAAAGTACATGTGTACCCAATGCCTTCTGAAGCCCCTGCCAGAACCAAGACATAATGTGTTCATCCCTATCTAAGACGAAAAAGTCTGTAACTCCGTGCAGACGTACAATCTCTCAGATGTATAGTAATCCTAGATCATCAACAATGATGGTCTCCATGATCGGTAAGAAGTGAGCAACCTATGTAAGCCTATCGAAGACAACCCAAATAGCGTCGTTCCCCTAAGGCGACCATAGAAATCCGATAATGAAGTCCATCGCGAGATCATTACACTTCCACTTAGGAATGGGTAACTGCTATAAAAGGACTGCTGGTCACTGATGCTCTTCCTTCACCTGCTGAAAAATAGAACACAATAAGACGAAACCAGCAACATATCTCTTCATAACTGGCCACCAGTACTGGCGATGAAGATCCCGATACATCGTGGTGATGCCATGATAAACTTCCTAAACTGAGGAATGTAAATCCCACATCAACTCCTTGCGTATGTCTGCTGGAACCCATACACATCCCTGGAAATGCAAGATCTCATCCTCGCCCACTATCCATCTAGGAAGAGGGTCCTCTACTAACACACTCTCCCGTAAGACTGATCCTTCTACGTCTGATAGTTGCCCCATCTGTACCGGATCAAGTAGTGTAAAGGTAAAAGCTACATAAGATAGAAAATTTTGTCCCTGTCTATCGTGCACCTCCACATGAATCTCAGAGAACAGAGCCATAAGCTACCATTCACTGTTGGCAAGCTGAACTGCCTGCATATGAGCTCTCCTGCTCAACGTATCTTCCCCTGCGTTGCCCTTTCCTGACGTATTGGAAATCTAGAAATCGAAAGACTAAAGATACTCGACCCACCTGTGCTTTATCAGAATAAAATCATGCTGAGTGAAGATGTACTTGAGACTCTTGTGGTCAGTGAAAACAACAAAGTTCTCTCAAAGATGGTGATGCCTCTAACAGTGTAAGGCATAGACAATAGCTTCCAACTTCATATTGTGTGTCAGGTAGTTCCTCTCATGTGGCCTCAACTTCCATGACCCGTAGGCATCGACTGCATATCTATGGATAATCATAGCTCCTAACCCAACACTTGAGGCATCACAATAAATAGTGTAGCTCATGCCTGGATCTAGAACGTCTAGTATCAGTGTTGACGCCAAACTTCCCTTCAGCTCCTTAAAGGATGATTCACCATAATCAGACCATAAGAACTTCTCTCCCTTCTTGGTCAGACCATTAAACGGTGGTACTAGGCATGAGATGTCTTGAATGAAGCATATGTAGTATCCATCCATCCCTAGGAAACTCTACACCTCAAAAACCTTCTATAGATGCTCCCAGGATACTATAGCTCTCACTTTTTATGTCTCCACAAATACTCTTACCTCTGAGATGATGTGACCCAAGTAGTGAATCTGATCCATCCAAAAGTGGCACTTTGATATTTTATCATAATGCATATGCTCTCTCAGTGTACTCAGAACGATATCATGATAGTTATCATGGTCGTGTTGAGTGTGAGAGTACACCAAGATATCGTCCATGAAGACCACGACAAAGGAGTCCATGTAAGGATGGAACACTCAGTTCATCAGTGACATGAAACGGTTGGCACATTCGTGAGACCGAACGACATAACCGTATACTAATTGAGAACATACATGCTCCTGAAGGCTATCAGAGGTATATCTGATAGTGTAATGTGGAACTAATGATAACCAGACCTCAAATAGATCTTCGAGAACACCTGGGCTCCTCGAAGCTGATCGAAGAGATCATCAATCCATGGAAAGGGAAATCGGTTCTTGGCCGTCAACTGGTTTAACTTCTGATATTCCACACAGAGACTAAGGGTACCGTCTACCTTCTTTTCAAATAGGACAAGAAAACCCCAAGGAGAAGTACTGGGTCGGATGAAAACCATTCCCTGTTACTCCTCCAACTACTTCATGAGCTCCGGAAACACAGGTGTAGCCATCCTATAAGGAGGAATGGACACTGGTGCCACTCCTAGAATTAGCTCAATAGAGAATTACACCTCACGCTCCATAGAAAAACCTGAAAATTCCTCTGGAAAGACATCCCTGAAATGATCTACCACTGGAGGAAAGTACAAATGTGAAGTCTCCTAATCATCTAGATAAAAACTAGCAATATGGGTCCTCACCCTTCCTAGCCCATGATGTTCCAGTCCTGCTCGACTCGCCCGGACATCCCATTTTCCTCTACGAAGAAAAAAATCATCCCCTGATGAGATAAAACTCACCCTATGTTGATAAAAATTGATGACTACCTGGAAAGTAACCAACCTGTCCATCCCAAGAATGACATCATAGCATGTCATCTCTAGGATGTTGAGATCCCATAAGAAATGATACCCTGAAACCTAGAGAGGGAACTCTCTACACTGACGTAAATTAGATGTCCATGTCCAGAAATGTGTGTCTAGTGTCAAAGACTCGGCAGAAGAAAAGATACAGAGCCCAAGGCTCTCCACGACAGCAAAATAGATAAATCAATGCCTATCACTAGTATCGAAATGAGTTGAAGATAAAACTAAGGCTACTAAAATCATATCTCGAACAGTAGCAGGTCCGAGATCCTGCTCCTGATAGGTCTTCTCCACCACAAAATCATGGCCTGTCCTGCAGCCCTGTGACCCTACCTAACCACTCTGAGTTGATCCTCCCTACTGGCGCTGAAAAAATGGTGGCTGACCGCCATGTCCTTGACCTCCAACTCAGCCCGAACGGCCGGAATAACTCCAGTTACTTGACTGTTGAGAAACTGGTGGTGCTTCCCCTAAATGAGGATTCATAGAATAACTCTCGTTGCCAGCTGCTGGTGAGAAAACCGAGTAGAAACGCTGAAGGTGACCCATCTTATCGCAAGATCGGCACTCCATTGGGTCTCTCTGGCACTGCGTCCTCGTGTGCCCTAACCAGCCACAGTGGTATCATATCACGTGGCTTCCTGACAATGCATCTCGCTTCATCGGATCACCGCGCGTAGACTCCCTATGACACTTCTGGCTGCCATCTCGAGGAAAAATAGCTCTGGAAGTAGAACCGCCCTGGCTCGCATCTTCGGAGTCTCTCAGATTGTGCTCCGCAATCTGTTCCTGGTTGATGATGGAAGTTATGGAAGTCAACTAGAAGAGATTCACCTACAATCGGATCTCCAGCCTGAGACCATCCTCAAACTTCATCGCTAAGAACAACCCATCCCCACCCCGGAGTGGTGTGAAACGTTGAAGCTCGGTGAAACAAGAGTAGTGCTCCATAACAGAAAGAGTACCCTGCTCAAATATCATAAACTCATGGGCTCGGTCGACACTCAGGGTCTCCGGGTAGAAGTAGTCATAAAAGACGCACTGAAACTCTTCCCAAGCCATAACCTACTGATGACCCGCCTATGAGATCACGTCCCACCACCTCTTAGCAGAGTCTCATAGAATATAGGTAGCGAGCTTTTACCGCCTCTCCGGAGGCATCCCCAGATGCTCAAAGATGGTCAACATGGCTTCCAGCCATGACTCTGTAGCCTGAGGTCCTCCTTCCCCCGAGAAAGTTGGAGGATGCTGCTGCTAGAAAACCCGCATCAAGTATGCCATAGTTGTGGAAGGAGGCAGTGGTCACTGAAAGGACTACATCATCCTCATAAAACCATCTCTAAACTGTGCATCAATGCCTGAAACTGGTATGACAGCTGGTGCTAAGGCTGGCCGGACTGGATGATCAGCGGGAAGTCCCTAATCAGCCATATCTGGCGTCTGATCACTGCCTGACAACTGACATACAACCGGAGGACATCTCAGAGGCATTGCCCTCAAAAATAAAAACATAACATTGATTAGGAAAACAAGGATAGATAACCATGGAGTAAAAAACAAAAACAAGAGAAGGAAACGCACAACATTTACAAAATAAGACTGCATAGCGTGTATAAAATCTACACTACATGTACTTAACTCGGTTTCCCTGCCTGTGTATCCTTGCACGACTAACCCACACAGTTTTCATAAAATGAGACAACAGGGTGTGTTCCTGGAGGACACAGTGTGTAGTAGACAGGGTTTCAACGACCCGTGTTTCTAGCTACATGTCCGACGACACAGCTGAGACTACATAGCATGTTCCGAACTAACACAGTGTGTACATGATTATTTTTCCCGACCCGTGTTTTTGGTGACACGTCTAAGTACACGGCTGACCCTTACATGGTGTGTTTTGAACAACACGGTGTGTATGTAAGAAGATAACACCGACTCGTGTTTCTCGTGACATGGCTAGGTACCTGGAACAAGACTACATGGTGTGTTTCTATTCAACATGGCGTGTTCTACTCAAGCTTCCTCGACCCGTGTTGTTAGTTACACGGCCAGGTACACACTCACTACTACACGGCGTGTACCTACCATACACAACATGTTCCTGGAGATTTTCACAACCCGTGTATCTACTCACATATTCAAAGACATGGTTTAATACTACACGACATGTATATATAAAGTACCCGATGGGTATTCAAGGTTTTCTCCAGGAAGTAGCTCTGAAAACTGCATCGAAGCCCATAAAACACTGATAATAAGTCACGTTGGTGCCAAATTCTGATCCGTGAAGGCTCATACTCCCCGCGAATCAAATTTTGGAATCTAATACAGTCATATAAAAAGAAAAATATGCCAATGATCCACCAATTTCTGATTCAATATGGCCCATAACACCTCAAGAACCAAAATGTGGCGTTCATTCAAGCAAAGTACAACACAAACAGTCCTCTATAAAGTATCAGATATTCTAGGAAAGCATCTATCAAAATAGCTTGCAAAATCTATACAAGCCTATCAAAACAACCTTCAATCGCTAATGCACCCTAGATGGCATAGAAAGAATGCATGACATTTCATTTATAAAAAGTGTCTATATGATGCATGAGATGGAATACCTTCATTTCCTTGGGTTGCGACCGAAATAGAACTACAATAGAAAACAACAACAACAAAGGAAATCTGAATCACTCTAGGTGAAGTCACGTCAACCTTAAATCTCAAAACCATAAAACTGCAATAAACGAGGTAGTATGGATTTTCCCTGTACAAGGGTTAGCAACTCCTGAGCATAGCTTAACACCATGTACCAAATCCGTCCTATCCCAAGCTAAAGCCTCCAAACAGTAAATTACGAGAAAAGAACCCCTCTAATACCAATTTGTAATGTCCCTATTCCGGAAGCCACCCAGAGGTGCCCCATTCCCGGTTCGCCACATGACCTGAAGCACATTTCCCCAAACTCCAGAGGCTGCCGACTAGCAGCGAGGGCTTTGGTAAGTTATTTGGAAAACTATTCCCTCATTTGGTATGGTATACAATGGAAATAAATTAAAAGTAAATAGTAGAAGAAGTAAACAATACGCAACAACTGAAACCAAACAGCAGAAGAAATGAATATATATAATGATTATAATGATGTAGAAGGTACAAGTATCTATGGAATGTAGAACACAACAATGTGTTGAAATAAAAGTAAAAACAAAGTACAAAATTACAGCAACTCATGCACCACGCTAGCCTATGCTTGGTCATTTTCTCTCCAGCTCCAAGAAATCACGTATCGGAAGTCTAAGGGCGCTTTCCTTATCTATACATGTAACAACAAACTATGCATGGGCCCAGAAGCATGGCCCAAACAAGGTGTGAGATACAATCCCAGTAGTGAATCACCAAAAAATCTGTGCCTAATAGTCAATGAATACAGGGCATGTAAAAGTTCCAGAAGCATTAAACAGAAAAAAACACACAATAGCTACAATCCACAGTTCTAGCATATATAGTACGCAAGTAAACAACCAACAACAAGTAGAAAACAGGTAATTCTATAGGTAGCTCTCACTTCCTAACCCCTATGTTTCAACCTACATGTACTAGCAACCCTCTAGGAGGCACACCCAGTCTCACCCCTCTGGATCTGCTAAGAGTAGACTTTCTAAGGACGCACTCACCGTCAATTCCCCCTATTGTCTCGTATCGTACTAAAGGCTCTCTGTGAAACCACTCAACATCTCATTCCCCATGTGGCCCACATCGAGGAACTACAGACTCTCTGAGGAAGCACTCATCATCAATTCCCCTTTTGGTCTCGCATCGTATTGAAAGACACTCTGGAAAAGCCTTTACGTCCATTCTCTCTATGTTCTACTACACTAAGTTCTCACAATCCTGTGTGAAACAAACATTCTCAGTGCTCACATATCATACCATGTAAACCTCAAGAACTATTTGGCTATCAGTCTAAGGAACAAAAATATAATAGTATAATATCCCCATTATCCTAAAACTAGGCATGGAAACTGGAAAAAAGCCTAATAAGAAAAACATGAAAGGTAAAGCACATGAACATAGTATAAATTATTCAAATTCCCATGCAATGATCTCTACTCAAGCAATCAAGAAAGGAAGTCATACAACAGGGGAGAAACAGGAATCCCACAATTCCCCATTCAAGGGAATTGGTGGAATTTGCTCAAAATATTCATAAACTTCCAACAAAAAGGCACAAACCACCTACCTTGGTTCTAGGAGATTGATATACATGAACCACGATGATTTATTCCCTTAGAAAATTGAAGAAATGAGAAAACACCAAAAAAACTCAACTCACGATAACATGTAAATGGGGAGGAAACATGGAACAAGGCTAAAGGAGAAGAGAGAACTCACCACTATGATTCCAATGCAATCAACAACGATTGATTCAGAGAACAGTTGGAGGAATGGAAGCTCGTCAAAGATCTGCAGTCGTACGGGTTGCTCTCGGATGATGAAGCTAGAGAAGAATGTGTTTTCCTCGATTTTGCGTGACCCCGGTCCGTTTAATAAAAAAAGTACATGGTGTATACTTTTAGTGTACATTGTGTGTACTAGGTTTTTCCATACTCTACTTTTAGAGGCCTCCACATCACCCCAATACCCCGTGTGTGTGGCCCGAGCATGGCCACCACACGGCATCGAGACAGAAAATAGTACATGGTGTGTACTTATAAAGTACATGGCGTGTACCTAAAAAATTTCCAGAAACTCCATTTTTATCAAAAACTCCCGAAAAAGGAAAGACATACCTCAAACAAAGATCTGGGTTCTTACAACTTATAAACTTCACCGCATTAATATCCAAGACCTATGATCATCTATAAATATATATTTAACATTAAATTATTTTATAGTTTTTATATGATTTGTCATCCCCTCTGAGTCTTCCTAATTAAATGAGGTGGTTTCTAATTTGTTATTATTCAAATACATCTCTAATATGTCACACTTACTTTTTAGAAAAGTTTATATTTTTTTCTTATTATGTAACCCTTATGTAACATGGGGAAATATCATATAACCATTAAAGACTCTTTGGTGATAATGATAAGACCATAAGTATTCTTTGAGAACTTTTATTTACTCATACATGACCATTAAATTATTCTATTTAATCCTACTTCAGTCTCTGGTTACTTTCCATAGCTTTTGGATATTTTGGTTCATTCTTAAATTGGCTAAAGATATTCCTTCATTGCTTTTGAAACACTCTATTAAATATTATGTGATGTCATTGGTAATATTATACAAACATCTATGTCAATATTTTGTAGGTATTCTTCTAATATATATAAGTCTCAAAAATATCTAGTCCTAAAATTAATCTACTGTGAGATATATTTCCAGAAGAAATTAATCAAATGTAGCTCTAAAACTATCAAAATGATACTAATTGGAGATATTTATTCCATATTATTATTCCAAAATATAAAATTTTGAATCTCACTATTAACATCTATATCAACTCTTACATCAATAATGGAAAAATAGTTTACTCTTATGTATCACACTTTTGACTTTTACCTTTCTCTTTGAAGATCAGACTATTCATCTATTGGTGAACATTTATTCCAAAACAACACCCAATATTTGGATTTAATATTACATAGCATCATATTATAAGATTTAATCTCATATTATAATATTTTAATCTTATTTACCTAGAAATATCAAATATTATTCATACAAAACTCCTGAAATTTTATATTTCATAATTATGTTCTTACAAACGCCTCTAGACATATTTCAAACACATCTAGAAATCCAAAAATCAAATATCCTTACATAATAAACATTATTTTAAATATTTATAAATATTTTTTTTGTATATAAACTAAAATTAGAAAAAAAAAATTTACACTCTATTCACTTCACAAATTTCCCCAATTTGAAAACCATGAAAATGAAAGGGATTATTATTTAAATTTTGATATCAGAAAACTATAATTGGATCTCCACACACTCTCTAAGGTGAAAAAAACTATAAATATCAACATTATACAAATTAATTGTATCAAAAAATATGAATCCAAAAAATCTATAAAATAAAGGTAAATGAATCATTCAAAAAAAAATTAATTGTTTATACAACACACCCATTATCACAAAGCCTAGTGAAAATACAATTAGATAATAAATTTTAATTTTTCATAGAGATGTTATAAATGATATAAATAGACATTATATCTATAGAATAATTTGCAAAAAAATAACTCAGTATGGTAAATTCCATCAATAGAATATATCTAAAAGAAGAAAACATGATAAAGTGGTAAATTTTTATATTCATGATGAATTTTTTATTTTTATCCAAATATCTATACCTATTAAATTAACAGACTATAGTAGTTTCTTGATACCCTATAATATAGATAGTTTTCATGTAAGGCCAATGTTTTTTAACATCATATCTATGTTTAACCACATTTCACCTAGAGTTTTTGATAAATTATGAATTATAGAATTAAAACATACTATGGTGTCCATGAAAATGGAAGATAAACCATATGAATAATCCTAGGTGGATTTTAGAGGTGGATTTCTTTTGTGGAAAAATTTTAATTCGTCATTGATTTCATTGTACTTGATATAGAATAATATAAGGACAACCCACTTATTATTAAGAAACCATTCAAGGGTATATAAAGAGAAAAAATTAATGTCTATGAATCATAAACAACATTTATAATTTTTAATTAAAGACTAAAATTTGATGTCCAGAAATATTGGGAAACAATTTTTTGGTTGAATATTATTTTCATGATATTTTTAATGAATATTATGAGATATAAATTAATGTATTTGATATATAGGAAAAAAATTTAAGAGACGGTTTAAATTATGTCAAAAAATTAAAAGAGTTTATTAAAAATATAGTGGTGTTACTAGATTGACTTCTCATAACATCATTATATCCATTAAATGAAAACACTTAAACACTTCAGATTAAACCTATTAGAAAAAATAATGATACATATATTTATGATAATCAAACTCTTTTCCATTAAACATCAATGTTAATATTTCATGTTATTACTAAAGTATATTATTTAATATTTTATCATATAAAAACATATGATATGTTAGACCATAGATAATTTAAATGTTATAATCCTTATCATCTATAATCATGGAATAATTATTTCAAAACATTATAACCTATATTGAAACACATAATTATTGTTAACACCTCTTGTAGAAAAATTCATCAATAAATAAATAATAATAATTCTTGATATTGTTTTAATATTTCTTATATTTGGTAATAAATGGGTTAGTTCATTTCAAGTGATACTCCTAAAGGGTGTAACTATAATTTTTAAAAATGATAAAGGGGTACTGATGACCATAGTAAATGTTACTAGATAGAGAGTGTTTGTAAACTACTAAAAATATATGATTTGACAAGTAATGATTACTTTTCATTACCCATAATTGATCAAATTATCAAATGTTTGGTAGGTGGAAAATGCTATTGTTTTCTAGATATATATATATGTATTAAAAAATCATGGTTACAGTATAATATTTTGATAAGAGTATATTCAACTATCCATATGAAAATTTCTGTTATATGGGAATTCCTGCTGGAATATTCCATGTGCTAAATACATGTTAATCATTCATGATAGAAATATTCCATGGTAAGATTTTTTATTTCTTAGAAATATTTATGGATTATTTCCTTATATATGAAAACAAATTTGATTAATTTTTACAAAATTTGTTTAATTTTTTATCAAAATGTGATGAAATTGATTTGGTTCTAAATTTAGAAGTTCACTCTTTATAGACCAAAGTGGGACAGTATTGGGAAATTGAATATCAAATAGAGGAATTGATGATGAACCATCCAAAAAAAGTAAAATATTGGTGCTACCAATTACAATAATAGATCATGTTATTAAATATTATTATTTTCTCATATTGGATTATAATAACAATTTATTAAGGAACTATCTATTATTTATCACACACTGACTGCCTTACTAAAAAAATACGTTCCCTTTAATTTTAGGCCTAAAGGCATGGATGCATTCCTATTACGAGAGACACACATGGATGAATCTGTAATAAAAATTTCACCAGATTGAGAATATATAATGCATGTGATAGGGTAACTGGTTTTTCCATGGT
This sequence comes from Viscum album, assembly GCA_963277665.1. Classification (NCBI taxonomy): domain Eukaryota; kingdom Viridiplantae; phylum Streptophyta; class Magnoliopsida; order Santalales; family Viscaceae; genus Viscum; species Viscum album. The sequence continues at coordinate 477,417,040 of OY728157.1, forward strand.
ACAAATAAAATAAAATATATTTCGACTAATTTATTATACAAGAAAAATTTTTACAGATGTTTAATACAACTATATAATAACTAAAAATGAGTTTTTAGTTGTTGTTTTTACATTTGAATATTTTCAATCACACCTGTTGTTCGTGGAAGTCACCCTATATATGTATAAATCTAACCTATAATTTATTATTACTAATAAATATATACTTACATGATTTATTTGATGGATTTTTCTAATAGAAGAAATAATCATTATGATTAATGATAAAAGGGCTATTAAATAAGATATTCTTGGTGTTTTTATGCATGGAACTATATATGAGTAACACCAAGGTTAAATTAATTAAAAAATTATTTCATTATGAGAAGAATTATTCCACATAGTCCATCACACTGTGGAATGCTTATATCAATAACTATTTAGGTTCTCTTACGAGGTATTTTAATTTTTTAAATTATAAGATATGAAGGATTTTAAATTAAGTCATATAATATTATTGGGATGATTTAGTATTATTTAATTATTATGTAGATGGACTAATTGAAAAATGTATTCTTGAAGAGAAAGTGTAACATCCTAGACCACTCAGGTCGATTACATTGTGAGTTTCATGTGATGGTTGTTTGAGGTTAATGATTTTGTTGTCCCAATTTTTTTAGGGTAATATTGTCATGAATGAGTGTTTATGGCATACTTCTCTTAGGTTTTACATTTTTTAAAATGGAATAAATAGTTTATCTATATAGGTTTTTTGTATGTTAGTATGGTAGTATAGAGAGTTTGATTGTGACATTGACCCTCTAAATCAGATTTTTTTGTTCATCCTGATTTGGTATCATTGTGGAATGGGGGTTATGTTTTGGAATGGAGTCCTACAGAGGTGATTTTTATGGTTCTATTTATTTTGGTGTAATTTCATAGTGTATATGGGATGTGTTGTGAATTTATTCTTTATATTTGTAATTATATGACATAATGGTTCCAATGTGGTAGAGTACCTTTTATAGATTCATAGGATCTCATTGCTGCCATTTCATGTTTCCCAAACATAGTTTTCACCATCACTATGGATGAATGGTCTTCCTTATTTCAATGTGGAATCATATCCACATAAATATTTTGCAAAAAAAATATAGTTCCTTTCATCACAATGATTAGTTTTTTTAGATTGCCTATAAAATCTAGAACGACTTAAAAACCTATCTTCCTCCAATATTTTCTATCAACTATTCGAAAATTCCTAGTATATTTTAGATGTAATTTCACCCTAATATTATAAGATTTTACTCTTGGAATCTACATATTTATCATTGGAAACTCACATATAATTAATCTCCTTACCTTATCAACATTTACAATGTTCTTTACTCCCATGAAGGTTTCACATTGGGAGATGGATGTTTTTGGTGATGTGGTGGATGGATATTGAACCATGGTGTTGAGCCTTAGGATTATTATCTATCCCTAGTGTGATCCTATACATGAGTATATATGTTATTCATTCAATTATTTCATAGTGATTTAGAAATCTTTTCTTGAGGAATGAGAACAACATTATCTCCCATTTTAAGTGGCTATGTAGAAACTCTAGGTTTTTGACATCCAATGTGTAGATTTTATGGGCCAGGTCAATGAGGATAAATAATATATTTTAATAAATTTGATGAGAATGGGGAGTAACCTCATATTCTTACTATTTTCATAAAATTACTTATTATGATACTTTTTTATTACTATTACTATAAATAAAGATTGATGGGATCCTTTTCTTCATTTTCATTTCATTGAAGTATAATATCCTTATTAGGATTGTTTGATTAATATTGATATACATAAAAAAGACTAATCACTTATATATTGTTAATGAATTGGTTCACATGGAAATATATAATTGTGTGGTAATACCCATGATAAAGAAGATGTGACGTTTTTTAAATACATTGATTTTATATTTTGGATGATATGGAAGGTAACATATGATATTATATGTTTATTTGATTGGTGTGTTGTCTTGTGTGATTTGTGGAATCCTATGGGGTTTTACTAGAATTTGTGGGGATTAGGTTCGAGTTGAGATGTCGTGGAAGTGAGGCTATGTTTTTTTGGAATGGGAAGTGATAAGGGATAATGTATAGTAACTGATTGATGAGGTTTTTATAATTCAGTTATTTCATTGAGATTGTTGGGTTTTGGGGATGGCTTGGCATATATTTTTACATTGTGTTGGTTAATTTCATGTGGTATTGTTATTTTCACTGTTATCAAGGGAATGAACCATAAATTCTAAAACTAAATATAATGGGATAGATTTAAATAATCTTGTCTATAATTAATGTATATAAATTTCCTTAAATTAATTGAATGATAAATTAATGGGTTGTGTTAATGTTAACTACAATTTATCAGAAAAAGAGAGTTTATTGAAACTCAATAGTTTTGGAAATGGTGGAACATATAATTAGAATGATGGATTATGTGGCATTAGTCTGGTAGTTGTGTTGTGTAACGCATTTTTTGTGGTAGTAAATTGTGTTTTAGGTTTTGAGACATTGTTGTAATGTCATGATATATGTCGGTCCGCTTATTATGAACCAATAGTTTGTGATTTTGTGTTATCTATCTATCTTGTATTTTCATGTTATTTATATATATGGACCACCTAAGCTATAAAACCTTACCAACAACCAAATATTTTGGGTCTAATGTATTTTATTATAACATCTAGGATGATGGTGAAACAGATTTCCATATACCCCCTCTTTCCTAAACCTCCATTCGTAGATTGATGATGATAGTTGGGATTGGAGATAATTTTATTAATGATGGTAGGTGTTGGAGATTCTTTTTGATAATGAAAACTGGTGATGGAGATGCAATGTGATTATAAGGATATGGTATGTGGTTGGGGTCATTTGTTCTAGGATGAGGTTAAGAGGATTATATTTTCCACATTCATGATACCCAATTATATCGGTACTTGAATATTTTGAGATAGGAATATTTACTAATGTTAGAAAAAGATGTTGGGCTCTATGAGGGGATGTGGTAGAATGGGTTGTTTCCGGACTCACATCCGAGATGGGTGTGGCAGTGGAACTATTGGTGTTCATAATGAAAATTATTCCAACCCAAGATGTTGGTACATGTGGGAGTCTATGGTAGATACATAATGATCCTAGACCATATAACAGTCAAATTGATATATGATGTAATCACATAGAAGGGATGGGATCACATGATGTTTGATATTTGAGTATGAGAGAAGATAATCAATGGGTAAGTGGTTATTGGGTTCCTTTTAATATATTCTTTAAACTATATGTTATTACATTTGGATAGTTTATTGGGTGAGAGTGTCATGGTGAGGATGGAATTTGTTATTTTTCGTATACATGTGCATGTTGGTTGTGTTGTTTTTTAACTAGTGTATTAGTTTTCACTTTTCACATGTGCATGAGAGAACATAGGTATGATCATACTGAGTATACCTGTTATTCACACATAACATGTATGAACAATATTATTCAGGTTATCAATAGGAATTCACTAACTAGGATCGATATTACTATCTTAGTTATTGGAGTTTTTTTTGATTCATGAACATAGGACTTGTATTTATGGTTTTCACTTTGATATATTTAATATATATATTGATATTGTACATGGATTATGGGATGGTTTGGTTTCTTTTTTATATTATATGTTAGAGTTTATTATTGTTTGTTCATGTTAACTCTCAATATTATATTCTTTACTAAGGGTAATTCCTTCTATATGTGATATTTTTATAGCATATGTGTTAGTTAAAAACACAAGGCCTTCTAATGACATGGATCTTCTAATATTATCGGCCTAAAAGGGATATCATTGGAGGGATGGGTAATTATAGACAAGAATATAATGTTATTAAAGTGATATAGGGTGTATATTAATGTCAAAATTTGGCGAATACTTCATAGGTTAGTCTGAAAATGCTATCAGTGTAGATTTTTTTGATGATATAGACCTTGGAGACTAATTAAGACATTAGAACTAAAGGCCCTGATGATCTAATGTAAGGTATTTGGGAATATTAAATGAAAAAGTGAATTGGTGTCTCTTACAGGGTAGAGTCACAGATGAGGAAAATAAATCATGTGTGTTTGGGTTTGTGATCAAACAAGGTGGTTTTGAGAAATAAAAAATGATTTTAATTATATAAATTTTTAAATAGTATGAGTTATTCTCTATTTTTCCCATTTTGTAGATTCTAATGAATTATTTTTTTGGTTAATTATTCATATAAGATGAAGGTACACTAGTAGAATACTAACCTATACCAACGGTTTGGAACCGTTGGTATAGGCCTCCAAACCGTTGGTATAGCCTATACCAAGGGTTTGGAGAACCGTTGCGAAGTAAGCTGTTGGGATAGGTCTATACCAACGGTTTTCCCAAAACCGTTGGTATAGACCTATCCCAACGGTTTTCAAAACCGTTGGTATAAGTAATATGAAAATCTATTCCAACGGTTATAAAACCGTTGGTATATGTATTTCAAAAAAAACATGTGGTGGGATTTGATCCCACAACCCCCCGTTTATAATTAAATGCCTTAACCACTAACCTAACATAACTTTTATAAACATAACTTCATAAATATATATATGTATTATCATAATTATTTAAAATTTATATTTATATAATGTTCTCGGGTAGTAGACCTGGAAGAAATCAAAGAAGCTATCCCAACGGTTCTCAAAACCGTTGGGATAGGTGAGAATTTCCAGGGGCGAATGCTGGATTTTGGGCTGAGTTTTCCCAACGGTTCTCCCAAACCGTTGGGAAAGGGGTGGGAAAGGGGGTCTTTCCCAACGGTTCTCCCAAACCGTTGGGAAAGGGGTGGGAAAGGGGGGTCTTTCCCAACGGTTCTCCCAAACCGTTGGGAAAGGGGTGTTTTGAGGCCCCTTTCCAAACGGCTCTCCCAAACCGTTGGGAAAGACCCCCCTTTCCCAACGGTTTGGGAGAACCGTTGGGAAAGGGTGTATATAAGTGTTAGGAAAGATCCGATTTCCAGTAGTGGTAATGTGTAAAATTGTTATTGAATATAATGAACAGTTTATTTGAAATTTTATTGACACATGAAATGTTTTATACCCTTGCATGTGATAACATGCTCCTTTAAAATGTATTTTTTTATTCCATTATTAAAATTCATAGAGTGATAACCTATTTTTTTAATGTTTGATATTTTAATGGAAAATACATAGTGTTTTTTATTTTTAATATATTTTTAATTTTAAAAATATTTATGGGACATGTTACCTTGGGTTGACTTCATACTACCATGTTAAAATTATTATTTTGGACCATGTTTTGTTGTATTCTACTTCCCATGTATGTTGATATTCCCCAATATTTTTTCATTTGATATGTTTTAGAATAATTTTTATGGAATTATTATAAATATTGGTTTTAGATTTTTAAATTCTAAAATTACAAAAAAAATGATGATCATTATTTATGACAATTCATTTAAAATTCACAAATGTGGACATGAAAAATTTTCTCATTATATTTTAAAATGAATAATGTTTACAAGTATTAATCCATTTTTATGTTGAAATCATGTTTTGGGGATTTATTTCATAGCTATAAATTTGTGTGACAATTTATTCCAAATTTTTTATAATTATATAATTTGTTAGTGATAACCATTAACATTTTGAGAGTTTTCTAATCCAAAAATGTATCTCCACTTCCTAGCATAGTTAAGGGAATTATTATGCTAGGTTTTTTATACATGTTTATGTTAAACATAAAAAATATGAATTTCAGGTCATGTGATACCTTCCTACCCATTATATGTATCTTAAATGTGTTATGAATTTATTTTAGGGTTATATTTTGACTATTTTTTTAAATTCAAAGAAAATTTTAAACATGCATCAAGTAACATAATAAGTCTTGAAATTTTTTTGATAATTGAACCTATTTTTTCAATATTTAATTATATTTAGTGAATAAATAACCAAACATCACACATTAATCCATTATTAGTTTACTATTGGGATCATTTCTAAGGTTGAAAACATTTTTGTAGCTTGTTATGAAATTACATGTTTGTAAATATTCAGCATGTATCATGTTTAGTATTTCATAATTAAAATATGATAGCATGTTATCTATTTATCATGGTGTATTTAAATATGGATGTAAAATCATGTTACCCGTATTATGATGTATAAGAATTATATACAGAGTGATGTTGTGCATAAATAATGTTTTTGTTAGTGAATGTAAAGCATGAAATATAGTGATACATCATGTCCAATTTTAGTTTGTTATCTGTAAAATGGTATATTTTTAAATAGTAAAGAATTTCATCACATTGATAAAATTTTCTAGAAATGTTAAATTTTTAAATTGCTGAAAAGATATAAGAGAACACAACATGTCTCATTTTGGTCTTTTGGAATCTTGTTTCCTTAGAGATCAAATGATTAATTTCAGAATCACGATCATGTTTCATGGAACCATTATATATTTATGTTTTATCATTTATTTGGATACATATTAGAGTTAATTAAATTTTTTAAATGATTATTTCCCTAAAAATAACTAGGAAATGTTAATTTTTGTTTGTGGTTTACTTTCTTTATTAATATTTACATTGAAGTGTTGGTATACATCTCTAAAATTATATTTTATGAATTATAAAATAATTTTTTAAAGGATATTTAAGAATAATATGTTTCGTAATGAATCTTAATCCAAGAACCATTTATATTTATAAAAATATAATCTATTTGATCATTGAGATGATGTTTCCTGGTATTATGAACATGTTCCCATCCTATAATTATTGATGGTGTTGTGGTCGTATTGATGGAATAAACTACTTCCCAAAATATTTTTAACAGCATGAAGTTAGTTAAAAGGGGTGGTATGTTAATAAAATCATGAAATTAATGAATACGGAATTTCTTTCAAGACCAAAATTATTTTTAAGAAGTGATTGGTTTCTATATATTATTTATTGGGCTTATTGTGATAGATTTTTTACTATTAGAGTTTATTGAGGTTTTCATCATATAATGTGGGTGAAAATCTTTACCCATTTCAATATGATATAATTTTAACAAATTTTAAAACTATATGGGTGAGTCATGGTCTCCAAATTCCGATAATATCATTATGTTGTGTATGTGGTCACTTGATTTGTGTTCATTAGGATATATTGGATGATTTTTTTGGTAGTTTTTGAATTCATAAATTTATAGGTAATAATGGTTGTAGGAATTTTCATTTATAAGAGAGTCGTCTTGTCTCAGAGGTGAGATGGTGTGGTGTTGCGCCAGATAGAGGATGTGGGTGTGGTTTTCTGTGGTGTTTTTTGGAAGAGTTGTCATAAATTTTTGTTCTTATTATGAATCACCAGTGTTCCCTATTTTCTAATTGTAGATATCTTTTGGTTTATGCATTTATTTTTCATTCATAGTTTTAAGGAAATATTATCAAAATTCCACTGTGGTTTGGGGTGTGGGAAATATAAATAAAGATATTGAGATAAATCCATATTGAGATTCTTATGTAAGAAGTGTAAATTTTATTTAGTGGGAACTGTATCCCTATTATAGGGGAAAATTTGTAAGAATTTATAGTTTATATTTGGTTACTAAAGACCCATAATTAATTCCAATATGGGTTGAATTTTTGATTATTTTGGAAGGATGCTCAAAGGGGGAGCGAGATAAAGAGTGGTGATCTGGGAGTTATTTATTGGGAAACATTCCTTTAAATATTCATAAAAATATTCCTTTCCCATGTGTAGATGAATTATCATTTAAATTCAGTTCAAGAGATTTTGAAGGTGGATAAAATTTTATATTTCTTTGGGGTCAAATTTTTCAAACTGATTACTTCTATTTTCATATTCATCCTATAGATAGAGGGAGGGAACTATTTTAATCGACTTTAAGGACATTGATGTTGTAGTATGTCATGCCTTTTTGTCTACCATCTTGGTAATTAGTGAAATATCATGTTTAGAAAACATATAATGGAGTTTCTATGAAATAGGGTTCTAGTGATGATCCCTCCTGAGTGGTTGTGATGGGGGGATGAATTATCTATGTTAAGTGGTTCGAGAATTGTAGAGGAAGAGAGTGAGAAAGATTACTATGCCTAGGGTGTGACAATGATATCTATGGTAGAGTTATCTATGATATTATATGTATGAATAGATGGTCCATTTTTAGTGTGACATTATGTGGAATTATCAATATTAATGTCTCAATATTCAATATGGTGTATGGTATTCGTAGGATATTTTTTATAGGGGTAATTTCATGGGTGAGTTATAATTATTTCATTGAAACCTTTTAGTAGATTTTGAAATTTTTCATAATAGTTTTGGAACTTTTTTATTTAGGTTTTTTAGAAATTTTTAAAACATAGATTCCTAAATGTTAGAGAGTGTTTAAATATGTTAAAGAAATAATTTAACAAGGAATATTTTTCTTCAAAACATGGTTGATGTAGAAGGTGTAGTTGAAAACACATTATCTTTAATGAGTATAATGGTTCCACTTTAGATTCATTTGGTGGTGGCTGATTATTTTATTGGTATCTCTAGTTTTCATGATGTTTTTGTGGATACAATTTGTGGGAGGATCATTGTTCATATGTTTTTGGGGTTATTGGTATTATGATGGTTTTACTTGGGATGTATCTTTGGAGCGAGTGTATTAGAGGTGGATCTCTTCCACCTGGGGGTTGGTTTCAATTCTCAGTGATATGAGTCAATTAAAAGGAATATTATTTAATGTTCTAGACCACTTTGGTCAATTATTTTCCATGTTTTGGGTGACTAATATCTAAGAGGTCATATTTTTTAGGACTATATTGTTTTTAAGGTAGTTTCATCCTAACTAGCTGTTTTATAGTGTACTACTCATAGGCTGGTCATTTTATGGTGTGGAGAATAGAGTTTTTTTTGTTAAGGTCTATTGGAGGTTGGTATAGCGATTTATGGAGATCAATAATAGAATAAGGCCAATGGAAGTTGAGTTTTTGTGGTTCCAATTGAATTTGAATTGATGTGGCATGGGTGTAGGCTATATATTAGATATCCATGAAGTTGAGTTTTGGATGTTTTGTTGATTTTGGGTTTATTATGTCATAAATATGGGTTGTGATGTGGCGTTATTCATTAGATATTATATTCATTAATTTGGGGGATCTAAAGGGAACAATTAGTTTTCTGGTTTTATATGATCTCATCATAGACCGCACCATATTTCGTTGATATAGTTTTGAACAACCCCATTTTTGCATGGCCACAATTTTTACACCAAGGAATATTCTCCACATCAATATATAGTTGTATAATGTACGACCTTGAATCATAATTTTATGTTTTCCAGATTGAAAATAAAATGTTAACCCCCATTAAACCCAATCTTCCTCCAATAAGTTTTCATGATTCATGTGGAACATTTTGAAAATTTTATGATTTATTTCACCTAATCCTTATTGGATTTGATTCTTGGAATATATTAATTAACTATTGTAATTTCAAAGGTGATTCCTCCCTTTACCTACTAGTATTCCCTTGTTCTTCATTAGAAATTTGGTTGTTCAGGGTGATAGGGATGTTTTGGATGATGCAGTGGTTGGAGTTTGATAATGGGTGTTGTGTTCTGGGTGTATGATCCATCCCTATTGTGATATTTTTCCCCAGGAAACTTTTTATTCATTAAATCATTGTATAGTGATTTGGATATATTTTTTTGGGGTATTGGACAATCATTCTCACCGTTTTTATGTGCATATGTGGGGATTTCAGGATTTTGAAATCTTATGCGGGTATTACAATTTGGATTTATGAAGATAATTAATTGGTTTAAAAAAATTATGGGAATAGGGAGTAATGAAATTTGTTTAAATTTTTCATGAAATATATTATTATGATAATTTCTTTTTATTATTGCAGGAAATATTTTTTGTTGGGGACATTGTTTAGTCCCTAATTTATTTAAATTATGATACCCTTGTTGTGATTATTTGATTTATCCCACCCATGCATGAAACATTATATCACATAAATATGGTTAATGAGTGGGACACCCTTAGAAAGTTTTAATTTTGTGATTATTCCCATTTTAAAGAAGATATAATGTCATTTAATATATTGAACTGAAATTGTGGTAAAAACATAAGCTGAAATAGGTTTTTATGTCTTAATGTGCTTGTTGTGTTTTCTTATGTCATGTTTGGGGTCTTTTGGTAATTTTACCAATGATGGTGGTGACCAAGATTGAGGAGGAATGTACTGGTATTGAGGATATATTTTTATGGCATGGGACATTATGAGGGATGGCAATAAATGATATATTTTTTATGATGATTTCATGTAGTTTTTATAGTGATATGGTTGGGTTTTATTGATGGATTGGTATATGATTTGATGTGGTGTTCATTAATTTTGGGTGGTTGTTTTAGTTTATAATCTATCCATGGAATGAATTTGAAATGATGAATCAAATATATCATTGGATCAATTTAAATAATAATATGCTGAAATTTATGTCTCATAATTGGATTAATTAAATTGAATGTTAAATGAATGGGTTTTGTTAATATGAAATGAAATGTCTTAGTAAATTGGAGGTATAAAAAACATAGAAATTATAGGAAAGGTAGAACTTATAATTGGAAAGTGTGATTTTGTCGGTTATGTGTGGTGATTGTCTGGGGAGATAGATTAGTGGTGGTAGTAGATAGTGTTGGAGGTTATGAGATTTTGTGGTGATGGCATGAGATATGTTGGTTCTCTTGATATGAACCCTTATATTGAGATTTTGTTTTATCTTTTTATCTTGTATTTTCATGTTATTTCCATACACACCCCACACAATTTGTATCACCTTAGGAATTCATAATGTTTTTTTTTCTGGTGTTTTCCCATCATCCAAGATGGTGGTGAAATGGATGGACGACTACCACCTCTTCCCCATTCTCCCTTTTGTAGTAGTGATGATTACAATGTGAGAAAGAGATTTATTAAAATCATGACATAAATTATTAGATATTCCTTATGATGAGGAGGATATGGTATGTGGTTAGGGATTGAATTGTAGGGTGAGGGGATGAGGTTGATTTCCATCATATCCGTGATACCATAAAATTTTTGTATATGAAGAGGTTGTGGTGTTGATTTTGACTGATGACTAAATTTTATTTTGTTACCTATGAGAGGCTACGATTGGTAGAAATGTATCTTAACATACATCAGATATGGATGAGATTATAGAACAAGAGGTGTGAATGATGATGTTGATGCCCGTATGAGATGTTGGGAACTGTATGAGGCAAGGATAGGATTGGATGTGTCCTACCCTACAGTAGAGATAAATTGATATGTGATGTGGTGACATGGAAGGTATCGACAAATATGATGTTTGGTATTGGGATGAGGGGGAATAAAATTAGTGGTGAAGTGGTTTCATATATCATTTTATTATACTAATTCAATGATAATTTATTATTCTAGGATTAATTATTTAGTGGGACTTCCATGGTGAATTTTGGATTATTTTTTGACATTTTTAGGTACATGTGGGTTTTATATTTGTTTTTTGAGTAATTAGTATACTCTTTTAATATGTATATGAGAGACATTGGGTATGATCCAACTAATAATACTTGTTATTATAACAATTCATATAAACAAACTATTTTTATGGTTTTTGAGAGGACTTCATGAACTGAGTTTAAAATTACTTTTTGGGATATTAGAGTTGTTATTGATTCACCACTATAGGACATTTATTTTGGGTTTCCACATGGATACATCTATTATATTTTTTGGTATCAGACATGAGTTTTAAGATGTTTTGGTATTAATGATTATACTTTATTAAGTGGATATTCATAGTGGTTATTCATTCTATATACAAATACTATATTCATTATTGATGATAATTTCATCTATATGTGACATTTTTATACCCTCTCTACTAGTCTCTAATCCAGGGCCAATTAAAGAAGGACTATGGTGTCAATATCACCATTATTTTATTATTGGCCACTACCTGTAGTGGCATTGGGCCATGAAATTTACATTATAGTGTTCATAATATTTTCTATCCCATAAAATTAGTTCCAAAGAATATTTGTAAAATAATCTAAAAAGTATTGTAGTGATGGTTATATTATTCCACAGTATATTAGGATATTTATTATTTTATTATGAATTGTTATAATTTTTAAACAACTAGAGAAATTAGTGGATAACATGAGATGCTACAACAACTTATTATCGATGTTACTAATTTTAACAAATAATTAATTGAATTCATGGGCATTTTCCCTAACCATTTTACAGTCATACATATTATTTTTAGTTAACTACATCTTAAAGTTGGAGGAAACATAATAATGTGTGAAATCATTGTTCAGGTTATAATTAAATTCCTAAAACAAAATATATTAACCATGTTAGTTATTTTTTGTATTTTCATCAGTGAATACAATATGCACATAAAGAATTCAATGATTTAAAAATTAATGAATCACTGTTGATATTTCCATGAAATGGGAAAAAAATCATCCACATATAAATTAGAAAAATAAAATTTTATACAAATAGATTAAAATAATTTTTGGAAAAATTTACAAACCTTTTGAAAAAATGTGGATACAAATATAGAAAATTTAGTTTGCAATTATTAAATAGAATAAATGAACCAATTGGAATTTTCCCATACTAATTAATATTTATAAAGAGATATCATCTAGTAGTATATTTGGATGAAAAATATTATTGGATTTGAAAAAACTACACATGTATTTTAAATATTAATAAGAAAATAAAATCTTATATATGAACAATCATGATAAGATAAGAAGAGTATCATATTATAATTATATTATTTAAAATTAAGAATCCTAAGCCTATCATGATAATTGAATCTACAAAAATTATTTCTCACAATGTGATAATGTATTTATATTCAACTATATTCATAAAGTTTTGGTAAGAAAACAATAATTGAAGTTTGGAGGGACAAACATGTTTAAAATTTTATATTACTATAGTGGAATCAAAAAAATTATCAAATTTTACCACTATTTAAGGTTTATATAAATATTATTATAATGAAATGACTCTGTAGATTATTTGATAAAAATTGAATATTTTAAAGAATATATTTGGAGCTATGTTCTGAATCTGTGTGTGATTCTTAGGCTCTAGGATCCATGATGTTGCTAAAATAAAAATATTATATATGTAAAATAACACACACTAATATTTTCTAAAATAGTAGAATAATTCATAAATGGGGTCTTAGATGGAAAATATGACACGGCCATTGAACCCATAATTCTATTTCAACCTAGGTCTGACATAATATTTTACATCATTTGGTGTTTTGTCAAAAATATTCACAAGAGGATATTGAATAAATAAATTAACTAAATGTTATATTGTTTATTTAATTTTTGTGACCAAACATCATCTTTATTTAAACTTATTTATGGGAAAATACTAGTATTATCCACATAACCCTATGGAATTGAATAGAGTGTCAAGGGTATCTTTGACTAAAGACAACCAGATCATGGATCCGTGATAGGAACTAAGGATTTGACCATAATCAATGACAATTTTGGATCTCTCCCATGAAAATGGTCTCAAACCGTTCTTTCCAGCAATCAATCTAAACTCGTGGTATTTTTTCTGATTACGTTAGTCTCATTCCATATTTTAAATTCCATGTCGAACACTAATTAATTCCCAAAAAAATTAATTCTTGGATCAATTGTTGAATTATGGATGATTAGTTTTCCTCCATGGTCTATGTTTGGTTAATTTAGGTTTATCCATTTCATTAATTTTCACCATGAAAATAGATTGAATCCAATATAAAAACGTGTCAAGGGTTATTTCTCAAATTTTTCCCATAATTCTTTTTAGGATCATCCTCAAGATTCAATTTGGGTGGTTGATTCAAAAGTACCTTGTAGATTGTCAATTTGTAATCATAATTTTTTCACAATTTATCATTACCACATGTTTGGTTTTGGGATTGATGTTATAATTAAAATTTATAGAGATGATAGAATATTGGGATTGAATAAATTGTTATTATTTCATGGGATTGTGCATTCAAGATTCGTACTACTATAGGGACTACTCATGAGCATATATATTACTAGAATCTAGAAACTTGTGACAAACGTTGTTCATTTAAGCTATATCTGAGTTAAAAATATATTTTTACATCGATAGAATAGGAAATGGTGATGTATGGTGAACACATGTGAATGCTCTAGGTTTCTGTAAAATGTCGGCATACCCGACATGTAGTCCAAGGAATAATCATCATGTGGTCCCCGGGTAGTATTGTCTTGGGTTTTTATTAAATTAAATATCACAAGCCATGTGGTCCTTCAACAAATCATGGGACTCGGTGCTATTTACCTAGAATTTACCACAAGGGAACATGGTCATATACATTGCAAGAGTACATTGGAGAAAAACCATCCTGCACATGTCCACAATACCCAGACATGTCCAGACTACATTGGTATAACCAAGGTAAACATTTATGGGAATAAGTACATAAGAATAATCATGGATACCCTTGAAGTCATTCAGTATCCATGATATGTTGTGCATAACAGATAAATTCGGTGTACTTTTTCTAGGGTAGGTTGAGTCTATAATTATATTCTTTATAGATCAATATATGTAAGGTGAATTCTCATTGTTCATTACAATGAGGCTACACTGAGGCATCACATCTTGAGCATAGGATGTGATCCCCTCTATGGGATTAATATTGAATAGAGTTAGTAATCCATATGGATGGTCTGTGGTGTGATCCTCTATTACTTATTCCTTTTTATTTAGGGTCAAGAATCATGATAACAATGAACTTCGGTTTTCTATCCCATTCATAGTGGGTTATAATATTTTGTCTCATTAATTTTCCATAGTAATTTGGTGAGATCCTCTAACTATTTATCTCATTCATTGGAGTTTCAGTGTGTATCTTATTTATGGAAAGTCCCTATAGTAGTGTCCTCTTATATTAGAGCCATCTATGTTATCATATTCATGGAGTGATTTCTACTATACGAGTGTTACATGAAAGCCTCTACTTAGTATACTTGTGACTATACTTTGACACTTAATTTCTATCAGAAGTATATATGGTTTATTATTATAATTATTTCACATATTTTGGTTGACATTTTTTTGTGATTATGTGATGAATACTCTCTTGATTATTTGTGTTTGGTTATTTTGAGGTGTCCTACTAGGTATGTATATACTAAATCATGTATTGGATCAACCCATGTATATCATTTCTTAGGTATAAAATATGCCTTTTGACTATGTCCTAGGAGGACTGAGAGACAATGTGTCATGTTTAAGATATACAGAACATTGTTCATTTAGGTTTTACTTTTGATTGCAATCTACTCTTTACTAACAGGTTGGATTCCTTTATAGTTTCGGTGGGATTATATTTAGACCTTTATGTTATCTCATTCTCGTTTCATACTATAATTTAGGATATTGATGTATTCATGAATTTTAGGATGATTTATATAGTATCTTACACCATTTGGTTGGAATTTGGAGCTATGTTAATGAGAAAAGGACCCTTGGGATATGTTCTCCCATTAGTGTTATATACCTACGAAACACGAGTCACCAAACCAATCCAAATTTAAGGATGGATTGGTGTGTCACAATCAGATTTCCAGTAGCCATGAAGGTCCTAGTGGATCAAGCCATGAAAGGGTGGTAATAGTTAAGGTTGTATTAACACTAGAGTTAAGATATATTCTAATTTGGATGTTCTATTTATCAATTAGGGGAATATTTTTAATGTGACTCGAGTTTAGCTCTTGACCCAGAGAATCTAGTGTTTGTGATGTAACAGAAGTATCCATTCCTCATTACTCAAATAATGTACTTGTTGACTCGATTCATGTACCAACTGGATATAGTGAAAACATTGGTACATGAATCATATATGAATACATTTTAGTTTTCATTTCCCTCTCAATTCATCTATCTTGATATAATATTTTACCATAGTACATCTTAAAATTTCATGATACCTCCCAAATGACATCAAGAATGGATTCCACAATGGGATCATTAGGGTGATCCTACAAGTGATGAGACACCAGTATAGGGTCCTATATAGATGTTCATACATTTGGGTTGTTTTCTAATCTTATTACCACACATTGAGAAATGTTTTCCCAAAAAAACTACAAGATGATGCAATAAGGATGATATTTATTCATTAGTTTCAGAGATAGTGTCCCCTTATCATTCATGTCTACCAATACCCCTATGTAGTTGAAGAATGGGTAAAGGTAGTAGGGAATGTTTTCTACTCTCTTAGGACCCCTATATATCATACGTTGGTCTATGTTGTGATCCTTCTTCAAGTTTCCCCTGGGAGATGGTAAAACTATTGTGGAATTGAAGTATTATGAGGTGACTCTTTCTTTGATAGGGTTCATGTGTCTCTTTGGTGAGAAGTTTCATCAACCTATTTAGTTAGAAGTATGATTCTATGATCATATAGAGATTCAATAGGGTATCATGATAGTATTAGACTATTCATCATGGTTTACTAACCTCATCCAAAACAACATATATATGGTTTTAGATGTGCTCTTCCACGAAAAAATAATTTAATGTGGTCTTAATATAGATATATAGGATTATGTGTTATATAATTTCATTCATACATTTGCTTGAGTGCTCTTGTGATCTTTGGTGTTGGAGAGCTTCTCAGTGGAGCAGTCTCTAAAAGTTCGTAGTGGTAGTGGAAACCTTAGAGCTAAGACATTAGTATCTAGTTTATGATATCAGACTCAAGGATCTATTTGATATATCCATTTACAGATAATCTCTTGGGATAGAGATTCTAAATATCAGGGACTCATGTTGTTTCTAGTCAACTGATGGAAATTTTGTTATACTATTCTGATACACGAGTTTATATCATGAATTATTGACCATCCCTCCATTTATCTTATAGGGAGATATTTAATGGGCCTCCAAAGAATAGGTATCCACTATATAAGAGAGTCCCATATACCAGGAAATGTAGAATTTGTTATATTAGGTTAGTAAGGGGTTTCTAATGATTTCATATGTTTCCAACACAACACCCATGTGGTACCCACCTGGCTTAAGGAGATGGTGTTCGAGGATGAGGGAAGCTGTAGGTAGTGGAGCATTATGGCCTAGAGGCTATATAGATGGTTAGAGGTAGGATATATGGCTTATTTACATTATCACTGTTATTGATATACATAATAGGGATCCACACTTTTTTTACCAAAAATTACTAATAGACAAGGAAGTGAAATTACGAATCTACACAGAAACACACAAATACCTGAATGTAGGAAGCGACAGAGTCTTGATCCCAATACCTCCAAAAAAATCCCACAAGGCCCATTTCTACTTGGTTAGGACGAGGGGAAATTTTCTCACCACATACCTTGTTTGTGATTTATGGGGACTGGTTGAACCTTTGGATCAAACTATATGCTTAAAAACACCAATTGAAATAGATTCAATGACCACACACTTCTAATGAATGTTTGACTCCAATATTGGGGGATATATAGTACTATAGAATATTTTCATGGATACAATGATTCATGATAATTTCATCCTTTTTATAGAATGTATATTTATAGTTAATGCATGGATTAAAATTTTAAGTTGGAGGATGTGGTAAATCTGAATTTATGGGAAGACGTTTTCCATTTTCATTGAGAAGGAATCTTAGGTAGATATTGATGGCATCATATATAGAATAATATAAATAAGTACTCACCAATTTCATATAATTTCTCTTGTAGTTGTGGATATTCTGTGATTCCAACTTCATATAATGGTGGAAGATTACGAAGATCTATTCCCTGACTAAATACCACGATTACATTCCCACTATGATATATAAATATTCATAAAATTAAACCCTAGTATACCAACAATATATATTCCAACATATCAGATGTATCCAAAAAAAATTCTTTAGCTAAATCTACTATTAGAGGAGTTACAGATGAAGGGATTAGTCAACCCCTGTGTTTCCCACTAGGAAGGCCCAGTTTTATTCACCATTATGAAGGATGGGAGCTTCATTTTTTTCACTACCATTACTAAAATCAGGTGACCATGAATAATAAGTTCCCATTAAAAATAATTGATGATATCTTTTCACAGTTTAAAGGGGATAGGTGCTTCTTGAATATTGAATTCGGGTTGTGTTATCACGAGCTCTATGTCCACGACCAGGATATACTGAAGATGATATTTCGATGTATCTATGGTTACTATGAATACAAAGTGATTCATTTTGGCATGAATAATTCCCCAGTATCTCACATGGGACTCATATACCAAATCATTCATTATTTCATGTACCAGTTCATGGTGGTCTTCATTTATGAAATACATCTGTACATAGAATTAGAGGAGTTTCACACGAGGCATTTGAGGATGGTATTGTACATAATCTAAGAGATCCGGAAATATAAACAACTCATGAAATATCAAATCTGAAAATTTGGAGGTCCACTTCCTTGGACATGTCATTTGAGAAGAAGGTGCAGTAGTGGACCCAAAAAAATTTGAGGCATTTCCAGATTGGGATCCACTCCATGAGAATTTATAGTGTGAATTGATTCCTTGGGTTAGTAGGATAATATCATAGATTCATGCTTTATTTATCCATCATATCATCAACCTTGACGACTTTGACTAGAACGGAGTATCCTTTTTCAGATACAGTGGTACCAGTAGTCTGTTCAGAAGTTAATGTAGAGATTTTCAATCAGCCCCATCTTGAGACTACCAGAGTAGGGTGTTAATAATATGGTGTTATTTCATTTCACTAGAATTGGACCTATATTTTTTTATATGTAGAGGTAGGTAGTTATTTTTATGGGTATCAGTTTCTAAGACACCTTGAGTAGAACAATGCAACCAATGATCTAGTATTGAAGGTGGTGGTCCTCTCCCTAAAGATATGGTGACATTTACTTATATATTTGTAGTTTATCACATATTAAAACAAAAATATTATAAAGTATATATTTTTATAGATAAATAATTAAAATTTGGTAGAGGTTATTTCAATATTTCCCCCAATATTATGTCTATGGGATAGTATGTACTCTATTTAAGGGAAACCTGGTGGTAGATTCTCTCATTATGAGAACTTGTTCGCAGTTTTTTAGTGAGGAGTTAGAGAAACTAGCCTCCAAGAATATATATGAAGTGTAAAAGGATGGTTCCGATTACCCCCAATCGATGGTTTTTACTTCTCCACCTATTCATAATGATATGGTGGCTTAGCTAAGAGATATCAATTGTGTGACCATGCAAGCTCAAATTTGTATAAGAAGATCGACAGATGGATTTATTGAATATGGGGTTCATGTAATCCATTTTCGGGGATGTAAGATGGTACCCATGAATATGTGAGAATAGATTAAGATATAGTTTCATACAATCCTATTAATGAAACATCTAGGAATTAAAAAGATGCATGAGAACCTTTGGTTTCAGTTTTGATGGCCAGGGATAATGAAGTGTGTAGCTGATTTTGTCTCTTGATACCTCACTTATAAGTAGGTGAGGTATACGAAACATGTTTCAATGGGTTTGGCTCAACCCCTTGAGGTTCTGCAGTGGAAGCGGGATAGAATCTCTAGAAAATCCATGATGTTAAATCCATAAAATTCTAGGGTTCATGATGATATCTAGGTAAAAACGGATTAACTCACAGTGTTTTTTTTTCAATTCATATCCATCCAAGATCATATTTCAGTGTAGATAATGGGATTACATTATATATATGATATAGTGATACAACATGTACATACCTTAATGATCATATAAAACCATGATTCTTGGTTCAGAACATTATTTTGTAGGGGATTTTCATAGGACTTTGGAACTCAATATCATTTGAGAATATAATTTCACCCATTGATAGAAGTCCATATTGAGGGAACCATTTTTTTCTATAGTAAATTATATGAGCTTTTAATTGGGTATTTACTCATACGTTGGAAGATTACATACACATGGTGGAGTATATATATAATAAAATTTACCATCCACAAAAATTATAAAATCATTTGAATCCTTATATGGTAGAACATTAAAGTTATCAATATGCTAGACTGGTTGAAGGGATCTAGAACTCGTGGTCCTAGAGTTGGTTGGGGAAATGATAGTGAGGGTGTATATCATCTAGGGGAACATGAGGAATCTCCAAAACAATCATAATTCTTATGTGTATTTATGTTGTAGGCCTCTGGTGTTTGATAAGGGAGACCATTTTTTCCTAAAGGTCTCACATCGGCAAGGATTTTGGATATTTTTCTAGGGTAAGAAGATATCATTGAGGTTAACTTTACCTTTCATGATAATAAATAGGGTTGGAGAGGTAGTGTACAACTTATCCCTAAAACCATATTTGGACTAGGTTTTTGAGGTTTTAGATAATGTAATGATAAATTATTTCCCCAGTAAAAAATTGAAATATTTTGATGACTAATTTCGAAGCTAACAGTTGGATCAGTGTGGTATTCCAAGACCTATGGAGCCTCGATTTTTGTATAATAAATATTCTAAATATATTATATCACACATGCACATATTTTCTTAAATAATATAAAAACTCCCAAATGGAGTCACGAATGGGAAATCTAATAACACCTATAAATTTAAAAAGAAATATTTACACTAGGAACATTATTATATTTCACTATGTCCGTTGTTTTTTTAATGGTCAGTCAATGGTGAATAATGAATAAACAAATAAATTTGTTTATTTTTTTGTTTATTTATAATTATCAAAACCCTGTCCATTTAAAACCAATTGTGGTAAAACTCTATAGATATATTCATAACACTAGGGATTTGGATAGAATGTGGATGAGTGATTTGGTGAAAAACCACTAGATCCTGGATCAATGATCTCTACCAAGGAGTTTTCCATCATCAAAAGAGTTTGTGGATCTCATCAAAAACAATAACCCATAAACATTATTCATCAAAAATCAATCCAAATAGGAGTTACAATGTTTGATTATATTTTTTTAGTCCAATATTTTTTAATTTATGTTTAACATGAATTAAATCCCTAAAAAATGCTTAAGGATTTTTCATCTTTTTTTGTTTTGTGAATTTCTCCAAGAATTATTTTCATATTCAAAATCAGTATTTACTTTGGAAGGTGGATTGAAAAATTCTTGGACAACGATCATTACACACTCATTCATTGGCATAATGGATTATAACAAGGGGTTCCTTTTATAGATCAATGACATGATTTTTGTTTATAGTGAAATTCGAGGATTTGGATTTGATCATGTGTTATCATTTTTTGTGATCATGCGTATATATGATATGGTGTTACAGGGACAGCTTTTGAGTTGATTGTTGTTTGAAATCTTTCCATAATAATTTAACATATATTGTTCAAACTAGATAATATTTCTATAGTGAATTTCATGGATGGATCACAGTCAGCACTGATGTAGGGTCAAGACACAAGAAAATTCAACGATTGTGGAAAATACAAACACACACAACATGTAGTTTGAGGAGAACATGTCATGTAGTCACCGAGAAGGATAGACTCTTTTACAGTTTTCGTGGGTTTTTATTTAACCATTTATTCTTTCATTTACTGATGTCAGAATTTGATGTGGGATTTATATGTATGCGTGCATTTTGGTATCAGTTGTATTTTACCTTCCATCATTATTTTGGGAATTTTGAAATGTGTCTATGTGTGTGTTTGTGCTGGTACCTTATCCTAAGACCTTCCACTTTGGTGATATACCTACTCAATGTTAATCATTTTCTCTTAGCCTATAGGATACGGGAATGGAGTGTCACACTCGTCAAAATGTAGTCTAGGTAGACCCATGTGGGGTGAGTTAGGAATAAATTTATTCATATATCATATATTGCATGTTTTATGGATAAATTTATTTAAATTAATATATTTTCCACCAAGTAGATGAAATTAAACATAGTGTTGAAATAGACATTACATAACTGAGATGAAATAAATTCTCTTTTCAAGTGACTTTGAATATATGGGTAGACTTAATAATGATTAGTTTTTAAAATATATAAGATAAAAATGTAATTTTTCTTCATAAAATGGTTTGGGTTGAATGGTAAAATATTATCAATATTCCACATGAATTTATCCTTGTTCAAAATCTGATGAAACTAAATCTTAAAAAATGATCTTCTGATATTGATGACACTACAACAATAAAAGAAAATTAAAAATTAATTCTAAGAATATGGACCATAATGACATTATCTTCTCAACCATATTCTTAAATTTATAAATTTTGTTGATTAATTTGAGAAAACCTATAATTAGTCATTTATTATTTCTTTTGATATAAATTATTTTATGAAATAAATTTTAAATTATATATGCTTAGCATTGTATCCCAACAATATAGTAGATATGTAGTTAAATGATTCTTTTCATGTGATCTTTTCATTATAGTATAATATGTAAATATTTTTTATTCATTTTTTTTGCTACATCATTTATGAATCCTCGTGGGATACATATAACATCTATGATTCTATATATAATTCAACAAGTAATTGTTTCATTTATTATCATATTTGATTTATACATATAAAAACCAATTAAAATGTTGGTAATAGTATTATAATCATAGAACCCACCTGAATACATTTTCATGGTCATTATTTGAGTATATGATTACTAGTTTAAATTGATTTTATCCTTAATACGTATGTTGTAGAGGATTTATAATACTATACACCGATTTTGGAAAAAAATTAAAACTTATTTAGTTTGAGACTTTTATTTTAACACAATTGTTTTTAAGATATCAAATGTGCATACTCAATATGACATTAGACCCTTTTTCATCACATTATATTTCTTTTTTTCTTATGATAATATTCACCCATGATATGAATGTTTAATCATTTCATGTTTTTGTAAAAAGGTATATGAGTTTTTATAGATACATTAAAATGTTGATTACATTATTTGTTTTATGTATATCATTTTGACCAACAGATTCACCCTTATGTTTTCCCCATGTCATTTCCATTACAATACATGAATAACCCTCCTTAGTATGACCTAATAGGAATATCCATTCATATCCATATATTAGATATTTTCATTATAATTTTATCAATCTAAATGTATGTGATAAAATAATTCATAGGGAGGATAAATTGTGGGATTATGATTTTTTTTATGCTAATTAATAAACATTACATCATAATTATATATATATATTCTCTTATATAATCTCGATTCATATAATCTATATATCAATCTACGAAGACTATAAATTAAAATTCTTCTAAAAAATAATTCATTTTTGGTTATTATATAGTGACCCTCACATCATGTGAAGCCTTTAAAAGCGATGATCTATTACTTTAATATCTAAGGAGTTTAACATTACATACTTTCACTATGATGTTTTGTATAATATGATAATTTTATCCGAATTTTATTATATTTTAATATATTTATTCCCTTTTGATTCGTATTAACTCCCCATAACTCTCCTCATATTTTTTCTTCCTATTATATGGGTTAGTTTTATCCCATTGAGTATCTGAAGATGATTAGTTCCATTATTTACATGGGGGAAAATCAATCCTTTTTTTGGGGTGATTATATGATGGAAACTTTTATTGATATTTTATTCTTATATATTAATATTTTACACTATGTTTTTACCTAAATTATCACAAAAAATTCTACCCACAATACCACATCCTCATAGATCTTTAAATATGAATGTTAAGCCTTTAAAATTAATATTATTTAAATTTATAAATAGTTTATATGTGAATTTGCAGGAAATTATGTGGTAATAACTCATGTGTAGGAGAATTAAGCTTAACATTGGTAGTTTCTTATTGAGTGATGAGAGTGACGGTATGATAGATCACAATAAAGCATGGGTGTATTGACTTAATTGATAATAATGTGAGTTAAAGATATATTATTTTCGGAAATTAGAATATTTGATAATGGGTGATATTTCTTGAGTAATATAATGGTACAAATATTGAACCTATAATTATGTTATTTTGATATAACTAATGGTGAATCAATAATTTTTTATTGTGAGTTTTGCATATGAGTTATTGATCTATTGGTTTGATTGAGGTGGATTTATTTATAAACTTTTTAGGTTTTCATTATAATTTTAATTACTTTACTTTCGCTATTTTTTTGTTATTGTATATATATATACATATATTATTATTTTTAAATATTTAAAACGGTTAGTTTATTTTATTGTTGTCATTATTGTTCATTATATGTTATGGAATAGACAATGCAATGACCTGTGTCTCCATCGTTTTAATTTTGAACTATTTTTTAGAATGTAAGGTGATATGAATATTGACCTGTTTGAAATTTTTTCTATTTTAGAGGTCATTTATTTCTTTAGATATTTTATATGGAATTACATTTTAGGATTTTATCTTATGAATTTTATTATTATTTTTAGGATACATAGGTGGTTTTTTCAATTTAGTAGTATTTAAGAGATGTCATCACTTACATTTTAGAACCGAAAGTGTGATAGGGTACCCAATAGGAGTCATTAGGTATATCTTGAAGATTACAATGTTAAAGATGTCATGATGACCTGAAGGGTAAAAGGTGGTCCCTTGTAAGGTACTCGATAACATCAATTGTTTTTTAGAGATGTTATTTTATTATTTTTCAATGAAACAATTTTAACTTGTTTCCATTTCCCTTAAAACTCATATATTTATATCATTTTTAACCCACTCCATGGTTCTCCTTTGTCTCTTTCATCCCCAACTATTATCTCTTAAGACAATTTGGATTCATGGGATCATATCATTTTTAATCTATATTAAATCACTATTAATCATTTCCTCTATTTTCATATGATTCTTCTTTCAAAAAAAAAATCCAATGGGTTTTTTATAATTTGGATTTCAATATTATCATGGTGAAATCTATATTAATTATCTATATATTATTTTCATGGGATATAAAACTCTATGGTTTATGATTACTATGTTTTTATTCACTGTTATGAAACATTCCTTTAGCATTGATAATTTTATTTGGGTTTTCTTGATTTGGACCTTGATTAATGGCTCTATTGGTCTTCTTTAAATTAATAATCATTTCAATTAATAATTTGAATAATTATTTTGGTATTCTACCAGGGTTGAAGATAAATTTTAGTTTGTTATTTGATGCATTTATTTCTATTTAATTAGTAATTATAAATGGATAGTTTTGGATATGATTTTAGGGGTTGCTATATTTTAATCATATTATGATGATACATTCATCAAGGTTGTTCGGATAGTAGGTTATCACAACCCAACCATAGTTTTATTTTATTTATTTTTAGTTCCTTTTATTTCTCCCTCTTGAGTGAAATTATTTTGAAATTTAATGTTATTGGGAGGATTAGTGCATGCCACATTGATTAGTTGAACAATTAAAAAAAACATTGTAGAACCCAAATAATAAGCCTATATATTTTAGTATATTTAAATTAATGGATAGATAATGGTCAGTCAAACCATGTGTAGAGGCCCATATATTGAAGTACATAGACATTAAATTATTTTTGCAGAATACTTAGTACATGTCAAAAATAGACGCACAAAGACCGTATTAGTTTAATGTCTTTGAAAACGTAGAACATAATCTTCTCAATCATGGTGAAAGATCTTGAACATCTTCCATAAAGATATTCCCCTTTTTTTTCTTACCTAATAACATTCATTATATCCTAGGGAAAAGAAAACATAAACAGGGTGACCTCAAATGCTCAGTAAGGGTAAACATGGAGAACCTAAAACAATCCATAATCATTTGAATGAAAGAACATGAACATAAAACATCAAAATCATGAGTAATTACCTAAATCTTGGCAGTGTAGAGGGCATAGATCATAAAGGAACATTAAATATGAAAAATTATCATGTGAATAAAACATGTAATTGTAGAAACCATTAAGAACATGTTATTATTTCCATATTATCTAAGGAATTACTAACATGACCATCATAGTGGACATAGTCCATTACTGAACCGGGTTTACATACCGTTCTAGCCCAATATTACTGAACAAGATCACATTCCATTCCAACCAAGTCTATCTCGTGAGAAATTAATATTTACCCAATTCATTGGAGGGAGATATATGTCCCACCCATCTCTTAATGAAATCCTTCTTACGTATGCCACAATATAAACATAAATCATTCATCAAAAGCCAAAGAACAAAATGGGTTTAATAAACATCATCCCAACATATAATAATCCATATAAAACAAATCGATATCATTTCATCATAAGAAAAGTGAAACCATTTAAATCATAGATAAATTATACTTGAAAAATAAAAAATTAAATAATGTATCCTTATATGGAAATTAGTTTTGAAAAAACAATTGATATGAATTCCTGAGGAAAATATCCTTTCTTCATCAAAATCATTCTCTTTTCTCAAAATTCGATGAAATTTTAAAAGAAAAATATTTAGTTGAAAATAATCATGAAATATTGTAGAGTAAGATTCATGGAAATAAGGTTTTGTGATACCATAAAAATCCATTCATGACGTATAAGTTAAAAAAACATTCTCATCATACTTTTTCCTGAAAAGTCAAAAAGTTCCTCGTGTGGTAAAAAAAATAAATATTCCTTCCATAACACAATGGAAATGTCAAAGAGTGGTAAACATGACTTTAAACATACAGGAAATAATATTAAACACTTTATGAAAAACATTTTTATGGACATGGGTTAAAAATATAACCCTAGTAAATACTTACGTATAAGTAATCCCGGATAAAAATGAGATTGCAAACTTTTCCCTTACCTTATGTCCAATTTCTTTTTTATGTGTCTGAGACTCCTGTATAGTGGGTTTAAACATATTATTTACTTGTAATAGAACCATAATAATTTTTATGATATCATATATTATTCACTAATGACTTCATATTATCTAGTCATTTGTCAATTCCATGTAATAGAAACATTTTGGGTAAAATTGTTTCATTTATTGTACGTGTTTAGACTTGTTGTTCATGATATTATCACTTATGACTAGATTTACCTAATTAAAGAATGTAAAACATGATATATATATATATAATATTCAGCATATAAATATATATCATATATTGATAAATGGAATTAAATACACCGTTCATGGAGATGGTAGGCCGTTCGTACGCATGAACATTGTATTCGTTTCCTTATTTAATTGAATAGAATTATGTAAATGAAACATATATGTACATAAATCTAGTATCATTATTATGTAATATATTTATTTATTAATTATTATATATAATTTATAATAATTTTTGAATGGTTAACATGGAGAATGAATCTCATCGCGTCGTGGAGACGGTAATCCATACATACGCACGAGTGATGATAACGTTCCCATAATTATTGAATGGGATTGAAGTGGATGATATAATATCTCAGAATCGGTATGAATAAATAATCACTATATATAGTTATTCTTTACACCATTATACCCATCCAGGTAAGGTGATGGTGGAAAAACATATTTCACCACAGCGTGGAGACGATATTCTATACGTACGCACGCGCGATGATTTCATTTTCCATAAGATAGATAGAAGGTGAAATAGAGTTGGTTAATATTTATAATAACATATCATTATATGAGTGAAACTTATGTTATTTCTTTATTATTAAACAACAAATGAAGAGGATGTTGAAGAAGAAAGAAACATGAAAGAATCGGTAGATGAAATTACCTCTTCTTCGACGCGCCTCTTTAGAACTCCTGTTAGGGAACTAAAGTAGGTCTCCTGAGAAGACCAAGACCTATAGTATATTTATAAGGAAGGGTAGAAGAGAAATTGGCACATGTTGGATGATATTGAAAGCTCAAAATGGTGTGAGAAGGAGATAGATGAGGTTCCCTTTTATAAGGGAGGAGAGAGGCACTTTTGGAAACCTCTAAAATATTAATTTATAATAAAATTAAACCCCACATAAAAACAAAAAAAATGACTCAATTAGAAGCCTATATGATATAGTTTTGTAATCTCATCAAAAAAAAATCGACATGTTTTATGTTTATTTTGAATCTTATCATTTTGATTTATCCTTATTTATTATATTTAATTTTATTTGTGGTAATAATATTCTCAATATTAAATGGTTATAAATACTTACTTATGTTTTTTAAATTATCAATAATTGTATAAATTATTAAATTTTAGACCATATAAATTACAATTTATAATTTTTAAATATTTCTGTGACTTCTAATGAATTTAATAATATGTTATTTTTATAAAATATCAATAGTTTCAATTTTGAAACTATTCATTATTTGAATTTAAATAAAAAACACACAATAAAAATGTTCAAAAAAATCATTTAATAGATTCCTAACATGTTATATTATTCTAAAAAATACATGGATCACATTTACTTGTTTATATATTATTTATTTTAATAATTTTAAAACCATTTATTTGGTATTTTTCTTCATAAAATGATTACTACAACATTTTTGTATTATTTTATAATATACTTATTTGTGGTATAAAAATTAAAAATAATATCCTATGATGAAGATAAATAAAATAACTTTAATAATAATATTTTTACTCGAATTTGTTATCTTAAAATCACAACATTTAAATTGTAATATTTATTACATTATGAAGGTGACATCTTTGACATCATTTAAAATAAAATAATATTAATGTTCTAATATATTTTATATGAATCCAAATGGTCCAAAATTATATCCTAGGATGATTATGGCATATATATACTCTACCAATAAGGTTTGGTCATGTTTATGGTCCTTTTGATATGTATTATTATTTTAATAAATACTATATTATTGATTTTTCACTAAATAAATAGTTTCTACACCATTAATGTATAAGCTATTAAGGTAATTAAATATTTCATGAAAATTACATATAAATTACCATGATAAAGAAAAAAATATCTTTCAAATGATAATTTATAATTGAATTTATATTCGGTTTAACTTTATATTAAAAATAATCTAATTATTAAAGTCTGAATGAGACATATTTCACTTTCCTTTAAATAAAATAAATAAAAGGTCTTAATCAAATACTAGTTGGTCTCATTAGATTCCATTTAGAACCAAGTATGATTTAGGGAAAAATATAATCATCAAATTATATTTGGACAAGTGTTAGGGAAATTTTATAATATTATATTTACCCTTAATTACGAGATTTACCTTTAACTATGGTAAATAAAATTTATCGTAGTAACTATTCATAATGCCTAAAAATAAAAAGTAGCTTATTAAAATAATTTGGAACTAATAATTCTAAATATGGAATCTATTTTTCCAAATTCAAAACATAGAAGTTGAAGTATTTAATTTAATATTAATCCTGTTGTTGAAAAAACGGGTTTTAAATTTCATAACATTGCAAAAGATTGAAATGATTTTACCTATGAATATAATGAAAAATAAATGCTAATGGAATAAATTATATTAAATTGTTAAAATATATTCTATTTATACTTTAAACCCATTAAATATTATAATTTAACCATATTAATTATTACAATGAAAAACGTTGTTTTTTATTAAAATATAGCATGTTTTTACAATTCATTAAAATATGAATGTTTTTGAAATAATATGAAAAATTTATCCAAAGTATGTTTTATATCCTGATTCAAAAGAATAATTTTATTTTGTCAAATTAAACTTATAAACATGTCAAAAACTAGATTAAAAGTGGGTGCACCATCAAAAGGTGGCAAAACTGCATTTTTTTAAAAAATAATTATTTTACCTGAAAATTTTATTTTTTTCTCATACCATGTTATATAATATGTGTAAGATTAATTATAATGTCATAAAATTAAAAATTTAGTTACTAATATTCATAATGGATAGTTCATAAAAATATATCATTGTTTAGTGAAACTCAGTATTGCGTACAACGCACACTATCGAGGAAGGTCACTCTTGCGTGCAACACAAGCCATGAATAGTGTTTGAGTATACTACAAGCTAGTATAGTGTTGCATATAGTACAAGATAAATCTTTTTTTAGTGCACAATAGAATACATCAAATAAATTAAAAATAATATATCTCATAAAATCTCGGGGCGTTACACCATGTGTCTAACATGTGTACTTTACATTAAACCAACTTATGAAGCTTGCATTCTTGCGGAATGGTTTTGCAAACTATGAGATGTATCTAAGGATGAGAGCCAGTTAAAATTAAAAAACCACCCCTCTTTCCCCCTCTCAAACTTTACATGATGGCCATCCAAATGGGATCCACCTAACGTGACTCCATATCCTCTTACCAAATTTAAGGTTCTTATTCTTATAATTTATTATGTATTATACTCATGTTATGGTTCCCTCTTCTTCTCCTACAACTTTTTATTCATGGTTCTTATACCCCCATCATTCTGTATCCGCTAATTACAGACCTTAAAGGGGTTTTATAATAATTTAATACAAACTTGGTTTCTTAAGTTCTGAAATATCTCTCACATATCTTTCTAAACCTGCAATCAAAGCATCAGACCAACTACACTATATTCATGGTAGTTTTTCCATGAAATTCATAATTTAATTCAATAACCATCATTTTATTTTTCTCAGATTTATATTTTAGAAACATAATAATATTATTAAAAAAATATATGAATTATTTTAAATGAAAATATATTTTCAATTGATATATTTCAATGATGATGTTTTTTCTCAGTTTGGAAATATAGTAAAAATCTCTATTTGGTTAATTTCAAACACTTATGATTTTATAAAATTATAGAATGGACTTTATAAATAAATAATAATATTTTAAATGGTTTTTTAAATGTGATTTCTCAATTTCCACATAATTTTTACCTATAATTTCATGTAATTACTTAAATTTTTAGTATTGATTAAATATTTAAAGAATTGTTTTTAATAAAATTTTATTTTATATAATTTTCTTTTCATCCTCAATGTTGATGAAAATATACACATGTAAACATTTTTTTTGTATAGGAAAATTCACATTTGAGTTTGTGAATTGGTTCAATAAGTGAAATATATATATATATATATATGTCTTTGTGTGTGAATATATATTATTATAATAATAGAATGTAGCATTGGAAATATATTTTGAGATTAAACATATCTTTGAAATAGTTTTAAAGTGGATTTATAAAATGTAATTTAAAATTCTTTTTTGATGGTTTGTATTTATTGTTGTGTTTTCTAAATAATTTTCTAATTAATAAAAACTATTACTAGTAGGTTATTATTTTTTAGAAATATTCCTTGTTCCATCGTAAATTTTTTTTCTTAACTTTGATGAGAAAATGGTAAATGTGGCATGTTTACATTTTTTAAATTTATTTTTTTGAAAAAATAGATAGAACATGAGAACCTAGGAACATAGGTGGATGTCTAAGATGAGAACTATAAGAAAATTTATTCCCTCCCAAGACAATGTAAAATGATACAACTCTAACTAATCATCATGTCACTTTTTGGATTTGGTTACCACTTTATCATTGGATTCATCTTCTATAATAGATCATGAGTGATAATTTCGATAAATTTTTAGATCCCTAAGATTATGAGGATCATTGGATGGGGCCCTAAAATAATTTTCCTTTTTGTTTTCCCATAGTTTATGTATATAATATTTTTTTTAGATAATTTCATTCCTTTTATAAAAATTTTAAATTTTCATTATTTCTCACATTAAAAAATTGATAAATTATAATATTTGATTCCCATTCCTTTGAAAATTAAAAAGGCTTTATAAAATTTATGTTTCAAATTTAATTTTGAAAATGGTTAATGAATGGTTATTCATATGATGGTGGCACTAGTTGATGAAATATTTTTATAGGTGGTTTTATTCATTTAATGAAAATTAAATAAGAAATTTTATAAACATATATTGGATCATCATGGTATCATTTATAAAAACCTATTTTTAAATAATTTATTTTAAAAAGTAATGATATGAATCTTTTAATTAATAATGGTGGATGGGTTTTGTTTTATTGGACATTCCTGGGAAGCTTATTTTTCTCATGCTGATAATAAGATTTATGATTCATGTCCGGGAACTTTTATTAATGATCTTGGATCATTGGTGTTTTTTTAATGAATGGTGAACCACATTACTAATATAGATACCAGGGTATGATAGTTGAAGTTATATATATAGATGAAGATAGTGGGTTAAAGGGGGAGATATAACATGTTTGGTTAACATGGTGGTTGATAGGAAGGATTTATTTTAATATTTTATATGCTAGTCTATTTATGTTGTTATAAACTACTACTCTAATAAGTTGATTTGTTATGAATTTTATACTCAATGATTGATCATGATAAAATTTCTATTGTTATTTTACTCTAATTTTTTAGATGAAATCAATTATAAGTGGTGATTTTTATATTCCAAGGCACAATTTTCATGCTCGAGGTGATTAGGAACCTACCTCGAGTATGTTATAGGTCAGACCGAGATTTTGATGGAGGGATTCCCTTGGTTGTTTTTTGAAAAAAAATCTTATTTCCCTATCCCATTTTAATTTCTGGTGTCTATTATATTAGATTTAGTACTATCATTACTTTGGGGTTTGGTTCAAGGATAAATTCTTAATATCATTTTGATTTTTAGCCTTGAGATACTAAGGCGTGTGGAGATATGAGTTTCTTTTTATTTTCATTTATTATTTTATGTTTGTTTTAAAGGTTTTTTGTTTGTGGAATGATAGATAGAGTGATGTAGTGATACCCAGGGAGCTCACATAGATTTTCATTTCTTATGGAGCCCAATTACATGGCAGGAATCGAATATCGATGGTATTTATATGGTTTTTACAAGGTATTCCACTCTATGAGTCAAGGCTAAACAAAAAAACTATTCCTCCCATGAATGGTATAATATACTTATTTTTCTTTAAGTACATTTTTGATATTTTATGTTTTTATTTTCTAAATTAAAGTGTGAGTTTTATTTTTAAAACCTTAGTTTTTAATATAATGGTATTTGTTTTGATAATAGTGTGTGAATTTACTAATTTATTTTGAAAATTAATTTTTATTTCAAATTTCAAATAATAATTTTTAATGTGTAAACATGTTTATAAAATATGTACCAAAATAAAATTAGTGACTTGATATTAATGGTTAAAAATAAGTTTATAATATTAATAAAAAATTAATTAATAATTTATTATAAATTTATGAGTTATATTTTTAGAGTTTGAATATGATTTTATGAGTAAATGATTTGTTTTAAAGATAACAAAGGTGTCTTATAAAGTGTTTTGAAATGTTAATTCTAGTTTGGAATTCAATGAATATCTAAATAAAAGAAACTTTTAAATTTATATTTGATTTTAAAAAAGATATTTGGAGTTAATAAATGAGTCTTTAACATATTTTTGAAATAGTTATTATTTAAAAGAAACATTTCAGTGTTTTAGTTGTGATTTTTAAAAATTTAAAATAATCTTAATGTAAAGATTCCATATCTGAAATTTTAGTAGATTGTTTCAAATGATTTAAAAAAGATGATTTTTGACTTGTTCCGAGAATATTATATATTCTTTTGGGTTGCTGATTTGAGTTGGAATTTAAATTTTATTGTTTGTGATTAATCTTTTATAAATCCTCTTGTGTTATTTTAGGTATTCCCCCAATGAGTGTTTTTGATGGACTATGAGAGAACCTATTATTAGTTGGTAGGTCTCTATAGTGATTCAATACACTGTATATTATGACACTGTACGGTTTTGTATAAAGGTTTATTGGAATGCAATGGAGTCGCTGGTGTGACTCTTTTTTGGATTACCTCTATGGGAATCCCTAGGTTATCGTTTATGGCACAATTATTTCTTTATATTTCATTTTTAATTCAATGAATTTTTTCTCTTATTTTGATCGATTTCCAGTTTTATGTTAATCTATTTATCTTGATAAGTTGTAAAATGAATTTATTGTGAGGGTAGATATGGTAACAAGTTGGAGTTCTTCATGGATGTGTCAGGGGTCGTTGAGAGTTGATGCTTCAAGAGTGAGATCACAAGTTACTCCCTATTGTACCAAACCATAGGCTAGTGTTTTCATTATTAGTCATATTTCTTTTAAGGAATTATCAATTGTAATATTTTCCATTCCTTTTAATTTATTTGGAATAATTAATTTTGTGATATATTTATGTTTTTAATGGTTACACTTGTATTTTTTATCTCCTTATTGGGTCGCTATTATGGGGGGGATACCAAAATGTTTTACCTTCCTTATTTTTCATATATTCTCGTTTCCATGATTAGTTTACTTGAATTATTGCCCTATATAATGAAGTTTTAGTTAATTAACCATTTTTCTTATTGGTAATCCAATTTATTTTCTTGTATGGTTTTTTAGGGGAAGAGTTTGGTCAGTTGGAGCACACCCAATGGTTGTGGAAATGGTGAGAGGGTTGATTTAGGATTGAAATTCTATAAGTGATGAATCAATAATGGGGAGTGAATATAATTAAAATTAATTATTATTTTAATCATAAGATAAAAAATGGTCATATTTTACCTAATTTAACGAATTTATTTTTATTTAAAGACGTTGATTTCCATTATTTATACTATACTAATGATTCTATAGAGGATTTTTGAGGATAAAAACCATTATGGTGGTGATCATTATCACACCATGGCCATTGGTTTATTTTTTAAATTAATTTATTTTATTTTTTCTATTACCCTATTTTTTCACTATAATACTAGGTGAAATTATATAAAATTTAAAATTTTGGGAGGTGCAGTGCATGTCATATTGTTTTGGCACGTAGTTAGTGGTAATGATGTGGAACCCTTGTGACATGCTTAAAATTATTGGAAAATATAACCACAAAGTTGTTACATAGTTAGTAAAACAATTAATCCTACCCACCAAAATTTATACACACAATCTTCTGGGGATTACACGGTTTATTTAACTGTGTGGCCAAACAATTCGATGTGTCCAGGTATTAATATTTTTTGAAGATACAAAACCCCCTCTCTAATTTTTCATAAAAGATAAAACACTCTTACCAGTTCTCCCATTTCACAAGATGCCCACACCATGGGACTCTATCTCTTGTGATTATTTATCCTCCAATCCTTATTCAAGGTGATTCGCCTTGTGATTTCATTCAAACTATCCCTATGTTAGGGTTTTCTCCTCTCCACATCAAACCTTTTTTTCTAGGTTCTTATTTTCCCCCTTTCAATTTTCATGTGTCACCATAGTCTTAAACCTAATTTTTTTTGTATCTTATTTCCCATAGGGTGTTTACTATCTTTCATAGGTCACATTCTACTTATAATCTAACCTTTATACTATCTGGTCTTGATTCAAGGAAGGTTCCCCCACACATTCATCTTTAAATTCATGAACAATACATTCTTATGTCTAGAATTATTTTTTTCATACCTAATAATAGTATTACATATAACTGAGGAATATTTTAAAGGAGAATAATTTTTCACAAAACTTTCAATTCAGTACAAAATACTTTTCTCAATTTAGAAATATAGTAAAAATTAGTTTTGGATAATTGAGAAATCGAAAGGATTTATAAAATACATGAATGACCATCATAAATAAAGGATATGGTGTTTAAAGGTTTTATTTTAATCATGTGAGTTCTCAATTAGCTATTATATTTTCATTTTACATTCAACTAATTACTTGGAATCCTAATAAATGATTAAAATATTCACAATATATTTTTAATAAAAGTTTTAGGTCGTTAAATTTCATTTTTATCTTCAATGGTTGTGAAAATATATATGGGTAAATATATATTTGTGTGTCCATCAATAAAAAATATATTATGTTAATTGGTTCAATAAGATAAACATATATTAGTATGTGTAAATTTATATGAGTATATAAAAAGAAGGTAGCTTTGAAATGAAAATTTTATATGTATCTAAAATTTGAAATAAGATCTAATGTGGATTTCTAAAATATAATTTTAAATTCATCTATCACGGTTTATTTTTATTTTAATGTTTATTAAATAATGTTTTAATTAATAAAAATAATTATTTTATGGGTTTAATGGTTTATTTATATACCTTATCGTTTATTAAATGATTTTCCATTAATTTGGTGAGAGAAATGTTTATGTTCAATGTGTGTTTTTTTCATCTTTAGTATTTTAAATAGATTATAGAACACGGGAACATGGGTACATAGGTGGGATGACTAGGACAAGTATTATTGGAATATTTCTTCCTTCCGTAGTCATCGAATAGTGTTATGAAACTAAAAAACAACATGTGACTATTTGGATGTAATTTTTTATGAAACATTGGATTCATACTCTTCCCTAACTCGTACACGAGAAAGGTTATGTTTGGTTAAATTACTGAGAGTATATGAATCCTAGGATGAATCCCTAACCTAATATTAACTATGGTTCCACCATGGTTTGAGTTTCTAAAATGTTGATTTTTATGGTAGTTATTTTTTAAAAATTATTAAAGTATGGTACGCTATGTCTTTAATAAATTGTTAATGTATGGTTATTTATTTCATTCTTATTTGAATGTTAATAATTATTTGGGAAATGGTTATTTCTAAATTTTATTTTCAAAATTGTTATAAAATGATATTTTATAATGATTGTGTCATATGAATATGAATCATTTTCTTATGTAATCATTTACATTTAATGAAAATAAAAAATGAATGTTTAAAAAATTAGATTTTCACTTATATGACTCATTTATGGAAAACCAATTTTTAAATGATTAATTTAAAACCATCATGATGTGGATATTTTATTTAAATATGGTTCATGTGGTGTGGTTTTGATTTTATTTCCTAAGGAACACTTTTTTCTCATTCCGTTCATATTATTTCAGTTTTATATATTGAAACTTTTATCACAGATCAGGGAATATTGAGGTTTTTGTACTGGATGTGGACTTTTAGAGTCACATAAATCAATATAATTGTTTTTCTCCTTAATCATGCCATCCAAGTTGGACATTACTATTATTATTTATGGTTATTGGTGGAATGCATTATTTATGTAGAGACTAGTGTGTTTTATAAGTGGTTATATATATAGAGGGAGTTAGAGGGTGAGTGGAGGAAGATATATAATGAGGAGGGTGTATGAAGGGAGAGAGAACCGATTTATATTTAATTTCTTATTTTATGCATAATATATTTTATTTTAAACTATTATTCAAATTATTTTTATACAATATATGTGTTTATCTTACAGACGGGTCATGTAGAAATTGATTTTATTTGTCAACAATAATTTTTGGGGTAAAATCACCACTAAATGGTGCTTCTATAATTCTAATGCACTAGTTCTCAGCCTTGGGTGATAGAGAACACATCCCAAGTATATTTTTTTCCAGCTTGGGAAAATTATGGGGGGACTGTCTAGGTTGGTTCATGACATTGGAGGTTCTAAAAAATATAATTTCTTAGGATTTTCATTTCAATTTATTTACTAATAGTTTTTTATGTTAATAAAAATTATTTCAGATATATTCAATCATATGAAACCATTGTTTTCTAATTATATTTTTATTATCAAAATGTATGATTTATCCGTGAATTTTATATAGATTATTGGGATATGATACATATTTTCCTATATACCGTTCATTATTATGATTTTATTAACTTAGTAATGAATAACTAATTTTATTCCTAAATAATGAACCAACATTTGATATATTTTTTATTCATGACCATTTCGAATCACAAATTTTATATATAACGTGGTTCTTAATGACATTTTTGGGTAGTTAAAAATCTAAAAATTTCCATTGAATAGGAATGTGTTATTCTTTATTTATAAAGCGTGAAAAAAATAGTCTTTTTTATTGGTTATGCTTTATGTGGGGAAATAATGCATGTTGTAGTAATCTTAATATTTTCATCATGTACATTGTTAGATAAATATTTATTAATTAATCTGATTAGAAGTTTTGATGGTAAATTATGTGTTTTTTAGTGTAAAATAAATATTATGACTAGTTTAATATATCCTTGAAATTTAGGATAAGTAGGGAATTAATGATAACTAGTAACAATAAATAATCTGATGTGATAATATATTTTTAGCAGTTGTGTGGTTAAAAAGTATAAATAAACATAATAAAATATGAATAAGACTTTCTCAAATTGTTATACTAATGTAGTGTCTAATTAAATCCCATTTAACATTGTAAACTTTTAAGAAACCAATATTTTATTTTTATCTTATTATATGGGTTATTTTATTATTCCCAAATAGTTTGATAAAAATAATCCCCACTATTTGATTCTAACATAGTTCATAAAAATTTCTCATCATTGTTACCTAATGTAATTATATGTGAAATAACCATGTATAACCATTGGTTATGAAGCTCCTTTATAAAAGATGCAGTGGTTATGTAAAGATGAACGAAGAAAGATGCTTTACTCATTAAGCTTTTTAATTATTCAGGGTTTAATAAATTTTTTACAGCCTTTTTAATATATTTTATATTGGGTTTTTATAATTCGTATATGATCCTTGGTAGGTATATGTTACTTTTATTTATGTAAAATCCGGATATAAATTAGTCATTGTTTCTTTATAAGTAAACAATTTCAATTTATATAGTTTATTTCACTAATAAATCTCTAGACCATATTAATAATGTGACAACTAGTATTATGTAGTGCACATTTTTATTCTTTTATTGTTAAAGGTAAAATTCATAATATCATTATTCAAACTAAATGAAATCTATTTTATTTTTATAAAAGTGAAACATCTTACTTCTTAAGTGATCATCTATATTATAATGATACTTAGTATGAATTGTTTGAATAGTTTAATTCATCAATTTTATGATTATATAATATTTTTACTATTTACACACCTTACGTTTAATCGTATAATAGTATAGAATGTATTAACTATACCATAGTATATTCAAATATCTAAATTTCTTATTTGTCGTGTCTACTTGTTACACCTATTATGTGATTGATCTACATTATATTTAGTCATTATTATTATTATAATTAGTTCATAATAGAGTGATTATTACATTATAGTAGTCTCTTTGGTATCTAAATAATATTGTTTTCAATTATAATGAGTTATATAATATATTTGTATAAATGGTTTTCAGGTAAACATATTTTTAAAAAATATTTTAATATTACGAGATGGACTTATTATTATGTGTATCATATAAACCCCTTCCCCAATTATTGGATAGTATGAGTTAATCAATTATCCAAAAAAATTTAAACACAATTCTATTTCTTTTGATTGTGATAGGTGTTAAACCATAAATATTTTTATCTGTTTTCTCATCTTCTCGGATAAATTCTATATAGGTGACTTGTGTAAAAAAACCTCCAGATTTATAGAGTTGAATATCATGATTATTCATGTATCATGTTATGATTTATTTAATAGTATTATGATTTCACATTTTGTGTTAAAATTATTTAATATACCTATGTAAATGAATATATTTATATTATATGTTAACATGAGTACATATAATTTATGCTATAATTTTGGTGGTTTCCTACTAAGTGTTAAGCACTTACGACATGCACATGAACTTCAATGGATGTTTTGATAAATGGTCTTTTTTATTGGTACCTTTTTGTACTTTTATATATATAGATATTTTTATTTCACATGATCTGGATTGTTAAAGGTAATATTCTATTCTACATGGGAAAAATATGCTAGTATTTGGGTTAAGCACAATGTCCTATGTAGAAAATACTTAATTTGTAATATTGGATTATACATTGTTTGTATATTAGTGATTCATGACATTCATTACACTCAAGTAACATCATATGTTGATACTATAAAGGGGGGAAACCATCACCACTTAATATTCCCTAAATCCCTTACTGTAGTTGTTAGCCTAGTGTGATCGGGAGTACACATGTGGTCATCTGGTGTCCCATATAGGTATCATTAGGGTGAACAGATTAGGGTTGATAGAAAATGGAATCATATTATGGAAATTATAACATTGATCCAATAGAGCTATATAAATTGTTTATATTGAGAGTAACAAGGAGTTAAAACCATCAATACATGAGATGTAACCAATAAAAAGTTATCATCAGCCTATTTATATTGGAAAATTGAGTATCCATGGATGTTCAATTTTTCATGTAGGGACCGCCAATGAATTTAAGGTATTAGTTCATTTAACTCATATTTATTTAATTGAAATTTTATAATGTTTATATGCATAAATTATGATGAATACTTTCTATTGGTATATACATCAGGAATATATGAAAATATGAAGGCACCTGATGGTACCAAGAAATTCAATGTGCTTTCCTATGTTTTCTAAAAAACTAGTAAGAATTAATTATAGATTTATATTTACTGAAACACTAGATATAATTAAATAGTGTTTTCTAATATATTTATAATTAATGAATTGGTAAATATGAATAAAATATTGATTTATATGATTTTTATATCTATGTTTTTTCTTATTAACATATATTTGATGTCTTCATATTCAATTCCAAAAAAAGTTTTTTTGTTCACTCTATATTTCCTTGAAAATAATTTTTATATTATTATTTTGTTGTAACAACATTATTAATTTCATATAATTTCATTTATTTTGTTAATGACAATATAAATTTATTCTACTGATAATCAATGATCTTATCATGTCTCTATTTAACACTTTATTCCTATTTACATATTTAGTATTATTTTTAATATGAGGAATATTTGACTTATATCTATGTTTATATTGATATGTTATTTTAATTTGTTTTCCATTTTAAATGTCTTGGCTTTACATTTATATTTATAATATATTATTAATATGATACTTGAGATTATACTGTAGTAATTAAACACATTATCAAAATAACTATTTAATAATACACATTTTATTATTTTATAAAATTCATAGTATAATACAAACTAGATATTTTCATTCAAAATAAAATCCTCAACTAGTAATATATAACATTGAACAATATAGGGAAACACTATATTCTTGAACTAGGGAGGATCATATACTAAAAATAATTATATTGAAGAAAACAATATGCCATTAAATAGACTTGTTATAAGAAATAATCGAAGGATATGAATGATTTTTTATATAATAATTAATTATATTTATAAATAGAAATTTAATTAATGGAAATGAAAGGTAATCATTTGAATATTATCTTTAAGAATTAGACTACTAGAATAGTAACTTCCATATATATCCATTTTAATAGTAATATCACTCTAATACAAATAAAATTCTATAAAATATAAAATATCATTTAGTAAAAATATATTTTTTAATTATTAATAATTATTATTCATTAATTAATTACAATGTATCTATATTTATATTATTTAGAAATGTGTTTCTAATTTTTTTGTCCCAAAATTATAACATTGAAATACAAAAGTTTTTCTGATTAATAATTTAATTTATCATATAGAAAAAATTATTTTCTTCAAAATGAATTTTAATTTGTTAAGTGAAATTCAAAATTATCCGGTGGAGAATTTGTCATAATTTTTTGAGTCGAACTTATTTTTTAGTAGATAGTAAAATTAATTTTGCCTATAATATATGTATTATTATTTAATTATTATTTAAAATGGTTGAATTAATAATATATATAAATTCATGAGAAAAAAGACACTATATTATTAATATAATTGATATTAATGAACTTGAGTCCAGTTATGAAACTATTATAGACATTCCAAATAATAAATAAACAATTAATGTCTTCAATACAATATTTTTAGTTAATTGAGATTTCCATGGAAAAAATAATATAAAAATATGTATTTTGTTTATTAAGAAAATAAGACAAAAAACAGGCCTTAAATATCAAATACATTGGGCTAAACCCATGGTTTTTATATCTGGTTTTCAATTTTTTCATGGCCTAATGTATAAAGCCTATTTTTAGAAATTAATATATAATTATATATAATTTATTATAAATAACCATCCATCCTACAACATCTCTCCACTCTAAAACCAATGATCATGGTTTTAATCTTAGTTTCCCTATGTAGAATCATTAGAATGAGAGTTAGGTAGATAAGTGTTTCAATTACAATTTCTCTTGTTATCTTTTAGAAATTATAATGAAATTTCCTTAAGATATATATTATGGTAACAGTTTCTAAACTCTTATTAACCATTTTTTTTCCATTAATAAGTATATTAGGATCCATGAAGTTTATTCCAATGATTTTCAAAGTGACATAGAAATTTTAGGGTTTCAGTACCTTTATTTCCAGTTCTCTTTTGAATGTCCTTATAGTTCTTTTACACATCTATATGCAATGTTGTTATGTTTCAGTATTACATTCTAGGATCTTATTTTGAATAAGGAAAAAACATTACATATTATTATACCACCATAATAATCTATAAAAAAAGCTTATTTTTTATATGAGAGGATTGTTTTAGAAATATTTCTTTGGTCTCTAACCATTGAATTATTTGGTTGATTCCTAATAATACCAATATATGAAGAAAGAATCACAATTTAATACCCCATTATTAAGGATACATTCCATTATAATTTAAATATCATATAGAACCTTTAAAAATTATTGATATTTATAAAGTTATCCATGTAGTCCAATTGAATATAGAAACATTAACAATTTTATAAACCTTAATAATATATAAAAATGTATTAATTACTATAAAATTTATAAAAACTTTGTTAAAGGAAATAGATTATTATAAATATATATTTAATTTATACCCCCTATAAATGACATGATTACATTCCATGATGTTTTCTCATGTGGATTTTTCAACTATAATAAATATTCTAGTTATGATTGTAATTTATTTTTCACTGTTTTTTCAAAGCGGATTCGGGATTTTTAAGAAATTAATGAATGATTAAAATTTAAGAGGTTTTGATTGAACAAAGATTGTGTGGGTAGGTTAAAGACAATAATTATATACTAATTTTGAACTTCATTGTCCAAAATTTTTCTCTTATATGAATTTCTATATGAAAAATCTAAGAAATTAGAGTGCACATATAATCCTACTTGAAATTACACTACTACTAATCATTTTTTTCCATTTTCAAAAGCCGGTTTAAGGGTTCCCAGTACCCCGCTACATGAGTCCAAAAAACACATATTCCAAAACATACAAACACCAAAAAAACTAACCATGCGCAAGAAACCACGAACCAGTGCACAAGAACATCATAGAAAAAATCCAAATCCACCCAAGATTACCTTGAGGATCCTCCGACGCGACCATCGACACAGACCCAAATCATCCCATTAGAAAATTCCCGAGGAATTAACCCAGCCAACAAGAGATGGAATGGACCCACAAGATCCACCCCCGAGGACGTCAAAGAAATCCCGAATGAGGATGACCATCTCCTGATACCATTAGTACCCTGACCGCAGGCTACCCAACCATCCCCACCAAACAACTTAACTGGAAATGTGAGAGACAAACCAAATCACTCCGGAGGCAAAGCCTCATATGAAAAGGAAAAGTTACCAAAACATAGCCTTAGCATATTAGTGCTTTCCTACATATAAAGATTCCAATTCATTACCTATACCATAACATCCGGATCTTCCCCAATAACATCTTCAAAAT
Source organism: Viscum album (assembly GCA_963277665.1). Taxonomy (NCBI): domain Eukaryota; kingdom Viridiplantae; phylum Streptophyta; class Magnoliopsida; order Santalales; family Viscaceae; genus Viscum; species Viscum album. Next base: position 477,460,855 of record OY728157.1, read on the forward strand.
GGTCTGCCATTTTGTCCCATGTTCAGATATATTCTTCTTTTCGGATTTTCCGATCATTGAAACCTCTCATCAAGATAAAATCATGTTTGCCAATCCACTTAGCCTGCTCGTTGTTGACTTCCACTCTTAAAGTTCTTCCCATCATATCAGGCTCTTCCTGTGGGATGTCAACATATAGATATTCTTCTACCATGTCCTCCTCGGAGCAAAGGATAAGTTCCATTATGTTCTTTACCTTTCTAGAAGATCTTCCCATTTCATTATTTCTCTCCTTGATTAAAACCTAAGAATCCTACTATACCGTGTTGAGCAGTAAAACTGGAAACTTCTTCGCAGAGCGGGTCTCTAAAGGTGGTGGAGCGAGGAGTAATCCTTTTTCCCCTTCTTCTTTTTAGAACTCATGTTGTTCTTTGGAATTGGTACCTCTCCACCCGAATGGTCCAGTTCATCCAGATTGGATGCCTCCCTGCCAACCTCATCCTCTTCACCTGGGGAAATATGAAAAAATGGGATGAGCTCCGATAGTTAAAAAGGGTAAACATAAGTTATATACATCAATGATTTTAAGTCAGTAGAAAATGAGAGTATGTGTAAAATCAGGATACATATTATTGTTATAACCAAAAAATAATATTTCATAAATAAATACATAATTCATAACATAATATAATATTTTATAATATCTTAGTCAAGAAGAATCAATGTTAAATTTAACATTTTATGAAAATAAAATCAATGTAAAAATGTGGTGAAATCATATTAATTGGAAAGCTTTGTGATAAATCTTATTATTCTCATACCTTTTTCATGAAAAAAAGTATTTCCATGTATTAAAACATGAGTAAATCCAGTATTCCCATGCATTTCTAAATAAACTTATTATGTTCATGCATTAAAAGGTGAGAAAACTCATTATTCCCTTACATTTGTGAACAAAAACACCATATACATGCATAAAAATGTGAATAAAATAATTATTACCATGACATTATGAACAAACTCAATATGTCCATACATTAAAATGTGCGAAAACTCATTATTCCCATTACATTGTACCAAAAATTATTATTTACTTAGAAAAAAATCTCATGAGATATAAAACATAGAAATTGCATTGGAGGTTGATATAGGTCCCTAATATTTACCATTCAAACATATTTGGGTCACATAAAATCAATCACAAAAATATCATAAAGAACCAATAGAAATAGAATAGGTTTTATAACATTTTTAGATGAAATAATGTAAGGAAAACATTCATAATTATCATGATAATTATAACATCATATACCCATGGAAATTAAATGGGAATATAAATATATTTAGTAACTTCTTAGGTAAATTTAAAACCAATAAATTCTAATGTAAAACTATTTATTCAATAGAGTGCATGACATACATCACCCAGAACGTAAGGAAATATAATACTGTGACACTCTACTATATATTTAATATTTTAAATATATTAAATACATGATGTATCTTGTAATGAACACAATAATTAGTTTTATTTCATTTCACACATGGGATACCTTCTTTGATTGCTCGTGCTACACGCAACAGTTAACTTCTTGGATGGCTTGCGTTACACATAAGACCGAGTTTTACCAAATAACAATGTATTATTAAAATATTATTATTTAATATAATGTAATATAACCAAGATGTTAAATGTGTGGTTATTAATAGTATTAACTAACTTATTAATATTTATATTTTGTATAAATCTATAAATTAATTCATTGTTACCAATTAATGAGAAATGAAAATAAGAAATAATTGGATATATAAAAATATTATTATTTTTATATTTCAAATAGAGTTTTTTCTTAATAAACAAAAATATTTACAATTTGTGGATGATTATAATTAAATATAATTTTTATATATTAAATAAAATTATTTTTATATTAATCCTTTATGTTTGATAGGAAGAAGATATGAACAAACTCTATTTTACACATTAAAATCTACATTTTTATAAAGGAAATTATACAAAAATTTAATAGATAACCCATTTTAAATATTAATTCTGACAATTTATTTAATTTAATATCTCTAAATAAAATTAAAATTTAAAATAGAAAGATAATAATTGGGTTATGGTAAATTTTTGATATTTTTCTAAAACATTTCATTTTTATTGAATAGTAACAAAATAAAAATTTCGAGTTCAAAATTTATTTTACATATAATTTTTTTTTGGATAAATTATATTTTTAATTGGTTTAAAATATTTTTTAGATAATATAAATATCAATTAATAAAATTTATGTCATTTGATTAAATTTCACATTGAAATTTATTCTAAAATCATAGAAATCTTTCAGACATTTTTACTTTAAAACCTTGCATTATCGCCCTACCCATGGGATTAAATTTAAATTTATTTATGTAACTTCTATGATTAGAATTTGTGGAGTTTTATTCCATATTACAAATATTCATAATTTATAAATTATAATAAAAAAAATTATTTTTCACATAAAAAATTAGTGAATGTAATTAAAATTGATTTTAATTATTAAGGTGAAAATAAACATAATAAAAGGCTAAACCATTATGTTGTGGGTCCAAATTACCTAGAAACTTTTAAAAAACACATTTTATGTAGATAATTTGTAAATTAATCTTAAATCCATGAGTTTTCTTTGTTTGGTAAGAATTTTGATAGAAGAAACCTAGGAACACCTAACTTTTTTCAAAATACACAGTGAGTTATTTTCTTGCCCTATAAAAGGCCCCCACCTCTCCTCATTCCTCACACCTCTCAAAAAAATTGGGTTCTACCAAGATCTACCAATATTTACTCCCAAAATCCCTCCCATATTTCTTTAATCCTCCATTTGGTTAGAAATACTTCCATGAAATCTTTTTCATACAAAAAATGAAGTTACCTGATTAAGAGGTAAATGTATTCTCTCAAGCCCTCTAATTTAATTTCCATTCACCACCCACTAAAAACACTTTATTCCATTCCTATTTAACAAAACCTGTATCCTAAATATAATAGTCTATTTTTAAAAAAATATTTATACCAACACTTTTGCATAATTTTATCTAGTTAGTTATAATAATATTTTTTCTATACCAGGTGAACTACTGCCTCACAAAATGATGATTGTTAATTTTTCCATTATCACCAATAATGGTGTCCATTATAGTGAAAAAATGTTATTATATTTACTTAATATATTATATTTGTTATATATTTAAACAAATATAAATTTTTTATTACACATACCATTAATACATTCGATTTTACATTAATACAGTAACATTGTTTGAGGAAGTGTGGACTATCACCCCCTTGAAGCGATGTGATTTGTTCACACTAAACATGGAATTTATAAAGTATGGTATTAATTTAAAATAATTTAAAAAAATATCAATATTATATTCATGAAATAATTACCTTTCTGTAAGTTTACTATGTATATATATATATATCATTTTCTTTATTACCCTTTCACGTAATTAAAGAATCATTACATCGTACCTGGACGTGTGGGATACAACCTCCTAAAAATGATTGGATTCCTTTTACATCACAATAATTATATATATAAGTATATATAAGATTAAATAAAATTTTATTTATTATATAATGAAAATTGTGTAATGATATGGTGTTATATACCTTATTTTCAAAATAAACATTGAAAAATGAGAATGTTTCCAATTCGTACGTGTGGCCTACCATCACTATGACTGTAATGTTGGTTTCAATGATTTATATTAAAAGTATAATAAATTTTTATATATGATTATTATATAAGGATTATTATTCTATAAATGTTACGTAATTAACCTTTGACCACATTTGACCTACGAAATTCATCTTTAACACATAAACTAATTTTGGTCAAAACACCCGACATAAAATTAATTATTTTATTAGATTTATGAAACATATTAAAAAGTTAAATAAAAGTAATTATAATCATTAAAAACTTTATCAAGTATGTCTTAAAGTAACATAAATTTATTATGAATGAAGTTAAAGGACGTCCACCTGAATGGAAACTCAAGGTAAGGGATTCCCATCTAACTTTTTACATTTATGATATATATGTCATGTTCACCACATACATCATCCGTATAGTGTATATAATACCTATTTTAATTTATTATATCATTAATTCCATTCTCTTCATAGTATTTTATACATCCATTTAATATTATTTTTTCATGAGGTTTATGACTTAAATGTTTCAAAGAGGTGTGTGGAACTTTGGAGTGTTTAAGGATTATTGTCCTCAACAATAACTTTAATGATATTTGAATGGTATTTTCATTATATAAAATTATATTACTATTTTTTCAGTAAAATGTTTAATTTTACAATAATCGATTAATTCATGACCTTTTTCATATATTAGTACCATTATTGCACTCTTTATTACTCAAGGTGTTTTTGATGTTTTTTTTAAAAAAACCTGATATTATTTCCCTCTTTAGTTATAGAACATGTTTTCTTCTAGAAACAAATTTTTCAAAAAATGTTGTAAAAAAATTTCTAAGAAGGATTTGGTAATAATTATTTTATCAATTTTTTCTTTTACTAATGATTTCAAATGAATCTTCATGTCACATTCTGATCAAGGCCTATTTATAACCATTAACTGTAGAGACCCGTAGCTTGACGTACATGGACATTACATTACTTTTTCGGAATACTTAGTACATAACAAAAACACACACACAAGGATCGTAATAGTTTAGTGCCTTTGGATACTCGGAACATAATCTTCTAATCGTGGTGAAAGATCTTTAATATATCCCATAAAGATATTCCCTTTTTTTACCTAAAAACTTTCTTTATATCCTGGGGAAAAGAAAACATAAAATGGTGAGCTCAAATGATCAGTAAGGGTTAACAAAAGCAATATCAATCACATCATATACATAAGAACATAGCTTTTGGAAATCTTAACCTGAAAAAGAGCTCATAATATCACAACATGGGATAAATCATAGAAGTGAAATGTAATCCCAATAATCATAACTTAAAACATGAAACTTTGTGGCATACACACATAATCATAGAGAATCATTTCTTGTTAGTCAAGACTCATTGCCAAGACAATCTTAGTGGACAAAGTCCCTTTCTGAATCGAGTAGCCCTCGTTTCAGTCCTATTTCACTGAACCGGTATAACCTACCATTTCAGCCATGTCTATCTCATGAGATATAAAATCTTTACCCAATGCATTGGAGGGAGATATAGGTCCCACCCATCTCATAATGATACCATTCTTATGTGTGCCACAAAATCATAAATCATACATCATTGCATAACCCATGTCATAAAAATGGGAATCTTAAACATCATGTCATCATAAAACAATTCATATAAGATAAAGGAATTCATAAAAATATTTCCATCACAACCTGATCAAATCAATGTTATAATAGGGATAAAAACAGAACCCTTTATTATCTTATATGGAAAATAATTTTGAAAAAACACTTGACCTTCATTCTTGAGGAAAATATCCTTTCTTCTTCAAAAACATTTTTCCTTTCATAACATGTCATACGACTTTAAAATAAAAGAATTTGATTAAAAATAAAATTGAAAACTTGTAAAGGAAGCTTCTTGGAAATAATGTTATAAAAATCCATTCATGCCGTATAAGTTAAAAAAAACATTCTTCGTACTTTTGTCGGAAAAGTCAAAAAGTACCACGTATGAAAAACGAAAAAAGATTACTTTCATATCTTTTACTAAAAACTCACCGAATGGTAAAATTGGATTTAAATTATTGTAAGTGAATGGAAATAATATTACATATTAAGGGAACATGGATGTGGATGATAAAATACACCCCAGTAAATACCAAAGTACAAACAATCTCGGATAAAAATGAGATTGTGATATTTCCCCTTACCTTAGGTCCGACTTGCTTTATAAGTGTCCGAACCTCCTGTATAATGATTTAAATCATGTTATTGACTTATTCCAGAATCATATTCATTGTTATTATATCATATATGGTCCACTTATGACTTTATATTACCCGTTCTTTTGTAAATTCATGTTAAAGTAGCATTTTGGGTAAAATCGTCTCATTTTTCGTTCGTGTTTTTAACTTGTAGTTATTCATATGATTACTTAGATCATGATTACTTAATTACAGAATATAAAACATGATTTATATATATATATATTCATAATATACATATATAATAAATCAGTAAATGGAAAGAAATACACCGTTCATGGAGACGGTAGTCCGTACGTACGCATGAACGCTGTTTTCATTTCCTTATTGAATTGAATGGAATTAAGTAGATGACATACATATAAATATAAATAATTCCAGTATCATTATTAGGTCATATATTTCATTAGTACTTATTATATATACTTTATAATCATTCATGAATGGTTAATAATTGAGAATTAATCTCATCGCGTCGTGGAGACGGTATTCCATACGTACGCACGAGCGATGATATCGTTCCCATGGTCGTGGAATTGTGTTGAATTGTATGTATACTATTTCAGTATCAATATCACTTTATAATAATCATATATAGTTACTCATTACACCTTTATACCCATCCAATTAAGGTGGTGGCGGAAAATATATTACACCACGGCGTGGAGACGGTATTCTGTACGTACGCACGCGCGGTGATTTCCTTTTTCCGTAGGATGGATAGAAGGTTAATTAGAGTTGTTTCATATTTATAATAACATATCAGTATATAAGAAATACTGATGTTATTACTTTATCATGAAACAACTAAAGAAGAAGAAGTTGAAGAAGAAATAAATTGAAAAGGATCGGTAATGGGTATTACCTCTTCTTTGAAGTGTTTCTTTGAGACATCCTTTTAGGGCACTGAAATTGGTCTTTTAAGAAAACCAGGACTTCTAGGATGATACTAGGGAAGTGGAGAAGTGATTTTGTCAGGGGTTGGCCGAGCTTGAAGGCTCAATGTTGTGTGAGGAAGAGAGGGAGGAGGTGCCCTTTTATAAGGGAGGAGAGGGGCACCTTAGGAATATCTCAAAATATTATTTTATATTAAAGTAAAAATCGGTTTATAATGGTTCCAAAGGGTCTTATTTAGAAGATAAAGTGGGTATGGGTCGAAATAATATCAACCAATAGTATTTAGACAAGTTTAGGTTATTATTTTAACCATATCAATTAGATTTAACTTTAAGTTAAATAATTTAACTTTTACCGTGTCTTTTTGTTTTCTTTCACTATATGGTTAATACACTTACTATAACATGCCAAACGAACCTAAAATTGTTTATTATTAATATATATATCATTATCTAAGTCATTTGGCCTAACCTTAGATTTTTAGGAATAAAATAACAATTAATAATATAATATTTTCATTAAAAACTATTTTGTGTCAATTTTGACACTATTTGATATATGATTTTTGTGGAAGTCATAACAGAATTATATGTTCGAACCAAGTTGATTAAATCAACACTAATATATCATAGTAACCTATAAAATTAGTGGAATTCATAAAAAGTCTCAAATTACATTTATTTTGGTGTTTATAACATCAATTATGACAATATTTCATAAATAAGATAATTACTCCATCATCTTTGTGTCATAAATAAATTAAATTATTTGATGTCTAAAAATTACAAATAAAATACCATCATGTAGGAAAGCGTTTTAGCTTTCTAATGAATATTTACAATCGAATTTATCTTATGTAAAACCCTATATTAAATATGTTTTAGTAAATAAACTTTGATTTTGACTCTTTTAACTCTTCTTTGAATTAAATAATAATAAATGTCCTAATCTAATCCAAGTGGGGCTAAATGGTCATATTTTATTCCTAAGCTTGTTTTTGGTCGAATTACACTTGTCCAATAGAATTAGGACATGTGTTAGGGTAATAATAATATCATTTTTACCCTTAATCACCCTATTTACTTTTAACCGTGGTAAAAAAAAGTAAAAAGTTACTATTCAACAAAAATTATTTTCATCTCATTGAACCACATTTTACTTACTGACATCAACCGTGTCTCTCATATTTTTGAAATTCCATTCACATAAGAGGTAAAATTAAGATTTATGAAGAAATTAATTTTTTTTAACTACCACTTAGTAGTTTCACTATTAATCAAAAATTGATGTTTTTCAGAACAATGCCAAAATTTCATCCTAAGCTATATTTCATATTCTGAATTCAAAAATGAAGTCTATTTTACCAAATTCATAACATATAATTTGCATTAATTAATTTTATAATTAAATCCCGCTGTTAAAACAAATAGCGTGTTTTTAAGAAACAATATCTATCAAAAGATTGACACTTGTTTATGTCTGGTTTAAATGTGAAATTACATCCAATGACCAACATTGTATTAAATTGTAAAAATATATTCTAAATATACTTTAAAACCACTTAAATTAATAATTTATCACTACTAATTATTTCGATTGAAAAAGTTGTTTTTAACTAAAATTTTGTAATTTTCACTATTCATCAAAATATGAATGTTATCCGAAAAGTACCAAAATTTCACCTTAGGCTAAATTTGATACTACGAATAAAAAAATGAAGAACATTTTGAGAGCTAGAATTTATAAAATTTGAAAAGTTGGTTATTACAATTCATAACGGCTAGTTATAATAATATTTTAATAGCATATCGTTGTTTAGTAAAAACTCAGTATTGCGTACTACACACGCTATCGAGGAAGGTTGCGATTGCGTGTAATGCAAGGAAAGTCAAAGATGCGTGTTGTGAAAGCTCCTTTTGGTGTATCGTACAACACAAGACATTAATAAAATTAAAAAGAATATTTTTCATAAAATCTCGGGCTGTTACATTCTACCCCCCTTAAAATGAATTTCGCCCTCAAAATTCGTCGGGGTTATAAATGGTTTACTATTCGAAAGTTTATTTAATAGAAACCCACATCGTAAAAAGGAATATCAAAACCAATCTTTAAAAACAAAAGTATGAAACGTAACGGTTACCCAAATAAACTAATCATTGGGTTTCCACATAGGTGAAAATATGGATATGGAAGAGAAATCTAACCATCATGTTCTGATGGAGAGTGGTAGAGAACATGGCTATGGAAAATCCAGTAAATCACAAATCCATAAATTTGTGACGATCTAAGGTACCATCTGATTCATCAGATATAAGATCACTAGGACAACATTTTTGGTTTTCAAGATCGTTTCCCTAAAGTGAAAGAATTTGAATTAGAATAAATACTTACTTTATTTTGGTACAATCTCACTGTTGTTCGTGCCTTTAACAATTTCCACTTCATCTCTTAAATAAATGAAGTTGAATTTGTTATTCGTGAAGTGTTAGCAGATCATGTGATAGAATGACAGGTCATTCCATCTGTCTCAACAGGTTAGAAAAATTTATATACATAAGTCGATCTATAGTGGGATTAATCATATATGGTTCCTAAAATGGTCTTATACTTCATATATCATACTGCTTAATATAATAAAACTAGTTTCTACTAAACAGGGACTTCCTGTAGGCCTGTGGTAGGCAATAAAGGCCAGTCGCACTTCGGTTGTGGGTTCGATTCCCACAGCCTTGTCCGACGCGATGGGCTGTCACCCGTCCTGCAGGTTGTCATTTTTCTAAAAAAAAAGTCTATCCTTAAACAATACTAACTTATGTCCAACATAATCCATTCCAATCTTTAGGATTACCCATAATACTGCAGTCCACTCTCATAATATAGTGAAAACAATTACCAGAGATTTAATACCATCGTTGATCCCCATATATCATAAGATATGTCTTGTTGGTCACATTCTAAACATTCAATGTCCTTAATCATGTATTCTCTTGAATACCCATTAAACCTTAGTGAAAACATGAATGCAGTTAAACGTTAACACTTTCCACATACCAAAATCCTCAAAATTATTTATAATCAAACCATGATATCACTTAGTCCTTATATCAATTATGAGCTCATGAATACTGTCAAATATTTAATTTTCTCCTTATCCCTATATGATGCGCATATCATCTACATTCCAAAAATATTTGAATAACCTTCCATGGATACTGGTAACATTAATCATACACTTTCAAAACTCAAGGAATGACAATAGTGTAACAATCCTTAGATGTCTCGTTATTCAAACATTACACATGATAAACATGTAGTCATTCCACTACATTCTTAAACCATTGTCCAAGATTCAAAAATTCTTTCATCTCACATATCATTTGTAGTCTCTTCATCATCATCAACATAAATACTTCCCATACGACCATACTAACTCTCTTCATGAGACTTTCCCTTAGGGCATTGGTTTGCATAATGCCCGTACATTCCACATTTAAAACATTTAACCAGTGTTGATGTCGTAGCAATACCATTATCCTCATCCCTGGTGTTAACTGAACCTTTTCCTTTGCACTTACTGGATTTGTGTCCTTCTTTTCCACACCCAAAGCATCTTCCAGTTCCTTTTGAAACATTCTCCTTGATGCCTCTTCCCACATGAATTACATAGTGGAAATTGAACTTTCTTTCCTCTATGATCATCATGAAACTCCATCTTTTTCTTATTAGCCGAGTCAGGAAACTTACCAAATTTTACTTTATTGATCATATTATGAGATTGCTGATTCGGCATAATAATTATGTTTGGACTTCCAAATCCCATTTCATTATGAAGAATATCATTCCATTGTCCATCATATCCCCCATTATCGTGAATCATCTTGTTTCCGGCCATTTTCTAAAACCCAAAAAGAATAGTGTGAGAGGAAAAAATCATGCTAGGGAAAACAACATAATAAAGGGGAAGTACCTTCAATATCTAACATCTTATGTTTAATTCTATGATCTTTAGCGTAATTCTAGTACAATAACCTATATGTATACTTAACCTTAGGGACATCCCTAGACATACCTTAGAAATATCACTAGGGATCTCACTAAAGTTCTCGCATCCTAGTTTCCAAAGGATGACTAAACCTTTCCTCTGATAGCAACTGTAGAGACCCGTAGCATGACGTACATGGACATTAAATTACTTTTGCGGAATACTTAGTACATAACAAATAAACACACACAAGGATCATAATAGTTTAGTGTCTTTGGAAACACGGAACATAATCTTCTAATCGTGGTGAAAGATCTTCAATATCTCCCATAAAGATCTTCGCTTTTTTTACCTAAAACCATTCTTTATATCCTGGGGAAAAGAAAACATAAAAGGGTGAGCTCAAATGCTCAGTAAGGGTAAACAAAAGAAATATCAATCACATCATATACATAAGAACATAGCTTTTGGAAATCATAACCTGCAAAAGAGCTCATAATATCATAACATGGGATAAATCATAGAAGTGAAATGTAATCCCAATAATCATAACTTAAAACATGAAACTTTGTGTCATACACACATAATCATAGAGAATCATTTCTTGTTAGTCAAGACTCATTTCCAAGACTATCTTAGTGGACAAAGTCCCTTTCTGAATCGAGTAGCCCTCGTTTCAGTCCTGTTTCACTGAACCGGTATAACCTACCATTTCATCCATGTCTATCTCATGAGATATAAAATCTTTACCCAATGCATTGGAGGGAAATATAGGTCCCACCCATCTCATAATGATACCATTCTTATTTGTGCCACAAAATCATAAATCATACATCATTGCATAACCCATGTAATAAAAATGGGAATCTTAAACATCATGTCATCATAAAACAATTCATATAAGATAAAGGAATTCATAAAAATATTTCCATCACAACATGATCAAATCAATGTTATAATATGGATAAAAACAGAACCCTTTATTATCTTAGATGGAAAATAATTTTGATAAAACACTTGACCTCCATTCTTGAGGAAAATATCCTTTCTTCTTCAAAAACATTTTTCCTTTCATAACATGTCATACGACTTTAAAATAAAATAAGATGATTAAAAATAAACTTGAAAACTTGTAATGGAAGCTTCTTGGAAATAATGTTTTAAAAATCCATTCATGCCGTATAAGTTAAAAAAAACATTCTTCGTACTTTTTTCGGAAAAGTCAAAAAGTACCACGTATGAAAAACGAAAAAAGATTCCTTTCATATCTTTTACTAAAAACTCACCGAATGGTAAAATTGGATTTAAATTATTGTAAGTGAATGAAAATAATATTACATATTAAGGGAACATGGATGTGGATGATAAAATACACCCCAGTAAATACCAAAGTACAAACAATCTCGGATAAAAATGAGATTGTGATATTTCCCCTTACCTTAGGTCCGACTTGCTTTGTAAGTGTCCGAACCTCCTGTATAATGATTTAAATCATGTTATTGACTTATTCCAGAATCATATTCATTGTTATTATATCATATATGGTCCACTTATGACTTTATATTACCCGTTCATTTGTAAATTCATGTTAAAGTAGCGTTTTGGGTAAAATCGTCTCATTTGTCGTTCGTGTTTTTAACTTGTAATTATTCATATGATTACTTAGATCATGATTACTTAATTCCAGAATATAAAACATGATTTATATATATATATTCATAATACACATATATAATAAATCAGTAAATGGAAAGAAATACACCGTTCATGGAGACGGTAGTCCGTACGTACGCATGAACGCTGTTTTCGTTTCCTTATTGAATTGAATGGAATTATGTAGATGACATACATATAAATATAAATAATTCCAGTATCATTATTAGGTCATATATTTAATTAGTACTTATTATATATACTTTATAATCATTCATGAATGGTTAATCATTGAGAATGAATCTCATCACGTCGTGGAGATGGTATTCCTTACGTACGCACGAGCGATGATATCGTTCCCATGGTCGTGGAATTGTGTTGAAGTGTATGTATACTATTTCAGTATCAATATCACTTTATAATAATCATATATAGTTACTCATTACACCTTTATACCCATCCAATTAAGGTGGTGGCGGAAAATAGATTACACCACGGCGTTGAGACGGTATTCCGTACGTACGCACGCGCAGTGATTTCCTTTTTCCGTAGGATGGATAGAAGGTTAATTAGAGTTGTTTCGTATTTATAATAACATATCAGTATATAATAAATAATGATGTTATTAATTTATCATGAAACAACTAAAGAAGAAGAAGTTTAAGAAGAAAGAAATTGATAATGATCGGTAATGGGTATTACCTCTTCTTTGAAGTGTTTCTTTGAGAGCTCCTTTTAGGGCACTAAAATTGGTCTTTTAAGAAGACCAGGACCTCTATGATGATACTAGGGAAGTGGAGAAGTGATTTTGGCAGGGTTTGGCCGAGCTTTAAGGCTCAATGTTGTGTGAGGAAGAGAGGGAGGAGGTTCCCTTTTATAAGGGAGGAGAGGGGAACCTTAGGAATATCTCAAAATATTATTTTATATTAAAGTCAAAATCGGTTTATAATGGTTCCAAAGGGTCTTATTTCGAAGATAAAGTGGGGATGGGTCGAAATAATATCAACCAATAGGATTTAGACAAGTTTAAGTTATTATTTTAACCTTATAAATTAGAATTAACATTAAGTTAAATAATTTAACTTTTACCGTGCCTTTTTGTTTATTTTCACTATATGGTTAATAAACTTACTATAACATGTCAAACGAACCTCAAATTGTTTATTATTAATATATATATCCTTATCTAAGTAATTTGGCCGACCCTTAGATTTTTAAGAATAAAATAACAATTTATAATATAACATTTTCATTATAAACTATTTTGTGTCAATTTTGACACTATTTGATATATGATTTTTGTGGAAGTCATAACAGAATTATATGTTCGAACCAAGTTGATTACATCAACTCTAATATATCATAGTAACCTAGAAAATTAGTGTAATTCATAAAAAGTCTCAAATTACATTTATTTTGGTGTTTATAACATCAATTATGACAATATTTCATAAATAAGATAATTACTGCATCATCTTTGTGTCATAAATAAATTAAATTATTTGATTTCTAAAAATTAAAAATAAAATACCATCATGTAGGAAAGCGTTTTATCTTTCTAATTAATATTTAAAATCGAATTTATCTTATGTACAACCCTATATTAAAAATGTTTTAGTAAATAAACATTGATTTTGACTATTTTAACTCTTCTTTGAATTAAATAATAATAAATGTCCTAATCTAATCCAAGTGGGCCTAAATGGTCATATTTTATTCCTAAGCTTGTTTTTTTTCGAATTACACTTGTCCAATAGAATTAGGACATGTGTTAGGGTAATAATAATATCATTTTTACCCTTAATTACCCTATTTACTTTTAACTGTGGTAAAAAAAACTAAAAAGTTACTATTCACCAAAAATTATTTTCATCTCATTGAACCACATTTTACTTACTTACATCAACCGTGTCTCTCGTATTTTTGAAATTCCATTCACATAAGCGGTAAAATTATGATTTATGAAGAAATTAATTTTTTTAACTACCACTTAGTAGTTTCACTATTAATCAAAAATTGATGTTTTTCAGAACAATGCCAAAATTTCATCCTAAGCTATATTTCATATTCCTAATACAAAAATGAAGTCTATTTTACCAAATTCATAACATATAAGTTTCATTAATTAATTTTATAATTAAATCCCGCTGTTAAAACAAATAGCGTGTTTTTAAGAAACAATATCTATCAAAAGATTGACACTTGTTTATGTCTGGTTTAAATGTGAAATTACATCCAATGACCAACATTGTATTAAATTGTAAAAATATATTCTAAATATAATTTAAAACCACTTAAATTAATAATTTATCACTATTAATTATTTCTATTGAAAAAGTTGTTTTTAACTAAAATATAGTAATTTTCACTATTCATCAAAATATGAAAGTTATCCGAAAAGTACCAAAATTTCATCTTAGGCTAAATTTGATACTACGAATCCAAAAATGAAGTCCATTTTGAGAGCTAAAATTTCTAAAATTTTAAAAGGTGGTTATTACTATTCATAACGGCTAGTTATAATAATATTTTAATAGCATATCATTGTTTAGTGAAACTCAGTATTGCGTACTACACACGCTATTGAGGAAGGTTGCGATTGCGTGTAATGCAATGCAAGTCAAATATGCGTGTTGTGGAAGCTCCTTTTGGTGTAGCGTACAACACAATACATTAATAAAATTAAAAAGAATATTTTTCATAAAATCTCAAGCTGTTACATTAACCATGAAAAAGGTTGGTTTTTTCCACCTTGTATGACTTATAAAGAGTTATTTGCCTATTTTATGTAGAGTCATCCATTTCATGTTTAAAAGGTTAATTTTTAAATAATTTTTTTTTCAAAAGTGATTTTCAATGAATTTTTCTCCTAATACATCTCAAAATAAAATGATATTTTCCTCACGAAAGATTTTAAAATTTATTTCTATATTACATACATTCATCAATGTGAACAACCCATTATTTTATTCCACTTATGGTGTGTTCTATTCATACCATCCTTAATATTCAACTATATGGTTTATTATTGATTTTATCAAGGGTAGTATTCACATTAACAGCATTTATTCATTTAGTCCATATGAAATATATAATTTCCAATTATCATTCGACATTGAAATTACCCTAAATATCGATTTCATTTTTCATGGGTGTGTCTATTTCCTAAACCGCATAGTATTTTTCATGTGGTGTTCAATTTGATAGTAAGTTGATTTTCTAGGTAAATATTTAATAATCTATATCTCTTACTCCATACTGGTATTTGATAATTCACATTATTAAATCAATTTTTTTGATATATGAGGAATGTTTTGGACTAGTACAACATGGGTGGGGCCTGGTTATAGATAACCATATGACGCACCATCAGCCTCAAGGGAAGATTCATTTGGATAACCTATTTAGATGGGTTTCACCCAATATTTTGTAAATATTATTGTAAATTTTATTGATATTAAATGTTCTATGTACATAGGAAACATGGCATCCAATAATCAAGCATTACCTTGTTATTATTTTTAGAAATTAATCATCATTGATATTTTTCTTAAACGTATCAATGTATACATTTAATTATTAGTTCATTGATTATATGGAATGTTTTTTAGTTTCTTATATTTATATATTAATTTTTCCTTATCTATTTATCTAAATGGAATGTGTTTTTAGTTATATCCTTGATATATTTGTTAAACATGTCCATTCAGTTTATTGATTATATGGAATGTGTGTTCTATTATTTATCTTTCTGTAATTACTATTATCATTGATTCATTATTTATTCTTCTATATTTTTCCCTTACTGAGCATATAAGATCACCCTTATTTTGTTTTTTCCCCAATAATACATGAATCATACTATGGAAAGATATGAGGGATTTTCATGATGGATTAGAGTTCTCCATGAATTTAATTATTTAGTTGAAAAAAACGTTTTATTTATTATATTATTTGCTAATACATGACTCATTTATTTATCTTATTTACCAATATGACAAAACTCTTAGTCCTTAGGGGCTTGATTACTGGTAATCATACTAATGTAGTTGATAGCAGACACCAGTTCTGGGTTGTCTAGGGTCGTGTTACTATAGTTGGTGTAAGAGGAGGTTTAGTAGAATCCATGAGAACTAGATTTAAGATAATATATATTAGAAAACATAACTCTAACGAAAAATATTAGGATATGTGTGGAAGAACATCCTAAATATTCAGTTATATAAAGATTATGTTGGTATTTCAAGCAGTAACTCTATGTCTGAATACTACAAGTGAATGTGGTTCTAGCACAGATTTACATAGGAGTAATAACTCTAACATGGTGTTTCAAGACTGAGATAGGGAAAATTTTTACATGATAGTGGGCCTTACCGTGCACCTGGTTTGACACTCCCACTGGATATTCTTAGGATAATTCACATTTTTTTAACAGAACATTATAATTAATTTCAATAGATAATTAAAATTAATATTCTAAGTTAAAACTAATTTGTTTAATATTTAAAAATAATGTTTCATCATTTATATATATTATAGATAATTATACTATTTTTTACCATGAATAATATATCTCCCACTTTTCCTTCTTGTTTTAGTTAATGGATGGAACGTCAACGATTCAACATAAAATCAAACATAAATCACAAAGTGGTTAAATAGAGAAACCAAACGACATGTTTAAAGGATTTAATGATATCATGTTAATGAGAAATTATTATTCCTAAAATATGGATAATAATACAAACCTTTACTTACACTCGAACACACTGAAGAAGTGAAGAATGGAGGTTTTTAAGAAATTCAGTGGTGGGGACCGAAAAGAAAAGAATTCTCAATTTACGACATGTGAGAAGTGTAGAATGATGAACCCAAGAATTTTTCTCAATTGAAAAAGGAGATGATATATGATCAGGAATGAATGAAATAAATAAATGTATTTTCTAGAAAATAATGATGATTATGATGGAAGGAAATAAATCCCATTCTAGGAAGTTCTTTTCAGTTCACTTTCATAAGTGTGGAGAGTGTGGACATTTACCGAATCAATGTTCACTACTAGAGGTTAAAATCAAGAATAATGAAGGATCTTTGTGTAAATAAGTGGATGAAGTATTTGTATGCTAGGTTTTCATTGAAAACATTTATTATGAGTATATTTTGTGATTAAACATACTTCAAGAATGTTAATCATATTTATTTTTGAAGTTACATTAATATGGTTTTCGAAAAGGTCAACCTACAAATTAGGTGAAAACCAATCAAAACCAGAAAGGTCGGGGGTCTTGAACCCGTAAACAAAAGATGATAAGGGTCTAATTCTAATGTCTATCCAATGCAATAACCTAGTTAAATTTTCAATATTTTTGGTTTAACAAGTTGACAAAATAAATTATTAATGATGAACTAGTATTGTAGCATTTGAGGATTATAAATTAATATACAAACCAAGTATGTTATGGAATATTGTTAAGGAAAAATAATTATACTATTCGCACTTTTATTGGCCTTTCAATCATTTAAAATAATATTTTAGTTCTTTAGCAATGAAAAAGGATCATTTTCTATAATTAATCTCTATGAGTAATCGGGTGAATTAGAATTTGATCGAAGCAAAACCAAAAGATAGGATTGTTCATATAAAATTGAGACACATCACGTAAGAATATTTTATTGTATTCTTGGTTAGTAAAATAATTACACAAAATTAGTAAATTTTTATACACATTAAATTTATATCCAAATACATTAATTTTTTTCAAACTAATGGTTTGTTAAATCATCTTGGATTAATGGATTTAAGGCCCACAACAACCCATAAATCATTGAATTGTTTGTAAATGATTACATCATTAACACACTATAAATATTTTCTATTTTCCTCCAAGTAAATATCTAAAAGTTCCACTAATGTTATACAAATTAGAGACCTAGTTACATAGTAGTTCATGTGACCTTTGTACTTCATACTCTCTCTTTTCTAGAGGATTTTTTTATGAACCCTTGTCATGATGTGGGACTTCAACATAAGAAACATCAAACAATATAACACTAAGATCAATTTTAAATTTCAAGCACACAATTTTATTAATGTGGGGAGAATGAAAGGCCTAAAAATATTAATGTACAACTTGGTATTCAATAGCAATGATGACATGCATAACCAAGCACATAAAGAAATATAATATCCTTAGACTCTATTATATATTTACTATATTAAATATACTCAATACATTAAGAATATTGTAATGATCACAACAGAGAGTTAGATTCTGTTTCATACAAGATATACCATCCTCAATAGCTTTTGTTACACACAAGAGTAACCTTTCTCAACGAATTGTGTTACACGTAATACTGAGTTTCTCCAAATAACAATGTATTAATAGAATAATATTATTTAATATATTTTGATAAAAACTATAATTTATGTATGTATTTATTAATAGTATTTACAAACATATAAAAATTTATGGTTTATATAAATTTAGAATTATGTCATGGGTTACCAATTAATGAGAGATTAAAATATGAAACAAATGGATGTAAATAGATTTCTTAATGTTTCTAAAGTAGTTTTATCTTAATAAACATAATTAATTATAATTATTGAATTATTTTAATTAAATCTACATTATATATATTTAATAAAATATGTATCATATCAGTCCATTAGTTTTTATTGGCATAATATAAGAACACAATTTATTTTTAACACAAGAAAATTATATTATTAACAAGAAATTGTACCACTTTTTAATAGAGAACTAATTTTTAATCATAATTTTGAAACATTAATTGAATTAATATATAAATATAATATTCATAATTGAAATAAAAATATACGATTTTTTTTAGGTTTTATTTATTTATATTTATGAAACATTTATCTTTTAATGAATAATTAAAAATAAATAATTTCAGTTCAAAAATTTTTTTTCATCTAATTAATTTATAAGGTTATATTATATTTTTAATATGTTATAAGGTTAATTTATATTTTATTTTTATCAATTAATAAAAAATATTCTTGGAATCAATTTCACATTTAAAATGATTATAAAAACATAGCAATATTTCAGATGTCCCATTATCGTCCTTCCTATATGATTATATTTAAATTAATTTCCGCCAATTCAATGATCAGAATATAGAAAAAATGGATTCTGTATTTTGAATAATAATAATTTATAATTTATAATAATACCAAATAATTTTTGACCTAAAATATTAGTTCATGTAATTAAAATTAATTACAGTTATTAACATAAAATTAAGCATAATAAAGGGATAAAAAATTAAAATAAAGGGCTCAAATGACATAAAAACTAGTCAAACAACCATTTTAAATTCATAATTATTCCATGAACCATAAAATATTCAGTGTTTTTGGTTTTTATGGATTTTTAGGTAAAAATATGGGTATATCTAACTTGTTTTCAAAATACCAAGTGAGTAGTTTTCTTTCCCTATAAAGATTCACCAACTCTCCCCATTCCTCAAGCCTCTTAAAAAATTTAGGTTTGGTTAATATTAATCCATATAGATTTCAAAAATACCTACCCTTGAACATGAACCTACCTTTTTGAATAAATCCTTCCCTAGAATCCTTTTGGTACAAAACAAAAGAAGTTAACTGATTAAGAGGATACATCTTCTATCAAGATCTCTAGTTTCATATCCATTATACACCCCGTAAAATGTATTTATATCATGATTATATAACAAAAAAATATCCTCAATCTACTAGGATGTTTTCATGAATGTTTTAATACCTACACATATTCATTATTCCATATAATGGGTAATAAACATATTTATTCTGTGTACGACGAACTAGTGCCTCACAAAACAGGGATTGTTTATTTTTTTTCCTTACCACCTCTCATGGTGTCCATTATTATGGAAACTATATTTATAATATATATACGATATTTTCTATTTTTTATACTTCTTTAATACTTTTATTACACATACCTTTAATACCGTCCATTTTATTTTAATACTATAACCTAATTTGGGGAAGTGAAAACTACCGCCCCTCGAAGCGATGTGATTCGTTCACACTAAACATTTAACATATAAAGGATGGTTTTAATTATAAATATTTTAAATAAAAAATTCCATATGTTATTCATGACATAATTACCTTTCTATAAATAGACTATATAGATATATCATTTTCTTTTTTACCCTTTCACACACATAAAATATGATAACATCGTTCGTGGATGTTTGGACTACCAATTCCTCGACAAAAAGTGATTCCTTTTACAACGCAATTATTGTATATATAATTATATATGATTAAATAACTTGTTATTTAGGATATAATGATCATTTTCTAAATATATGGTTTTACAAACCTTCTTTCCATGATGATCATTAAAAAATGAAAATGTTAGTCATGCTTTTGTACGACCTACTATCTCCATGAATGAAATGTTGGTACATTTTTCATAAAAATATTAAATTATTGATCATAAAATTATAATTATTGTATAAATATGTAAATTATTTTCTGATAATTATTTGTAAATGTTTTCTAGTGATCTCAATGACCATATTTGACCAACCATAGTATGTTTCGACACATAAACTGAATTTGGAAAAAACAGAAAACATAAACATAATTTTTTATGTAGTTATATAGAAAATAATAAAAAGTGAAATAAAATTAATGATACACATGAAAAAGGTTATCATGTAACTATAAAATTAACATAAGTTCATTATACAAGATGTTAAATATTTTAACCTGAGAGGAAACTCAAGGTAAGAGTTTCTCATCTCAAGTTTTAAATCTATGAGATATATGTCATGTTCACTACTTAAATATTTTGTGTGGTGTATGTACTAATTTTTTTATATATTATATCATGAATTCCTTTATCTTAATTTTATTTAATATTTTAGTTATTATTATTTCTTCATGAGTTATAAGACTTATAATGTTTCCATGAGGTATGGGACACATTTGAGTGTTTATAAATTATTTTCCTCAGCAATAGAAATAATGACATTTCAATGGTATTTTTATTCAAGGAAATTATATAATCATTTTCAAATAAATTATTTAATTTTAATCTATTCTTGAAATTCATGACCTATTTCATGTATTATTATCATTTTTTGACTATTTGGTACTCAAGGTGTTTTAGAAAACGTGTTTAAGATAACCTCCCTTCATTTACCTCTTTTTTCATATAAACTATTTTCTTATAAATAACATGTTTTGTTAAAATGTTTTCAAATTTATATTTAAAATGATTTGGTATAGATATTTTAATCCTTTTTTATTTTGTCAATTCCTTCAAAGGAACAAGGCATTTTTCTAACCTGTAACCATAAAAATGGAAATTTTTTTTAACCTTTTATGACTTCTATAAACATACCTTACAAAATTTCATTTAATATTACTTTTAATGTTTAAAATTTTAATTTTTGAAGTATTTATTTTCAAAAGTTATTCTAAAAAAATAAAAAAAATAAAAAAGGAATATTTTCGTCAATATTTTTTTTTAATTTTTTTAAATTATTTCTATTAACCGTTGAGAACAATATATTATTTTACACCACCTATGGTATATTATATTTCTACCAAAAATAATTGTCCACTATATGGTTTAAGATTGATTTTGTTATGGATAGTATTCATATTCACTTCCTTGATTCAATTGATTCTCCTTGAAATATTAAATTTATTATAATCAATTGACATTGAAATTACCGTAAATATCCATATCATTTTCCATAGATATTTCTTTTTCCTGAACCATTTAGTGTATTTCATATGGTGTTTACATTGATAGTTTTATGATTATTTGGGTAAATATTGATAAATTATTATCTCTTACTCTATATGGATAATTTATAAGTCATATTTTTAAATCTATTAATTAATATATAAGGAATGTTTTGGTCTGGTATGACATATGCGTGGAATGGTGATATATATCCCCTCAATGCATAAGTATTCTCATCAGACAAGTCATTTAGATATCCACCTTAGATGGCTTTTTACCAGATATTTTTTAAACCATATGGTGAAAGGTATTAACGATAAATGTATCATGTACCTAGGGAATATGACATCCAATAATAAATAATTTCCTTTTTATTAGTTTTAGTTATTACTTATCTATGATATTTTTTCATTGACATATTTATTTGGATACATTTCATTTTCTTGTTCATTGATTAGATGGTATATGTTTTAGTTTCTTACATTTCCACATTTATTTTTCATTATCATGTTATTTAAATGGAATATTTTTATAGTTATTACCTTTCCATATTGTGTACACGCCTCCATTTAGTTTATCGATTACGTGGAATGTGTGTTCAATTATTTACATTTTTATATAGACTATTCACATTGATTAATTATTTATGCTACTATATTTTTCCCTAATTAAGAATTTTAGCTAACCATTATTATGTTTCATTCCCTATGAATCTAAGAACCATACTATGAAATGATATGTAGATATTTACATGATGGATTCGAGTTATCCTTGAAGTAATTCATGTAGATGTAAAAAAATATATTGTAATTAGTGTATTATTTTTTAATAGAAGAATAATTTATATATCATGTTTACCAAGACTACTAAACTCGATGTCCTTTGAGTCTTGATTCTTTGTAATAATACCAATGTAATTGTAATCATACATCATCTCTAGGCTATCTAGTGTCGGGTCGCAATAGTAAATACCCTTATATCAATATATTAGAGAATATAGTATTTAAATAATATAAATAAAAGTTAATTTGTTATTATAATAAAATTAGAAATCCATAAATTTATGAATTATTGTTGAATAACCTTCAATTAGTTAAAAGAAATATTAAGTGTTCATGGTGGTAAGATGTTGGAAGAATAATCATACAATAGTAACAACTCTGAATGAAAATAGAATTAATTTATTTCCATGAGTTTAATCCCCGAACATATTATTATATTACATAGAGACAATTTATGATATTATATTACCAAGTAGGTAAATAAATTTTAGATAAATAATATAATGGGTGTGAATAAATAAAAGAGTTTTTAGATAATGTTTTTTACACTTTCATAAAAGAAGAAGTTGTGGGTCACTTTTAAAAGATATTTTTCTAAAAAGGAGATGTGAAAAGTTTTAGAAAAATTTACCTTTAAAAATAATCCTCATAAATGGATACCTTAAAATAAATAGTTTTTATTTGATGCAAATTTTTACTGCAAAATAAGACAACTAATCATATTAGGAAAACTATTTAAAATAAAATTTTTAAAAACCCCATTTTAAAAAGGGAAATACTATAAAATTTTGAAAATTTGAAAAAGGGAAATGTGAAGGTCATAATAGAAAACACATAATTGGTTTCCCAAAAAAGTTATAACATTAGAAGGAATTAATATATTGATGAGGAGGGTAAAACATTATTAAAGGTGTTTTGATTTATTCTAAATTATTAACTAATATTGGGTATAGAAGTTCATCAAGTTAAAATCATTGAATTAAAAATTAATTTCTTACATATATAAAGATAAGGTTATAGAAAAGAAATTATTAAGTTGAATGAAAACAATTTTTTATGAAATAAGTTCAAGAAGAATACTTATGACTCAACAAAGTTAGTTGAGTAAACAAAAACCCTAAAAACATTGGTATTTTTGAATAAAAATCCATTTAATAAGAGAAAATGATATATATATTAATATACCACTAATTACACAAATATTTTAAAATAAATTAATTATAAAATAATAACACCATATTATAGATATTATGGTCCATAATACAAATTTTTTTGCAATAAATTATTTTTGAGACAAATATCCCCTTACATTAATTTCAAACAGCTACTAAAGTTCCTAAATATATATTATAACAAAATAAATATCTTAGTAACATATTATATAATATTATTCATATATTTATAAAAATTTATAGAATTAATTTATAATTTTTTTATATATATTTTGTATTTCAATTATCATGTGTGAGTAATCTAGATCATTTTGAACTAGTTTTATAAGAGCAAAATTATTCTCCATTATTCACTATAAGTTCATCGTTTTACTAAAATGTAAGGTATTTTAGTTTATGTTTCATAATTAAATATAATTATATAATTTAATTATATGGTAGTTTTTTTATGATCCTTAAAGTTGAAATTGGAGATGAGAATGTTTCAGTGATTTTTAACGAACAAAAATTCTTTTCTCAATTAATGTGGTTAATATTAATGTTATTGTAACGTCCTAGTTAATGGTGTTTCCCAAAGATTCCCCATACTTGATTGGTCTCATGGCCTATGGGTCATTTCCCTAAATTCCAAAATCAGTTGACTGGAATTGAGGTACATGGGTTTTATAGTGAGTAAACTATTCCCTCTTTGACAGAGCATGCACAACAGTACAACAGATAGCAAATGAAAGCTGAAGAAAAATACCATACAACAAGTAAATAGAGAATGACATAATGTAAATAACAACTGCAGCACATTTATAAATAATACATGTCATATATGTCAACGAAATCATCCAAACCAGACAATATGCAAGAAATAAAACAGAACCAATGTATAAGGAAAACATGAAAACATCAACAACATAGCAAGCCTACGCTTGGTCCAATGTTCTCTATATCTAGCTAGCAAAGGATGTACTTGAGGAAGAATGATGCTTTCCCATATTTACACATGAAACCATATAATCTGTCTGGTCCTAAAAACATGACCCACGTACAGTGTGAAATGAATCCCATTAGAAACAACCATTATACCTGTTCCTAATTGTCAGTGAGTATATATATCACGTAATAATGGTATTCAGAAAATAGGTTGGAGTACAAAAAATTAAACAATCCTATAGTTTCAATTTATATTCATTGTGTTCAATGTCAATTATTTAGTCAAGTTTGTATCACAACAGGTATCTATATGACAACCTAATAGTACCAAATCCAAGCTTGTGCTTTGGCTTGGCAGATGCATCACAAAAATTCAATATTTATGTCTAACCCTTGGGTAGCTCACACAGTCTAACCACTCAAGCCATGTAATTAAATAAAAAGGAAAAGACAGTTTGAGGAAGAACACTCCATCAATTCCCCTTATGGTATCTCCACATGAACTTCTGACTCACTTGAGAATAACTCAACGTCAATCCCACCTATGTTCTCGTAACATAAAATATAGGCACTATGAGGGAGAACTCCCTATAAATACCCCCTATGGTCTTGTAGTATGAAATATAATAGAACCTCAGAGGAATTACTCAATGTCAATTCCCACTACAGTCTAAATACACCAGGTTCTCATAGCCATCTGCTCAATCATGAATATATGATATCAAGTGACCCAAACTAATCCATGATACTACATGTATAAACAATTCCAATGAATATCACAAGAATTTAATAAGAAAAAAAGGAATCAGTTTCATTATATCAACCAAGGCAAGGAAACAAGGTTTGTCTCATAAGAATCCATGACCAAATGACCTTATATATTCAATCATGGAAATGCACACATGGGGTGTTCCTGAAACATGCAGTTTCAAATCAAACTATGACAACAAACCCTAAATCCAAAAATAAATCTAAGGTAGATAAAAAATGTTCTAATTTCCATAACTGGAAATACCTAAAACATGGGTATTCTTAACATTGGAATATGAACTCAAACACAATCAATGAATAAAAAAACACATACATAGACATCGTACGAAGATTACTCTCGAATGTCATCCCTTCAATCGTCTTTGAATGTCATAGATCAGTTAGATTCCAATGCACATACTAAAGATCAAATCAGACCTTGGAAAATGAAATAGTGTCTTGGAGAATAATCGGCGATTCTGGATTCTCATTCGCAAGGTACAACCAGAAGAAGAAATTTCTAGGGATTAGAGGCATCCCTGGTCTAATTAGTCAATTAAAAGAAAAAATACACTATGTGTACTATTAGTAAGCATGCCATGTATTTTCATCAACTGCCCCCACAAATTATCGATCTGCCATATCACCCCCACACAACCATGTCTCGGCCGTTATACACCCAATACGTGGTTGTATGTGGTAACTATATACACGGAATGTACTTCTATGTAAACATCGAGAACATATAATATTTCCAAATTCCTTACATTTTCTCAAGACAACCTAAAAACAAGATAAATACAAGAAAATTAATATAAAGGTTCTTAAAAACACCCCCCTTAAATATATTCAACCACAAATTTCCCTAAATAAGTGGTGAAGAAGAATCCTCGAACAGATCCCGCCTCTATGATTGCATATCAGTCTCCCTCTCCCTAGTCTCATCCAGCACACAATCATGTTGGCACAACACCCATATCATATGAACAAACCATCCATAGAGAATCATCGTTCTATGATCAATAATTAGGATAGGATTCTTGTCGAACTATGTTTCCACCTCAAACTCAAACTCCTTGGGTTGAATAACCTGATATGAGTCTGATAAGTAACACAGTAGATGAGAAACATGTAAGACGTCATGTATAGCCCAAATACCTCTGATGTAACTGTAACCAATAGACAACCATCCCAAATCTCTATGAAACCTAAAATAGTCTAGCATATCTCAGTGAAATATTCCCATGTCTCATAATCCTATTGTTTCCCATCCTTGGTGTGACACATATGAAAACAGGATCTTCGGCCTTAAACTCTAGAGGTCATCACTATCAATAAACAGAAGACATCTTCTGAGACTGTGTAGTATCCACCCTCTTCTAAATCCACTCCTCCTACTCAGCGGTCTCCTGGACAAGATGAGGTCCTAGCATAATAGCCTCTCCTACCTCTATCCAACATAGGGTTGATCGCCATGGCCTTCCATTCAATGCCTCATATGGTTCCATCTAAATTGTTTTTAGAAAAATATAATGGTATGGAACACCACCAGAGGTATGCGCTTCTTCCAAGAGCCTCCAAAATATAGGAAGAAAGGTTGAAGCATGTCCTCCAGTACCTTAATCGTGCGCTCTGACTGGCCATATTCAGTGGATGGTAAGATATACTCATAAGTACATGTGTACACAATGCCTTCTGTATCCCTTGTTAGAAACGTGAAGTATAGAGAGTTTCCCTGTCTGGAACGATAGTGTGCAGAACCCCATGAAAACATAAAATATCTTGGATGTTAAACCATACAATCTCATCAATACTAAAGGAATCCTTTATCAATAAAAAGTGTGAATCATTTGTGAGTCTATCAATGACTACCCCAACTACATCATTTTCTCAAGGGGACCTCGGTAAACCCATAAAAAAATAAATTGCAACATCATTCCACTTCCACTCATGAATGGGTAACTACTATAACAACATATATATCTGCTGATTCTTTTCCTAAACTTTCATAAAGGTGGAACATCTCATCACAAAACCATCAAAATATCTCTTCATACCTAGCAACCAATACTGATAGTGTAAATAACGATACATCTTGGTGACACCAGGATGAACAGCCCATGAAATGTAATGAAAATCCATCATGAACTCCTCATGTATGTCTTATAACACCGATAGGTGTCTATCAAAGCACATGATCTCATCCACATCTATGTTCCACCCAGGAGTAGGGTCCCCTCATGACACACACTCTCGTAAGACTAGGCCTTTCACATCTAATATCCTTCTCATTTGCACTCAATCTGGAAGCGTAGGGGTAATAGCTACATAAGAATGAAATGTCTGTCCCGATATTTCACAAACCTCAAAATGAATCATAGAGAATAGATCCATAACCATCAACTAACTATTGGCCTCCAGAACTGTATATATCTGATTCCTTATGTTCAATGCATCATCCGATGTGTTTCCTTTCCCAGGCATGTAAGTAAGCTCAATGTAAAAAGACTAAAGTTCATCGACCTGACTTTGTTGTCTCAAATTCTTGTCACGGTTGGTAAAGATATAAATGAGTCCTTTTGTGGTCATTTTACACCACCGAAATACTCTCCTGGAAGGTAATGTATCAATAAATTCAAGGCATGAACAACTGCAGCCATCTCACGATCGTGCATTGGTTAATTCCTCTCATGTGGCCTTAACATCAAACACTTGTATGTAATGACTATATCCCATTTCATAAGAACATATCCCATGCCAATACCTGATGCATCACTGTAAACAGTGTAACTCTTTCCCAAAATAGGGAAAACATGTATAAGTGCTGAATTCAACCTTCCCTTCGGTTCTTGAAAGGATGACTCATAAGAATATAACCTTGAGTACTTCTTAGCCTTCTTAGTCAGCCCCATAAGTGGTGTTTCTAATTGTGAAAATTTCTATATAAAACATATGTAGTAACCATCCATCCCTAGAAAACACCATACATAAATGACGGTCTTTTGATGATCCAAGAAAATTGCTACTCTCAATTTCTATGGGTCTATTGATATTCATGTCTCTGAGATAATATAGCCTATGAATTGGTTTTGGTTCATCCAAAAGAATCATTTTGATAGCATATAATATAACTATTTATCTCTCAGTGTACTCAAAAAGATCTCAAGATAGATAGAACGGTGATTTTTAGTGTGATAGTACACCAAGATATCATCTACAAAACCACCAAAAATTGGTCCAAGAATAGATGGAACACTTAGTTAATCAGTACTAAAAAAAATTAGGCATGTTCATTAGAAATAACAGTATAACCACATACTCATATAGACCATACCAACTCCAAAATGTTGTAAGAGGTATATCTGATGGTCTAATGCGCAACTGATTATAACAGGATCTCAATTCAATCTTCATGAACACTCGGCCTCCATGAAGTTGATCAAAGAGATCATCAGTCCTTGGTAAGTGATATTGGTTCGTAAAAATCAACTAGTTCAGCTTCTGGTAATCCATGAAAAGTATGAGGGTACCGCTTACCTTCATTGCAATCAGGACTGGGGAACACCAAGGAGAAGTACTTAGTCGGATGAAACCCATTTCCTGTAACCCCTCCAATAGCTTCTTGAGATCCTGAAACTCTAGTGCAGTCATCCTCTAAGGGGAAATGGTCATTATTCCTTCCCCTACAACAAGATCATAGGAAAATTCTACCTCTTTCCCTAGAGGAAATCCTGAAAAGTCATTGGGAAATACATACAAAAAATGATTGACCACTAGAGGATAGTACATCTATGAAGTCCCCTAGTAATCCAGATATAGACAAGAAATCTGGGCTGTAACACCTCTCAACCCTTGATGATCATGTACAAATCTTCTCACATGGACGTCCCATTCTCCCTTATGTTGAAACGAACCACCCTTTGGTGATGTGAAACTCACCATACGACAATAGAAATTAACTACAACCTAGAATGTAACTCAACATTCCATTCTATGAATGAAGGCATATACCGTCATCTATAGAACATAATGCTCTCATAAGACGGGATACCCACCAACCTCAAGACGGAACACCTTTTAATGAAGTACACTATCCATTCTATTCCCCAAATATGTGTCCAACATCATGATATTAGCAGATATAAAGATTCAGAGCACAAGGATCTCCACAACAGGAACAGATATAAAGCTATGGTAATCCCCTGTATTAAAAAGAGAATATGCTAAAACTGAGGAAACCAAAATTTTACCTCTAACTATTGAGGGTCTGGGATCCTACACTTGATGGATCTACTCCAGCACAAAATCCAAACCTATGCCACGACCCTGTGAGTGGCCTGAGATCCCTAAGCGGATCCACCCTGCTACATTCGAATGTTCTGTGTTAGACCACTATGGCCACAAGCACTAGCTTGTCCTGAAAATCTTAAAGAACTCCATCCCCTAGTCTAATATAGGATTGTTGGTCCTAATCTGGTATGAAGAGTCGAAACAAATCCTCCTTCACTAGCGGCTAGAAGGAGGGAATTGTAAAAAAAATTAAGATACCGCATCCTTCCTGAAGATCATCACTCAACATGGTCTATCGGGAACTAAGATTTCTTATGACCACCCTTCCTTGACTGGTAGCACACCACCTGGCTACCTGAAGCAAAATCCCTCATACTCATATCTCCATGCATAGACACCATATGGTGCTTCCAACTATCAGTCTGAAGGGTACCCACTCTGGATATTGAACCGCCCTAACCCACAACTCTATAATCCCCTAGTTTGTGCTCTGTAATATGTGAATATTGACTATAGAATATATGGAAGTCAACCAGAATATGTTCACCTGAGGTCAGATGTAATTCCTTACATCATCCTCAAACATTACCAGAAAAAATAACTCATCACCCCCTAGAGTAGGTGTGAAGCGCTACAGATCTGTGAAGTGATAAGAACACTCCATGACTGAGAGGGTACCCTGCTCCAAACTCATGAACCCTCAGGCTTGGTCAGCCCTCATGTTCTATAGGTAGAAGTACTCCTAGAAGGTCTGCTAGAACTCATTATAAGACATAACCCACTGATGTCTGGTCTGTGATATCACATCCCACCATCTCTTGGTGGAATCCTGAAGCCTGTATGTCATGAACTTTACCCTCCACTGATGTGGTGTCTCCAGATGCTCAAAGATAGATAGCCTTGCTCTTAACCAGGACTCTACATCCTGAGGACCTCTAACCCCATAGAACATGGGAGGATTATACTACTGAAAAACATGTGTCAACTCTACCATAGATAGGGTAGGTGTGATGCACCCAGGAATGTCTTCATAATCCTCATGAATCCTTCTCAGAACTATTTGTCAGCACATATATCTATAATGAAGTCTGGTTTCTTGAAGGGCACAACAAAAGGATCTATTGGAAGTCCTTGGTATACCATTTTTGGTTTTTGATTATTTCACTGAACATTGCATACAACAGAATGACATATTGGTTTCATTACCCTACAAGGTCAAGCACACACTTCAGTTCAAGATTATCAAGGACTGAAACATATAAGTGAAAAACCAAATAGAGAAGAAAAGGAGTTATGTTTTTTCAAAATAGGGTTACATGGTATGTATGAAATCTATGCAGTGTGTTCTCTTAAGACTTTACATGGTTTTGTACTTCTGCCAACCCTAGTCGTGTAACACCCCATACACATGGTGTGTTATCCTTTAGACATAGCATATAATTTAATATTCCCTCAATCCCATGTACTTATACAAGGATATTATTACATAGTTCTCTTTGAACAAAACTACACATCATTCATGTGAGATACACGGTGTGTACTATAAGGATTTCACCTACCCGTGTTATTAGTCTCATGGATGGATAAATGAATTACGAAATCATGGCGTGTATGCCAAGCTAAAAAAGATTTCATAAAATGATTTCAAAACCATTTCTCTACCCACAAGGTTGGCTACATGGAAAAATGATACACAATATGTAGGGAAAGTACATGGAGTGTACTTAAGAAAAATATTTTCTTCCAAAACAGAGGGATACAAGGCGTGTATTCATCATCACACGCCTTGTATTCTGGATTTTTACAAATAGTTAGCCTCAGAAACTACTCTGCAACCCCATAAAAACAATAAAACAAAAATAGAAGTTCCAAATTCCAGTCCATGAGGAACCATACACCCCGTGAATCAAATATTGTCCTTATATTCATATATATCACAATGTGTTACAGTGCAATCAATCACACGATCCACAAAATTCTGATCCATGAGGGCCCATAAAATCTCAGGGCCCAAACTTTGGTGCCCATCCAAATGAAACATAAAATTTTTAAATTACCCAATCAAAATAACATGTATTTTATCATTACATCTATCACAATAGCATGCATATTTATCATAACATCAATCACAACAAAACACAATCAGTCGTTCACCTTAAATGGAATGACAAGAATGCATGACATGTGATCCCTAACAAGTTCATATATGATGAATGAGATGGAATACCCTCATATCATATGGTTTCAATTGAAATATAACCTCAATGATATAAATCATAACAGTACAAATCAATTGTGTCACCCAATGATGAAATCAAATCAACTGTAAAAATTTCTATACCATAAAAACTGCAATAATCGAGGTAAATAAGCATTTCTCGGTACATGGGTTAGGTACTCTTGGGCACATCATATTACCAACAAAAAATTTATTCCTATCCCTGTCTATAGTATCCTAATAATAAGGCAAAGAAAAAAATGAATAGTCTCTTTGATACCACTTTGTAACGTCTCAGTTTTGGGTTATGCCCAAAGGTGTTCTATACCCGGTTGGTCAGATGGCCTCATGCACATTTCCCTAAATGCCAAAGGATTCCACTAGTAGTGAGGGCCTTGGGTGTGATAGTGGAGAAATTATTCCCTCATTTGAAAAATCATACACATAATAATAACGAATAATAAATAGTCATGGAATCAAAATATCATACAACAAGAAAACATCAGAAGACTCATAGTAAATAACAATTAGAGAACACATATAAATGATGCATGTCACAAATATATTATAAGGTAGCCAAAAAAGGCAATATGATGGAAATAAAATAGAACCAATGTACAAGGATAACCAGAAAACTCTAGTAGCATCGCAATCCTAGGCTTGGCCCTATGCTCTCCCGCTCCAACTTTCCAATCATGTGCCAGAGGAAGAATGGAACCTTCCATTATATACACCTACAACCATATAATCTTTTTGGGTCAAAAAACAAGACCCAAAATGGGTGTGAGACGAATTTCATAAGGCAACCACTACATGATAGGTTCCTAATGATCAGTGAGTGTATATATATATAAGGTAATAATGGACATGCAGAAAAGAGAAAATAGTATACAAAAATAAACAGCCTTAAAGTTTCAATTTCCATTACTAGAATTATAGGTTCATCACTTAATCATGTAAGTATCACAATAGTTATCTAGGAGACAAACTAATAGGACCAAATTCAAGCTTTTGATTTGTCTTGGAAGATGCATCACAAACATTCAATATTATTTTTAACTCTCTGGGTAGCTCCTACAGTCTAACTCCTCAGGCCAAGTAATTCTAAAAAAAGAAAAGAAACTATGAGAAAGCACTCATTGTCAATTCCCCCTATGGTCTTTCCACAAAAAATACAAACAAAATGGAGAAGCACTCAACCTCAATTCCCCCTATAGTCTTGTAATGTAAACTATAGACACTCTTAGGTAATACTCACCATCAGTCTCCTTGTGGTCTCATAGCGTGAAATATGACTATACTTCTGAGTAATCACTCAATTTCAATTATCATTATGGTCTAACTACACCATGTTATGATAGCCATCTTCAATTCAATTGTACATATATGATATCAAGAAGCCAAATTTAACCCCAGCTACTATATCACTAAACAATTCCAATTCATATCACATGAATTTAATAAGCAGCAAAAAGGAAATCAGTTCCATCATCTTAAACAAGGTAAGGAAACAATGTCTACCTCAAAGGAAACATGTACCAAATGGCCCTAAATATTCAAATAAGGAAATACACCCATGGGTTGTTTTTTAAACATGAAGTTTCAAATAAAACTCCAAAAACAAACCCTTAATCCAAAAATCATTCGATGGAAGATTAAATATTGTTTAATTTATTAAGCCTATGTTTGGTTATCTTTTAGTAAAAGAAAAGAAATGATTTCCTATTTCAAAAAAGAAAAGAAAAGAATAGAAATGATTTTGATTTCTCACATTCTTGTTTGGATGTGAAATTTAGTAAAAAAAAATAAAGGATTGTAATTTCTCTCCATCATATTTGGTGATAATTTTTAAAAGAAAAGAAAAGAAATGTTCTGAAAATATGACAAAAATACCTCTTATTAAAAAATATAGTTTTACAATACTTAATTATTCCAAATAAAAAATATTACAATTTCAAATTGTATCTTTGGTTTTTATATCATGTTAATTGAATATACATTTAATTTTGAAAAATATATTTGCAAGGATATTTTCTTTTAAATTTTATAATTATTTATGTTAGATGTGTATACATATGATAATTGGTATTATCTTTACTATTTTTATAATGCAACAATCATATATACATTTTACTTCAATAATATAATTAATTATTTTTTTAAAAAAAATTGTTTAGTTACAAGGAACTATACATTAAAAAAATTACACAATCACGATACACAATTATTTTAAATTAACTATATTTTACCTTGATACCTTATTTTCATTACAGATACATTATTTTTGAACTGTTAATTTCAATAATTATAAAAAAAAATATTAATATACAAACATACAAAATTTGAAAAAAATATGATTTACATTTAAATCAAAATAAATACAATTTTAAATATTAAATAGCATTTACGAATAAAAATGATTTTATATAATTTACTAATAAATATTAAAATAAATATAATTTTATCATTTATGAATTCATATTAAAATAAATATAATTTTATAATTTATGAATAGATATAATTTTATAAAAATATAAATTTCTGAATAAATATAATCTTTTAATTTAAGAATTATTATTAAAATAAATATAGTTTTATTATTTATGAATAAATATAATTTATTGATATATCATTTTATAAATACAATTTACTAATTGATTTAATTTTAAAATAAATATAATTTATGAATAAATATATATTTATAGTTTTATCATTTATGAATAAATACTAAATATAATGTTATAATTTATGAATAATTAAAATAAATATAATTTTATATTATTTTAAATTTCAATAACCATCAAAATTATTTATAGGTTATGTTGAAATTATAAAAAAAATTATTTGTTGGTATTATTAGACATAAAGGGGACTATTATGTATATACATATATAGGGGAAAAATGATAAATTTCAAAAAACATCCAGCAGGCACATCATTTCCGTCCAAATCATCCCAATATTGGGATGATTTCAAAGGGATGGACGGAGAGAAATATTTCTCCCCGTTTCTCCCTGTTTCTCCCCCTCAATCCCTTGTTCTTCCTCACCAAACAACAGAAATACATTTCCTTCCCCTCAAATCTTTTCTTTTCCTCTCATATTGTGCCTGCCAAACGAGGTCTAAAATAAAATACCCAAAACATGGTTAATCGACACTTAAGAATATAAACACATAGACAAATATTGAAAGGAAAAAAACCACCTTCCTCATTGTCGCACAAAGAAAACTCTCAAACGTTGGCACTTTAATCAACCTATATAATCATAGATCAGTGTGATTCCAATGCACCCATCAGAGATCGAATCCGACATCCATTAGAGAAAAAATTTCATGGAGAAGAATCAACGATTCGGAATGCTACTTCACAAGGTATGGCCAGATGAAGACATTTTGGGCGATTAGACGTGACCCTGGTCATATTAGTCAATTAAAATAAAAAATACATGTCATGTACTATTAATGAACATGTTGTGTATTTGCCTCAACCATCCCCCAACATTAGCAACCGTCCATGTCACCCCACATGACCATGTATCAGCTGTTACATGCCCATGATGCAGTGTAAGTGGAAACTAGGTAAACATCGTGTACTCCTAAGTACACGATGTGTACTTATAAAACATCCAAATTCTCCCCTTTTTCTCAAAACCACATGAAATCAAGATCTGTACTTGAAAAAGAAGATCTGTGTACTTACTATTACCATTATATAATCAATAAAGAAATTGAATTATATAAATAACATATTATATGTAATTAATTCCTCTTGTTCATCCATGGTGTTGTTTTATTTCATTTTTCAAGTAGATGGTTAGAACGACTCAAACATGAATATTCAATAATTTATGGATGAGTATGTCATGAAATTTGTTTCTCATAGAATAATATCATTATTAATGAATAATAATTCAATAATTAAATATTTTATGTTTTTAAATTGTATTTTAATATATTTAAAATAATAATAATGAAACTATATTAAAATGAGATACCTTACTTTATAGAGGCGGTAGTTCTGATAAACACATGAATGAAAGTTTCATTATTATTAATGGAAAAGGGGAATGGAATTTACTGGTTTTTTAAAATGTATAAAAAAATTAAGTATACTGTAATTATTGAATTCAAAATATAATATTTTGAAAAATATAATTTAAAGGTAATGATTTAAAAGAGACAAATTTAGTGAAAAGTTATAACTTACCATATGAACTTAGGTTTTCCAATATTGGACTCCTTGGGAGCTGATGTATTAGACTAAATTATTTTTACTAGATGATAATGAATTTTTAATAGTATTTTTAGGTAAGTAAATTGGTCAAAATTTCAAGAGGAAACTTATTATTGGAGTGTTCTTCAAGGGGTGGTGGGATACATCTTTTATATTTGGTGATAATGGAACTTTTAAAATTATTTCAACTTAGTATAATAAGAGTGCATGTTTACCATGTCAAGAAGATTAGAAAAATGAATATAATGTATTGGAGGTAATTTTTTTATCATAGCCTTAACCAATTAATAATAAACAAGTTTCTGACATTTTTGAATTCTACAAATTTGGTAAACCCTTTTTAGCCTTGGGGATTTTTCTTCGATAACAAATTTTTATGAAAGAAATTAATTTATTGTGAATAAATAAAAAATTATAATTCATACATAATATATAGCATATAATTAAAAAAATTAAATAATATTTATTAGAATCAATTTATAAAATTAATAAAATTTAACATTAAAATAATTTATTTATAATTTATTAAAACATTTTTTTAAAATACTATAACATAAGTTCATAAATAAATAACATTGGGTTTTAATGAAAAATTAATATTTTTAAAATTAAATTACCTCTATTAAAATAATTAATTTCTTTATAAAAGGGATTCATAATTTTCTAGTATATAAATATATAATGATAATGTCATAAAAGTCATAGTATTAGTAAAAATGGTATTTCTCAATATTCACTTAAAAATAAAAAAAATAGATAAATCCAAAAAATTATTAGAAATATACTATTGATATGATTAATCCCAAAATGAAGATAACTTTTTAAAATATTAATTCTAAAATTGATCAAAATTACATTTAAATAAAAATAAATAAATGTAGTGAAAATTGTTTCCAAAAATAATAAACTTTTATAAATAGTAATAATTCTTAATTTTATTTCCTATAAATTATTATGTATAATTATATTAATTTAAAAATATATATTTATATACATATAATTTCGTAATATATTTACCTCTATTCAATCTGACTAATTTCATGGATATTTATGATTGTCATATTTAGAAAGGTGTGATGGATTGTTCATGTTTTGGCATTACATTTGAAATAACATATTAAAAAAATTGAAAACAAATTATTGTGAAATTTTGGGTAAATATATTCTACCCCCCAAAATAACTTACAAAATAACTATTTTATATATTAATCACTACTAAATGTAGGTGACAATATTCATAAGATATTTTTTGTTTACAGTATAACTTCTAATATAAAATCTACCTTACTCCCTTAAGTTATATTATGTTATTTGTCTTCTCATTACCTCTATTCAATATATAATATTTAATAATACAACTAACAACCTAATGGTGTATATATAACTTTGAAATTATGATTTAACCAAACGTGTCAACCATTAATGAAATTTTAAACTATTAAATTATCCCCAACCAATGCCATCCTAGTATCAAATTCTATAAAAACCGTTATTGTATACTTTCTTTGACACCATATAATATATTAACTCATTATTAAATAAAATATTACACTATATTTCAATCCCATTAATCATTTGTTATATAGTTTTATAGAATTAAGAAAAAATAATAACTAAAAAACTGCATCTACTTTTCAAAAAACAAACAATTTGCGTACAGTATAAGAAACTGTTTAATCCATAACATGTATTAAACATATACAACAGGTTACTTATAAAATATACATATATATATACATAATTATAAATACTTTTCTTGAAATCCTAGGGAAATGGAAAAATTAAAAAAAGAAGAGATTGTATTCTAAATAAGGGTTATTATAATTGATAAAAATCAAAGATCATAAGTGATCATATGTTGATTGTATGGGTAAAATTATGATACATAAGAATGTTATTACCAATAAGGAAAAGGTAATAAATCATGGAATAAGGAATGTAATAACAAAAGGGGAATAAAATATTTGAAAAGTGGCATAAAATGGAATGTAACATTGCATAAATGTAAAAGTAACATTTATTTGTGTAATAATAAAAATAATAGTATAACCATGTCAAAAGACTCTTTATTCCCATGACTTTGTGAAAAAATAATTATTTCCATGCATTAAAAAGTGGTTAAACTTATTATTCATATTAGTTTTTGAACAAAATAATTAAGATTATGAATTAAAATGTGTAAAATCATTATTTTCATTCCTTTGTGAAATTTTTTTTATATATAAACTTTTTAATATTAGAAAATGTATTATTCCCAAGTCTTTTTCAATGAAAAATTTACAAACATGCTTTAAGACATGAGAAAAATAATTATTCACATCCTTTTATGAAAAAATACATTATGTCCATGCATTACTATCTCATTGTATATCAAACATAACCACTGAATTGGAGGGTGATGTAGTCCCTCACACGTCATTGACTATATATATATGTACCATTTAATATAAATCATAATTATATCTTTAATAGCCCAAGGAAAGATAATGGGATTCATAGCCTATTAAAATAGAATAATCCATGGAAAATATTCATTATTATATAAATGATCATAAAATGATATATCAATGTAAAATAAATGGGTGCCTAATTGTATTGAGTAATTTTTGAGGTAAATACAATTCAATAAAAATAATTAAGAATATGGTATTTAATTTTTATAAATAAATGTTATATTTTTTAGTCAATAATATTCATAGCCAACCGATGTATGGAATCGTGGTGAACACACTTCATTTGAAGGAAATAAAAATAGATTGTTCAGAGAGGAATGATATTGTATACAAATTTTCAAATATTCAATGAATAGGAATAAAAAATAATGTAATGGATTTCCACAAGGTCAGTTTCAAAAATTATTATATGTGAATTTAGAGGTTCATTCACAGATGAAAATTCCCAAATTAATAAATCCTTTTAGGTAAAGAATAAAATTGATGCAAATAAATAAAATACTTTTTAGAATATGTTATTAAGATTTTCATAAAAGAATGTTTAACAGGTCACCATAAGAAGAATTTTTTTAAAAAGGTGATGTAAAACCTATTTAAATATATTAAAATAAAAAATTATCTAAAATAATACATCCATTTAAAGATATAATTATTATTTCAAGAAATGTATCATATAAAATAAAAAAATTATCATGGAAGTAAAAATATATAAAATATCTTTATTGAACCCCACATTGTTAAAATGGAAATTGAGTAATCATTTTGAAAATGCAATGAGATAAATGTATTGGTCACAATAGATAACACATAATTGGGTTTCTATATTTAAATTTTAACATTGTCTAGGAAATATATAGACAAGGATGGGGATCTATTGTTAAAAAGGATTGGATTTAATCATTGCGATGATAAAAATTTTGAAAAATAAATTCATTAACATATATTATTTTAATAAAAAATAATTTTGTCTTTATATGGGAACATAGGTCCCATGAAATAAATTATTAGGGTGAATGTAACATTTTTAAAACAAATTTGTTCATGAAGAAGCATTATATCTTAAATGAGGGAGTTGAGTTAACAAAAAACCTTACAACTTTTGTATATTTTGATTCAAAATAAATTTAAAGAGATAACATGATAGGACTCATAAAATGTAATGTAATAAATTAAAATAGAAAAATATATTCATTTGGTTGTAATAAAACATTATTAATGATATTATAGTACACTATAATAATATGTTCTCTAATAATTTAATTTTAGATAGAGAACCCCTTACCGTAATTCCTAACATCTATTAAAGTTATTAAATATCCTATATAAATAATAAATATCATAATATCCAATTAAATAAACTTATAAATATATATATCCTTTTATAAAAGTAATTTATATATGATCTATACAATTATATTACTGAGTTCATATTTATTTTAATTATCGGGTGTGAGTATTCTTGATCATTTTGAACTAGTTTAATAATTGTGGTATTGTTATAAATTCTTATAAAAGATCTCATCATTATAGTTCCATAATAGGTACTATAATTTATGTTTTATAATTTTTTTAAAAAGTTATAATTTCATCTATAGGATTTTTATAGTCTTTAATGATGATATCGGTGGTGAGCATGTATTGATGAATTTTAATTAATGGAAATTAGTATTGCAATTAATGAGTTTAATATTCATGTTACCAATATATAACCCTAATAAAATTACTATTTACTTATTTATTATATATATTATCATTATTTTAATCCTTATAGTCATCCATAATATTATTTTATGGCATTATTCAAGAGGGTGGATAGACCGACCCAAACATGAACATAACAAAATTAATGGATGAGTATGGTTTTGAAAATGGTTTCTTTTGGAATAGTGACATTATTGTATATGTGTAATGATATTATTTAAGAATTTTTAATATTTTGATTTATATTTTAATATATTTTAAAAAATAATAAATAAACAAGATTAACATGAAATACATTACTTTGTGGTGGCGGTAGTCTGTACAAAATCATTAATGATGATTTTATTATTAATAATAAAAAGGGAAATATTGTTAATGTTTCTTCAATAAATATATAAATATTTAGTATAATATTGATACTAAATTAATCATATAATACTTTTATGATTTTATTTTTAATGTGAAGCTGGATTAGAAAAAAAAATTATTGAAAAGTTAATACTTTCATTGAGATCATGAGATTTCTCTATGAGGACTCTTGGAAATGAAGGACTTAGGATAACATATTGGTAACATGAAATAATTTGAATTAAAATTTATTATAGTGGTAGTGAATATGTTATAGTCTCATGAGGAGACCTATTTTCATAGTTTACTTGATGGGGTAGTGAGAT
Source organism: Viscum album (assembly GCA_963277665.1). Classification (NCBI taxonomy): domain Eukaryota; kingdom Viridiplantae; phylum Streptophyta; class Magnoliopsida; order Santalales; family Viscaceae; genus Viscum; species Viscum album. Next base: position 477,502,279 of record OY728157.1, read on the forward strand.
TCCCCTTTTATAGGTTGCGAGAATAGCATTTTGGTAAATATTTCAACATAATATAATGAGAGCACATGTTACAAATATAAAGATCACTAAAAATAGAAAATAATAGATTTTAGATACATTTATCTTGATCTAAACAAAAAAAACTAATTATAAATATTTTTTTAACATGTTATTCATTTTTACAATTTCGTTAAACCTTTTTACTCTTTTTTCCTCTAACAAAATAACTAGTCTTCACCTAAGAAATTTTTTTATATGAATATAAATAAAATTTATTTATTAAAAAATATTTAACATATAGTTAAAATTTATAAATAATTTTTTAATATATTCACATTATAAAAGTGAAAAAAATTAATTTTAATATAATAATTATATAATGTATTAAATTGTTTTAAGGATTAGAATAAATAATGATCTAAAATATCAAACATAGGTTGTAAACTAATATAAATATTTTAAAATTTAACAAATCAATTATAAAATAAATATTTTTCCAATTAAATTAAAAAAATACAATTCATTCATATATATTAATAATTCCTTAAATTTTTTGTTCTTTGTAAAAATTGTATGTTTCACTATTCACCAAAAAATAAAATATTTCAAAAAATCCTAAAAATAAATCTATAATAATATGTGAATGACTAATCCAAAAATAATGGTATTTTTTTAAAATTTAGTTTATGATATTTCAGAATTTTATTTTTAATTAAAAACATAAAAATATAATGGAAACATTCCTCATAGAAAAATAATATTTTATAAATACTATTCATTATTTCATTAATTTCACAAAATATACAATTTAAATATTTTTTAATATATATATATATATATGTCAAAAATATTTTTTGAAATATTTTTTTCTCTATTAATACCTCTTAATTATACGAATGCTTTAAAAAATTAATATTTAAATGGTTTCATGGTTCGTTTTGGTTCGATGTTACATGTGAAACCAGATATTAAGGAATATTTATTTAAACAAAATATATAGTACTATTTTAGTTCATTTAACTATGATTTTTTTTTCAAAATTTAATTTCTTATTCATGATGTTCATTGTACTTAGACAAACATATGATTTCATTAAGAATTTTATCCTTTGTTTCCTTTAGTACCTTTATCAAAAACATCAAAATAAGGGATTTTTTCAATAGCTAGAAATTTCTTATATCCAGAAATAAAATAAATCAATCAAATAGAAATATATTATATATTTAATAATTAGTCACACAATCTAATAAAATTTTCCTTTTATTTAAATTAATTCTGAAACTCAAAGAATTAGTTAAAGGTGATAAAATCATTTTAGTTTCAAAATAAAATATAATGAATCAAGAACCTCTATAAATTCCAACATACATAATCCTTAGACTCATTAAAAAGTGAAAATCAAATATATTACCCAATTAGAATTAAAATTACAATCATAATTGAGTTACATTTCCCCAAAAAAACAATCAAACTCATAAATCCTCTTACATTTTCATAATTATATTTCTACATAATTTACATTAAATTAATTTCAACCATTTCCAGCCCCCAATGAAAATCTACAACTACCATTCTTGAAATATTTCTCTTAAATATCAAAATTGGTAATTATTTAATGTTTTCATCATTATAAATCCACAGATGGGTCACCATATGCTTTTTTTAAATATCAACACATTGAGTTAAATACTTCTATATATCTTGAGTAACATTTAGGGTAATTTTGTGTGTAATGGTTGGTTTGTTGTAATGTTAGGAGATTATGAATTTATATGAGTTTTTTTATTTCTAATTGTATCTAAATTATCAATTCCATGGTTTTCAATCCAGGATGGAATCCTTACTCACTTCTCCTTTTCAATGACTCAACCCACAACACCTTATATATTTTCATTGAAGGTTCAAAAAATGGCCATTGTAGTTGTCCCAGATATTTATTATCTCTTCTGCCTTTAGTATATTTGTACCTTTTATATTTTTATTTAAAATTAGGTAGAGTTTTCTTATTTAAATACAAAGAGTAATATTTGAACATAACATGGTTTTTTGAACCTTATTACCCAATTCTTGGTGAATATTTTTGGTTCTATATTTACAAAGCTGATGTTCCTAACCAGATTAGTAATATTAATGTCTTATAGGAATTAAAATTTCTTCCAAGAATTAAATCTTTTTCACTCAAGTTCAACTATCTTCATGAATTTAATTCTATAACTTGAAATAATGAGATTTCAGGGTTGTAATGTGTATTTATAACAAGATCATTAATGGTTTCTATGGGATAAAAATGGTAATATGTCTAGTTATCCCAGAACATAAATATATTGTAAAGGGGTACATTTAATCTAAATAATTCTTAAATAAATAACTTCATCAATGCTCCATGGTTTTGACTAGAATTCCTTGAAAATATTGTTTAATCAATAATGACTTAGTTCGTTCAATAAATGACATAATTGAAAATAAATAAATGGATTTTTTTTATAAATTTCCCAAATGTTCAATATAAAATAAAATGTTAATTTTAGTATTCATATATGTTTAATTTACTAGTTTAAATTTTTTTCCCAAAATTATCAATAGTTCTAAATTTATAATTGAATTCAATTGAAGCTCAATAATTCTCAAAAATACACAAAATATGAATAGAAATATACAAAATTGGAAAAAATAAAAAATATTAATCTAACAATTTATTACCCTCCCCCACACATATAATTACCACATTGTGAAATATTTTCATGTGATAATTTAATAGTAAATATTTTAAACAAAAAAACAAGTGAGAATGAATGGAACAACATTTCCTTATATATACACAATGTCTCGAAGAAGAACCTCATCCCCTTGAGGCTCTTATAAACTTTCTTTAAAAATCATCAATATATTCCAATTAACTATAAATAGTGTATATCTATCTAGGTATATTATTTTTTTAAAAAAAATAGAAAATATATTAGTAAAAAAAGGTATATTCCATTTGAATAAATACCTAGTAAATTACATAGACCAAAATCAAATTACAACACTTAATCTTATTCTTTGAACTAATTACTGATAATTAATTCATAATAGAATTCTTTGGTATTATTTTTAAATTATATATTTTTAATAATAATTATTTCTAATGTTTTATAACTCTTTCAATTAGTATTTCATTTCTTTTATAGGTTATAATATTGTTAAATTACAACGCTTGATAAATAAATAATATTTGTATTCTTACTACATGGGAATGTGATAAGTTCTCTTATGCAATGTCCTAAATTATTAAATCCCAAAATTAGTGTTATAAGTACTCTCCCAAATAGATTATTTTGAAAAAATTTATCATTCCTATTTATATTGAATGATTTATTAAGAATGTTTTTAATCTCACTATGGGTACCAGTTAGGGGTCTATTCAACACTGATATGTAGTAAATCAGTGATGTTGACTTTTAATCAAATTTTATCTTTTATTCTTTTTTATTTCTTCCATTTTATTTTCTTATGGTTAATAGTTCTCATGTTCTCTTCTCTCATGATCACTTTTATATAAAACCCATTCAAATACAAACAAATAAATAGGGAATGATTTTAAATGGATCCCTTCTCAACTCGAAAGTCTCATGTATAGTGAGAAATGGAAATCCCAACTATCACATAACCTGCAAGTAATAATATTCTATATAAAAATGTAAAAATTTTATACACAACATCTGATATTATCATCCTTTTGGGTCTCTATAATACCTCTATATAGTTTCCTAGTATGTTTAAGGTGAGAATAATAAATCATTAACAAATGTTGATTTTTTATTTTCATCAATCAGTTTCATGGGTCTTATTCTTCTTTATTTATCTACATGGTAATACAAAAGGACTTCTTTATTCATATTTATTCACCAAAGTGCAAATATCTTCTTTTTCCCCTTTACAATAGAAAAATAAGTGATTCAAATTAATCATATTCATAATATCAAAAAAATCGTGTTACTCATTCTTCATACATCATCTATGTATAATAATCTACATAAAATCCTATTCTTTATTCTTCCCTTACATAGATGAATGTAACATTTTTCATGTGCCAACAATATTACATGAAAAATGATCTCTTCTATTTACTCCTATTCATATTCCTCTTCTTTATTCTTTCATTAATGTTATTGAATTAATGTCATTCTTATTTCCTATTCTTATTCTTATTCATATTATTATTTAATTCACATGAAAAAAACTATATATCTATCTTATGTTATACTTTGATACATATGGTTTTATAATTATTGAATGCAGAATTGTATCTTCTCACTTATTGAAAGCTGAATCATTTAATCAAACTAATAGTGTCAAAATTCCTATCGAATATTTATCTGATAAAATATAAATATATGGATTGATAAATCATTGATATACTTGAAATATTATTTTCATAAAATTCAAACTCTCTATCTCAATAATTATTTAAATTTAAAATTCTAGATATATCTCTATATTTAATCACTTATTTTTCAATTTAAATAACAAAATTACTCAGAATATGTTTTTCTTTCTCTGCTTACATGATATTTGAAAATATCAAAACAATATTTTCTTATAAATTAATTCAAAAAAAATCTATATATTTAAAATTCCATGTCTCTAGGTAAAGTAAAAATGTATTGTTTTAGTCATAACATCTATCATTACGGTGTGAGACATTCAAAAAGTATTTTTTACATTCCATATTCTTATAGAATTATGACGATCATAATTATTATATTTTTGATATGTGACATTGTCCTACCTTAAATCATCTGTTTCTTTCTATAATGGTGTACAACTCCATGAGAATCCTTCTTAATTCTCCTCCATCCTTTATTTTATTTTCATATTTTTATTTAATTTTTATAATATTTGGGAGTCTTACAATGCTTCAAATTCATGTAGGTCTTTTAAAGATAACTATTACCTTTTAAATGTTATTATTCCTAATGTTTTATTTATAATTAATTTGATATAAAATTCATATGAAAAACTCCAACACATTGAATGTCTAATGTACATGTCATAATTCTTAATTCATATGGCCACAAGATCATATGTAAATCAATATTCTCCATTTTTTGTTTTTATGAGATTTTGAAAATTTTGAATGATCTTCTCCTTGATTAATTTTTTTCCTCTGAAAATTCACAAAATCATGATCAAACATCCTATATTCAATTACTATATTCATTTATGGAATTATTCACTACTACAAAAAACGGACAATGAAAGTGCTACCCTTTTATCAGCGCGAAAAAAGTGCTAATAAAGGGGACCTTTATGAGTTATAAAAAAATCACAGATAAAGGGGAACTTTTAACAACACTAAAAAAGAGTTTTTAAAAGTAGAACTTATCAGCTCTTTTTTTACTGCTGATAAATGCCCCCCTTTATCAGTGATTTTTTTAGTGCTTATAAAGGGATCCCCTTTATCAGTTATTCTTTTAGTAGCTTAGATAATGGGGGTATTTATCAGCGCTTTTCCCACCACTGATAAATTTAATGTTTCAAATAAAATAATGAAAATTAAAATATTATTATATAAGTATATTTTAATTGATATAAATATTATAAATATTTTATAAATATTTTTTAGATTAGTAGAAATAGACAATTACATTTAATATATAAGAACCTTAGTGAAAATGGCTTTAAAATATTTTAAAAGATATTATTAATTATAAATTTTCTAATTATTATCGACTAAAAATTATTTAATAACAATTTGAAGACACGAAAAATCAAAAAAATTAATAAAACATCTAAAATAAGTTAAAAATGTAAATCAAACTTAAAACAACCATAAATTTTGATCCGGGTGTTCGTTTGAGCTCTACAGCATGTCAAATCGAATCCTGTGATGAGCTCTACACACTAGTTACAGAAGAAAATCATTTGTCACAATATTCGATGCCAAAAAAGTCCCATAAGGCTTCTAAAACTGAACATTTAGTCGCGATACCCTTATTTTTTAACATCAAAACATTTATAACTTATGATCAGGATGTCCATTAGGCCTGTACCACATATCATATAAAATATTGTTTCATTTTATTCTATTTGTCTGGTTTTGGAGTTGAAAAAGGCTTCTAGATTATAAGTTATGGTCCTTTTAACATTCTAATGCTTTTCAAATACACATATATATGTATTTATACATAAATATATATGTTTGTGTTTGTGTGTGTCTCTGTGTGTTGTATATAAGTATGTATTTATGCATTTATTTATTTATAAACACACATAAAAACATATTTCATAAATGTATTTAAAACCAATCTTATAAATTTATATTAATATACAAATAAATATATAGATAAAAAATTATAACTAATAATATATGTATAAAGAAATATAAATATATGTTAATATTCAAATGAATATATATATATATACTAATATATGAATAAATATATTTATATTAATATAAATCTATATCAATATATGAATGAATATGACTATATATATATATAAAAATAAATAGATATATCATAAAATAGAGAGAAAAAAAAAGAAATTTCATAGTGGTAAAGGTGCAGCCGTGAAAGGGGAAAGGTCGTGAGTTTGAGTTCGGGGGGAAGCAATGGGGTGCACGCGTGTGGGGATATGCGGTAATGGCAACACATAGGAGAGTGTGAGGAGAGGTCTTCCTAGTTCTTATAAAGGGGGTTCAAGCATGGTTAAAAGATACCCCCACATTATATAGTTTTTTTATTTTTTTATTCTTGTTTTTAATTTCATCAGTTCTTTTTAAAATCACTGATAAAAGACCCCTTTTATCAGCGCTTTTATTAGCGCTGATTAATGGGGCCTTTATCAGTTCTTTTTTTGGCGCTGATAAAAGGGACCCCCCTTATCCTCACCCCGATTAACAATGCTTTTTTATCATTGTTAATCGACTTTTCTAGCACCATTAAAGGCCATATTTTTAGTAGTGATTGTAATATTTGAAAACTATCTCATGAATAAAAATTGTGTAATATGATTTTCTATAATTTTAACGGTGGAACAGGGCTGTTATAGATATTGAGATCATGGTATGAAACCTAGTTGAATGAAAAAATGGATGGGTAATTAAATATAATATAAATGGAATTTTACTATTACAATATGTACTTTTCATTATTCTAAAAATGAATGAATAAAATAACACATGTGTGAATCTCACATTAAAAGATCTATGGTGATGTATCTTACCTAAGAATCTTAAACCATCTTATAGATTTTCATAGAATCTATTAGGTACCACTTTGCACTGAATGTTCTTAAAAACCACATCATGTGGTAGTAATTGACTCCATATACATTTTTGGACTATATAAGGGATTTTCATCTTCTAAATTATCTCCATTGTTCTTAAATGTCTACCTCTACTTTCAAGATCAATCTGGTATCCTTGGGATGATCTAGATACATTGTTATATGTATTGTATTTATTTTGAAATTTTTTTCACATAACATTTGATAATGTATTTTTTAAATTTCTATTGTGAAACTCAAGGGAGACTTTTATCCTTCCATTTTTTCATCTTCACACTTAATATATATTCCTATTTAATTTTCCATTTAAATAATTTAGATGTATTTTCTTCAAAATTTAATCATCTTATAGATATAGAAATGATCATTATAAATTATCTATTTGATATGAAATATCTAAAAACAGTTACCTTAAAAATTAATATACATTAATTATTCATAGAAAAGATCTTAATTTATCATATTAGTAATGAATATAAACATCAAACAACAAATTCTAAGATATGTCTTCAAATAATTATGCATATATTCAAAGTGAAAATTTCTTGGTATCATATCGTTCTAAAATATTTGGTTCTCGAACTAAAAATCCAAGATACTTCTTCGTAATTTCTTCTTTAACATATTGTGATCAATGAAAATTCTACTATAATTGAAAACCAATTACATACAATATATCACACACAATGTTGGAATAACAGTCTCCCACTTTTTATTTTATTATATACTCACATAAAATTGATATCTCAATATGTGTACTAGTACATCTCTCCACCATTCACATCAATATTTCATTTATTTTTCCTTCCCTGTTATTGAAAAATAATACATAGTACCTCGAAAGTCCGTATCAATTCATACATATGAAATTTTTCATTGACCATTCCACTCCAAATATACATTATTCATGATCAGTGCAGAAAAAAAGTCCTAATTTTGAAAATAAGTTGTACATTTTCTTTTTAATTTGATAACAATTGAAATGAGGCTGTCATTTCCTTTCTCATATAATTCCCGACTATTTTTTGGATAAAATATCCAATTTATTATATTTGAGTTAATGATTATCATTTACATTAAACATGAATTACTAAACTTATGGAAAACCATTCATGTAAAAATATAATAGTTTTAAACATATGAAACGTTCCATTGACTCTTCATCAAATATTCAATTTTATACACTAATTAAAATAATTACTCCCCCTTAATAAAATAGCATGATTTTCATATATAAGGTTGAGAGTTTAAGGAAAAATACATCTTTAATAAAATAATTTTCTAGATCCTTATTGAATATTCAAAATTTTATAATAATGAAATGTTGATAACTTGATCATAATATTCGTTAGTTGTCTCTCCCTACAATAGACTCTCCAAATTTTCTTCTTCATGGTGAACATCTTTTAAATATTTTTTATAGAAATTTAAGCAATATAATGTTCTAATATAGAGTTATCTATGTGGTTGTTGAGATTTGATAACCTAAACATCTTCACGATGGATTATCTTATTCAATATATGCTCTTTAGAATACCAAATTTCAGATTTATCCAATATCAAATCTACTAAAATTTATTTGACATTATTGATAGCATTAAATATTTTTAATCTCTCTCATTAAGATCATGTTTCACCTTCAATTACAGAAATTTTATTTAAAAATATAATATACAATAGTTAAGGGATTAATGCGGATCATCATAAACTTCAATTTGAATAACATGGCTTTGAGGATTTTTAACAACCCAATGTCTCTATTCATCACGATTCAATAACTTATCATTAAATAATATTTTTCCAGTAGTAATGTACTCTTCAAAAAATATTTTTTTTTATATTAAAAACCATTATTTTGATAAACATTATTGCCTAACATAGTTTTAATATTTAATGATTATTCTTTTTGTGGAATTATGGATATAAAACGTTTAGAATTGTTTGTGGGTTCCTTGTATCTCCCACACAATTTCTTTTTAATATATGAGTTTTGATCCCTTATATCCATTCATGAAATTGAATTTATTTATATAGAATCACTTTTTCTTTGGAATGACATTTTAGTTGTACTAACTCTGTTATTTTTCATTCCCTAAATCATCTGGCTATATAACTAAACAATCATCTTGTACATCAGAAGGTTGTTTTGATCCCCTGCATGTAATGATATGAGTCCTTTTTTATATATCAGTTCCATTCGATGTATCTCTTCCTTTAAACTTTGAAAACCTTATTTCTCATTATTCTTCCTTCTTAATGAAGTATATGGCTGAATTATTCATCATTTTAATCCTATTGGATGAAATCTAATTTCTATTTTTCATTATTTTCCTACAAAAGGATAGATCTTCATTATACAAAAAAATTTATGGAATTATTTTCTCATAATAATTGGACACATATTTAAATGAGCATGCACCATCATTGTGACCACACTTATTGAAAATACAAAAAAAAATTAGTACTTAAAATATTTTTACATTAAATAAATATTTATTAATGTATTATTGTTTCAAAATCAAGGGATTTCTCCCCCCATTGAAATGGGATTTCATTGAACTTACAAAATAAGTTGATTGTACCAATATCTCAATTTTATATTCCCAAACATATTACAAAACTAAAAATGACCCAAAAATCTTATCCTTTTTTATCCACTACATGGTGACCATAATTTTCAAAATTGACAGCATGTTGTATTTAGAAATTATACACTACTAGTCGGACTCTTATTTGGGAACTAGAAATCATTATGATTCTTATATCTACCATAGACATGTTGTTAGGTATCTATTCAGCTTCTTCAATTATTTTATAGAATTATTTCTTATTCATCATATAACAATTAAAGAAAAATAATTACTACAAACATTAATTTTATATAGGGATTGTAATTTCTTATTGGGTCTTGATAATAATTGATCATAAGATGATATAAATTCTTTTTCACCTCAAATGTATCTATTTTAGAATAATAATACCCCTTTGATATTTTTATTCTAGCATTAATATTTACATAGGATTTTTGTGACGACTTTTCTTGTGTAGTTTTAGATTTAATACTTTAATCTATTGTTCAGGATAGATTATGCTGAGAATTTATTTCTCATGTTCAATATACTTTATCCTATATTCACATTCACCTATTATTTTAACTTCATCATTATGCATATTGACCTTTTCATATAACATTTTATCATGATCCTTAATCATCTTGAATTTAATATTCATATTTTCAAACTTGTTAACAATTTAATTTCAAAAACGTCACTCTAATGTATAGATCTTATTCTAAAATTCTATAGTGGCCTCAAATATTTCATGGATGGTACTAATCGACTCTTATTAAAATTTTTAGAACTTATCTTTAAGTAGCACATTTATATATTATAGGGATCCATTCTGAATATACATATTTATAAATGATAAAACATTTTATTCTAAATATCTATACATGTTATAAATCTCCTACTTTATCTAGGTATTCTATTTATACTGTCATTCAAAAATAATACTAATCAAATAATTTAATTTTTTGTGAAATATTATAGCAATAATTTGAAACCAAAAATTGAAATGTCAATTTTTATGGGATTATACCCACTAATTCATAGATATTCTTGAGGAAAATTTAAACAATAATTTCCATATACATCATTATCAATTGTGTTTCTTGAATAATATGAGGTATAAGGGTTATCCACTTCCTTGGTGATTTGTTTAACCATATCTTCTACTACTTTCATTATTCATCTACCCACCTCATTATAATATGATGGGGAATTTAGAAATTGTTTCTTTCTTAATAGTGAAATCTTCTTCAATAAATTATAAAAATTATTTTTGTTATTAAATATAGTCTTGGTGTGAATTTAATTCTGATCTATAACAGATGAAACATCTCCAAAATCACATCATTATAAATTTATAAATAGAAACTCAAAAATTCAAAAGAGAAAAACTCTAAAAATAGTGAATCTAATATAAGGAGAACCTATATAAAATAACAATTTAGGGGACCTACTAGGTATGTATTAATCACTATGTTGGTGGATGATCCATTTTTGGTAACATATAGTCCCAATTTAACTTTGATCTATTTTAATGTTTATTATTTTTACTTGTTATATTGAATTTTTATCTCATTCTATCTTATCCCTATTATCTTAAAATGAAAACCATCCAAATAGACACCCACAAAGGGAAGATATTTATATGGCTCTAATTTTATCAATAAGGGATAATACTTGGTAGGAATATGGAAAAAACACAATCTAATGCCCCAATAGTAATAAACCTATGGGAAAAATGAGTGGGTAGTAACCAAACAATCTTATAGAAACATCTTATGGGGCCTTTATAATATGTAATTATAGTTTTAAAATATGGGTCGGGTGAAAAAAAATAACTATTTCACCAATGATGTTTTTAAATTTTTATCGGTCTTCTTCTTCATTCATCTTATACTTCTCTTACATTCATCCAAATCTATTTTTTTATATTTTCTAAAAGCCACATTAAGGGTAAGTGGTAACCATACATCACAAGATTCAAAATACTCCACCATAATACAAAGACACACCACACTCTAATATCAAGAGAAAAAACAAGATGACCCACTTGTTCAAAACCAAATTTCCAAGCCAAAAACTTCAAATTCAAAATTCAGAGTACAAAAAAATGATTTCATACCACGTGCCTACCACATCATTTGTGTTGAACCATGATCCACCCCGAGCTTCATAATTAACTCACCTACCTCAACTTGAGCCAACAAAAATCTAACATCCAGTCATTTTCATTATCACGGCTCCTCGGACACACCACCTTCATTGACGCTGCTATCCTCACCAGAGTATCCTTCACCATCATCATCATCCACCGCCAGAAGCACCATCCTCACATCACCTGCCAGGATCCTCACCATCTGTGTGTCAACACACCACCACCAAATACATAAACCTTCATTTCATCACCATTCCAACATCACACCAATCTTCGGAAAACACAAGAGACCTTCCTGACCACCTAATCACCAACCAAAATGTCATGAAAATATAACCACAACCATTAACATCGTCTTCTCAATCCAAAATCGTTGACATTTTCAAAATCTGCTCCTCACCGTCAAAATCACCGTCATCCACCACCAACACCCGTAGACACCGGTCATCCGAACCACAAAGAAGTGCCTTCTGGAGCAGATCTCCCGCAAGATCAGCATCCAGAAATCTAGTATCGCCCGAATAAGGATGCCCCAAATCGAATCGACCCAACACCATATCCCATCACCGACTACAAAATAACTGAAGAATACCCCTTTGAACATTCGAAGTGTTGAATCCAATGCAGAACAACCCTAAAATACCGAAACAAACCGCCGTAAGACACCACGCCGCCAAGAATCGCGAACCCATGAACACTCTGAAGAGAATTCTAGTGAACAAAGTGACCATTGGAAGACGGTGTTATGGACAAATATCAAGGACCGACCATGCCGCAAAGCCCATAATATTATTGTCACAACAGGAGGGGTAAGCCAAAAATAGGAAAGGAGAACGCCGTATAAATCAACCGAGATCCACCATGGGTGAGAGGTCGACAACGACAGGGGAAAACCAAGTGCCACAATCCCCTTATGGGCTCATCCACTCCACTATTACATTCAGAGTATCTAGAAAGAACTTATTTATTATTCACAATGAAGATAATTATAAAAAAAACCCATTTTATGCTTTATAGTATCCAAATATGTGTTGGAACTTCTTATTATTCATAGTATAAACCATAGAGGATACCACACATTATTCATTCTTTTTCTATATATGCAAACTATACTATATAAAATACTCTTCCTTATTCTTCCATGAATAGATGTTAGTCACCTTCTTCCCTTACAAAAATAATTGCACAAAATTTCCTCTCTTATTTTTACTCTTCATAATATTTGTTATTATTTATTATGTATGGTAGAACTATACTGATTCATCCCTCATTTTATCATGTTTCTTCTTCATTTTACATCAATATCATATCAAATATCTCACTCTATTCTATAAAACTGATTAATTTAGAATCCTATAGTATATTATAAGATCATATCACTTAATGATATAGTTATTTCCTCCTTGTAATAAAAAAATTGAACATCCTATCAAATCATTGACCTACATAACTTAAATATTGAGTTGGTGGTAGTGTCAAAAAAAATTGAATAATATTTTTATAATATTAAAACTTTTTTCTCAAAAAACCTTGTCATTTTAACTCCCTGAAATATCACACTATAGAATCACTTCTTATTCTATTTTGAAGTACATGGAAACCTAGATATCAATTAATTTATTCTTATCAGAATATATAGAGATATATTGAATTATTTTTCTTTTAAATTCATTCCATGAACAATTTACATATAAAATTACACATATGAATGTATAACATTTATTTATAGTTTTGGTCACAAATATAATATTTTCATAATGAAAATCAGACAAATGTTTCCTTACATTCCATATTATAATAGAAATATGATTATTAGTATCGTAATATTTTGGAACTGATATATTATCTTACCTTTCATCGCCGGATTCTATCTTTAACAATATAATACTTCTTGTATATCCTTCATCATTATATATCATTAAATACCAAATCTTTCGCAACATTTTATTCTTATATTTGATGTATTGTAAAATATTGGGAGTCTTACATAGCATGAAATTCATAATAGACCATCAAAGATGTCAAATTTATTCTAATTTACACACTCCTAGAAGTTTTACACCTAAACCATATGATATAGAATTCATATTCACAAGGCATACAATATTAAATTTGAAATAGAAAGTCATATAGGAAAAAATATTTTTCCAAAAATTCATCATGAAAGTTACTTTGTAATTTTTTCTTTGTATTTTGAGTGTTTAAAAATATTGAATGATATTATCCATATTTAATTAATACATTATTTATAATTTCATAGAATCATACTTGAACATTCAATATTTTTTTCATATGAATGGATTGATTTCATGTAATATTTTATAGATCACACATGAATTAGGATATTCTTATTCATGTTTCCTCATACATTCAATGTTGAAACATGGTTGATGATGATGTTGATATCCTATTATCAAACTCAACAGAATGGTAATTAAAATTCAATTGGAGGATGAAGATAATATAAATAGAATAATATCATTTCAATCCAAACATATTTTTATATTTAAATGAGATAAATTTTGTACAACATGTGTGAGCACTACATCAAATGATTTATAGTGATGAAACTTACATATAAATATCAATTCATTTTATATATTGTGGTAAAATTCCATAGGTTCTTCCATTAATAAGTAGTTATCCAAATATCATTGGGTGGCAGTACTTGCCTCTATGCACTTTAGTCGACCCACATAGGGTATTTTCCACCACTTTAAAGCCTATATGGCCACAAAATTATGTTTTCTACATTCAGTCATGGTTACGTGTCCTTGTGATGACCTAACTATATTGGTGGTTATGCATTCAAAAGTTGGAAATTATTTAGTTTACATAACAATTTAGAGTTTTATTTTCAGAATACAAGTACTCCAACTTACCAAAATTCATTTTTTTCTACTTCAATGATCATCTATATTTCATTTCAGTTTTTTTCACAAATAACAAATATCTACCTTATTTAAAATTTAAATATTATTGAGATATAAAAATTATCATTATATATTATCTATATATATTAAATCTTCAAACACTTTTTCCTTTAATAAAACATATATCTCTATGAATTCCAAAACAAGAACTTCTTTTGTAATATTATAAATGAATGTAAACTCCAAAAAACAGAAAAAATATATATTCTAAAATTTATTCACTTAATAAAAGCGATATTATCTTGTGATTTACTTCATCTTCAATATTGGAATCTCTTTCCAAACTGCTAAGCTACTTCTACCTCACTTCTTACTGATCAAATTGAAATCAATGAAATATCCATTATAATTTAAAACCACTAAAAAAATAAACCAAACACAAATTTCAATCAATATTCCCTATGTAAAACTCATTCGTGCCATTTTTATGATGATAATGTGTAAGAACCTTTTGATGAACTAAATATTTCCATAATGTAGCTCGTAAAACTATATTACTGGGGAATTGATCACTGGGGATAAATGTGGGTAACATAAACATCTTATAAATCAGTAAACTACCATAGCATCATTATTTACTATTTAAATACCCTATAGTCACTTAGAAACATACTATATAGGTAGAAATATATACAGGTTTCTAAAATAATTTAAAAATTGTCCCAATACATTTATACCCTAAAAACTAAAAACATAAAAAATGGGTTTTTCTAGCCCCTCATCATTCATAAATACATTTTACTGAAACCTATATGTTTTATAGGATCTGGGTAATTAAAAAACATCATTATTGTTCGGCCAAAAAATCCAAATCAGGAAACATTCAAGATGTCCTTTACAGTTCAAATGCCCACCCAAACTCAAAATATAGTAGAATATCAATACTAATTGGATCTCAAAATCATATATTCATGCCATAATAATTTTTTAAATTATATTGTTCCATAAATATGAAACATTGCATATGAAGTTTCTTACGCCACTTTCTAGCTTGGTAAATTTTCCCTAGAGAGTAAGTGGGTTAGTTTTTTTACATCCGAGTGGTTTTTGAGATAATGAAACCACAAAATAAAATAATTAATTAAATGGAATTCTATATTAGGGAAGGATTCCATAATAGGTTGACATATTTGGGATATTTCACCAAGAAGAGTGGGTATTCTACGAAAATATCTAGTGACTAAGTTATCACTACCCTCTTATCCTTAATTGTTTTATAAAATCTATGCAAAAAAATCCTTCTTATAAACATTGGTTTTTAAAAGTAATTCCATACAAAAAATCTTCTGAAATAGTGTTTATTTAATATAATACCTTTTATGAATAACATGTAACATATAAATTTGTATATAGAAAAAAATGATAGGAATTACTTCTCATTGGTAATGTAATAAACATATATTGAATCCAGATTCATATATGTATAAGATACGACATGAGACCACTTATCTAATATTTGAGTCAAGATATACCCTAGAGAAAAATATGATGCATCATTCATATATTCATAATGTAAGTATTATCAAGGAGGTTGGAATATGGGTGGGGGTACTAACATTAATTCCATGTCCCTGATGCATTATTTATAATTCTTATCAAAGATAAATTGAGACGATTTATTGGATAAATCTAAACAAGGGTATTGTTTTATTTATTTAATCTTTTATTAAAATTCTTTAGAAACCAACATGTCTATGAAAATATCTCACATCTTTCATTATTTTTTGATATGTAATGTATAAAATTATATAAAAGATGGACTTATCAACTTTGATTCCATCACTAAACACAAAATTTATATGAAAAATTACACTCTCCATCATAAAATTAAATTTATCAATATTGAGGATAATTTTTTCCTCAATTACAATTCTGAAGACTACATGAAGAGTCTTTAAAAAATCATAGTAGTTGGTGCTTACATTGATAAATCATCAGTAAAAACCTATATATAATCCCTATAAAAAACAACAAAAAATCAAATAATACAAATTTTATAGGTGTTTAGAGAATTTCATAATCCAAAGTGAATTATATTATATGAAAAAGTACCCAAAATATAGGAAAATATGTTCTTTTCTTGATCTTAATGTGTAATGTGATTCTATAATTACCATAAAAACTGTCCAAAAAATAATCTGAAATAATCTTAAGATTTATTCATGGAATGAAATATGTAATTGATCCTTCCTAGTCACAACCTTAAGATAAAAGAACACTATCAAACCATAAATTTTTGTGGCAATATAATAGAAATAAGTTACCTTGATTCGTTCTTTGAAATATTGAAACTAAAACAAATATTTTTGGAATCTATTTAGACATGATTGTTCCAATAGCTATTAGAAAATAGAAAAATTATTCCAATAACTATAAAAGAGGTCACTTCATTCCCAGAAACCACTAAAATAGTAGAATTTAACCACTTTTGAAATATCCTAATTGGTTTTTCATCAACATATAACAAGATATTATTCTTGAATAATAAAGTTATAATTCTAGATAAATCATAAATTATCCATACTATGACCAAATTTTTCTCTTTAAGAACTCCTAAAAGTTTCATTTATTTGGTTTAAAAAATAAATTTAGTAAAAATAATTATGATATTCTAATTATCTTCTTTAAATTGAATAATTTATGTTCTCATTAAATAGTTTTAGTTTTTCCCAATGTTGGATATTGTGACATGATAAGGAGGGTATAATTGAATCGGCTATATCTAATTGAAATCTTAAAAATCTCCCCAAAAAATATTTTTTATCAATAGTATTATTTGGAAGGTGTTCAATAATATATTCCAAATGGAAAATTTATACAAAAAATTCAGATCCAATAAGGTAATGAATATATGACACATCACGGTCATTTACAATAGTTTTAGAGTATTACACATTAGATGGAAATTTAAACATAACGGTTTCATCATTAAAATATATATCGGAGTAGACATCTGAAATTTTTATGAAATTATTAATTCAATTAGTAATGAAGTTATTATTTTCACAAGTCTAACATTAATTATTTTGTGCTTCAATTTTATTCACATGCTACATTCCCATTATTATTTACATTGTGTTTTGTAGTTGGAAAATTTTCATTTTAAAAATAATAACATAGTGGTTAATTACATGTGAAATATGGAAATGATTCTATTGAGAAATAATCAATGATTTTGACCTAGGTACATGAGTGATACTCATATGTATTTTTCATAGATTAAAATATTTTAAAGTAAACCATATTTTTCAAAATTAAATTGTGATAGATCAATGGAGTTATATATAGTTTAAATCAGTATTCCTCCTCATTGAGAATAGTTTAAAGATATTCATATGTTTTAAGGTGTATCAGAATGTTTTATATTTTTTTAATATCCTTAATGTCGCATGGAAAAATTACATTTTAATTTGAAGTAAAACCATAATTTTTTTATTGAGACATATTTTCAGAAAAGTAATGGTGCATAAGAAATTATAGATTCTTAATATGTTTTGGAGAAGATATTTTAGGAATTTTTGGGATCACATAAGACATTTAATATAGATTATGAATTTTTTTTTCTCTAGAATATGAATTTAAAATTCCTTATATGTCTTTGATAAACATTGTGTGTGACTTCAGTGACTTTTTATTTCGTTCCATGTCATATGAAATACATATTATATTAAGTGTATGAATTTTGTTATAGATCATATGGATTTTTTCAATGTCATGTATCACGTAAGTGTTTTATATGACTTCATTACTCAATAATATATATGAATATATTGAGTTAAAAATTTGGGTTTTCAAAATTATACATTCTATAGGATATTAAATCGGTCGATTACTGCATGAATCATCAATGATTAAAACAGTATAGAAAAATTTTTATTCAATATGAAAGATCAAATTTTGAGTTATATTAAATAATGAACATATTAGATCAATAATACATTAATAAAAATATGGATTTCTTCTAGAATTGATTATTTTAATTGAAAAATTCATGAAAATATATCATCAAATTAGTTATGATGGGGTTGTGTTGTTCTAAGGATTGTATAATCATATTCAACTGATCATGTATTAATTATATCAAGGTTTTTAAAATGTCTTAATATTCAAGATATTGAGATTTCTTGAGTTGGGTTTTGATTTTTTTTATGATTCTAATAGGTTTAATAATATTACATCAAGGATATTTCATAGAAATATATATATGGTCATTAATGGAATTCAAAAATTCATTATTGGGGAAATATTTTATAAAGAACCAAATTGAATAATTTTATGAAGCTGTCTTATTACTAGTTAATTGAGATTAATGTAGTGAAGGGTAGTTTTAGAAATTCTCTAGAGACATGTAGTTATTTGAAATAGATAATATTCAAGTGATTATAGTGATTTTTGTGAGGCTAACAAAATGAGTAAAATAATTAGATCCCTCAGTAAAACTATGTTACAATAAGTCTCGTGAATGTTGAATTGGAAATAATATATTCTGAATTATTTTGATTCTAAATGTTTACGGTTTTTTTAAACATAAGGAGTTACTAATGAGTAATAAGGTGAGATTTATGAGAAGTGAAAAGATCTTTTTATCAAAAAAATTGTGATATAAATATAGATCATAAAAGAAAATATTGAAGAAGATTATAAAATTTCTTAAAGAACAAGTAATTAAAGAATCCATATTTAGAAGTAGATTTTAGAAGAAAATATACATTATATTTGGTATGATGTGGTCATCATATATTTCAATATATTATATAATCATTGATAAATAACTATACCAAGTTTAATTGACGAATTGTAATATTTAGAGATGTATTTCTCTTTATAGTTTAATATCATTGAATTTGTAATGTATTTAAAAAAATCCAATGTTACACTAAAATGAATAGTGTGAAGAAATTTCCTTGCATGTAATTTTATTTCTCTTTTGTTTATATTTATGAATCCATTTTTGGGGATACTAACCAACCATGGAAAAGAGTGGGCCTTTCAAGAAGTATTTGATCATTGTAAAAAAATTGTGTTATTTTTATTTATGTTTTCAAGATGTTATAGTGGGGAATTTACATTATATTAAAGTGGAACATGTTATAACATGTTATAGAGGTTGGTTTTGAAGTGAAAATAAATATTAAAAAATCTTACATTGATTCTTCTCCCTCCCTTCATAGTGTAGATACTCGATCCCAAGCACTATAACTTATCTCAAAACCTCATTCATCTATTTGATCTAAATAGGTTCTTATGATATACAATATGGATTCATTTAGAAGATGGTGTGTAGAAATTTTTTATGGAATTACCTATCATAGATGGAAGAATAAGTTGTTTCCTTGTCTTTATTCTATAGTCCTAAAAGTGATATATGAATCTTTTTGGGGTTTCCACCCATTAAAAAGAATAATACAATATCCTTTTATGATAGAATTAATATAATGTTTTATGTTTATATTATAATTAAATTCTTATATCCTTTTTAGAAAAGGTTTACAAAAAATTCATGGGGACATAAACATATAACAATTTATGGGATAAATTTGAAAGAAGAAATGATGTAAATCCAAAAGTCAAGAGGCCAAATTAAAAAAATTTATGAGATCAATCGCTGAAATCAAGATGTGTAATAAAAACCTTGGTGCCTTATTTACTCAAGTAAATAAAATTATTTTCCATATTCAATGGTTTTTTGAAAAATAGATGTCACATTCACTATTAAGAAGCCATTGAAAACTTTTCTAGATAGGTTTGACCCTATGAAATCAGATCATGATGAAAGAGAAGAAATTTTCCATAATAAAATATATAATATAATAATTTATTATCAAATGATTAAAACATCGCCTTTAAATTTATGATCAGTTATGAAATATATTTTGAGGATATAATGAAGATGAAAATAAGATAATATATTGAAGTAATTACAAGTGAATCTGGGGATGAAGAAGGTGAAGAATATTATCAAAGAATCATTTATCTTATATCAAGGACGTTCAATTCGGAAAAGAGAAATAATAAATTTAAAACATCATCTTATATATTACAATTGAATTATAATTGGATATTTTTATATAAATTCTCCAAAGATTAAAATTAAAGATTATTTATCCTAAATTAATGAGAAACCTCAATGAATTAAAAGGGGTTAAATATAAATATAATTTTCTAATGAAGAAGGAATCAATAAGAGATTTTCTAGAATAAAGAGACAAATATAATGATAATATTGAATGAAGTTAATCATTCGTTAAGAAATGAACCAAAAAATTATTATAGTGATAAATTTTCTAATTTTTTTCTCGTCATGAAAAAGGATTTGATACAAAATGTAATACAGAAAAAGAATAAAAAAAACTTATTTTGAAAACATAATGAAAGATTAATTTCAACATTAATTGAAAAAAATACCATTTTAAATAAAGAAAGAAAAAAAATTTCTAAAAGAAAACATGAAGGTAATTTAATAGATGAATGGGTTTTCAAGAATGAATTAGATTACACTAATGAAATAAAACACTTCAAGTTAAATGTTTTTAAACATGAATTGTAATGAAGTATACTGATTAAAAAAATTCATTAAAATAATAAAAAATTATATAAGATTATATATATGTGAATTTTGGTTGAGAATGTTCATAATAATATTAATGTAGATATAAAAAATTATTATTATGTTAAGGTTGAATCATTTAAATTGGTTAAGGGGGCATGTATACGTTTTCAGGATAAATCTATACCTGATAAAATATCTTGTACTTACGATTTTACTAATCTTTTAGGTTTAATATCAAAATATACTAATGTTTGTACCAAAAAATGGATATAAACATTATCCCTTATTAGTATAATTAATTTAAAATTAAATAATTTTTCCAGTTTTAAAATAGATGAAAATTTTAACTCAAATAATGAAGAATGAACAAAAATATAGAGAAATCATCACGAAGATTTATTGTGATCCTATAAGATTCAATTTTTAATGTTATTTATGGTGTTGTGTATAGTTTAGAAATAATTCCATAACATGATATTACAACATTTCACAACCTATAATGAGACCTAATTTCTAGGGGAGTTATTCAGTGGAGTTGAAATCAAATTTGTATAGATGATAAGAGATGAAAGGGAAATATTTAAAATATTCTAAATATAATTATATTTGAGTGAACTAGAGAAATATATTTTTTATAAATCTTCCTTCTCAATCCATGATCTTCATCATATGATCCACTGGGCATTCAGTAATATGTTGGTTAACTTACCGTTACACCATAGGCTATTACCTACCGGGGTCACTTATCATACTAAGGATCATCTCCACAGGACAACACAAACCCTTTTTGTTTGATTTTTCCTCTGTCACACATTCCCTAAGAATCATCCATAGAGGTTACTAGCCTAACACTAATCCAATCCAATAATACTTAACATTATAGTTTTAATTCGGTGGGATCTTATAAATAAACGTGTGCCCAATTGACATGGGTAGTGACATTTAATATTTTTATGCCTACCTTTTCCAAGGGTGTTATAATATCCCACCCATAAAGAACTACACCCTCATTGTGGACCCCACACCTTAAACCCAGGTAGTGCCACTACACTTTTGATGGGATATTTGATCTAATACCATGTATCATGACCCAACCTTCCAAGTCCATGAACATTGTTATTTTGATGTCCTAGCCCAATTGGAAATAAAACCACTACTATGACTGATTGGAACATGGACTCCAGCATTCTTCCCCATATGCCACGGTTTGTGGAATAGAATCCAGAGTCCAATGGTGGTGTAGTGGGGGTACTATATGATCATGATCACAATAGCACAATGGTATAATATTTAGTAAATTGATCAAAAATATAAGTACCATGAATAAATAAAGTAAAAAATAGGAGAAGATAAATATGATATCTTAATAAAAACAATATATGAAAAATTCCAAATTTACAATGATGAATAAATTTCAATAAGAATCTACAATGTAAAATAAGGATAAAGATATAAGGAAGTACAATAAAATACATAAATAATGAAAATGATCAAGAATCCACATGGGCTAAATCCTTGAGAATTCTGAGCTTCGATCTAGTCTTTTACTCTTGACTCCCATGTAAAATGGAAAAAAAGTAATAATCCATGAACCTATTAACATGAGGTCTTCCAGAGGAGGCCCTAGTAAGTTGTGGTATATACAAAGAATCCACCACTAATGGTGTCTAATATAAAATCAAGACCATGAATAATAAGGGACAATCGGATGACCATAACTACTTAAACATACGCCAATATGTTATTCAATACAATGATATATATAGATAGATAGAGATATATATATATTTCCATTATAAACATTGTAATGTTTATAGCCATATATATATATATGTAGTGTTAGCAAGAACCTGAGGTGTAACTCATGTGTCCATGCATAATACAACTCAGAATAATAATAGAGTCTCATAATAATGAATAAGGGTCATCACGATCGAGGGTCATAATCAATATAGGCCACCATGATGAGTATCATAATGAATGTCTGATATTGTTCCATGTATCAAAATCAATAATGAGGAGGGTTATTTCTAATCACTAGATCAAGGTGGTGTAGAATACCATTCCCAATGACCTAATTGGTGTGGATGTCATTATAACATCCTCAACCAAGTGGGTGTGTCACATCATGGGAAATAGCCCAACTTAAGGTCCCTCAGTAATTATGTTGAATAAGATAATCCAAGATTACTTATGAGACCCTAGACCTATGTTCTATTAAGTGGTGACTAGAATCACTCAATTCATAGTGGATCCATTCTAATATTACTCATTTATCATTTAGAGATAGGCCATGTGTTCATCCATGACATTTATACAATCCAATTATAAATATAACGACAGGTCATGAAAATAGAACACCATTAATCATTAGATTATAAATAAAGGGGTAGTCCATGTAATTAATCAATACATAAAATCCTAGAACTGATATAAATTCCTTGGAAAAACAATCATTCTATAAGTCAAAGAAAGATAAAAAAACATTTAACACATTCTTTTTAGCTTAGAAAACAACAGATCACAAAAGGATGATTTATTTGAAATCATGATACTACAATAAAATATTTTATTTAATGTAATTAAGATTATTACATAACAAGGAATAAATAAAACCATATAAAAAGTTGTTTTAGTGTGTGAAATCATTCCCTCAATGACAGAAAATTAACACACCCAAAAGGCGTCTCTTATACACAAGGAAGAGAAAATAAAGGTAAATGATTAGAATATCCCTAAAAAAGGTTCCGACTATCATTATCACCTCCAAAACTACATAAGGTCTACATTATTAAAAAATATATAATAATTTAATTAGGATCATTTCACAAATTAAATGAAAAACACTAGATTTCTAGTGTACAATATAGTGGATATATTTTTTAAAATGATGGGACTTAAAGGTACAATCCATAGAACACATACCACATAATTAGGACACTCAAAAAATCAAATATCAATCATTTATTAGATCTAGTTAGATGGAAATGAAAGATATGGATGAAAAATCAAGAAATTTAGAGAATTTTATCACACAAAGATAGAACTAATTGTTTCAAGAGATTGTGATACATTATAGAAGAGGATTCATGGACTCGCGAAGGGGATTAAAAAATAATAAATTGTACTCAAAATAGAGGATGGATGAATAAGTTCATTCCATGGAAGGAGAAGAGTTTGTGGATCCCCCATAGAGGGCTATTCTGTGTGCGAATGGGGGGAAAAGAATAGAGGAAACCATGTAAAAGATGTTGGAACCAAGGCTGGTCTTTTCTAGAAATAGTGTATGGTTTTTGTTTATTGTCAACCCTCTCATGGAGAATCAGAGATATTGTAAGTAAAATGATTAAATAGTGTAACTCATATGTAGTATTGATGGGTGTATCATTTCCTGGTTTTTGCCAAATTTTTGGTGTCCAAAATTTTGAGAATGGAAATTATTGTGAAAATTGATTTTTCTTGAAGGCCTTGTCAATGTATAGAAAATTCATGAGTTTTGTAGATATTGGAATCATGATTTTTGTTTCATAAAAGATTAAATTATTTTCATGGTATGCTCTCGGAATTTTAGAATTAGAGATCTAGAAATGTATTTATATAGAATAAACTCTTCATGAATATCGTAAATGATTTAAAATCATTAAATTTTTCTTCAGGATTTTAATTATACGTAACATAGAGATTTGAGATGTTGTTACTTATAGATTTTTTGAATTGGAGCTCTACATTAGAGTGAAGGGTTTTGATATAAATCTCTGTGGTTAAAACAAGATTCTTTGAAGTGAGAATTTCCACTGAAATTTGAGAATGGAGAACCATCAAGAATATTTTTTTGACTGATCCAGAAAACAAGTTGGCGGTTGTGGAGCTCTACGATCAAATGTGCCTATAAATATGAGGATACCCCTATTGATTTGAGATGAACATTTCAATGAAAATATAGAATATCTTTGATTTAGAAATAAAATGGGTCCTTCATGATGCTGGTAGTCTATATGGTATTGAGCTTTGCAAAAAGACTTTTATATTCTTGATTTATGTTAATGCTTCTATGTATTGAGTGTTTTGAAAAGATGGTAAATTATCTGTTAGCTCAGTGAGTTTTATAGAGGTAGGTTTTTCTATGAAAGAATGTGAGATTCACAAAGATAGATTTCTCCATGAAGTCAAGGAAGCATCATGAAGGCAGTCTGCTTCATGAAGGAAGGGGTTCATTAGGAATAGTTTAGCTTCACAAACGAGCATAATGATAGAGTTTTGTGAAAGGTTTTATTTAAATATTAGGTTTATTTGGATAGGGATTTCAGTTCACATCATCTCAGGACTTTGATGAAAACAATGTCTCATACTGGATGTAGACAATGACATCAATGCTAATCTCTTTAAGTGACATTCAAGTAGATAAACTGAGTAGGAATTCTCCCATAATATTATGAAAGGGGGAGTATATGGAAGTGTTATTTGGGATTCACTGACCAATTCATGTATCCGTGTAAAGGTAGTGTTCCTATCTAAGAGTTTCTATGACCAAAGTTTTGAACATCAATTCTAGTGAAGATTAAGTGGATTTTGGTACAACCAACACACTCTCGGAATAATCCCCTTAGACACACCCCTTAGTCATGAACCAATTAAAAGTGTTGTGTAATCTCATTTCGTGGGAATGATTGATTGATGATCATGTCTATCATACATGTTTAACAAGTTCCAACCAATGTACGAGAAAGATATATCACTTTTTAAGAAAATTTTGACACCCTGGTTCACCCCTCCCCTCTTAGGGTGAATCGGGGTCCTATAAAAGAAACAAGAGGAAAATGGGTAAATTTAACCCTTTTAAATGAGTCATGTAGTTTGGACACATATTTGACCAAACCATCCACCAATAATGCAAGGGCCACTATCTATCAAGGAGATCAAGTGGCTCATACACATAGTTTGAGGAACCATTCCCAAACCATTCCATCCTCCCCTAAAAAATATTATCAATTTGGTGTAGTGAAATATAGGCTTCTGTTCATGGTTTGAAAAATACATGTGACACCCAAAACCCCTTGGGACTGGCTATATGGTTTCGCTTGAAGGGTCTCAAGTTTTCAGATAAAACCTTATACCGTTAATAATTTCTTCCAAATTGTGTTTCCATTTCCCGATATCCCCAAAATACATCCAAACTCCTAAGAAACCTCTTGAACCTTAAACTAAGCAAAAAAGTGACACATTTATGTTTTTAGAATACCATAATTTCAATTATAAGATATCATTACATATTTTTCTATCCAAAAATTGAAATTTATTGTTTTTTTCGAAGATTTCATCCACTATAAAATCATTGTTCATTAAAACATCCCCACCTTATATATTTTCATCCCTGAAAACATATCCAGAAACTATGATAAAAACACCCAACTAACTTGGTTTAAAAAAAATTAATAATTGTTTTGTTAAATTTCCAAATTCCCAATGTACGTATAGACATTCCTTTGACAATACAATTAATAATCCATATAAACTCAAGGAAACACTCCTTTATTGAATTTAAAAATCAAAATTATGCTGATTTAATAACATCAAATAAGAAACATTTTCAAATCTTTTCCTCTTTATCTAAAATGAATATGATGATTCCCCCCATAGTTTCTAGAATTTAAAGGCCAAAACTAAGTAACGATATTTGTACCATTGGAATTTTTTTATTTTAGCATGCCCCTATAATTCTAATTACACTCATTTGATGAACATTTTCATTAACCAAAAAAATTATCTATATTTTCATAAAAATCCTTAGTTAAATGTACTACACTCACCTCACCCCAATGATATGGAAAAAATATTCCTTACCAAACACATTTAATGAAAAAGTGAATGATAATTAAAGACACTCATATCGAACAATTCTCAAAATGATCATCTTATACAACCAAAATATTCGTAACAATATATAAGGATTCCTTTAAACTATGGTAGGAATATATTTTCTCTAATCCTAAACACCGAATCTAATAACTGGCTTCTGGTTATGTCACTAGCTAAAATTTCCATTATGGTTTCATGTCTCATCACAAGTATAACTGTATGCCCAATCGACCACACTTTGATCATTACAAAACATTGAAAAAATAACATTTGATCCAAAATTAATATTAGGGTATCCTTTGATTCATTAATTAGATTCTAAAGATATCATAGTAGATAGTATATACTCTGGAATTGTTTCGTAAGATTTAATTACATAGTCAAAACATCCATACATAAAGAACACTTATTGAGTGCAAAGTAGATCCCATTTGGTGGTCAAGTCAATGGAAAAATAGTTGGTTCCCATGATTCTATCAAAGGAATTACTACTTAGGAACCCAGGTATTACCCAAGACTAACCAAGATTCTAAGGAAAACTAGGTCTGTAGAATGAAACTCCCATGGACTGTATTTATAAAAAGAGATGGACATTTTGATTTTTCTCAAAATATATCCAATTTTCTCTTGGTGTGTCCTGGATGATATAAAGATAGGGAACATTATCATCACTAAGAAAGGATTAAAAAAATAAAATACCAAGAATACATGAGATGCCCTCTTAATTTCCAATATGAAGTGCTTAGTAGGCTTTGAATTCAACCATATCCAACTACACTAAGGAATTTTTTGAACCACCGATGGTTGATATCCACTAAAATTGATTGGGGATCCCACTGATGTATCGCAATAACATGAAGAGGATTCCTCCACTATCAAGGAAACCCTTCATTACTCAAGAACAACCACTAGATTCCATTCATCATCAGCATTGTTTCCAATGGTTTCATGTATAGATAATAATTTCATCAACGTGCTTCCCCGCATTCACTGACATGTTTATAACATTCCAGCATCATGGAGATTCGAATGTAGAATTGACCACATCTAAAGGGTCCTTCTTGGTTATATTACATACACATATAATAAAATTTATTACAACATGATCGACATAATTCTCCCCACCATAGGATTTTCCTAGTCATAATTTACTGAGAAAGGGATCTCATCCAGTATCACATGATTCACCGACCACAGTTCATTGACCTGGATGTAGATTCCACACCTTTTTAAGAACCAATATGAAAAGAGATAAGGACTATCCTCTTAAAAGAGTTCTTGACTCTATATACTCAAGATGTATATGGGATTTTCTACTGAGTAATTTTCATGTATGCCAATAGTATCCGAAATTTATGAAAAAACTGAACAGATCAACAGTGTCACAAAACCAAATCCTTTTTGCAACGAAAACACAATAATAGAAGAGAATTGAATTTCATTTAAAGTACATGTCACTATACCTCATAGGTGATTAGTTATCAAATCCTAGTATCTTTTAGATCAAATGATTGTCACTAATATATTTTTTGAGTCATTGAACCACTATAAACTCGATATGTATCACGTGTATCAACACATACTTCTCAAACATTTATTTTCAAAATAGAGAATCATTTGACACCATAAATAGGTTTATAATCCCTATTAATATATTATTTGTTATCTCATAAAATGAATCATCCCAAAATTTTACTTCCCATCTGACTATATAATAGGCAGGCATCCTCCCATGTCATCGTTCACTAAAGAGGAAGGATAAGAAGGGTCACATGATATACTAAATGGATTATCATGTCCTAGTAATGTCTAACATGGTGGATCTAATAATTTTTTTATACTCACACACATAACAAGGGTAAAAATTCATTATAACCACCCATCTAACTTGGGTGTCGTTTTATAATCTAAGATTCCCACACTGGATAGCTCGCACCCGAACGACACCATGTGTTTGAAACAAATCACATCTTTTTGCAAGGATATAGTGTTCTATCAGAGCTACCTACTTCATGATTTCCCCTTACAAAAACAAGAATAATTAACCCTATCAATAGGTCTTTCTATGGATATTTTGATGGGCCTTATGACCTAAAATTTTGGTTCATACTATTTGATAAGAGGATTACGACAAACACTCATGGTCCCATCTCATGGAAGAACTCATTGAAACATTACAACTACCCTAAAACAATGGTTAGACGAAGGAGTCCAATTTAATCTTTCAATTTAATTCATTAAATTTAATTACATATAATTTTTAAAATCTTTAAAGGATCAAACTAAAACAAACAACACCAGTTATAAATAAAACTATGTTTAGAACATTATTTCACTAATGTCACATGGAACAGAAGAATGTTTTATCAATCATTCTTTTAATCATTTTTTATTTAGCTGTAATCATTTAATATTTTGGTAGTTTAGACAATAACTATATTTTAAAAATCAATAATTTATTCATAATAATTCAAAATTTTATTATTTATCGAAAATTTAAATCATAATAAATAGAGGAAAACAACCTTTATGTTTTAATTGGAATTTTAATTAACCAAATCCTCAAAATAAGTACAACTCAAAAGTGGATAATAGGTCTGTTTTGAATTAAAGAGGGGATTAGTCATGATTGATGCCAACATACATATATATGTGAACCATATAAGTTGCTTCCAATACATTAAAAGTTAATCCCTATATATCACAACTATACCAACGTGGTTTTAAACACTATAGAATAACAAAAGAAACGTGACCTACTAGGGTCTTAATCTTGACTGAATAAGGTGACCTATAAGGCTTTCATCAAGTAATTATAGTTTTATTAGAATTCAACCCAAAAAATGCTAAACGTTAAAATTTAATATTCCCTTAGTGGGATCTGTCACATAAACAAAACAAACCAAGGTTGAACTACTTTGGTCAAGCCATGGATAAGATTTATGACCAATATGTTTATGTAAGATTTACAGATTTAAATATTTTACATTTATATAATTGTTTCAATGTATATCAAGATCAGAAAATATGATTTGATTATATTGGTCACTATTTTCCATTTTATAAAGTTCTTATACACTTTATAAAGTGAAAATTGTCTCCCATTAAATTGCAACCAATATTTGACAGCCCATGCAAACAAACGTACATGGATTAAACATACTTTGATTGCTTAATTATGGTGTTTCCATCAATATATGAGGGAAAAGTTGTTTATGCTGGAGATATAACATAAATAAATAATTGTATATCAACTTATATCTATGAATTATATCAAAAGTATTAAATATAGGGAAAAGTTATGAATAATAATATTAGTATGCAAAATAAGCATGGAATACTACTATGTATGTAGGAAACACCCAAGCATGGTAAAATGAAAAGTGAGATAAATATGGTAAAGGGTTAGGCATAATAAATAATTGAACAAAACATATTATACAAGAAAGAATATTAAAAAAATACCTAACTAGATATAAAACAAATAATGTTACTAAAATTCCAAACATTCCGTATAACAAACATGTTAATTTAATCACATAAGCATAGAAAAATAGTTAATGATCATATCATAATTATAATCAAACCTACATGGAATGGTATATTCATGACATTTGAATATATATGTACATATAATGATTCATATAATTTTACATAATTTCTATACTAGCCTATGTGTAAATTCTATAAATGTCATAAATTAATGATAAATAAAGATGCACAAATAAGTTGACTGGAAATTCAATAAATTATAATAATGAAAAACAAAATAAACAATATCATCCCCAGATACTGTGTCTTTTACCTATCTGTGGGTTGTTCACTGCCAAACACCACTATTTACCAAGCACTGATGATTCCGAGTATATCTTCCACCATCTTAAAATGGTAAGAAGAAGGAAAAGAGAAACGCTCTAACATCAATTTGTAACATCATGACCCAAATAACTATATAACCAGTTGATGGTTGGGTTACCACATGCTTCAAACATGCCTTCCCATATGCTAGAGGCTACTGACTAGAAGTGGGGGTCTAAAGGTGGTATGTTGGTGAGACTGTACCCTCATAATCTTATTATAATAGTAATATATTAATAAATAAATTTATCAATATTAGAAGTAATTTGAATAAATAAAATATAGAGTAGTGGCATATAAATATAATAACAAAAAAATAAGATATTACATATGAAAAATTTAAAATGATTCATGGAAGTACATATAATTCTAGAAAAATCACCAAGGTCTAAATTCAGGTGAATTCTATTCTTTAACCCATTCTTGTTCTTTTAACTCCCATACACAATGCGCATCAAAAGAAATAATTAATGGACTAGCGAACATGTGGTCTTCTCGATTACCCCATTGCAATAGAGGCCCACAAAAGGTGGGATATATACTCAGTAGGACACCAAAAATGATATCTAACTGAAAATATAGTATTTTAGTATACAAATATAATACTATGAAATTATATCAAGAAAGATGTAAATTAATAAAAATAAACAACTTGGATCTAGTTATTCAGGGACACCTGGCCGACCATACCTTTATCTTCCAAACACAGAATGTCTATATATATATTTTTGTGTATGTATGTATGTATATATATATATATAATCACTATAATTATAGTAACTTTTATAGGAATATATACATATATGATGTATTATCCTAGAACTAAGGGGTAACACATTTTTCCATGCACAATACTACTCATAATAATAATAGTGTCTAATAATAATGAATAATGGTTGGTAGGCTGGAGTTTCACAATCTATATAAGTTACTATTCCATGTATCATACAAAATGAAGGATGTCATTCCTAGTATCAAAATCAATAACAACAAGGGTTATTCCCAATCTCCAGATCAAATGGGTATGGAATTCCTTTACCTATGTCCAATGTGATGTGGATTTCATGCCAAAATCCTTAACCAAGTGGGAGTTACAAGTCAAGGAGAATAAACCTAATCAAGTTCTCTTCCTAATTATATGAAATATGATAATATTACTTTCCCTATGACCCCTAAGCCAAAGATTCTATAAAGTGGCATACAAAATCAGTCACGGAATTGTGAATCCAATATAATATAACTCAATTTTCTTATATAAATAGGCCATGTGTTGATTTATTCCATTTAATAAATTGAATTATAAATAATAAGAGAGACCATGACCATAACAAGTCATTAATCATTTAAATATAAAAAAAGGATAATTCCATGTATTTAATCATGCCATAACATCTGATAGCAACCACAAAGGTGATGGGAAGTGTTTCATACAAAAATTCCAACAAATACATTCAATATTTAACACATTATTTTTAGTTTAGAAAAAATCAGACCTTAAAAGGTGGTTTTTTTTTAGAAAAAATGATTTTCCATCATATAATTAATTTAGTATCATTACGTTGATTCCATAAAAATGAATATTTCATTCCACCAATAAATGGTGTCTAATTGAGGTAGGAATTTTCAAAAATACATAGAAACACCATGCCTAAAAGATGTCTTCTTTTACACTAGATTGATAGAAAATAAAATGAAAATAACTGTAATCACCCAAATAGAGGTTCTGTTTGAGGTCGTAACCACGAAACACATCATATGGTATAAGGTATTCTAGGTTAGGTGCACTAATTTAATTAGGGTCATTTCAAAAATTATAATAAACATGTGATAATTACAATGTGGGGCACAATGGTGATATTTTATAAAATGATGAGACTTAATGGAAAAAATACTTATACCACCTACCTCATATATAGAATTCTCCACACATCCAATATTGAACTTTGATTTGAGTTGGTTAGAGAGAAATAAATGATATATACGAATCCCCTATGAATAGTCTAAATTAGAATATACAAATATAGTTCCAATGATAGGGAAATAAATCCTTAAATAAAGGAAGAGGAGTCATAGAATCAATTTTTAGATTCAAACATGATGAATGGTGCTAGAAATATAGGTCGTATGAAGAAGATATATGCATGGAAAGAGAGAAACAGGAGGATCTCCTATATAGGTATGTCACATGTGAGTATGAGAGGATAAAAAAATGCAGAAAACATTAAAATAAACTAGGGGAAAAGTGTAAATTTTCCCCTTTAAATGAGGTATACATTTTGGATGTAGAGTTATCCAAATCGTGTGTGAACCACAAAAAGTCCACTATCAAAGAATATGATCTCATGGTTCTTGTGCATGATTAAATGAGTCGTGGAAAAAGTGTACCAGAACCCTATTCCAATGATCTATAATTTTGGTGCATGTTCATGTGTCTTGGTGCATTCAATTAGAAAAAACCATAAAACACCTATATCCCCTCTAGATTGGACATAATATTTCTCTTAGAAATATACACAATTTTAGAAAAACTATGCACCCTTACCCACTACACACAATTTGAGTAGAGGAAAATTCTCCTAAAACTCATTAGAACTCCAAATACACCTCTCAGGACATAAAACAGTCATAAAAACACATTTAATTTTTTAAACACCCATAATTTCTTTTTTATTATTAGTTTACAATTTTGTTAATCAACCTAATGAAAATTCATGTTCCATGGTAATATTTCATCCTGTCCAAAAACATAGGTCATTAGAGTTATCTAACCACATTTGTCTCTAGTAATTCATTGGTTAACATCCAATCACACTAATGATTTCCCCATTGGCCAATGATATTTTTAGTATGATTTTCCCTAACTCACAACTACCTTAAGAAACATCCTAGGAGTTCACACCTCTTAATACTAATTTATGCCAAGCATTCTCATCTTAGGACTCTTAATCATGTAGGATCTTGAAAATATAGGTTAAATGTATTGACATGGATAGTAATATTTACTCATTCTACAGATGACTTTTCTGGGAGTGTTACATATTTTTTCTGTGTGAATATCAAGGTTATTGTTCATAGAAGTTTTTGATAAAAAATATCCTAGATAAGTTAACTATGTTATGAACGAAAAGTTTAATCATAAGCTTAAGGGAAGAAACAATGTCTATTGGATGTTTAATTGAAGGATATCATAATAATTACATTATGGTTTCTTAATAGTGGATTCCCTTTCCACATGTAAAATTATTTAATGATTTTCAAAAATATTGAGAAATGTAATGGATGGGAAATAACATTTGGTAATGCTTTTTCATTAAAAATTGGATTGTATCAAATGAGATTAATTCTAAAAATATAAAATTAAATAATTTTTTACATGGAAAATGGAATTAGAAAACTCTTTCAAGTGTATGTTAGTTATTTTATATTGGGAATAATATTATTTTCATGAAATACTCAATTATCATTATAAGAATAGAGGGTGGAAGGATCCTATCTCAAGGTAAAAGAAAAATATTCAATATATTTTGAATTGGTGATCCAAAAATTTCATTTTATTTGGGAGTAAGAGAAAACAATATTATAGGGAATACAACTCTTGGTCATCAATAAAAAATAGTAATTAGTAAAATTAAAAAGTATGAGGCTCTAACATTCATTTTCAAGATGAATATTAAGGGGGTCATGTTTATCAAACCTATCAAAAACAAAAAGACGATTCCAAAATGACATAAAAAGGTATTCATTCATTATACCAAACTATCAGAACTCATTAACAGAAATTAATGTGGTATTATGAGACAATATTCCAACATAATTGATTCTTATTTCATGATAATTGTTAATAATTATAGTCAAATAAAAATATTTATTCTCATCAAGAACAAGATAGAAGCAATTTATGAGTTCGATATTTTCTATAGACATGTTGAAAACGAGTAAGAACTATACATTAAGAAATTTAAATCTAAAAATTATAATGAATATATAGGTGATTCATTTTAAAGATACCTTCATAAAAACAGATTTAAGCATCAATCCATCACACCATAAACTCCTCAAAAAAATATTATTTTGGAGCGTAACAACCAAAGTATTACTGAGATGGGTATAATAATGTTATTATAAATTATTAAAGTATTTTTTCATAGAATCTATAAGTATTACAATATACATTCATAATATATGTATTCTATGACCTAATAAGCGTTTTAATCCTTATGATATGTGGCATAATAAGGATATGAAAATAAAATATATCAAATAAAATGGTACTACTATCATTATAAATATTTAAAATATAAAAATTGGAAGGTGTATGAAATGGTTGATAAAGTGTCATTTATGGAATACTTATCTGATAGAAGTAGATATAGGTTCAATAAAAATGGGTTTTCAATATGTTTAATTATTATTATATCAAAACATATAAGAAAAAGTTAAAAATATATCAATTTTTTATCGAATGTTTTGAAAAATATAAGAGAAATATAATATAGATTTTTGAACAAATGCTTGAGATAGAAGCTGAAATTTATCCAAACATTATTTATTTTATTCAGAACATAACAATAATGAATATGTGTGAATAAAGGTAATTTTATAGGGTCAAAAATCATGTTGAAACTAAAATTAACATTGTAAAATAATAATATTTTTTTCAAACTAGAAACAATATTGAGGATTGAGAGACAAACATATCATATATCAAAAATCAAAACACACATAGTGGTTGTAGTAGTTGAACATGAATAGTGGATTTAGGACATGAATGAAGAGATTAATAATATTGTGAGAAATCATCATGGGATATTTTCACATGGTCAAGTGATTAAAATTTCATTGGAACTATGTTGGTGTTTAGAGATATGTTGAATGATAAAGGGTAATTAATATGAAACAATGTTAGATTTGTCTATAGGGGTTATATTCCAATGAAATGGATTGATTTTAATTATAAATTTACTCCAGTATAATGATTGGAAAACATAATAGTGTTTTTAATAGTAAAATCTCACAAGAACTATAAATTTTATCAAATAGATGTAAAATTGTATTTTTTGAATAGTGAACTTAAAGAAGTGATTGTTGAGTAATCCAAGGGTTTCATTTTGGATTTTGATGGTAGAATGGTGTGAAAGCAAAAAAGGGAACTATATGGATTGAAAAATTATATTAAATCATTATATTTAAAACATTATCGGTTTCTATGATATGTGGGAATTTTCAATGTCAATGTTGATATAAATTTTTTTGGAAAAGATGTTTCCCTTAGTACCATGAGTATGAATGTTTATGTTGAGTTTATAATTTATTCTAGTGACAAAGAGTATCATTGTGCGTAATTTTCCAAGAAGATAAGGTAGTTTTTTTAAATATCAATGATGGATGAGATGAAATACATTGTATGATTACAAATATCTAAAAAAAAGATAACATATTTCATTCACAAAAAAATATGTTAGGGAATTGTTGAGAAATTTTGGCATGGAAGTTTCAAGATATGTTTCAAATATAATATCATTTGGATCAAAACCTTGTAAATATTAGAATGAATAAATGTTGATAGAAATGTGTTTGTAATATTCATTGGATGATTTTTTTGACATATTCATTACCTGAAATAGCATATACATTGACTCTTTGTGCTATATTTCCGAGTAACCAAAGGGAGTCACCAAATATTATAGTGAAAATATTTCAAAGATATTTGAAGTTAATAGTGAACAATGGTATTTTATTTAAATGAATTATAGCTTAAGAACCAAGCCTGAATACCCTCTCAAATTGATACCCAACTAAAATTTCCACATACCATTAGGAGTTCCTGATCCCCACTAGATGATGATTAGCACCCAGGCATCAAACAAAAAATAAAAGGAGAAAAATTTCACAACCTTAAAAACAACGCGGAATATATATATATATATTTCAAAGTTAAAAAAATAATAAATAAATATAATACATGAACGAAAGAAGACGGTGGAAATGATAAAACTAAATATAAGTCAGAACATCCCGAAGTAAAAATCCAATAATAAAGGACAACTAATACAAAAAACAAACTACTCCATGTGATAGTGTGGGAAGACTCCCATCGTCTCAATAATAGATTCCCCATTTCAGATGAACAAAAACTCACTATCTCATTGTAGTATATTTCCTTTCCCTGCATTGAATTATCTATAAATGTATACACAGTACCGAATAGGTATGCATGGTGAGACCAAACATTCTCAATAGGACCCCACCTAGATATTCCATAACAAGTCTCTATACTATAATCATAACTTCCATAAAATTAATGAAAACAATGAATGATAAACATTTTATTGTTTTTATATCAATATAATGGTAATAAAATTTATCTCTACCTTTTTTTTGAAATTTTAAAAATAATCTAGGTAAAAAAAATTCAAATAATTTCATATACATATCTCATTATAGATATATAAATTAAAACCAAATCATGAATCAGATATCATATCTAACCATTTCAGTACAATATAAAAAAGTACAGGCCAAATCCATAAGTAACATCATAACAAGGATCACTATAGGTCATGATATCTAGGAAACTCATGCCTAAACATATAAAATAACACAATCTAGAATATAGATATATGCATCGAATCTAGATAAAAATGGGAGTCCCCAAAATGAAACCCCACATAGTTTTATCAAGTCCATGTGACAACAAGAATAGGTAGCATAGAAACACCCCATAAGTGAACCCCCAGAAAAATAGATGAGGCCTATTACTACACCATCCACAAAAGTACACAAACCTTCCCTTGTTATCTATTTTCTAATCTATTTCATCAAAAACATGATTTTAAAAATATTTTAGATAGTCATTTTATAATGCATTGAAAATACCATTTTCTTTTCCCATAACACTGGGGAAAACATATTTTATCAAAAAAAAATTTCTTCACCCACAAATCAACTAAAAAATCATTACATTTCATTTATAGAACAATTTATTAGAACCAAAGATATGAAGTTCTTCTAGCATTGTCTAGAGACGGAACGACCAACCACAAACTTGGGTGTCACAAGCCCATAATGAGATCCACCAGCAAGGAAGTACTCCATAATAATATCAGAGGACGTTTAGTCAATCAAAACATCTCAGATTTGATTAAATAAGAAAAATAGTTAGTAGAGAAGATAAAACTACCCAACCCTCAAGGAACTATAACATTGCACCACAACCAACACAAAGGTTATCCTCGTGATCAAGATCAAACAAACAATATAGAAGGAAATGAGAAGAATAATCATGACATATAAAAATATGTAATAAAGAAATGAAATGGTGCTATAAAGATCAAATGAAATAAATATGCATAATGTATTACTCACTCAAAGAGATAAAACCCCACCAAAGTGGAGATAAATTTCAGAACAAAGTGATTCAGATGGAGAAAATGCCCTCAAAATCACCTAAGAGAGCTCATTGGTCAATCAAAAAAGATCCTATGGATGAATAAAATATGAAATCAATTTTATAGTTCCCTGAAGTCATTCCCCATGAGATTTAAATAGTGGTAATCCCATTAAATATCATTTAATCCCAAAAGGATAAAAACATTATGAAATGCATTGGATTTTTTTTAAACTTTTACCAATACACAATATGAACTAAATGAACTATGTTTAACACTTTAATGATCTGTACCAGACTCAAAACATCTTCTTAGAAGAAATTACATGATCTCTAGTCCATTTACATGTTATGTATTTATCTTACAGACCACAAAAAATTCTCGTTTTCCAAAAAAACTGCAAACCACAATGGGTTTTTTAGACTCTAGGAGAAACCCACCAAACCATGACATGTTTACACCGAGACATTATTATTTAAGTAAACAAAAATCACCATAAATTAGACCATTTCCAAAAAACTCTTTATCCATGTGAATCACAACATGCACCCAAATAAAGAAGGAAATGACAAGAGAAAAGGAAAATTCTTAAATGAATGTAATTAAATGTTTTAAACTCCCATTATATAAGACTTTCCAACCTTAGGACGCTATGTGGATGAATGATATATAGAAAATATATGATTATATTTCTCTATAATTATTGAAACTCTCTCCTAAGTCTCATGAGAATTTTTTTTGTGATACTATAACACTTTGACCAACATAGTAAACTTTCCATAAATTACAATCCCTTGTGAGTCAATGATATCTACAAGACAATCATCTAGTAATAACTCAATATATTCCAATATTTAAATGTGAGAGGGATTTTTATGGTATTTATTATGCCAAAATAGTCAGAAAATATGAATAATTCTCATCAATTGAACTTAAAATTCCAACCAATAAGAAACATGTTCATGCTATTCAATGTACTGAAATGGTCCATCATATCTTGAGCTGATTTTCTTTATTTTTGAAGCTGAATGTGACCCAAGAAATTGAAACATTCATCAAAACCCAGTAACCTATGGAAATATCCAAAGGATGATGTCTATGGTCACATAAGATTTTTTGGACATTTGTATGTAAAAGAATTATGATGTATATATGGAGCCCTCACTAATGTCTCATGAACAAGAATTGGTCCCTTCACAGATTATTTTCTCTCATCTACCCAAAAAATAGATTACCTACACAAAAATGATGAAATTCATCAAAGGGATCAATTTTGGTAAACATATAATAAATATATTTACAATAAAAATCAATCAGTACCACATGGTTATCCCAAGACCCGTCAGAATCCAAGACACATGCATGGAGAATATCCTCTAAGATCAAAATACAATGCTCTATCTGACCATATACCTATGGATGGTGAGATGAACTATTCCATACCTATGTTCTCATCACCTCAAAGATAATCCTTCAAAACCTTGAAGTAAACCTAGGATCCATACTATAACAATAAAAAGTAAAACCCCATGTAACATAAAAATCTCATACACATACAAATTACCAAGCTATTAAACTTTTTGGGGTGTCCCTTATCAAAATGAAATGAGATGCCTTTTTCAACAATTCAATCATCACCCATATAGAATTCATTCCTTATGGAATTAATGTAATCCACAATCAAAAAACATGCACACCTCAACCAATAACCAATCTAGCACTAGAAGTGGATGAAAAAAACCATAAGGTTTCAGTTGATATGCCTTTAACTATTGGAAAATATAGAAATGGGATATATAATATGTAATTTTAAACTTCATACTCAGCTACCATAATTTCTATCTCGTGTCATAATACATCTTTGTAGTTTTAAAAACCCATGAAAAATCAAGATAATTAAATAGAACTTAAATCCTCGTAAATTTCGAGACAACAAAACAATTCTCAAAACAGAGAAAACTATCTGAAGAGAGATACAAAAATTAAATTGTCTCCCAATAATTAAGAGTTTCCTGATCTCTTATGAAAGTTTCATCCTATAGAATATCTTTTAGAATAGACTCAGTAAGGTATTATGATAAATAAAAACTATTCAGAACCATAGTTGAAACATCCTACTAAGATTCTAAGTGAAACTCAGAAAAAATACCAATAATGATCCATTATTATTTTGATTCCAAAACAGGATTCAATAGTACATTCCTATAATAAGCACCAGAAACAACATTTTCATTCCCCATGGTGTAGGAGATATCAATGTCAAACATATATAGGTATTATGACCAACACCTATTTTTGTGTTTCATGTATTTCTGAGATAAGATATAACTTAGAATATTATGGCTAGAAAGGACTATGAATCTCTCCCCAATAAAGAGAGTTTCTATAATTCTTAATCATAAGAATAATAATGGAATAAATTAAATGATGTGTGGGGTATTTCTTATCCTAAAACTGAAGATGATGAGGGCTTTATGAATCCACATAACCATCTTATATATGCGCACAACCCAAACCAGCACTAGAAGCATCATAAAAAACCACATACCTCATACCAGGATAAGGTAATATTATAATATGATATGATGTCAGATGAATTGTCATCTCATCAAAATAAGACTAACACTTTGCATCGCATATTAATTTTTCCACTTTCCTTCTATGATCATTAAAATGTGAAACAAACTTTTATAAATCTCAGAGGAACCATCGATAATATCTAGAAATACCATCGATGCATTGAATAAAAAATACATTCCATGGTTCTTCCCAAGAAGAAACATCCTTTAATATTTCAAGATCAACTGTTGAGGAATGCTCATAAATTAAAATCCCACAGAACATCACTTCATGATTCCTGAAATTTAATTTCAAAATTTTTCTATGCAAACTTTGGATTCTCAATATTTCCAAAACCAAACTCAAATGATGATGATGCCCATGCTTGTATCTCAAATAAAACAAAATTTCATCCATGAACACAACCATAAAAATATTGAGTCACTAATTAAATATATGATTATTAAATATATAAAATAAATAGTATATTTATTCAGAACAACTAGTATGACAAGATATTCATAATGGTTATACCTACTCCTCATAGTCTTGTTTTAAATATCATACTTCAGAAATCTGAGATAATTATATTCCAATCTAAGATCTATCTTTGAAATCTACAATTCCCCAATTAAATAATCAAAAAAATCATCCAGATGAGGAAAATAATACTTTATATAAACCATTAACTAGATCATTTTATGATATTCCACACAAAATTGGAGTGAACCGCCTAACATCTTGGAAAATGGAACTAGGGATTCCCAAGGTGAAACACTAGGGAGAACAATTCCTTTCACCATCATATCTTCCAATGGATTCTTGAGATCATTCATCTCTACTTTATCGATATGATAACAACATATCAAAACTAGTTGCATAAATAAAACCAATCAATCATAATCTCTCACTCCCTCTATGGAGGAATACCATAGAAATCATCCATGAAAACATGAAGAAAATATTAATAAATGTTGGGAAGATCAATTAATGATGAAAATTCATTGGTATCAACTCCAAAAGTAGATAGAAAACACATGTTCTCTATGTGGGATGGTCCTACACAACCAGACCTCAGTTCAAACTCTCACTAAAACACCTATGGTAAGCCAAATATTACAAGAAATGAGACCATAAATGATAAAAATAAAGAACAATATGATGATAAATAAGACATTCCATCCATATGATGATGTAAAATAGATCTATGTTGTGGAAAAGGAAATCTAAGAGTAACTCTACATAAGCTATCGATAGAAAATTAGGACATTTAAAACCATTATCTTTCATCTTCCCATGAGTTGTTTCTAACATCCTCAAAAAGAACATGTGTTATGTTATATGTTTGTGAATATTAATAAAATATCCACATATAATAGAGGGGGAAAACAAGTATAAAATACGAAAATCCCTATTGATGATGCAATCAACATGGTATCTACAATTATTCCTAGACCAACATTTACCTCCACTATAATCTCATCTACTATGTAAAGTTTTTACTCCTTAAGATTGTGGGTAGAGACGAATAGTATTCGAAGAATCTAACAACACCACATTAGCCTTTTGATTTGATTATCCTTGACCATAAATTCATATGGCTATAATGAACCCAAATATTTCACATATTTGTAGGTGAAGGAAAAAAATATTAGGTGTGCCTAACAATTTCATGCTAATAGAAAACCAGGGGAATACCGCCTACTATAAATGATATTGAAGAGGTGGCCATCCGCTGAGAACCACCTCCACTAATCCTTTAATGACCTTTCCACATTCATTTTTCCATTACATGAAACTAAATATTATAATAATGAGAAGAGATAGGGAAGAAAAAACAACCTTTCCTAGAATAATCCTATCATCCATTATATATCTATCTACAATCTCCACATAGATCTAAATATTTAGCATATATATAGACGAACTAATACTTAGTTTCAAACCATGTAGATACTTTTCAGCTTTTAGCATGTCATTTTTTAATACCTTTAGATAATCATTAACTTGCTCATCAAACTGATTGGTGTATACTAAAATCAAATGATCTCTATACTACAAAGAGATTTACTCTATAAACATCCCCATATTTTGTTACACTGATGAAAAATTCCTGAAGAATAGAGGCTTGAAACTCATCCAGTACAAACCCATTTTCCTATTCACTTATACAATTAAATCCCACCATCAATTTATGGAACCCTAATATCTGAATGATTGACACTTCTCCTTGATACCCACCAATGTATCCAAGAATTCTATGATCTTATCGATTGTTTCAAGAATTTATTATACATAATAAGGTTCATTATTACCATTAAATGATGGTGGAATCTCAAGAAAGAACTCTTTTAATTAATATCAATCACTTATAACCCCTAGTTGAACCTTAAAAACTATGTTCTAAACAAAAAGTACATTTTTCTCAACAGATCGAACTACTAACATGATTACTATGCTTATAATCTGACCAATAGGTGGATTACCTTGAGGATCATCCACTACACCCTCCGGAGGAACCTGTAGAAAATTTCCCAGGCATAATGTTGCACACCAAAATATTAGAACTGATTGTAAAATTAGAAAATTTCAATTAAATCCCAAAATACATAAGAACAAAAAGAGATTAATATAATGAAATCAAAATAGAAGACACACATCCCAACATCCCATAGTGACATGAGTAACTTCTTAATTTCAGCAAGCTTGGAACTCATAGTAACCTACCTCCCTATTCTAGATATTCCTATCTATAGTCATTCATATGTCCCAAGAAAAATACTATTGAAGAGAAAAATCCATCCAATACTTTTCTATAATAAACCCAACCTTGATACCCAATCAATCATGTCCCTGAACTATTTTTTCACATATAGGAAGGGTGTTCCCAATCTATATGGGATGGTGACTAGAACCTGGGAATCAAGAAAAAAATACGAGACAGTTTTACCCTACCTAAAGAAAAAATATAGACTATATATATATAACAGAGAGATAGAAACGAATAAATAAGTACATGCATAACTAAAATAGGACAGTGAAAACGATACAACTAAAAAGAAGTCATAACATCCTAGAGTACATGTAAAAATCCAAACAAATTCTATAACAAAAATCGTCTACTCCATGTGATAGAATGGGAAGACTTCTACCACTGCACCACCTGCTACCCCGACTCAACTAATTGAAAACCTCGCCACCTCATTGTGGATCCTTGTCTTTCCCTATATCTAAATACAAACAATGTCATACAAACTATAGAATGGATGTGTAGTGTGTGAGCTATCAACTTTTTTATAATCCAAATTAGAAGTTCTATAACATGAATTTTTACAATAATCTAAACATGAAAAATATTAATGAATACAATAATGATAAAAATTTATAATTTTTATATAAAAATCC
This sequence comes from Viscum album, assembly GCA_963277665.1. NCBI lineage: Eukaryota > Viridiplantae > Streptophyta > Magnoliopsida > Santalales > Viscaceae > Viscum > Viscum album. The sequence continues at coordinate 477,546,825 of OY728157.1, forward strand.
TGGAAAAATTAAAATTTTCCCATTTTTGATATATCCTAAAGAATCCATGTAAATTCATTTCAAACCATCTCATATAAAAATCACATCATTGATCTAGGAAATAAAACCAAATCATGATGCACATTTCATACAAAACCGTAGATGAACAAGATAAAATAATGTAACCCAGTAGAATAGGTAATTTAATGCCAAGGTTCACTATAGAACAAGATATGCAGGACACTAAAACCTAAACATCGATAATCATGGGGATTAAGTCTCTATATATATATGCATAAAATCTAGAGATCATATGAACACCGCAGAAATAAAACCCCAATTGTTCGATCAATTCCCTAAAACAACAAGACTATGTAGCAAAGAAACACCCCATGAGTGAACCCCACCATATAATGTATGGGGCCTATTACTACACCTATCACCTATGTACTTAAGGCTTATCATGGTCTCTATATTCAAAAATATTTCATCAAAAAAATTCTCTGAAAACTATTTAATAAATTCAATTCACAATTTGGAAAATACCCTTTGCTTTTATAAAAATTAGGGAAACATGTTATTTTATAAAAAACTAATTTTCAAAAACTCCATAGAATCAATCAATTTCATTTAAAATAAAATTTATCAAATCCATATTAATGCTTTTCATCCAACATAGTTTAGGGATAGAATAACCAAACTAAAAATCAGGTCGCACATGCTTGCAATGGGATCCATCAATAAAGAAGAACAAAACAACCACAAAAACATAAGAAAACAAAAATGGAGGATATATAATCAATCCAAACATATCATAATTTATTTAACATGAATATTGAGAAACTAAGAAGAAAAAACCCCTTACCTCAAAGAAAAAACATTTTACACCACAACCAACACAACAGCTATCCTATGGAGCAAGATCACACAATTGATTTAGATAGAAACAAGAATAATCAACATTCCAAATAAATGGATCCAATAATACAGTGAAAATGATCTACTATGATAAAAAAATGAATAAATGTAATGGATTACTCACCAAAAGTGATGTGACCCAAGAACAATGGAGATCAATCGTTATAGTAAGCGATTTGAATGGAGAATAAGTTACTAGAATCAACTTGGAGATCTCATAGGTTGAGTGAAAAATATATTTTGGATGAATTAAAAAAGAAATAACTATTATGGTGTCTAAAAAAACATTCTATAAGATTTAAAAGGCATTTTAACCCATTACAGTTTTTTTAATCCACAAATGATGAATACAATAAGAAGATTGACACATTTTTTAAAAAATAATAGATATTTACCTATAAAAGATGTGAAATTAATTAATTATGTGTAATACTTTATTTTTGTGTACCAATATCATGGATTCTACCCAGAAGACATTTAATGTAATGTAATCCCTTTACACTACATTTATTTCTCCTACAGACCTGAAAAAATTCATATTTTTATCAGAGAACACCAAACCACCATGTACTTTCACTTTAATCATGGAGAACCCAAAAAATCTATTAAACATTTGTTAATATGATCCATTAGTTGAAAAAAATAAACATCCCCAAACATTATTTCATATTCCAATAAAATGATACTAATCAATGGGAATGACATCATTACCCAAAATATAGAGGTATGTGACTAGATAAATGAGAAATACTTGATAGTAATTGGATGTAACATTACAGATTTAATATTTTTTGGATTCACAGATATAGATTTTATTGGTTATTATAATTATATAATATCTTGTTTAGGTCTTACTTTCTTCATAAAATTGGGTTCTGTGATCTGGTATACTGACAATAAAAACATTGTGTCACTTAGCATTATTGAGGTAAATTATTTAGAAGCTACCCTTGAATGTGCACCGATTTAATGGAAACCTATAAACTCTTTGAATTGATGGTTAATATTGAATGTCCATTCGTGATACATTTTGATAACTAGAATATTATAGATCTATCATAGAACACAGTGTAGAATTCAATATCCAATAATATTTATATCAAGTGTCATTTCATTAAGTGATTAGTTTTAAAAAATGATATCAGGATTGAATGAATTTATACCTAGAATCATAATATATATATATATCTTCAAAAAATATATTATAACGGATAGGATTTTTGAATTGTGACTAAAACTCCATTTTCATCCTTATCATCTAGCATGATGTTATATTAATACTACCCCACTAGAATTTATGTTGAGTTGAAAACCAGGTGGAATAGGGACACAACACTTTACCAATGGGGGAAGAAAATCCACGATAAAAGGGGAATATTAAATATTAATTCATCTAAATAAATGGATATTTCTATATGGGAGGATATATATATATATATATATATATATATATTTGGTTTTTTGGATTGATTGGATGTTCAAATATCTCAATTGGACAAAATTTTTGATACCATGGGATTGAATTATTTCAAAAAATTACCGCATATATTAGTTTGGTAAAATACCGTTCTCATATGAGAGAAATTATGGTTTAATGATTTCCAGAGATGTAGTGATTTCTGAATAGTTCAACATTTATTTAGAAGAGTTCAATGGTTTCCCAACATATCCAAAAGGGTGATATTAATGTTCCCTTAGTGTTTTTATGGTTTTCATTTATTTTGAATCATTGTTGACAATCAGACTATGGGTGTTCTATATAAATCTATAATTCTATAGATGAGGATTAAATTGGGATAATTCACGGTTTCTATGACTTTATATAATATTCTTATAACTTTGGGAAATTACTATAGTAATGTTTTTGGATAACCTAATGTTATCTATCAGACAGTTGAATTTGATTTTTTCTAGCATATGTATTTCTGTACTATATTAGACATCGAGAAACCTAGAATAATACATCAATGACATTGTATGAATATCCATGTAATACAAAACTATGACCATTCTAGGTGTATGGCTCTAATATTTATATTATGTGACTCTTATCTATGTCTTGTATGAATTCAGTGTGGTGTAAGACTTCATACCTCATAAAAAAATGATGAGCGTATAGAGTTATAAACTAAACATTCTAAAAGTATATATTCTTATGGAAATTAAATCAGTCTGTGTATTAACTAATCTATAATAATTAAAAAAATTAGAAAAGAATATTTTTTCAATTTGATTATTGATTTTGTGAGTTTCATTGAATGGAAAAATATTAGATCACAAATTAATCAACATAAACATGGATTGAAGCTAGAGTTGAATATAGAGAGTAAAAATTATAGAACACAAATCATAAAATATTATTTGAAAATGATTTTATATTCTAATGTTTTCAAAATCACTTGAAACGGAATATGATTTTATTCTTTTTTAGTTTCCAAATGTTTGAATATTCAGGTTGATATATTTTCATGAGGTCTAATTTGAAGTTATTTTTGAACCTCTAATATAATGATGAATATGATTTCTAGATAGATACAACAAAATGAATAAGTGGTTATTAATGGAATATAAAAATTCATTATTTTTGAATTATTTTATAAATAACTAAGCTAATGAAGATTTCCAATTTGTTTTATTACAAATTAATTGAGAAGTAATAAATAAAGTGCATATTTGTAAATGTTATAGAGAAATGAAATTATTTGAAAAAGAGAATATAATTTTGATAGGGTCATATTTTTATTATCCTAAAAATGAGGAAAATAAGAGGATCATACTGGATGATTATTTTTTGATAAGTATCAAAAATACTGAGATGAAAATAATATTTCATAAATTGTTTTTATATTTTTATTTTATTGAGTGTGTGAACATGAGGATCTACTAAAAAGTGATAAGATGTTCTTATTATGATGTGTAATGAACTAAGTTTCAAAACAAATTATAGAGGATGATAGAATATAAACTCAATGTTAAATAAAGATAAAAAAACTATTGGACCATGAGTATTCAAGTTATCAGTATTGAGAATAATTTTTGAGAATCAGATATATATAAAATTATTTGTCAACTGAGTGTGATATATTTTAATATATTCTAGGATTGTAGTGAATGATCTATAATGATTCTTATTGAAGAACACAAATTCATGAAGATACATTTCCTATTATATTTTAATATCATTGTATCTACAATGTGAATATTCATAGTCCAATGTATCTCTGAGAGGAATAGTGTTAGGTTATTCCAATTAATTTTATCAAAATTCACTTATTCATGTAGTCAGTAATCTAAGGTGGGGGAAACATACAAATCATGGAATGGAATTGGAATACAAAGTATGAGTCGAACAATTTAAATGTTATTTATTATATGAATATATTTTTTTCATGTGTGAGTGAGGATTTTATTTTTTATTGAAGTTGATTGGACTTTAATAGGCTGCATTGGATTGATTTTTTGTGGAATTAAATCACAAAAACAATCCTCCCCTAATTCAACCCCCTCTCAATGAATATATCTAGTATTTTGAAATTCAATGTCACTATATACCATTTTAAACATTTATAATTTCATTTTTTGTTTAATTAAAAGGAATTCAGATAATTAATGGTGCATTTGTTTTGACCCAATGATATTAAATAAATAAGAGTTAATATAGTGGGGAAATCATATCCTTTACTCTTTCCAAAACATCCTCAATGACTCCATCATGTTATTTTTTACTTATGTTGTAAAATTGGATCAAAATCCTTTTAATTTTGAGTTCACCAACCTATAAAGTAGATTAAATAGAGTTTGGAATCATATTTAGGGAATATCCCAAATATTTAAAAATATCATTAAAATAAAACACCCCTATAGTACATGGAATGGTTAATGAACCTGGATCTTTTCACCTAATAGGGAGGTTAGTTTGAATCATGGATGAAATATTCTTCCAAATATTAACATTTTCTCCACCCACAAAAATCACTAATTAGAGCACAATTCCAATAATAATTTGGCATAATTTGGTATATTTTTCACTACACCTATTAATCTACTTTAAATCAAAATATTCTAAATGTATTTATAATTTATTTACCTAATTCAATATCAATTAACTTCATCACTAGAGGACTACCCCAAGGGTATGTAAGTGGTGTTTTATGTATTTATTGATCATATTTATCACTATTTTTACTACCATAATAAAAAATCATTCTATTAAAATATATATGGGTTTAGTAAAGATAAATATATTATTTCTATAGTGTTATTCTACTGAAAAAATGTTTTGAATTTATAGAATAAACATCATGTGTTGGTCTCTCTTAAACAATATCTTAATCTATCGAAAAATGTATGGAAATGTCCTTAAAAGTGACATGTTTAGAATTCATATGTTGTGTAATTTTGAACTCTATTATACTTATTATTTTTATATCACAAAAATTATTCTTAACCATGTTGTCTATTTTAGTTTTTGAACAAATACCATCACTCATTTTATTTTTTATATTAGCAATATCACAAATAATTTTCCCGATTTGGGTTACAATGTTTGAAACATGATTTTTACCATTTAATGATTTCATTTACGTTGTTTTAATATTTTTTCATGGTTTTTGTAGGAATTAATTTTTTTCTGGGTGGATATTTGGATTTCTCCTAGGATTATCTATGATGTGTGGAACTTGTTTGGCCTTATAAAAAATCATCGTTGTTAACGAGGGTGTCTAAACCTCTCATTATTTGTGTTATTACAAAAAAGGTTATAGGTTCGATTGGTTTGAGAATTCATAGATTCATTATTTAGTTGGAATATACTCACTAGAATCATATAATTTCAAGCTATTCTGGTCTATTGTATCTATGGTAATTGGTCACTAAACATATCAATTTATGCATATATTATATAATGTGCTTGATGTTGAAATCATGTTTTAACTTGGGTTTTGTTTAGGTAACTACTAGATAACATCATAAGTCTCAACATAATGATAAAATCACCAATTTTGTCAACTATAATGTTGTTTTCATAACTGGAGTAGATACCTCTTGGGGAATTATCAAATAAATTAGGACCTTGATTTCAGATAGCTGGGAATTTCTCATCCTTTGTAGAAATGAGATTCCTAGGAATGGATTGGATTCGATACACCAAATATTCTCCGAAAACTATATTTATCATTATACTATTAGAAATATAAATCCTTGTTAGAATTATAGAAATAATAGTTATTCATTATTATGATAGTGGGGGGAAAACATAATCTCTCGAATTTCTCCAAATAAACATGTAAGGATTCACATTAGTTTTTTTCTAATACAATCATCTATTTTTTAATTACCTCTTTATAATATGTGGGTAAAAATCAATTATTTTTTATTAAATTCATCTCAAATCCCCTATTATAGTTGAATGGGAGTAGTATATCCCCTCCGTTACAACTATATCCAAGGAAATAGAAAAATCACTTAGCTCGTGTAGTCCTAAATCAACGATGATGGTTACATGTAAACATAGGTATAACTAAACCGTTGAATTTGTATTGTTGGAACATCCCCTATATGTCCATTTAATTTGGATTGTTGATTAATGAAAAACAGTTTTATTTCAAAACCAATAGGTTCTTATGGTTATTCCACATTTTTCTATTGGTTATATTCAAATGAAGAGACTAGTTACTTAAGAGTTATCTTTTATATAATATTCCTTCCAAGTTCATGAAACTCTCTTTTTATGGACATAGAGGGTTGATAATAAGAAGTAGAAATTACAGGTTCGTTTACTAAAATCTCCAAATAAAAAAATTTAAAAATTGGTTTTAACTCTTCCTCAACCCTCACAATCTCAAAATATAAAATGAAATGTTCTATATATCTATTTATATAAGGTTAATGAATCAGTATCTGAATTACCAATCATACAATAAAATATTTAACAACATGGGAAACATCCTAAACAGTTCCTCTAGTTGAATGAAGTGTATTTACCCTGAGTATATTTCATCTTTTATCCCCATTGAATGAAATGATAGTGGCCCCTAAGGTTTGTCTATGTGGAGGTTGCAATAAAACTCAAGTTGTTTCATTCTATTATTATAGTTTTTATATTTTCAAAAAAAAATTGTTGATTTGAATTAATTTTTTGAATGTTAAAAATGGAAGATGTTTTAATTTAGAAAATTGGGTGTTAGTGGGTTAAATATAGTTTTTTTAATCATGTTTAGACTCTTTGATATCATCTCCATTATTGTCACAAAATTTTATCTGATCTAAATTTTATAATGCACACTGTAAACCTTAAATTTTATTCCTAATATGTGATAATGTAACTATTAATCCTCATTATGAAATTTATCATTATTAAAAATTAATCTAACTAGTTAATAAAAATTAAGAAATTAAATATAATAATATTTATTGTACTCTTAAACAAAACATTGGATAATTTTTGAAATATAGAATACAATTATGTTAATTCACAGGTTAATCATCAAAAAAATGAATTAAAATATGTATCACTTTCTAGAATAAAAAAATATCTAAATGAAATTAATGAAAAATAACCCCAAAAGAATATAATATTATATAAATTAAATCTAGACTTATAAGGGTATCTATAAGTCTCTACTAGATCACTACTGTAATATATTTATCAATAGATGGCTTTGAATCATAAAAATGTCTTTTCAGACATATTGTAACTCCCCTTCCTATGAAAAACTTATATACTCCTTGGTCCCCTCTATTTTATCAAGTTTTAAATAAAGGGGAAATAATTTAAATGGGTCTCGACTTCATTTGAGAATCAAATCACACATGGGGAAGGATTTAATACATGAAATTCTCTTCTCATATTGATTTTCATCTATGTGAAAGCATATTTTATTATTCCAACAAGTTATCATGAGATGTTTACCATTCTATATTATCTTTTATGTGAATATGTATTCTCAATAAGAAATGTATGAAAATTTTGATAGGTTTATTTTTTAATGGGTGAAAATTTTAATGTGTTGTAACATGAAATGAGGACCTTCCATGATGTGATTCTTAAGGATTTTCCAATATTAGCTCACATTATCCCCCTAATGGTGTGAATAATAACCATTATATTCTTTTATTCTATAATTTATTCCCAAAGGTATTTTTCTACATAATTCATCATAGAGTAATAAAATTCTTTAAAATATAATTTTTGGGTTTCTATAATATTGAAAATTATACAACTTTATGTGAGAAGCTTGGTTAAAATATCTCTACATACATTAACATCATGAATTAGTTTTGTATAAATTTTACCTTTACATATCCTAAAACATAATCTAATATATGCTTATGGGAGGTGAAAAAACATAAATTTATAAACCATTTCTTTAGAGTTAATATTTTGTATGTGAAAAGTTACTCATACATAAATATGGAACATCATGAATTCGTAAATTTAATATCTAATGTATTTAATTTCATCCCCCAAATATATAACATTGATTATATTTATATTACTTAAGTATTCATACTTTGGGATCCAATTTTCATAACTCAAAATGATCAGATCTAATTATTTGGACCATCAATATACCTTTCGATCTTTATCTACTAATAACATAGACTCCACATTAATTTTGACTTTCAGCGCAATAAAATTTGTATTTTAGGGTTTGAATTTAGCTATAATCATTACCAATATATGACTGAGAGGAAATATATAAATTTAAATGGAATAAGAGAATAATTATTTCATATTATTATTATTACCTTTACACATCTCAGGGATGTATGAAATTATTACTACCATTTTTAAAGGGAAAATATTTTTACAAATGAATAGAAATAAGGTACAATTTTACCTATATAGGGTGTTATATTTTATATAGTAAGTCATTTTTTAATTCCTCTTCTCTAATTTAAGAGAAATATTACATATCAAAACTATTGACTTCTCAGTATACACCCTGGTGACCATACTGCATGTAATACCTTAGTATAATGAATATGACACATTTCATCCCTTTGTAAATTATTTTTATCACTACATAAATATGAATATTAGACATTCAGTTAAATGAATCTTATGTATTATAAATGGAAACTTTTATTCATGCCTTTATGTTGTGAGGTACTTCACAAATGTTTTCCCAAATTTATCTATCTTCTAAAATTTCATATTACATCAACAAATTTTACTATAATTTATATTGACTCCACCTATGGATTTGGAAATTTATCCTAAATTTCAAAATGATGATTTGTTAGTAGTTATCCAATCATTTTTTTGGAAAATAAATAAATGGTTTAAATTCAAAAATTCATCCATTTTCATAAATATATACAAAATACAACGGAATGTACCTTTGGTTATAAAAAATATCAAGACTAGGTAAACTAGAAATTATAATGTAATAAATTTAATTTAATATTAAAAATATATAAATAACTTATTACATCAATTATTGGTTTATTTTGGGAAATTATCATATTCATTGTTATCCAAACTCATTCGAATAATGGATACATTAAACTTATTATGTGGTGGTTGGGGCCTACAATTATATATATCCCCATGATGAATTGGTGTGTATCATGAAGAAAACTATTTTGGGGTATTTGGATTATGTTTTACCCATTGTATATGATGTATTAGAATAAGGATTTGACTATATGGTTATGATATGTTGGTTATGGAATAAACAATATAATTATGATTCTTGGCATTATTCATTCCATCAATATAATTAAATTAATTATTTTGTATGAAATTATTTATTCCCATTATTAGAAAATCCATGGATATATTTTTCCTATATATATTTTATTTGATTAGTAATTATATATTCCTAAATATATCTATGTAAGATTCAAATATATGTTATCTCTTATTTATCATCTGATCTCACACCTTATTTTTTCCCTTTCCCCCATGAAATCAATAATAGTTCTATATATGATCTAGGAATAATATTAGAGTAATAATAAAGTTCAACTAGACTTTATATTGTATTATATTTTTATGAATTTAATATAAGGATCATGTACATACCGATTCTCCTAAGAGTATTAATCTATTATAACCTATGTAATTTTATATATTATATTTTTTAGCAGTGTAATAAAATGACTACAAACTATGGTTTATTAGGGTAAATGTTGTTATAGTTTGTATCAGAGTGAATTTAGTATAATCTTGGGAAACTAGATTGATATGAATATAGATATAAAAAAAATTATATACCCTTAGTATATTTTATAAATTATCATAGAATAATTTTTCTATAATTTTATTACATCAATTTTAATTGTATTGTTTGATATTTTAATTCATGAACAAATTATGAGTATTACATTATTTAAAAAAGGTACCAAATTGAAGGAATCAAAAATGATTCAACGCCAAAAATTAATGTATGATTTACCTCCTATGTATGGTAATGAGGATAATGTTATGATGGAGAAGTTTATAACTATATTGAAGCATTTAAATCTGTTTATGACCCAAAAATCCAATATAGAATAATAAGTTATCCCTTAACATGGTGTAATAATGTTGGACTACTAAATGAGGTAGCGGCCTTAATCCTTCCATAGGACCAACAATACATTAGTATCTAAATAATGGATCTAGTCCCTATAGAAGATATTTCATAATTTGGGATATGGTAATAGGGAGAAAGTCAAAATGTCTATATATCACATAATGTTAGGTGTGTTTAATGGACCTTAGGCTCCTAAGATAAGCCAATAAGCCCAAATTTATGGGGTGGGTGGACTAGAAAAAATGTCCCATGTTTTAAATCGATTTTAATTGACTAAGAAAAAAACCCACTTGATTAATCTCACCAATAATAATATATGTTATTCAAAACTATAAATACCCAAATTTCTTATACATAAATATTACATCTTCATATGTGAATATTTATTCAATATAAATAATACTTACATGAGGACTATAATGTTTTATTATCTTTATAAACATGGATATAAAACCAATTGGTTCATAAGTGAACTAAATCATCTCATTCCAAGTTCTTCATAACTAGAAACCTTATTATAAATATAATAGACCAAAAAATTCCTCATAACCTAGAGAAATAATGAAAAAGAATATATGAGAAAAAATCATCAATAAGGGTAATAAAGGGATATATCAGTGATCTCATAACCATAAAATGATTATAAGGGTATGATAACATGATCATAGAAATTTAAAATCATACCCTATATATTAATGATCATAATCCTCAGTCATAGAATAAATCATGGAAATTTATAAGATAAGATTCATAAAGGAATCAATGAAAAAGATCCAGGAGAGAAAAAAATTGGAATGAGTCATACAATTTTGGAACACACCTAAGAATAGAATTCATTTTTTATTTTTCATGGATCGTTACCTAGACAAACATATCAGAATATTTTCAAACCCCAAACCATCATTTTATTCAAGGTTTACTCCTAAGACTGTTATTGTGGATAATGTCTCTTACTGAACTAGGTTCACTCCAAATTCAATTCCTATTTATATCATGAGATATCCAAATTTACATAGTGAATTGGATATATATATATATATAGGTCCCACCAGTCTTGATTTATAAATTAACCACCCATCCTTGGCTATATCATATACACTGTCTTAGTTTATAATTTAACCACCATCATTAGTTATAATGTAACCATCATCCATGGTTATAACATAACCACCATACTTTATTATAATGTAACCACCATCCTTATATTATAATGGAACCACACATAAGATAAATAAAACCATATATTTTTTTAGAATAATATTTTTAATCATTCATCGTAACATCACATCATAACCCATTTAATGAACATGAGGTTCATAAATATTTCATCATTTCAATATATCATAAACCATAAAAAGTAATGGGTTACATAAAAACACCATCATAATAATCATAAAAAAATATATAAAAAATAATTATGGAACCATGGGATAATAAACCCAGTCAAATATAAGAAACTCTAATGTTTTCGTATAATGAATTGAAATTCCATAAAAATACCATTAATAACATTAGGAAAATATCCTTTCCATTTTGAAATGTCTTCTTTAAAATATAAAAAATTAACAATTATTAAGGATAATATCATCTTTTAAAATATACATGAAAGATTATAAATGAAATTTAAAATAATTTAGTGGTTATTATGGGAAGAAATATTTTTCACACCATAAACTTCAAAAAAAATATTCCTTTCATAATTTTTTGTAAATGTCAACAGTTCCTCATTTTGAAAATGAAAAGATGATTCATATTAAATGAAATTTTTTAAAATTAAAACATGGGTGAAAAAAATTTATATATTCCTATATTAATATTAAAAAATTCATGAGTTTTTTCATAGAAAACATAAATATAGATAAAATAATGTTTTGAACCCAAGAGAGAAATAAAGTACATTTTTTAAGACATTATTTTGGAATCGTTAGTTATTAATGAGTGGAAAAACAAATTAAACCTTATTTTCTCCAAAAATAACCGTACGATATGAATATTAGATCATAATAATTCATTATCTGAAGAATAATTATCAAAAATCTTGATAAAATATGAAATTGTAACATGTAAAGTTTTACACTTTAGTGACTTTGGATAATAATACCCATCAAAGAAAACAGCATATATGAATATAGAAATTCTTATAAATTTTATCATAATAATCACAAAATATAATCAATTTCAAAATATTCAGTATAAAAAATTATCAAATAGTGATTATGGAATGTGTCTCATATAAATAAAATTGAAATAAATTTCATTTACCACAACTATCAAATTTCATCACACATTTAAACCTCATTTATAAGATATATAGGTTTATTATAAATATATTAAAGAATTATAATCATATATATATTTCAATATATGATTTTCTTATGACATTCTATTATATTCATACTAAATAATCCTTATTGAAATCATGTTTTGGGTAATAAATGAATAAATTTTCATGCATGTTTTGGTTTTTTATTTTCAGTCATTTTAATTTGATCATGATACCGTAATCAATATAATTTTATAGATAATAAATATATCTTATATATCAATTATATATTTATTTATAATAATACAAAAAAATTAGATATATAGAATGAATTACACCATTCATGCAGATGGTAGGCCGTACATACGCATGAATACTATCTTCATTTTACTCAAAGGATGGCATGGAAATTGTTAAATAATATATCACATTTAAATAATAGTTTTTATTTCATATATATCTAATATACTCATTAAATATATCCTTATTACTATCCATGTAAAAATAAAATGGAAACATATTTCATTGCTTCATGGAGGCGGTAGTCCACACATGTACACGAGCGACGTTATTGTTGTCTAAAAAATTGGAAGGTAAGAAGTTATATGTGATATTATAATTACATAAGTATAATTATATTATAAATATAATTTTTATAATTTAAATACATCATTATATCCATTTATGTCAGACTATGATAGAGAATTGATAATTACATTTTGTGATGTGGTAGTCCATTATACATATGATTGATCGTTTAGTTTCCCTTTGATGGAAGACGAGATAGACATAAGTCATAAAATTAAAATAAAATCATCTCAGTATATATTAAATTTATGTGTTATTATATTTTAATTATTAAAACTTGTTTGAATGTGGTAATAGAATAATTAAAAAAGAAAGAGGTTATTGAAGAAAATTACATTCCATTATAAAACCCTCCTTTGGATCTCTTATTAAGGACCCAAGGTTTAGTCTTATGAAAATAAAAAAAATATAGAATGTGTCTAAGGATTATAGAGATATGTTTTTCATTTTTTTATCATGTTAAATTGGATATGTGGTGAGATTATTTCATGGGAGGAGGTTTTGTTTATAATTGAGGAGTTTTATATTGTGAAAATAACCATAACTATTCAATAATGGGAAGTCACACTCCCCCCATGTGCATTAAAAAATAATAAATAATATATTTTCAGTAATATATGGTCTATAGAAACCTCATACATAAATAAAACATGTTTTTAAAAGGTTATTCCTTAGCCTCAAATTTTATATTCTTTTACTATTTTAGATCTCACTATGGTAACAAATTTCTTTATCTATTTTCCTAGGTAATTTATAATTTAAGACTAAAAATAAATTAATCCTTATTATATAATTTTTACCCACTTATAATAAATATTATATCATATTAATTAAATAAATATCTTATAATTTTTAAAAAAATTAAAACATGCGTGTGTAAGGCATAAAACCTCGTTTTAACCATTACCATAATAATTAATTTTTCCTATTTTTACTATTATTTATAAATAATAATTAATTTTAAAATATTATATAATATAGACTATTATTATTAAAAATATAGAATAAATTTTTTCAAATTCATTTCATATAATTGAATAAATTTAATTTAAAATAAAACAAGAAGACGTTGCAAAAAAGAAATTTTCTACAGAAAATGTTATCATAAGAATAAAATATTTTGATATCAAAATTTAACATAAGATTGATTATAAGGAAGTAAATTTGATTATTTATAATATAAGTGTACAAACATCATTTTAAAATCTTCTGAAAAATATTTATCTTGTAAATACTTTTAAATAAAATTAATTTTTTAATAAAAATTAGTATTTTTCACTATTCATTAATAAAATTAATATTTTCAAAAAAAAATATCAAAAGTCAATCTAATATAATTATAACATGCAAATTACAAAAAAAAAAAATTCAATTTTTAAATAAATTTTCTAGTAGTTATAAAAATAATAATTTTATTCTTTTTTCACAAAATGAATAAAATTCCATTTTTTGAGAAGAAATGTAATTTAGAAATACGAATGTCATTACAAAAATTATGTGCTTATTTATCAATATATTAACATTATAATTAATTTTCAAAATATGTTTATTTTTATTCTAACCTAAAATTTTAACAAATAGCTTATGATAATCATGTTTAAAAAATAGTATTATTAGTATGTTGTGGTTTGTTAAAACATGGTGTTCTGTGTAGCACAAGCTATTAATGAAATTTAATTTATTTTAAAATATATATATTTCCTAAAATTTTATTATGTTAAAATAAAACCCCCATAAAATAAATGTTTCCATTATATTTTTTTCACATTGATAAAAAAAATTAAGGATACTTCTCCCCCATCATATCATCCCAGGGTTTCAATGTTTCATCCAAAAGCTAGAGGTTTCACCATTAAACATTGACCATGTAAGTGGTATTGTTTCATAGAAACTTCTCCCTATTATCATTAATATTAATAGGTTTATACTCTTTTTAAATATCATGGTCCTTTTATATTACCTATTTGTTAAGTACATGTGAAGGATTAGGTATTTACATCTCTATTAATGATATATGGAATACATAATGGACTTGATATAGGTTTTGTGGGGGAGTAATGTTATAAGAAAATATCCATACTCAATAAAAAATATAAAAATAAGTTATATACCAAGGTGTTTTATTTTATTTCTTTCCAAATAAGATAATATTTTTCCAGAGAGAAATTTATAAAACCTACTTCTCAAAAGACATCAAATTCCATATCACATCAAAAAATATCAACAAAACTTTTTTCTCAGCTATTATCTACCATGATGTGTTGTTGAATGGATCTAACTTTAATTTTCATCCCATTGGCTATATCATGTTCCATTATGTTTTCTTTACAACTTCATCCCAGCATTTCAGAGTTTTACACATAATTCCATAGATGGTTTTAAATGCATCCACTTGAATGCATGAGTGAAATATATTGTTGTATGAAAAATCATCTCGAGGAAGTTGTGGATCCCAGCCACATTTTAAATCCATTTAATAGTGATGAAACTCAATTCTATATGAAGATCTTATTGTTGGATATTCCAGAACATTTATGAAAACAATATATCCTTATGAGATAAAATAGAATTTGTGACTCCATGAAACATTACCACTTCCTTAATGTATATCCGGGAAATTTGATATAGAAAAAATACATATCTTATAAAAATGAGGCGTGCTTAATTTTCATGGTGGTAGGATAAAATCCATATAGAATTATTCCCTTTATTAGTTTCAGGGAGTAAAATGACATAATAAATTGAAATTCTTTCATATTTTCAATCTAGTATGGGTAATGGTTTTAATTTCCAATTATAAATTTTTTATGTAACACTTTGTTACATTTCATCATGTACATTTTGACCCTTTATTATCCTTCTTTGATTGTGTATTTCATGGAGACATTTCAAGTGTTTTCAAAAATTTTGGAAATCCCTTGGTGTTGTGAATGGTTGGTGAATGGTTAGGGAAAACCTTGTGGTTTTTCCCAGGAAACCATAAAACCATGAATGATCTACTGATAGGGTGAACATGATTTTTCTAAACTATGTATCCACCCCTCCAAACAGTGCACTTCTAAGCAGAGGGGTCATTCACGGTACATTCATGGTTAAAGTAACTATGTAGCCAAACCATGCACCCTAAATAAAGTCCCTATAGAGGGTTAATGGTTAAGGTTCATTATTAAAAATAACCATGCAGTCTCTCTAGAAATCAATGAATATGGATTTTTAATTCTCCAAATTTTTAATTAAATATATTTAAAACCTTGATTTAACAACTTAAGACCCCCAGGTCTCATATTTTATCGACCTAATACCTCTCTAGTGGTCTAGAGGCTTCTCTCTCCAGATTCTTGGTAGATTCCCTTCAATCATGGAATATAAACTCATAATATGTTGTGTTTCTTATCAATTTTTTCTTTTTATTCTTGGATCCTAATAGGATCTATTCTTTTTATGTCTTGTGGAACCTGAATTGGATTTTTATGCTATATATAAATATTTTTAAAGAGGATTGATTTTTTTTCTTATGGATCAAGGACTGTGAAGTCCAAATATACTCTTCATCGATCACCGTTGTCGAAGGAAAATATTTCTACCACTATTCATGAGGAAACTATTTCTATAAAAATGGATAATTATATGAATTTTAATTATTATTATAAATTATTTTTGGTATATTAATTTAATTAAATTGATTTAAGATTATAATGGATTCTTTGGGAAGAGATAATATTTTTCAATGGATTTCCCTTAAAAAAAATTGTCAACACCAAGTGTTTTATAAAATTATTATATGGTGGTTTTGGTTCTGAAATTTGTTTTCAAGCACTGATGGATATTTCTCAACAATGATTTTTTTAATTTTAAGATTGTGTTTAAAAATAGATATTGGAAAACATAGCATGTTGGGAATATTAGGTACATCAGGAATATACATGTCACTCATAGTGTGTGTAATTACAATTGAGGCTTTGTTTAACATTAGTGTACCCAATTCAAGTGTGGTAATACTAGTAAGATCCACTATATGCCTATATTGTGGATTTCATCTTATGTATAGTATGTATACCCATATTATTGGACCCAAATATAATTATATGTCATTTATTATGGTATTTTGACATGATGGATTGGTCATGGTTATTTTCTCACTTCCCTTCACATTATAGATTCGTTATGGATATTTTCACACTTACTTTCACATGATATATTGATCATGAATATTTTCTAAAAAAAATTACAAGATTGATTGGTCATGGTTATTTGGATTCATGTATTTCTTATGGATCATTCAAGGACTTCATGGATTATGATTTCATACATTATTACTTATCATATTCATTTTTTTGATAATATGAAATGATTTTATAAAAATCCAAAGGTTGTTATACAAATGGTATTAATTTATGAAAATTATCTGTAAAACAGTATTTTTATAAAAAATTATACTATTTTATTCATGACATTATAATTTTTATAGATTTTATAGTAGAATACAACTATACATTGTGACCCTCCCCCTAATTCGTCCTTTTTGTGGTTATAGACACTGTTTTGAAAGAATCAGGTAAAGGGAAGGGATTTTTGAAACTTGTTAGATTCTATTTTTTTTCATTCCTAGTGGGGTGGTTTGAAGTAAAGGTTTGTCATAGGGAGAATATTTGGTCATGTCTTAGCATACATTCTTGATTTCCCACGTTGACTTTGATTTTATGATTCATTTATGTTTTTTGTTATTCAACTTTTCACGGTGGTTTCACGTTTTAATTTTTTATCAGAGACTTGTTTCAATTATCTTCTTTCACCACCACTATTATTGTGTTCCTTGGTTGTCTTGTCTAGTTGACTTGGGTTGGTTCACCATAGAATTAGTCAGATTTCTGCTCAGTATTAATTGTGTTAAAACAACCTTGGTTTGGTTTAGTTTTTTTGGGTTGTCATGATTTAGGACCATCGTAATTTGGGTATAATGTTTTGGAGGGTGCTTTTCTATCTCACATCTATTTCGGTACTTGATTAACCATGTGTGGTGGAAATTTTTTACTAAGATTGATACATGGTGTTTGAGGTCATTTGAATGAACTAGATTGGGACTTTATTTAAGTGTACATGTACCTTAATAATGTGTTGTCATTAGATAATATAATACATGATTTCTTTAAAGAATCGATGTTTTTAATAATTTAAACAAATTATAAAAGTTAGTCCTATGATTTTCAAATTTTCTCTAAATCTGTTTCTTCATTGTGTTGTTATTTATAGAAAATTATTCTTAAAAGAAAACCTTCTATATTTGAGAGGTGAAGCTATGAAACAACATTAATTGGTGAACCCACTATTGGATCCTTCTTTCATAAAATTTTTTATCCAACCAATTAAGAATTTGGGAAAGTAGGTGTGAGTAAACTATAATGTGTGGTAGATCATTACTATGAATTCAAAAAAAATCATCCATCTAGCATCCATGGCGATAAAGGACCCCATCAATCTGATGATTTCTATTGAGGATTGATAGGATCATCAAATTCATGGATACTCCTAAAAAATATAATGTGGTTTCTTCCAAATATATGATCAAGGGACTGGGAAGGTGATGTTGGGACTCAATTTAGTTGGATAAGTTGCACAAGGATCTTTACTTGAAACATTTTATGAAAAAAAATCATTTTGTAGTTTTACCCTAATACATAATGTTTAATTAATACTTATGAGTTCCTAGTCTTGGAGAATTGGTACCATACCATTATATAGTATCCAATTAAGTTTATTGAGCTTATGAATCTAGCACTGGATCAGGTCACTTGTGAGTACCAATAAGTTTAGATGATTTATTTGGGATTGAGGCTGGATAATCAGTTGATATTGTTTCTCTTGTTCCTTATATCCTTAATGGAGGTTGTCCAAAAAGTATTTTTTTGATGAGGCAAACATAGCTGGAAATATAGGTATGGTTAAAACATCAGTTGATGATGTTGTTATCAAAGGTGTATCAAATTTCCATAAAAGAATGTGCAAAGTTGGTAAGTTTTCATTAAGACCAATTTCAGGGGATTCCTTGGGATAAAAGAATATTTTCTTCTACCATTTTTTAAGTCATGTTCATACCATGACTAATAGTATGGAGACTCTTAAGACAAGTCATCATTATAGAATGTAGGTCCATTTATAGTATCTTTTTGAAAGGATATACCAGGGTAGTATGACGATATCCATTCTCACCTATGGTTCATAGGTTCATAACAATGTATACAAGGTTAGTGGGTCAAATCCTCCAGAAAAGTGGGATGTTCATTTGGATGATTTCAAATCTCTTTATGCAGAAATGTGTGAGTAAGATGAATATGATGTTGTCCAGGGTACTATAAGATGTAAAATGTTTAATTTTCTCTCTATAGTGTTATCATTGTTTAATATAGGTGTTAGTCGTTCATTTATATCATAAAATTTATTTGAATTGTTGGAATTACATTCCAAACTAATGTCATACTAGTGTGGTATTTTAATTACTTTGGGAAAGAGGTATGTGAATGGTTTCAATTGTCCCATGGGTCAAATAATGGTAACAGACTATGAGGTAATATCGGACATTATATCTCTCGATATTGAAATCATCAACATGATATTTGGAATCAATTAGTCAATCAAAATAAAGGTCCAGATAGACTATTACCATCATTGAGTTCTGTTTTTATCCTTGATGGGGTTAATAATTTCTTTATGTTGTCTGGGACTCTACATTGGGATTCATGGGTTATATTGTTCCTTATGTTTGGGTAATATCATTCTTGTTTTAAGAGATGATTCATATTTTCATTGAACCATGTTTGGGTAGTCTTATTTTTATGCTGGTGTGTGAATACCCAAACATATTTCTAGATGGTTTTATTTTATTACCACTACCATTGAACTTCTCCCTAGTACGGTGACATATTTTATTTCATATTTTCAAATGGAACATGCTGAGCCATTGGAATTTATATTCGAAGCTATGGCTTGTAGGGTAATGGATTTATTCATGAAAGCATGTAACCTTGGGATTCACCCATGGTTTTAATAATAAGGTGGATAGGAGTCTCATACGTTGGTTGGGTTATCAAAATTTTAATTGGGTGACTTTTAAGAAATAATATCATTTATCATGGATTAATGATCTTTTTGACCAACATAGTGCGGAATGCTTGTTTTAAAATATATAACGGTACTCCGTGTAACATAAGTTGATAGTATGAAAAGAGGATATACCTCTGATATAATTTATGAGATAGTATGGCCATTTTATGTTTATGGTTATGCTATTCATCATCATGAATTCTTATGAGGTATTTATGTATCTAATTAGACAAATATTTTATCATTTCTTAGACTCTTTCAATTATTTTTGTTCATAGCTGTTATTTTGGTGTACTTAATTTCATGGGAGGAGCATATGTGACTCTTGAATACCATTCATTGAACCTTGGTATGAATTTTTTCTGTTTTTTAATCCTTCCAAATGACGATTTTGGATCTGATGAGTGATAATTTTAGTGCATGTGATATCTTAGAGGATAATCTTAGTTGATCCTGAAAAGACAGAGTTTGTAATTTCTTAGGAACTACACACAAAAAATGAGAACAATAACATCTAGGGATGGGCTGGTTACTATATACAGGTTGTTTACAATTTATATAATCATGCATAATTGATGTAAATATTACCCTATAAGTGTGTTCATTTTAATTGGAATACAAAGTACATGTATTTTTAGAATATAATTGTGATTTTGACTTCAAAACCATTTTTTATAATTCAAGAACCATGTTTATGTTATTATGTCTTTTGAAATTCTTTTAGTACAATCTTGAGATTTTTCTTAATGTAGGGTAAGTAGGTGGTGGAATATGTCTCTCTCCACTAAGACACTCATGGGAAGAACTACCCTACTGTAGACAACATGAAATGTGTTCCATACAATTCTTCACAATTGAAAATTTATTTAAACGTGTTGTGATTCAAAATGAACAAAATCGGGCTTGAAAATATTGGGATGCAACTCTTCATTTTTCATTGGGGTTAATGATAGTAGTGAGGTCATTATCATGAATGGTGAGGACCGTAACCCGTCATTGATCCCAAGTAGGGGTGGGGGCGCAACCCCTATGGTATGGACCCATTATTTGGGTATGTCCCTAAAGAGGCGCCCAAGGTATGTGTGTGTAAACACATGAGTGCCACCATGATAGAGCTTCATTGATGTATTTTTCTTCTATGTCCTTAAATTTTCACCCTAGTATAGAAAAAACACCATCGGAGCTCAGCCTACTTGTGTTCCGTTGTATGTCGCACAACAAAATTGTGCACAACAAAATTTCTGCACAACCCACTTGCGCGCCCAAACTTATTTCACCCGGGGTTATATATATTTTTATAAACATACCCTTGGGGCCTACATTTGGACAGATGAATTTACTTGAAGCCCAATTTCTACTCTAGTCTCCCTCGATCGACACGATAGTCTGCCAAACCATTAAGGGTAATTCGTTAACACGTTGAGTAGAGGATTTAAGGGAGGATCATTGTACATAATTACTTTTAGTGATTGAAAACCATAATACTTGCACGCCTAAAGTTCCCAACCTCCCCAAATCAGAAATACTTGCGCATGAACTATTCCTTTCATAGAAACATAATCATACTACTTCTGGGATAACTTTTGAATACTCTGGAATCATTGAGAAGGGTCTCTCCCAAGCATTACCATACTGGTTTTTTGTCACTTAATTGAACATTAGGTCACCCAGGTCTACTTGTGTTCCCATATGTGTGTGGCCTTCTTTACATGGGAGCCCCTCCTTGATTCACTTACTTTCTTCAATATCTTAATTCTATAATCCATCAAGCCTTCCTTAAAGACCTTCAGGTCAAGGATTCTTCTTCATTGGATCCCTTATCTAAAAGGGATTCTATTGAGACCTCCACCAAAACCTCTTAATTAATCAAACCTTTGGGAAATACACATTAGCGTGTATCCTCTTTGGGTTTGTATACCCACAGCCAGAGGTTTCCCACATTTTTTCACAATGGGTTTAAGATTCATGGAGTGTATGTGGGATTGTATATCCACAGTCACATAGACCTTTCTCCCAGAAACAGTTATGGGAAGTTCTCGGTTTAGAGGAGGGTTGGGTTCTAGCCTCTTCCTTCTCGAAGAGTTCACCCGGAACCTCAGGTATCTTGTAGGGATGGTATGGTTCACACTTTCTTTTCCAAACAAGTATAGGAGAAGACTTCCTCCCCCACCAAGATAAATTTTCGGGCCACCATCCTAGCAGAAGCACCTAGATTCTCTTCTAAGAGGTTTCATCACCACCCCTACTTTATTATTCGGTTCCAATGACGAGATGGGATATTGAAACAAGGACTCTTGTTATCATTTCCCTCTCTCACTGCGCTTTGTCACCATGGGATCCCATCTTCGTTTAAGCCCCTATCCTTCATTCCTTCCTACTTACATTGAACCCTTTTCCAATATAAATAGAATATAGGGAATGCCTGTCGTCTCTCCGTCTTCCACAATTGACAGACCCTCTTCAAATAGCGAAGGAAGAAAAATTTGAAATTGTGAATTAGTTTTCTGAATCATTGTGATCCTCTTGTTCCTCACACATGGCTTGACTCATATAGGCGTAGAGATTTTTCATGGTCACAAAATTTTTCCAATCGAAGGAACTAAGAGAACTCTGATTCATGTTCAAACCAGGATATGTAGGAAGTCCTTTATGGGCCCAAGCTCACTGGATATCCTCTTTTATAATCTAACATTAATCACCATAATCTAGGAATCCTATTTAAAAATAATCCCCAAATTAAAACCTCAATTCATTAATGAATCCTTTTTGGGATGTAAACCCATACTCATTTCTCTCAATGGACTATACTCTCTTATGAGACATATTGAACTACGTGGGATTTTATTACATCTATATGGGATATGTATGAATCCTCCATGAGGTGAAAACCCAATACCTTAAATTAACCATGTTCTTCATGGGTCATATTCCTAATAGCATCTGATCCTATTGGAAAACCCATATCCTTTCAATGTTCATTGGGCTGCTTCAGTATAAGTCCCACACTATGTATTTAATAAACATTTTTCTCATAGATGTCCATAACATATGACATTAAACTATATGTCTAGGTACTTATCATGTGACCTTAAAATCTATTATGTGTCTTATTAAGAGGAACTGAACTACAAGCGTTCTGATTCCATTCACGAGGATATTTAGGTAGCCCATCTTATGGTCAGGATCCCAAAATCAAACCAAACCTACGTCTCCCTAGAATAAAATAAAATCCAGAGTGCCCACTAAGTGGCTTAAAAACCATTATCATCCCAATGATTAATTATTTAATCTATAATAATTATATTAGAGGATACCATAGATGGAAATCCTCGAATACATATGAATATATTTATTGAGGAAGAATATTTAATACGTGATGATGATTATAAATTATACACATGTTAATAAGTGATTGAAAGTTCTAAGGTAAACTAATGCCAAACATGGTGAATTAATAAGTATTCATGAAAGTATCTTAAATTTATACAGAATGTCCCATATTAGACAATAATTCCCCCCAAAATGGTGTGATGAATATGACCTCCCATCCTCTCGACTAATGCACGTTACTAGTATCGTAAAGGTCAAACATAACAAACACTAGCCTTTGGAATGAAGTTCCACTTTTGGATAAATAACTGTTGGAAGTTTCTTTTTCCATAAATAAATCCAATGGAATCCAACTAGAAGTAGTGATTCTTAAAACCAGAACATAGGATTCAAGGAACTATGAAACAAAAATGTTGAACTCGACGTGAATCCTTAACCAAGTTAATAATGTTACCCACCTGTTAGGCCCCTATCAATTAAAAAAGGAAGTCTAGAAAAATTAATAAATCATGTATATATCCATCTAAAAAGAATTTTATTTAATGATGTTGGTTGTTGTTTCTTGTTTTTCACTGAATTACCTTCAATCCAAAATGATTTTCTTAAAGAAAACATTTGTCAACATCATGACTACTGCTAAAGCTGGATCCCCTTACACAGGAAGGACATCATCACCATCCCAACATCTTCAATGTTGGGTATCAAATTTTCTTGTAAAATAATATCACAAACATGGTACAATCCCGACTTTGGATGTTGCTCAGCAGGCCCTCAAGGTCAATAATAATCCTCAATCTTTTGGATAACAATGATCGATGATTAAGAAGAAGATGGTTCCGACCATTTTCTTCAACTGTTTTGGGTCCATATCCATAGAACAAAACAACCAATCCATCCTCATACTATAGGGAGGTTGATCAAGAGGCCACTTAGGGCCTCAATTCAAGAATTCGGGAGTCCATCCTGATGTCTCCCATCATCAATCACCACCAGCAGAATCATGCAGTAGTGAACCCTCAACATAATGGGGGTGTTGCCTCTGAACATTTGGCCTAGGTCTCTTAGACCCGGGCAAAAAATACAAACCATCGGGTACAACATCCAGTAAATAGGGAGCCGGTTTTCACTTCTACCCCTTTTGGAGAAGCTCGTTAATTTAACTTTATGGAAAACAACTAGCAAGCACATAAACCAGCCCGTCCTAATTTTTATGCTCAATGGAGTCTTCTAACAGCAAACAACCAATCCCACCAGATAAATCTAGTGGAGAACAATGAATAGGAACATACACCTTCTTACAAGTAATCATCCATTCAACAGGATCACCAGTCTGCATTTAAGGAATCCCGCCAATCTAATGTGGTGGTAAATAGATCATAGAAAGATACACTTGTTTACAATAACAAATTCTACTAGCAGTATCTTCTTCCATTATTTAAAGAAGTTCATCAATCATACTAGACATAAAACAGCCAGTTGGCACATACAGTTTCCAATGTTCATCAAGTCTGGCAACAGTATCATTTGGTAGCTCCCGGAGATGTGAGTCTGAAAGCTCCGATGACAATCATGGGGAAGACCCAACTCTCTACCTCCAAGCATGAGTACTGTCTATACCCATTGATAGGAAAAATAGGACCGGAGAAAGAAAATACACCTACTCCAAATACAAAATGGATGTATATTCCTGTTTCGGCTGCTGAAGTCACTGAACACATTTTATCAAAGGTGAAACAGAAAACACAAATCCTTGCCCATATTCTGGAAGCATGCCCGGATATTTTGACTACCACTTCAGCAGTATTGAGTAAACATACACATATATCTATCCCCACACATGGGATGAAACATAGGCATTCCATCTTAGAATAGATACATGCCTCTGTTGCAGTCTTTGAGGGTCATGGGGAATACACCCCCACACCACACGGACAAAATGATCAGGAACATACACCCTTTCTAATTGGAGGTAATTGGTCTGTTTTGGTAACTAATCCATGGCTGGAACAAACACTTCCCCATGCTACCGACATTTCCCAGTAATTTTCCCCAACTAAGTATAAGAGAACATCCAAAAAGAAGACTCACCATAGACTGTTAGAAAATCAAAAGTCAATAAGCAATTTGGATCCTCTTAATAATGGAGTTCTTGAAGCTCTCATACATTTATATGTTATAGATCAAGATCATATCCACTCATTACTAAGTCATGGGAGTGGTAGTAGTAATTCTGATGTTTCTCAACAGAAAATTCATCATGATGGCTTGCTTCATGAAAATTCAGTCAATCCAGAGTTCTTATCTCTAGATGAGAGCCATGGAAACTCTCCTTGTAGCCAGAAGACCGTGGAGAAAAAAGATTTATACCATGATATAACCCAACATATTGATCCTCCCCATGATTTAATTTTCTCAGAAAGACTTCTTCACAGTAGTATTTTCCATTGTCAAGACAATTCTATAATTGACAATGTAGAAAGATGATATCCCCCTATCTCGAGGAACACACAGACAAAAGTCCATTCATGCCTGATGCCTTGTCCTTATAAGGTGAAACACATTCTCAACCAGAAGACATCATAAGGGAATGGTCATTCTCTAAACCTCCTTTCAGTCATTTGTCTTCTAATATAGAGAATCAACATTGGTTAGACCAAGTGGATAAACAACTAATGAAAGACGATGGAGATGTGTTAAACATGAGGAAACAATTGTCTAAGGGAGAAGTAGCATTCATGTTATGGCCTTTAGAAAATTATCAGTATAACATTCTAGAATTGATGATAGAAGATTGAATTCATGATATTAGTCTCAATTTATGAAAGACACATAATAATTTAAAAACCAATGTATTACCATATGACGAATATCAAACTCGTGAAAAGGTAATAGAAGGGTTGTAATGCCAAACTGACTTGGCATATCTCTCAGTTTCCGAACAGCCAATGGTTGAAAGACACAAGAGAATAATTCAACATGTATGACATAATTATCTAAAGATTCTATGCCAATTAATTTCTAATTACACATCTACTGTTCGTATCAGAGTATGGGGTGCACGTGGATCATTTAATTTCACCACACTCCAAAATCATTAAAGTCCACAAAAAGTGGTCCCATGAAATTTTATTGCCCACAGTTGGCCAGAATCAATATATTTTTTATGTAATTGAATTTATGCTCAAGAAAGAAGCCTCAACCAATTCCCATCTGAGTCAAGTCTAAAGAAAAGAAGTTGTTGAGTTACTTTTAAATCAAGCATCTGAGAATATTTAGCAGGCATCCTGCTTAGAGGACTTCTGGAATCAGAGAATGAAAATGTCGGAAATAACGAAGTTGTCTTTTGAAATAGTTGATTTGAGTGGTTGTCGGATAATGCCCCCAGCTGATTTCTGAACCAAAATTAGCAAAATTAGAAGAGTAATTTCGTGAATTTAAGCCATAATAGTTAAATAATAACCCCATATTGAATGGTTGGGGGTCATTTAATTAATTCTTCAAAGTATTTAAATAATGTTCATATATTTGAATAAGAAGAAAAAAAATTTCCCCGACCTACATACATGGGGGCATTTTCACTTCTGCAATCCCTTCTTCAACAGAATTCATTTTTCTCCCAATTAGTGATGAAGTCACAAGGAACGAGTAAAACTGAATTATCCAAACATTCCATTTGGGTTACTGTTTTCCAAATAGTTCTCGGGAATTCATCGTGTTGGAGAATAGAGTCTCATAAAAGATATAGAGGGAGGCAATCTTACAAAAATACTGATAGGATTCCATCAATTCATTATGGACCAGTGAATGTCATTAACACCACTATAAAAGATCATCTATAAAATGAATCTTGTTTAGGGGAATCAAATGATTAAGTTCTTTCCTATAAAATGGTATGCACTGAGGAAAATGAAGAAGATGTGCGAACCCAAAATCATATGCTAACCTAGAATCTAGGTATGCCTTCATGTGAACAACTCCCACCCCTCCTAATGACATTTAATAAGGGGAAAGGAAAATAGTCAGACTGCATCTCACTTTTCTACTAGAGAAGGTCAATATCTTTTGCTTTATGAGATATTTTAACAGTAAGAAGATGAAATGAAAGATTTGAAAAGGCTCAATACAGGGTTACATCGATGCAATATTTCTTCTAGACATACACTCCATGTCTGTCCTCAACTTTCACATACTATAGGATCTCTTCAGCAATGAGGATTTGTATTAACTAGAGATGCAGATAACGAATTCACTCTATTGGGTACACAATCAAGGCTGCACCATATACATCCTTATAGGCATGTTCTTGTGGGTTATCCATGGAAAATATCAGCACCACCATCAGTGGTTTTGCTGGTCATTACACCAGCACAATCTTTAGTTTCTATAACTGCACAAGATCCAAATCATTCGAATGATCCCAAAATTCTTATGAACACTATTGAAGTGATAACATCTCGATTGTGTGCTATGGAGGAATGATGTGAACCTATTTAGCTAGAAAATAGAGCTTACCCTAAATGGGTGGATACAATTCTTCCCCCAAAAAAATTTCTAAATACCACATTCCCAATATTCAATGATTCAAAAGATCCAGAACAACACTTAACACATTTGGTTTCTTGATGTGATTCAATGATGGGAAATTCCCAACAACAAGAAGAAATTAAGATATTTCGTTTTGTGCTATCATTACAGGGACCATCATTTGTCTAGTATAAAAGTTTACCATCTTGATCAATTATTGGATGGGAAGATATCTGTGAGAAATTCCTTCATCAATTTAGCTGAATGGTACCATATATGACAGTTTTTTTATTAAAAATTGTAAAATGGGATAATGAAATATTTTTATATTTCATTACATGATGGAAAGGATTAACATATTCCTTAAGTTTAGAACTCCAAGAAGAAGATTTGTAACCAATATTTTGTGGAATATCTGTGTGATGAGTTACACACAACATTGATCCCGATGAAATGTTATACACAAAATTGATCGCTATGTAATACAAAGGAGGGTTTTAAGACCTTACATCAATAGCTCAATAGATAGAAGAAACTGTTATAAAAACTACGGAAAAAATCATGTAATTCCATTAGATGTAGTTAGTATGGTAGGAAAGGTAGAATTTGCTACAGTTACACTCAAGAAGGCACTTTTACCTTCTTTAACTTCAGGACCATCATCATATCAAAGGGATCCACATGTTAAGCATCAGCAGCAATGACTGCCTTGTAAAGATGATCAAAGAGATCAAAGAAAGAAACAATGTGATGAATTAAAGAATACATTTTTTTCCTTCTAGAATGAACAAGTTCATGGTTACTTCATCTAATCCCTGGAAAAAAATTTGGTTTAGCTAACAAGGATAAAGAAACCAAAAAAACAAGTAGATGAGGATATTACAAATTATTGTTCCTTTCACCAGATGTTGGGACATCCAATCTTGGAGTGTTTTTTTACAATGACCTCCTCTAAATGATTGTAAATTCTGGACAAGTAAAACTAAAAGGTTCATCAGCTCAAGTAGCATGTGTAACTGTTGTTGATCCATAGGAAGAAAGAGAATTTCTGGAATTCAAAAGTATACATGTCCATAAATATAATGATTTGATGATCAAGAAAACAATCAACTGAACTCATGCCATTTTATAAACCCAGTTAAAATAGTTGATTGTGTATTCTACCACTCCTTCCACATAAAAACCACATTTATCAAAAGTTAGTTCCATAAGGGGAAAAAGTTGTCAGAAGGAAAAAAAAGACCAGTCATAAAAATATGATCTCATGTTAATGCCAATGTTTTCCTTGACCCTGGAAGATTTCATGCCTTCTGCTTCCAATAACTGGGCACGTCCCTACCAAATGTCACAACCAGAATTAACCTATCAAGAAGAATCTTCATCAAGTGAAGAATTGATCATTAATTGTGTTAATGTTATCCATTTGATGGATCATTATTCCAATGGTGATTCTAATTATAATGATACATAATTCCGTGTACCTAATTGGGGAACCATAGGAAGAGGAAAAGGATGAGGATGCATGGGAAGACGTGGGAATTCTAGAAAACGCCATTTTAACTCTACCCATGCTCAAACCATATATGTGGAATAAACTCATGAAAGAACCCTTCAGCGGTCTCAACATGAACAAGGGGTTTCTTCCATGCAAGAAAGATTCGGTTCTGACACAATTATCTATTATGACCGATTATATGTCATACAATATTCCACTCAGCATGTGAATAGACATAGTAAGTCTAATTTACAATATCCATATGTATTTATAGCTTCTTCTCTAACACAGAGTATGTCTACATTAGAAGCATAAACTTCCAAAGCACCTACAAAATTGCATATCAATGTTGGGAAACATAGACCTTTGGATTAAAAGTTTAATGCCTTGAAACAAATGGCCCATGTAATGTCAAAGATATCAATTCTAGATGCATTTAATCTGTTAAAATATATTCTAAAATTACTCACTAAGGCTTTGTCAAGTCCTCAAGAGTTTGAAACCGAAGTTATGGTTGAAAATGTTTACAGTATAGAGAATGATACTACAAGAATTTCATGTAGTCATATCTTGTATAGATTCGGATGAAAATGATGTTTTACATTGACATATCAGACCTTTTTATTTATCTAGAATGTTCAACGATATAGACTGCTGGTGAGCCATCATTGATAATGGCTCTGGAGTCAGCCTCATTCCTGTTCCTACACATCATTGATTGGGCCTGACTAAATATGACTTCTTTCCTTCAACATTAATGTTGCAAGATTTTGATAAGAATGAGAACGAACCTCTGGAAGAAATTACACTCAAGACTCATTTTGGAGATCTTGTACCAAATTCCAACATCATTGTAGTTTTTTCAAACACAACCTTCAATATTCTACTAGGAAGTCCATAGCTAAATTAACATGCAACCATACCTTCATCATACCACCAATGACTAAGGTATTTTTTCAATAGTCTAATTGGAACATTTTATGGTGACAAGGTTCTATTCAAAATGTGTGAATATCAATACATTAATGTAGAGTTTTATCACACAAAAGAAAGTAGTTCCATTACAAACAAGATAACCAGTGTTAATGCTCCAAATGGATTGGAAAAGATCCTAGAAAATCTATTCATACATATTAGTATAGATTATGTGTTACCCGTCAATCAAATTAAAAAGATAAACCCAAATCTAGGAACTCATCCAATTACTTCCATAATGTCAATTACAGTAATTGAGCCTGACAAATTGGGAGAAACTGTTGATCCACCAAGTAGTGATGGATGTTTTAATGGAGATGTCCTTATTTCATCCACAGAATTAAAACAACACTCTACTACTTCAACCAGAGTAGAAGAGATTGTATCAATTCTAGAGAAAGACAAAGAAGTTGATTATCTATCCAATAATCCCTCTTTATTTCCCTAGGAAGACCATTCATCATCAATTACGTCTGATATGGTAGCCTCTTCTTCGAGATGTTCAAATATTGACTCCTCCCTTAACTATGGAATTTCTGCCTCATCATCTACTTTGAAATTAGAAATAGAAGTGGTATCAAATAATGAAGAAGATGAAGAAGATCTTTGGGATTCTCCTCCAGCATTTGAGGAAGGCGTCTCTACCACTATGTTTGAACTCGGAGAAATAAACCAGGTTATATAATAAGATCCACACCCCACTTTAATTATTATGGAAATGACCTTTAAATAGAAAGAGGTGTATATATCATTTCTAAATTAACATTGAGATATACATCCTTCGAATAATAAAGAAATCCTGGGTCTTAATATTGATGTAGCCACCCATTATTTGTGTTTTCCAGAAGAACATCACAGATTTATGAAAATAGCAAGAAAAACACACCCAACTCATGCCTTGAAAAATGTAACTGAAGTTGATAAGATTATAAAGGATAAATTTTTCATAGAATATCAATATCCTGGATGGTTGGCCAAAATCATCCTAGTAAAAATGAAGAATGGAAAAATCCTTATTTTCATTGATTTTAGATATCTTAACATGAATTTTCCTAAAGATGATTTTCTAGTTCTGATTACAGAACTTTTAATTGATGAAACAACTATCTATGAAGCTCTTTCATTCATGGATGGTAACTCTAGTTATAATCAAATCATTATGGTCCCAGAGGATGAAGTTTCCATAGCATTTAGATCCCCCCAAGGTGTGTTTTACTATAGGGTAATGCCTTTTTTAATAAAGAATGAAGGTGAAACATAACAAAGTTCCATGCATCATATCTTCAAACCATTCTTAGAGAAGTTTGTTGTATTATATGTGGATGATTTGGTGGTAAAATATATTCAATGTTCCAATAACATGGATGACTGGGAGAAAATATACCATAATCTTCGGTAACAATTTTTGTAGATAAACACCATGAAATGTGCTTTTGGGGTAACCTCAGGAAAATTTCTTGTTGTCAATGTATGCCATCGTGGTATTGAAGATGATCCTGAGAAAACAAAACCAATCCTTGGTATGTCACCTCATTTTAATTTTAATGAATTAAGAGGAATATAAGGACAAAAGGCCTATATTTGAAGCATTATCACCAATTTAGCAGGCATGTATTGTCCCTTCACAAGAATAATGAATAAGGGAGTCACTTTTCAATGTATTGAATGCTGCCAAGAGGCAGTTGATACCCTCTAGAAATATATTTTGAGTCCACCGGTATTAATGCCACTTGTTGAAGGAAGACCACTTATCCTCTATATGATAACTTTAGAGTGTTCACTAGGTTCCTTCCTTGCCAAATAGAATTATGATGGAAATGATAATAGTCTTTACTATATCAGTCAAACTATGCTTAATGTAGAAACTCAATATTCAATTATTGAAATGTGCTACCTAGAATTAATATATGATGTTCAGAAATTGAGGCACTATATGAAACATCATGAGTTTTAATTTACATCATGCAATAACCTTCTCATTTTTTTCCTCAGTCTTCATATGTTTACAGGGCATCTGGCATGGTGGTAAGTTATTTTGCAATAGTTTGATATCCAAGTTGTGCCTCAAATGGAAATAAAAGGCCACGCACTAGCCTTATTCCTTGCTGAACATCCATCTATGGAAGATACATCATTAAATATTGAACTTCCTGATGAATAAGTATTCTCTATTAGGGATATCTCCTAAAGAAGGGAAATGTAGTTTGATAGTTTTTCTAATAGTCTAACGGAGAAGATAATGGGAAACCATAAACTCAACAATAATGGGTTAGGAATTGTCTTTATATCCCCAGAAAAGGTAGTGTTTCCTTATTTCGTCCGGTTGTCGAAAGGTGGTACCCACAGTTAGTTAGAATATTAACCTCTCATTGCAGGTTTAGAATTGTACCTTTAGGTGAAAGTGAATCATTTCAAAGTAAAAGGTGATTCAGAACTGGTAGTCAAGAATATCAATAGAGAACCTTATATCAGAAAAGAAGTGATAATTCCTTTGTCTTATTACGTATGAGTTTTAATGGATGAATTTCCATCCGAGATGACATTGTCTTATGTACCATGATCACAAAATTCCCAAGTAGACGCACTATATTATGCAGCTACAACCATGGAAGATACAAATTGAGATGATACATTTATTAGCCTAGCCCATCATCATGTAGTCTCGGCTTTTGTTCAAACCAAAAATGGTAGAAATTGATGTAATTATCCATATTTTTAATCCATATGGTCATGCCATGGGATGGAGAACATCAATCAAGGAATATCTTCAAAATTATTTACTTCCACTAAATAGGGCATAAAAATAAAAGATTAGGCGATGAGTGGCTAATTTTACTCTTTATGATAGTCCAAACCATTGAATGATCCTTTATAAATGACACTTTGATGGAATTCAATTCAGATGTATTGATGGATAAGAGTCTATAACTATCATGAAATAAGTACCTTCTGGAGCTTGTAGTTCCCACCATTATAGGCATAGAATCTCTAATCAAATCTGAAGTCTAGGAAACTTTTGGAATTCAATGAAGCATGATTGCATTGATTTCACTAAGAAATTTTATCCCTTCCATGTGCATTCCAACTTCATTTCTCAACCCCTATAGTTTCTATATATAAATAAATACTCTTGGATATTTTCTTCATGGGTAATGGATGTAGTATTTGTTTATCCTCCTCATATAGCTAAGGAGTTCAAGTATAACCTTACTGCTACTAACATCTATTCTAAAGGGTCTGAAGCAATACCTCTCAAAGAAGTCTGTTTCAAAAGCAATGTTAGTATTGTCAGAACTAATATCATCACCAGATTTGGTGTCCCTCAATCTATTACGATGGAAAATGGAACATTTTTTTTATTGAGGTAATGATGTTATTCAGGAGCATAATATCAAATCCAACCATTCATCTCACTATCATGTGGCGACCAATGGGAAGATAGAGGTCTTTAACAAGAACCTATCAAAAATACACTAGAAGAAGGTAGATAATGTTAATAAATCATGTCTAGATAATATTTTCATTTATTTAAGGTCTTATCAGACAACTACTCATACTTGGACCCAAGAATCTCTTTATTCATTAGTATATGGAACTAAAGAGGTTTTCCAATTGAAATGCAATTGCCTTCACTCGGAGTTGCAATCTGTGACTAGTTTTCTACATATGAGAGGTCACTGAAATGGTTCAATGAGATGGAATGATTACATGAAAAAAGATTACATACATTTCATCAGTTAGAAGTCCATCGGAATAGAATAACATGAGCTTTTAACAAGAATGTTATCCTCTGTTCATTTCATCAAGGAGAATTTTTATTGGTCCTCAGAACTGCAATGATACCGGGGAAAAAACCTCTAAAGCTTGAGGCAAAGAGAGAAGGACCTTATTCGATATATGAGGTCTATTAAAAATGATCTTATTAGTTAATTTAAACAGACTGAGATCTTATCACAACTCCAACCAATGCAAGATTCTTAAATAAATACATTGTGTAATTATACATATCATCCTCGTTGCAAGACAAAAAACTGCACAACCTCTATGTCCGCACTATAAGATATAAAATTGTGTAGTATCATGCCCTTACGGTAAGCCATATATGTAAAAAAAAACCCATGTCCACGTTGCAATACATTAAATTTTATAACCACCATAATCATCCATGTTTCATGACGTTAAAATGCATAGAATCTTCATCCTTGCTGTATGACGTTAAACTGCATGACATCATTTGTACAACTAACGTTTTTTATATTTGAAATTAGAATCATCCATACGAAATCATCGTTTAAATCATTGCTACTCCTTAGTATCACATGAGTCCCTCTCTTTCCAATTCCTAAGTCAAATATTTAAAGAGACTTTATTTCAAGAACTATGTATGGATTGATTCTCATATTCCAATGATTTACATAGAGACACATAAATCTCCAATTTTAGGCCCAGTCACAATCACAAAATCATCTTATTTTCTTTTCTCCTATTATATATGATTCAAAACTATACAGAGTGTTTCATTAAGATATATGATTTGGTCCTTATACAATTTTAGGTCTTAATATTTACTGTTCTCTCAGAATTTGTCAAAACCCCCTTTCTTCATGTCAAACTAGATTGGAGGGAGGAATGATTTTATAAAGAACAATGTATGACATGATTATAATCTATTTGAGATACATATATATGAATAGATCTCTAATATTGGCCCCAACTATGATAAAAAATCACTTTATTCCTTGTATAGAATCAAACCTCCATAGTTAATGTTGTAAGAACTATGTATTACTTGATTCTTGCCTTTAACAAGACACATAGTGTCACTTGTTTATTATCCCTTGTCGAGTTAAAATTTTTCTATCTTTTTCACATCATTTAATCACCATCTTTAGTGCATGACATTATACTACATGGAAATATAACACCCCATTCTTCACATGTGGCACCTTTGTATTATAGAATAAACCTTTTATTGGTCCTTGTTTCTCACACTGAGCATAGATCTAGTAGTCTTAAGAATTGGGTAAAAGGATTATTTATTTAAATTAAGTGTTTAAATTATTTATGGGGGTGAAAATTTCCTCATTGCATGACATAAAACCTCACATCATAATATTAATTCAGAGAAAACAAACAATGTCTCCATTTTACATATTTGTCAGATCTATGTAAAAGGATGTCAAACTAATGGCTAATTATGGTTAAAATATTTCTCATATTCATTGACCATAAACCCCTTTCATATTTACCAATCTCAATCTTCATTGTTTTTATATCTTCATAATCATTCTTATGATTTCTGGTGACATAGTTTCTAATACCTGAGGACTCTTTTTCCTGACAATAATTCATGTGCCTTTAGGTGGCCTTGCATAAGTTTCCTACATAATGGGCCTATTTTTCAAAAGATTCCATTATTTGTCTATGTAGAATATTCCCCTTTTTTCCCTACATAATGCAGCCCCCATAACATGTTTATCAAAAATGGTAACTTCATTATTGGTTATAGTATCTTTTTTCCCTTCAAACATTGATGACAATATACGAATAAATGTATTTTAATATAGTAATTAAAGTAATCTTGTCATGTTATCTTTCTCCCAATATAAATGTTTTTAAGACCATATTTTTCACATTTCCCTTACTATGTGTTCAATACAATATGAAATAACCTTGGAACCACTTGGCCCCATACCACATACGGTTTACTTTTCAGGTCTTAGACGAATGAAATAAAACTACAGACACCATACCTCTTATGTTTGGGTCAGAACATTGAAAAAGTAATATTTCTCTAATTCATTGGACATCTTGGTTGGAAATACCCTTTCCATATTCAGGTACCATTCACCATAAACCGAACTATGTGCTTCGAAAATTCTGAATCATCATAATCATGGTTCGTCTTTTAGTAGTAGAATGTCATATTTTTTAGATTTCATTTTCCTGACTTTGCATCACATGATCTTAGGTGACCTTTCATAAGTTACCTACATAACAGGTCTATCAGTAAAAAGATACCACTATTTGGCTATGCAGTATATTCCCCAGTTCTCCCTACATAACACAACCCCCATAATAGTTTTTTCAAATAATGGTAACTTTTTTCTTGGAAAAAGCCTCCCTCTAATGCTTTTTACTCATTTTCAATATCATTATTCAGATTTAGAATATCCAAAATCATATTTTACCATTTTACTTTCCATACATGAATATGAAAGCATGTTTCCAAACAAATTATCAAGAAATTCGGAGACATTTGTACCATTGGTCAGAGATTATGACCTTAAATTAAAGCCATCCAAGGTCCACACAACATGACTTAAAACTGTATCGTACCAATGTTCTCATTGCATGACTTAAAAAACAAAATATGATATTACAGATTCCCCGTTTTGTTAAATTTTAACTATTCATCATACACCAAATTTGTATAGAAATGCTTTTCCGATCTATGACATATGTCAGTGTAAAATAGTCCTTTCATTCCTAAAATTACATTCCTTGGAAAAACCACAAACTATGGTCTCGAGTCACCCAAATATTCTTTTCCCCTGTCTATCAGTACAATAATTTAAAATTCTTAAAGATACCTTTTGCATGACTATGCAGTATGATCCCATAGGAGGCCTTTCATAAGTTGCCTATATAACAGGCATGTCAGCCATAAGATTCCATTGTGTTTCTATGCAGCTTATGCCCCAGTTGACCCTGCATAATTCAAACCCCATAACAGGTTTGTCAAAATAATGGTAACTTCATCATTGGAAGATACTCCCCTTATATTAATACAGGTTATAAATTTGGTGACCATAAAAATCAGGGTTTCTGATTACCCTTATAAATATTTAAATAATATTAAAGAAATTTTCAGCCACATAGTCTTGTTTGGGATCGAATTATGAGATTTATGGTCAAAGATATTCAACCTTAAATACTATCCCTTTATTAGTCAACATTCATGACTCTAAACTACCAATAGTAAGAGACATGGTACTCACTATATTGTGAACCTTCAAAGGGAAATCTGAACAAAAATCAAGTCCCAGTGCACAAAAAGTACATCTTGGTATGGTTTAGGTATTATTGAGCAATAAAAGGTTAGTAGATACAATGATTTTGGGGTTTTCAATATATCCCTTGAAAAAATCAATCTATTCTCTCTAGGCCCCATGGATTTGGAAAACATTATAGAATCCTTCCAAACTTGATGTCGCTCAAAATATTACCAAATGATGATGGAATGCATCAAAGTGCCCTAAAATTACCTTAAAATAATATTATTTTCATTATGAAAGAATCAAATTCTAAGGGGTCGATTTTGTTGACACCATGAAATGTGTTCCATGTACTTCTCCACAATTATTGATGTATTTCCATGTGTTGTGATCCAAAATGACCTAAACCTAGTTCGAAATGTTTGTGGTGTGACTCTGCGTTTTTCATGGGGGTCGTTGGTGGTAGTGAAGGCATCGGTCTAAAGGGATGGAACCGTAGGCTGACACAGATCCCAAGTATGGGTGGGTGGTTCAAACCCCATAGTATGGATTAATTATTTGGTTATGTCCCTAAAGAGGCACCCAAGGTTCCTGTGTGTAAACACATGCGCGCCACAATGATGAAGCTGAATAAAAGTATTAGTTGGGATAAGTCCTTAAAGGGGCACCCTAAACTAGAAAAAACATTATTGGTGCATAGCCTACTTGTGTTCCCCTATTTGTCATGCATCCTAATTGCGCACCACAAAATTTTCATGCAACCCACATTCATGCCCAAACATGTTTCACCCAGGGTTCTATATTTTCTTATAAATAGACCCTTAGGGTCGTCGTTTGGATGGATGAATTTCATTCAAGCCCAATTGATTTTCTGGTCACCCTAGTAAATCACCAAAATCTTCAATAACTTTCAAGGTAGAGATTTAACACCTTGAGTGGAGGATTTAAGGGAGGATCATTGGACATATGTCCTTTTTGTGTTTAAAAACCATAACACTTACATGCCTTATGTTCCCAACCTCCGCAAATTAGAAATACCTGCACTCTGACTATTCCGTTCATAGGAACATGAGAACACTAATTTTGGAATCACCTATAAATACTCTTTAAGGATATAGAAAGGTCTTTCCCAAGTATTACGATAATTTTTTTCGTAGCTTAGGTGAACATTAGGTCGCCCAAGTCTAGTTGTGTGCCCATACTTGTACACCCTTATCTACATCAGTACTCATCCATGATTCACTTAATTTCATCACTCTCTTCAGTCTACAAGACATCAATCCATCCACAAAGCCATTCATGTAAAGGCTTATTCTTCATTGGCTCCCATTTCTGAAAGTGAATCTGTTGAGACCTCCACCAAAACCTCCTGACTTATCAAAGATTTTGGAAAGATACATCACTCAATCGCATATTTGGGTTTGTAAATCAATAGTCATAGGTTTCACACATTTTTTTCAAAATGTGGTTAGTATTCATGGTGTTTCTATAGGTTTGTATATCCATAGTCACATTGGCCTTTCTTCCAGAAACAATGTTTGAATATTCCTGATTTAGAGGAGGGTTAGGACGTGGCCTCTCCCTTCTCAAAGTGATGACAATGAACCTCAGGTCTCTTGTACGGAAGGCATGGATCACACATGCATTTCCTCGCAATTATAGAAGAAGTCTCCCTCCCCTACCAGGATCAATTTTAGGGGAACCATCCGGGCATAAGCCCCAAGTCATTTTTGCAAGAGGTTGCATCAGTGCTCCTCGTTTATTTTTCAGTTCCAAAGGCCATAGGGGAGATGGACACAGGGACTATTCTTACCCTTCCCCTCTCCCATTGCGCATTGTCAACATGGTAAGCCATCTTAGTTTAAGACCCTATCATTCATTCCTTCCCCCATAAGATGGACCCCTGTCCAATGTAAATAGAACAGAGGGAATGTGCGTCGCCTCACCCTCTTCCATGGTCGACACACCCACTTCCATTAGCGAAGGAGGAAAAACTTGAATGTGTTAAAGCCTTTGTTGAATCATTTTCATCTTCTTGTTTCTAACGCCTAGAATGACTCATGTGGGCTTAAGGATTTTTCATGTTCACAAAATTTTCTCAATCGAAGGAACTATGAGAACTCTAAACTATGATACATAAGAAGCCCTTTTAGGGTCTGATCTCACTAGAAACCATATTTAAAAATCCATCCTTAATCCCCTTAATCTAGGCATTCTCCTTAGTAATATGTACTTAATTAAAATGTCGAATCATTAAGGAATCCTTTTTAGGATATAAGCCTAAACTCATTTCCCTCAAAGAACTATACTCTCCTATGAGACATGTCGAACTACATGGGATTTCATTCCCTTCTATATGGGATAAATAGGTAGCCTCCTTGTGGTTCATATCCAATACCTTAAATTAACACTATTCTCCACGGTCCATATTCCCAATAGGTTCTGATCATACATGGAAACCAATATCATTTCCATTTTCATTGGGTTGTTTCGATATAAGTCCCACACTGTGTTTTGAATAAGAATCTTCCTCTTAAATTCCCAAACCATATGAAATTAAAATTTATGGCTAGGTCCTTATCACATAACCATAAAAGGTATGATGTGTCCCATTATATGGCACTAAACTATGAGGGTTCAGATTATTCTCACAAGGATACATAGGTAGCCCATCTTGTGGGTATGATCACAAAATCTAACCAATCCTTCGTCTTCCTAGATGAGAATAAACTACAGAGTTCCCCACTGAGTGGCTTAAAAACCTCTATCATAATAAAGATGATTAAAAGAATATATAAGAAATATATTAGAGTATACCATTGACAGAAAACCTCAAATACATACAGATATCTCCGTTAATGAAGAACCTTGAATACATACTGATGATAATAAATTTTACACATGTTAATAAGTGATTGAAAATTACAAAGGAAACTTATGCCATACTTGGTGAATTAATAAGGATTTATGAAAATATCATAAATTTATAAAGAGAGTCCCAGATTAGACAGTAATTCCCCCCAAAAGGGAGTGATGAGTCTAGCCTCCCATCCTCTCGACCAATGCACGTTATCTAGTGTGGAAATGTTAAAAAATAATGAACAAATTCCTTTTGAAAGAAGTTCCGCTATTAGATAAAGAACTTTTGGAAGCATCCAGTTCCATAAATAAATCCAATGGAGACCTCCTAGATGATTTGATTCATGAATCAAGAACACACGTTTCATGGAAGTACACAACACCTACCCATTATCATGATTTGGTATAAGTTATGAATACACTCAAAACATGGCATCAATATCTCTATTGGATGTGGTTTATAGTGTATTATGATCACAATATCCAAAAAATATATATTTAATTATATGGATATGAACTAGAGAGAGTGACACCAGTTGAAGTATCTTCATACCATTGATTTTGATATTACACACTCTCTTGTTAATGTGAGTCTGGTTGTCGATGTGTAGAGAAAACATTTACTGACACAAGATGTTATGGAATTAATGTTGGAGTGTTCATTTATTAGTTTGTTTTTAGAGATGATCTTGGGAGTGGAATTGGTTTTATGACAAGTGTTATTGTCTTAGAAGATATATGGATCGTTGTTTCATGATTGATTTTGGATTTAGTAGGTCATAAACACTATGTTCAATCACTTTAATAAAAGCGTTAATGGTGGGGATACAATGAGTTAGTGGTCAAGGTCTCCGAGTTGAGCAATGTGGTCTGTAGTAGGTTGTTTGTTCCAATTTCTATGAGAAAGGATTTGAGGGATTGTTGAAATTTCTCATGTTGGTATGAAAAACCTCGGGATACTAAGATGTATCATGAATTGAGACATCATAATTGGTGTCTAGGGATGATTTAGTTGATTATACATTTTTCATCATAGATTTTCACTTTTTATAAAATTATGGAAAAACACTAGAGACCTACTGGTTTATTGAAACTTTTTCCAATTACATTATTGAAGTGTGATGGTATTTTCATAAACTTCATCATTAGTTTTCTATGGACTCCATGTGGGGAGGCTTTTATTTGGCTGATAATTCACTGACTTATGAAATTGACACATTTCTTATCAATTAATGAGATAATTAATGTGGAGAGGCTCAGATAGATGTTCTTTTGAGATAATGTGTGAATTAATTAGGATAACTCTAAATTGATTCTAATAGGGACCTGAGGATGACATCTATGTTCTATTATGTTTTCTAGGAGCTGATGTGTTCTAAATTGAAATAGACCATAGATTATCATCTGCTGATGAATGAAAAGATAGAGAGAGTTATTTAGGTTCTTGAGGATATACATCAAGCTTCCATGCTTGATTTTGGTTAATCATGGGAAAATAATTTCACCCAAGTTGAATTTTCCTATACAAATATTCATCTGGATTCGATAATGATGGTGCTATTTGAAGTGTTATATGAAAAAAAATGTAGATCTGTCATAGGTTGGGCAGAGTTGGGAGATAAGTCCTTGTTTTGGCCGAGTATCATTCAATAGATAATGGAAAAGGTTTTTTTGATCTATAAGAGGATTATCATAGCATACTTTCATTGTTAGAATTATCTATTATGGTTGGTGATCGGGTTTTTTAGAGTTTCACCTCTCTTGGGACATCATCGATTTGGTATGTTGTGTAGATGGGCAGTAATGTTTTTTTCACCCCATTGAGGTTGCGCATTGACTTGGAAAGTTGGAATATTAGATGGAATTCCCATATATCTATAATTTTATTCATGATGTGTTTCATTTTTTCAAACTGAGGAAGTTTCACCCAAATCCTTCCAATGTTATCGAAAGGTAGAATGTTGATATTGATCACGATACCAT
Source organism: Viscum album (assembly GCA_963277665.1). NCBI lineage: Eukaryota > Viridiplantae > Streptophyta > Magnoliopsida > Santalales > Viscaceae > Viscum > Viscum album. The sequence goes on from OY728157.1 coordinate 477,589,359, forward strand.
TTTTATTATGCAACCACTTTAAAATATAGATCTCCAGGACAATCTACATAATGTAAAAATGTTTCCTCTAGTATTGGTACTATGGAATTTTGGGTGGTATATCCATGATACATGGGAGTAGGAATCATTTATGAGCAATTAGTGGAATTCAATTTTTTTTATTATATGATGTTGAGAAATTTTTGTGGACTACAGTCTTTTATGGCCGGGATATTATAGCCTTCTTTTAATTTTGTTAAGGTACTTTTTGAACCATATTTTGAAAATGATTTGGTTGGGACATTAGTTGGGGTATTTTCTAGGGATTTTAAAAATAATTGGGAGCACTTGAGTCTATTCACAGTTGGTTTATGGTTTGGGAAAGCCATGCAGTTTTGCCTAAGAAACCATGCAGTCAAGCATGGTTTTCTAGAAAGGGTCACATTGGTTGTCCATACCAAGCATCCACCCATAATAAACTAAGAACCCCTAAGAGGAGGGGATATAAAATTTTTGTTAATGGTATATGTAACCATTATTACAAACCATTAACCCCAATAATAATTTATTAAGAAGTCATATAGTTAATGAATATTGTTACTACTAACCGTATGACCACTCTAGAAAACCATGGATATGAGTTATTAATGCTCTAATGTTTTAATTACAAATCAAAAAGACACTACGTTAACATATATAACCTCCTAGTATTATATTTTCTCAACATAATCCCTCTTCACTAGTCTCAAGGATTATCCCTTGGGAATTTTTGTTGATTTCCATCACTCTTGGAGGAGAAACTCAACCTATATTTCATTTTTTCTCGGTTTTTTCCTGTTCTTTTTATATCCTAATTGGATTTCCTCTACTATCACCTTGTGGAACCCAACGAGACAATGTATGCCATATTTAAGGGATTTTATAGAGATGTAATGTGTTTTTGGTGGATCTTTGATTGTGTGGGCCTGATCTACTCATCCCATTTCACTGTTGTTAAAGGATAGTAGTTCCACCTTCATTTTTGAGTTGGGTGTTTCACTATAATGGTATAATTATAATAATTTATTATTTTTCCAATAAATTCCATTTTTTTAAAATTAATTGAATTTATTTAATATTACAGTGGTTTTTTTTAATGAAATCGTTTTTTAAATGGATGTTTCCATAAAAATGGTTTCCAACCTCCATGTTTTTAATTAAAAGCTTAAATAGTGGGTTTGGTTTTGAAATTTGTTTTTAAATAGATAATTAGACTAAACTAACATAGAAAATATTTTATAAATTGTGATAATGGATTTTAAAATATATTTTAAAAAACATGGGTCATTGAGAACCTTGGATATGTTGGGAGTAAACATGTTACTCAAAGTGTGTGTAATGCCACTTGAGGTTTTCTTTCACTTTAGTTTGCATAATTCCACTAGTTGATATATTGTTTTTCTCCATCGTAGGACGTAATTGGGTATTCCTAGTTAGTTTTAGTACATATACCCATAGGCTTGATCCTAAATGTTGTTCTTTTTTATTTATGTTTGTATTTTCACATGAAGTATTGGCCAGGGTTATTTTCTCTCTTTATTTCACCTAATGGATTGGTCATGAATATTTTCTCACATTCATTCTCAAGATGGATTAGTCATGGAAATTTTCACATTTTTTCACATGATAGCTTTCTCATCGTTATTTTCATTCACATTCACCTTAAAGTGTATTCATAAATCTTATTGATTACACTTTCATTACATATAAGTTATCATGTTACTTTATTTGAGAATATGAATGGATTTTTCGAAAACCCAAAAGATGATTAAAAACGATATATAAACATGATTTATAAAAATGTGTTTGTTTTAATGATTACATTTATTTATTATTGAAATTTTAATTTTTATAAACATAATGGTAGAATCATACTGGTCATTATTCTCACACCCAGCATTTTTTATTGGGAAGTTTTATATGTCGTTTTGTAGGAATTTGGTAAAGGGAATGGAATTTGGTAGTATCTCGGTTCCTCTTTTAACATTTCCATAGTAGTAATATTGATTGGAGGTGATAGTTTGTTACATGGAGACTTTTTGGTGTTTTATTTAATAATTTCTATTTTAGTCTATTCGACATGGATTGAATGGATCTTGGATGTGTCTCTTTCTTAATTATTATAATGTGGTTGAATGTCTATTTTTGTTTTATCTGATACTTTGTTCCATTTTCTTGTTGCACCTCACCACCATGACAGGATGACATAGGTGACATGTCAAGTTGACTAAGGTTGGTTTGTTAATGTATCACATCCTTATCTTACAAACATACCTAATACCAATATTAAAACTCTGTAATATCAACCTTCATTCCATACAACTAGAAATACCCTTTTAATTCCCTATACTACTTTTTTTCTTCTAGGATGAATAGAGAATGAATAAATATGGGCATCATCTAAAAAATCATTATTCAAATCTAGTATATTTATAACAAATACATAGATCCTAAATATTATCATTCCATCAATGTCAATGTTATACTCATGAACATTTTTAACTACCTTTTTCATCTCTACATCTTCCTTTGGTACCACATTAATATTCACATGGATAAATGGTTGAATATAAATTTGAGAAAGATATTATTTCTCTCTTTACATCAATATTTACAAATCCATCCTTTAAAAATACATAAATATTGGACCATTTTTATCATCACCAAAGATAAGATATCATGATCCATTTGAATGAAAGCATCATCCACCTTGTTCGCATTCCTTGAGTGGTATGTATTGAGTAGTAATGATATTTAATCAGTTCAAACCATCTTCTATGGTATATATTCATGTCCTTATATGAGAATATATACATTAAATATTTATGATATTTATATATATATCACTTAGATCTCAATAAAGATAAATAATCTATATCTTTAATAAAAAACTTACAACATGTAACTCTGAATCCCGATTTGGGTAATTTTTCTCGTGAACCATACATTATCATGAGGAATAAAATATCACCATATCATTATTAATGAGGAATCATACATGTCCCTTATTTAATGAATTACTATATATTAAAAATCATACTCTATTGTAGGGTAATTATTTCATAAGTGTGTTAAATGTCCATCTCTTTAAAACCTTGAATTTTCCTCACATTAATCTATCCAAAGGAACCTAGATCCCTTCCATGTAAAATTAGTACATTTATTGGAAATCCATGATAAATTTTTCAAATATAGTCTATAATATCTAAAGAATCCAGGAAAACTATATGCCTTTATCACTATTGTTGGAACATGCCAGTATTAAATAGCCTTCATCTTCAATTGATCCACTGATATACTCTATCATGGGATTATATGACTAAAAATGAAAAACTTTATAGCCAAAAGTAACACATTGTTAAAATTTTATAGATTTATACCATCCATAGGGTTTTCAACAGAATCCTTAAGTGTTCTACATGCTCTTCAATGCTCATTGAATATATAATAATGTCAATTATAAAGACTATCACAAACTATTCAAGATAATATATAAAGACATTATTCAATAGAACCACATAGATAGTGTGGGAGGTAGTAAGACAAAATGGAATCACTATATATTCATATTTTCTAAACCTTATATGGAATTTTTTCTTAGGTATATACTCCTTCTTGACCCTCAATTTATGATATCTAAAATCAAGGTCAATGTTGGAAAAATATTGATCTCCACACAGTTGATCAAACAAGTCATCCATATTGGTTATAGGATACTAGTTCTTTATTTTTATATTTTTCATCTCTCAATAATCAATGAATGGTCACATTGATTCATCATTCATTTGGAAAAAATAACTGGTTCACCCCAAAGTGTCACACTTGAAGAAATTAATTGATTCTAATGATTCTCCATGATTTTATTCTTTAATTATTACAACTTAATCAGGGCCACTATATATAGTGTCTTTTAAATATTCATATAACAAAGTATGATTTATATTAATAATTAATATTCAATATTTTGTTGAATATAAGGAATCTCTTTTGGATATACATAAACAGAATCTCACAAAATAGGTGTATCATCGATGTTGAGTTTCTCCTCAACCATATGAGATAAACACAAATTTTTATACAAATAATGACTCATAAAATGGATGGGATCTCCATAAAAAGATAATATTTATTTTTTAATGGAAGGGAGACACTGGTTGGTTTGGAATATCAAAGGAAACATCATTTCCTTGGAAATTGATATGGGCTTTATATATAAACATTAAATCCATTCCCAACATAAAATTAAACCAAAGAGAGCATAATTTTTTTTAGGAAACACATTACCACAAACATCAACTGAATAAGAATCATATACATAAGATGTGATCCATATAACATTATTATTTTTAACATCTAATTCAACCTATAATAAATATGGATATAAATGAAAATTTATTGATAATTTTAATGGTATAAATGAATTCATATTACTATGTTAAAAAAGGGTACTTCAATATTTTAGAATACCTGTTACCACCTCAAATTCATCATTTTATCATCTATCCCATAATAAACCAAATTGGTTTAAGGGACCTAAAAACATTATTATTTAGAGCGATTAATCCAATAATCATTAATAATAATTTATATGATTTCTACACCAGGACACCTAATATTAAATTTGTGATACTTTAGGTTTTACCTAGGTCATTCATAGTCATCTTATATCCAAATATTTCATTATTTTTCATAATTATTTTGTGAATTTTAAAAGGATATCCCTGAGGAATATCAAACCGGGTTTAATGAAAGGCTCATTTTAGTGAACCATGTTGTGATTGAGTCAAATCCCAATGCACCATTTTTTGTGTAATTACCCCCATGTACAACTATTCTAGAGCTACATATACTTATACTATCCATAAAGGGATGTAATTATTTTGAATCCACTCTCTTTATCCTTCAACAAAATTCCATGATATTGTTCATCACATAATCTTAACCTCAGACTTATCTCTTATGTTGCCACTAAATTCTTCCCACACTATTTTTCAAATGATAACCTAACATCTGCTATCAAACAAACTATAATGTATGAAAATTATTATAAAAACGTATTATATCATTATAGATGAGTATTAATGTTAACATACAAAATAAGAATGAGGACCAAAAAGGTTTAGTGCCTTTGGAAACACAGAAACATAAACATTTATTTCATAAGTGAACTACAACATCTCATATTGAATTCTTTTTTAAATAGAACCCTTATTATACATATAATACCTAAAAACATTATTCTTTCCACGAGGAAAGGAAACATATGAATGGGTGATCTCCAAAGATTAGTATGGATAAACAAGGTAGATATCAATTATCACATAATTGTAACATGAGTATAAGCGTCTGAAAATATGATCATAGCATTTGAAAACCATGCACTAAATATCAATGATCACAATCACGATTCATGGAAAAAATCATGGTAGTTCATAAGATATAAATCATAATGGAATCATAGATCATTATTAATGAGAACATGGAAGTGGAAAAAGTCATGTATTTTTGACATAAACATATGCTTATAAAATCCTTTCAAGTAGAGTCTTTTTCCAAAACTATTATAGTATAATGGGTTAAATCCCTAAACTATCATTGTAGTCAAGGTCCGCATACAAGACTATCATAGTGAAAAAATTACTTCAATGAACTAGTTTCACTCCCCGTTAAAGTCCTACTTATCTCATTAGATATCAATATTTACCAAATGCATTGGAGGGAGACATAGATCACACCCATCATCGGTTATAATGAAACCACTTTTCCATAGTTACATCATAACCATAATCCTTGGTTATAACATAATCACCATTATTAGTTATAACATAACTATCATCCCCTATTATAACATAAACAATATCCTTGGTTTATAATGGAATCACCTATCAAATAAATAAAACCAAACATATGTGTTCCACAAGATCATAAATCATTCCTCATAATATCACATCATATCTCATGAAAAGAACATTTCTTTCATAAATATTTCATCAATTCAACATAGCATAACCCATGAAAATAAATGGGTTTCATAAATATTTCATCATAATAATAATAAACCATACAAGGAAAGTGTAATGATGATGAAATTTGATAATATCCCCTGTAAAACATAATCAATTCCAATATATATTGATGATAATGATAATAATTTCCATAATAAATCATTAAAACATTCATGAGGAAAATATCCTTTCTAATTAGAAATCACTTCTTTAAAACATAAAAATTTACCTATTATAAAAAAACCTTTTATTTTCAAAATAAATATAAATTTTTTTAGAGGAATACATAAATCATTTAGCATTCATGATGATAGGAAATATCATTCATGTATTACACATTAAAACAAATATTCTATTAAAATTTCATCATGAAAAGTAAAAAGTAACTCGTTTGTAAAATTAAATGAATGTTAAATTTAACCCATTTTTTAATCCAAAAAATGGGTGAAAATATATTTAAAAATTCGTAGATTAATATTAAAAATTTGAAAACTTTTTTTTGAAAACAATGATATTGAAGGAAACGAATTTTCAACCAAAGGGAGAAATAAAGTAGATTTTTATTAAAAACAATTATTGTTTATTTAGTTATAAACTAAATAAAATGAAATGAAATAATTTATTCTCCATAAATAACAGATTTTTAAGAAAATAAATTTATTTATTTCATGTTATGTCATATTATTTCATCATCATAATCATAATCATCAATAATATCGATAAACACTGAGATTGTAACATGAAACATTTAACACTTTGGTAGCTTTTGAATAATATACCTCATGAAAGAAAGAAACATATATTAATATGTAAATCATATTAAATTTCATGATAATAATAAAAATATATATTCATGGTAATTATATACACCACATAAAAAATTTGAAGTGGTGAATATGGCATGTGTCCCACAGAAATAAAAGTGAGTGTAAAATCTAATACCTCAAGTATTAACTTTCTTATTACATGTTAAAAAAAATTAAATTAGATATAGGATATTATAAATATATTATAGAACCATTATAATATGTATCACACCATATATTATTTTCTTGTGACCATTTATTATTAGTTTATTAATAATTTGTTGATAAAAGTTTATTTTGGGTAATAACTGCTTCATTATTCATGTATGTTTTGGTTTGGTATTTTTAGTCCTTTTAAATTTATCATGGATTATTAATATATATATTTCGAACCATGATATTAAAATATTATATATTAATTTTATCTTAATTTATTTTAATCCATATAATTTAATTATAGAAAATGAATCAAAATGGTCATAGAGATGGATGGTCGTACGTATGGATGCTCACTTTTTCTATTTTCTCGACGGATGGAATGAAAGATATTTAAATAAAACATATACTTTAAAAATAATTTATATTTCATATATATCATATGAATTTATAAAACATATCCATATTATTGTACCTGAGAATATAAAATGAAAAAATGTATCTCGCCGCTCTATAAAGGTAGTAGTCCATATGTATGCACGAACGATATCATCCCTTTCCAACCGATTCCAAGGTAAGAGTGTATATGTGATATCATAATTCCATAAGTATAATTATTTTAAAAAATACACATATATATATATATATAATATTTTAACACATCATTATATCCACTTGTAAGAGGTAGAGATGGAAAAAAATCACTTTGATTCGTGATGTGGTAGCCTATTGTACACACACCCTAATGTTTTGTTACAAATTTGATGTAAGAGTAGATGAATATAGATTAATTAATTAACATAAAAGAATCTCATTTTATGTTATATACATGTGTTATAATTTTGGAATTAATAACAAATTAATGTAGTTGGGTATAAAATATGTAAAAAGAAATAGACTAGGGAATATTATTACATTCGATTAGAAAAACTCATTCGGATCTCTTATTAACGGCCCTACGGATGATATGTTTTCAAAAAGTACCTCTTTAACATGGATAATGATTTTGGGGATATTTTATGGATGTTTTCATTGATAATGGTGGCATTAGGTGCGTGAGAATATGAGGATAAGAGGTACATTTTTATAAATGAAGAGGAGTATCATTTTTTAAATATCTGAAACTATTCAATAATCGGAAGTCACTTTCATACTATGTGCCTAAAAATTTGATAAAAATGGATTTGGAGGAATATATGGTTGATCTAAACATCCAAAAAAAGACAAATTCTTGAAACAAGTTAATCATTAGCCTCTATGTTTGCTTATTTTTACTATTATATTTATCTCCAATCTCAATAGTTTTCATTATTTTTTTATCAAGGAAATTTAACTTCTAATTATAAAAATAAAATGATAATTATTTCATAATTTTTAATAAATTATTATAAATTTTAAATAAAATTTATTAAATAAATAGCATATGTTTTTTGAAAATTAATTTTAATACAAGTGTATCAAATATGAAAACCCTATGTTTAACCATTACTACAGTAATTAATTTTTACTATTTTTACTATTATTTATGATGAAAAATCATTCTTATTTTATTATATCATAAAAATTATTAATAATATAAATATTCAATACATTTTATCAAATTTAATTTTTATAAGAGTCCGAATTTAATTTAAAATAGAACTGACAAACATGATAAAAAAATAGTATTCTGAAGAAAAGTATTTCGTAAGTATAAAACGTTTTCATATAAAAACACAACATAATATTGATTATAATGATAAAAAATGGATTAATTATAATTTCATTAAAATAAATTAATTTTTAAACCCATCTTAAAACAAAATTCACATCGTAAATTCTATATATGAAAATGTAGTTTTTTATAAAAATATCAATTTTTCACTATTCATCAAATAACTTATATTTTCCAAAAATTAGAAAAAATTCACCCTTTGATAATTGTTACATGTTAATTCTAAAAATGAAGTTTATATTTTCAAATAATATTTTTAAAATTTTCCAAAAAAATTTTTTTACTATTTTTTCCCAACAAGCAATAAAAATAATTTCTTACAAGAAACACATTTTCAAAGTATATAAATACATTTAAAAATAATGTACCAATTTATTATTATATTACCATTATTATTAAAGTTTTAAATGTGTTTATTCCTATTCATACCATCAAGTAAAAATTCAAGGCTCTAATGATCATGTTTAAATAATAATATTAATAGTATATCATGGTTCATGAAAACATGGTGTTGTCGGAAGAAGATGATATCGAAGAAATTAATTTTATTTTAAAAAAATATTTAGTTTATAAAATTAAATGGTGTTATAGGCATGAAATACATGAATTATTTTTTCATTTTTATTTTAATAATTTTTTTATTTGATAAAAACTTATTTAATATATATATATATATATATTTTGTATATGATGGATATATATATATATAAACCTTAATTTGATAAGTTATGTTTTTAACATTTAATATTAGATAGAACTAAGTGTTTTTTATTTTCAAAATAATATTTTTAATCATGATTATAGTTGTTGGGTGGCCAATGGTTCATTTCACATAATATGAGGACTAATCCAAACAAGAATTCTTTTAGACCACAGTAAATGTGTTTCTAAATGGAATAGTAATTTATAGGACCATTGCATTAAATATTGGACCACCCCACCCCTAACCATATCATTAAGCACCCCTACCTCAGGGGAGTTTTTGATTAGTAGTGTTCTTTTAATCAAAATATTAATAATGGTAAAGATATATAAAAAATGGAGTGGAATTATTTTAAAGTTATATTCCTTCAGAAAAATTTTCCTTAAGGGGGAAGATCTGACATGTGAAGGAATTTCCTAAATTCAAGAAAAAAATTGGAATAATTTTTTAATGAGTATAAATATAACTTTAAAAGTTTAGTAAGACATGTTGAAAATTATGTACACAATATAAAAATTATGATTTATTTATTATTTGAGGGGAAAAACTAATCATTCTAAGGTAAATATTCACCCAATCATTTTCAATATATGAGGATGTAGTTACAGGTTCTATAAAGAATGAAAATAATTTTTAAAAGTCTTATATTTTTCAAGGTAAATAAAGAGAAACAAGTGGATATATTAACTCCATTGGTAGAAAAGTATGGAAACCAAGAAGAATAAAATGTATAATTTTCAACATGAAATTATTGCAGAGAAAACTCCTGAGGAAATTCTTGAATGAATTAAGAATTTTATATAATTGTATAGAGAAATTATCCTATGATCTTGAATTAAATGGTATGGGAGAATAAAATCTTGTAAAATTCATCAACATGAATGAAATTATACATTAATCTAAACAATTTTCAATAAAATAAATGGAATATAGATCAAAAAAGGTAAATGTATAATGGATGAGTTTATTTGATAACTAATGAGGAAGATGAAGTCCCAAATGATGTGATAGTAAGTTCTTTTATCATAAACTAAAATTTCTAAAATTACTTATTTTATTTAGGAACTTTAAAATCTATTATATTTTTTATTTTTTCTATGAATGTAGAATCATCCATTATTTAATTTAGAAACGAGTTTTCATTAAAAACACATAGAACAAATCTTATTATAATGAAGATATATCATGTTTTTTATTAGTATGAATAGGGATACTCTAGCTGAAAACATGATGTTATAAATATGTTTGAGTTTCATATAATCCCTTAGATTTATTGGATCTCAAATCATTTTATAATAATTTACTATAGAGATTAAGATATTACAATTTGTTAAAGAGGTGGGAAATACATTTTTTATATGAGAGTAATCATTATCTACATTTCTTCAATATGAACCTCCAATATCTCACCTTAATGAGATTATGGGAGAATAATAAGTGAAAAAATATTTTTATGGATGGGAATTATAGCCTATGAAAGGATGATACACATATTTTACAAGAATACACTATTGTATTTACTTCGTAATTACTTAGAAAACCTATTGGAACATGAGGCATAATTTTCTATTGAACTCATCTATGATGAAAAAACTATATATATATTTCTATCTATTTAATGAACCTAGTGAAATTAGTGGACACAAAGAAACAAATTCAGGAGTTGAAGGATATGGAATTCATATATCATATCATTTCACCATAGGGATACCTTGTGTTGATTGTAAAATATAATGATTGGACTATGAGGATGTTATTTGATTATAGAGAAATTAATGAAATTAAAATAAGGAATATGTATCCTTTAGGTTTCATTAATGGATTTACTGATCAATCTCAAGGATCCCAATATACCTACATGATTTATATTTATTATGGTTACTATAAATTGAAAGGGAAAAAGGATGATATACCAACTATGAAATTTTCTGTGAGATATGGATTCTATTTGTATATGGATATACCCAATAGATTAACCATTTCCCCCATTATGTTTACAGATATGATCAACATAATATTGATAAAATATTCATGTTATTTATTAATGTATTATTAATATAATCTAATATCAATAAAGATTGAGATAACTGTCAGAGTATTTATCTTAATATTCTAATAATGAATAAGGCCAATGGGAAATCAAGTAACTAGGAATTTTGGATTTGACTATTCTTTTTTAATCTATTTAATTTATCCAATTTAGAATATACATTAACCTTTCAAAGGATTATTTCATCAAAGAGTCACTCCTCCATATGAATATTTCAGAGATACATGGTTTCATTGAGTTAACTAGTTACTATAGAAGATTTGATGAAAATGATTCTCAATTATATAATACATTAACCAATTTGACACATAATGGAGACAAATTTAGTTTTTCAAATGAATATGAATAATCTTTTGAGGAATGGAATAAAATATTATTCAATTAACTGGTATTAACATTACCATCAAGGCATGAAAGATTTTTTTTATAAAATGATTCATAGAAGAAAGGATAATGTTGGGTTCTTATGAAAAAATGATAGGGTTGTTTCTTTTGTATCCTGATAATTAAACACTATTGATCAAAACTATCCAACTCATGGTCTTGAGAAGAATGCTATAGTCTTTGCCTTTAAAATACGTAGACATTTCCTGTAATTTGAAATATGTTACATGTTTATGTATCACAATAGTTTCATTTATATATTCACCGAGAAAGGGATCAGTGTAATACAAAGAATATTTTTTGAACTACTCAAGCACTTTTACTATGCAATAAACTTCCACATTATGAAGTAATATGATGGATTTTTTTTCCTTGTATATTCTTGTATTAGCCTTTGAATTTGTGGATTACGTGCTTTAATGGACATTCATAGGAATATTCGAGATTGAAAAAACAAACTTTAGAAGCCATTAATTTATTTGAGGGATCGTGGGATCTTGAACTCCCCGTGAAGGTTTTGGCCTTGAATAACAAATCCTTTTTCATTTCCATATCCTCTTTAGAAGACTTCATCCCATCTTTTTACAAATATCTATATTCCATCAATTGCTAGAGATTCATCCTCTTCAACTGGTCTAAGGATTTCAATCTTGGAAAAGACCCCTCTATGGAAATTGTGTGGGTTTCATTTCTTGGATTTCCCCTTCCCTTAATGAATGTTGGATTTCTACATGACATTATTGAATACCTTGGATCATTAATGTGTGATGATGTAAGATCTGTCCTTCTAGAGGACATAGTTATTGGAAGAATCTGCACCAAAATGGATTTATCACTTCATTTCCCAAGAAAGATTCATCTTTGGGTGCCTATAATAGTGGAATGGTCTCAGTCTCTATTTTATCCCACTACCCCACACTAGTTCTCACACTGTCACATCCAAGGGAAATTTTCCCATGAATTCCGAAAATCATATCAGGATTCAGCAGCTTATGATCAAAAGGTTATATCCCTCAATAATGATGGAGCTCTAGTGATGCTAGACAATGATTCCCCCCTCCATCGACCAGAGTTGGGTCCTATAAATTGGAGCAAGATCATTATTCCCCCATAACCCTCCTCCGATCATTTATATTCTTCTAAATCATCTGGTCATTCAGAATTGGTGGGCCCATTATTTTAGTATATCATCCTACTATGTCACTTAAAAAGAGGTTTTCTTGTGCCCCAACCCATTCCTCTATGGCCCCTGAAGAATTATCATCCCTCTTAGGAAAAGTCAAACTTTTATTTACTGCATTAATTCTCCTTCTATCCTCGTATAACCATTTCAGTGATAAATCCATATTATTCTTGTATCCCATAGATGGAAGGTCCTTTTCTAGTAATTCAATCCCATGACATAGTACATGTTCAATTCTCTCATCTCCTCCACCTGTGTCTAGTGTTCCCTATACTCCAAAGGAGAATGTTGCACAATCAGTTTCTCTAGATCTCTCACCACATAACCTAATTTGATGAGTATGTACAAGATAATATAAAAAATCCAATATTGGATCCATATGTTCCAAAAATATGCCTATAGATTGGTATGGGACCCAAAACACACTTACATTCTCTCGATGACAAGTTTACTCATCTCGAATACATATGGGTTGGGTGCTCAAGTAAAATTGGATTTCATTTATAATTGGCTTAAAAATAACATGGTTGATCTATTACAATGATTGAACCAAAACAAGATGCCTCTGAGATCTTGGTTTTCCCCTATCATATGAAATCTTATAGCTTCCTTCATGGACCCCATCAATTATCACATGTCGATTTTCTAGAAGCTTTTGTTTCTCAGTGGACATAATGTATGTGTTGGACCAACTCATCAATAACATTATATAATTTGATACTAAAAACTTATTTTTCAGTTATCTTTCATAAATGTAATACCTAAATAGGGAGAACCGTTGGGATGCCCTTCGTTTTCTCAATCGTGGAAACACTCATTAGATAGGTTGATGGGACATTAAAATCATAGCTTTTTAGTAGAGAATAAAGGAATTGGGAACATTCTTAAAAGATCTAGTATAGGATTAAGGGAATTTATGACCAGAAATGGGATAATGGATGCTGGATTCATAAGATATTTGTTCACTTGGTGTAACAATCAATGTGGTTACTATAGCTATTTGAGTCGAAATAACCAGTATCGGGTGAATGTGGATTCTATTTCTTCTTTTCCCAAAATCAAGGTTTCATATCTACATCAAGGTGTCTCAAATCACTCTCCCCTTAATATTTTACTAATGTAAAAAATTGTTTGTTAGTGTTTTTTCCACTTTTCCCCATCATGGGTGGATGAACCTGATTTTTTGAATGTTGTGATGGATTCCTAGATTTACCCCTTGAGCGAAAACCTATGGATAACCCTCAAATACAATCCATGGAATCTTCATGGAAAAAAAAATTCCTTATTTATGTCTTTAACAACTTGTGATAAGTACTTGTAGGTTATCAGTGGAGGCATTAAAAATCAAGAATTGAGACTAGAGGATAATTGAGATGATGCTACCTTTGCTGAACTGAGTAAAAATAAGGATTTCTTATATAGTTTTTTTTTGAAATTGGAATGAACTACCCATGAAAAATCAATGGTTAAATAGATTTCGGAAGGGGACATGAATTCTAGTTACTTTCATTCCTGCATTAATAAAAAATGAATATTTAAGGACCCCAACATACATATGGACAATGGCTCCTTCACTAATGATAGGTATGTGATTAGGGGTATGACTGATAATTTCTTTCAATCCTTATTGGATTCTAGAAATCCAAGAATGGATGTTGGAAACCATAGGGCCTCAACAGATCCCTATGATTTTATTCTATCCAATGTCTCTAAAGAGGTAAATGGATTAATGTCATCCTGGAAGAAGAGGTTATTCATGAAGTGGTTTATTCCATGAATGCAGATAGTGATCCTAGTCCAGATTCATTCCAATCATATTTTTATAGAATTGGGACATTATGATATAGAACCTGATTAATGTTGTCCAATACTATTTTCATTGGGGCCATCATCCTCAGATATCATGTGCAATCCAAATTTTTATTGTGCCCGATTTTAAGAATCCCCTAATCAGTACCATCCTATTACCATGTGTAATGTTCCCTACAATGTTCTAGCTAGCATCCTCAATTGATGGATTTATCCCTTTCTCCCTATCTAGTTGTTTGAGGAACAACAAATATTTTTTAAAGGCTATTATCTCCAAGGAGTTTTGTCTCTGGCTGATGTGGTTAATAGTGAAAACATCCTGAAAAATTCTGGTAGTAATGTTGAAATCAAAATCATTATGATCAATGAATTTGAAAAAAATTAATGGACATTCATTTAGATTGTCCTTGTAGTCATGGGGTTCTCATCCTAAGTCATATATCTACCCTTTCATTATTTTATCTCTTCATGTCTTTCTAATTTCTCCATGAGAAAACAATTATGGATTATCAAAACTATTAGAGAATTAAAATAGGGAGATACCCTCTCCCACTCCCTCTTTGTTATTTCCCATGATGTATTGAGTAGATATATTTATCACTATATAGAAGCTGTTAAAATATAACCATATCATATCAAGTATTTATATGTAGTAATATCTCATATTTTTTTTCGTGGATGATACCTTTCTGTTTTTAATGGAAATAGAATATTCAAAATGGGTGTTAACGCTACTCTTGGGTACTCCCATGCATGGAGTTGTAAAATTATCAACCATGCAAAAATAAACTTCTTTGTTCCAAAAAAATTATTTGATATGAGGATTAGGTCATTGGAAACTAATCTTGGTATTCATAAAGGATTCTTTCCAATAGAATACTTGGGTTCCATAGTTTAACCAAATCTTCTTCTAATTATGAATTTTTATGTGATCATAGAAATAATTATGTGCAACATCCTTAACTAGAAAAATATATTCATGTATTTTGGATGAAGAATCACACTGAGAAACTATGCTCTTTATTCCATTCCCATGCAAATTGATTCGACGATGAAACTCCCTTAGAAGGTTCTTTCCAACAAAGAAATGTTTTTTAACACATTTCTATAGGATGGTCACATGGATAGAAAACACCATTTTTTACTATGTCTAGTCTAGAAAATCCTATTAGGGTAGGGGTTTTAATTTAAAGACCATTTATGGAACCATAGATGGTCTTAATGATAAAAAATCCTGGGAAATTATTGAGTGATTTTCATTTTGGCAAAATTACATGAAAACAACCTATGGAATTTAAGGTAACTAATCCTATTATAGAACCTCAATGGTTGAAAAGATTGTCTATCCATACCTACCATTCCTCAAACCACACTCCCAATGGATTATTGGTGGTGGATAAATTACCTACTTCCATCACAAATTTGTTGGGGCTATTCTAGTCTTTCCTAGATTACCCACTCTATGTACATCCTTTTCAGAATCCAATAATTACCCAATAATCATAAATGCCACCTTGGATGATTATCAAAGAAGTATTTATCATAGCATTTTGAGGACAATAGTTTGAGAAAGATGTGTTTTGACTTGTTTTGAATTTAGATCCATCTCCATCAAAATTTTTCTCAGAATCCATTATGTTACCTCCTCTCAAAACCTCTAGGGTGATTCTCAATGGTGTTAATAAATTCATACAAAACTCAATTTTTAATTTTAGCATGTTTGGATCAATTCCGTCCCCATTGATGAAAGTCTCCAGCATATGGAGTTCCCATTTTCATCTAAATGTTTATGTTGGAATTAGCTGAAGAGTGAATCTTATGACCAATTTTTTTTCAAAAGTGACTGGGAAAATTCTATATGGGAATCCATTGGACAATTCACTTTATGGTATAGGCGATAGATACCCTCTGTTATCTTCCTACAGCTATAGTTTTGGAGTGTAGAAAGTCTAGGTGATGAGAGGATGGAGATATCCCTGATCCTCATTGATGGCTGTTAGATTCTCTAGTCCTATAGAAATGGTAAATTACATCTGTCATTAGATGAGACCACTGCATGTATCATCATCCAAACCAGAAAAATTATTCTTGATCTGTTTGGGATATGTAAATTGGTGGAGATTTTCCCTTCCTCATGTCTCTATTCCTAGGATCTTCCTCCACCTTCAATCATCCGCTAACAAGAGGTGATGGGTCAAACAGAACCACTCATTTCTTAGGGCTCAAACTAAATATTTATGCCACATGTACTATATTTTCAATGATTGTTGGAAGAGTGATTAGGGATCCAAAGGGATTAATTATTGTAGCTTTCTCAGCCTTCCTCATTAATGTGGACTTTCATCACTCCAAATCCCATACCATGTTTATAGGACACCTCATTTGAAATTAGATTAAAATTCTAATCTAAGAAATTTATACTGATACACTAGTTGTTTCTAATTGTTTAATATTTAAAGGCCTAATCCCATTATATATTGAATACTCAATAAAACAATTCAGGGATATGATGCACACCAACTTGTCCATCCTCTATACATAGAACAATGGGAATGTTGTGGTGGACTATCTTCCTTCAAATGCCTCCAAGAATGACCATTATCTTTTATTTTCGAGTCATGGTTCCTTTCTTATTGAAGGGGACATATTTTTTAGAGTTGATGCTCTTATAATTCATTATTTTCAACCTCTATAAATTCATTTTCAGGATTTTATCCCCCTTTAATGATAAAAATATAAAAACTATTCAATATGGTTATGGAATTTATCTGTAAAAATGGGGTTTTAAAAATTGGGAAGATATTGTTTGTCCAATTAGTACATGATATATAAAGATAATCTCTTGATTCATCCCATAGTTTAATGTTCTCTATACACACTAATGGAATAAGATATTTAGGGTTTTAAGAGGTCATTTTTTGTAGGATAAAATAAATATAGAGATTAATGATTATCAGACAAATTGATTGGTGTTCCAATATAGAAACTATGAGTTGAAATGATAGAATTTTTTCCTCTAACCTATCATTATACCAATGTGGAATTTTGATAATAATACTATAGTCTTTCTTAAAGTGTTTCATAAGACATGGGAGAATAATGATGCCAAATGGGGTGTTGTGGATCACCTTACAAAGTACAAAAATATCCTAGAATTAATGTAGGATATAGCCCTTTATTGGATTAAAAAAACATTATATTAATCATGTTTTAAGGATTAATGGTGAAACTATATAAAATATATCTGATTATAACCTTCTTTTAACATTGACATTCTAGAAGAGTCTTCAGAAGTCACTAAACACTAAGATATATTTGAGCACTGTTATCATCATAAGAATGATTGGTAGTATATAAAAACTATCAAAACAATAGAGGATATATTGAGGTCATGATACATGAATTTTAAAACAATGGGAATATTATTTAACTTTTATGGTATTTTTATACAATAATAGCTTCCATAACATCATTCAAATATTGTTGTATAAACCATTGTGGATGAAATATTTTCATATTCTAATCTATTTGGATAAAGACGGAGAAAATAATCTTATTGGTTTTAAACACATTGTGTAGATTACTATGAAATTTAAATAAATCTATAATCATATAAAGATGGATCAAATAAAAAAGAAAATATATATCAATAAGTGAAGGAAGGACTTGTAATTTCAAGTAATTGATTATTTCTACATGAAGGTATCATTACAGAATAGATTTTTCAGGTTTGATATAAATGGGAATCTACATCCAAATTAAATTGGGATTTTTTATATTTGGAATATACTTGGAGTTATAGATCACTATTTATATCTTCCACATAACCTCTATAAATTATGTGACATAATCCATGTCTCGTTGTAGATGAATTGTCTACCAAACCCAACACATGCACTCACAATTAATTAAATAGTGTTATTTCCAAACTAGTTATATAATAAAAGCATATAAAGCCTCTTAACTCTATAGAGAAGGTTTTTTTAAATCCAAAAACATGTATGGTTATCGTACATTGGAGGAATGAGAAGTTAGAGGAAGAAACATGGCATCCACTATTAATTATGCGGGGGGTTTTTCCGTGGATTTTTTTAATGTGGACATTCTTTTCAAAGGTAGGTGGTTCAAGGGATTTACTAGTGACATCTTAGAATGATATTTTTTCAGCAAGATAATATTTTGGGATCATCCACGTCATTTTATTGAGAAATATTTCCTTCCCAATGACTCTATTATAGATTTAAGATGTATTCTTGAATCATTCTCAAATCCCATCACGAGACTATTTATGCCTATTCAATTTATCTAATTGAAACCATGCATTGATAAAAATATTTTTAAATATCAAATATTCAATATAATTTTTAAATTCCAGGTGTATCATAAATTATCCATTGATGGAACCATATGTGTGTATTAGAGGATTCTTGTCACTATCTTGTTAGTTTGATTATTCCATTGTTTGGGGAAAAATAGTTGTGAACTCTTGATTTTATTTCATTCTATGGTGGTTTTAGGTGATTATGGTATTAGGATCATTCCCTTGATAAGGTATTCCTATGTATCCATATTATGGGAATCAAAACCCATGTAGTTTGGTTTTAATTAATAATACATGTCATACATTTTATGTTTGTGTGACTAGGAACATCAAGGATCCATTTATGGTTATGAATCCATGACCAATGATGGTATGTTTATAGTCATACAAAATTTAATTCTTGTTGGAAGATGCATAGAAATGGTTGGTATGCGAGTTAATCATGAGAATACCACTATAGTTGACCTCAAAGGGTATATGGTCTAATGAAGATGGTTTTTTATGGATATGATAAATATGGTTTTAGATCACTGAAATTTAAATCACTATAATTTCAATGATTGTAATAGAATCAAATTATTGTAATCATAGTTTGTTGAAAGTAGCATCAAAATATCTCTTCGGATAAATTATACAATTAGAGGTTTCTTGTTGTTTTTAGATAGATATGATGAAGACCCAAGAGGGGTTGAATTTTTTCCTTTTACAAATCTTGACAAAATAAAAATGTCTCCCTTGAAATGCAGTGATCAATTCCATGCCTTATAAAGATAAGTTAGTAGCATAAATAATTAAAAAAAATAACTTGATGATGTACTGCGATTAGAGGCATAGACATCACCTAGTCCACTCCACTGACTCTCTAAACAATGATCTTGGTTATTTTAAATAGTAATTCCTATTATCTAGAGACCTCTACAACTGATTATAGGTAGTTGACACCATACAAGGATTTTATATTTCCTTATTGTTCTTTTATAGGGATTGAAAATATCTAAATTATACTCTGATTTGCTGACACTACATAATGAATGATTTTGAGTAGTTGATACTATAATAAATAAAATGAGATTGATTGGATTAATAAAATATATTTTTATTACACTTTCAAAAAAATTATAGATTTATTTAATCTTAAATAATTCTTAGTAGCAACAAAATAATCTTCAATTTTGGGAAAACATATTCATCTCCTATAAATAGTGGAAAATAATATTTTTGTTCTTTGGTGCAGGATATCATCTTATATATTTTGTTCTTTTAGTGAGAAAATAATATATATATATATATATATATATATATTTTCAATTCCATATTCAAATTTTTTAGTAGAAAAATGAAAATATTTTAGTACTTTATTTTTGAATGTGTTTTCACATCTCTTCCCTTCCGTGTACTTTTTTTACCATTAAGAGAGATATATATTTATATATAATAATATATAGTAGTTGTTGTGATTATTTTTAATATAAGACTTAATTTTATGATATCAAAGAGATTTTACTTGATTTATAATAGAATAAATTCAACATCCATAGTTCTATATATCGTTGAAGAAGAAAATCAATATCATTCTGTAAAAACAACAGTTCTAAAACAACATTTCAGAACATTAGATAATATATTAACCATAGAAAAACTTTTTGAATCTTCAATGTAAACTAATAAATGATACAAAATTCTTCTATTTCTATATCATCAGGTTTCGAGTGATTTTTATATATATAGCACATGAAATAAGTCAAATATATTAGCATTCTAAATAAACAGAATGTATAGTGTAAAAATAGTTATAGCTACATAGGTGACTCATTAGACTACTAAAATACCATTTTAAAACATTATCATAACATAAATAAATTTACAAAACTATCAAAGATATAGTATAGTACCATAATCACAAGAATACGATCAATTTAACAAGCCATATCATCACAATTCAATAGTGACTTTAAGAAAGAAACCATAATATCCCTTGAACTGATTTTAACAGCATCGATGTATTTTTTCACCATCAAATTAGCGGAATATTATCTAGTAAAATACATATAAAAAGAAGATAATATTATTATACTTACTCTAGAACAAACTTCATAAGAATCTAAACAATTTTACATTAGATAAAAAATAAATACAATGGAATAGTAAATATGAAACACTTAAAAATATTTATTAGAAAACAAGAATTATGGGTTGAAATAATTATAAAAATGATACTAAGATGAGAATTGCAAGGATCCACACAACATTATCCCTATTTTTCAATTATAAAACCATAATTCTCTATTAACTTTTCCCCCTTTCTGTAAGAATCAAAAAGATGAGTTATTGAAAAATATATTCTTAATACATGTATACATATCAAATCTGAATAAATTCTTGATTACTTATAAAATATAAAGAAATATAATTAAGGATCCATGAAAAAATATAAAATATTATTCAATAAGTAAGAAGGGTTTTTATGGAATTAAACATATATATTAAACAACTCAATTCACAAAATGATAATAAACTCTCCTAATATATGTAAAAAATTTAAAATAACTCCCCCTAAGACATTGGATAATTATAAAATATATTCAAGGAATTAAATAAAATATTATCAAGGAACACTATGTTGAATGTTTTCAAAGAATTAAAAATAAATTATTTTCAAATAGTTGAAACTTAATTATTTTCATGGAATTTAAAATAATTGATTTTTAAATAATTTGAAATGACTTTTTTATGTCATAAATGATCAAAAAAAATTAATCTAATAATTGAATAATTTATCACATAATGTAATTGATTAATTTATCTCCGGAAATAAATTTAAATGGATATACATTAAACACATTATTATATGCAATATAACCATTTATATCAAATATAAAGAGTATGCTTGAAGGTAATTTGTTGATAACATTATTAAATTAGTTTATTCATAAAATAATTGAGTAAGACCCTCATTTAATTATATAAATACAAGGATTATTAAATGTAGATGGAAAAAAGTAAAACATTAAATTTTTTTCTCCCCGTGTATAAAAAAATTATTGCACTAAAATTGAAATGTAAATTTAAAAAATAAAATATATCCTGGATTTAATAGCTCCAACTCTATGAAATGTTTGAACTAATGAATTAATTTTGATATGTTTTCCCTTTATAAAATAATTAATGAAAATGAATCTTTAAAAAAACCACTTCATGGTATAATAATGAAGTTAATTTGAACGCACCTACAAAATATCAACTGAAATTTTCTTATGACACCAATATGATTTTGGGTCCGATAAAGTTAGAAATGAATTTTTTAGGTAACCAAGTATTTTTATTTTGATAATAAAATTTATAATAAAAGCAAGATAATGATTTTGAATAATGAACATTATTTACACAAAAAAATTTGAGGTTTTATAAACTAACATTCAAAAAAATAATTTATGTTAATACCGCAGTAAAAACATTTAATAGTGGACATGATTTTATAGTTTGAACAAGGAATATAATTGTTATTGTATAATATTTTCTTTTATCTATTACTACCAATATCATGTTTTCTTTAGTGAGATTTTGTTTACTAATGACTCAAATAATTTTCTCCATTTATAATGTTATTAGAATATTTATTTAAAGTATTTACTTCGCCAAATAACTCTTTAATTTTATCTTCATTTATATCACACAAAATTTTGGAAGAATTAGATCTTAAATCATTAATTTACTTTTATAAACTGTCATTATAAATTAAAATAGCATCATACAATTTTCTATGTTTTCAACACACATTCACTAAGGATTATAATTTTTCCTCAATTATAAAGGAATATTATTCAATATCATCATCCGATTTTATTGAATTAGGATGTTTATAGTAAGATGATTTTTCCTTAATTGCATAATCCAAAAAACATATATTTTTCTTATTATTATTATTTTCATCTTCACTGTTTGATGTAGATTCATCACTTGAATCCAAATGAATAGAATAATAAAATTCTTTAATCAAAACATTGAGTGAATCATTTTCAATATTGATAGAAATAAGGTTTTTAGTTTTGACATGCATATCAGCTTCACACTAACCAATCAAATCCATTGACACCTGATATTGTTCTAAAATTTTTGTTACCAAGGTAAAAGCATCATTTCTAACATCAATCAATTAATTTGTACCTCCTTAAGAAACTATGATTTTCTATCATATCTCATATGTTTTAGCAGATTTCGAATCATTATTAAATTCATCAAGACTAAGTCTATATAAAATTCCATTCACCTCTCTTTAATTAATATCAAATTCATCTTCCTTTACATCATACCAATTTTCTGGTTTTCTAATGATTCAATAAGTTTTGACTAACTTCATGTAAACTTTGAAACCAAATCTTTTTTAAATATATATTCATGAAAACATTCTACCATCAATGAATATAACCATTAATATATGTATCAAAAATCATTGACATACATTTTCTAAGATCATCCATTAATATCTATCTTCATTTTAATATTTAACATAGGATTTTTGGATCTAAAATGTCCCTTAAATAATATAAAAAATTCCATCAATTGATATTAATTTCTAGTACTGGATAGAAACATAATAGTTTTGAAGGATCTATGAAACTATAAATATAGAAATAGATCCCTTCCATTGATACCACTTTTTTGTGTCACAATGGACATAATGAAGACACGTGATAGTGGTATATTTTCTTCTTTTAAAAATCATGGAAACTTTAAAACGTCCCTCTTGAAATGATGTAATCATATCCTTCCCTTAAAAATATTATTGATCATTGAAAATAAATAATGAAATGAATATTTTAATGTATAGTGGTTGTAAACACAAAAATCCCTGATTCCACTCCATCAATTCTCTACTCCCTAATCTTTGTGAGTTTCACTAGTAGGTTCTCTTATCAAGGGACATGTACAACTGATTGTATACAGCTGACACCATAAATGGATTATACAGGGACATATGGTTCCTTTATAAGGATTCAAAATATTTACATCTTAATCTGAGAAACTGACACTCCACCATAAATAAGTCTATTCAGTTTATAGTCCAATAAATCAATATTTTTTTTTTGATTCCGAAAATAGATTTATTTTAAATTTTCAACTGTAATTGATAGTTCTATTTGACTATAAATAATTCACATATGTATCAAAATAACATTCAATGTTGCACAAACATGTTCTTTTTATACATTTAATAGTATAAAATATTATTTTCCATCATTGTTCCCTTCACATAGTGAGATAACAATAATATATATATATATGGTATTTCAATTCACTATTCAAAATGTTGAGTCAAAAAATGAAAATATTTCAGCTCTTTATTTTCATAAGTGTTTTCATAACTCCACTCTTATATGTATTTTCCATAACCTTCAATATATATATATATATAATATTAAATAGTAGTAGTTTTACTTTTCCA
The DNA here is from genome assembly GCA_963277665.1 of Viscum album. Classification (NCBI taxonomy): domain Eukaryota; kingdom Viridiplantae; phylum Streptophyta; class Magnoliopsida; order Santalales; family Viscaceae; genus Viscum; species Viscum album. The sequence goes on from OY728157.1 coordinate 477,613,951, forward strand.
TCGAATAATAAAAACACATCCATTCATTATCATCCACAAATTTCCTCATTAATATCACAACACTATTACATTTTTATTCGTTAATAATAAATATTAATTAATGTATTCAATATAATTGTTATAACTCCACCAATAATATTTTGAGAATAATATTATTGTTTAAAGAATTAAAAAAAAATTAATCAAATTAATCTATTTAAGCAGGGTCGAAATGATTCCTCAAAACTAGTAGTGCAATCTGAATTTAAATTTAAATATTTGAGTTTAAAAAACATAGACTCATCCATATTCACCAGGAAATAGACGTTGAAATAAACTATCTTATTTCACTCTAAATTGCTAGACAAAAAATATTACCAATACCTTCAACCATAATACATTTGATTTATTATAATTTATACCTTAGATAAATCACTGAAACAATTCAAAAAAAATGCAAAAAAATTAAAATAACCTGAAACTTGTAAAATAGAGTATTGTTAGTTAATTAAACTCAATTCTATAATTTCTAGATTTAACACTATTTAAATATTTATTCATGATAAACACATGACATTTAATAATCAACTTTTCATTATGTATGTAAATTAGTAGTACAAAAAAAAAGAAAACATCAAATTAAACCTCTAGTGTTTTCAATCACAATTCATCTTCATCATCCTCATATCCATATTGTTGATTTGATTCCAGCAAGGTAAAACTTATAATCATATAATACATAGTTAATTCATTTAGTGGACAAAGTTTACATCCTCGAATTCATCATGAGTTAAATTATCATATAGCAATGAACTTTTATTTTATCATGGAATATATCCATATTCAGTATCCATACTAATATTTCATTTATATTATTCTATTTCAACATGATGTGTCTCATACTAAGCATGAAAAACACATATTTAATATCTCTTTATTTTAAATTTCTATCATTTTATTGCATTCGTGCTCCATCTCCCATCATGCATGAAATCGTATCCATCATCATTCATCACATAGATATGATCTAAAAACTATGAGATTATGATCTTGTTGGACATGGTTTGGCATGATGAAAATTCGAATATATTATTTTGTATTAGTATTCATCTTATTCTCCATAATTTTGAGATCATTATGCATCACACCATTATAGAAAAAGTAGTTACACTTATTATACATGTATCCACACCTAAAAATGATTTCTCCACCTTGATAGAACTGTTGTACCACTAAAATTTCATGTTTCAACATTCATCGGTAGGTCATTGATTATTGTAGTTATTTACAATGAGTTACATAGTTGTAGAAAGAATTTATAGTGGGATTAAAATCCACATTCCTAGAATCATCATGAGTTTCATTTAACATTAATGGTATAAAACATAGGGATAAATTAAAAAATGTAGGGATCATTTCCAACAGAGTATATAGATCATTCACAAGTTGCTTATGGATCATTTTCACTACATGGTTTCCCAAAAATTATTTTTTCCAAATGTAATGTATGTATAAAAAATATCATAGGGATTATTAAATTAAAATGTATGGTATATGAAGCAAAATTTTTAAACAACATATTATGTCACTATTCTCAGCATATGGATCATTTTTCATCCCAATGTATAGTTCAAATAAATCATCACAAAAACAAAACAACATACTATAACCATCATCGATCATTCTTTAGAGGCTCCTAAAAATAAATTCATACTTAATCCTATACTAATTATTTTTAATAAATATAAATATATTCATAATGGATCAAGAATAGAATCTATCTGACATTGAATAATCTTGATATATATAAAAGAAAGAAATATTATTGTGGAAAAAATTCAGTTCTAAAACATCATTTCAAAACTTTGGATAATTTAATGACCATCCAAAAAACATATTTAACCATTGATGTAAACTATACAAATCGATAAAATCCTCTTATATTCCCATCATATCGGGTTTTGAGTGATTCCAATGTTTTTAGAACTTGTAACAAATCAAATATTTTAGCTTTTCATATTTATAGACCGTAGTGTTTCAAAACAGTAGTAGAAAATTATATGAATTTTAAGAGTACTAAAAAAACCTTTAAATACTTATTAATAAATAAAAACATTTAGGTAAATATATTATCTACAGAAATATATAATATACAGACACAAAAATTCAATGTATCTTGAGATATCATCACAATTCTAATGTGACATTAAGCAGAAAAATATAATATCACTTGAACAGCTTCTAATAGCTTCAGTAAATTATTTCACCACTAAAACATATGAATTGGATTTCATCATAAAAATAGTAAAAGAATATATTATTATTATAATTATAAATAATTAAACTCCATTATAATACAATCATAATTACATCAAATATAAAATAAATACAATTGCATAGTAAATTTGGAACACATAGAAAAATTTATTATCAATCAAAGAATTATTTATTGAAGTAATTATAAAAAAACTAAAGTTATAATGATACGTACACACTAAACATAAATTTTTTGTAATGGTTTTAGGGAGTGGCATAATATTTTGTGAATAAAAAATATCCTGAATGTTGTTTTAGGAATGTTCCAATGGATAAAATTGTTGAATTCAACATGTTAGTAGAGATCACCAGTCACATTCTAAATATAAAAATTTATATGAAACTTATAAGGTAGTGAAACCCTAAAAACTACATGAGTACACCTATAAAAAATATTGGGGTCCTTTTATACTAGATGTCCTTAATCCTAAGAGTCCATGACTGAAGTCTGTGGTAGATCAATGAATTGGTTAGTGTTAATCCTCTATAATAAATTAGTACTAACTTCATTTCATGTTTCATATAAATATTTTAACTTCAGGTAAATTAAAATAATGTATAATTATTTCCCCCATGAATATAGGAAATCTTTTCTAAATATATTGAATCTGTTCTGTTATTTACTACTTTATCGACATACATTTGTTGGTTTAAATATTTATTTCAAATGTTTTGTGAGTTTTTATTGTGTGTGTGTGATGTAAAATTTGTTCCATGGGTAGAGTTATTTGAGTTCAGACTTATGGTTCACCTAGTTAAGGGAGGTGACTTTATTTGATGGTTTCCCCCCTACAAAATAAAATTAAAAAAATTGTCATATGGGGTTTTAGTATATTGTGGATGAAGGTTAATGTGAAAATAAATCCCCAGCCCCCTATGAAGTGGTATCAGAGTTCAGATTATGTTACAGTGCCCACATAACACATAAGGGAAATTCAGGTTTTTCTCACTCTTTCCATGATGAGATTTAATTTTATGTAGAAGTTTACTATCATCAGAATTTATTCAATCAGATAAATATAATATCTGGATAGATAAATTTTTCCGAATATAGGTTGAGTTCTTGAGAATAAAATTTGTGGACCATCTGATTGAAAAGGACCTAGATATTCTGATATCAGATTTACAATTGATGAAAATGGATGAGATGGAATAATAATGGTTAAATAGATATTCATTGATGTTTGAAATGATTTATTTAGTATAGACATTTTTCCATTATTATTAATGAGAAGAATACTAATTTTGAAGTGGTAACGGTGTTGGAAGATATGTATGATAAGCAAATGGTACATAACAATGTTTTCATTATGTAGAAGTTATTTCTCTTAAGATTGTCTAATATAAGACTAGAAAAAGATCATTTAAATTATTTCAACATGACCATTGGGAAAATAAAATTAATAAAGGTAATATTTACGAATGATTTATGTGTGTTAATTATAAATCTTCACTTCTAAAAATATGTTATCAAATAGGGACTAGTTTTGGTAATTCTAGTAGAGAAATAGATTTTGAGATTTAAGAAATCTAAATCTAGATCCTAAATAAGGAGCATAAGAAGAGAACAATTCAACTATTATCTGATAGGGCACCTAATTTTTATGTGTGAGGACATTCACCATATAAGATTTATTTTAAGAAACTATTAAAAGAAAATATTCATGAAGGAACAAAAATTAAGTCGGTTTGTCCCTGTCTTAAATTTTAGAGTTGTAGAAATAAAGGAAATATTAAAATGACATCAATAGTTATAAATAAAACACTGATTGTGCATTAAAATATTGTAGTTCAAATTTCATTAGTTCAAAAAAATATATAAATGAATTGTTATTTGGTGTTAATACCCTGATAAAAGCATTGGTTATTGACTCTAGATCATCCATTCATTCAATAGGTGAACGAAGATTAATTTTTAATTATGTATCGGGGATGTCTGGAAAATTCATCTAGTGGATTATTATGCCATACAATATATTGAATAATGTGATTTCATCATCTAAATGAAGAATAAAGGATTTTTGGAGCATATATATGAAGAGAATGTCAATGTTCATTCTAACAATATTATTTTTATTGAAAAAATTATTAGGATGGATATATATCCACCTTTTTCAATGGGATATGTAAATTTACCTTAGTATACATGGTAGTTTTATGATTTGTAAAGGATGTAATGTTTTAATTCTCTTAAAATATAGATGGAATTTCAGTTTATTCATGTGTAAGTTATAGAGTTATATATGCTTGGAATTGCAGGCTCAATCAAATCATTGAAAAAAATATAAAATTTATAAAATCATAAGTTATGTTGAAGATTTATCACAATTAAATTAGTAAGTGTGAAATTTATATGATTGGAAAAATATATGGTTGGTTTTTTACTAGGATATTCATATTCTAATGGATGAGAAATTTGTGATGGTTCTCTTAGATGTATGGAGGTATTCCGCAGTTTATTCCAATAGAGGTTCTTTCTACATTATAACCTTTATTGATAATGTTACCAAAAATATATGGTTTTAATTTTTATATCATATTTTAAATGTGTTTCATGTTTTTATTCGACTAAAATAATTATTAGTAATGGAATACAGTCATAAGTTGAAGTGTATAAAAAGAAACAATATTGGTGAATATACCTGATATATCTTATAGAACTTATAGGGGAAGAATGAAAAAATGAATGTGGTGATATTTTCTAGGGTCCTGCAATATAATGTCTTTCTTAGAAGGATTATTAAAACCTTGTATGAGAATTATCAATTAATATTTCTATATTCCTAAATTTTTATGGGATTTTTGGTGAAAAAATGATCAAAAAGTTTATAAAATGTAAAGAGATCTCTTAAAAAAGGGGCTTATCGTATTATGGAAGAAGAAAATGGAATTATTTTTTTTCATGAATAGGTTGGTGTTAAAATGATTTCAATATAAGGAATGAGTTGAATTTACAAAGTTATTATCACCAGTAGTTAAACATACATCTATTCAGACTGACTGATCATGATGGCATAAAAAGATCTATATCATGAATAGAATGGCATTAATATAAAATTCCTTCATGAATATTTAGAGTAATAAATATACATGAAGTATATTGTCTGTTTAATGGATGTCGGTAATGGGAACATTCATTATAAATTGATGAAAATACTTTTTGGGTCTAATTAAGCATTGAGATGAAGGGATCATAATTCATACTGATTTATGTCAAAAGAAGGATTCACGCAGTATAATGTAGATCATTTTTATAACTAAAAGTATTCAAATGAAGAGAATTTCATCATATTGGTTTTATATGACTATGAAATATTTTTTTAGACAAGATGATATAATGACTAGTAAATTAAATTGTAAGTTGTCTAGAGTCTTCAAGATGAATGATTTATAAAACACCATAAAATATAATTTTAAAGATAAAATTGATTGGAAAGTATAGAATTTGGTGTAATCCCAGAGAGGATATATCTATAAAATCATTAGCAAGTTTATAATGGTAGGATTCAATCTCAAACATACCCCACATACTAGAAAATTCAAATTATTTAATGAATAGAAATGTATATGAAAGACGAATTCCAATATGTTGAGAAACATCTATTTTCATCAATTTTCATAAGTTTTATGTACATGATGATTTTTAATTGTTTCGATATAATGTTTTTAGGGGGGCTATTAAATAAATTTACGTCGAAACCTAAAAGGGAACACTGGAAAGTTATCATGTATATTTTCTGTAACTTAGACTGAGTAGGAGAAGTTGATCAGTGTTATGTGGATTAAGATTGGTTATAAGGTTTTTTTATGTGGAATTCATATGGGATTAAAAAACTTTGAAGACAACAATTGGATTTATGCTTACCAATATCGCAATAGTGATTAGTTATATTTTGGGGTTATAAAGGGTTGTTTCTTTATGTTAAATAAAAGCAAAGTATATTTCTACTACGCATGTAGGGAAGGAATGCTTTGGGTTGAATTAGTCGGTAAATGAAATTGAATGAAGCCATAAAGGAGTAATATATTCTATAAAAACCATAGTGTGACTCAAATAAATAATAATATGATATTCCATGTAAGGAAATATCACAGTGACCTAAAGCACCACATCATCAAGAAAACATTCTAGAAGAGAAACTATTTGATAATTTAAGGACATCTGGTATCCAAATTCTAGTGGACATTTTCACTAAAACATTAGTTTAATAAATTCTTGAGTAATACTCATGACTTAGTAAAAATTTACAGAATAGATATAGGATAAAGAACATTGAATACTTAAAAATATGAATGAAGAATCTTTTTTAGAGAGGTTATGAAGTTTTCCAAAAATAGTACTTTATGTGAAATATTGTTTGTATGTCCTTTACATATTCCGTTAACTAGTAGTTAAATCATTGTAATTTCATCCATTATAATTAAAATAAGTAGGGTAAGGGTCTCCCAATATACTATCAGTGGAAACATAATGTATCCTAGTGACAATCATCCCCTCAAAAGTTCATATCTACCAATGGTATCATGGGGGCCTAGAAACTATAAAAAAATAAGTATCATTTTTTAATTTTAATGATTTGTTCATTATAGTATATAGTTAATGATAATATGTTACTAGAAATTTATAGTCACGTTCCAAATATAGGTATTTCCATAAAATATGGAAGGTGACAAAACCTTTACAAATAACTGATTACTTGTATAAATGGTAGTGTGGACCTTCTACATAGGTTATACCGAATTCTAATAGTTATTTATTGAATTAAACTATGGATTAAAGAATTGGATAGATTTAATCCTTGGTAATGACTCTTTACAAACTACGTTGTTAGTTTCCAATAATAATTTGTTCTTATTGTGAATAATGAAAAGTAACACTGTTTCTCTCATTCAAATAGGATAAGACATACAAAGAAAATCAATACAATGTGTCCTTCCCAACTTTATATACATTAATTTTTTATTTATTCTATTTCCTTTATTTTTTATGTTTTTTTTCAAGGGTCTGTGAGGTGAAATGTATTTAGTTGGAAGGTTTATATTTCTTCCTACTACTAGTATACATAGTTGAGGGAGAAAACATCTCGAGTTTAGATTTTTTGTTGCGTTATTAAGTGTAAAACATTCAACATTTGAATTTATGATGGATCATGAATTTGAAAACCATGGATTTATGTAAATAACACTATTTAATATATTTGGATTCTAAATAAATCAATGGTTTAGTTTTGTCTACTTCTTAAATGGTTTTAGCCTATTTTTGAGGTCTTTCTAGAGGTTCATTTTTTTCCGAATTAGTAAAAACATTACATTGCATCCAAGAACCCATGAAAGATGTTTTGAGATCACTATGTTAGTAAATGGATGGTTGTGGTGTGGATAAAACATTTTAATTCCCAAGGGAAATCCTATAAATGATAATAAATAGAAAAGAACAGTTGTTGTACATTTTTCCTAACTATTTGATCCAGCCATGCGAGCTGTTAATATGATGTATTAAAACTGAATGGATGGAACACAATTTGACAAACCATGTGTCCTAGCTATGTGATTGGTATTATTAAATAATAAAATTATAAATTTTCCTAGATTAAGACACAAACACCCCATTTTCCCCTATTCTCCTACGGTCTCAAACTCTCCTTCCTCCCAAGGCTCCTTTCATGATTCCTTTTGATCTAGAGAAATAAATTGTTGAATCAAATTGTAATAGAGATTATGATTGTTTTTGAAAGTCATGGTATGTCCCTATATCCTCAGATCATCACATTTTTTGTCAACCAGGTTATTATAACTAGTCCCCCGAGTATATAACTATATTCTTGGATTAATATTTTGATGAGATCTTACTGGAACTTTTAAAGGAATGATGATCCAATGAAAAATCTATAATATCAAAAAACTAATTTTAATTTTTTCCACATATTGAGAGTTGGGTGGATTCATACTTATCTTAACTAAATCCAAAAACATAAATAAATAACTTGTAATAATTGTTCTATTTGAAAATATTATAAAATATTTGTGTGATTCTTGATGGAAACAAATTTTACAATATGTTTTGGAATTTAGAAAACAAGGATGGATTTCAAAAAACCCCACATTTTTTATAACTTTTAAATGATAACCTTTAAATAATGGTATTGATTTAATTAATTCAATCTGTTTAATGAAATGCTTCCATGAAATTATTGTATTTATGTGAATTTTAATTGGGCATGGAATATGGTATACATAGTATGACTATGTTCATTTATGAATGTGACCCTGATTAAGGGTTGTGTACTATTGGGGAACCGTGATATTGGTAACCTTATAGTGACTCTATGGATCGACGAGAGTCCACTAATGAGTATGAATCTATCAATTAGAACTAATATGTGTGTGTCTGAGTGTGTGGAAGCATGAGAATGGATATTTTAAATGATGGTAAATGGTTTGATGATTTTTTTATTATATTATAATTAATTTTTTTATGGTTTTGATATAAACTATTTTAAATATTTATATACAATTATATATATAATATAACATCCCCACATAAGAATCTATGATGGGATGGGGGGTTTGGAGTGTAGTGTGAAGGTCGTGGGGACGTTTCCCCATGCCAATTTTTGTTCTTTTTTGCATTGTATATAAAAGATGTTTATATATACATATTGTAAATTTTTCTGTTCCTAGTTCCCTAAGTTGGGCAGTCATTGGGGAATTCCTACTATGTTATTACTCTTCCCATTTTTTGTAAATTCAATGTTTTTAATATGTTATCTATCACCACAGAGAAAATAGGAATGTACCATACTTTTCTAGTGGTGAACCATAATACCATGGGTAGTTTAGGTGAAGATGGAGCTTGTATGTATTTTGAGATTTACATATGCAGATGTCACATGGGTGTCTAGGGGAATTTTAAACATTTATTCCTTTTTAGTTGTATTTAATTTTGTTTCCACTCCTATTTTTTCATTTTATTTTCTTTACATTGGGTTGTATTATTTTTACACCAATGAATCCTATAAGTGGATTATATGTCCATCATTCAATGTGGATAAGTTGTTTTAAATTTAAAAGGGGAAAATATCTCCCAATGTGTTCCTAAGCCCTTAGAATTTTTTAGAATACTTTAGTTTCTTTGGAATTTGACATATATCTAGTGACACCCCATCACTTATCAAGCCATTGAGGAGGGGTAGGATGTTACAAATGGTATCACTCATGTTTGGACCTTATGTTGGGTGGGTAGAAAGGATGTAGGATCATTAAATGGACAAATGGGTTTGAAAGATAAATGAGAACATTGTTGATGATTATATTAGAAATAGAATCATGGTGCTACTCAAGAACATGGAGAGAATGGGTAAGGATTATTGAAGAATATGTAATTCCAAAAATGTTATTTTACCTGACCTATTTATATTTCTCGACAATTAAATAATTAATGGGAACATAGATTAAGCATACACCTAGTGAGGAATCCTAATATTCTCATGGGCCATTGATTAGGAGCTAGAATCCACTAAGTTGCCATGAAGATCAGGGTCAGGTTTAAGATCGACAAGCTAAGATTCATCTACTAGGGAAAATCGTAGTGGTATCACCCTAATAAGAAATTTTATTATAAAGATATTATATAATAATTAATACATTATGGTTATATTGATTTTTTATTATTTATAAACAGATTCCATTTATCAATGGACTATATGAATGAAATGGTGAACACTAGTTTTTACAACTTAATCATCTAGATCTAGTGGTTTTAGTGGATTCCCTAATAAGTTGATGTTTCAGAAGAAGACCTAGGGGAAGGTGTACGCTACGACTAAAATTGGTGTGTTATGGATACCCTGGTGTGGAATTAGAGTATGGTTCATCACCTTTATAGTGGAAAAACATGAATTCTTTTCTCAAGTTAGAGGTAAGAAAAGGGGGAGTTATCATATGGATACTAGGGATCGGTGGTAACCATCATGATACTATGGTGATGTGTTCTCCATAGTTATAATATGGAGTTTTTTTACCCTACTAATACCAAGGTGAAGTGGTTTCCCAACTAATTAGAATTTACTATGGATTCACCTTAGTGGTTACGAATGTCCATTTATTCCTTTAAGAAAATGGAAATCTAGTATGACACTAGGAATAGGTATTTTCCCTAGTGCTGAATATTAAGAGAGGAAATGGACTATATGAAGGATTTCAATGTATTAATCCTTAAGGTAACACAATTACCCCCACATTTTTTAAATTTATCTATGATTTTATGTTTTATGGGCTACCTGAATGATGTTTTAGGCTAGGGATTATGACAAGGGTGAGTTCAGCTCTAGGGTGTCTCTTCATATTCAAAAATAAAAAAAATGAGGAGCCACATGGTCTTATTTATTTCCAAATATGGGGTCCATGGTGAAAGTTTTCTTAGAACATTGGATGTGCATGCAATTTCATGTGGGTGTAGCCTGTTGGGCATGGAAGTAGAAATAGGGCGCAGTAGGCTGGGTACACACATAGAGATCAAGGTAAAATAAACAAGGTTACTGAACTTGTGTGTCCAAAAGAGCTAGGTCAACAACCGGGGTGTACAATATAAGAATGGAAAAATTGAGCTCATTAGACTTGGGTGTGAGACCATGAGTTCGGGCTCAGATTTCCCCGTAAAAAATACAAAACATTAAACATCCATAACCTTTAATCCATAAGTCTGGTTTGACTCCATGACTAATAAAATATAATCCTACAAAATGAAATAAAACAATATCTACACTTTTTTACAATATCAAGTGTTTTTTAAAAGAATAAATTTCCTAGAATACCTATAAAAATGGTATTTAGAATACCAAATCCATTTTTCATTGTCAATGGATAAAATTTGTGGTGTACTCTTACTAGGAGGTTCTCACTAACATATCACCAAACTAGGAATCATTTTTTAGGAATTTATATACCATGAAATATGAGTAGTCATGTGGTACTTGACTTAAGCTGTTTGAGGGAATCTCATATCATGGCTTTATGGGAAAGTTTGTTGCACAAATTTTCTAGTTCCAATAGCCTCAATAATCAGTGATTAATAAATACCCACACATATTTTTGGACTTATGTATACCATAAATATTTATGATCAAATGTTTTAATGGGAGAGAATATAAGACCCAATAGTATAATTTAATTTATAAAAAATTCATTGAAATGACTATTTCATAGTGCACATTTTATTCTTTCATCATCACCATAGTATATATAAAACTATAAAATTTAATTAATAATAATTGCTTAAAATATAAATATATAATACATAAAAATATATAGCACCACTATAATCATTAACTCAAGAGGACCATACTCTAAAAATAATGAAATTTATACCTGATACATCACAATTATGAATGAAATGATAAGAAATGGATTATACATGGTATATGAAGTAATAAATGGATATAAATGATTTATATGTTATAATTATGTTTATTAATAATGGGTAGTATGACCATTGAATGGTAATGTGACCATTGGAATCAGACCATTAGAATAATAACTTCCAAATATTACCATCATATTAGTAATGAAACCCCTATATATATGAGTGTATAACGAAATAAATAATATCATTGATAATAATATAATTATTAATTATTAAAAATTAGTATTCATTAATGAATAAATTTGTAACTATAATGTTAAGACATATAATTATGTCAAAAATATTTTGTTACCAAGTGCCTAATTTTGAAATACACAAGGTTTTTATTTAGTAATTAAATTATCATATATAAAAAATATTTTCATAAAAAGGACATTAAATAATGAATAAATTCCTAAAAATTATCAAATGGTGAATTTTTCATAATTTTTTAAGAGGGTTTAATTTTTCACAAATAGAAAATTTTCATATGTATATACAAAAAGTTTTGTGATTTAATTATGAAGTAAAAATTACCTAATAAATAATATAAGTTAATTCATGAAAATAGTTATTTTATTAAAATATTTTATTTTAATGAATTAAAATTAATTCCTAATCCTATTATGGACTTTCCAATGACTGAAATAGAAATTAAGGTTTTAAAATAATATATTGTGGAGAATTCCTTATCGATGGAAATGTCATATATATAAATGAATTTATATTTTTAATCATAAAAAAGTCATAAAAATATGCCATAAATTTTAAATGATAATGTTTATAACCACTACAAGGACAATGGTATTTAGTTTTTATATAACCCAATGTTCAAGGATTATATTTAGAAATTAATAAATCATTTCCCCTCATTTGATAAAAATTCACACCAATTTTACTATTCATATCTACTACAAAACCATGGATCGTGGTTTTTCTCTCATTTTCCCTCTTACTGTTCTACATAAGTTACTTAGTTGTATATGATATTCAAAATAAATCTCCATTTTTCTATTGAGTATTGTTCTAAGTGTTTTTCTCAAGAGATTTAGTAGGGTAAGGGATCCTATACCCTTATTTAAATTTAAATTTTGAGATAAAAAACTCTATGTATATAATGAGATCATTATCATGATTTTGGAAGGTTCAAAAGTAGTTAACAGTTTCTATAGCATTATCATCAATTATCTTTTTTGATTCAATTTAATTCCTTCAAATATATATATGTAATTATTTTGTGTTTCTTTATTATAATACGATGATTTTCATGTGAATAAGAAACAATCATTTCCTATTATCATACCATCCTCATAATCTATAATAATAAAATATATTTTTAAGTGGATGATACATTTTTATCATTAATTTGGTCTGAAACCATTGAATTCATTGTCTAATTCTTAATAACACGCCTAGACAATGAAAGTAACCCACTCTATAACCCCATTATCAAGGATATTTTCCATTTCAATGTGAACATCCATTAACTAATAATATATTGATGTATATTAATATATTCATGTTATTAAATAGACTGTGGAATCATTGAAAATATGTATACCCAATACTTTAAAATGGACATGTATTGATTACAAAAACATTTTTATGTAAGTGGATATTTTTGGGAAATTATGATATGTATTTTTAGCAAAAAAATTTATATTATGGTTTCCATGGACTTATTATCTAACATGGGGCCTAGAATTATATAGAACCTATATGCATAACTAGGTATCATGAGGAAAAAATGTTTGGGATATTTGTTGTACTACTTGTATATTATGTATGATGTCTTAGAACAAGTACTTGACAATACGAGTTTGATGTCTTAGTTGATGTTATCATGGTGGGATTTAGATGACTGGTATTATTCATTTCATCACAATAAAATAAATTATTTTAGTCCATATAATTATTTACACCCTTTATTATATAATTCATAGATAAGTATTTCTCATCTAGAATCCATTTTATTGTTTATTATTTATTCCTTAGCATTTCCATGTTATATTACATTGTATGGTACCCCTTACTGAACATATGAGATCACCAATATTTTTTCTCATTTTCCCAAGGAAACTAAGAAGAGTATTATGTTATATAATTATTAATTTGGGGAAGAAAAATGCTTCACGAAAAATTATGTTATAGTTTATTTTTCTAAATGTAATGTAATGTTCGTGTACGTGTATAGTTTCTTAAGACTTCTATGATGTTAAATCCGATGTAATGTGATCTGATATATTTTAAAATAATGTGATAAAATAACTACCAGATATGTTTTCCTAGAGTTATGGTTTTTATATTTGGTATTATAGAATTATTTCTATAAACATTGGGAATTAGATTTAGATGAACATTTTTAGATAAAAAATTTTCAAAAAACCATATACTATATTCTAGAAATTTTTATAGAATACTTTTCTTGAATTTTTAATTAATTAATTGTAAATTTTTTTTACTATTTTTCCTGAATGAATTATGTGAATTAAATTGTTTATAAATGACACCTAATTGAATTAGTTGATATTGTGTCAACACCGAAAATCAATATAGGTATTTCTCTCAAGATAAAGTTGATGAGTCTAGTGTTAGAGCTAAAATATTTTCACAGTATTAGATAAATTGACATTGTTTACGACTAAAAACCACTCTCCTATATAACAAATTGTTTACACTAAATAGGGTTAAACAATGTTGGACCACATCAAGTAATTGTAGTCTTCATCCTTCAATGGAACCAGAAATCCATTAGTAACTAGGCAATGAATCGTGTTACAATATAAGATATTAAAATATTTGGGATGTAATGAAAGGGATATATTTAGCATCATAATATTCACCAAAAGGGAGATTTTAATCAATGATATTCTTTGATTGCAAACACAAATAAGAAGGAGTTAATAGAAAAAATGATGTGGGATTCTTTTAAAGAGGGGTTATATGGGTAATGATTCCATCAATAGAAAATAGATAAAATGTAAATCCAATTACTAAATTTTATAAAAATGTGGAGGAATGTATTAAAGGGTATAAATAAAACTATACACAGGTATCCAAACATGTTATGGATTTTATACAAAATCTAGAAGAAATAACAATAACTTATCTAATGGGATAAAACCAAGAAATCTAAGAGTTTTATTCTCACAAAAATATCGACACATTAGGAAACATGGAAAATTAAAATTAATACTAGCATAGAGTTCTCCTAGTATAACATTTTTATAAAAAATAATGGAAGAAGTGGACAATTGTGCACTTTTTAAAGAGAAATATAGAAAATTTGAGTAAGAGAAGGGTAGAATTTTTAACTTTCATTAATTGTGGAAAGAAACATCATGGGAAATTATTAAAGGGATTTTCAGTTTTCTATAAGAGTGGAGATAAATTCCATCAATATCATGAATGTAAATAAAATAAAGATTCCACCAAAGATTAATGCATCTATTTCAAAGAGATGGGAAAATGATGTAATAATTTTTTTTTGGCATCGTGGGAATTTAACTCAAAAGTGGACAAGAGGGATATACTAATAGTATGAAATTAATATATTATAATTTTAAGTCTTTAGTAACCTAATAGTAAGAACGTTGATCATAAACTCAAATTTAGATAATTGTTTACTTGATTATAGGTCTACATAATATTTTATATCTTGCCTGTTTGTTGTGAACAAAGAATCACCCTTACACATTAAGTAATTATTATTCAATCATAAAACTTACTATAAAGTTTATTTTAATGAGGATATGTTGGTTAGATTTTATCATGATTAATATAAATTCACTATTTTAATTTTTTTTGGACCTATTTTTGGAATTTGATGTAATCCTTAGGATGTAACTTCTCTTATTGAATGATGAAATAATTTATTATCACTATAAGTAGATAAAATTTTTGGAGTAGGCATAGGATCTCTTGTTTTTTTAAAAAAAGATATAATTATGTGAGTTGTTTCTACAGCCACATCCAGTAACTCACCATAAGAAAATTATATGAGAAGAGAAAGATTAAATAAAATCTATAGATGGCTATGGTGTACTAATAATTGATGATTCACATATTATTCATTAAAAATTTATTTATTTCCAAAGTAATTACATGGGCATAAATCTAAAACTAAGGTCAAAATTTCCATTAAAATCATCCTTGATGAAAAACCAATAACTAAGACTCCTTATAAAATATCCTTGGTTGAAAAACTGATATTGCCTAAAATATTATTTTTTATTAAATGTTTATAGAATATGAAAGAAACAACACCACCCAAATCATGGTGAATAGAAATGATGAGGTGAAATTGAATTGTCTCTAATAATGATATTAGAGTAATTAGGGAGGGATGCTATACAAGTACATAAAATAATACATTATTTGGGACTCCCCTTTCAAGCCAACACATCATCCCCATTTCACCCTTACCTCTATTTGTGTCCCACACAAATGGTCTGGCTGAGCCCCCACGTGAAATTCCCAATAAAATAAGTAATCTCCCATGGTTGATTTACATTCCCTTGATTTAACCCATCCATATTTCTAGAATTAGACTCAACCTCTATAATTTGGATATCATAGGTGTTACACATCTAGAGTCTGGTGGCCATTTCTCTATTTTCAGCTTCAATGGAGATCACTATCCTATAAAATGAAATGAAATCTAGATAAACCTACCCCATCTTATACAGAACTAACCCCACCACCCCCCCCAACATGATTCTATAAATAAATGATCCACCAATATTCAGTTTGAACCAGGTGGTTGGTGTCTTCCATTTAAACCATCTTATATTATTAATGCTTCCTCCAATATCTATCAATGAATTGACCCTTATAATAATACCTATAAGTGTAACCAAACAATCCCCACCATATAAAATGACACAAAGTTATTCCACTTAGTCATTCACCTGATCCTTGAAAAAGAGGTAATAATGTTTTCTTCCTTCAAACACCTTCTTCCTCACCTCCCATAATGTCTAGTACACTGTTTAAAATGTTACACACCTTATATTCAACTACACTCCCTTTTTATTGACTCCATGAAACCATATTTTAATAAATTCTACCCACGAACCTCCTCCCACATGAGTTCCCATGAAATGATCTAGGTGTTTCCAAATTTCCTTTTCCCACTTACATTGTATGATAAAATGCCACACTATCTCCTACTTTAACCATTCAAAGATAATCCGTTTGGAATCAAATATGACACACCCCCTGTTAACATTATCTTTAGTTGGAATATCATGGTTCGTTAATCTCCAAATATAAAAATTCATTTAAGATGTAATATATTGGAACCAGATTGGAGCGACCCATTCATGAACCTCATTACTCACATGCCTCCTATTTACGAATGCCTGAACACTGAATCTTCTCAACATCGACCCAAAGAATACATAACAATATGACTCATCTTTCAATATAATATTAATATGGAACTTCATTTGATCATGGTCCATGAAATGTCAATGGATCTCTAGAAAGTGACACACCTCCCAGTATATTATGTTCAGAACCCGAAATCGAGGAAAAAATAGAGGGTTGCCCATCCAATTAACAGATTGTTCCCCACCCAATTATCCTCCTAGAATTTAATATTCCCCTAACCAATGACCAACTAAGTTTTATTTGAGATGTCCTCCATTTAATTATTTATTCACTACATGAAATTCATGGTTCTCCTATTTTATTTGGACCAATCAATCTGATCATCACTATACCTGATTCTCATACATCGTACCAAAAAATAATTCCCAACAATGATATGCCATGCCATTTTCTCTTTCATGTACTTTATGGACTCCTCTACACCATGTGTTGAAATATCACATTCATCGATTGGAATCTACATCCTCTTCCATGATGCTTAGTGGTAGTGGTCTTTTTGGTTTTCATCTCATAAGAAATAATTCATCTATTTTTTATGCTTCTAAATAATGCATTTAGGAAATTTGAAAATTGATAAAACATTATTTTGTAATGAGATAAAGAGATAATTAATCAATTTTATTTGAACTCTGATGTAAAATATATATATTCTTCATATTTTAGATCATTTTCATGATCTGATGGATGATATTATCAAAATGACAATTTTCATCACAGTTTGACATTAGAACTCCAATATAATTCATGGGAAGTCAGTGCCTCTATTTACCAATAATATTGTGGATTATACTAATATTAATTCTTGAGCAATTATTGTATATGAAAACCATTCTTTCACCTTGGATAATAAATTAACACCTTGTGATACCATAATTATCCATAAAATTTTTAAAACCCTTAAGAGAACTTTTCCTAACATTAATGAAAACAACATATCATCAACAAACATGAGGAGAGGCACGATATTACCACTGACCCAATTATAAAATGCCTTGGTCTTCCCCTCCTCGAAGCTACATTTGACATTTCATGTTAGGACCTCATGAACCAAGATGATGAGTCTTGTGGAGAATGGGTTAACATGCCTGACACTCCATATTATCTTCAAAAAAACCGAAAATCATTTCCATTTAATAAATGGATAGCCTTGGTGAATCCTAGAAATTAAATAATAGACCATTAAACTATTAATTAATGTAAAAAAGACTTCATGAATATTTTGATTATGATCCATTATAACTATTAATATTCTTTTTCCATGTCCACATTTATCATCACATTCGATCCTATTTTTCTTTTTTTAGATCCTCTTCCATTTCATGCACAATTCCAATCACCCATTAATATTTATTCTTGAAAAAAACATGCAGTTCCACCAAAAACAATCATGGAATAAAATTTTATTAAATCATATTGATGAGGTATGTGAGGATTTTGTATGTAAATTTGTAGAGATAGATTGGACTATACTAATTTGGACATGAAGGTCTTTAACCATAGGGACCAGTTTCACCTTCGATCCACTAACCAAACTATTTAGAGCACCAACTGTGAAGTAATCTTGAAATGAATACCCAATATGTACCTAAATGAAAACCTGATAATCCATATAAAAAGAACCTGGAAACCCTTTGAGGCCACATAAAAATCCTTGTTTCATGCTGATAATTGTACCATTGGATTCCTCATCCTATATAATTTCTACCATGTATCTATGATCCTAATCCTATAAAATATTTGGTGAAAATTCTAACAAACAATCCTTGGTAGCATCCCTGAACTACACGGTCTCAAAAAATGAGTTGGTTCTAGCTAATAAATCCTAAAAAAATTATAGTTCCACTCTTCCAGTAATTTTTACGTTCACTGTATAAGAACAATTATACAATTTTAAATTGATCTTCTGAATCACATAATTCTATAACTATCATTATTAAAAAAAAATTTGTTATTGTATCCTTCCTTGACCCATAGAGCACTTTATTTCTCTCTTCCAACTCTCTTGATATCCAGAAGCTTCTCTAAAAAAAGAATATATTATTCAACCAAGACTCCAATGGTGACATCATCTGAGATTTATTAGATACTTTTTTCAATCATTCTAATATCCTCAATAAGAACATATAGGTAATTATCACTTTAATACTAGATTTTCTTCTAAAACTACATTTCCTTCTTAATTAAATAAATTCAATGCACATGATCCTACCACACTGCGCCATCTTCCTGCTTCTCCCAAGAGTATTTACCCATCTACATGAACTTATATGACTAATTCCAACTATTAGAATAATAAAAAAAATTCTCCTTCAATGTTACTTATTTAGTGGTAATATATGAAAAGATTGATCTTAAATTTTTCTAGAGAGATGATTGGTATTAGTTCATGGATAATATTTCAATCCTTTAAAATTTTCAGAACATTGATATAATATAATACAAAATATTTTATTCCCCTTCCTATCATTACACCAAATTAATTTATTTCACTCAAAACCCAATTCCATTAATCCATTAACCATTATGAAATCCTTGATGTATTATATGGATTTTATGGAGAAATCTAGTAATACGGTTTTCTCATAAAACCCTACAATTTTGTTGAAATCACCCCTAATAAACCACGTAATATGGGATGAATGAAATGAGGAAAGGTTCTTCCATAAAAAAATCGTGTCTGAGACATCACAGCTAGCATTGAAAAAAGAAAATACTAGTTTTTTTCATCTAGAGATGTTTTTATGGTTATATATTGTAAAGATATATATATGAGATCCTCTAATAATCCAAACATCCAAAATATCCAAACATACCGGTTTCTTGGGTTTCCATGCTGGTAGTTATCAAAACCCAGACTATTTGAGAAGGATGGAATACGATCCACCCCCATTTTGGATCCAAAATAGCTAATAATGTTGAATTAATATGACAATATTCTATTTAGATGAAGGTAGTTATAACCTGAGTCCCAAAACCCATAACATTTCATATAATGAACAATATCATAATAGTCGATACGGAGTGGCCTTCTGTGAAAATGTACCTAGTTGGGATTTCAAGTTACTGTGAGATGCATATCCCAATATTTCTCACATTACAAGACCATTTTATATTTAATAACATATTTTATGTGTCTTCGAACTAGAATTATAACAATGGGTAATTTTATCCACCAGAGCCACATCCATTATCCTAAAGACCAAGAGCTTATTGGGAGAGCTATTTGAGCTATGGTTAGGATCGTGCAAACTATTGTCAGCTAGACTCTCATTAAAAGAGACCAACCCCTCTACCATCCCATCCAGCACCTCGAGAAACAAAACAATTCTAGAAAGTCTTGTCGAGGATGTAAGATGAGTCAAGAACACCACTTGTTTAATGATATATAACATAATCAGCCTCGTTAGTGAGCTTCTCGATGCACTGATCTTTGCAGCCACCCCCACCGATAGCGAGAACATAGAGTGATCAACCAAGATATGTATTAAGGGTATTTAAAAGCAATATTAGTTAAATGTAAAGTATTTTAGGAGGATTCAATGACTTTATTATCATTGTTAATTGGATGGATTCACATATGTTGTTTAAAATGAGTTAACATGGACCGATCAGTCATAATTGTAAAAAATAAATATGTTTTTATGAAGTTGTACATCAATTATAGAGAAATAAATTATATTTATATATTTCTTTTGAATCATATTCCATGTATTAATGACTTATTTATAAATTCCATGATTTTATATAATTCTCAAAGTGTTAGAAAAGGTTTTAAATGACACTTTGGTGAACATCCTTCCCATGATTGTTACTATAAAACAACATGGGTTCATTAAATGAAAAGGAATTTAAGGGGAAGTGTATTTTTCAGAATAAATTATCTTCAACATATATATGAAGGTTCTTGGTCAGAATTTCATTTCAAAATTGTACATTGAGAAGTAATACATTGAATGGAATAGAACATCATCCTAAGGATCATGAATTATTTTGGTTTTACTTAATGGGATTGTGATTTATTTTTCCATTATATTTCCTATAATTGGTTATTTATTTCACCCATGGTAATGTTATTTGGATTTTTCAAATCATCAAGTTGTTTTAGGTAAGGGTTTTATATTTATTATAAATTTTTCATGTTGACTTGGATTCATCTATTAGATAAATTAGCTCATATATGTTTTTTGGATTTGTGTGGAATTTAAGGGGAGTATAATAGATAAATGGGTATCTTATACCTTTTTGGAGAATGAAATAATGATTACATTGAATAGAAAGTATTTGTAACATCCCATATTTTCAAAGAGGTATGGATCCTTTAATTGTTTGTTCAAATCACTATTATTACTCTAACAAATGTTCTCTTATTATTTAAGGAAGTGTTTGAGGGAATCTGAGGTAGTTCGTAGCTTAGAGATCTATTTTTGGAAATTTTTAAGAGGTGCATTGTTGGAACATGGTTATTAGTAGTCATTAGACTCATCCATGTGGATTATTTATAGAAAATTGTGGTTTGAGAAATTATCTAAGGGATGCAACATAACCTTTTGAATTGTTGCAGGTGTGTCAAAGATCTGAAATGTATAGTTGTTATAAGATCTTTTAAACATTTTACCTCTTTGTATGAGGGGATGGAGATTTTGGATACTTATCATGCACTGGTCTCATACG
The DNA here is from genome assembly GCA_963277665.1 of Viscum album. Classification (NCBI taxonomy): domain Eukaryota; kingdom Viridiplantae; phylum Streptophyta; class Magnoliopsida; order Santalales; family Viscaceae; genus Viscum; species Viscum album. The sequence continues at coordinate 477,635,711 of OY728157.1, forward strand.
TTTTTTCTAATCGTGTGCTTAGCCATGGGATCAGTGTTCAACCTCGGACAATACTGGCACACAGTTAGCACAAAATTAGATTAACCATTATATAGAAACATTCACCTCTTTAAATAAGGGATGTTACGGGGTTTACCTCAATGAATTTAACTCTTCCACATCACATTTCTTCCACAAATTCCACAGTATATCCCTCTCCCCCTCACAACCTAATATTTTAGCCTTCATCATACAATGTCAGAGTCCCTCATTGTTCATAGTGTTGGATGCGTGATGGTAAACTCTATAATCCTGTAGATTATTTTCTTTTTTTATATCAATATATGGAATGATAAATATGTATTATGTAATATGACATATTTTAGGGTATTCATCTATTCTTATAGTTTCTCTCATTTTGATATGGATTAGTTATTGAAAATAAATAAGGAATATACTACCCATATATGGTACGTGGTCTATACCATTTACCTAAAATTATTTATTTATATTTCATGTGTCAACATTCCATACACCTAACCCTCATTCTATTTCATCTAAAATGTGTAGAACATTAAATTAATTATTTAGAAAAGATTCATGATATGCCTTATCCCCTTTGATATGATCATAGGTCACAAACCTCAACCTATACAAGCCCTTTAGATGGTTTTGTTTAAATTCTCATCAACTATTCCACCCTTTTTGGTGTTTTGAAATTTCCACCCATGATTGGAATTCATATAACAATTTTATTGTGATTTCAAATGTTAAATACCTCTTAGCCCATGATTTTTTAAAATAGAAAAAAATAAATGTAAATTTTTAATCTAATGGAATATCTATTGGATTTTTAATAATAATTAAATGGTTGGTAAGGTGGCATGGATACAAAAATAGAACCCCTTTCAATCACATATGAGTGAATTGATTTATGAAATTAATGTGATGACTTAAATTGATAAATGTAATGGACACTAAAATATCCTATTTGATCCCTTATAAATATATAGTATTCTCTTATGGATAACATGGTATGGAACTAATGTGGGGTATCATGGTATGATACCAATGTCCCACATTCATATTTCATAAATTTTATGTGTTGGATTATTACCATGGACCCACCTTTCTTGGACTTCCTTATATTTGTTCCTTGGGATCCACCAAAGCTTTACAGAGTACAATTTTATATTCTCCCAAAATTCTAATAAGATGCCTCATCCATGGTCGATAGGTTCATGGCCTATGTAGTTCTAAATTATACTGAGTTTTATATGGATGAGTTTTGTGTACTCAATGAGTATCCCTTAGATTATGGAATTAGTTCACATACTATATAGGTCTAAAAAATGATTTTTCTAGTTTATGTCATGTTTGATTCTTTACATTGTGAATAGTTTCTTTTCATTCATTCACTACTTTTTAAACAAAGACTATTTTTATATTTGGCTTCTTCACTTTATCATTTATAGACATATTTCTGTTATACATGCACATTGTTACAGCTCATATGAATGATATTGATTTATTATAGATATTTCTGCTGGTGACTTAAATTTTTTTCTCACATCCTATTTGGACTGCCATTTTCTACTTGGGAATACTTCAAGGATTTTGGTTGCGAAATGGGAAAGCATCTAACTATGTATTCCTAGATTATTTTAATAAGATATATTATAGGATTATAGGAATTATCTTGATCTCTTCATGCTAGTGGAGATAGATTTTGGACTTTTTGTTCATTTTGTATAGCATGTACTATTGTTCCATCTACCATATTCCCCTTATATTCCCCAATTTTTTTTATATCGTATATAAATGATATAATTCTGGGAAGGATAGTGGATATGGGAATATTATTTTGTTTACAAATTCATATTTCATTTACTAATTTACCTAGATATTTAGTTCGTTTTTCTTCCTAGTTATTATATGTTTTTATTATGTATCTATCTATTATTTTCCACTAAAATCCACTCCAATAATGAGGGTATAGTATCCCCACTATACTATCACTAACCCTATCTACAAGTTAGATGCCTCATGTATACAAGGAGGTGTGAGTGAGTCTAGGAGTCTCTTAGATTCGATTACAGATTATAAAGAAATACTCATGATGCTAGAGTAATAATCCATAAAATCCATCAAGGATCTTCAACAAAATTATTCTTTCTCAAGGGATTTGAATGAAAATGTGCCTTTAAGTAGTGATTATGATCATGGAAAATCATTAAATATAATGATTAATCTAAATATATATAGTTTTAATTATATAAAATTATTTATTATAGAATAATTTTTCCCAACCCCCTCTAATGGTTAGATTAGAATTCATTACTTTGGCACATTTCTTAATAGAATTTTTATCCTCATGTGTAACTCTAAATATAATTTCATATCATTTTTATGTTGTTTGGTGTTAATTATTGAATCATTTCATTGAATTATATTAAAATAATATTAGTGATCAACATTCCTATATTGGTTATTATATTGAATGAGATATTTATTTCATACTACCACATGGATTCACAAGGAGAAGGAGATTCCACTGGTCTAGTTTGAAAATATTTAAAATCTAATAAAATCATGTAGTACTGATATTTTTATCATATAAGATACTGTGTATGGGTTGAATTAAAATATAATTTTGGTATTATTTGAATGTTGTTCCATGTGGTATTTCTTCTAAATGAAGAAATACAGCAAGGAGCGATCCATCATCCACTATGAATGTTCATCCCCTAATAATATTTAGAGAAACTTTCTTGGATAATTTCAAACTATTTTGAATTATTCATAATTAATTGTTAGTAAGGGATAGAATCGGTTTTTGGAAGGATAACTAGTTAGGTGAACCAATTTTCATCATATGATTCCATATTCACAACATCATTCTTATGTTGGTGATCTAATTATCCAAGTTTTCATACACAATGTTAGATATAGATCAATAAGAAATTTTTAATAACACATATTTCTATAATGATGATAATAATACATTTTTCTCCCACTCTACCTCTGAATATATTTAGGAATGTGGCTTATGAGTGATGGATTATAGTTATGAATCTATTTATTTTGTGGCGTATAAATTATGGGGTAGTTAGGTTTCTACTTGGATTGGATTCTAACATTAGTTGATCTACAACAATGACTAAAAATAGATGATGGTGTTTAGTGTAAGGGTATATCCCCCACATCCAAATGACATAACTGTAGATATAACAGAGATTATAATTTAAGGCATATTATTATAAAAGGGTGTTGAGATGATTTTATTTGGAGTATTATTTCAAGAAACCAAGATATTTATCTCAACACCAACTCACTTCAAATCTTCATCTAAGATTGGGTATTTGATGAATTTTTACTCTATTTAGAAGAATGATGTTTGAAAATAGCATTAGATTAAATGTGATGATCACTGTAAAAATATATGATTCATGTTTGATATGAAATATCATAGGTGAATAGTTAATTTATTTATCACAACTTATTTTCATCAAGGATGGAGCTGGACATGGGAGTTTACAGAAGGTTTTCAATGGAGTCTAATAATAAATAATAAATGAAACGGAAAAATTGAACCCCATGTCTTAATATCTCCATTCCGGAAATGTGAACCTTTTTAAAAAAATCAGAAATGAAAAAAAAACTATAAAATACACATTCCAATTAATTAAAATCCATTGTAACATATGACATTCATCTAAAGAGTATAATAACGATCACTAAATTTGAAAACATATTCATCCCACCTCTATATGAATCTGTGGGTTAGAGTGAACCGTATAATGTTAAAATGGGATTGACCATTTCTCCATTATATACTAGTACCTTGTATTAAAAGGGGAAATATGAAATAGGTCTTTTGGATATAGGGATTTTTGGATAATATAATATAAAAATAAACACCCACTGCCATCTCACGGAAATATATATTATATGTAATAAAGGGGGATCCTTTGTTATTATCTCTTTTTTATGTGTAAATTTTTTTGAATATTTTCCATGATTTATTCATGCATTATATGAATATTATCCCACGAAATTTAAACTATTGTAACAAATTAATAAATGATATCTGGTATAAATAATGGTAAGGTGAATAACATACATGAAATAATATACCCAATGCATGAAAATCATATTTTTCCAAAAAAATTATATACATCCCATAAATATAAAATATATGAAAATGATAGGATGTAATTGGTGATGCTCAAACATGAGCCATCAAACCGACATGGGTAGCTTCCACTAAACTATACCCTATGGTCTCACCTTATATTATACTGTATACAATAACATGTGAAAACATATCCAAAATTCCTTTTGGATAGCTACTAAAACTATTTTTAAAAGAAATAAATATTTTCTAATTGTATCACACTATATGGAATACCTTTTGAACACCCATACAAAATACTATTGGATTAACTATAAATTAGAGTTAGAGTATCTCTCAAATTCAAACTCAATACCTATTCAGCCATCCATAATGTGTGACCCAATAAGAAATCATAGCATTGAAAAAAATGAGAATATATATATATATATATATATATATATATTTATACAAAGAGAGGACTCTAGAAATATGTTAATAATACTCAATATATAAATGGATAATGAATGATTTCTAATAAACACACATATCGATATACCTTTTTCCACTAGTATCCATCGTCAAAAAAAATCAATTATCATATTTTCCCTTTCTCCAAGACATCGACTGACCATGTGACATGGATCATGCCAAACATATATAGATAACTCATATATTCTTGATTCTAGAAGTGTATAGTGATCTGATTAATGAATACAACACATATAATACATTCTTATTTATATTCACATCACATGATCCTTATTAATATAAATATATAGTTTCGGGCTATGTCCATACACATGCATGGTCAATCTCAATTGGGGCCTTGATGTCATACCGATTATATGAGAAGAAAAATCTCATCTGGGTTAAACTCCAACTGATTACATTATTAGCAACATACCCAACCACCATTGTATTAGAAAAAGTCTATATGTATATTTATATAAGTGTAGAATCAAATTTTTACATTTCTCATGATAGGTATCTCACCAAACTCGTGTGGTGGGGACTCAAATATGATTCAAACACATAATGATCCAACCCTATTATCCCAATGTTGGTGGGTACATTATTTTATTAACATATGCTACAAGTAATTTCTTCCCAGAGGATCAATTATTTTAATTATATTGGTAAACTAGATACATAACTGAAATTGGCATTACAGTTTAATCATTAAATACAGAAAATAATTTCCTAGATAACACCATTATTCAACCTATTATATCCATTCATATCAATCCCAACACACTTCCTATTATCCTAGAGAAAATAATACATAATAAGGGGGCGAGATAAAATTATCTATAAGTGTATAAACACATTATAATCTATCAGGAATAAATAATCATAACCAATATTTCAACTAAAATAACTATAAATATTTTATTTAAACAATAACATTAGAATAATATTGAAGGTGTAAAAGATGATCAAATAAATTGATATAAATAATCACATAGCAAGAAAATTATCAATGGTAATTCTAACTAATAGAATATTCTCATGGACATCAATAAATAATCTCATGGATAAGGAATTCATTGTTTTTCACATATAAAACTATCAATAACTTTAATAATAACGTATTAATATATTTTTAGAAACACATCTAATTTGACTAACTAATTATTCTCATAAGACATATAAATACATTAATGGTCTATATATAACTAGGCCCCACCCATAAATTACTAAGTAAAACGAATAACCTATATGAAAGGGGTGAAGTATAATCAATATAAACATTCTTATTAAAAAAATATCATATTGAACATCAATTCATACCTCAATCAAATAAGCATAATCATAAACCATCCAGAGTAATATAGTGAATGGTAATGAAATTAGAATTCATCAATTAAACTAATCATAAACCATAAAAATAAAGATTAATAATGATATCAATATAGTATATCCAAATTGTATTATAATTGAAATAAATCTTTTATGGAATTGATGGATATAAATACATTAAAAAATGTCATTAAAAACATATTTGGAGAAAATTATATATTACATTGATAAGATTATTAAAATAAAATGATCACAAAATAATTTTATTTTAAAATAATATTTTCATACATCTTAAATAATCATTAATAAATTGATTAGTCAGGGTCATGTAAATTGTTTTTCATTCCATTCATATTAAAACAAATATTCCTTTGACATTTTCAGTAAAATCTATGCAATAATTTCATTGAAAAAATCATTGAGATTACATTAAAAATTTTAAAATGTAATAATGGATAAAATTTTATTTATTAATTTTTGTTTGAGTTTTTATAATAATGTATTAAAATATTTTCATAAAACATGGATTTTGATGAAAATTTATTTTCGATTGGAGAGAGAAACAATGTCGGATTTTCCTATAAAAATTATCATTATTTTTAAGTTCCAATGTATTGTAGAATGATATTTTTATTTAAAAAATAACATGAATATCCACAAGAAAAGAAAATATATCGATTTTTATACAAAAATAAAATAATTCCTCTAATGGAGTCCTAAACAAAAACAATCCTGAATATTGATGAGATTATAAATTAAACCCTTAAAACTTTGGTAACATCTAAATCATAAGCCCCATAAAAGAAATAATCATCAAATAAAACATTAAATACCATCAATAAAAATTTATTCATGATGTAACATAAAAAATTTATATTATATACTCCCCACAATGGAATATGTAGTGAATATGTATTTTTACATCCATCATATAAACCTCTTGTATAATAAATATATGGTAGACAAGAAACCCTTACCTCAGGTTTCACATCCATCATATAAACCTCTTGTATAATAAATATATATTTTTTATACATATATTATAGATCCATACTCATATATATAAATCAATATATGATTTTTCTATATTCTTTTATCACTTTTGTTAACAACACTTTATTAAAATCACTTTTTGGGGATGACAATTAATTCATTTTTCATGGATGTTTGAGTTTTGTATTGTTGCTAATTTAAATTTGATAATGGTTAAATAATATTAATAATTTTTACCATGATATAAATATCATATATATTTATTATATATTTATTTATTATAATCTATAAAATATAGATATATGAAAATTTATTACACCGTTCATATAGACAGTAGGCCATACATTCTCAATAACACATTTTCCTTTTTCTAAAATGATGGAATGAATGGAAAATAAATATAAACTTACCTTACCAAAATTATTATTATTTTATATATATGATTTATATTCATATAATTCATCCTTATTTCCATCCATATAAAAATAAAATGAGAAAAAAAATTCAAATCACTCTATGGAGGCGGAAGGCCACATGTATGCATGAGTGGCATTTTTTATTTTCCAATAGTTTTAAGGTATGGTGTTATATGTGATATTATATTTATAGAATTATTTATATATCATAAATATAACATATATTCATTAAAATTTTCATTATATTATTTCATGTAATATGTAATTGAAAAATTAATCACATCACTTCATGAGGTGGTATTTTGTTATACACACGAGCGACGTTATCATATCACCAATGGATGGGTAAGTATGATGGTATATATGATATTATAATTAAAGGAGTATAATATTTTTACATAAATCATATTAATATTTTAAATATATCCTTATATCTTTATATTAAATTTGGTGATGGAAAATGAATTACATCGATTCTCGATGTGTAGTTCATCGTAATCATGATTGATGGTTTACTTTCCGATTCCAAGTAAGTGTAGATGGATATGGGTTATTAAATTTACATAATAACATATAATAATATATTATATTCATTTTTTAAAATATTATAAAATTATAATATGTTTTTAATGTTTTTTATCAAGAAATAAAACAAATACCCACATTTCATAATTTCACCTCTTCTTCAGAGTGCCTGTTTTGGACTATACCAAACCCCCATTATGAGGGACCAATAGTCAAGATAAATCCTCTTGAATTAGTGTAGGAAACTAATAATTTTATTTTGGTAGTTATTAGATGAACCAAATGTAATTTTATGTGTGAATAGGGGAGGATAGGTTTTTTCTTTTATAAGTGGGGGATAGGTCCCACATGGAATTTTTTAATGTATACAATAATACCAACCTTATTCTCAATAAAAACACCTCCATAATGGGTAATTATTGAAATTTATATGTTATAGGGTATTAATATGGACATAAAATTTGTTTTGGACATGTTTTTTGAAATATTTAACCCTTTACTTCTTATTCTAAACCACCGATAGACACAATTTTACCATAATTGTGGTAATTATTTTTTTTTACAAATTTCAGTGTTCATTATGGAAAAATTTTAATTTGAAATTATTATATAATATGAATTCAATTATCTCAAAAATGGAATAAATTTTTACAAATTCAGTTCACAAAATGGTTGAATTGATTTCAGAATTAAACCACAAATGTGTCCAAAGATTGGTTTTCTGGAGAAAATTCTCATAAGTATAAAATGTTATAATATCAAAATTAAATATTAACATTATTAGAAATATGTATATTAGTTAAATTATAATATAATTGACCTAAAATTAATTGAAAATTAATATATAATTTTACTTTATAAATAATATAAATGAAAATGTAGTTTTCAATATAAATCACGTTTTTCAATATTTATCAAAAAATAAATATTTTCAGATTATTATAAAAAATTCACCCAAATATGACTTTTACATGTTTATTTAAAAATTTAATTTTTTTGTGAAATTTTCATTTATATAATTGATACAATATAATTATATTTTAGGTGTGCACTGACCAACAAATCTTCTATTAAGAAAAATATGATTTTTAGAAAATGTTTTTCCCTTATAAATGGTTATTGATTTTTTCTAAGAAATATATAAAAATTTAATTTAGTATATACAAGTTAAAACCATATTGTTTTCATATTTTAATTATTACTATTCATACGCACCATCTTGATGGCTGTTTTATTATAGTCATGTTTAAATAAAAATATTTTAATAGATTATCGCGTTTCATCCGAACATAGTGTTGTGTGATGTTGATGCTATCGAATTGACTGACATTATTTACAAATAAATATGTCATAAATTAATTTTTTATTAAATTATATTCTAATATTGGTTTTATTAATCAAATATGTTTCTAATATTATATTCCTCTTTTAAAATGTCAGGGTGTTACATTATACCACCTTAAATAAGTTTTATCCTCATAATTTAATATTTATCACAATAATCAAGTGTTTAAATTTTAAAAATTCCTTTATTAAAATAATATATTGTTCTAAGTGTTAATAAAACATCATCTTGATCATATATAAAGGTACGAATGAAGTTCATATGGAATAATCACATAACATGGTTTCCATGCATAAGAATATATGTGGGAAGAAAAGATATGGACATGGAAGAAAATAATAATTCCAAAATAATGATGGAGGGTGATACATTTAATTCATCATAGGAAAATTAATGATCAGGAAAATATTAAAACCCACAATTAGATAAATATTTGATGTGTAAAAATGCCATTGATTCATTGGATATGTATCTAATTGGATAAAACTTTTGTTTAAAGAACATTTTCATATAATTTAGGAATTTAATTACCTTATGGACTGAGAAAATAAAAAAATATTCATTATGTCTTTGTATTTTATAGGAATAATTTCATCCTTTGGTTGTCTATTAATCAATTTATACTTCATCTATGACTCCCATAAATGAATATCTAATTGGAAAATTTATCAATATGGAACTAAAATTATCATTTAACATATCATTATATTAATAAAATAATAACAAGTCATTACTCTTATCACTAGATATTTTTTCATACCAAAATGTTTAGTAGCAGTTATCTAATATAATACATTAACATATAACAACACAAAATTAACTCTCAAAATTCAACTTATTCCATTTTATAATTGGTTAACCTTAAGTATCGTCCAAAATATGACATACCAAATTCAATGTCCAAAATTTTAGAAGGGAGAACACTAAACATAATATATAAGATTGATTCCATGCTTTTCTTTTACTTGGTAGACTCATCACATTCATTCAATTATATAGTAATGACACTTTGGAAAAGTTCCCACACCCCCATCTCCCTGGTCTAACAAAACAACAATTCATTTAATAACAACTATCTGGGAAGCTCTCATGGTCTAGCCTCTTTGGTCTAACTTATAACTAATCATTTTCAAATGACGAATTGGGAAACTCTAACAGTCAATAACCCTTGGTCAACATATCATAAATAAATTATAAAAAACCACCTTGGTAGATCTCTATGTCTAATCCCTCGGTTCGATGAACACGTGGAATCTCTCAAAGTCAATACCCCTATGTCAACACAATAGTAAAACAAAAAAAATGAAACTACCTCAGGAAGCTCTCAGAGTCAAATTCCAGATGGACAAACATCCACAATGCATATCACAGAAATATCATGTAATAATTAACTATAATCAAACAATTATAGGAATAGAAAATAAGGTGAGACTAATAGGCATCGAATACCATGGGGCAAAAAAAATCAAATAAGGGAAATGCACCCATGTGGTGTCTTGTAAAAAGGTATATGAACTTATGAATAAGAAAGAACCACTTATTAATTAAATAAAAAACATTCGGGGATAAAAAAGGAGAAATTCCAAATCAATCAATACCCAACTTGGGTATGAGGAACTTTTAGCATATATATTCCAATAAATCACAAAAAGGCACAAAAAACATTCCTCAATGCATCACAATCATTATCCTTGAACACCAGCCATTGAATCGGCCTTGATCAGCATAGATCTATAAAAGGTAAAAAAATGCTGAACCTTGAATAAATCATAAGAGAGGAAGAATCTTGACGAAATGCAATAGGGGTTTTGAGAACTCACTAGTGGGATTCGAACGTACCCAACAATGTCTCAATCAGTTCTTGGATGAAGAGTTGGTAGGGGTTCTAATTTTTTCTACTGTTCTGATTATCTACTATAAGAACCACATGGAGAAGAAGATGTTTACGAATATATGACGTGACCCTTCACTGATATAACAATTAAAAAGAAAACCACACTGTGTTTTCATTAAATGTACACACTATGTAGTATCATGAACCGGCCACCGACTGAAGCGGTCTTTTAGGTCATCACACAACAATGTACAAGACCATTACATGTCCAGTACATGGTTGTACATGGAAACCGGGTACATGACGTGTACTCTTAAGTACACGATGTGTACTTAGAAAATCCAAATTTCTTCTATTTTCCTCCAAAACAACCTGAAATCAGGATCCATACCTGAAATGAAGATTTGGGTTCTTACAATTTGAAACACAAACAAATCAAAAGAGATTTATTTAAAGATGTGTCAGGTTAAACTTCACAATTGACGTAGCATCATCTGAAAATATGTGGATATTATTCTTCATAAACAAATTTATTCAAGGAGTATATTATAGGTGATCCTAATTTCAAAATGATCATTGTTAAAAAGTAGCAACATAATGTAGCATAAATCATATAGTAGTAAAATACTGAACAGGTATATTTCTAATGTGTGGGTTCATTCAGAATTGATTACTCTTTTCAGCCACACTGTAGGAGATGTTTATAATAATTAAATAATATATAAAAATTGTGTCATGTATATCCCATATTGAGAAATGATTCATTGTTATAATATATACAGTTGATATCCTATTTTTCATAATTTTAGATCTATTAAAGTCACCTGATAGATCACTGAAATACAAATATGAATTGACTAGGGGTTTCATGAATTCCCTAAAGAATATGTGAGATTTTTTAGATTTAATATGGATCTTTAAATCAATCGTAACTAGATTTTAATCTGTCCATAACGAGTTATAAAATAGCATGTAAATCTATAGTGACTGTTTCAAAAATCTCATATAAAATCATGATATTAAATCTATAAAGTTGAAAAGTGAAATGTTTGGTTCCTTTAAAAAATGAAAAAAATACCAAAATTATGGTTCAACAATGTAGAATTAAATATGTAAAAAATAGGTCAAAAATATATGGATGATCAGAAAATTAAGGTTGATAATACATATGATTGTGTTTCCAAGTGTTGGGTTGCTCACTGATATTTGTTTCTTCAATGTTACATTATTCACTTGAAAAATGTAATGTTCCATTAAAACATAAGGTTCTTTAACAATACATTCTTTCAAGAATGTGGTTGAAGATCCGGACAAACCTTCTTCTAACTTGAGTTTGAATAAAATAGTATGGTTCATGACACAAATGTGTTATTCCCAAGGTATGTTTTATTCCATACATAACCTTCTGAATATAGGGAATGGATTGTGTTTCCAGAATACACTTAAGAGATTTCTAAACACATTAACAAATATTCCGAGTGAATTATAATATTGAATATAATTCTATAATAAATATGAAAAGTAATAATAATTTACTAAAATACTCTTAATGTGATGCCCAGAATAACTTAAGTAGGTTCTTTGTATTAGATAGTGTGTATGGGACGCGACACAAAGAACCTAAGATAATATCTTGATACATTATAATATATTTACTATTTAAAATAGATTCTATATATATTTCAATGTATAGAACACATGTTTTCCTTTCATTACACATAAGGGATATCTTCTTTAATTACTTGCATTACACACAAGTGTGACATTCCTCGATAACCTATGTTTCACGTAAAAGTAACCTTCCTCGATGGATTATGCTATATGCAATACTGATTCTTACCAGGAATCAATCTATAATTAAATAATAAATTTTCAATTTAATAAGATATAAAATATCCATAACGAATAATATTAAAAAACCTCAAAAAATATAGGATTTAGATAACTATATCATTGGTTACAATTATATTATAAATGTATTTAAGAACTAATAGAATATTAAAACCATATTTTTATTGAAAACTATTTATTTTCTCACAAATATCTGTTACCTTATTATATTTAATTAATTAAAATTAGTGAGTGATATTAATTAAATAAAATTTTAATGTATTCAAAAATTATTTTTGAAATTAATCCAATAGATTTTGTGAACATACAATAGGATCAAATCCAACATTTCAAAAAAACCATATTTTATCTGGAATTTTAACAGCCTTTTAAGGGAGAAACTATATTAATTCTAAATGAAGACACATTTATGAATTAAAATTGATAAAGTAAACAAATTTTTTGATTTCATAACATCCAAATTTTCTTATGATGATCTTCTGATATTTTTTTGATAAACATCATTTTTTTAATAGTGAAAAATATTGCATTTTAGTTAAAAATGGCCTTTTCATTTAAATAATTATTAAAGTGTAATTTATAATATAATTTTTTCAAAGTTACATTGGATAAATTTTACATATATTAATATAATTTTCATCATTATAATCAATATATATTTTAAATTTAATATAGAAACAAAATAATCTTTTGAACAGTTTTCTATTAAAACCAATTAATTCGTCTATATGCGAGATAAGAATTAATCTTAATTTTTACACTTCTATTATTAAAAATTTTAAAATAAGATATAAATAATTATAATAAAGATAATATTTTTTTTCTAAAAATAAAAACCTAATTTTTGACAAAACTGATTAGGGAAAGTGATTTAAATTAATTACAATGATTAAGTTATAATTAGCCAAAAATGGACTAAAACCTTATGTTTAAGAGCCCAAATTACATAGAAACTTTTCAAACACCTATTTTTTGGAAATATTTCTCCCATTAACCTTCTATTATTTAGTTTTGGTGGTTTTATATTAGTTTTATTAGGTAATAACATGTGTACTCCTATCTTCTTTTCAAAAATTACCAAGTGAGTCCTTTTCCTTCCCTATACAAGGCCACTACCTCTACTAATTCCTCAAACATCAAAAACCTATTAATTTATTCCATTACCTACTCAAATAGTCTCCCATAATTTCTATCCTAGAAATATAATCACGCATTTTTTGTATAAACCCTTCCATCAAAGCCTTTTGGTCCAAACAAGATTAAGTCACTCGATTAAAAGGTAATATCTTTTCTCAATATCTCTAGTTTTGTTTTGTTTATTCAACCCCTAATATCTCTTTATTTTGTTCTTGTGTCAAAAAATAGTATCTTAAATATACTATAATGTTGTTACTCAGCTATTTCTTTCTACACATACACACACATCCATCTAATGGGAAACATACATACTGTTTATATGAATGGTGAATTACATCCTCATGAAAGGATGATTGTCCAATTCTCCATTAACGCCTTTTATAGTGACAATTATGTAAGAAAAATTATTTATATATGATATATATTTTATTTATAATATTTTTAACTTCTTTAATTATTATTTATAACATAAATGTTTTATTTCCATGTTGTGTAAATATGATAATCTCGTTTGAGGAAGTGTGGACCGCCTCCCCCTCATAGCAATGTGATTCATTCGCATGGTACATGGAATGTATAAATGAAGGCAAATAATTAAAAATATGAGACATAAAAACAAATATAATATATTCATGACATAATTACTTTTCTATAAATATATATATTTATATTTATATATCATTTTTTATTACCCTTTCACACACTTAAAAAGTTATAATGTTAATCATGGATGTGTGGACTATCGCCTCCATGACATGATGTGATTCCTTTACACCACATATATATATATATATATATATATATATATGTTTGTGTATATGTGATTAAATAACATGGTATTTATTATTTAACAATAATTATGTAAATATTTGAGTAACTTACTTACTTTCGGTAATGATCATTTAACATTTGGAATGATACTCATGCGTATGTATATACCATCATCTCCATTATAGTAAAATATTATCATTTTAAAAACAACATTTAATGATTTATTTAAAAGTATATTTAACGGGAAAAATCTAAAATTATGTCATTGTTATCATTATGTAGATTCTATATAATGACCCCTTTTAAAATAGTTGACTAACAACAGTTGTTTTGACACATCAACCAAACTTGGTCAAAAACACATAACATAAATTGAATTGTTTAAGTAGTTGTACATAACATGATAATAAGTTATATAAATGTAATTATAAAATCTAAAAAGTTTCTTACAAATATATAAAATTAACATAAGTTTATTATACAAGAATTTAAAGGACGTTCACCCGAAAGGAAACACAAGGTAAGGGATTCTTGTCTCATTTTCATTACATGCGGCATACTTAATTATTGTTCACCTAATTTCTTATATACTGTGCACATAATGAAAAATTTACATATGATATCATGAATTGTATTATCTTCATGGTATTTAAATTTTTGTTTTATAGATTATTACCTTTGGGTTTTCAAATCAATTTGTTACTATATTAGTAAGGGATTCTCATCTCACTTTTTACAATTTTGAGATAAATATCAGGTTCACTACATACATAATTTGTTTTCTGTATCTACAGTATTTTTTATATCATATGTTGAATTAATTTCAATCATGGTATTGAATAAATTCATTTAATATTATTCTTTCAGGAGTTTTATGATTTAAAAATTATTCAAATTGGTATAGGACACTCTGTAATGATTAAAGATTATTTTCCTCAAGTCCAATCCTAACAATCCTTCTACAAGATTTCCATCTGAGAAATTCTTATAATCATTTATGGATAATAACATTCATTATAAAGAGGTTATTTATATCCATTTTGAAGAATTAGTACCATTTTCCACCTCTTTGGTTCTAATATATTTTTTGTGAGATGTTTTTCAGAAAACCTTACATTATATATCTCTTTAGTTGGAGAACCTATTTTATTATAAAAATCATTTTTTATTACAAGGGTTTCCAAAAAGTTTTTAAATGTTTTGGTAAATTTATTTTAACCTTTTTACTCTGATTTTTTTGAAGGAAATATTTGAATCCCATTCCAAATGAGTGATTTTATTAGCATTTGTGGTACAAAAGGAAGATTATTTTTACCTCATTAGAGATGTATGGATTAATCCACCATAATTTCTTTGATGAAACATTTTCAATTTCAAATGGTTCTTCAAAATAAAAGGATATCTTCTTCAAAAATATTTTTTGAAGTTAATATTTTATTTCATCGTTGACAACAACCCTTTATTTTACTCCACTTATGTTTATTGCATTGATACAATAATTATTATTCCTCCCTGTGGTTTACTATTGATTTGTCCAAGGATAGTATTCACATTCAATTCCTTGATTTATTTGTTAGTTTGGTTGAAAAAAATTAATCTCGTATGATCATCGAACATTGAATATCCCTTTATTATCCATTTTTCATGGATATTACTTTTTCCAAAACCTTATACCATTTCTCATAAGTTTCCTACATTAAAGTTTAATGGATTAATTGTGGAATTATTAATAAATATATATTTATCATCCAATATGGTTATTTGACAAGGCATATTAGTTATTTTGATTATTCAATTTACGAAACGCTTTGGACTGACAATGATGGGTGGATCTTGGAATTTATAAAGCTCCTCGATGCATCAAAAAGATATAATGATACATATAATTAAACTAATGAGTTTCTACACTTAGATTCAAAATTTCTTGTGAAAGGTCATCAGGTAATGGGTTTTCATGTGCGTGAGACATGATATCTATAAAGAATGAAATTTCCATCATTGTAGTTTATGTTATTATACATCCATGAGATTTTTCATCAACATATCAATGGATAATTTTCATTTCATTTATTTGATTAGGGAATTTTTTATTGTTTCATACCTTTCCTCATTTATTTTTCCTTATCTAGTTATTTTAATATAATTTGTTTCTAGTTATTACCTTACCATATTTCATATTTACATTCAATCAGGTTATTGATTGCATACCATGTGTGTTTAGTTATATACCTTTCTATAATGAATATTCTCATTGATTCATTAATTATTTAGCTATATTTTTCCCTTACTTAGCATTTTTTCTCACCCATGTTATATTTTTCCCCAAGAATCCAATAAGTGTACTATGAATGAAACACATCAATATACTAGATGGATTGGTGTTTTCCTCATGCTCATTATTTATTTAGAATAAAAAATATTTTGTAATTAGTGTATCAATTTTTAATGAAACACTTATTTTTGTATATGGTTTATGAAGACTACAAAACTAATCAGTCCATCGGGGCTTGATTCCTTGTTATCACACCAATATAATCGATAGTATACATTGGATCCCAAATATCTTGGGGTGGGTCGCTATAGTTGGTATCAGAGAAGATTAGTAGCATCCTCGGGAACTATATTTACTAATATGTAGGTTAGAGAACATAACCCTAATGTATAATTTGATTATAATAATCGATTAAAACCATATAATTTTGTTAATATATTGATTATTTAGGCCTTCTAGGCAATACGTCCATTTCTTGATACTACAAGTGGATGTGGTTCTAGCATAGTTGTACCTATGAGTAAAAACTCTGAAAAGGTGTTTCGGGCCTAACTCGGGGTATATTAGTACATTACAACATGCCATACTTCACACTTGGTTTGAAACACTCTAGGGATATGTTTAGGATAATCCATATTTTTTATTCAAACCATATGACAACCCTTCTTTTTTATTTCACACATAAAAAAAATTTATTACATTAGATTTCACATAATACAACAATGTAGATCGAGAGTTCTTGTGTATTTGGGGAATAGAATAATTACATAACAACTTAAAACATGAAATACATAATCTTTATTGAAAATTTAATTTACCTGACCACTACATTCCATCGTACTTAAAATTGCATGGGGTAACCTGAGGACTTGCATAAGAAAAGGGTGAGCTATAAAGACCAGTAAAGGAATAAACAGGTTATATCATGAGGAATATAATACATGTTAGAAAGAAGTCATATTAATGGAGAAAAAGAGAATCATGAACCTAAAGTCATGATAAAGAATCAAATTTATAACATGGAGAAGTGGTAGCAACAATTAACATGGAATTAGCATGAGCTAAGGCTCATTGCACATGGAGCATGAGTAAACCCTAATAGAACATAATGCATGTGTAAGCACTCGTTTCACTTGAATTATAATGATTCAACACTGATTTAACATTATATATATTTAGATTATACTTTTCCCAAATGCATTCGAGCGCTATCATGGAACACCCTTCTTAAACATTTCATTTCATGCATAAGTGTTCCACATGGATCATAAAACATAGATTCATTAAAAATTATCATTTATTCCAAGATAAATGAAATTTCGAATTCATACATGAAACTATATAATAAATAATTGAATGTGAATAATGGTGAATACCATTGATAGGGAAATGTGGATGGTATTCACAACACAATGACTTTGTCTTTGAAAAACTTGATGCAATTTCGGCACCATAACAACTTGACATAAGAATTCATAAAAATGGTTGATGAGAGGGAATGGTGTGTCACACCATATGTACATTAAATGGATAGTAAAGGGTTCATATAGATACTTTTCCCATCATATTTAATGTAATATGAATTCATTAGACAAATTAATGGTTTGAATGTAAATGAGGAGAGAGAAATTCCTTACAGAATTTTTGCATGGTAATAGTTGTACATGGAAGGAATTAACGATAGATAAATAAGTACCTAATAAATTAAAACATAATAAGGGAAGTATGGTGGAGGTGCGAAATCATACTCCAACATTTGTAATTGAAATCAAAAGGATATAACATTATAAAGAAATGTGGAAAAAATTTTGAAAGGAAGAATTCACTTACTTGGATGTGTGATCCCAAAGGCTTGGGAGAAGCTTGAGAGATGATTCTTGGGAGCTGGGGGTGCATTTGGAGGATTCTATAGAGAGTTGGGAAATGTTTGGACTAAATAAAAATTCCTTGAGAGAATATAAAGTGAGAGCTTGAGTGAGTTTATATAGGAATATAGAGATAATTCATTATTATTTTTGTTTGGGACACCGCACATTAAACTAATCCAACCAACAAACCATACCATGGTTCTTGGCCATTGTTTTTGAAAAAGGGGATTGTTAAAATATATCTTATAGGAAAAATGTCCAAAAATATTAAAATAGTAGGGTTTCTTCTATGGAGGTTAGTCACACCCTCAAAGAATACAATTTAAAAATCTAAAATGATTTGTAAGTCTTGGAGGGTCAACTAACGCTTTTTAAAATAAATTAAAAAAACATAAAATCATATTATTTTAATGTTAAATCATATATTGTACTAAATTAATGTTTATAGTATTTTATTCCATCACTATTTTATTATTATGTTGTCATAAAACACATTATATATTTAAATGGTATTTAATTTTTACTCCAAAATTCAACACTCAGAAAATTATGAAAAATTCAACATTGGGTAACTTCGAAATCCTGATTCAAAAAAAAATATTAATTTTATCTGAATAATTTTTTAAATATGTGAAATTTTACTTTTAAAATAAAAACCGACATTAATCAGAAAAAAATATATTTTGAAAATAAAGGCTTTCAAACTGTGGTAAAAATTACAATTGAATTCATAAAATTATATAATCATTTATATTTAATAAAAAGTAACTGAATAATAATATTATTATTCTATTAAAATATTATTTTGTTCAAAAATCCATTAATTCATCAAAAATTATTTCTTAGTTGAATATTTACAAAAATTAATATTTGTGCTTTAAAAAAATATTTACAAAAAACAATAATAAAATTAATGTATATTCTCTCTACAAAAATACTATAAATAATCATAGTTCTAGGGTATTATTATATACCCCTTAAAACAGCTGCATGAGACCTTAGGGTAAGGTGTGCGATGGTGATAGACTCTTGGGGTGGCTCAGATAACATTGCTCGGGTGGTAATCTCTATCAACTTCCATTTCTCTCATAGGTGGATTCACTCAAGATTAACGTATTCAAGCTAACATTGGGCTTGGTCAATAGAAAATTTCAATGACGCCACCTCATTTTTGAGATCTGAAAAATTGGCTTCGTAATGGGCTGGATGAGGCCATCACTTCTTTTATATGAGTAAATTGGTTTTGTTAAAGCCCTATATTTATACTAATCATATGATTGCCATTCAACGACTATATTAGCAACAGTCCCAATTCATAATGGTATTTTAAAAAAATCCAATATCACCAATGATTTCAATATGTTATATAACCATTTCACAAAATAATAAATTTATTAAGATTAATAGTGATTTCCTTTATTAAATGTTTGGTTCATTGCAATATTCCCACCTTAAGATAATTCTACCTCAAAATTCCCTTTTCCCACACTAAAACAAGTGTGGGTAACACTGCTTCATCACTTCCTCCTATTCCCACATCATTTCATCAAACTTTTTGTTCCTCCACAACACTTTGGTAAGGGCCATTGACTTATTTAATAGAAATTTCTCTCTACAATCTAATATCATTAGTGGTTTTTCCACATAAGAATGATTATCCCATAATTAAACTACCTCTGATGAGAGTACATGTGAAGTATCTGGTATATAATTCCTTAAGTGGGATACATGAAATACATCATGTACTTTGGCCATGGTAGGAGGAACTTCAATTCAATAAGTCGCAACCCCAACATGATCAAGAATATCAAAGGGAAGGATGTACGTAGGACTTAACTTCCCTATCCTTCCAAACCTTGTTACCTTCTTCCACGAAGATATGCATTGAAATACCTTGTCTCGAACATTGAACCCTAGATCTCATTGACAGTTATCTGCATAACTCTTTTATTGACTTTGGGATGCCTTTATATGATGTTGAATAGTTTTTAACTTCTCCACCATTTCATCAACCATTTAAGGTCCCTGCAGCTTACGCTCACCGACTACATCCCAACATTCTGGTGTTCAACACATTTTTTCATAATGGGGTTTATATGGTTCCATTCAGATGATTGAGTGGAAACTTTTATTGTAGGAGAATTCAAAAAGTGGAAGATGTTGGTCATATCCATCTTTGAACTCCATAGAACAGGATCTTAACGTATCCTCCAGGATCCGAATAGTTCACTCAGATTGGCTATCAGTTTGAGGATGATAGTCCTTACTAATGTTCAGTTCAATGATTAGAGAATGTTAGAGAGTTTTGCAGAACTAATAGGTGAATCAAGGATCGTTATCGGATACAATAGATAGTGGTACTCCATGCAGCCTTACCACTTCTTTAATATAAATCTGTGCAAGTTGATCCAATGGGAAGTCCTCTCGAATCACGATAATGTGAGTTGTCTTTATAAGATGATCCACATTTACCCATATTGCATTGTTTTCTCTGGATGTCATTGGAAGTTGAGTTACAAAGTCCATGGTATTATTTCCCCACTCCCATGTTGGTATCGGTAGTGGATGCATCATCCCCATAATATTTTGCCTCCCAGCCTTCACTATAATACTTACATGGCATATTGATGTATATTCAGTAATATCTGTTTTCATATTGTCCCACCAAAAGATTTCTCGGAGATCTCGATACATCATTTTGGTCCTTGGGTGAATAGAGTAGGTTGAGAGATGTGTGTCATCTAGAAGCTCCTTCTTTATCTATAGATTAGATGGTAAACATAATCATGACTAGAATCTCGCAATTCCATCCTTGTCAACCGTAAACTCTGAGTATTTCCAATGTTTGATAGCTTTCACCCATTTTAAAATTTCCACATCCTTTATTCGATCATCCTTTTTGATCTTCATGAGAAAATGTTGAGAAATCATTTGAGATAAGATTGTTTATGTTTCTCCTTAAATAATTCTTATGTCTATCCTCTACAAAAATAAGACGATTGGATCCTTTTCAATTCTTATCATGGATTAAGATGCAGGATCCTTTCTACATAGAGCACCTACCACCTTCTATGCCTTAACGGGATGGTAGTGGATTGAGTAGTCATAATCCTTGATGAGATTTATCCATCTTCTTTGGTGCATGTTAAGCTCTTATTGTGTGAATATATGTATTAGGCTCTTGTGATCAGAATATATCTCACACTTTTCCCCATAAATATAATGTTGTCATATTTTCAATGAAAAGATCACAGCTGCTAACTCCATATCATGTGTGGGATAGTTTTTCTATAACTCTCTGACCCCAGTTACCTAGAGTCGGTGCATTATTACATAACATTTTCATGATCATAAAGGATGAAATCTTGAAAGACTGATTAGTTTAGTATCCTTGTAAACACTAGATACATTCATAAGTGTTACATTACATCATAATGTAAAAAAACTACATCAAAATCTTGTCTTCATATCCCTACATACTATCCCTACAAGTCATTAATAAATTATATCTTCACATCCTATAAAATATAAAACATTGAAAGGGGTGAGCTCAGATGCTCAGAAAGGATAACAATATAGCTGAAACATTCATAAATAAGAATAAACAATTAAGGCAATATTTAACTAACCAAAAGCCTTTTAAAATTGAACTTCAACATAATATGGAAAAGATAAAATGAAATAATTCCATTTAATTATTAACATGGATATTATACTAGTCGAATAACCATATTCAATATCAATAATCACTTTCATAATGATGGAATGGATAAAGCCAGACTATCATAACCACATAGTCTAGGCCTCATGCCAAGACTACAAATAATATTTTCTCAAGGTCTTGTTCCAAGACACTATATGTATCATGAGACCAACTGATGCATCAAGGAGCTATAGCGGGCTCCACCCATCACTTACTATGTCCAATGCATTCCTCATATAAAACGTTTGAATCATAACATAAACATTCATATTAAAACTAGCATACAAAATGTAAATACTTTAAACACAAACCATGAATGGTATAAAAATAGCACATCCACAGTCAAACATAACTCATTCGATACAATATGGAAGATTGTATTATATCAGATTAATCTCAATTAAGAATAATGAAGGATATTGACATAGATTAAAATAATCATCAAATTATTGAGATAAATATCCCCCCTTTTCTTGAAAACATTTAAAATTCACAGTATTTTTCAGTAATCCATTTAAATAGATTTGTGAATCAAAGTGTCTCATACCACTTTGAAACTTTTAAAATGAATTTTGTTTTGAAAACTTTAATGTTCATATAAATAAATCCTTAAAACCATTTTTAAAACATGGACATTAATGAGAATGATTTATAATAATAAATCATTAAAACATTTTAAAATGATATTTTAGATAGAGTTACTAACCAATAAAGAGACACTTGAATAAAAATAATTGAGTTAATAAAAACATTGTAATATCATGAGAATAAACAGATTCATTATATTCTATGTAAACGTACATTATATACACCATATAAATGTGATTTTGTGTAGAACAACAAAGGAGTCTCAATGGAATTTAAATTGAGATGAAATCTCTCATAAAGGTTGTATCCTTAGGTTAAGGATAAATCAACGACATAATTATGTGTGACAAATATAAATACACTCAATATGATTGGATATTTTATGTAAAACAATCAAAGGGCATTCACAAATATTTTTGTACAAACAACACCAGTGAATTTGATGTTTAACTCAACAAATCAATATTGAGTAAAAATTATTCTTATCAAGTCCATTCTGATGACTTGAGAATTTATCAATGGAGTGATTATGTGTATCAAAAGTATATCCACAAAAAAGGGAGTGTAAATTATGACATAATCAAATTAATAGTGATTCCACACATAATCTTGGAGTAAAATAATCAATGAAGTATTTGTAAAGCTGAATGAGTGGAAATTGAAATTTCAAATTCCCTTATTGATTTGGTAACTTACGAAATATACACCCCTAAAAGAAGGATTATACAGTGATGATTTAAATATACATGAATTAAATTATATTACACAATGAATACAAACATGGACAGTACACACACCACATGTAATAAATAAGTGGTGAACAATGGAAATCTCACAGAATTAAAAGTGTGATAAGAAACCCCTTACTTTGTACATTTTCCATGGACGTGGGTAGGTTAACCTCCTGTATAATGGTGAAATAATTGTTATTGAATTATAAATGAATAATATACATTAATATGATATCGTATATGATCTTTTAACATTGATTTTTTGATAATATCTTAGTATTATCGTCGTTACGGTTGTTAACGGATTCATTTTCCTTTATAGTCTTTGTTATGTGAGCCATATTTGTAATAGATGGGATGTATCTTATTCATATCCAGAATTATATCATGTCTCTAACCATTATTTGTAATCATAAAATGAAAATTATTCTTGAATGGATATGTTGGGGAATGAATCTCAACGCGTTCGTGGAGACGGTAATCCGTACGTACGCACGAGCGACATTATCATTCTTTTGATATTAAAATAATATATAATTTGATGGTGTATCATATATAAATAATAATTATCATGTTATATTTATTATTTAAATGAATTAAACATCATTATTATACCCATCCAAATAATAATATATTGAATAACAATTACACAATGACGTGGAGATGGTAGGTCGTACGTACACACGTATGGTGACATGTCATTCAAAGGATGGATAGAATACTAAATATGGTTGTACCATATTTATAATAACATCCCAATATATATAAGATACTGGAGTAATTATTTTAGAATCTAAATAACAAATAATGTAGATGATGAAGAAGAAGGGAACTTGAAAGAGGGTGGTGAAAACATTACCTCTTTTTCAGGTTCTTCTTTTTGATTTGATGAAAAGGGCTCCTTATGATGGATTTCTGATAAAACTGAGGCCTCTAGGTTGAGGTGAGGGAAGATGAGAAAATATTTGGGCAGGGTTTGGCTGATCCAAAAAGATTCTAAAGTGTGAATTAAGGAGAAGGTGGAGTACCCTTTTGTAATAGTGGTGAGGGGGACCTTTGGAAAAGCTAGAAATATTATTTTATAATAAATTCATATTCTGTTTCTAATGGAACAAATGTGGATTAATAAAAGTTTAAAGTGGGGATGGGTCGCAATAATTTTAACCAATATATTTTAGAATAGTTTGGATCACTACATTAACCTTATCATTTATATTTATCTCTTTATTAAATAGTTTGACATTTACCATGTCTCTCTGTATTTTTATATTATATAGTTAATAAACATACTATATACATCCAAGGGATCCCCAAGTGGTCCATTAATGATAAACCTATCATTATATAAGTCCTTTGGCCGAACATTTGATTTTTAATAATTGAATATCAATTAATAATATAATATTTGTTTTAAAAACTCTTTTATGTCAATTTTGACATTATTGGGTATTTTGTTTTTGATAATTTTATAACAGCATTATTACTTAGAAAAAAATTATACAAACAATCCCAATATGAAAAATTAACCTAAAAATAAGTGCAATTAATAAAAATTCTCAAATTAGATATATTTTGATATTTATAATATCAATTATTTTAATATTTCATTAATTAGGTAATTACTACATCACCATTGTTTCATAAATAAATTAAATTATTTAATGTTTATAAATGAAAAATAAAATACCATTATGTGTTAAACATTTTTATCTTTCTAATTAATATTTATAATTGAATTTATCTTATGTATAACACCATATTAAAAATGTTCTAGTTATTAAACATTGATTTTATATCTTGTAAATTTTCATTGAATTAAATAATAATAAATGTCCTAATCTAACCCAAGTTGACCTAAATGATAATATTTTATTCCTAAGGTTGTTTTTGGTCGAGATACACTTTTCCAATAGAATTAAGACATGTTTTAGGGTAATATTAATATTATTTTTACCCTTAATTACTATATTTACTATTAACTGTGGTAAGTAAAAATAAAAGTTACTATTTACCATAAAATATTTTCATCTCATTGAACCACATTTTACTCCTTAATATTAACCGTGTTTCTTAGATTTTTGAAATTCCACTCATATAAGTGGTAAGATTAAGGTTTATGTGAATTTCAAAATTCTCCGAGGAGGTGGGTAAAAGATGGTGAAAAGTTCAATAAATTTTTTATATATCTAAAATTAATCTAAACTAACTCCAATGAATTGCATTGAATGTATATTGGTATTATGTATCTATTTTTACCTTAATTAAATTTAAATAAAATAAGTAATTATTTCAATAAAAATTTGGTTTTAAACTATAACTATATGTTATTTCACTATTCATCAAAAATAGAATGTTTTCAAAAAAATACCAAAAATTCACCCTAAGCTAATTACGATATTCCGAATCCAAAAATGAAGTCCATTTTGAAAGCTAAAATTTAAAAAAATTCAGAAAGTGTGTATTACTATTCATAACGGCTAGTTTGATTGGTTGTGGTGTGTGTTAGAACTCGAAGTTGCATACAACACACGCGACTATATTATTCTAAGAGAAGTGTACCGTAAAAGCTTGGGGTGGTAAATTCTCCCCTCTTTCAAATAATTTCATCGTAGTAATTTTTTTAAAATTGGGCATGGGAATATAATGGAAAGTCCCACAACAAAAAAAAGATTCTATAAAACTATCACCTTAAAATAAAGAATGAGAAGTACAAAGGTCACCCATGATACTCATACTAGGATTCCATGTAGGAAAACAAGGATATGGAAGATAAACTAAGTGTCAAGTTCTGATGGAGAGGGATATAAAACATGATCAGGAGAAAATTAACAATAAAAAATCCACAAACTTGTGATGGGACAAATGGTGATTAGTTTCCCAGTAGGAAAAGTATACAGACAACATTTTTTTAAGTGACATTAAATAAATATGAAGAATTAATTTACGAGATTGAATAAGAAAATAAATAGATATACTTACTTTTTAAGTAGAGTTTCATTCTTTAATAAATTTCCACCACTAACTCTTTTTTTTAATGAGGAGTATTCAGGAAGACGTGGTCACACTAGAAGAGCTAGAATAAACTTCTCTAAAATCACATGATCCACAAAGGATAAACTATATATTTACCTTGTCTTTAGAGATTAATCAAAACCAAAACGTTTAGTACAAGATATGATGATCCCCCAAAAGGATAATCCTTTAGAGAAAGAAAAACTAATCTTAATTTCGAAAATTAAACCAACAATACACCAAAGTTAAATAAATACCATTCAATAAAAAATTTTCCTTAAAATCCTTCAATATAATCCAAACTAATATTGAAACCCAAAACTTACAAAAATTTGTTTATGTAGTCTTCCAAGGAAAATTGTATGTCCAAATGACATCAACTACTCTTAAAGTCACATACTTAAAAGTAATTAACCTAATCACATATTCTCTATTATAGGTTAATCATTTCCATAAATAACCCCAATCACTATAAATCCACAATAAAAAACATAGATAACAATCCTCCATTATTCATCAAATGAAATCCCACAGTATTCAAGTTTCTTTGGGAATATAGTGTTCCCAACAAAGAGAACATCTTCTAAATTAACATTTCTCACTTAATCACCAAATCATTTTCCTATACTAAGGGTATTCATTTGATAAGACCTAAGAACCCAAATCAACATATTATTGATCAATAAAATCATTTAACTAAAAATAACTAGTCACACTAACCAGGGACTTTAGGTAGTCCAGTGGTAGGTGATAAATCACAATCGCACTTTGGTTGTGGGTTCGATTCCCACAGCTTTGTCCGACGCGTTGGGTTGTCACACGGTCTGCATGTTGTCCTTTTTCAAAAACTATATTTTATAACATTACCAAAATGAGATAAATTCTTCAAAATAACCATAACATAATTTTAACCAGAACTATTATCTCATACGTTGCATTTTTATCCCAAAATATTATAACTTGTAATTGCCTCAAAACTAATGATCATATAAAACCAAATGGTTATTCATAACCATATTCACAAGGGAAATGATAATTCTTCCTCAAATATCATTCTCACATGGTAAACTGTGGGGTTACAAATACAAGAGAAAATTATTCCAAAGTAATCTCATCAACAAGGAGAACTAATACATTTAAACATTTCTCCAACCATTAATTTCCACATAGCTTATTCTTTTACCAAGAATATATCCTATAGAATAGAGAAATTCACTCGGGTAGTGGCCAGGTCCCCTAAATTTACGGCAAATTACTGTAAATGGGTTTTTGGGACCATTTTTATTTTCTTCCATAGTACTCTACATTTTCCGTAAGCAATTCTTCACTTTGTATCCTTCTTTCTCACACGTAAAGCATTTCTTTGTTCTATTGAGACACTTTCCTGGGTGTCTCCTTCAATATTTCCTACATAATGGAAATTTAGGATTCTTTTCTCCATGGTCTCCAATACTGTAGATCTTATCATTCCTCACCATTCCCTTCTTTGTTGAGTCTGGGAGTTGGTTAATATATATGTTATTGATCATATTTTTGTAAAACTAATTTCGCATGAACACGATATCTTTTACTCCTATCAACATTCCATTTTGTTGCTCATTTCCACCACCATTACCACCTTTTACATCATTCTCAAAGTTACTATGACTTCCTTGGACTCCATCCATTGACTAAAACCAGAAAGCATTTTGTGAGTAATTGTAGTCATAAAATAATTTAGAGAATATCATGACACAATATTCTCAATTTGAAACACATTAGGATAAACGATGGTCTTTTATTCTCATATTATATTAAAATACATCAAAATTTTTTGTAAAAAAATTCAAATTATCCTAATCATATCTCACGGGAGTGTCGTAACCAAGAGTACAGTAAGGCCTTTTGTCGTGCACCAGTTCTCATTCGAGTCTAGCTCAAAGCGGTATTTTCGGGTTTTACCCGGAGGTAAATTTGTGCCAGAGCCACCTCAACCTGCTCATATCCAGACAGGGATGTATTGCTTGGAAAACTCACAAAATCTATACAATACAAATATTCGAGGAAGTTCTTCTATACTAATCCTCAAATACTATCTTAGGGCTATGTGCTCTAATCAGAGTTTATCTAAATCTAGTTTCCAAGGTTTGTACTAAACATCCTATGATACCAACTATAACTCCCCGACCCCAGTTACCCAGAGTTGGTGCATTATTAAATAACAATGGCATGATCACAAAGGATCAAGTCTCGAAAGACCAATTAGTTTAGTATCCATGGAAACACTAGATACATTCATACGTATTACTTTACATCATAAAGTAAAACAACTACAAAAACATCTTTTCTTCATATCCCCTCATAATATCCCTACAGTTCATTCATAAATTACTACTTCACATACTAGAAAAAATAAAACATTCAAAGGGGTGAGCTCAGATGCTCAGTAAGGATAAAATATAGCCGATACATTCATAAATAATCATAAACATTTAAGGCAATGTATAACTAAAACAAAAGCCTTTTAAACATGAATTTCATCATAATATGGAAAAGATAAAATGAAATAATGACATTTACTTATTCGCATGGATATTCTACTAGTAGAATAACCATATGGAATATCAATAACCTCTTTCATAATGATGGAATGCATAATGTTAGACTATCATAACCACATAGTAATGGCCTCGTTCCAAGATTACAAATAATATTTTGTCAAGGTCTTATGTTAAGGCACTAGTTTGTCTCGTGAGACCTACCGATTCATCGAGGAGCTATAGTGGGCTCCACCTATCACTTACTCAGTCCAATTCATTCCTCATATGGAATGTTTGAAACATAACATACACATTTGTATTAAAACTAGCATATTAAATGTCAATACATTAACCACAACCCATGAATGGTATAAAAAAGAACATCCACAGTCAAATATAACTCATTCAATACAATATGGAAGATTTCATTATATCAGATTAACCTCAATCGAGAATAATGAAGTATATTGACATAGATTAAAATAATAATCAAACTATTAAGAGAAATATCCCACTTTTTCTTGAAAACATTTAAAATTCACACTATTTGTCAAGAAGCCATTTAAATAGATATTTGAATCAAAGTGTCCCATAACAGTATGAGACATTTAAAAGGAATTTTGATTTGAAAAATTTAATGTCCATATAAATAAATCCTTCTAACCATTTTTAAAACATGGACATTAATGAGAATGATTTAGAATAATAAATCATTATGACATTTTAAAATGATATTATAGTTAAAGTTCCTAACTAAAAAGGGAAACATAAATACAAATAATTGAGGTAATAAAAACATTTTAATATCATGAGAATAAATGGATTCATGATATACTATGTTAAAGTACATTATATACACCATATAAAAGTGATTTGGTGTATAACAACAAAGGAGTCTCAATGGAATGTAAATTTAGATGAAATATCTCATAAAAACCATTTCCTTAGGTTAGGGATAAATCAACGACAAAATTATGAGTGAAAAATATAAATACACTAAATATGATTAGATATTCCTTGTAAAACAATCAAATGATATTCACACATATTATTGTAAAAACAACACCAATGAATTGGATGTTTAACTCAACAAATCAAGATTGAGTAAAAATTACTCATATCAAGTTCATACCGATGACTTGAGAATTTATAAATGGTGTTATTATGTGTATCAAAAGTATATCCACATAAAGGGGATTGGAAATTATGATATAATCAAATGAATAGTTATTCCAAACAAAATCATGGTGTAAAATAATCAATGAAGTATGCGTAAAGCAGAATGACTGGAAATTGAAATTTCAAATTCCCTTATTGATTTGGTATATTACAAAGTATAAAACCATGAAATAAGGATCATACAATGATTATGTAAATATACATGAATTAATGTATAATACACAATGAAAACAAACATGGGAAGTACACACACCACATGCTATAAATAAGTGGAGAACAATGTAAATCTCACGAAATAAAATGTGAAATAAGAAACCACTTACTTTGTACTTTTTCCTTGGTCGAGGGTAGGTTAACCTCCTTTGTAATGGACTAATAATTGTTATTGAATTATAGAAGATCATATACATTAATATGATATCATATATGATCTTTTAATATTTATTTGTTTATAATATCATAGTATTATCGTCGATTTGGGTGTTAATAGATTCATTTTCCTTTATATTCTTTGTTATGTGATCTATATTTGTTATGGATGGGATGTATCATATTCATATCTAGAATTATATCATGTCTCTAAACATTATTTTTAATCATCAAATGAAATTTAGTCTTGAATGGATATGATGGGGAATGAATCTCATCGCGTTCGTGGAGACGGTAATCTGTACGTACGGACATGCAACAATATTATTCTTTTAATATTAAAATAATATATAATTGGATGGTATATCATATATACAGAATCATTATCATGTTATATTAATTATTTACATGAATTACAAACTTTTGAAGCTCCTTTTTCTTCACATTGTCTAAACGAATGGAAAGGGAAATGACTTAGCACAAATTGATTCACCCTTTCAAGAAAATATCAAAAATCGACAAAGGCATGAACAAGGCTTAAAAAACACATGTGTCGTGCAAGTTCTATCACTTTAACGCAATTCCACATGCACGAAGACTAATGGTCGCACAAGTGATTTGTGCGTCAAAAAGGATAACCACCCGGGTCTTCTTCAGCCTATAAATAAAACGTGTGGGTCCCCCATTCGGGGAGGAATTTTTTCCAGAAACTCATATTTCAGCTCCCAGCGCCCTAGTCTCTTCTCAAAGCTTCTAAAACACTTCTAATGTAACTTCTCACCTAGAATGGAAGATCTAAAGAGGGGGAGGAAGGACAATGTGTTGAAACTCATCAACACTTGTGCGCCTGAGTGGCCATTCCTTAAGGGAAATGGCCACACTTGCGTGCCGCCTAACTCCTTCAATAGAACTTGCGCGCCACTCTTCTAGAAGAACCTCAAGATGATTCTAAAGGCACTAACCAATAGTCTCTCAAGTATTACCTTGCTATTAAACTTTCCGCAAGTACCCATGTTTCGCGCAGGTATACCTACGCGACCAGGACTTGCGCGCCCACGCAGTACCTGCGCGCCTGCCAGGACTTGCGCGCCCCTGCCTTTTTCGGTGCCCTTCTTTCCCATTTCACATCTCTTATGCCATTCCACCTCTCCTATTCAAGATTCAGTCTTCAAGATACTATTCAAATCCATTTATGGCATGATTTCTTGAGAGAACTCATTAAAATGGGCCTCTTTTTCAGGAATAATCCCCAGTCTCAAATATGGGCCTCTTTTTCAGGAATAAGCCCATGTCTCAAATATGGGATTCTTTTTCAGGAGTAAGCCACAATCTCAAATATGGGAATCCTCCTTAGGAGTAAGCCCCAAATCCTCTTTTAACCTAGGCCTCCTTTTTAGGAATAATCCCCAGTCATAATTCTTAACATGGGCTTCCTTTTCAGGTGTAAGCCCTAGTCTTAATATGAGCCTCTTTTTAAAGAATAAGACCAAGTCCTTTAATTTTTCAAGTCTCTTAACCTTGGACTCCTTTTCAGGAGTAAGCCCCAGTTTTAATTTCTCTTAACCAGTCCTAATTTACCTTCGATCTGAGATTCCTTCTCAGGAGTAAAACCCAATCATAAATCCTATCATAATTTGGGCCTCCTTTTCCAGAGTAAGACCAATGTTAGAGTATTCAAATGTCCATAAAGCACATATACCTTTATGGACCTTGTTTCTAGATTTCTTCCCTGAAGTAAATCCTAATCTTCATTTATCTGGGTAGTCATTCATACATAAGTCCCGCATTATTTCTTATGATTGCATCTTTCATGCAAAAATTGTATGATTTTTACCAATACCTCTTGTTTCTCACACCGACCATTACTCACGTGATATTAGAGTGTAAAAGTAATTATGACATCCTTCTTTGAGCCATCAATCATAAACATAATACTCCCTTACTCAAACTACATGGGTTCTGATTCCTTTTTTCTAAACAAAGGATACATATGTAGCCCATCTATGGGTTCGATCCCAAATCTGAAATAATTCATGTCCTTCTTAATGAAAATAATCTTCAAGTTCCCCATTGAGTGGCTTTAAAACCAGCTTGGTCATTATAATGACCAAGAGACTTCTATATAAATGTGTCGAAGGATACCGTTGACCAAGAATCTCTAATAAATACAGATGATTCTCTATCGATGAAGAACATCGAATACATATAAAAGATTCTCTAAATTTTGTACATATTTATTCATTGATTTTCAGATCTGATGGAAAGCTCATTTTATACTTGGTAATGTAATAAGGATTCATGAACATAACATAAATCTATAAAGAGAGTCACGAAGTAGACAATAATTCCCCTCAAAAAGGTGTGATGAGTCTGACCTCCCATCTTCTCGACCAATGAAAATTCCAAAGCCTCATCAGCCCACAAACTAATGAGCACCTACCTTTGGAAAGTACGTCCAAATGGATGTGGAATCATTGGATGTTTCCAGTTCTACAAACAAACCCATTAGAAACTGATCAGAATATTTGAACCTTCAATCAAGGAGGGAATCCCCAAAATTCTGAGGGAAACAAAAAATGGTGAACCCGACGTGAATCCTTAACCAAGTAAAAATAATGTTTTACCTATTTGTTAGGACCCTATTTAAAACTCAATGAGAGGGCCAACAAAAACAATCATTGAAATATCTGCTCATCAAAAAGATATAGTGGCTGAATTTATCTTGATTACGTCTGTTATATCAAACAGGATCTCATTTCCAAGATCTTCTGCATTTCCATAATGGCTTCTCTCAAGTTCACACCTGTGAATACTGCTGCTGCAAATGCCACTACTGCTACTCCTGCTGGATCGTCATCCACTCTATTTATGACATCACCTACTCAGCGTCTTCAACCATGGGTATCAAATGCATTGGTTAAGGAGTATCGTCAACACGGTACCATCCCAACTCTGGAGGTTGCCCGACAATCCCTCAAAGTGAACAACTCACACCGGTCGTCCAAACAATGACGACCAGTGATCATGAAGCAGGGGGTGCAAACCACTGTCTCCAACCTTTTCGGGTCATTATCTCCAGAACGCAATCACCATTCACTCCCATATTCTGGGGAGGTGAATGAGCAGGTATCTCAGGGCCTTAATTCAATGAAGCAGGAGTCCTTCCTGAGGGTTCCTATCAAAAATCGCTACCAGACTCGTGCGGCAGTACGCCCTCAACATGATGAGGGTACCAACTCCAGGCGTTCAGCTCAGGTTCCTCATACCCGAGCAGGAAAGAAGAACCGGCAGAGGCGGAATTCGGTCAACAGTGAGCAGGTTCTCATCTCTTCCATCTCCAGAGAATTCAACCAACCTAACTTGGTGGCAAGCAACGAGCGGGAACATACACCTACCCGTTTAAATTATATTGTCCAGCAGACTTGTCTGGCAGGATCACGCCAATCCCGCCAGGAAATTCCAGCAGAGTACTATAGGTAGGAACAGACACCTGGTTATACATCATCAGCTAGTCAGCAGGCTCATATGACTACATATAATGGAGGTCATCAACCATGTTCGGAGAGGTGTAATCTGCAGGCACATACACCTACTAATACTAATCAAGCCTACCAAACGTCTCACTTGGTAGCACATGGAGAAGTCAGTCGGAATGCTCTGGTGACAAACAAGAGGCAGACTCAACTCTCTACCCCTACATTTGAGTACTGTTAGGATTCACTGATAGGAAAAGGAGGAAATGAGCAGGCACATACACCTACTCCAATCACGGAATGGACGTATGTCCCCGTTCCGGTAGCTGAAGTCACCAAGCATATTATATCAATGGTGAATTAGAAGAAGCAAATCTCTGCTCATATTCTGGATGCTTGCCAAGATATTATAATAGATTTATCAGCATCTCATGGAAAGACACAAAAATCAATCCCTACCAGTGGAGTGACACATCAACAATTCACTCTAGAATAGACACACACATTTGTTCCATTCCAAGAGGGTTGTGGGGCATACTCCCCCATATCATACGGACAACAAAGTCAGGCACATACACCTGATTTGAGTGAAGATCGTTAGCCTAACCTGGCATTCTTTTCTTGATTAGGCACATACACCTACTGAGAGAAGCCACATTTATCAAAAAGTGGTTTACAAAGAGAGTAAGAAGGCATCTAAGAAAAAGACCCGCCCAGCACAGTCAGGAGATCAAGAGCCAATCTGTAACAAGTCCTTTCTCGATGTTGGAGTTTCTGAAGCACTCAGACAGTTATCTGTTGAAATTCATGATTCTACTCCCTCATTTACCAAAAGTGGGAACTTTAATTCTGAAGGTCTTCAACAGACACTTCATCATGAAGGCTTTCTTCATGACAATTCGGTCAATCTAGAAGTTTCATCTTCAGATGAGAGCCACATGAACCCTCTGTGTGGTCAGAAGGCCAAGGAGCAAGAGATCTCATCTTTTTTTGTATCCCATTATGGTGGTCCTACCCATGATGATGAATTTCTCTGCGAAATTCCACTATGCAGTAGTGATGCACATTTCCTGGAAAATTCTTCAGTGGACAATGTAGTATAGAGAAAGCCCTATTATCTTGAGGCACTTGCAAATGTGAAACCAGTCATGTCTGATGCATAATCGCTAGCAGGTGAAATACTTTCTCAATCAGAAGATAGCCCAGGGTGTAAGTCATTCACCGAACCACCCCTAAGTCATAATTCCTCTAGTTTGATCAATGAATTCTTTACCAATTCTGTTGAATATGACGAGACAACAAGGACACACCAACTCTGGTCAAATCAGGTAGAAGAATCTTCATTGAATGATAAAGAGAAAATTTTGAACATGAGAAAACAACTGGAAATAGGTAATGTACCAGTCATGTTTTGGCCTTTGGATGACTCTCAGTATGACATTCCAAAGATGTTGATGGAAGATGGAATTCATGATATTCGTCTCAACATATGGAAAAATCTTTGTCATTTGAAGAAGAAAGTATTATCTTATGATGAATATGAAAATCATCTTAAGATAATAGAAGGGTTACAACATCAGATTGATTTGGCATCTCTATCACTCTCTCAATATCTGAAGGCTCAAAAGCAGCTGATAGCCCTTCAACGTTCATGCCTTGGTGCACTAAGAATATTGCGCCAGTTAATTGCCAATTCCGCATCTGGTATTCATTTCAGAGGATGGGGTGTTCATAAAGAACTACATTTCCCGGTGCTCTCCAGTCAGTAATGCCCGCCGAAAATGGTCCCATGCAATGTTATTGCCCAGAGCCGGCCATAGTCAATGGGCTTTGTTTTTAATCAAAAGCTTGCCTAATAACATATTTCAACTAGTTCCTATCAAAATCAAGCATATAGTGAAAAAAAATTTAATTAATCCTGCATCAAGCAAACGAGAATATTGAACAGGCCTCTCGTATAGAGAAAGCACATCATCAAGTGACAGATGTGTCGGAAATCATCCAACGGTCTTTTGAACTAGGTGATAAAAGTGGATACAGGGTAATTCATCCATCTAATTTCCAGACTAAGGTTCGCAAGATCAGGAGAGCATTTAAGAAAGTCTCATACATAGCATGTAAAGAGCCACCCTAGCTTGCCTGACTCAGGACCCTTTTAAACCAACCCTTGGAATCAACAAATAGGATTCGAGGAGTTGAGCGGGAACAGCAGGAACAGCCCTAGTCCATCGGACTGGGACTTTTTCAAATTATCAATTCCCTCCTTAGAGAATGTTGGACTTTTTCGATTGGGGAAAGAGCCTCACGAGGAACGAAGAGACAAATTATCAGGAGATTCCCTCCAAATTTTGGTTCGTCAACAACTTCCCGAGGGATTGAATCACCAAAAGGAAATGTCTCATCAAATACATTCAAGAAGAAAATATCACAGAAATTTAGGTAGAAGGGATGCAATGATTTATGCATCAATTAATGTCATCAATGTTGTTGTTGTTGATCCACCAGTTGAGTCTCAATCAGGGGACTCAGATGAAGAGGTTCCTGCTCAAGATGATGTATGAACCGACATAAATGAAGAAGGTGTGCGTACATGGAATCAATGGATTACTTAGAACCTAGTTAATCTTTTGAGTAACCCACTTTCCCCTCTCCGAAAAGGATCCAACAAAGGGAGGGGAACGAATCCGGTTACATATCATTCCTCTGGAAAAGGCCAATCTCTCTCACTAGAGAAAAGGTTTTCACAACAAGAGGAAGAAAAATAATGAATTAAGGAGGTTGAATAAAGAACTACTTCAGGGTAGTCTTCTTCTTAAGCATGCTGGAGTCAGTTAGCCAAGGAAATTTTTTGCAGCTACTGAGATGGATCAAGAATATACTTCTCTATTAGTACACCCTCACAAGTCTTATCATATGGGTCAAGTGAAACAATAGTTGGTAGTGCTACCATCAGTTGCAAAACCAACCACCTCATATGTCTAAGCTCCAGTCATTTCACCTACCCAATTACAAGTACGACCGGATGTTTCTCAAAAGTTAATAACTACCATTGGGTCATTAAAAACTCAGTTAGACACTATGGAAGGGAAATGTGTGCAGGTTCAACCAGAAAAGAAAGTTTACCTTGAATGGGTAGATTCAATCTCTCCTCCATCCAGTTTTGGAAACCATTTATTCTCTATTGTCAATGGATCAGGCGACCCTGAACAGAATTTTACGCATTATGTCTCTTGTTGTGATCCTATGATGGGAACTCCAGAGCAGTAAGAAGCAGTAAAACTCAGATGTTTCGTACTGACCATGCAAGGACCAACCTTTGTTTGGTATACAAGATTGCAATCCCGGTCAATTACCGGATGGGAGGATATTTTCCAAAAATTACTTCTTCATTTCACCTCAACTTTTCCAAAGACAACAGTTTTCAATCTTACAAACTGTAACCAAAGAGATAATGAAAGGGTCTCAGATTTCATTGCTCGTTGGAAGGGATTAACATATTCCCAAAGATTAGCACTCCCTCGAGAAGAATTGTTGCCAATTTGTGTGACAAATTTGCGTGATGAGTTACGCACGCTGTTGATCCCTGTGGAATACACTGCAGGGTTTCGAGACATTAATTCAATCACTCAGCAGATAGAAAATTCCCTTATAAAGGATAAGGCTAAATCTCGTGTAATTCCATCAGCTCCATGAATGAGAATGTGTAAAGAAGAAACTACAACATTTATGCTTAAACAAGCACCTGTACCTGTTTTTACTTCAAATCCTTCATCTTCTTGAAGGGATCCACCTCCTGAGCACCAACAACAAGGGATGTTTCATCCAGATGATCAAAGAGATCAAAGACGAAAACAATTGTAGGATCTGAGAACAAAACATATTCTTTCCGAAATGATCAAGTGCCTGGTTACATCATTTCAGCTCTGGAAAATGATCTAGTTCAATTGCCAAGGCTTAATAGGTCAAACAAGGAAGGATATGAAGATCGTCCCAATTATTGCCCCTTTCATTAAATTTTGGGGCATCCCATCCAGGAGTGTTTTGTCTTTAAAGAACTCCTGCAAAAGTTGGTTGACTTGGGACAAGTCAAACTGAAAGGTTCTTCAGCTTAGGTTTCATGTGTTACTGCTACAGTTACAGAGGAGGAAGGTGAATGGAAATAAGTCAGAAGAACAAATGCACAAAAGTATGATGATTGGATGGCCAGAAAGACAATCAACCGAACTCATGCTATTTTGAGAACAAAATTAAAGAAACCGATGGTATCTTCTACCATAAATGTTGCACCAAAACCCTTTTCATCAAAGGGAAAGTCCTCAAAGAAGCGACATTATTCAAAGAAAGAAAAAAAAATCAGAAGAAGATGAGTATGTGTAAAAACCTATGTTGTCTTTGACTCTGTCAGACTTCATGCCATCTACTTCAAAGCCACGGGCACCACCCCACCAAACGGCATAGCCTAAACAGGCTAATCAAGCAGAGTCTTCATCAGACGAAGAGTTAATCTCCGGTTCTGTTAATATGATTCAATTAACAGATCCATATGCCAGTCGCAGTTTTGATTTCAATGAGCCTGAATTCTCTATATCAAAAAAGGGAATCAGAGGAAGTTACAGAGGCTCCGGATATAGGGGAAGACGTGGATCTTTCATAAGCCACTATTCCAATTCTACCCCTTCTAGAACTGTGTATGCAGCAGAAACTCATGGAAGAGCCCTTCAGCGATCTCAGCAAGAACAAGAAAGTTCTTCTACCAATAGAAAATTCAGCCCTAGAATAGTTATTTTGGAAGACTGGTTGAAGGTTCCATCTTTTTCCTCTCAGCAAGTAAATGGATATAATCGGTATAATCTTCCAAAACCAGGAATATTTCCAACTCTTATAAAAATACAAGATGCATCAACTTCCAAAGAATCTACTTCTAAGGTACCTGCTAAACTGCATATTTCTGTTGGGAAACAGAGACCTCTGGATCAAAAGTATGATTTATTGAAACACTTGGTCCAAGTACCATCCATGTTATCAATTCGGGATGCTTTGAATCTGTCAAAAAATCTTCGGGAAGCACTCATAGAGGCTTTGTCAAGTCCTTAGGAGTTTGAAAATGAAATTGCTGCAGCTAAAGTCTATCACATAGAGAATAATCCTGCAGAATGCCATGCAATAATATATTTTACTGATAAAGATGAATATGATGTTGTTCATGGGCATATTAGACCTTTGTACTTATCTGGAAATGTCAATGGTGTAGATGTCTGAAGAGATTTCTTTGAAAATGGATCAAGAGTCAACCTCATGACCATTCGTACACTTTATCGATTGGGCCTCACAGAATCAGATTTATCTCTTTCTATAATGATGTTACAAGGATATGATAAAAATGAACAAGAACCACTAGGCAAATTTATACTCATAACTCAGTTTGGAGATCATGTATCCAATTCAGATTTCATGGTTGTTGATCATGATTCAGCTTTCAACATCTTGCTTGGAAGACCCTGGCTACATCAGCATGCGGCTATCCGTTTATCATACCATCAATGACTCAAATATTGTTTTGATGGTAAAGTTGGGACATTTTATGGTGATAAGTCCCCATTCAAGACATTTGAGTCTCAATACATTGAGTTGGATTTCTATCACATGGAGGGTAGGGAGAAATCCACAACAAAGGAGATTACCAAAGTTAATGCTCCATATGGTTTGTTGAAGATTCCAGTAAATCCATTTACACATTTGAGTATAAATTATGTGTTTCCTATCAGTAAAATTTTCAAGATATACCCTAATAAAAATACTCTTATGGATAGATCCATAATTTCAATTACAAAAATCGAGCCAGATAACGTGGGAGAAATTAGTAACCCACTAAGCTGTGAAGAAAGCACAAATGGCGACGTCTTCATTTCATCTACTGAAATCCAACAAGTCTATACTTCGCGAATTAGTCTAGAAGAAGTTATAGAAACATCGAAAGTGAATAATTATGTTGATTATCAATCCATCATCTCCTCTTTAATACCCAAAGAAGACCCTTCATCATCAATCGGGTCCGAAATGGAAGCTTCTTCTTCAAGATGTGAAAATTTTGACATCTCTTCTGATCATAAAAATTATGCTTTATCACCTACTATGCAAGTAGAAACAGAAGAAATAATACATGATGAATAAGAAGAGGAAGATATCAGAGATGCTCCACCATCATTTGAAGAGGGTATGTCTACCACTGTGGATGAACTCAGAGAAATAAATCTGGGTACAAAAGAAGATCCACAGCCCACTTTAATCAGTGCGGCCATGACTCTTGAAGAGAAAGAGAAGCATATTTCATTTCTAAATCATAATAGAGATATATTTGCTTGGAAATATACAGAAATTCATAGGCTTGATCCTAGTGTTGCTACTCATCATTTGGGTTTACTGAAAGAACATCAAGGATTTAAGAAAGTCGCGACAAGAACACACCCAACTT
The DNA here is from genome assembly GCA_963277665.1 of Viscum album. Classification (NCBI taxonomy): domain Eukaryota; kingdom Viridiplantae; phylum Streptophyta; class Magnoliopsida; order Santalales; family Viscaceae; genus Viscum; species Viscum album. The sequence continues at coordinate 477,676,665 of OY728157.1, forward strand.
ATGCTTCCAAAATTGAAGCAGAAGTGGATAATCTTATCAAGCTAACTTCGTCAGATAAGTTCATTATCCCAAGTGGTTGGCTAATATCGTCCCTATAAATAATAAGAATGTACAAATTAGAGTTTTCATCGATTTCAGAGATCTTAATCGGCATTGTCCAAAGGATGATTTCCCAGTTCTGATTACAAAACTTTTAATTGATGCAACAGTAGTCTGTGAAGAACTTTCCTTCATGGATGGATATTACAAATATAATCAGTTCTGAATGGCCCTAGAAGACGAGGAATCCATAGACTTTAGAGCCCCTCAGGGTGTTTTTTGCTACCGGGTAATGCCCTTTGGCTTAAAGAATGCAGGTGCAACATATCAGGGTTCCATGCATCATATCTTCAAACCCTTCCTAGGGAAGTTTGTTGAATGATATGTAGATGATTTGGTGGTTAAATAAAAACAACGTTGTAATCACTTGGCTGATTTGGATTTCATATTACGCATGCTTCGACAACATAATTTGAAGATGAACCCCTTAAAATGTGCTTTTGGGGTAACCTCAAGAAAATTTCTCGGCTTTTTTGTACACCATCGTGTTATTGAAGTCGATCCTGAGAAGATCAATTCAATCCTTTGTATGTATCCTCCTAGAAATTTGAAAGAACTAAGAGGAATTCAAGGACACATAGCCTATATTCGGTGTTTCATCGCCAATTTGGCTGGCAAAAGTTTACCCTTTACCAAATTGATGAAGAAGGGAGTCACATACCAGTGGACTGAAGGCTGTCAAGAAGCATTCGATATTCTCAAGAAATACCTCTTGAGTCTACCGGTACTCATGACACCTGTTGAAGAAAGACCACTTATCCTCTACGTAACAGCTCTAGAGTAATCATTGGGTGCCTTTCTTGCTCAAAAGAATGATGCTGGGAATGAAAACAACCTCTACTATCTGAGTCGAACTATGCTTGAAGCAGAAACCCTGTATTCAGGTACTGAGAAGTGCTGCCTGGCATTAATCTTTGCAGTTCAAAAGTTGAGACACTACATGAAATATCAGAAGGTCCAATTGTTATCTTGCAATAACCCTCTCAAATTCATCCTTAGTCATCTAATGATTACAAGACGTCTGGAAATGTGGGCAGTTATTTTGTAGCAATTCGACATTCAGTATGTGTATCAAAAGGCGATAAATGGCCAAGCTCTGGCTGATTTCCTGGATGAAAACCCTTCAGTGGAAGACACATATTCATATATTTAACTCCCTGATGAGGAAGTATTCTCTATTCAAGAAAGTCCTCAAGCATGGGAAATGTATTTTGATGGTGCTTCCAGAAGTCCATCAGGGAGGAAAATTGAAAATCCTAAATTCAACAAACTTAGATTAGGAATTGTGCTCATTTCTCCAGAAAAGGTAGTGTAACCTTATTCCTTCTTATTGTGTGAATGTGGTACAAATAATGAAGATGAATACCAAGCTCTCATCACCGTCTTGGAATTAACGCTTCAAGCACAAGTGAATCACTTAAATGTGAAAGGTGATTCAGAGATGGTAATCAAACATGTCAATGGGGATTATGCCATCAGAAAAGAAGAACTAATCCCTTTGTATGATTACTTCAGAGAATTATTAGCGGAATTACCTTCGGAACCGAAATTTTGTTATTTCCCAAGATCAAAAAATGCTCATGCTGATGCACTGGATAATATAACCATAGCTCTGGCAGATCCAAATCGGGACGAGACAACCATCAGTATTGCCCACCGTCATGCAATTTCACCTTATATTCGAATCAGAACATAGGAAATTAATGAAATTAGTCACATTCCTGAACCGTATGGTCATACTACAGTATGAATGTCACCTACCAGGGAATACCTTCAAAATGGAACACTTCCACCTAATAGAGACGAGAAAGAACAAATCTGGTGACGTGTGGTGAATTTTACTCTTTATGATAGCCCATATCACCTAGAGAAAATTATCTACAAATGTGGTTTTGATGGGTTTCTCTTCAGATGCATTGATGGTGAAGAGATAATGGTTGTCATGAAAGAAGTGAATGCAAGAGTCTGTGGTGCCCAATAGTTTGTACATAGACTGTCTGATCAAATTCGAAGTCTTGGATACTTTTGGCCTTCAATGATACAAGATTGCGTTAATTTCACAAAAAAGTTTCATTCATGCCAAGTACATGCCAAATTCATTCATCAACTTCCAGAATTGCTTCATACAGCAAAATACTCATGGTCATTTTCCACATGGGGAATGGATGTGGTGGGACCTTACCCTTCGTCTACGGCCAATAATTTTAAGTACATTATTACTGCTATTGACTTCTTTTCCAAAAGGGTAGAGGCAATACCTCTCAAGGAAGTCAGTTCTAAATGCGTTGTTAGCTTCATCAATTCTAACATCATTAAAAGATTTGGTGTCCCTCATACCATATTTACGGACAATGGCACCAACTTCTGTTCATCCGAGGTCAAGAAATTGTATCAAGAATACAACATCAAATCCAACCATTCATCTTGGTATCATGCAGCGGTCAATGGCCAGATAGAAGCCTTCAACAAGACTCTTTCAAATATACAGCAAAATATGGTGGATAATGTTAAGAAGTCATGGCCTGATATACTCTTTCATGCTTTATGGGCTTATCGGACTACCACCCACACTGCAACTCGGTCAACTCCATATTCACGGGTACATGGAAAGAAGTCGTCTTGCCCATTGAAGCTCAATCGACTTCGCTCAGAGTATCCATTTGTGATCAGTCATATATAGATGAACAATCTCAAAAGTGATTGAATGAATTGGAACGATTATATGAGAAAATATTGTGCACTTTTCACCACTTGGAAGTCTATCAGAATATAATATCATGAGATTTTAAAAAAAAGTTCATCTTCGTTCATTCACTCAGGGAGAACTGGTATTAGTTCTCAGAACTCCAATGATACCAGGAAAGAAACCTCCCAAGCTTGATCCAAAATCGGAAGGACCTTACTCAATACATAGGGTCTACTCCAATGGAGTTTATTGATTAATATCGATGGATGGAGAACTCGTCACTACTTCCACCAATGCTTCATTTTTTAAGAAGTATTTTGTATAAACACAAAATATATCATAAGTGGTCTGGTATGACCTTAAACTGCACCACCGTCCATAAAGACGTTAAACTTAATCATGAATGGTCTATACATATAACCTTATACTATTTGTGATTTTGTCCCACATGACGTTAAACTGTGAAAAAGTTCCCTAAGTGGTCCGGTATGACCTTAAACTGCACCACCATCTAGAAAGATGTTAAACTGCATCATCAACGGTCCATGAATATGACCCTAAACTATTGGAACATACATCCAACATGACGTTAATCTATGTATCATTCATCGTCCTTTATATATGACGTTAAATTATATAGCAATTTTCCATACACATGACATTAAACTATTTTTATTCCTTTCGTCTCACATAACGTTAAACTGTGACGTCATAACTACATGACGCTAAATTGTACAGAAGTCCCTTACATCTGGAATGACATTAAACTGCACCATCCACGGTCCATGCATATGACCTTAACCTATTCGCACTATTTTCCAACATGACGCTAAACTGTATCGTCCCTTTTTCGTCCAACATGACGTTAAACAGTGAAAAAAGTCCCCAATACGTCCAACATGACAATAAATGGTGTACTCATTTGTCCTCACAACATGACATTAAACTGCACAGTCCCCCTTTCATCCAACATGACGTTAAACTATATTGTCCCCATCGTCCTAACTACAAGACGCTAAACTATACAGAAAGTCCTTCATATGTCCAGCATGACATTAAACTGTGCATCATTAAGGTTGTTGTTACCTCTTGTTTCTCACACCAAGTATGACTCACATGATCTTAAAGAAAACCTCAACCATAACACACTCTCTGGGCTACTAACCTTGTGTAAGTCCCAACAAAATCATTTTTTAGGTCGTTGTCCCCAAGAACAACTTGATCATTAATTCATTCTTTAATTGAACTACGCGGACTTTGATCCTTGCCTTCCAGGCTGGGTATGTAGAAAACCTCCTAAGGTTCAAGCCCAAAATCAATATCTTCACCTCAGTTCACCTCTATCTCATATGATGTTGATTCTTGAAATCGCCCTTAGAATCAATATCATTACATCGGTTCACTTTCATCCTTGTTATATGACGTTAAACTATACAACACTTTTGTTCAGTATGATAATAAACTACAATATTATTTGATACCCTCACATGAGAGGGAAACATTATTTACATTGATTTTTCAATAACGTTTCATTTCAAAGACTATGTGCATACATGGAAATGCCTAAACCTTTTATCTTAGGTTAAACATTCATTGTACTAAAGTCCCCTTTCACCCTTCACATGTATGAACCAAATTTGTACAGAGGGTATTTCTAGAACTACGTGGTCTTGATTCCCATCCTTATGGGATACGTAGGAACATTCTATTGTCCCTCTAATCTATCCCCATGTCTTTTGGGCCTAACCCCAAATTCTACTTTCAGTCCCTTTGCTGAAATGTCCCCATGAAAACACACACTTTGTATTTATTATAATGGTCCAAAATCTATGACCCTAAACTAAGATCTCCAATCCTTTTGTGCCACATGATGTTAAACTGTAGTTTAAGAACTATGTATGTCTTGATTCCCATTCTTATGGGATACATAGTGAACTCCAACATTTCGAGTCGGGACCCAGCCACAACATGATTATGGTTAGCATTGATCTGTGTATCTCTTTATACATTGAAAAATACCCATCTTTATGTGTCATAATACTAATCTTAAATATTTTCAGATCTTCATAACCCTTTTCATGACTTTCAGTCACAAAAATGTCAAATTTATGAGATTTATTTTACTTGACTATGAAGTACGAGCCCTTAGGCGGCCTTGCATAAACAGTCTCCAAAACAGATTTGTCATCCAAAAGATTATATTATCTGACTACACAGGCAATTCCCTTAGGTGGCCCTGCATAATTCAACCCCTAAAGGGTTTGTCGGGTACTGGTAACTTCATTCTTCGGAAGAAAGCCTGTTTTATCCTTATTGGTCTTAAATGAATGTATGTAGGGATCCGTAAAATATGCCATCCTTAACATATTTATCCCATGTCCTTTTTCATGATCTGAAATTATTCAAGTCTATGGCTTCAATTCTCCTTCCCTATGTTTGAGTTAGACATTCATAGGAGTGATATCCATCCAGTTCTTCAATAAACTTGTTTGGAAATATCTTCTCCATATTCAAGTACTTATTTCCATACAAAAAACTCTATACTTTGGAAAATTTGAATCTCCATAAACATTCACTGGCTTTTACCAGATGAAAGGTAAATTTATGAGTGTTCTTTTTCCTGACTATACAGCACGTTCCCTTAGGCGGTCTTGCATAAAAAGTCTACATAATAGACTTTTTAGCCAAAAGATGCTATTTTATATGACAATGCAGCCAATGCCCTTAAGTGGCCCTGTATAATTCAACCCCCTAACAGGTTTGTTAAATAATAGTAACTTAATTCTTGGAAACTAAATCTTATGATTCCTTTTAGCTCTTTTTCATATCATTCCTCATATTCAAATATTCTTAATCCATAGCTTACATTTTTTCCCTCATACTTGAGTATGGTAATATGTTTTCAGATAAATTTTCAATTAATTGAGTCAGTTATTATTCATTCGGTCAAAGCTATTTCGACCTTAAACATTAGCCGCTTTATGTCCAACATGAATGACTTAAAACTTCCCAAAAAGACAAAGGAACACTGAATAAAAGTCAAGTTCTAGCTCACTAAACATACATTTTGTATGATTTATGTAATATTGAGAAATTAAAAGATTCAAATTTTTTAGGGTTATTTACATTAATCCTAGTAAAATTCAAGCTATGCTTACTAGGCACATTGGCTTCAGTAAAATTTAAAGCATGTAGCCAAAGAATTCAGGTACAAATGATTGAAGATGAAAGTTTTTTTCATTGATACATAGGATATAGAAGGATATCCACAGACTGGAGTCTCTTCCCTTTTTCTAAAATTACAAAAGGCTTTCAACATAACTCTTCACTTGATTTACAGCATCCCGAGCTTCATCAGAAACCAACTGGAATTCATTCCTTCAACTGGATACCATAACAGATGCAGTGATAGTAGCTCTTCTTGGAACAATTGTAAAAGGATGTTGTTGAGTGCGGTTTGAGAAAATTTTATGCGGATCAAACGGTGACTCTGTTTCTGTCCAAGAGACTTTGAAGATGCATACATGGATTTGAGAATGGAGCATTGGAAGTAAAGATACATTTGGAGAGAATACTCTTTTCAGATATTGCTCTAATGCCATGTTTGTCTTATCTCCATCAACCGGCAACGGAAAACATTTCAGCCCATGGGTTTTCCATTTTCATATCTACAAGGATATGGCATGGGAGGAAAATTATAAATCTCACACCATTGTTGGTGATCTTAATGCACAACATAACCGAAATAGGGGAATAGCAGTACAACTGCATCTTAGGTGTATAGTTCTTTGCATTTAGAACATTGACTCCTTGCAGATGACAATGACTATACAGAGACAGGTCGATTCTTTGTTGGAAATTAAGATGATATTTCTTCAAGTACTTATCCAAATTTGGGAGAGTGTTGTCGCAGATATCATAGTAATCATGGCCATCAATGTTCATCATGTCATCAATCCGCTTGCTTTCCAGTTCATCAGTCATTCCAATTCCCTTGGGAGCCATTGAATCTACACAAAAGTTGAATAAACTAACTCTTAAATGGGTTTATTTTTCATAAAATTTGTGAAGGAATTCAGAAAAAATGGTAAAGGCATTAAGGCGTGCAAGTCTAAACTTCGCGCACAAGTGTTAGTGTGCCGCACTAGTTTTTGACGCGCAGGTTTAAACCGCGCAAGTCTAAACACCTCTACACCAGCGCGACATCAATGAAACAGCGGAAAAAATGAGCAACCTGCGCGGAAAAGACCACTTGCGTGGTGAGAGCTCAGATGTTTGAAATCCGAATGATTTTTACGGAAATGGGGACACATATTTGTAGGCCACAACCGTACCCTACGCACCAAAGTATGTCCAGCCGGAAGTTGCGTGCCCTACCTTGCATGCCGCATCCTGCGCGCCAAGTGTTGCGCCCTGCCCACTTGCGCGCCGCATCCTGCGCGCCAAGTGTTGCACCCTGCACAATTGCGCGCCGCCTTTCCTTTCATTTTCTGCTTTTCCTCAGTGTTACATCCTCATTTCTTTCAGATCCAACTCTGAGGGGGGACCTTTGTTGATACTCCTTTTTCGTCACATTGTCCAAACGAATGGAAAAGGAAATTACTTATCACAAATTGATTCATCCATTGAAGTAAAATAAAAAATCGACAAAGGCATGAACAAGGCTTCAAAATCACATCTGTCGCGCAAGTTACAACACTGTCGTGCAAGTCCACTTGCGCTATGACTAATGGTCACGCAAGTGACTTGCACTCCAAAAAGGATAATCGCCCGAGTCTTCTTCAGCCTATAAGTAGACCTTGTGGGCCCCTCCATTCGGGGAGGAATTTTTGTCCAGAAACTCATATTTGAGATCCCGGTGCCCTAGTCTCTTCTCAATGCTTCTGAAACACTTTTAAGGTAATTTCTTACCTAGAACGGAAGATCTATAGAGGGGGAGGAATGCCTAAGTGTTGAAAGTCATCAACACTGGCGCGCTTGAGTGACCATCCCTTAAGGGAAATGGCCACACTTGCGCACTGCCTAACTCCTTCAAAAGAACTTTCTCGCCACTCTTTTCGAAGATCCTAAAGATGATTTTAAAGGCTTTAACCAAGAGTCTCTCAAGTGTTACCATGCTAGTTAACCATCGTGCAAGTACCCATGTATCGTGCAGGTATTGTTGCACGACCAGGACTTGCGCGCCCACGCAGTACCTACGCGCCTGCTAGGACTTGCACGCCCCTTCCTTTTTGGGTGCCCTTCTTTCCCATTTCAACCCTCTTATGCCATTCCGCCTCTCCTATTCAGGATTTAGTCTTCAAGATACTCTTCAAAGCCATTTATGGCATTATTTATTGATTTTACTTCCTTATTTGAAAGGAATTTTTGTGGAATATCTCTCAAAACCTAGTGATTTACACATCTTTATGTCACTAAAGATTCAGATTTCATTCATTCAACCTCATCCTTTAAGATGAGAGAACTCATTAACATTGGCCCCCTTTTCAGGAATAAGACCTAGTCTCAAATATGGGCCTCCTTTTCAGTAATAAGCCCCAATCTCAAATATGGGATTCCTTTTCAGGAGTAAGCCCCAATCTCAAATATGGGAATCCTCCTTAGGAGTAAGCCCCAAATCCACTTTTAACATGGGACTCCTTTTCAGGAATATTCCCCAGTCATAATTCTTAACCTGGCCCTCCTTTTCAGGAGTGAGACCCAGTCTTTATATGGGCCTCCTTTTCAGGAATAATCCCAAGTCCCTTAATTTTTCAAGTCTCTTAACCGGGGCCTCCTTTTCAGGAGTAATCCCCAGTCTTAATTTCTCTTAACCAGTCCTAATTTACCTTTGATCTGGGATTCCTTCTCAGGAGTAAAACCCATTCATATGTATTATCCTAATTTGGGCCTCCTTTTCAAGAGTAAGCCCCAAGTTAGAGTATTCAAATCTCCATGAAGCCCATATACCTTTATGGACGTTGTTCCTGGATTTCTTCCCTAAAGTAAATCTTAATTATCATTTATCTGTGCAGTCATTCATACATAAGTCCAACATTATTACTTACGATTGCATCTTTCATGGAACAATTTTCTGATTTTTACTAGTACCTCTTGTTTCTCACACCGAGCATGACTCACATGATCTTTGAGTGTAAAAGTAATTATGACATAATTCTTTGAGCCTTCAATCATAAATATTATACTCCCTTACTCAAACTACGTGGGTTCTGATTACTTTTTTCTAATCAAAGGATACATAGGTAGCCCATCTGTGGGTTCAATCCCAACTCTGAAATAATCCATGTCCTTCTGAATGACATTAAAATTCAAGTGCCCCACTGAGTGGCTTTAAAACCAGCATGGTTATCATAATGACCGAGAGACTTCTATATAAATGTTTCAAAGGATACCATTGACCAAGAATATCTAATAAATACAGATGATTCTCTATCGATGATGAACCTCGAATAAATATAAAAGATTCTCTAAATTTCCTAAATATTTAATCATTGATTGTCAGATCTGAAGGAAAGCTCATTTTATACTTGGTAATGTAATAAGGATTCACGAACATAACTTAAATCTATAAAGAGAGTCCCGGAGTAGACAATAATTCCCCTCAAAAAGGTGTGATGAGTCTGACCTCCCATCCTCTCGACCAATGAAAATTCTTAAGCCTCATCAGTCCACAAACTAATGAGCTCCTACCTTTGGAAAGTAGGTCCAAATGGATATAGAATCATTCGATGTTTCCGGTTCTATGAACAAACCCGTTAGAAACCGATCAGAATGTTTGAACCTTCAATAAAGGAGGTAACCCAAAAAATTCTGAGGGAAACACATACCATTATTATACCAATCCAAATAATAATATATTGAATAACAATTACACAACGACGTGGAGATGGTAGGCCGTACGTACGCACGTATTGTGGCATGTCATTCAAAGGATGGATAGAATACTGAATATGGTTGTACTGTATTTATAATAACATCACAGTATATAGAAGATACTGGAGTTATTATTTTATAATGGAAATAACAAAGAATGAAGAAATTGAAGATGGAAGGAACTTGAAAGAGGGTGGTGAAAACATTGCCTCTTCTTCAGGTTCTTACTTTTTAGTTGGTCAAAATGGATTTTTAGGCTTGATTTCTGATCAAAATAAGGCCTCTAGGTTGAAGTGACGGAATTTGAGGGAATATCTGGGTAGGGTTTGGCCCAGAAAAAAAGATTTGAAGGTGTGAATTAGAGATAAGGTGGAGTGCACTTTTATAAGAGGGGTGAGGGGCACCTTTGGAAAAGCAAGAAATATTATTTTATAATAAATTCATATTCGGTTTCGAATGGCTCCAAAGTGTTTTATTTAAAGGTTATGGTGGGGATGGGTCCAAATCCTTTCAAATAATAGATTTTAGATATGTTTGGGTCACTATATTAACCTTATCATTTATATTTAACTCTTAGTTAAATAGTTTTACATTTACCATGTCTCTTTGTATTTATATATTATATAGTTAATAAACATTCTATATACCTCCAAGAGACCCCCAAGTGGTCCATTAATGATACACATATCATTATATAAGTCCTTTGGCTGAACCTTATATTTTTAGGAATAGAATATAACTTAATAATATAATATTTGTTTTAAAAACTCTTTTATGTCAAGTTTGACACTATTGGGTATTTTGTTTTTGATAATTTCATAACAGCATTATTACTTCGAAAAAAATTTATATAACCAATACTAATATGGAATATTAAGCTATAAAATTAGTTGAATTAATATAAAGTCTCAAATTACATTTATTTTTATATTTTTAATATCAATTATTTTAATATTTCATTAATTAGGTAATTACTGCATCAGCATTGTGTCATAAATAAATTAAATTATATAATGTCTAAAAATTATAAATAAAATACAATTATGTAGGAAATATTTTTATATTTATAATTAATATTTATAATCTAATTTACCTTATGTATAACCCTAAATTAAAAAAATTAGTTACTAAACATTGATTTTATCACTTTTAACACTTCTTTGAATTAAATAATAATAAATTTTCTAATCTAATCCAAGTGGACCTAAATGATAATATTTTATTCCTATGGTTTTCTTTGGTCGAGATATACTTGTCCAATAGAATTAGGACATGTTTTAGGGAAATATTAATATCATTTTTACCCTTAATTACCATATTTACTTTTAACTGTGGTCAAAAAAATTAAAAAATTACTATTCACCAAAAATTATTTTCATCTCATTGAACCAAATATTACTCCTTGATATTAACCGTGTCTCTCAGATTTTCAAAATTCCTATCACATAAGCGGTAAAATTAATTTTTTTTAATTTCCATATTCTCCTAGGAGGTGGGTAATAGACGGTGAAAAGTTCCATAAAATTTTTATATATATAAAATTATTCTAAACTAACTCCAATGAATTAAATTCAACATATATATTTATTCTGTATCTATTTTGACCATAATTAAATTTAAATAAAATAAATAATTATTTAAAAAAATCGGTTTTAAACTATAACTCTGTGTTTTCTCACTATTCATTAAAAAATGAATCTTTTCAGAAAAATACCAAAAATTCACCCTAATCTAATTTCGTTATTACGAATCCAAAAATGAAGTCCATTTTGAATGATAAAATTTATAAAATTTCAAAAAGTGGGTATTACTATTCATAACGTCTGGTTTGATTGGTTATGGGGTGTGTTAGAACTCGAAGTTGCATACAACACACGCTATAGTATTATTCAAAGAGAATCGTACTATAGAAGCTTGGGGTGTTACATTTTCTCATGGATTTTCTGTTGTCTTGAGGCATAGGCTATCACTTTATCATTCTTCATCAACACACATCCCAGTCCCTTTTTCTAAGCATCACTAAATACCACAAAAAGATCTCCAGTCATGGGTATTGTGATGACATATGCAATGATAAGTGTAACACCCCAAGTAAATAAGGAATATTATATTTTTATATTTATCCCTATTTTTGAAAAAAAAAATATTACTTTAAAGGGAACTCTATTCTCGATGGCGTAACCAATATGCGACAACGAGTTCCTTTGAAATCTTACGTTGTACTATAATAATAAAATAATATTATTTTAAATGGTAGTTAACACCTAACCATTGTAATGACGGTAATGAACAGAACTAACTACAAAATGATTATGTATGTTTGTCAAATATTTTTACTTTTTACAATAAATGTTAGAGGATTAAAAAAGAGAATGAATTCAATTTTTAAGCGTAAACATTCTAATATTCTTTAAAAGGTCGATTGACCGCCTTTTGATGACGAACTTCTTTTAAATCCACTTTTTGACAATTTTATGTGTTATATTTGACAAAATAAAATTCTTCTTTAGAATTAGGACATCAAAATCTACTTTGTGTAAATTTTTGTTATTTTTCCGATAATATTCATTTTTTAATGAATAGTGAAAAATGTTGTATTTTAATTCAAAACCTCTTTTTAATCTAATTTACTTATATAATTATATTATCTATTGAATTGTTTTTAAAGTAAAATTTGAATATATTTTTACCATTTAATCCAATAGTGGTCATTAGAATTAATTTCACATTGAAATTGGACTTAAACTATTGTCAATCTTTTAATAGATATTGTTTCATAAAAACACGCTATTTGTTTTGACAGCGGGAATTAATTATTAAATTAATTAATTCAACTTAAATGTTTTGAATTTTATAAAATATACATCATTTTTAAATTTGTAATATCAAATATATCTTAGGGTTAAGTTTTGGTATTTTTCTGAAAAACTTCAATTTTTGATTAATAGTGAAACCACTAAGTGGTAGTTAAAGAAACAGATTTTTCGTTTAAATGAAACTTTTCCACCTCTTTGTTTTGAATTTCAAAAAATCTGACATACATGGTTTTCATTAGGAAGTAAAATGTGGTTCAATGGGATTAAAATAATTTTTTGGTGAACAGTAACTTTTATATTCTTAATCACGACTAGAGGTAATTAGTGTAATTTAAGGTAAAAATAATTTTTTAATAATATGAAATGACCTGGAAACATGTCCTACCCTCATTTTATGTTTCATGGCCGACCAATAAAATACATGGGTCAACATGGGGACCCCATGGAGCCACTTTGGTTGGAAAATGACATAAATAACTTTTTATTTAATCTTAAAATAAAAATGTCACAAGCATGATATGTTTCTCTAAAAAAAATTAAATGTAGTTATAAAAGTCATATTTTTGACTATAAATATTCATTAGAAATATAAAAAGATTTCCTACATCATGATATTTTTTTTATAATTTTTAGAAATTAAATAAATTAAATTATTTCTGACATCATGATGATGCAGCGATTACCTCATTAATAAAGGATTTAAATAAAATGAAATGACAATGTTAAAACTAAAAAATACACTTGTCAAACACCTATTGGATGAGTATATTTCGAACCCTTACCACCTTATCCTCGAAATAAATCAATGCAGGACCTTTAAAATCCAAAACCCATTTGAAAATAAAGTAAAATTTTGTAACTTTACAAGAGTGACCCTCCTCTCCTCTTATAAAAGGCCCCCACCTCTAGCTCCTTACCCAAACTTCCAAAGCCTTTGGATCAGAAACACCCTGCTCATTTTTCCTCTACACATCCCTCTCTTACTCCTAGAATCCTCACATTGGGTATAAGTCTTCCCAGAGAAGCCATTGAGCTCAAACAAAAGAGAGTTACCCGATTTTAAGGTAATGTATTCACTTGTGTTCTTTTGTTTTATTTTGATTCTACAACCCCATAAAATATTTTTATTCAATTATTTTGTAACAAATCCAGTATCTTCAATATACTAGGATGTTGTTATAAGAATCATTTGAGCTACAATTACACACACCTACCTCAAATGGTTAATGAACATAATGTTTCTGTGGATGGCGAGTTTCTGCCTCACGAAACGATGATTGTTCACCACTCATATAACACCTTAAAAGGTGGCCATTAAGATGTCACTATACTTATATATGATGTATAATATGATTATGTTTTACTTAAACTTCTGTATTTTTCTTTTGTGCCATACCTTTATGGTTTCCATTGTGCGTAAACACGATAATTTCATTTTAGGATGTGCGGACTACCGCCCCCTCAAAGTGATTTGATTCGTTAATGACATATGTGGGATGTATAAAGAATGGATTTAAAGTTATTATATATGATTTATGTTACATATAAATAATTAATATAATTATTTATTTAAAATATACAAACCTCTCATTTATTTTTAATTCCATTAATATGACATAGAAATGAAAGTAGCGTTCATGCGTACGTACGGCTTACCGTCTCCATGAACGGTGCATTTCATTTCTTACCTCTTAATGATTATGTAATATTATAAATACATGTATATTCTGGATATATATGATATATATGATATCCAAATCATGAATATCATTCTGGATATAATGAACCTTTGACCACAAGAACAACATGTAATTGTAAGAAGTCCACTTTTGACTGAAGAACCAAATATCAACAAAACAAACATTATTAACTTAAATGATTACATAATGTTTATGACATGTCAATAAGTGATATAAAAGGAATAATTAACATGAAAAAGGTTCTTAATAAAGTTGAAATTAACTCATTTTTATTATTCAGGACGTTAAAGAACGATCGAGTCAAGTTGGACCCAAGGTAAGGGATCCCACTCCTCTCTTTCTTTTTAAGTACACTCTTTTGTGTCATTCCTTTTAAGCTCATCTTTATTGTGATTGGGATTTTCTTTTATATTACTCTTACTTTAATTTTTATGTTCATATGATGAGAGACCCTATTCTCTCTCATCAATCCATTTTGGGAGTTTTGAGTTGTGCCGTTACGCTCCCAAATTTTCATAAGAGATATAACCTCTCTCTTTCTTTTTAAGTACTCTCCTTTATGTCACTTATTTTATGCTCATCTTTTTTATGATGGGGGATGTTCTTTTATATTCTTCATGCTGTAAATTTTATTGTAATATTATGAGAGACCCTATTTTATCCCTTCAATCCATTTTTAGAAGTTTTTAGTGGCGCCGTTAGGCTGTCGAGTTTTCATAAGAGATTTTTCATCTCGATTTTATTATCCTGAGATTTCAGCTACATTTGCCACAATTCCCTTTGAGTGGTGTATGTACTGCCCATTATTTTACTCATTGTATAATATACTTTCATTTATGAGTATTTACATCAATGTTGTATTGTCCTTCTATCACAGGATGTATGTTTCGAAAGGTACCCATGTCGGTAAGGGAACCATTCAACCTCTTATTTTTAAAAGACTTATTTTGTTATGTATTTTAATTCACATAACATTATGTTGGGATATGTTATTCTATATCCTTAGTGATTTAAATTTTATGTCCAAGTGATGAGATACCCTTTTTATCTCTCATCAACACATTTTCTGAATTTTGTAGTGATGTCGTTAGGTTGTCAAATTTTTGCAAGGGAACTTCTTAACCCAATTTTGATTCTTTGGGATAATCTTGTATTCCTTGAATATGTCGTTATATGAATATGTTTGAATAACCTCTGATTGTTTTACACTTAATATCCACTTATATTTGGTGTATTAGTTTGTCACACATAATTATGTAATTGATTTATCCTTAATCCAAGGATATCGTCTTTGTATGGGACTTCGTCTCAATCTACTTTCATTGAGGCATATTTTTTTTATACATAACCTTCTTTTATACGGTGTATAAATCCCTTTGACTTTTATGTTTATCCGAAAGGAATCTTTTTTATACAATGCATTTTACTAAATGACAAAAGGAAATGTTTTTGTTGTACGTATGTGGCGACAACGACTTCTCCACCGCCGTGACCATTATTTGAGTTTCGGATTCCTCTGCAAGCCATACCTTTTTTTAAAAGGAAAATAAATACCATTTTGTAATTTTATTATAGTTTGGTATTGAAAATTGTTTTCATAATGTTTTTATATCAATGTGTTGTATTTATATCTTGTAATTGAAAAGTGGAAATGTTATGTTTCCTTTATGCATGTTTTATGTGATAAGATTATGTTATGGTTCTTGGGAATTATTATGAAGATAGGTGGTTCTGTGATAAACTAAGGGTGGGTGAGCCAGATATAGCTCTCCAATGCATTGGGTAACGTGAACGGGTTAAAGTTAAGGTTTATACGAAGAGATTTAGGGAATATACTGTGATGGATATTCCAAATGTAACCAAGAGGGTTACTCCCTATGTAAGAATGTAATTAATGCCTCAAGTTACCTTTATGTCTTATGATTTCTATGATTTATTCATGATTTTATGAGGAATGTTAACGTGCTTATGTTTTATTTGTAATTTATGATTTCATTCTTATCTATACATGTACTCATGTTTCCTTTCCATATTTTTATATCCCTTACTGAGCATTTTATGCTCATCCAATGTTTTTGAAATGTTTTTCACAGGTCAAGGGCGGGGTACATGATATGATGATAGTGTCAATTAAGTGTCAAGAAAGAATCCATGTGTTATTTTAAATATGTTTCCGTTGATGGGAAAAATGAATACTATCTTTTATGTAACCACTTTGTTTAAATGTGGAATGTAATGAAAGTTTTATGATCTAATTATCTAAAACTCTAAACCTGAAAAGATCCTCAATGTGTAATCTTGTAATAACTCTAGATTAAGTAAGGTTGAAGGCTGGGGCCTTATAGTTGGAATCAAAGGTCGGTTTAGATAACTTTAGAGGTTAGGGTATTCTATAAGCACAAGTGACATTACCATAATGGTTAGGATTTTAGAAAGAGTCCTAGTTTTAGATAAAGTGAATGAGTAAGTATATCTTAGTGTTTACCTTCCTCATTAGTACATGATGGTTTTTTTGATATACTCACACTGAAATTTCTGTTTTTAGTGAATGGATGGATCTAGTAGGAACCAAAGAGACAACAGTTTTGAAGGAAACTGTGGTGGTTCTCTGATTAAGATACTAGATAAAATGGGGGATTCAATGAGGAAACTCGTGGTTGTTCTAAACCAACTATCAAGGAGTCATGATCAACCACATGAACCTTGGTATGATCTTTAATGCATCATGTACCAGATGACCAATCGATGTGGAAGCTCAGGTAATAATTATAAACGTAACCATTAGAGTTTATATGATCCTTACTTTTGAGGTAATTATGGGTTATTATATGTTATGATGGAAAATGAAAGGCATGAGATAAACTTGATGTTAAAAAATGTTATGATCATTTTTGAATATTTTAACTCGTTTTGTGGAATGTTTTAAGAATTATATAGTTTTGGAAAAAGGAAAACATGCAGACCGTGTGACAACCCGTCACGTCGGACAAAGCTGCGGGCATCGAACCCGCAAACAAAGTGCGACCGGTATTTATCGCCTACCACTGGACTACGTGAAGTCCCTAGTTAGTTTGAATAATTCTTTTTAGTTATATTATTTTAGGAATCAAGAGTAAGTTTATTTTGGGTTATCTATGGAAATTATTAACCTATCATCAAGGATATGTGATTAGGTTAATTACTTTTCAAAATGAGAATTTAAGAGCAACTGATGTTATTTGGAGATAAAAGTTAATTTGTACCTTGGAAGACTATGTGACTAAATCCTACAAATATTTGGGTTTCAATATTAGTTTTGTTTACTTTGAATGATTTTATGGAAAAATTGTTTATCAAATGGTCCCCGTTGAACTTTGGGTTTTATTGGAAAAATTTTGGAGATTAAGAATAGACTTCCTTTTTATAAAGGATTATACTTTTGTGGATTCTCTGACCTCATACTAACAATTTTGGTTTTGGATTTTTTCTAAAGACATGGGAAATATATTGTTCTCTTTTGTGGATTAGGTGATTCTCAAGAAGTTGATTATAGTACTCTTAATGTGAACAAGTCTTCCTAAATACTCATCTTTTGGAGAAAATATGAGTTTTATTAAGGAATATAGTAAAAGTTGAAAGTCTACGTGACAAGTAAGTATGTTTCATTATGATTTAGTTAAGCTCAAAAATAAATTCCTCAATGAAGAGTAACTTAAAACAAAAATGTTGTCTGTTAACTTTTCCTAATGGGGAAGCGAATACCGTTTAACCCACCACTAGTTTGTGATTTTCTTATGGTTAACTTTCTCCTAGACATGTTTATTATCACTCTCCCTCAGAACATGACCCTTTTTTCATCCATGTCCATGTTTTCCTAGATGGAATCCTAGTATGGGTAATCTTGGGTGACCTTTGTAATTATCATTCTTTATTTTAAAGTGATTGTTTTACCGACTCTTGTTACGATGTGGGATTTTCAATGGAGTTTCCAAGCCCGATTTTGAAATTGCGAGGACGCAATTCCCAAAAGGGGGAAGGATGTAACACCCCAGGTAAATAAAGAAAATGAAATTTTTATATTTATCCCTACTTGTGAAAAAAATATTAATATTACTGTAAATGGAACGCTATGCTCGATGGCGTACCCAATACGCGACAACGAGTTATTTTGAAATCTTGCGTTGCACTCTAATAATAAAATAATATTATTTTAAATGGAAGTTAACGCCTAGCCGTTGTAATGGCGGGAATGAACATAACTAACAACAAAATGATTATGTATGTTTTTCTAATATTTTTACTTTTTACAATTAATGTTAGAGGGTTAAAAATGCGAATGAATTCAATTTTTAAGCGTAAACATTCTAATATTCTTTAAAAGGACGATAAATCGCCTTTTGATGAAAAACGTCTTTTAAATCCACTTTTTGAAAATTTTATGTGTTATATTTGACAAAATAAAATTCTTCTTTATAATTGGTATATCAAAATTTACTTTGTGTAAATTTTTTGTTTTTTCCGATAATGTTCATTTTTTAATGAATAGTGAAAAAAGTTGTATTTTAATTCAAAACCTCTATGTAATCTAATTTATTTATAAGATTAGATTATATTTTTAATTGTTTTTAAAGTAAAATTAGAATATATTTTTACCATTTAATCCAATTGTGGTCATTGGAATTAATTTTACTTTGAAATTTGACTTAAACTAGTGTCAATATTTTAATAGATATTGTTTCATAAAAACATGCTATTTGTTTTGATGGCGGGAATTAATTATTAAATTAAGTAATTCCACTTATATGTTTTGAATTTTTCAAAATAGACATCATTTTTGAATTCATAATATCAAATATAGCTTAGGAGGATGTTTTGTTATTTTTCTGAAGAACTTCAATTTTTGATGAATAGTGAAACCACTAAGTGGTAGTTAAAGAAACTGATTTTTTGATTAAATGAAACTTTGCCACCTCTGTGTTTTGAATTTCAAAAAATCTGACATACATGGTTGTCATTAAAAAGTAAAATGTGGTTCAATGGGATTTAAATAATTTTTTGGTGAATAGTAACTTTTATGTTCTTAATCGCGATTAGAGGTAATTAGTGTAATTTAAGGTAAAAATAATGTTTTAATAATGTGAAATGACCTAGACACATGTCCTAGACTCATTTTATGTGTCATGGCAGACCAAGAAAATACATGGGTCAACTTGGGGACCCCATGGAGCCACATTGGTTGGAAAATGACATAAATAACTTTTTATTTAAAGATAAAATAAAAATGTCACAAGCATGAGATGTTTCACTAAAAAAATTTAAATGGAGTTATACAAGTCATATTTTTGACTATAAATATTCATTAGAAAGATAAAAATATTTTATACAACATTATATTTGTTTTATAATTTTTAGAAATTAAATAAATTAAATTATTTTTGACATCATGATGATGCAGTGATTACCTCATTAATAAAGGATTTAAATAAAATGAAAAGATAATGCTAAAACTATAACTTACACTTGTCAAAAACCTATTGGATGAGTATATTTCTAACCCTTACCACCTTATCCATGAAATACATCAATGTGGGACCTTTAAAATCTGAAAATCATTTGAAAATAAAGTAACATTTTGTAACTTTACAAGAGTGCCCCTCCTCTCCTATTATAAAAGGCCCCCTCCTCTACCTCCTTACCCACACTTCCAATGCCTTTGTTTCTGCCAAACCCTACTCATTTTTCCTCTCCACATCCCTCTATTACTCCTAGAAGCCTCTATTGGGGAAGAATTCTTCCCAAGTATGCCTTTGAGCTCAAATCAAAAAGAGTTACCCGATTTTAATGTAATGTCTTCACTTGTGTTCTTTTGTATTATTTTTCTTCTCCAACCCCCTAAACTCTTTTTATTAATTTATTTTGTAACAACTCCAGTATCTTAAATTTAATATGATGTTGTTATAAGAATAATTCGAGCTGCACTTACACACACCCACATCAAATGGTTAAATAACATACTGTTTATGTGGATGGAGAGTTTCTGCCTCACGAAACGATGATTGTTCAACACTCATATAACACCTTAAAAAGTGGCCATTAAGATGTCACTATACTTATATATGATATATAATATGTTTATGTTTTACTTAAGCTTCTGTATTTTTCTTTTTTGGCATAACTTTATGGTTTCGATTGTGGGTAAACACGATAATTTCATTTTAGGAAGTGCGGACTACCTCCCCCTCAAAGTGATTTGATTCTTTAATGCCATATGTGGGACGTATAAAGGATGGATTTCAAGTTTTTATATGTGATGTATGTTACATATAAATGATGAATATAATTTTGGAATTAAAATATACATAACTCTCATTTAGTTTTAATTCCAGAAATATGACATAGAAATGAAAGTAGCGTTCATGCGTACATACGGCTTACCGTCTCCATGAACGGTGCATTTCATTTCTTACATCTAAATTATTATGACATATTATAAATAAATGTATATTATGTATATATATGATATATATGATATCAAAATCATGAATATCATTCTTGGATATAATGAACCTTTGACCACACGAATAACATGTAATTATAAGAAGTCCACTTTCGACTTAAGAACCAAATATCGACAAAACAAATATTATTAACTTAAATGATTACATAATGTTTATGACATGTTAATAAGTGATATAAAAGGAATAATGAACTTGAAAAATGTTCTTAATAAAGTGGAAATTAAGTCATTTTATTATTTAGTACATTAAAGAACGATCGAGTCAAGTCAGACCCAAGGTAAGGGATCCTACTCCTCTCTTTCTTTTTAAGTACACTCTTTTATGTCATTACTTTTATTCTCATATTTCTTGTGATTGGGATTTTATATTATATTAATATTACTGTAATTTTTATGTTCATATGATGAGAGACCCTATTCTCTCTCATCAATCCATTTTGGATGTTTTGAGTGGCGCCGTTAGGCTGCCGAATTTTCGTAATAGATCTGACCTCTCTCTTTCTTTTTAAGTACTCTCCTTATGTCACTTTTTTTATGATCCTCTTTGTTATGATGGGGTATGTTCTTTTGTATTCCTCATTATTTAAATATTATTTTAATATGATGAGAGACCCTATTTGATCTCATCAATCCAATTTTTGAAGTTTTAAGTGGCGTCGTTAGGCTGCCGAGTTTTTATAAGGGATTTTTCATCTCACTTTTATTCCCGTGAGATTTATGCTACATTTGCCAAAATTACCTTTGAGTGGTGTATGTACTGCCCATAATATTACTCATTGTATAATATTCTTTCATTTATGAGTATTTAAATCAATGTTGTATTGTCCTTCATTCACGGGGTGTATGTTTCGAAAGATACCCATGTCGGTAAGGGAACCTTTCACCCTCCTCTTTTTAAAATACTTCTTTTTTTATTTATTTTAATTCACATAAAATTATGTTGGGATATGCTCTTCTACATCCTTAGTTATTTATATTTTATGTCCAAGTTATGAGATACCCTTTTTTCCTCTCATCAACTCATTTTCTAAATTTTGTTGTGATGCCGTTAGGCTGTCAAATTTTTGCAAGGGATCTTCTTAACCCAATTTTGATTCTTTGGGATAAGCTTGTAATCCTTGAATATGTCGTTCTATGAATATGTGTTAATATCCTCTGATTGTGTTACACTTAATATCCACTTATATTTGGTGTATTATTTTTTCACACATAATTATGAAATTGATTTATCCTTAATCCAAGGATACACTCTTTGTATGGGACTTCGTCTCAATCACCTTTCATTGAGGAATATTTTGTTTTATACACAAACTTCTTCTATATGGTGTATAACCCCCTTTGAATTTTTCGTTTATCCGAAAGGAATCTTTTTTATACAAATAATTTTACTAAATGACAAAAGGGAATGTTTTTGTCGTACGTTTGCGGTGTCAACGACTTCTCCACCGCCATGACCATTATTTGAGTTTCGGCTTCCTCTACAAGCCATTCCATTTTTTAAAAGAAAAATAAATACCATGTTTTAATTTTCTTTTATTTTGGTATTGAAAATGGTTTTCATAATGTTTTTATATCAATGTGTTGTATTGATATCTTGTGATTGAAAAGTGGAAATGTTATATTTCCTTTATGCATGTTTTATGTGATACGATTATGTTATGGTTCTTGGGAATTATTATGAAGACGGGTGGTTCCGTGATAATCTAAGGCCGGGTGAGCCCGATATAGTTCTCCAATTCATTGGGTAATGCGAAGGGGTTAAACATTAAGTTTTATCCGAAGAGATTTAGGGAATATACTGTGATGGGTATTCCAAACGTAACCAAGAGGGTTACTCCCTACGTAAGAATGTTATGAATGCCTCAAGTTACCTTTACGTCTTATGATTTCTGTGATTTATTCATGATTTTATGAGGTATGTTAAAGTGATTATGTTTTATGGGTAAAGTATGATTTCATTCTTATGTATACATTTACTCATGTTTCCTTTCCATATTTTTATATCCCTTACTGAGCTTTGTATGATCATCCCAATTTTTTGAAATGTTTTTCACAGGTCAAGGGAAGGGTACATGATATGATGATAGTGTCAAGGAAGTGTCAAGAAATAATCCATGTTTTATTTTAAATATTTTTCCGTTGATGAGAAAAATGAATACTATCTTTTATGTAACCACTTTGTTTAAATGTAGAATGTAATGAACGTTTTATGATCTAATTCTCTAAAACTCTAAACCTGAAAAGATCCTCAATTTGTAATCTTTTAATAACTCAAGATTAAGTAAGGTTTAAGGAGGGGACTTATAATAAGCCTTATTTTTAACTCCATGAAGCTCTCTTCACACTCATCACTCCAAGAAATCTTTACACCATTCCGAGTGAGCTTGGTAAAAGGGATGGAAAATCGGGAGAAATTTCTCACAAATCAGTAATAATATCTAGATAACCCTAAGAAGCTACAGATATCTGTTACTTATATTGGCCTCATCCATCCCTCAATTGTATTTTTATTGTGGGGATCCACAGATATCCCATTTCTTATTATGATATGACCCATGAAGGAGACCTCATTCAACCATAACTCACACTTTTTGTAATTTTCATCGAGCTTCTCCTTTCGAAAGGTCTCAAGTATTGTTCTTAGATTATTCTCAGGATCCTCCTTTGTTTTTGAGTATATTATAATATCTTCAATAAATACTGCCAAAATGTAGACTACGTAATCTCTAAATACACTATTCATCAGTTCCATGAAGATAGATAGAGAATTATTGACTCTAAAAGGAATTGCTATGAATTCATAGTACCCGTATCTTGTACAAAAAATAGTATTTGGATATCTTTCTTCTTCACCATTACATGATAATATCCTGACCAAAAATCAGCCTTGGATAAGTATTGTGCTCGACATAGATAACTGAATAAGTCATCAATTTTTGGTATAGGACCCTTTTTATTTATCATAATTTTTTTAGCTCATGATAATCAATGAAAATACAAATTGACGCGGCTTTCTTCCTGACGAAGAGTACTGGTGCACCCCATGGTGAAGCACTTGGGCGTAAAAACCCTTTATCCAAATTCTCTTGTAGTTGTTTCTTCATCTCCTCATGTTACAAAATAGCCATTATATATGGTGTCTTGGATATGGGAAACACCATAGAAATAAGGTTAATTTAGAATTTAACATATTTTCTAGGATGAAGACAAGGCAATTCCTCAGGAAACACTTTAGTGAATTCCCATACAATAAGAATGTCTCCAAGGATGGTTGCATCTTTGGAATCAATCATCTGATCTAGATACATGATCACATAGGGCTGTAATATCCATTCTTGAGATGTTGGAGCTAAATAATATTCATCTTCCTCCTTGAACTTGAATAGAATTAGGGGTCGATTCTCTATATAGAGAGTGATTTCCATCTCACCGAATTTTATGTTTGATCTATATAAGGAAAGCCAATCCATGCCGATAAATGAATAAAATTCCACTAGAGGGAGTATTATAAGGTTCACCGGGAAGTTCAATCCACCTATTATGATAGGTGAGGGGTTATATTCATGGGATGCAATGATTTCCTCATTTACTGTACTCACCGACATCATTACATCTATGATTTGTGGTTATTTTGGGATTGTTCTACTAAATATTTAGGATAAAAAATTCATAGAACCAGAATCAAAAAGTAAATTCACTATTCATAAATGAATAATAAGCATACCTATCACCACTTTTTTTTGGGTTCACTTTGGCGGTAGTGATGGAAAATGCTCACCATTGTTTCCATCGAGGATCTTGGTTTCCTCCAAAAATCCTTCTCTTAGGGAACAAATTTTCCTGGTGCCCTATTTTATTTCAGTTAAATCTGTGAACAAAACATTGAGGCTAGAATAGAGTGTTATTCTCCTCTGTTGCAGCTGCAGGTTTTTCTTATTAATATTTAACAGCTAGGTTCCCTTCTCATCTACACCTAAAGCATTTCCTCACCCCCTTCAGGAAATTTATTAGGTTCTTCTTTCCACACCTTTGGCATGTGGTGTACTGTATTTTCATAGTACTGTTGAATTTATCCATATGATTTCCATAAATGAAGTCCAACTTATTCTTTTTATCTCCACGATAGCCCCTGAGATTCTTCGACCTCAATTTCAACTTTGAGGGAACATCAGAAAATTTCCTCATAGCTGTCGATGTTAGAGATCTCCAGGGCTTTCTGCAAGAAAAGATTAATCCCATAAAAAAAGTGGCCAACCTATCATTTGGGGGTAATGAAAAATATTAATTTGTATCATGTAAGCCTTCTTTTTTCCTCATATGCTTCGATGGATCCGAATTCTTTTTTTAGTGCATGGAATTCCCTTTCCACATTAAGTCGGATGGTGCGAGGAAAATATTTATCAAAAAACATTTTCCAGAAATCCTTCCTTTCCAACACCTTGATCTCCTCCTTAGGATTCATTTTTTTGATCAATTTCCACCATTGATCGACTTCAACCTTCATAAAATATATATCTAGAATAACCTTATCTTTTTTGGAACATTGAAGGATGGAGAATAAATTTTCAATGGATTTGATCCAGTGTTCAACGATTGAGGGATTGGATGGTCCATTAAAATTATTAGTCCTTTGTCACATGAACCTCTCGATGGAGACTTGTTCATTCGTAGAGGGGGATGAATATTTCTATTGAAGCATGTTTCTATTAAAATATTGTGTTAACGGAGTGAGTATCATGACCAAATTTGAGATTCCTACTTCCATAGGATTGGGAATCTCATTAGAACAGTCGCCGCATTGGTATCTGCATCCGTTGTTATCCTGAGTCCTCCTATTACCGACCATTGGCTAGAATAATATAATTTTATGAGTAAAAAATAAAGGTTAATCCAAGTAAAAAATAGAAAACATACAAATAACTTTTATTTCCTTATCATATGAATCCATAGGCATTAATCTATGTTATCCATGATCATCTTTATAACATATATTCTTAGGGGCATTATTTCTAATTCCCTTAATAATGGATCATACTCAGCTTGTGAATTCACTAAACCATATCCCCTAGGAGATTCATAACCAAAAGTGTATCAAGGCGCATTGTCATGTACCAGGATAACCTAGGTTAAGCCTGAAACTTCTTTTTAGAGTTTTCACTCCTAGTTATATCTGTGCTAGAGCTGCCTCTACCTGCTTGGATCCTGAAAGGGATGTATTTTCTTGATTAACCACTTACTCAATAGTCACCTAAACTTAGCGATGTTTTCATTATACATATTTTTATCCATAATTCTTTCACTTGGGTTTTCTAATCCAAATCCAAAAAATAACTAAACAAATTCATTGATACCATCTATGACAAACAAGTTTTTTTCACACATAAACATAATTTATTGCATGAAATTTCACATAATAAAACATATAAAATCTTGTGGTCTTGTGTCTCTGTGGATTAGGATCATTAAATAACAACTTAAAACATGAAATCTAATATATTTATTGAACAAATCCTTTACATGTCCACTACATTCCCTTTTACAGAGCATTGTATGGGATAACATGAATACATGCATAATAAAAAGGTGAGATATAATGCCCAATAAGGGAATAAACATGGAATAACATGAGACATAAAATACATGTTAGAAGATAGTAATATTAATGGAGAAAAAGAGAAGCATGAGCCTAAAGTCAAGATAAAGCATGAAATTCATAACATAGAGATGTGGCAACAACAATTAACATGGAATTAACATGTGTCAAGGCTCATTACACATGGTGCGTGTGTAAACCCTCATTGCCCTTGAATCATGAGTAAACCTTATTTTCACATGAATTAGAATGATTCAACACTCATTTCACATGACATATCATGATACTATACATTTTCTAATTCATTAGAGTGGTATCAGGGTGCACCATTCTTAAACATTATATTTCATACATAAGTGTTCCATAAGGATTAAAAAACACGGATTCATTAAACATAATAATTTATCAATCATAAAAGAAATGTAGAATTTATAAATGAAACTTTGTAATAAATAATTCATTGTTCATAATGGTGAATACCCTAAATAGAGAAATGGGAATGGTATTCACTGCCCGACAACATTGTCGTGAAAAAACATGGTGCAATTTCGGCAGCATAACAACGTGACATAAGAATTAATAAAAATGGTTGATGAGAGATAAAAGTGAGTCTAATCATATTCACACGAAATTTACTGAAATTGGGTCATATAGATTGATGTCCCAACATATTTAACGTATGTTCGATTCATAATACCAAATAATTGCTTGAATTTAAATGAGGATTGAGAAATTCCTTATGGAATATCGGCCTTGTAACAGATGTACATGGGAGGAATTATTGAGAGAGAAAGAGGTCTATCATCAATTCAATCATAAGGAGGTTAGTGTGGGGGAGTTTTAAAATCATACACCAAAATTTTAAATTGAATTAATTGTTATTTAAAAATATAATGAAACTTGGACAAAATTTAGAAAGGAAGAAATCCCTTACTTGGAAGTTTGATTCCCAAGGCTTGGGGGATGCTTGATAAAGGCTTCATTGGAGCTTGGGGGCCTTTTAGGATTATGGGGAGATGATGGAAGATGATTGATGAACTAAAAAGGAATTTAGTGAAGAGGAAATTGGATATTGGGTTGGTTTATATAGGAAAGGAGAAATAATTCTTTATTATTTAGGTATGGGACACAACACATTAAACAAATCTAAATCACAAATCAACCCATGGTTTTTTCAAATGATTTTTTCCAAAGTGGAGTGGAAAAAATATTTTATATGTCCAATGGCCTAACATCTTAAAATAATCAGGTTGCTTATGTAGAGGTGAGTCTCACCTAGAAGGAGAAAAATATTAAAAGTTAAATGTTTTATAAGTCTCATAGGGTCCACTAATGCTTTTTTAAATAAATAAAACAAACCTAAATTCACATTATTTAAATTATAAAACATATATTGGCTGAACATAGTGTTTTACTGTATTTTATTACATCACTATAAGGTCATTATGATGTCATAAAACACATTATATTTTTTAATAGTATTTAATATTTACTCAAAAATTTGATTGTCTCAGAAAATAATGAAAAAATCACCATTGGATAATTTTGACATCCCGATTCAAGAAATAATATTCATTTTATGTAAATAATTTTCTAAATATGTGAATTTAAACTTTTAAAATAAAAACTGTCCTTTATCAAAAAAACATGTGTTTTTGACAAAAACGAATTTCAAACTATAATAAAAATTACAATTAAATTCATAAAATAATATGATCATTTATATTTAATAAGAAATAATTAAATAATAATAATTATATTTTACTAAAATATTATTTAATTAAAAATCCATTAATTCATCAAAATATATTTCTTAGTTGAATATTAACTAAAAAAACTATTTGCACTTTAAAAACATTTTACAAAGTAAAAATTATAAAATGAATTTATATTCACTTTACAGAAATAGTGTACAAAATCATAGTTTTATTATCTTGTTACATAACCACTTAAAACACCCGCATATGACCTTAGGGTAAGGTGCCCGATGGTGAAAGACTCCTGGGGTGGCTCGGATAACATTTCTCGGGTGGTAATCTTTATCCACATCCACTTCTCTTGTACATGGTTTCGCTCATGAATAACGTATTCAAGATCAAATTTGGCATGGTCTTGATATAATCCCAATAACGCCACCTCCTTTCGATGCTCTAAAAAATGGGATTTTTAATGGGAAAGTCTACTAGATGAGGCCATCAATTCCTTTTTCTGAGTAAATTGGATTTGTTAAAGCCCTATATTTTTGAGTAATCATGTGTTCACTTTTCAATGACTATATTAGAAATAGTCACAATTATTAACGGTATTTAAAAAATCCAAAATAATATAACCAATGAAGTTAATATGTTATATATCCATTTCACAAAATAATACATTTTATTAGATTATGGATTTTCATTATAAAAAGAATGGGTCATTACAATCTTTTATGAAATTTTTAAAAGGATTTTGATAATTAATAATCACGGTAAAACCTATGTTGTTTTAAAAATAAGGTCTCATGATTTATATATCATATAGACAATAATACACTTGTATCACTATGACTATTGTTGCTCACACTATCCTTTGTTGATTTAGTCAATGGTTTGAACTCCAATGATATATGTTAATATCAAAACATGATGGATATGGGGTGAAAATGAGAAAAAAAGGATATGTTGATAGGAGTGAAGGGTATCATGTTTATTCCAAATCCGTTTTCATTATTTATTTTAACACTATATAACTTTATTAACTCCCTATTACACTAAAGAAGAGAAGGATGGAGGATGATAAGAGCTCGATTAGTGAAGACAATGTAGAAAACAAGGCTTGAATTTGAACATGTGGGAAGTGTTGAAGGAAAAAACTAGTAAATTGTCTCAATGGAACAAGTAGAGGATTTATGTATGGGAAGGAAGGACATAATGCAAAGTATTTTCAAGGAAAATGAAAGGGTACGATGGAAGGAAATGCAGCTCATCCTAAGAAATCCATTATAGTTTTTCATTGTAAATGTGGGGAATGTGGACATTACCCAAGTCAATACACCCTCCAAGTGGATATATTCTAGGGAAATGGAAGGATATATGTCAAAATAGGTGGATGAAGTATTTATGTATTGATTTTTGTATTGGAAACCTTAGATAAAATTCTATTTAGTGATTAACCTAATTTTCAAGCATTTAGATCATATATATTTTAGAAATTATATTA
The DNA here is from genome assembly GCA_963277665.1 of Viscum album. Classification (NCBI taxonomy): domain Eukaryota; kingdom Viridiplantae; phylum Streptophyta; class Magnoliopsida; order Santalales; family Viscaceae; genus Viscum; species Viscum album. The sequence continues at coordinate 477,706,126 of OY728157.1, forward strand.
ATATGGTTTTAGAAAAGGAAAACTATAAGATAGGTGACAAAAAATATAATATGGTAAGGACGTGGGTATTGAAGACAATTTGGAAATAAAATAAGGGATTCATTCCAACCACTAACCTATGAAATGCCCATGTTAATTTTCATGGTTTTTAGTTAAAAAAATTAGTGAATTGGTATTAAAGTTGAACTGGTAATAACACTTTTTTGGATTAGAAATTAATCTATTAACTATATTGCATGTAGGATATAATTAATGGAATATAGTAATACTTTTCACTCTTTTATAGGCCTTAAAGTATTTTAAATGTTTCTTTTAGTGCTTCAGGTTATACCAAAATTCATTGTTGGTAATTAATTATTTTTTGAGTAAAGGGAGGAATTAATATTTGATAAAATTCCAACCAAAAGTTAGGATTCTTCATATGATATTGAAAACTATATTTTAAGAATATTTTTATATAATATTGGTTAATAAAATAAATACCCATCATTAGTAAAATGAATTACGAATAAAATGTTTTACTAATACCTAAATCTCTGTTGAAATTATGGCCTTCTAAATCATCAAATATTCATGGCTTTGAGCCCATCAAATTTCCATTGATCATTCACTTGTTTTTGATTTATTACAACATTCAATCCCTATAAATATTTTTTATTTTTCCCAAGTATGTATTTCCACATTCCACTGATGTTCTCCACCTTAGATACCAAGATACATGGAATTCCATGTGACCTTTGTACATTCAATTCTCTTTTTTATAGAACAATACTTATAAAGCATTCTCAAGATACTAGATTTCAAACATAGGAGGTATCAAACAATAGATCAACATCATAAATTTTATGTTATGAGGACGCAATTTAAATAATGATGGGACAATGTGACTCTCCAAAAAACATAAGTAAGAACTTTGTATTCGATAGTGTGAATGACAAACAATACCAAGCACATAAGGTAATATATTGATACATTATAATATATTTAAAATCAATGATATACCATATATGTATTTCAATTCACAAAAAACCGATTTGTATTTTGTTTCATGAATGGTAGACCTTCCTCGATGTCTTTCATTACACATAAGGTCGACCTTCCTTGATTTCTTGTGTTACACACTAAAGTGATCTTATTCGATGACTTATTCTATATGTTATACCACATATTAACAATAAATAATATGTAATTAAAACATTATTATTTAATAAAATAATATATAAACTAGTTTTTTTAATAGTATTATTTAAATTATGAAAATATAAATTTTATGCAACTACATCATTTGTTACCAATAAATTAAAAAATAATATAACAACCAATTTAATATTAAATTTTTATTTTTTATAGAAAACTACTTTTTTCCTCACAAAACTATTTTAACCTAAAATATTTAATTAATTACAATTAATGGGTGATATTAATGTAATAAATATTTTACATATTCAATAAATTACTTTTTATATTCATCTAATAGATTTGGTAACCATAAGATAGGATCAAACCAAATATTTCACATAAAAACCTATATTTTTTAGACATTTCTAATTATCATTTAATGGAGAACATGTTTTAAATATTAAAATTTCAACATTAATTAATTTGATTTTGTAAAATAAAAATTATTTTTTAATTCATAATATAAAATATTTCTTAGGATGAATTTTTGAGATTTTTCTAAGAAACATCATTTTTTAATGAGTAGTAAAAAATTGTGTTTTAGTATAAAACTTCCTTCTCGTTTAAAGAATTATTAATGTAAAATTATGTTATAAATATTATTCAAAGTAATAATGGATCAATTATACATATATTAGTATAATGGTTTTCATCATAATCAATATAAAATTTAAATTGAATATAAAAACCGAACAATCTTTTGAAAAAATTTCTACTAGAACTAGTTAATCGTTGTGTCTGCAAGATTAACATTAATCATAATTTTTTCACTTTTGTGATTTGAATTATGAAAATCATAAATAAACCATTGTAATAAAGATAATATTTTTTTCATATATTAACAACATAATTTTTGAAAATAATGATTACTGAAATTGATTAATATTAAATATAGTGATTAAGGTGTAATAGAGCATAAAATGGACCAAAACCCTAAGTTAAAGGGCCTAAATGATCTATAAACTTGTCAAAAAAATGATTGTATGGACATATTTAGCCATTAACCAACCATTAATTATATTTGGTGGTTTTGGTTTACTTTTATTAGGTAAGAACATGTTCACACCAATATTCTTTTCAAAAATACCAAGTGAGTCTTTTTTGCTTCTTTATAAAAGGCCACCAAGTCAACCTCTTCCTCACACTTCTAAAACCAATTATTTAATAACAAGACCTACCCAAATAGTATCAGAAAATTTCTATTCTCTACCTAGTAAAATCCCTCTGAGATTAAATCCATAAAGTAATGAATTTTTTTTCAAACCAAAAGAAGTTACCCGATTAAAAGGTAATGTAATTTCTCAATCTCTCTTGTTTCATGTCCATTATCCAACCCAAAAAAATCACTTCATTTTGTTATTGTGATAAAAAAATAGAATCATAAATATACTAGTATGTTTTTATTCTGAGATTTCAAAATACACTCTCATACATTTCCATCTAATGGGAAATGTACATTCTGTTTATGTGAAATGTAATTACTACCTCATGAAACAATGATTGTTGAATTCCCCAATACCTCTACATATGATGGAAATTATGATGGAAACTCTATTTATATATGATGTATATGTTATTTATAATGGATTAATATTTGGTAATTATTATTTATAAAATACATTTATTATTTCAAAGTTGTGTAAATATGATAATCTCATTTGAGATGTGTGGACTACCGCCCCCTCAAAGCGATGTGATTTGTTCTCATGATACATGGAATATATAAATGAACAGACATAATTAAACATATTATACATAAAAAACATATAAATTATTTTCATTAAATAATCAGAATTATTTATATATACATATACATATATATATATATATTTTTCTTTATTACCCTTTCACACACTTAAAAAGATATAATGTTATTCATGGTCTTTTGGATTACCACATACTCAACGTGATGTGATTCCATTTAGACAAAATAATTATATATATGTATTTGTGATTAAATAATATGATATTTATTATATAATGATAATTCTTGGAATATTTGAGTTACTTTCCTTCTTTCCAAAATGATCATTTAAAAATGGGAATGCTACTCATGCATACGTACGACCAACCGTCTCCTGGATTGTAACATATTATAATTTTCATAACCTTATTTAATGATTTGATTTAAATGAATAATTGATGCAGAAATATGATAAAAATTTCATGGTTATCATACTATATATGTAATATAATGACCCATTTGACCATATTTTACAAATAACAATTGTTTTGATACATAAACCGAATTTGGTCAAAAACACATTACGTAAACATAATTGTTTAAGTAGTAGTACACAACATGGTAATAATTGAAATAACAATAATTATAAACATCAAAATGGTTCAGAAGATATTATAAAATTAACATAAGTTTGTTATTCAAAAATTTAATGTAAGATCACCTGAAAAGAAAACATAAGGTAAGGGATTATTGTCTCTTTTTCATTACATAGGGCATACTTAATTAATGTACACATATGTTCTTATATATATTATACCTACGAAAAAATTGGAATATAATATAATTAACTATATTATATTCATGGTATTTAAATTTATTATTTATGTATTATTACCTTGGGGTTTTCCAATCAATTTGTTGCTACATTAGTGAGGGATTCTTATCTTACTTTTTACATATGTGAAATTAATGTCATGTTCATTACCTACATCATTTTTTGTGTTGTATCTACTACCATTTTTATATCATATAATTAATTCCATTTCCTCTATGGTATTTAATACTTTCATTTAATATTATTCTTTCATTAGGGTTATGATTTAAAAATGTTTCAATGTGGAATGGGACACTATGGATTGTTTAAAGATCATTTTCTTCAACACTAATACAAATAATCGTTCAATGGAATTTCAATTTGAGAAAATTATATATCCATTTTTCAATAATACATTTCATTATTATCTGGTTATTCATGACCATTTTTGAGTATTAGTACCATTGTTACATTCTTTGGTGCTAAGATAATTTTTGAAAATATTTTTCGGAAAACCAGACATTATATCTCTCTTTAGTTAGAGAACGTATTTTATTCTAAAAATAAGGTTTTATTAAAATGTTTTCCAAAATTTTTTTAAATGACTTGGTGAATAAATTTTTACACTTTTATATTTTGTCAATATTTCCATGAAATATTCTTTTTATTTTCCTAACTATTCACTTTATAACCTTTTTTAGTACAAGATGAATATTCTTTTTACCTAGTTCGAAATGTAAGGATTTATAAATATTCATTTCATTGAACCCTCCTTCCAAATTTTAAAATCTCTTCCAAAAGAAAAGGTTATTTTCTTCAAGAATATTTTAAAATGTTAATCATTTATTTCATAAATGACAACAACCCACTATTTTTCTTCACTTGGGTTTGTTGCATTGATATCATCCTTATTCTTACTCTAATTGGTTTACTATTGATTTGGATAAGGATATTATTCACATTCACATACCTAATTTATTTGTTAGTGTGATTGAAATATTTAAGATCGTATGATCATAAATCATTTAATTTCCCGTTATTATCAATTTCATTTTTCATGGATATTAATATTTCCTAAACCGTATACCATTTTACATATGGTGCAGACTTTGATAGTTTTTTTTGATTATTTGGATAATTATTGATATATACGTATTTTTCATCACATTTAGTTATTTGATAAGGAATATTATTGTTTTGATCATTTAATATGAGGAATACTTTCGACTAGAAATGATGGTTGGCCCCATATATTATATATCTCCTCGATGCATAGACATGTTCTCATGTGACGAGTAATAGCGCAAAGGGATTTCTACCATTTGTTCTAAAACATCTTGTGAAATTTCTTAATGGTCATTGGTTTTCATGTTCCCGATATATTTCATCCATTAATATATAAATTTTCCTCAGAGTAGTATGATTTATTATTCATCCAATATATTTTTTCATAGATATATATATATGGATACATTTGATTTCAGTTCATTGATTAATGACATGTGTTTTAGATTCATATCGTGCCATAATTATTTTTCCTAATATATTTTTTGAATGGAATGTGATTATAGTTATTACCCTCCCATATTTATTATATACATTTATTAATTTTATTGATTACATGACATGTGTTTTCCGTTATTTATCTTTTCATAATGAATATTCCCATTCATTGATTATTGCTTCTGCTATATTTTTCTCTTATTGAGAATTTGAGCTCACCCTTATTATGTTTCTTTCACTAAGAACCTAGGGAGCATACATTGAAATAAATTTAGGAATATAATTGATGGATTAGAGTTATCCTCAAGTCATTTATTTATTTATAAGGAAAAATTGTTAAAATTAGTGTATCCATTAGTGATGCAATGCTCATTTATGTATCTGGTTTTCCAAGACTACTAAACTAATCAGTCCATCAGGGATTTATTCTAATAATCATGCTAATGTTGTAACAACTCAACCCAGATGTCACTAACAAGGGCTCTAAGGCGGTTCACCACAAGGCCTCAAGCGCATTTCCCCAAACTCCAGAGGCTGACGACTAACACCATGGGCCTTGGGTGCGATAGTGGAAAAACTATTCCCACATTGGTAGAGTACACAACGGAAGTAATAAACATGCAATAGTGGAAGTAGTAAAAAACCAATAATAATAAAATGTTGATGTCTAAATCAAAAAACTAGAGCACATGTGTATATATATATATATAGAATGATGAAAGATACATATCTAGGAAAGCATCCAAACAAGTCACAATTCTGAAAACACCAAATTACCCAAAACAAGTACAAAAGAAAAGTAAATAGCTCCTCAGCATCGCAAGCCAAAGCTTGGTCCCTTTATCTTCATCTCTAAGAAATCAGGTACCAGAAGTGGAAGGGCACTTGAACATGTCTATACCGGCAACAACATAGTCTGTTTGGGCCCAAAATCATGACCCAAATAGGGTGTGAGACTAAATACCAATAGGAATTCACCCGAAGATCTGTGCCTAACAGTCAGTGAGTATATGGAAGGTAAATGTACAATAAGTAGAAAACAGCAACAGAAAAGCAGTAGGTAGTAAACAGTAATCTATAATGCAGGATGATACACTATAGTAATCAATCCACAACCAACAATAGCAGTGAAGCAAACAGCTAAAAAGCAGGAAACCCTCTAGGAAGTACTTGCAACCATCCCCTCGGGTCCTATCAATGAAGTACCACAACCCTCTTGGGAGTGCACTCAGCCTAACCCCTCTGGTTTGGTCATATGAATTTATGAAACTCTCTGGGAAATAACACTCAGTCAATTCCACTTATAGTCTAGGGTAGTCAGGGAATCTCTAAGGAAGGTCACATGGTCTAACCCTCTTATCCCCAAGGTCTAGAGACTCTCTAAGGAAGCTATCCCAGTCAATTCCTCCTCTATCCTATGAAGGATCTTAAAAAGATTCAAACAAAGTAAGAATCTATGAGGAAGCTCACTGGGTCTTCCCTCTTGTAGTATATAACATCTCAAGGCACTCTGGGAAGCTCACTCGATCTATCCCCTATGGCCAATAATGTCTAAGACTCGCTAGGGATGTTCACTTGGTATATCCCTTATAGTATATAGCAGGAAGTTCTCCCAAACCTATGCCATTCAGTGCATAATAATTCTATAAGGCCAATGTAAACCTATAGAGCTACTTGGCTAAACATTCTACAAGGCAATAAGCATGTAATGCAAAACACTCCATCCTATAGACACATGGCATGTCAACAATCATAAGTGCCCAAGGTTAACAAGACCCAAAGGTAGTAAACCGAGCAAAGCATGGGAAAAACATCAAATCACAACACATTATCCTCCAACATGTTTAATTTACCTCTACGCAAGCATACTCATAGGGAAGGAAAACAACAGTGTTAAAACGGTAAACACGCAATACCCCATTCATGGTTATTGGTGAAATTTACACATAAAATTAAGGACATTGAACGGTAAGTAACAAAACACCTACCTCGATCCTAGGAGATCGATATACTTGAACCATGATGATTGATTCTCTCTCGAATGACATAGATATGAGAAAACATCCAAAACGCTCAACCTTTGATAACCTGAGAGAGAGGAATAAACAAGGAATGAAACTCAATAAGAAGGAAGAACTCACCGCTGTGGTTCCAATGAAATCAACGGCGTTTGAATCGGCCAACAGATGGAGGTTTGAGAAACCATGGAAGTTTCACAGCCATACGAAATCTCTCGTTCTGACCTGACCTAGAAGAAGACATTTATAGTGATCAGCTAGGACCCTGATCCATTTAATGAAAATAAAGAAAGTACACGGTGTGTACTTTTTGAGTACACGGTGTGTACTAAGTCTTTCAGTACTCTGCAAAAATCGGCCTCCTCATCACCCTTACACACCGTGTGTGTGGCCCGGACATGGCCAGTACACGTCTTCGAGCGGGAAAAGAGTACACAACATGTACTCAGAAAGTACCCGACGTGTACTTCAAAAATTTCCAGCAACTCTATTTTTCTCAAAAACTCCAAAAAAATGAAATACATACCTGAAACTAAGATCTGGTTCTTATAAAATTCCCCCCTTAAATATATTCATTCCCGAATTTCCCTAGAGAGGCATAGAAGATGAAACCCTGAATAGCTTCGGCCACTGCGGTCTTATATCGGCCTCCCTCTCCCAGGTCTCGTCATGTACTCGCCCATTCTACCATAGCACCCGTACTAGAGGAACAGACCGTCCATAGAGAACCTTCATACTACGATCGACAATCCAGATAGGATGTTCCTCAAATGGCGCATCCGCTTTGAGCTCACCCACCTCGGGAAGAAAGACATGAAACGTGTCTGAAAAGTAACGTTGGAGCTGAGAGACGTGGAAGATTTTTATGCATGGCCCGGTACCTCTATGGTAGCTTCAACCGATAATCAACTGGCCCAAATCATTCCAAAACATCAAACGGCCTGACGTACCGCAGTGAAAGATTACCCTGTATCTGAATCCTCTTATGTCCCAACCTTGGTGCGACACGCAGGAAAACCTGATCCCCGACCTCAAACTCCAAAGATCGTCTCTGCTGATTAGCATTAGACTTATGTTAAGACTGTGTTGCAGCCATCCTCTTCCGAATCAACTCTGATTGCTCAAAGGTCTCCTAATCAAGACGAGGTCCCAGCAAAGCTACCTCTCCTACCTCCATCCAGAATAAGGGTGATCGGCCTGGCCTACCGTATAGAGCCTCGTATGGTGCCATCTGAATGGTCGCCTAAAAATGGTTGTTGTAGGCGAACTCCACAAGTGGTATATGCTTCTCCTAGGAACTGAAAAATTCTAGAATTCATTCTTGGAGTATATCCTCATGCACCTGGATCGTGTGATCAGACTGGCCATCAGTCTGGGGATGGTATGCTGTCAAAATTACTTGTGTACCCAAAGCCTTCTGAAGCCCCTACCAGAACTGAGAAGTAAAGTGTGCATCCCTGTCTGAAACAATGGAGTGTGGAACTCCATATAGACATACAATCTCACAGATGTACAATCATCCCAGATCATAGATACTGAAGGTCTCCTTGATCGTAAATATGTGTGAGACCTTCGTAAGCCTGTCGACGAGAACCCAAACATCATCACTCCACCAAGGTGGACTTGGTAACCCGGTCACAAAGTCCATTGCGACAACGTTCCACATCCACTCGAGAATGGGTAACTACTGCAAAAGCCATGCTGGTCGATGATGTTGTGCTTTCACCTACTGAAAGGTAGGATATATCATGACAAAACTAGCAACATATCTCTTTATACCTGGCCACCAGTACTGGCAGTGTAGGTCACGATACATCGTGGTGATGCCAGGATGAACTTCCCAAACTGAGGAATGAAATCCCGCATTATCTCGACATGTATGTCTGCTGGCACCCATACGCGTCCCTAGAAATGAAAGATCTCATCCTGTCCCATTGTCCATCGAGGAAGAGGGTACCCTCCTGACACACTGTCCCACAAGACTAAGGCCTCCGAATTGGATAGCTGCCTCATCCGTACCCGATCAAGAAGTGTAGAGGTAATAGCTAAAGAAGAAATAATGGTATGTCCCTGTCTATCGTGCACCTCCAAGTGCATCTCGGAGAATAGAGCCATAAACTTCCAATCATTTTTGGCCTCCTGAACTGCCTGACTCTGGGTTCTCCTACTCAATGCATCTTCTATTGTGTTTCCCTTTCCCAGTGTATAGGTGAGCTCGAAGTCGAAAGACTAAAGATACTCGACCCACTTGTGATGTATCAGATTCAGATCATGCTGACTGAAGATATACTTGAGACTCTTGTGGTCGGTGAAAACCACAAAGTCCTCTCCTAGAAGGTAGTGTCTCCAACAGCATAAGGCAAGAACAACAGCTACCAACTCCAGATCATGTGTATGGTAATTCCTCTAATGATTCCTTAACTTCTGAGACCCATACGCAATGATTCCATCTCCCTGCATAAGCACATCTTCTAGACCCATACCTGAAGCATCATAATAAACTGTGTAGCTCTTACTTGGATCTGGCAAGACAAGTATTGGTGCTGAAATAAACCTCCACTTCAGCTCCTGAAAGGCAGACTCACAATAATTTGACCATAAAAGCTTTTCCCCCCTTCTTGGTCAGACCTATCAATGGTGCTTCTAGGTGAGATAAGTCCTGAATGAAGCGTCTATAGTATCCAGCCATCCCTACGAAACTACTTAACTCAAAGATGTTCTATGGATCCTCCTAAGAAACTATATCTCTCACATTCTCTATGTACACAGATACTCCAACCACTAAGATGACGGGACCCAAGAAGTAAATCTAATCCATCGAAAAGCAGCACTTAGAGAGTTTAGCATAAATCCGATGTTCTCTCATTGTACTCAGAATGATCTCAAGATGGGTAGCATGGTCATGTCGAGTAAAATAGTACACCAAGATATCGTCCATGAAGACCACGATGAAGGAGTTAAAATAAGGATGGATCACTCGGTTCATCAGTGCCAAGAAAACTGATGGCGCATTCGTGAGACCGAACGACATGTCGGTATACTCTTATAGACCATACCTGCTCTTGAAGGTTGTCAGAGGTATATCCGACGGTCTCACGCACAACTAATGATTACCAGACCACATGTCGATCTTCAAGAACACCCGATCTCCACGAAGCTGATCAAAGAAATCATCAATCCTCGTAAAGGGATATCGGTTCTTGACCATCAACTGGTTCAGCATTAGATAATCCACACAAATCTGAAGGGTGTCGTCTGCCTTTTTCGCAAACAGGGCAGGCAAAAACCAAGGAGATGTACTGGGTCGGATGAAACCTTTTTCCTGCAACTCCTTCAATAGCTGCTTGAGCTCCTGCAATTCAGGTGTAGCCATCCTATAAGGAGGAATGGACACCGTTGCCGATTCTAGAAAGAGCTCAATTGAGAGGTCTACCTCATGCTCCCGAGTCAAACCTGAAAAATTTCTCTGTAAATAAATCCCTGAAACGATCCACCACTGGGGGAAAGTCTAACTGTATAGTCCCCTGGTCATCAAGATAAAGACTGGAAATATGTGCGGTAACTTCTCCTAGCCCATGATGCTCGGGTCTAGATCTACCTTCCTGGACATCCCACTTTCCTCTATGAAGAAAATATATTCCCTCTGGTGATACGAAACTCACCCTGTGAAGATAGAAATCGATGACTGTCTGGAAAGGAACCAACCAGTCCATCCCGAAAATGACGTCATAGCCTGACATCTCTAGGACATAGAGGTCCCATAAGAAGTGACACCCTGCAATCTCAAGAGGGAACTCTCTGTACTGATGTATTCTAGATGTCCAAGTTCCCAATGGTGTGTCAAGAGTCGACATGTCGGTAGATGAAAAGATAAAGAGCCCAAGGCTCTCCACAACCTCTATAGAGATAATGCTATAGGAAGCACCAATATCGAAAAGAGTTGAAGATAAAACAGAGGCTACTAAGATCATACCTCAAACTGTAAAAGGGGGGGATCCCTCTCCTGATAGGTCTGCTCCACTGTGAAAAATAGGCTAGCACCATGGCCATGAGCCCCTGGATGACCGCTCTGAGCTGATCCACTCTACTGTCGCTGATGATCTGGTGACTGACCACCATGGTCGCGACCTCCACCTCGACCTGAGCGACTGGAAGAACTCCAGTTCCCAGACTGGTGGGAAACTGGTGAAGAATCCCCATAACTTGGGGTCATAGTGGAATCATTACCACCAGATGAAGGTGGGAAGATCTGAAAAAAGCCCTGAAGATAGCCCATCTTTCCTTAAGACCGGCACTCCATCGGATCCCTCTGGCACTAAGGCCTAGTATACCCACTCCAACCGCTCTGGTAGCATAAAACCTGGCTTCCAGAACACACACCCCGCAAAACCTGATCTCCTCATGAAGACTCTCTGCGATGCTTCCTACTATCCCTAGAAGGAAAACCATCTCTGGATGAAGAACCGTTATGGCTCACTGCCCCATAGTTTTTCAGATTTCTCTTAGTGATTAGAACCTGGTTGACGATAAAAGATATCGAAGTCAACTGGAAGAAATTCACCTGGGAACGAATCTCCTACCTGAGAACGTCCTCAAAATTCCTAGCAAGGAATAACTCCTCTCCTGTTGGGATCGGCATGAAATGATGCAGCTCAGTGAAGTGAGATGAATACTCCATAACAGAAAGACTACCCTACCGCAGACTCATAAACCCCAGGGCTCGATCGACCCTCATGGTCTCCAGATAGAAGTAATCATAGAAGGTGTGTCGAAACTCATCCCAATACGTACCATACTGATGCATTGACTGTGAGATCACCTCCCACCACCTCTTGGTGGTGTCTCGGAGCATATAGGTGGACAGCATTACCTTCTTCCCTGGGGGTAACTCCAGATGCTCAAAGATAGTCAGGGTGGCCTTGAACCACAACTCTGCAGCCTGGGGTCCTCCATCCCCTGAGAAAGTAGGATGATGCTGATGCTGAAAAACCCTCATCAACTCAGCCATCAACGGGCCAGTAGGCAGTGCTCCCTGAAAAGTATGCATCATCCCTAGGAAATACTCCCTGAACTACGCATCGGCGCCTACAATAGGTACAACTGTTGGTGCCAAGGCAGGCACAACAGGAGGATCTAAAGGAGGTCCCTGATCGACCATATCTGGTGTTTGATCACTGTCTAGCAACTGACGTATGACCGGAGGACGTCATGGAGGCATAGCTATGAATGATCAAAAGCACACCTTAGTTGAGGATTAACAAAGACTAGAAACACTGGAGTAAAAAATGTTAACATGGGAATGAAACTATCATGTTTTACAAAATATGACTACACATCGTGTATAAAAAAACTACATGGAATGTCTTATTTAGCCATTAACATGGGTGTGTACCCCTACACGACAGGTCGTGTAACACCCCAAACTACACGGCGTGCTGTCCCGACACACGGCGTGTACTTGAACTCTAAACCCTTGCTTGAGTCTCTATACACGGCTAACCCACACGGTCTTCCTAACCCCAGACTACACGGCATGTTCCCTAGGGAAACAGCTTGTACTAGACATGGTCTCGGTGTCCCGTGTTGTTAGTTACACAGCCGTCTACGTGGATTCCCTTACACGGCATGTTACGAACAAACACAATGTGTATAGGAGAAGATAACACCGACCTGTTTTGTTCGTGACATGGCCGGTACCTGGAACAAAACTACATGGCTTGTTCTTTACCAACACGGCATGTTCTACTCGAGCTCCCCCAATCCGTGTTGTTAGTGAAACGACCAGGTACACGGCTCTAAACTAAAAGGTGTGTTCCTAAATATATTTTCACGAAACCATGTTTCTGCTCACACGGTCAGTGACACGGCCTGAAAACTACACGGCATGTATCCAGAAAGTACACACCCCGTATTCTGGGTTTTTCCGGGCAGCAGCTCAGATACTACACAGAAGCCTAGAAAACCCAGAAAACAATGCAAGGAGGTGCCAACTTCCTACCCATGAGGGCCCATACTCCCCACGAATCAATGCATTGCATCTGATACAGTCATATATAAGGAAATATAGGATCATCATCAATCAAATTCCGATTCAAGAGGGCTCATAACACCTCAAGAAAAAAAATTGGTGTTCATTTAAGAAAAGTTCAAAATAATAAATTTCTCTATCACAACAGCCGAGATTCTATCAAGCATCTATCACAAAAATATAAATTACCTACACAGATTTTATCACAACAACATGAAATCTCTAATGTACCCTAGATGGAATGAAAAGAATACATGACATGTGATTTCTAACAAGTGCCTATATGATGCATGTGATGGAATACCCTCATCTCATCATGTTGCGATGGAAATAGAACCATAATATCATAGCAATAATAGCACAACGCATCTGAATCACTCTAGGTTAAATCATATCAACTGTAAATTCTCAAAACAAAAAACTGCAATAAACGAGGTTGTATGGATTTTACCTGTACACGAGTTAGCTACTCCCCGACACATCTTATTTCCAAGTACTGAATCCGTCCCATCCCTGTATAAAGTCTCCAAATAGTAAAGCAAGTGAAAAGGACCTCCTCTGATACCAATTTGTAATGTCCCGACCCGGATTCCACTAACCAGGGATCCAAGCCGGTTCACCACAAGGCTTCACGTGCATTTCAACAAACACTAGAGGCTACCGACTAGAAGCGAGGTTCTTGGTGTGATAGTGGAAAAACTATGCCCTCATTGGCAGAGTACACAATAGAAGTAATAAACATGCAATAGAAAAAGTAGTAAATAACCAATAATAATAAACAGTAAAAGACTAAATCAAACAACTAGAGAACATATGTATGTATATAGAATGATGCAAGATACATATATAGGAAAGAATCCAAACAAGTCACAATGCTGAAAAACACCACAGTACCCAAAACAAGTACAAAAGAAAAGTAAACATCTCCTCATCATCACAAGCCAAAACATGGTCCCTTGCTATCCTGATCCAAGAAATCAAGTACTAGAAATCAAAGGGCGCATGCCCTTGTCAATACCTTCAACAACATAGTCTGTTTGGGCCCAAAAGCAAGACCCAAATAGGGTGTGATACAAAATCTTAGTAGGCATTCACTTGAAGATCTGTGCCTAACAGTCAGTGAGTATATTGCAGGTAAAAGTACAATATGTAGTAAACAGCAACAACAAAGCAGTAGGAAGTAAAATGTAAGCAGTAAAGCAGGATGATACACAACATTAATCAATCCACAACCAACAACAGCAGTGAAGCAAACAGCTAACAAGTAGGAAACCCTCTAGGAAGTACTCGCAGCCATCCCCTATGGTCATCTCCAAGAAGTACCACAACCATCTGGGCAGTTCACTCAGCCTAACCCCTCTATTTTGGTCATAATAATTTATGAGACTCTCTGGGAATTCACACTCGGTCAATTCCCATTATAGTCTATGGTAGTCAAGGACTCTATGAAGAAGATCACGGGGACTAACCCTCTTAGCCCCAAGGTCTGGAGACTCTCTGAGGAAGCTATCTCAGTCAATTCCTCCTCTAGCCTAGAAAGGATCTTAAAATGATTCAAACAATGTGAGACTCTCTGAGGAAGATCAATAGATCTACCATCCGGTAGTCTATAATATCTAAAGGCACTCTGGGAAGCTCACTCGGTCTATCCTTTGTGGCCTAAAATGTCTAAGACTCACTGGGGAATCTCATTGTTTCTATCCCTTATATTCTATAGCACCATGTTCTCCTATCCCCATGCCAGTCAGTGCATAATAATATTATAAGACCAAAGTACACCTATAGAGCTACATGGCTAAACAGTCTACAAGGAAACACACATTTAATTCAAAACACTCCATCCTATAGACACAAGGCATGACAACAGTCATAACAGGCCAAGGCTAAAAAGACCCAAAGGTAGTAAATAGAGAAAAGTGTTGGAAAAAAATCCATGCACAACACATTATCCTCCAACATGTTCAATTTACCTCTACGCAAGCATACTAGCAGGGCAAGAAAATAACAGGGGTAAAACTGTAAACATGCAATACCCCATTCACGGGTATTGGTGAAATTTTCACATAAAACTCAAGGACATTGAAGGGTAAGGAAGAAACCACCTACCTCGATCCTAGGATATCGATATAATTGAAACACGATGATTGATTATCCCCCAAACGTCATAGATCTATGAAAATGTCCAAAACGCTCAACCTTCGATAACTTGAGAGAGAAGAAGAAACAAGGAATGAAACTCAAGAAGAAGGAAGAACTCACCACTGTGGTTCTAACGCAATCAACGTCGATCGAATCGGCCAATAGATGGAGGCTCGGGATACCGGAGAAGTATTGAGGCCATACGACGTCTCTCAGTCGAACCAGACCTAGAAGAAGATGTTTATGGAGATCATGTGTGATCCCTGACTGTTTAATGAAAAAAAAAGTACATGGTGTGTACTTTTAGAGAACACGACGTGTACTAGGTCTTTCCGTAATCCACCAAAATCAGCCTCAACATCACCCCTACACACTGTGTGTGTGGCCCAAACACTGCCAGTACATGGCTTTGAGTTGGAAAAGAGTATAGGACGTGTACATTGAAAGTACACAACGTGTACTTCAAAAATTTCCAGCAACTCCATTTTTCTCAAACACACTAGAAAAAGGAAATACATACCTGAAATGATGATCCAGGTTCTTACAAATGTAATTGATAGTAGATAATTTTTAAAAAATATCTGGGTTTGGGTTTCGACACCGAATGTAATATCATTAGTAAAACAATAAGTGTATTTTTGTGCAACTAAATCAGTTAAAATTTATTGCGTATATTTGAGAAAATACATGCCCAAAAATATACCCCTTTTTATGATCACAAAACCCACAAAATATATAACCCAAATAATAGGATTTTGTAAATACATTGAAAATAAATTATTATTTCAATTTTACAGAAATATTTCAACAACATACAAATAACTTTTTAAAATTAAATAAACTCAACTACCCCTTAATAAAAACTAATATTATAGTAGGAAGTGGTTTAATAAAAATATAATGAAATAGAATATTTAATTAATTAATTCTAATTATATATCCATTTTAAGAACATGATCTTGTTGGAAATTATTCTTTATATCAATGTTCTTCATCCTATAATGACTTATAATATATTTTTTGAAATATTTATAGCACTTGTATTATCACATAAAATAGGTATAATATCAAAAAATTTCCCAAATTCTAGTGGTGTGTTTTCCATCCACAATACATATGTATAGTAACTGCCATTAGAAACATATTTTACATTGGATATTGACAAGGGAACTAAGTGTCATTTCTTACTTGATCATGATACTAAATATTTTAAAAAAAATGATAGATTTCTAGGGTAATTTGTCTTGTCTAATCTATATCATCCAAAATTAGGATCCAAATTTGAAATTAAATTAAAATTAGAATTTTTGTGTACATAAGAGATTAAAAAACAGTTCCTTTTAAATATCTAATTTTTTTTAACAATAGTAAGATGAGATTCATTTGGATTTGACTTGAATCTAGCACATAAACATACAAAAAACATAATTTATGGGTTACTAATATAGGATCGAAATGATGAATATAGATGATCAATACACAAGAGGGGGTGAATCATATAATTTAAAAAATTCCTTTTGAAATTTTAAATATAGTAATGTTTAGCAAAGTCAAACAAGGTAAATTCACAATACCTCTTAGTTCTACAAACTTGCTTGATTCTGGAAATGTGGTTCCGAAAATGATAAATAATAATATTTTACAAAAATAAAGACTCTACCTTAAATCATATAGAATATTACTAATCCGAGTACCAGTACAAGAAAGTATAATATATTTATTCTTTCCTTGTTAATCAAAATGTAGTGGAAAACAAACTTGAAACAATACAAGTTACAAGTAAGAAATCTTTTAACCGTAACAGAATGATATCCAACATCCATGGATAAAGGTCTCTTGATTTATACTTTCATAAAATTCTATCTTACCCCCACCAGGGTAAGCCCCTGATATGAATATCGGAGTCTATGTTTATATCCCTAGAATCCCTCAGACTTCAAGGTAGTTGGAACCTCTATCTTCCTATCCCTCGAAGCCCTTGACTTTACTCAGCGACATTCGGAGTTTCATTAAGAAATTATAAACAAGATGTTTAGTATGTACAAAGCATGAGAGTATCTCTCTAGAAATCACTAAAACATGTAATCTCTATTGTTCTAGAAAAGTGTTGAGATCGTTTAAATGAGATTATATTTATAGGTTCATTTCCAATGGTCAGCTCCCTCCACCAACGATCATATTTCCCTTGAATTTCAGAGGGACCTATTCAAGTGTCATCCAAACAATAGTTATTTAGTAACAAAATTCATGACATCATTTTATAACTCAAACTAGAGTCAGTAAAAAATGGTTGCTCAACCAAATTCAATTTTTATTAGTCTAAGGAAAAAAATATTTAGAGTCTATGGAAAAAATATATTTCAGAGTCTATGAAAGTTAACCTTCATAGTCTATATTACAAGGATATTCAGATTCTGTTTATTAGGGAATTTTGAATCAAAATTCTATAGTTTTAAGAGTCATAATTCCAAGGAATTAGGAACCTGAATTCAAGAGAATTTGGATTATCAATTTCAAATAATTTGGAGTCCTAATTTCAAGGAATTGAGAGTCTGAATTTTAGAGAATTCGAAGTCTAAATTTCATAGAATTCGGAGTCATAATTTCAGAGAATTTGGAGTCTAAATTTCAGCGAATTTAGAGTCTGAATTCGGATCCTAAAAACAAAATACTCTATATCTATGTATTTATAGAATTTCGATGATTTAGATGTGAAACATAATTTTACAGTTAGGAATAAAAAGAGTTAGATTAAGAGAGACTAAAAAAATGAACAATGATAACAAGGTAAGGATAAATTTCCATGGGGAAGGAAAATTTCCCGTCTCAAGAAGAAACTTATAGAAAATGAAATTTTCTTTAAGGTAGAGTGTTTGTGATTTTGAAAACATAACGTAATGGAAACCTCATAGGGAAACCTTATTTACTCAACAATCTACCCCTTTTGGGAAATCAAATACATCCTTACGAAAAAGAATATAAGGACTTCTAAATTTTAAGGACCTATAAATAAAACATATATACCTTTACTTATGGATCGATGTGAATAAGACTAACTCCCCATTAGGCCTTTGAAACCCTAATGATCGTATTCTAAATTTCCTGAATGAGATTTTCCATTTTCTTGCATATGAAAATCATCATGATGAAAACTCCTCCATAGATGAACTTCCATTTAGTTAGGGAAATTTATACTTTACTAAGTATTATTTTTTGACATTCCTGTCTCCCCCTTTGTGATTTTCAAAAAGAAATACAGGGAATGGAAAAGGAAACATGGTACGTAAAATATTAGTACTAGACAACCAAAAATAATGAACATCCAAAAATTTCATTTAGATTGGAAGACTATGTACAAGAAGTAAAATACAACAAAATATAAGATTTATAATGAAATTATACTTCCTTCTTATTTGGAATCTTCTTCTTCACAATATTTTTGAGATTCTAAATTTCTTTATGATCCTCTTCAGCATGTTTGAGAAGCTGATCCTGATCTTCTGGTTTCTTCTTCAAGGCATTGATATTTTCTTCATGAGCCTTAAAAGATTATTCCTTACCATTCAAAAATTCTTCATGGTTTAAAATCTTCTCTTCTATCTAAATTCTAATATCTCGTTCTCTATTCTAACTCTAAACAAATCAATTTAGTATCCCATTCAGATCTTTCACTTCTTGCTTCTGAGAAGTCTATTCGAGAGTTAGCTTTTTCTCAAAACTATTAGTGGGATCCTTGATCATTACATCTTCGGTGTCAAAAGCATCCTTGACACATTCTTATAATTCATCATGGATTCTCATCTCTTCAACTGTCTTCTTTGACCTTCTTTTCAACTTTTTGCATGATCTTTTTTGTGCTTCATAGCTAATAAAAAAATTCTTGAAGTCTGCCTCGAGTTTGACACATATATCCATCACCATAGATATTGAATCCGATTTTTGATTTAATGAATTTTGAAGCATATAAAATCACAATTATATACTGAGGAATAATGGAATAGTCCCAACAAGCTTTTTCAAAGACCAAACTAGAAAGTCATGTCCAATATACGATGATTCTGAATTTAAGACATTGTGTTGTAAGGATTCTTTTTCTAACTCAGCAGGTTTCCTCTTTGATGAAGTACCAACTTATTTCTTCTTCACTATGGATTTTCTAGGTGTATCAACTACCACCTATTTTCCCTCACTACCATTCGGATTGACTTCCTCATGATCTAAAGATTCATGTTCACTTTCAAAGAGCTGAACAAATTTGTATTCATCAATTTCTTTTGTTTCAGATCTTGCCTCAACATCCTCTGGGTGAATGAAATATTTATTGATGATTTCATCCCCAGATAGTTTATTTACTTCATTTTCACCCTTCTCTTCATACTTCCCATGAGTAGCATGCTTTGACAATTCATCTTGAGTGGTTTGGAATGATAACTTCTCAGAAGGGCTTTCCGTCCCATGATATCTGTCTACCTGCTTTAAAACATCTTTCGAGTCACCACTACCTTATTATTATTATTCTTCAACAACTTATTCTTGATGTTTTTCCAACATTAAAAAATTATTTCACAGTGTTTCAGGAAGTAATTCTTGGAGAAATTACTCAGGTACCTGAATATTCTCGAAGGCTTTATCAGCAGCCTTCAGAAGGGATTATACTATGCCAACTTCAGACAACTTATTACTTTTCTTATTTTCATTGCCATCCATTTATATATTCTCAACAATCTTTTCCTTTAATGCTTTTTCCTCAGTAGGGTCAAGGCCAAACTTAGGTTCCCCTTTTTTCCTGTTCTTATTATCTTCCCTTCACTTTGACACTTCTTAATCAAAATATTCTTTTTGCTTCCTTGGTTTTGCAGGTGTGGATTGAGTTTCCTTAACCTCTGTTGATTTTCCTTTGTCTTAAACTACATTCGACTTTCTCTTCCTTCCATCATTTTTATATGTCTCAGTCACTTCATATTTCATTGATATGGATTCTACCACTTCTTCTAGAAAATCATAAAATTATTCTGATTCATTAGAAAATATGACTTTCATCCTTCTCAAGGTGTCATCACTCAGTAACATGACTTCGCAATTTCTCGACTTATATATGAAAGGAATTATTAAGGATTATAAACACCAAATAATAATCTTTGATAGAACGGCTGGATACATTATAAATTTAGTTTTTAAATTCCCAATTTTGATATTCTCAATTGTAACCGGGATTTACTTAACCACATTTATCTTTCTTAAATTCACCATGAAATGCTAAATATACATATCACTTTTATTTAATGTATCCTTGTCTCCTTTTCATGGAATAAAAAACCTTGAACCTGTAGTTCAAGTATCATTATGTTCGTAGATAGATGAAGAATCATCAGAGTCGTTATTTATGAAAGACCATGGAAAGCCATGGCCTTCACCTTATCAAAACATCCTTGACCTTAGGTATCTTGTGAATACAGAAATAATATTCCCCTTCATAAGGTATTCTAATCAAACTACCAGCCTTAGTGTAAGAAAGGGGATATGTCATTCCATAACAGTTGAACGAGAACGTGTGTTTGTCTTCTAACTTGATAAAAAGATATAGTTTCATAAGACTCTACTAACAACTCCAGATAGACCAAATCATGTGATTTTGGTTTTTTAAGTCATACACTCTACCATCCATTGAGCTTGATACTCTAAAGGATAATGTAATTATAATTATTAATGAAATTTAGATGAACATACATTTCTATGTAAATCTTCTATTCAGAGATTTCAGTTGATACCAAATGTAGGATCAAAATGATGAATATAAATGATCAATATACATGAGGGGGGTGAATTGTATACATTAAAAAATTCATTTGGAACTTTTAAAGATGGTAATTTTTAACAAATATAAAAAAGGTAAATTCAAAATACCACTTATTTCTACAAAGAGTATTGATTCTGGAAATGAGGTTCCGGAAATGAAACTTAAGAAAATTTTACCAAGATAAAATTCTACCTTAAAGCCTATATAATCTTACTTATCAGATTAGAAGTAAAAGAAAGTATAAGATAATTATACATTCCTTGTTAATCAATATTCAATATAAAACAATCTTGAAACAAACAAGTAATAAGTATGAAATATTTTAACCCAAATAGAAGGGTATCCAACAACCTTGGAAAAAGTTCCCTTGATTTATAATTTCATGAAATTCTATATTACCCACACTTGGTTAAGACCTCGATATGAATATCAAAGTCTATCATGCTATACCAGTAGGCCCTTGAACTTTATGGTAGTCGGCACCTCTGTCTTCATATCCCCGGAAGCCCTCGAATGTAATCAGAAACATTTAGAGTTGCACGAAGAAATTCAGAATAAGATGTCTAGTATGCACAAATCATGATATTATCTCTCTTGAAATCACATCATAATGTTATCTCTAGACTTCTAGAACTTTATTGAGCTCGTTTAAATGAGCTGCAATTTATAGTCGCATTTCCAATAGTTGGCTCCCTCTTCTAAAGGTCATATTTTTCCTTGAATTTCTGAGGGACCTATAAATGTGTCACTCAGACAATGGTTAGTTAGTAACAGAATGCACGATATCTTTTTATAACTCAGTTAATAGTATGTAAAATATGGTTGCTCTAACAAATTAAAATTATTAGAGTGTAAGGAAAAAAATAGAATTCATGAGTCTAAAAAAAGAATTCATAATCTAAGAAAGTTAAATTTCGGATTCTATATTATGAGGATATTAAGAATTAGTTTCTCAAGGAATTCAGAATCATAATTCTATATATTTTGGAGTAATGATTATAAGGAATTCAGAACTTGAATTCTGATGAATTCGGCGTTGGAATTCTGAGAAATTTGGAGTCTGAATTTTGAGGAATTTAGAGTCTGAATTTTTAGGCATTCAGAACCTGAATTTCTAAGAATTGGGATTCTAAATTTCAGAGAATTTAGAGTCTGAATTTCAGAGAATTCAAAGTCTGAATTTCAGGGAATTCAGAGTCTGAATTTTATGGAATTTGGGGTCTGAATTTCAGAGAATTCAGAGTCTGAATTTCAGACAATTTGGAGTCTGAATTTGGATCCTGGAAATAGAATACTCTATATCTAAATATTTATAAAATTCTGAGTTTTTAGATGTGAATCTGAATTTTACACTTATAAATAAAAATAGTTATATTAAGAGAGACTAAAAATGAACTATGAAAACAAGGTAAAGGTAAATTTCCTTGAGGATGGAAAATTTTTCTTACCAAGATGAAACATATGGAAAATTTAATTTTCCTGAAGATAGAGTGTTTAAGATTTTCAAAACATAAAGGAATGGAAAAGTCAAAAGGAAACCATATCGGCTCAACAATTAAAAGAATGACATAGTAAACTATCAAACATAACTTTATATAAATTATCATCCAATTGTTTTTTAGCTTCATCAAAATCATGTTTTATATTATTACACATAGGTTTTGAATATATCTTATTAGTTTCATGCACAAAATGTTTCAATAAATCAATAATATGTTTACATTTATTTTAAAAAATATCATAGTATTTTTGATAAATCTGAAATCCAATTATGAAATTCAGTTCTCAAATCATACTCATTTAAAATTATATTTCCATTAGTCTTGGAAAAATATAAAAAATATTTTTCTTAGTTGAAACAAAAATAACATCATTAAATTAAATTTGAACTAATAAAATATTAGAAAAAATATTTTTCATAAAATTTTTAGTTCTTCCAATCCAACAATAAATATATTTTTCAAAAGAAAAATAACTCAATATTTCATATCATTCTCTAAGTTCTTATTTAATCCAATAGAGAGCATTAATATGTTTGAAAACAAGATTTTATTTTTGATTATTTCCAAAACCATGAGGATGTTCAACATGAACTTCTTTCATTACATAATTATTTCCATAGTAAGATATAACATCCAACTTATATAATTTAAAATTCATATGATATGCATAATCTAGATGGATTGTAATGCCTTATAATCTATTTATATGGGAAAATGTTTCATTATAATCTACACCTTCATCCTGATTATTTCATTTAATAACTAAACTAGATTTTTATCTAGTAATAATCCATTGATCATCATGTTTATTTCTAAAGACACACTTAGTTATAGTAATTGTATAATTGGTTGGTCTTTCTACTAGATTAAAAACATTATTTCTTTTAAACATGTTTAAATATTCAGGCACTAGAAGCTTAAAATTCTCATATTATAAGGCATCTTCAATAGAAAAACGTTCTAACTGAGATAGAAATGTAAATAGTTCTTCTTGGTTTCGTATATTTCTTCTAGTTATAATTCTAATATATAGGTATCCTATAATAGTTTCTAGTGGACTAAATTTTTTGTTTCTAGATTTTCTAGGAAAGATACATTCAGGTTTATCAGTTTCATGTTTTTTATAATTCGAATGAATTTTATTAATATCATTTTTAAAATCAATTTTACTAGTTCCAAGTCTCATTTTATCAAATGAATCAGTAACATCATCTGTTTGATCTTTCTTCTTAATGAAAGGGTCAATTTCATAAAACATAAATTTAATTTATTCTTAATAAATCCTTAATTTTTATTGAACACTCTATAACCTTTAATGTATAATAATATCCTATTTATATTCCTTTATAAGTTTTTGATTGAACATACCAAGACATTCTTTAATATTCAACATATAAACCATGGATCCAAAAACATTAAAATACTTTAGTTTAGGGTTTCTTTTATTCCAAATATAGTTTGGTTTTGTTTTAAAAATTTCCCTTATTAAAACACTATTAATGATATATTATTCTATTATTATAGCTTCTGTCCAAATGTATATAGTATGACTATATTATTTTATCATATTCCCCACCATTTCTTGAATAATGCTATTTCTTCTTTCAACAATTCCATTTTGTTGAGGTGTTCTTGGGGTTGAAAAGGTGTGTTTAATACCAATATTTAATAAAAAATAAATAAATTCTTGATTATAAAATTTTCTACCAAGATCACTCAATAATGATATTATTTTAAAACCTTTTTAATTTCGAAATATTTGTAAAAAATTTCAAAAACAGTGAAAAACTCACTTTTGAGTTTTAGAAAATAAACCCATGTAAATATAGAATAATATTCATCTAAAAAATAGACATATAATTTAAAAACCAAACATGATAATAAATATGGTCCAAAAATCAATATGAATAGGTTCTAAATGATTACTTGTAGCAATTGTGTTAGCAGATTTGAAAGAAGATTTGGGTTGTTTTCCAATTTGGCATGCATCACAGAATCATTCATTATCAAATTTAATAATAGGCATATCAGAAACAAATTTCTTCTTAGAGTATAATTATTACAATGACCAAGTCTCTTATTCCATATCCATGACTCATTTTTATTAGTATTTAAACATTTCACATTTTGATTACACAAATAATTTAAATCTAATATAAAAATATTACCAGTTCTTGGTGCTCTAAATTTAATCAATTTATCTTCAAAAACTAAACATGATTTTTTAGAAAAAAAATATAAGAACCATAATCAAAATTTTGAGAGATACTTATTATATTTTGTTTTATCCCTTTCACATATTGTACTTTGTTGACTAATATAGTCTTCGGATCTCTAATAGTTCCAACACCAATGATATTTTCTTTTGAAATGTCACCAACGGTGACTCAACCTTCATTCATTTGAGTTAGGGTATTAAAATTTCTTGTGTCTCCACTAAGTTCCTGGGGAAGAAACTATCCCTATAGAATAGTTAATTTTTTTAATGTGGCATGTTTCTTGCAACATAAATTAATAATGTTTTTGGTTTGGTTGCCATAACTGCTGGGGTCCTGCAATGTTCAGTAGAACAAATCTCTGAATCCAAATCTACATTGATTTTCATTAACTTATATTATTTTCTTCTATAAAGAATTAATAAATAAAGGGTAATTTAATAAAAAATCTTTATTATTTATTAAATAATATTTATTAGTTGAATGAAATTGTCACAACCCATCCTCTAGGGCTTGTGCCGTGACTACCCCAAGCCCGCCTTCCATAGGATAGGGGCTGGTGAAAATCACCAAAGGAATATTCCCTAAAACTGGGAAGGCATTACCTTTATAACTTGTAAACACATGCAACCAAGCACACAGAAAGATACCAACTCAAGTCAACTTTATAGAAAAAACAGTGCTAAAAGTAAAAGGGGTCAGAATACAAGCCTGATAGTAATAGTAAAAGTACAAATTAAATATAATACAACCAAAGAAGAAGAAAGACAACTACTTAGTAATCCTCTAAGGTTCCTACCTGATGGGTATGTACAGATCGCCTCCTCAGTACCCCAGGTCCACCCGTCCCCTCTGCGTACCATCACCCCATATGGTGCTCCTCCGGGCCTCGTCTAGCCCTAGTACCCTCATCATCGATCAGCATTGTCCATCGTCTGCACCAAACACAATAAGGCGCAGTCATAGCATGTGAATTGGTGAGAATAACGATACTCTGTAGGGACCACGAGACCCTCAAGGTCTCACAAAATCCACCAAGGATAAACGACAAGGCATGGAATCAACTGACAACCCTACTTAGTTATATTCCCATACATATACCTAAGTTATCAAGTATACCAATCTCAATCGTGAGGAAAACACATAGTCCTACTCATAAGCCCATATCTCCACTATTCCAAAGAGGAACAAATACCATGAAGGAACGTACCACACATGTACGTCACATAGAAGAATACCACCAAGGAATTACAACGAATGAGAGTACCAAAAGGTATAGACTCAACTCACACCAGGTATTTCTTAGGTACAGTAGTAGAGACGATTAGATGTAACTACTAAATCATCATACTCTGCTAAGAGGCTCTGATGTAGACCCACAAATGATCACTCGGTGCTGACCCACATAGGATCGCTCAGTGGTGACCCACACCGGATCGCTAGGTGCTTACCCACACAGGATCGCTCTTCATTCTTCACATCACAGCCAGCTACAGGGTTCCCGCACATGGCTTTCTTATATTTGGGAGGGTCCCCTCCTCAAGCCAATGGTCGATACTCCGACTACCATGAAGTCTCACGAAGAAGTACCTTAAAGGAATTCCCTGTAATTGGGTTCTCAATGCAACAGATTGTGCGAAAATCGGGTGCCCGGTCTGTGAGTTCTTAGCCTTTTATTCCCGAGGGCTTGGTTGGATTCACGATTGAACCTACCTGATAGTTACCCAAATTTATCCAATAATCTAGTGGGGTATACCAAAGGGACCATCTCACTCCAAGGTTTCTTGAACCATAGATGGTTCATGAAAAAGACTCACGGTGCCAATGTTATGGCCAAAAGACTGTATGGGGTCGAAAAGATGTTCAGGTCTAGTCCGATCATGTTCTAGTCGACCTAGCCTAGTCCGAGCTTTGAGGTCCGACCCTGGCAGCGGGCGACGGGGTAGTGGGATGGCCGCAGAGGCCCTGGGTGATGTGGGGATGTGAGGGCGGCATGAGGCCACAAGGGGTCGTGATGGTGGCGTGAGGTCGTGGGGGCCGTGAGGCAGGCGCGGTGAAGCCGTGGGGTGGTGCGGCGGGGCCGTAGGGTGGTGGTGGCTATGGGTGTTTAGGTGAGGCCTCGGGGAGGTGCAGTGAGACCGCAGGGGCACGGCGGTGAGGTCGTGGGGTGGCGGTGGCTACAAGCGGCGATCCTCCGTGGCTGGCCATGCAGCGCAGTCGTGCGCCATACCTTCACTGGTAGCCGGATTGACCGTCCACCCTCCGCTTCTCGCCTATGTGGCGGTTCTCCAGTTCCATTGATGTCAGCTGCCAACACCAGTCATCGACACCATCGTGAATAACACACAAAATACCCCCAAGATTTACGGAGGGGTCGGGCAGTGTTTGTTTGGCACATATCCTCCACGTTAGGGCTGTAGCATATTTCTCAAGGAATAAGATTCAATGTGAGAGGGAAAATAACATTGATCAAATTGAAACACACCCATACCTTGATTTATTGTTGATGTAGGAATACTTGAACTTAGTGAAATCAACATTTCCCTGATCTTCGGTTCGTTCGCTATTTCCGATCCTTTGATGTTGTTCTTCAATGGAGAAATATTTGTTGAAGGAGAAGAGTTTTTCATTTGAGATGTTTCTCCAATGTTCTCTCCATGCTTCTACCATTTCCAATGAATGGACTCATAATAATATCCAGCCAAAAAAAGTGTTTTTCCAATTTTAAATTATTGGTACAAAAAAATTCTGCAACATTATTTAATTGATGTGGTATAATTAATTAATGGGAGGAAGTTCATGGGTTATCTCTTCATTAATAGTGAAGCTCAAGGGGTTTAACACATTAAGAAGGGATTATAAGGTGCTTTTAGTCTCGATTGGTCCCTACCACAATAACCCATGTCAGAGGTTTTAGTTAAGCTGGTCCCCAACTTTAAACCATTCACATGGGAGGTTTCATCAAAAAGAAAAATAAAATATTTTTTTTTTATTTCAATGAAAAACCAAAATTTTATCTTTCACCCTCGACATACTGCAGTCAAGGTGAAGTTCTCCTTAAGAGAATACAGGTGCTTCGAGTTCAACGGTTCCCTCATATTTCAATTCCAAGCACCAGTTCAAAAGTAACAAAAACCCGCTCTCACATTTTTAGAACGTACCAGAAAAAAAATTCAGAAAATCATTCTGGGCACATCAGACCTCAGAATCATGTGCCACCAATTTTCCTGGACTCCTAAAATTACCATTTAATTAATAAAAAAAATTACATTGAAATTACGCGCCTTTAAATTCTCCCCACCTTTGGGATTTGCATCCCTATGAAACATAACTCAAACTAAGGGAACAAGTGGGGGTACTGAGCATGAATCTAAGCCTACCGCTCTCATGTGATCTCATGGAGCTTTCCATGCTACCAACGAATGTGAACCAGAGGTATCGACCTCCCATGAATGATGCTCTCCCGTCGATCCTCAATCTCTACTGGAATCTCCGTAAAAGTTGATCCATCGTCGATGTCCAACTCTCCCTAGTTGATGATGTGAGAATGGTCACACACGCATCTCCTCTTCTGGGATACATGGAAGACGTCGTGCACCTAGTGAAATTAAGGTGGAAGTGAAAAGAAGTAATCCAACTCTCCGACTCTACTAAGGACATGAAAGAGTCCAATGAACCTCAGAGATAACTTGTCACCTTGGACAAATCTCTACAAACCTCATCATGGTGAGACCTGTAGAATGACGTGGTCACCATCCTAGAACTCTAGAGGTCTCAAACTCTTTTAGGCATATGACTTCTTCCTTGTCTATTTTGTCTTCATCCACTCCAAAATAATCTTCACCTTCTTTGTGGTTGCCTATAGCATCTCTGGTTCCACTAGTGACGACACCCCTAGGTTAGTCCAGCACAAAGGTGATCTAGAAGGTCACCCGTTGAACACCTCAAAAGGTGTCATCCCAATGGTGGAGTGACAATTGTTGTTGTATGAAATCTCCACCAAATGCAAGTGATCTGACCAATTGCGACTGAGGTCGAGGACACAAGCACACAACATGTCCTTGAGATTCTGAATGGTCTGGTAAGTCTCGCCATCCGTCTGAGGATGGAAGGCGGTGCTCAAACAAAGTTGCATCCCGAAAGCCTCCTGCAACCCCTTCCATAGCTAGGAAGTAAAATGTGCATAAAAATCGGAGAAAATCGTCAAGGGTACTCCATGTAGCCGCACAATCTCCTGTATATAAAGTCATCCCAAGCTCTCTACTGAACCCTGCTTTCTAATCGATAGGAAGTGAGCCAACTTGGTGAGTCAGTAGATGATCACCCAAATATAATCATGACTTCTGGATGTACATGGATTTCATGTCACAGAGTCTATGGATATCATATCCCACTTCCACTTTGGGACCTCTAAAGGCTGAACAAACCTGCTGGTACCTGATTCTCAACCTTCACTTGTTGACAAATGAGGCACTCAGAGACAAACTCTACTACCACTTTCTTCATTCCCGACTACATGTGTTGTCGTTGAGGTTCCTGGTAAATCTTCTCCACTCTTAGATGTACCACTAGAGGGGGTGTGTGGAACTCCCTCATCACTTCCTCCCAAAGTGAAGTTGTTACCATGGTACGTCCTATTAAGGGGATGATGTGATCATCACCTTTAGAAAAGCATTCAGATACCTGTCCTATGTATATATGATCATGTCATGTCTCACATTCAATTTCCCCATGTTTCACCTCCATGACTCGCTGATGAAGTGGGGGAGTGACTGTAGGTGAATAAAGAAAAGTAGCTCCATCCCGATCCCCAACGGATATCTGCAAAGTGGATGGATGCTCTGTCTCCTCACCTAGTAGCTATATACCTGACCTCCTACTCAGTGAATCTCCTACAAAATTCCCCTTCCTAGGAGTATATAATATCTCTAAGTCATAGTCCTGTAAGAACTCAATCCAACGTCATTTTCTTAGGTTCAAGTCCTTTTGAGAGAGGATATACCTGAGACTCTTGTTATCAGAGTACACTGTAAAATACTCTCCCATCAAGTAATGTCGCCACATAATCAAGTCAAAAACCACTACTGCTAACTCTAGGTCAAGGGTGGAATAGTTCTACTCATGTTGTCTCAGCTGTTGAGAACTATATGCGATCACTACTCGCTCCTGCATCAGGACACATCCGAGCCAGGTCCATGATGCGTCGCAGTAGACTACATACTCTATGACCTCCTATGGAAACCTCATGATGGGGTCACTAGTCAGCATTTGCCTCAGCTTCTGAAAATTCCACTGGCATCACTCCGACCACTCGAAAGGTTGCCCATTCTTTTTCAACATAGATAATGCTTTTGAAACTCTGAAGAAATATGGTACAAATCTTCGGTAGTATCCTACGAAAACCAGTATACTCCGTATCTCCATCACACTCCTGGGTGGATCCGAAGCAAGTACCGCTTCAATCATCACTGGATCCACTTCCACTCCATCCTCTGAGATGACGTGTCCTAGAAATTGAACCTCTCGGATCCAAAACTGGCACTTCGAGAGCTTACCATAAAGCTATTCTCTCAGATTGTGTCCAGGAATACCTGCAAATCATAGGCATGCTCCTCTTCAGTAGCCGAGTAAGTCAAAATGTCATCGATAAAGACTACTACAAAGTGATCAAGGTATGTCGTAAAGATCATGTTCATGAGTCCTATAAACACTGTTAGAGTGTTTTCTAATCCGAATGTAATAGCC
The DNA here is from genome assembly GCA_963277665.1 of Viscum album. Classification (NCBI taxonomy): domain Eukaryota; kingdom Viridiplantae; phylum Streptophyta; class Magnoliopsida; order Santalales; family Viscaceae; genus Viscum; species Viscum album. Next base: position 477,736,751 of record OY728157.1, read on the forward strand.
AAGAACTCGTAATGGTCGTACCAACATCTAAAGGTTGTCTTCTTCACATACTTGTCTCGAACTATGAGTTTGTGATAGCCTGATCCGGGGTCTATCATCGAGAACCATTGTGCCCCCTTCATCTAATTAATGAGGGCATCAATCATCAGAAGTGTGTACTTGTTCTTCACGGTCAATTGGTTCAGGCGTCGATAGTCAAAACAAAGTCTCAAGCTCTCATTTGCCTTCTTGGCGAACAAAATAAGGGTTGCCAAAGGAGAAAAATTGTGCCGAAAGAAACATTTCCCCTATATGTCCTCTAATTGTACCAAAATCTCATGAAGATTTACGGAATCCATTCGATATGCTGGTGTAGATATCGGTGTCATCCCACGGTATAGATCAATTTAAAAGTACTCCTCTCAATGAGGAGTTCATCCCAGAACATCATCAGGGAAGGCATCCGTGTACTGGTCCACCACTGTAGGATAACTCAGACTCTCCACATCAACTGCTCTGAGGGTATGGCTAGAAAACTAATGAGTGATTGGTTGTGTTATCCACTGTGTAACTCAATAATGTGTTGCAAAGGCTCACTTCTCATTGGTGAAGGTAATCCTGGTCCCATTTGTGTGGACAGACCAAAATTTGGGCCAAATACAGTCAATCTGATCATGGACTATAGATAACCAGTCCATACCCCAAATGATATAGTAATTCCTCGACAACGCTACTAAGAGATCCTAGATGAAGCTCTCACCTCCTATAGTAAACTCGTACTTCTGGAACCAGTGTGTAATCATCGAATCTGCTCCCGTTGAAGTATATTTCCGTGTGGATCGATCCAATAGATCTGTCAGAATCTCTGAGCTCTGAATGAGGGTAGTGCAAATAAATGAATGACAAGAACCTATTTCTATAATTACTCCAGCTAAGGTGGAGTAGACACATATCGTACCTTGTATCATCACTAGAGCACCATGATCATTGGCCTCCACTGCCTAGAGCTAAGCTCACCTCTTTCCACCTGCTCCATGTGGTCAGGGTGGACCTCCTAGTCATAGTGGCAGTAACATCTTGAATTGTCACACACTACCAGCAGCACAGTCAGCTCCTCTACCACATCTGACAGATACCTGTATACTACCTCAGTCGAACCTCTGTCTCTACCAGGGTGGTCCCTAGACCATATTTTGATCATCTATATGGCCGGTCAGACAGTCACAAGCCATATGACCCTACCTGCCACATGCATAACATTTCCCACTCCAGGCATGACTGGCTCTACCTCGGGTGGCTCACACAACTGACCCTGAATCCTGCAATCATCCACATTTATGTCTGGTCCCCTTGGACCTCTATATCAATTGTCTACTTCCAGCTATAGAAGACTCTGGTACATGAAGAATGGTACTGGGTCTCGTTGCCGGTGATAGCTCATCTAGAAAAATTCCCACTAAGAGGGATCTCTCTAACACCCCCGCCTACACCGGGAGGCTGAGTGAGATCATCGAAGCCATGATATATCTCCTGAGCCCCTACTGGATGGTCTGGGCCCTGAAGAATGGGTCTCTCTCCATATTAGGGTAGTAGCATGAGAGGTCAATGAACCTTACTGATTACTAATAAATTGTTATACTACCCTGCTGCAGATGAAGAAACTCATGTATGTGCACTACGTGAAGAGTCTATGGAACAAACTCTACCCAAAAAAGGCTCTCGATGTCTACCTAGAGAAGTGTCACCTCATTGTGAGCCTGGAGAATCAAGCTTCACCATCTTCCTGATACTACCTTTAGTATATTGGTGGAAAGGATAACAATGAGATCATCTGGTGTCCCATCCAGTCAGAAGACTCTCACCTAAACCTCCAACCAATCCTCAACCTCCAGTGGGTCTGTCTCTCCCCTGAAACTGGGTGGCCTCTGGTATTGGAACTCGTGCAACGAACTCAGGTAACATGCACCCTCTCCATCAAAGGCTAGTGGAATCAGTTTCCCAATGGGTAATGGTACCATTGGTGCCTCTATTGGAAGAGGTCCCTTCACCAAGGCCTCATCGCTTGGTGGGCTATCAGTGAGTATAATATATCGAACCCTAGCTAGCTATCTGAGTGGAGGCATCCCGAATGAAACAAGTCTTCCACATTCAATAATTTATACCTAGTGAGATGACTCAAAGAGATCACAAAGACAACACATCAAAACAGACACACAATTAATGATTCAATAAGGTTTTCCTTATAAATTTTCCATTCCTTCTTGTTTTGAAAATAACAAAAACCTTATACATAAGAAAATCTATATTTTACTTCTATAAGGAAAATTTATTTTCCAAAGGAATTTAACCCAACCATGTTTTCATTTCTCATATCAATATTTTTCTTAAGTATAAAAATCGGATTCATATCTAAAACTACAGAATCATAAACACTAAGATATGATGCATTCTGTATTAGGATCCAAATTCTGGATATGAAGTCTAATGAAGATCCATTCCGAATTCTGGATACGAACTCTCATGAAGTTCCACTCTGAATTCTGGATATGAACTCTCATGAAGTTCTACTCTGAATTCTAGATATGAAATCTCATGTAGTTCAACTCTGAATTATGGATACGAACTCTCATGTAGTTTGACTCCAAATTATGATTATGAACTTATCTTAGTTCTGAATCCGAGTTCTCTGAATTCAGACTCCGAACTCTGATGAGTTATGACTCTGAATTCCCATGAACTCTGACTCTGAACATTGTATGTTTTGTTTCCGAATACTGGTGAAACCAGACTCTGCATTTCCTTGAAATTCAGACTTTGGATTTCTTCAGGATTTATGTTCTGAATTTATAAAAAACAGAATCTGAATATCTCTTCATTATAGACTCTAAATTCAATTTTGGTTAGAATCCAAACATTTATTTACATACATTCCGAACATCAGTTTTATTTATGCTTACACTTGTTTCATTACAAAATTATGTTTTGATTTCAGTTATTGACTAAACATTGGTTGATTGACATGTGTATAGGTCCCTCAAAAATTTAAGGAAAAATATGATAGTTAGAGGAGGGAGCTGACCGTTGGAGCTTCTCCTATAAATAGGAGCTCATTTGAAAAGAAGCAAAAAGCTTTGATAGATCTGACATCTATGCTTACATGCTGTTGAAGTTATTTCTAGAGAGAAAGGATCTTATCAACTCTCAAGATTTGTGAATAAAGTTTGAATGACTTTTCCAAACTTTTCCTTGTTGAGATTTTCTTTGTGTGACTCCGATTGTTGTTGTGTAAAATTGAGGGCTTCTGAGGATTAGAAGACAGGGTTTCCAACACCTTGATGTTGAGGGATTCTTTGCTGAGGACGACAGTGGTGCCGACTACCTAGTAGTTGAGGGCTTGCGGGGATAGAAAGACAGACTCCGATCTTCATATTGAGGGCATACCTAGGTGTGGATAAGACAATATTTCTTGAAAGTATAAATCATGGGACCTTTATACAAGGATGTTGGATACCCTTCTCTTTTGGTTAAAAGAGTTTATACTTGTTACAAGTAGTGTTACAACTTTTTTTTCCACTGTGAATTCGGTATTGTTAAGGAATGTATAACTTTCTTATACATCTTTATTTGTATGATAATTTAGTTAGATTCTATACACTTTAAGCTAAAATCTTAATATTGGTAACTTTTGTTATGATTCATTTCCAGAATCAATTTTCCATAATCAAGAATATATTTAGAACTTATAGAGGTCTTGTGAATTATTTTGTTTAACTTTGTTAAATATAACCATCCTAATAATTTACTAAGGGAATTTTTAAATGGTACAATTCACCCCCCTCTTTTATCTGAGAATCTTCTTCTTATTTCGATCCTATATTTGGTATATCAGAGTATATCATACTAATAGTCATAACATCCTATAAATTGGTATCATAGGAGGTGAACTCATACCCTGTACCAATCTGACACTTGGTAATAGAGAATTGGTTCCATATAAATTAATATCACAATTAGATTCAGAAGTTTAAACTTCACCATTATATTTATCGGAATAAAAAATTTGGATTCAAATTTTTCGGATTCATATTTTCAGATTCGTAATTTTTGGACTCATAGTTCGGGTTCACTATTTTCTTATAGATATAATTTTTATTGCTTTGAATATTTTATTTGTTTACAAACTTTGTCTATTAACATGTTTTTGGGGAATTATTTTATTAAGGATGGCAGGCATAAATGTTGGTTCAATAGAAAACCTATATCCTACCACACCACCAATATTTGATGCTAATGATTATAAATATTAAAGAGATCGCTTGAAGACATTCATTATCAATACTGGGGTAGCTAATTTTTTATGCTTACTAGTGGGTACAAAATTCTTGATAAGGATGTTAATGCCTTTACGAATCAAGAAAATCATGAATACCAACTGAACTATAAGGTACAGAGTAATTTACATTGTTCAATGACTAGAAATATATATTGACAAATTTCTTCTTACAAATCAGCAAATTCTATAAGAAAGAAACTTGAAGTTACACATTTTGGTACATCAAATGTAATTGAGATAGGAAGATTAATTCATAGAGCTGAATATCATGGTTTTAGTTTTCCTTATAGTGAACTCATATGAAAAGTACAACAATGATTCATGACTATCGTGAATATCTTATAATCAATGGGAGAGAATGGTCTAGATGATGAAGACCTTGTTGAAAAGATCATCAACATCATGCCAAATGAGTGGGAATCTAAAAGGACTGCAATTGATGACAATAGAAAGGTTACTCATATTACCCTTGATGAGCTATTTGGAACTCTTCTTCAGCATGAGACTAGAATGAAGAGAGATGATCATACTGTGATTAAGAAGAATGGGAATGGAGGTGTAAATTTTACTACTACTTCCAATCATATGAATTCTAAGACTCCTGATAGAGTTACTAGATCCAGAACTATGAAAGTTGTTATCCATTCTGAATCTAGTTGAAGTGAGTCCTCAGAAAATGAATTAACAAATCTTTCTCGAAAGATGAACATTATAGCTGAACAGATAAATTTCCAATCCATGGATAAGAATAAGGAAAGGAAATAAAAGAATGATTCAGGGGTCACATGCTATGAATGCAAGAGAGTTGGACATGTAACACATGATTGCCCTATGCTCAAGAGAAAAGAAATAAAAGAGAGGCATTCTGATAAAAACAGGAAAAGGTATTACAAGTCCAAAGATAAGAAAGTGTTGAAAGCCAATGACACATGGAGTTACATTGGTGGAGCCTCTTCAGATGAATCTTCAGATTATGAATCTTCTGGATAGAAGAATATTGGCCTTTTTTCTAGGCTACCTATTGATAATCATTGCTTGATGTCAAAGGTACACAATGCTAAATCATTAACCAATATTTCTTTCAATCCTCATAATAGTAAATATTATAACTCTTCGGATGAAGAATCCTCTTCTGATGAAGATAAAGCTTTACCTACCTATGAAGAAGTTTCTAGGTTTTTCAAACTTCTTGAAAATGAGAATTCAACACTCTTGAAGAAACATGATAAGGGAAATTCTAGGTATATTATTCTTACTAAGGAAATATCAGATCATTCTAAAGATCCTGATAAGAAAAATACATATTTTAAATGTATTTCAAAGAATCATGTGGATGTATTTTTTGAAGAGAATAAACATTCTATAGAACTAGAAAACATAATTTCTAAGAAAAATGTTTTGGAACCTAGCACTATCCCAAACTGAGATGTTTTTTAAGACAAGAACCTTCTTATTAAACTCAAATCCGAAATATTTTCCTTAAGGAATTGTTTTTCAAACATTATCCTATGTAAATAAAATTTTGATAAAATGTATTCACAAATTCGACCTCGAAGGAATATTTCTGGTTTTGGTTACGCAAGTTCTAAACTGATTTTTAGTAACAACTACTCTGTTCTCAAAGTGCCCCATTCTGCACAAATTTTCAATGTGCTGGTCACTAGGAAAATAATTTTTCGTTATACAAAAAACAATCATTATGATTTCATAAGGATTATTTTTCTAAGAAGATGTGGGTACCCAAAATTTTGATTTCTCAAATTTCAGGATCCAAGAAAGTCTGGATTCTGAAAACCTAACATTTTTTTAATTCTTAGAAAAACAGGGAAAGTGCCAACAACAATACATGGTACATGGATTATGGATGTTCCGGGCATATGACTGGTAGCAAAAACTGTAGAGAATCGGGTTTTTGGCCCTGTCAGACTTTGGAATATTTCTACAAATAATTCCAGAGCTAGGCGCGCAGACGGCATGCGATTCCGAGGCCCGGTGTGCCCGGAATTAATTTTATAAAAATATTAAGTATTTTTATACTATGCACATGGCGGGGGTATGATATATCCTAAACGGTAGCTCAGAACGGGAATCTAAGGGCACAGTTGTGTCCGTAACGTGCCGTTTACACTAGGCGGGGTGTAAACTTTGCGGACGCGGGCCTGCGGTGAGAAACGCCACCATGGGCGTTTTCGTAAATAAGTAGCAAAGTTAGTGTGCGAGAGTTGGCTTGAATAAATTCTGAATGGAGTCTCGGATGGAAAATCTGAGTCCGCCGTTGCGTTTAGATCAGCGCGTTTACCCTAGGGGTGACCTTATCCTGGTTCGCATCTGGTGCGGGGTCGGGGGCATGTCGGGCCAGGGAGTTAAGCAGATATTTGTTGGAAACAAATATCTACCCCCCCCCCCTTAGTTGGACGTGTGTAGCACAGAGGAGGAGTTCCTCCTCCTTCTCCTCCCCTTCTGACGGCGAATCGGCGGTCGAATCTCACGATCAAGGTGTTGTCGAGCTCTGATTTCGACGGCGGGCGTTCCAGGATCGTGCAACGGAAGCTTTGGAGCGCGGATCGTCGGTGTTTCGCCCGCGAGGTAGGCGTTTTAAGTTTTGAAAATCCTGGATCCTGTTTTTATGTTGTTTTTCTTCAAATTTTCACAGGATTTGTATAGTTCGGGTCCTGAGCTTTCCGAAACATGTTTCGGATCTGAATTTGGAGCACCGGGGTGCTCCCGGTGGCTCACGGAAGTTTTCCGGCGAAAAACCCGGTTTTCCGGTGAGACCCATGGCGGCCATGGTGGATTCCGGCGAGTTCCGCAGCGGCGCGGCGGCGACGCAGTGGTTTCCGGCTCCGGCACGGCGGAGTCCGGCGGCGGCGCGGTGGTTTCCGGCGACCTTGCGGTGGTCCGGCCAGATTGCTCCGTGGATTTTTTAAACCCCCGTAACTCGCAAACCATAACTCCGATTTGCGAGCCGTTTGTGGTGACGTGCTCTTTACGCTGAGACGGACCTTTTGAGCTAACTTTGAGAATTTTATGGTTCTGGATCGTGGCCCGGGAGTTAGAAAGGTCATATAAAATAATATTATTTTATTATTTTACGACTTCGGGCCGTTGTAACTTCTACCCGGAGTGTCCGATTGACATGCCGTCAGTGGCGTTGAGACCCTGATGGTACGACGGACTTTTTGAGATGGTTTCCGGGTGTTGGGACTACGAACGGGGTGTGGGCCCCACGAGGCCGGGTTTTGGCGTTTACGGTGAAACGCAGCTTTTGCACCAGGAGTCCGATTTTGGCGGATGAATAGTCGATCCTGTGTGTTTTTCTGAGAGGATCGCAATGGTGTGATCCGTTCGATGAGTTTCGGAATCCAGGCGTGGGCCCCACCCGAGCTGGCCTTCGGTGAATAGTACCTTTTTCACCGGGTGTCCGTTTTGGATGAGCGAGTAGTCGATTCCGCTTGTTTTTCCGAGGGGATCGCCGTGGTGCGATCCGCTCGATGGGTTTCGGGATCGTAGCATGGGCCCCGCGCGAGCTAGCTATGGTGAATAGTGCATTTTTCACCGGTGCTCCGTTTCGGGCGATTAAACAGCCTATCCTGCATGTTTTTCTGCATGGAACGCGATGGTGTCCTCAGTTTTGGCCTAGGAGGTGCGCAGTGTGGTGTTGTGGCGGGTCGCTCGGGTTAGCGACATTTAGACTAGCAGTGGTTGAGCGTTCTCCCTTGGTTTGTTCCTACGATGGTTCGTGTGGTATCACAACCTTCAGATGAGTTTGTGATCCTCTCGATGAGATGTTTAAACTGTTAGAGTTGTGGTATCCCTCCGGTGGGCCCGAAGTGGATCCTCTAGCATCTTTACCCTAGATCGGGTTCTTGTTATCGCTGTGACCGCTTATTTACGGGTGGCGATCCGCTATCTAGCAGGTTAACCCCGTAGGGTTTGTGGCATCATCAGGAATATGATCCCCTACGCAGTGGGTCGTGCACAGTAGGGTTGTGGCATCGTCGGATATACGATCCCCTACTCAGCATGAGGTTTATAGTAGGGTTGCGGTATCGTTGGTTATACGATCCCCTACTCAGCGCTTGGTGTTGGTAGGGTTGCGGTATCGTTGGTTATGCGATCCCCTACTCAGCGCTTGGTTTTGGTAGGGTTGCAGCATCGTCTGTTCGATCCCCTACATCGCGAGTTATACCAGATAGGGTTCTGGTATCGTCGTGACCATCTTTATATGGACGATGATCCTCTATCTGAGTGTGGAGATTATGTCGAGCTCCAGATCGAGTTGTGGTATCCCCCAGCGGATCCTGGGTGTGATCCCCCATCTGTGAGAACTACGTATGCCAGATCGGGTCGTGGTATCCCCCAACGGACCCTGGGAGTGATCCCCTATCTGTGAGCTATGTATAACGGAGTGGGTCTTGGTATCTCCTAGCGGACCCTAGCGGCGATCCCCTCTCCGAGGAGTTTGGTGGTTATGTTGTTTCAGTGAGGTTTCCTCAGTGATGTTGTCCGACGAGCGTGGTCTCTCGGGTGAGCGTCTGAGATGTTTGTTTGGGACCCGATGGAGTGTATCTCTTGGAAGAGTGTCATCTGGTATGACAATGTTCGTGGTGTACTCTCCTTGTTGTGGACAGTTGCTGGTGACGAGGTCGGTACCTCTTGTGGCTTTGTGGCGTGAGCTGTGTATATCTGGATTGTTCAAGGTGTATGTATGGGAATACACCTGAGCTGAGCTGAGCTGACTAGTTGTGTTAGCCGAGGATGGTCACGAGATGGAGTTTCTCTCTCGTCCGGGTTCCCTCTGGCTGGGTTGAGCGGACTGTTGCCTTTCAGTTTCTCCCTTGGGTTTTGGGTTTTTGGGGTGCCTACTGAGTATGTTTATACTCACCCCTTCACGGGCTTTGCCCGCACATGTTTGTGTCTTGTGCAGACCACAGGCCCTTCGACGGAGTCCCAGGAGGACCCGGAGCAGGCGGAGCTTAGTGAGCGTGTTGACCGGGGTGTTTACCGGAGCTGTGCCGAGGGTGCTTTCCGGCAGGTGTTTGTGGAAGCGTTCCCCTCATCAGAGCGGGTTGGATGCGCTTTGTAGTTTTCTTTTGGTGGGCCCTGTTTTTCCCTTTGTACTTTTGCTGTTGCTCTCTGGTTCTGGGATAGTGTATGCATGCATTTACTTTCCAGTTTCTATATCTCTGCACTGTTGCATGGAGGTGTTTGTGGGTGCGTGTGTACATGTACCTTAGGCTAATGCCTCCCATGTATGTGATAGCCTACTCGGCGCTGGTCGCTAGCCCCTGGCCTATTAGAGGCGGGCTTGGGGAGTCGCAGCTCGAGCCCCGTTGGGTCGGGTCGTGATAGAGTGGTATCAGAGGAGGTTCCACCATTGGGATCTCAGAGCGTAGCTGGTCTAGCTGTGAGTTTGGTTTGGGTTGCATAGCGGTAGTGTTAGGATGTTTTGAGTTCGGCTTTCAGGCCAAGGACTCCAGTGTTGGTGCGGCAGCCGACGTATCCATACACCAGGACTCGGATAACCTTCCTTTCGTCTCGGGACATTCGTACACTGGTTGCGGGGACATAATGGTACATGCATCATATAGGACTGGGTTTTGGGTTTTCCTTGTCCTTCTTGAGTCAGTTCTCCAGATATACTCTTTGACTGTGGTGTGTCTTGAATGTATTTCAGGATGCCTCCACGATGAAAACCAGCAAGGGTTCCGCAGCAGGATTGTGCTGATGACCCGCCCCGTGTAGTGGCTGTGGAGCAGGGCGCAGGTTCTAAGGTTGCACCTCCAGGTGGTCTGCCAGTTGAGCCACCACCTGTTGAGCAGTTGGTCGTGCCGGCGGTGCAGGACGAGGTTGCACGCAGGCTGAGTGCGCTGCACGAGTTCCAGAGGCAGCGACCTCTGAGGTTCCGGGGTGATCCAGACCCCCAGGCAGCTGATGACTGGCTTGAGGCAGTCACCCAAGTTTTCCGCCTAGTGAGGACACCTCCGGATCAGATGGTGGTCCTAGCGGCGAGCCTTCTTCATGGTTCTGACAGGCAATGTTGGAGTTTTGTGACGCAGTCCCATGACGAGGAGACGCTCATGTGGGCAGAGTTTGAGCGAATCTTCAGGGAGGAGTTCTATCCGGTGACGCTGAGGTCAGTGCGGATCCAAGAGCTTCTGCAGCTTCGACAGGAGAGCATGACTGTGTCGGAGTACTCAGCGAGGTTTACAGACCTATCATGCTACTCCCTGGATATGGTTTGAGACCCGTTCTTTAGGGCTCGGACCTTTGAGCAGGGCATACGCAGGGACATCCGAGTAGGTGTGGTTTCCTTATGCCTACCCACCTATGCTGGAGTGATGGAGCGAGCGTTGGTGGTGGAGAGTTTTCTAGCTGAGCAGTTTCCCCCTGTTAGTGCTGGGCACTCGAGAGCTGAGACTTCGTCAATCGGATCGGCATATGGTAGCCGACGACAGACTCAGCGGTCTGGACGTGGTCGACGTTTCAGGAGGCGACCTTAGGATGGAGGATCTTAGCCTCAGGGCTCACAGGGCTCGCAGGCCAGTTTTGGTCAGCCGCAGGAGAGGCAGTGTTACGCTTGCGATGGTCGGGGACATCTTGCTAGAGAATGTCCGACCCGACATGCTGCTGAGAGGGAGCCGGTCGATGGACCGCCTTGGTAGAGGCAGCGTCTCAAGCAAGGAGGTCCACAGGGCGGCAGACGTGGCGACGGAGCTGGTGCAGCAGGAGGCGGTGGTAGGCAGTACCAGTTTCCACCACCCCCACCCCCAGGTGTTCCACGCCATGCTCAGGGAGATGGTGGTCGAGGGCGAGGACAGCTGCATTCCATGGAGGCTGTTGACCCAGAGTCACCGCGGGTGGATAGAGGTACACCATGTGTCTTTTCTACTTACTGCAGTAGAGGTACGCCTTGTTTCCTTTTTGTTGCTTGCTCGAGTTTTGTTCAGGGCGTTGGTAAGACCCTGAGTGGTTGTTTGTTGGTAAGCTCGCTGGTGTGTGAGACCCAGTTGAGAGTCCAGTCGCTTTCCATGTGCTTAGGGCTTTTCGGGGATGAAAATTTCTAAGGGGGGGAGGATGTAGAGACTCGGGTTTTTGGCCCTGTTATACTTTGGAATATTTCTACAAATAATTATAGAGCTAGGCGCGCAGACGGCATGCAATTCTGAGGCCCGGTGTGCCCGGAATTAATTTTATAAAAATATTAAGTATTTTTATACTATGCACATGGTGGGGGTGTGATATCTCCTAAACTGTAGCTCATAACGGGAATCTGAGGGCACGGTTGCGTCCGGAACGTGCCGTTTACCCTAGGAGGGGTGTAAACATTGCGGATGTGGGCCTGCGGTGAGAAACGCCACCATGGGCGTTTTCGTAAATAAGTAGCATAGTTAGTGTGCGAGCGTCGGCTTGAATAACTTCTGAACGGAGTCTCGGATGGAAAATCTGAGTCCGCCGTTGCGTTTAGAACGGCGCGTTTACCCTAGGGGTGACCTTATCCTGGTTTGCATCTGGTGCGGGGTCGGGGGCGTGTCGGGCCGGGGAGTTAAGCAGATATTTGTTGGAAACAAATATCTACCCCCCCCCCTTAGTTGGACGTGTGTAGCACAGAGGAGGAGTTCCTCCTCCTTATCCTCCCCTTCCAATGGCGAATCGGCGGCCGAATCGTGCGATCAAGGTGTCGTCGAGCTCGGATTTCAACAGCGGGCGTTCCAGGATCGTGCAACGGAAGCTTTGGAGCGCGGATCGTCGACGTTTCGCCCGCGAGGTAGGCGTTTTAAGTTTTGAAATCCCGGATCCCGTTTTTGTGTTTTTTTTTTCTTCAAATTTTTATAAGATTTGTATAGTTCGGGTCCCGAGCTTTCCGAAACATGTTTCGGATCTGAATTTGGAGCACCGGGGTGCTCCCAGTGGCTCCCGGATGTTTTCCGGCGAAAAACCCGGTTTTCCGGCGAGACCCGCGGCGGCCATGGTGGATTCCGGCGAGTTCCGCGGTGACGCGGTGGTTTCCGGCTCCGGCACGGCAGAGTCCGGCGGCGGCGCGGTGGTTTCCGGTGACCCCGCGGTGCTCCGTCCAGATTGTTCCGGGGATTCTTTAAACCCCCGTAACTCGCAAACCGTAACTCCGATTTGCGAGCCGTTTGTGGTGACGTGCTCCTTACATCGAGACGGGCCTTTTGAGATAACTTTGAGAATTTTATGATTCGGTATCGTGGCCCGGGAGTTAGAAACGTTGTATAAAATAATATTATTTTATTATTTTACGACTTCAGGCAGTTGTAACTTCTACCCGGAGTGTCCGATTGACGTGCCGTCAGTGATGTTGAGACCCTAATGGTACGACGGACTTTTTGAGATGTTTTCCAGGTGTTGGGACTGCGAACGGGGTGCAGGCCCCACGAGGCCGGGTTTTGGCGTTTACGGTGAAACGCAGCTTTTGCACAAGGAGTCCGATTTTGGCGGATGAATAGTCGATCATGTGTGTTTTTCCGATAGGATCGCAATGGTGCGATCCGTTCGATGAGTTTCTGAATCCAGGCATGGGCCCCACCCGAGCTGGCCTTCGGTGAATAATACCTTTTTCACCGGGTGTCCGTTTTGGACGAGCGAGTAGTCGATTCCGCTTGTTTTTTCGACGGGATCACCATGGTGTAATCCGCTCGATGGGTTTCGGGATCGTAGAGTGGGCCCCGCGCAACCTAGCTACGGTGAATAGTTCCTTTTTCACCGGTGCTCCGTTTCGGGCGAGTAAACACCCTATACTGCGTGTTTTTCCGCGTGGAACGCGATGGTGGCCTCGGTTTGGGCCTAGGAGGTGTGCAGTGTGGCATTGTGGCGGGTTGCTCGGGTTAGCGACATTTAGACCAGCAGTGGTTGAGCGTTCTCCCTTGGTTTGTTCCTACGAGGGTTCGTGTGGTATCACAACCTTCGGATGGGTTTTTGATCCTCTCGATGGAATGTTTAAACTGTTAGAGTTGTGGTATCCCTCCGGTGGGCCCGGAGTGGATCCTCTAGCATCTTTACCCTAGATCGGGTTCTTGGTATCGCTATGACCGCTTATTTACGGGCGACGATCCCCTATCTAGCAGGTTAACCCCGTAGGGTTTGTGGCATCATCAGGAATATGATCCCCTACGCAGTGGGTCGTGCACAGTAGGGTTGTGGCATCGTCCGGTATACGATCCCCTACTCAGCATGAGGTTTATAGTACGGTTGCGGTATCGTTGGTTATACGATCCCCTACTCAGCGCTTGGTGTCGGTAGGGTTGCGGTATCGTTGGTTATGTGATCCCCTACTCAGCGCGTGGTTTCGGTATGGTTGCGGCATCATCGGTTCGATCCCCTACATCGCGAGTTCTACCATATAGGGTTCCGGTATCATCATGACCATATTTATATGGACGATGATCCTCTATCTGAGTGGGAAGCTTCTGTCGAGTGCCAGATCGGGTTGTGGTATCCCCCAGCGGATCTTGGGTGTGATCCCCCATCTGTGAGAACTACGTATGCCAGATCGGGTCGTGGTATCCCCCAGAGGACCCTGGGAGTGATCCCCTATCTGTGAGCTACGTATACCGGAGTGGGTCTTGGTATCCCCTAGCGGACCCTAGCGGTGATCCCCTCTCCGAGGAGTTTGGTGGTTATGTTGTTTCAGTGAGGTTTCCTCAGTGATGTTGTCCGACGAGCGTGGTCTCTCGGGTGAGCATCTGAGATGTTTGTTTTGGACCCGGTGGAGTGTATCTCTCGGATGAGTGTCATCTAGTATGACAATGTTCGTGGTGTACTCTCCTTGTTGTGGACAGTTGCTGGTGATGAGGTCGGTACCTCTTGTGGCTTTGTGGCGGGAGCTGTGTATATCTGGATTGTTCAAGGTGTATGTATGGGCATACACCTGAGCTGAGCTGAGCTGACTAGTGGTGTTAGCCGAGGATGGTCACGAGATGGAGTTTCTCTCTCGTCCGAGTTCCCTCTGGCTGGGTTGAGCGGACTGTTCCCTTTCAGTTGCTCCCTTGGGTTTTGGGTTTTTGGGGTGCCTACTGATTATGTTTATACTCACCCCTGCACGGGCTTTGCCCGCACATGTTTTTGTCTTGTGTAGACCACATGCCCTTCGACGGAGTCCCAGGAGGACCCGGAGCAGGCGGAGCTTAGTGAGCGTGTTGACCGGGGTGTTTACCGGAGCTGGGCCGAGGGAGCTTTCCGGCAGGTGTTTTTGGCAGCGTTCCCCTCATCAGAGCAGGTTGGACGCACTTTGTAGTTTTCTTTTGGTGGGCCCTATTTTTCCCTTTGTAATTTTGTTGTTGCTCTCTGGTTGTGGGATAGTGTATGCATGCATTTACTTTCCAGTTTCTATATCTCCGCACTGTTGCATGGAGGTGTTTGTGGGTGCGTGTGTACATGTACCTTAGGCTAATGCCTCCCATGTATGAGATAGCCTACTCGGCACTGGTCGCCAGCCCCTGGCCTATTGGAGGCGGGCTTGGGGAGTCGCGGCTCGAGCCCCGTTGGGTCGGGTCGTGACAAAAACAATTTCAAAACGATTATCAAGACGAATGGAGGAAAAGTAACATTTGGAGATAATGCTCAGGGGGAATTTATTGGTATAGGTAACATTGTTCTTCTTGGAAAAACATTGATTTCAAATGTTTTGTTTGTTAAGGGTCTTAAGAAAAACCTCAACAGTATAAGTCAATAATGTGATGAAATCTACCTTGTGAATTTTAGGAATGATAAGTGCTTAGTACACAATTCCAAGGAAAAATTTATTCTTTCTGCCAATAGGCAAGAGAATGTTCACACACCAAAAGGAGATATATTTCACCAGTTTATCGTAACACAAGATCAAATTGCTGAAATTTTCACAAAGTCATTACCCTCCGATATATTATAATACATTAAACAGAATTTAGGAATGATAACTGTAAGGTAATCTTCCTTAATTAACTTCTTGCTTAATCAATATCATAAACGTAATAAACTCCTTTTCATAGAGGGAGTACATCTATTATAAATATTTTCTAATTTTTTTCGTAATTATGTTTTCGTACTGGAAATTTTAGTAATGATGTTTTCGTACCAGAAATATTCGTAATGAAGTTTTCATACTTGAAATTTTCGTAATGAATTTTTCATACATGAAATTTTTATAATGATGTTTTCGTACTGGAAATTTTTGTAATGATGTTTTCATGCGGAAAATTTTCATAATGAAGTCTTTATACTAGAAATTTTGGTAATGATGTTTTCATATTGGAAATTTTCTTAATGAAGTTTTCATACGGATAATTTTTGTAATGGAAATTATTCATAATGAGAATTTTCATAATGGGAATTTTCGTACTCACACTTTTTTGAAATAAGAGTTTTCGTACTCAAAGTTTTTGCAATAAACTTTTCAACTTGAAGTTTTTTGTTGTGAGTTATTTAGTAAAATGTTCTCCAAGAAGAATAACACCTATTACGAATAGTCTTCCTAGCCAATCCAAAAGGTATGACTTCCTTACTTATCTTTTCATAATCATTTTTAGTTTCAGGTAGTTTCATTTTCTTTTAAAATTTCTCGAATTCATTTCTTCTTAAATCCGAATATTTTTCTTAAACCCTCAAAAAATCGGATTCAATATTATTAGTGGATATATGTTCAACCATCAGATCAGATCATAGAGTTTTTTAACCATTATATTTCTTTTGAAAGATTAAAGGTCACCTCTATCACCTATATAAAGGGAGTCCCAATGGTATCCCACATCGATTTCAAGCTCTCGTGGGTCGAAGATCTTCCTCAGGTCTTAAATCCTATTCCAAATCATTCAGTGCTCCTCCATTACAGATGTCTGTAGAAGCCACTTCACAAGAAATTTCTTCTAACACACTAATCTCATGTTGGTTAGTCTACAGGGAATGGTTGGTCCATCTCAAATTTTTTTGTCAGTATGATTCTCTTATTGCTAAGAATATCAAGCTAAATGGGTGGGAAGATTTTTTTATTTCACATACAATGGATCTGGATGTTGTTTTTAATGATTTTCATGAAGAATTTTCTAAGTCTGTTTCCTTCTATGAATAAGATGGTAGAGAAAAATTCTACTTTAAGAGCTATGGGAAGACTTACAAGCTTTATCACACCAAGGATACATTCTTGGTGGTCTTATCATATGATGGTGAAGCTGAATTTTGATTACATAAGTTAGCAGATGTGCAAAGAAGATTCATCACAATGAAGGAAATTGAAGGCCTTAGACTCAAAGATGAAAAAACTGCAAAGATTTCTCATCTCTCAACTAACAACCGGATTCAACAGTTGTGGGTTCAAGGGTTTTTCGTTCCTAGAAGAGGTGATAAGGATAAACTAAAGAAAAGTGATATTTACATCTTGTATTTCTTGGTAAATCTATGAAAGATCAGTCTGATGAGGAACATCCTTATTACCGTTCAGAACATCAAGAATGGGTCTTTGAATGCTCAAATTATTATGTATCCTTCTCTTCTCCTCAATCTTATTATTTGGTCTCTAGATTCTTTCAAGGATTGTTTCACCTCCAAACCGAGAAATTTCATGATGATGATGATTAGTGGTGACACCTTAAAAACTATGAATGTTTCCTTTTTAAAATAGTCATGCGAGTTTTATGATCTGCTAGAGGGGGAGGAACAAGTCGTTCCGGAAAAAGTAGAGAAAGAAGAACCATCTAAGAGGGTAGAGAGGAAGAGGAAGCTGAAGGAAGTGGTGGCTGAAGACAAGACCCCTAAAGCTAAAAACCCCAACCCGCACCTCCCTAGTAGAAGAAATAGAAAGCATATCCACATGATGTGGTTTCTAAATGGAGGGAAGTTAAGGAGAAAAGGAATAAATGGGAACCTCAATTCAGATTGGACTCTACTGAAGCTAAATCCTTAAGGGAGAGGACTATTGAATACCTTAAGAAGGTATAAAATGAGAAGAAGATGAAGAAGAAGATGTCTGAAGCTGATGTTGTACAATCTCTTTTGAGAGACACAAAAGTAGCTTATAAGAAGATTCCTGTACTAGAAACTTTTTTGTTCAACCTTTACCAGAGGCCCCTGGAAAGAACTACTTCACTCTGAAAAAACCTATAGGGAAAGAAGTTGTTGGAAGATTAGATGAAGAAGAGGAAGTAAAAGAAGAATAAGTTGTAGAAGATGACAGTGGTGATCTAGACGACTTGATTAAACAAGTTGAGGAATATCAAGAGGAGGAAAACCTATCCGAAAATATACCACTCCGAACTTCTGAGGTCGAGTCCTCAAGGCATGTCACTCTAGGAAAGGGAGATAAGAAAGAAGGTAAGAGAGATAATGACAACGAAGAAGACAAAGAGAATGAATTATCTGAGGAATAAAGTTGTGACAAGTATTTTCTTGATGAAGGTGTGGAGAAGGAGAAACCTCATGAAGGAAAGATAGTTCAACTATATGAAAGTGAGGAAGAATCTCTTGATGAAGAACCCATTCCAAAAGTTGAAAAGGGTAAGCAAGTGCTTATGGACACCCCAACAAAAGATATCATAATGAAGAAGGATGTTGGTGGCTCTTCAAGAAGAATGTTGGTGGAAATTGATGAAGAAAAATCCCCATGCAAGGTGTCTGATTCGGCATCATTAGAACTGGGAAATGATTTTGTTGTTAAATCTATGAAGAAATTGGTGGATACAATTCCGATATTTCCCACCATAGACTCCAGATTCCAGATTCTTTAACACAACATGAATCAAAAGTCAGAATCCTTATACATGGTGATGGATAAATGTGTGAATATGGAGGCTGATCATAAAAAATTTCTTATCACTTATGAGTTCCATAGAAAATCTTGCAGTAAAATGTCTTTATGGTCAATGAAAATCTATGAGGATTTTTCAGAGATTGATCATTTTCAGAATGATGTAAAAGATGCTTTTAAAACTAAGGATTCCAAGATGAAGAATCTTCTGGAAAAGCTGACCCTTGAGAAAAATACTCGGAATCAAAAGGTGAAGGATATGAATGGGAAGCATAACTCGGTTTCTCAAAACTGGAAAGGGGAAAGAGATCTCCAGATTGAGATCGAAGAGAAGCTTGTGAAGCAGGATGAAATTGTTAAGGCACAATATGAGGCTATAAAGGCTCAAGATGAATGGATTAAAGCCTTAGAAAAACAAGGTGAGGAGGACCAGAAAGGCCTGATGATGCTGGAAACCCTATTGAAGAAGTTAATCCCCAAGGAAAAGGAAGACAAATAGACCAATCCGATTTTTTGTTGTAATGTATTTTCTTGTAAAAATTATTTCAATTCTAATGAAATATCTGGTTGTTTTTATCTTGTGTTGTTATGTACAAATGCTTTAGGTACATTATTTATTTTCCATTCCCTTAAATTATTTTTGAAAATCACAATGGGGGAGAAGGAAAAAGAACTACAAAATAGGGGGAAAAGGAAAAATCTAAAAGGGAGAAGAAAAATTTCTAAGTTAAGAACTATCCTTAAATAAGGTGGAGTTTCTCATTACAAAGTTTTTCATTCACATGATAATGAAAACTCCATTTTGTAAATCCAAAATACAATACTTAGAGTTCCAAATCCTAAGGGGTGTTAGTTGTATTCACCATCATCTATGAACAAAGGGAGGTAAGTTTTATTTTCAAAGTCTAAAGAAATTTTTTCTAAGTCCTTATTTTCATTTTTGAAAGGTTGTTTGTGCTTTCTAAAAAGGGGGAGATTGTTGAGTCAATAAGGCTTTCCTTATTAAATTTCTATTCCTTCTTGTTTTGAAAATCGCAAACACCTTATACTTAAGAAAATCTATATTTTACTTTTATATGGAAAATTTTATTCCCAAAAAAATTTACCCCTACCATGTTTCTATTGCTCATATAAATATTTTTCTTAACTATAAAAAATTGGATTCATATTTAAAACCTCAGAATCATAAATACTAAGATATGAACCATTCTATTTTAGTATCTGAATTCTAAATACAAACTCTAATGAAGTTCCAATCCGAATTCTAGATGCGAACTCTAATGAAGTTCCACTCCGAATTCTGGATACGAACTATCATGAAGTTCCACTCTGAATTCTGGATACAAACTCTCACGTAGTTCGACTCTGAATTATGGATTCAAACTCTAATGTAGTTCAACTCTGAATTTTGATTATGAACTTATGTAAGTCCTGACTCCGAGTTCTTTGAATTCAGACTCCGAACTCTTATGAGTTCTAACTCCGATTTCCCATGAACTATGACTCCAAACATTGTATGTTCTTTTTCCGAATACTGGTGAAACCAGACTATGATTTTCATTGAAATTCGGACTCCGGATTTCTATAGAATTTAGGATCTGAATTCCTACAAAATAGATACTGAATATCTCTTTATTATACACTCCTAATTCCATTTTGGTTAGACTCCGAAATTTTATTTACTTATATTCCGAACATAAGTTTTACTTATGCTTACACATGTTTCATTAAAAAATGATTTCATGCTTTCAGTTATTGACTATCCATTGGTTGAGTGACACATGTACAGGTCCCTCTGAAATTTAAGGAAAAATATGACCGTTGGAGGAGGGAGCATACTGTTTGAGCTTCACCTATAAATAGGAGTTCATTTGAAAAGAATCGAAAACTTTTACAGATCTGACATCTATGCTTACATGCTGTTGAAGTTATTTCTAGAGAGATAGGCTCTTATCAACTCTTAGGATTCATGCAGAAAGTTTGAATGAATTGTTCAAACTTTTCCTTGTGCAGATTTTCTTCGGGTGACTCTAATTGTTGCTGTGTACAAACGAGGGCTTCCGGGGATAGGAAGACATAGGTTCCAACACCTTGAAGTTGAGGGCTTCCTTTCTGAGGAAGACAGAGGTTCTGACTACCTGATAGTTGCGGTATCATTGGGATAGAAAGACAGATTCCGATCTTCGTAACGAGGGATTACACTAGTGTGGGTAAGAAAAAATTTCTTGAAAGTATAAATCTATGGACCTTTATCCAAGGTTTTTGGATACCCTTCTCATTGGGTTAGAAGAGTTTATACATGTTACTTGTAGTGTTACTACTTTGTTTTACGATGTGCATTTTGTATTGTTAAGGAATGTATAACTTTCTTATACTTCCTTACTCATACTATGATTTAGTTATATTCCATACGCTTTAAGATAGAATCATAATCTTTGTAAATTTTGTTATGTTTCATTTCCAGAATCACTTATTCGGAATCAATCACGTCTTTAGAACATATAGAGGTCTTGTGAATTATCTTGATTAACTTTGTTAAACATAACCATCCAAAAAAATTACTAAGGGAATTTTTAAAAGGAATAACTCACCCCCCCCCCTCTTGTATCCGATAATCTTATTCATATTTTGATCCTAAGTTTGGTATATTATAGTATATCGTACTCAGAGTCATACTATCCTAACAACAATTAATGTTTTCGTGCACTGAGTTAGAAATCAGAATTTAGGGTCTTAGTGTAAGGATACTTCAATCGTCGCACCAACAATGGATTCCTTAATCTGATAACCACACTCACTACACTTAACACTATTTCCATTAAAAATAATGATCAGAGTCATATGTTCTAAAATAGAACTGACTCCTCTGATACCAATTTGTCACAACCCATCCCCTAGGGCCAGTGTTGTGACTACTCCAAGCCCGCCTTTGGTAGGATAGGGGCTGGCAACTACCAACGAAGGAATATTCTCTAAAAATGGGAAGTCTTGGAATTTATAACCTATAATAACATGCAACCAAATAGAAAAAAAGATATGAACTAAAGTCTACTATATAGAAAAAAGAGTGCTAAAAGTTAAAAGGGGATAAAATACAAGCCCAACAGTAATAGTACAAGTACAACTGAAATACAATAAAACTGAAGAAGAAGAAAGCATGCTACTGGGTCATCCTCTGAGGTTCCTACCTAAAGGGTAGGTATAGATCACCTCCTCAACACCCCACTTCCACCCATCTCCTCTGCATACCATCATGCCATATGATCTTCCCCTAGGCCCCTTCTAGCCCCGGGACCCGTAGCCTCGATCAACGTTGTCTGCCGTCTACACCAAACACAACAAGGTGTGGGCATAGCCCATGTAGGGGTGAGTATAACGATACTTAGTAGGGACCCCGAGACCCTCAAGGTCTCACAAAATTCACCAAGGATAAACTATAATGCATGAAATCAGCTGACAACCCTACTTAGGTATACTCCCATACATATACATAAGTTATCAAGTAAACCCATCACAATCATGAAGAAAAAAAATAGTGCAACTCAAAAGCCCAAATCTCAAATGTTCCCCAAAGTAAGGAACACCATGAAGGAAAGTACCACACATGTACATCACACAGAAGAATACCACCATGGTATTACCATGAAAAAAAGTACCACAAGGTACAGACTAGGCTCTCACCAAGTATTTCATAGGTACAATAGTAGAGATGATTATATTTAACTACTAAATCATCTTATTCTATTAAGAGGCTCTGCTACTGACCCACACAAGATCACTCAATGCTGAACTATAGTGGATCGCTCGTTGCTGATCCACACAGGATCGCTCGGTGCTGACCCACACTAGATCGCTATGTGCTGAACTACACAAAATCGCTTCGTGCTGACCCAAACAGGATCACTAGGTGCTGACCTGTTTGAACCATGGTCGCTATAAGCATTAATTAGATTATGGTTTGTGTTTGTTGCCAATCCTCAGTGGATGTTAAGAATGTGTGCTATCAATGTGAGCTTATAGAACAAGAAGATAATAGTACTGAAGGTGGCACCGTTTTCCAGTGTTTGCCAAATTTTTGGGCCTGAAAATCGACTAATGAAGAAAAGTGGTTTTTGGAAAAGAGTCATGTGCGCTGTAGACTTCAAGGATAGGATACTGGCGTTCCATTTTTTTTCAAGATTATAACATGAAAATATGGAAAAGGAAGAAGGGCGCCCATGTTTTTTGTTTGGTCGTGCTAGTACTTGTGTTCCAAAACTTGCATGCAAAGGGAGGACTTTCACGTTGTCATGTTGGGTATCCAAATTCCTATAAATGGAGGTCCACCCTACTTCATTTGGTACGAAAATCAAACATAGAGAAAATCAGATCTCCTGTCGCACAGGTGTAGTGGTCACGCAACTGGTGGTGATTCACGTAAGTTGAAGTTGCACGATAGTTGTTAGCTGCTCATCCAAGGTGGTTTGGGAGAGAAAGGGGTTGAGTCGTGCAAGATTGAAGTTGAAGAACTGTGTGTCGCACAAGTTTTTGAGGTGTACTTTCTTTCATATTTGGAATTTCGTGCCAAGACTTGCGCGCTATCTTGAAACTTCTACACCTGGCTTATAGAAGTGTTCCAAGTGTTGTTGAAGCACACCCGTCTTTTTGGGGATGCAAGAATGCTGGAAGATTTCCCCATACCTTTGGTGAAAAGTGAGATTAGTCTACAGTTGAGAGTTGGACTTCAACGAAGCATATACATACAATAGAGGATGAATTGTTTCACAATGTTGAAGAGACCTTCACGTCTATCAACTGAGTGGGACTTCACCAAGGGCAGTGAGCCAGGGGGAGTCAATGGGAGTGACCCGAGGGACGTAGTGAGATATCACAATCTTCTATAAAGGCAGTGAGCCTGAGATAGAGTGACTATTCCCAGACCATTGTACTACACATCTAGTGATGTTTAGTGTAATTTGGTACAACTGAAAACCTATCGGCATATAATCCTTGGACGTAGCCCTTACTAGTGAACCAATTAGAAAGTGATGTGTCATCTCTCTGCATGTGAATGTTTTCTTTCTGATCATTTTCATCATATAGGTTTAACAAGTTCCTACCGACGTGGGAACAAGATCCATCACATTAAAAGAAAAAGTTGTCACCCTGATTCACCCCTCCCCTCTCAGGGTGTCCCAGGCTCCTACATGACCCACATAGGATTGCTATATGTTGAACCACATTGGATATCTCTTCATTATTCACATCATAGCCAACTATTGGGTTCCCACACTATACTTGATCTTCACTGGGAGGGTCTGATACTCAAGACACCGGTAGATACTCCAACTTCCATGAAGTCTCACGAAGAAGTATCTTAAAGGACGGACATGTCATAGGGGTCCCAACGCAAGAGACAGTGTGTCAATCAGATGCTCGATCTGTGAGTTATTAGACTTTTATTCTCGAGGGCCCCGTTGGATTCGTCCTCGATCCAACCCAACCATTTCCCATCTTTATCCAAAACTCCAGTGGGGTATACAAAAGGGACTATCTCACTCTGAGGTTTCTAGCACCACAGATGGATCGTCAAACGGAAGTCTGGTTCCAATGATATGGCCAAAAGAGCGTATGGGGTCGAAAACTAGTCTAGGTCCAGTCCGACTCGGCCTGACCGGGCCTAGGCCAACCCAGTTAGGGGTGAACCAGACCACCCCAATGGGTTTGGCCCTCCCCTCTCAGTCTCGGCCTGACCTCAATGGGGGGCCCGACCCGCTAGGTCCGGCCTAACCTACGTCGGGCATACTGGCCCTGGCCGTAGAGACCACGGGTGGTGCGGGGACACAAGGGCGGTAAGAGGCAGTGAGGGGAGACAAGGGTGATGTGTGGTGGTTTGCGGCATTGAGGGTGGAATAAGGTTGCGTGGGTCGTGGGGCGGCACGGCCGCGGGGCAGCGCAACGAGGCTGTAGGGCGGCAGCGGCTATGGGTGGACAGGTGAGGTCGCGGGGCAGTGAGGCCACAGGGCGATGTGGTGGGGACACATGGTGGCGCGGCGATGCTACGATGCAAAAAAATCTATCTGCGGTAGGGGCACAGGGAGGCGGAAGTCGCGTGCAGGGAGGCCGCGGGGCAGCGCGGCACGATGAGGCTGTAGGGTGACGGTGCCTGCTGGGCGACGCAGTGAGGCCACGGGGCAGTGGTGGCCTTATGTGGCGTGGCCACGGGGTGGCGGTGGCTATGGGCAGGGAGGCCTCGGGGCAATGTGGCGAGGCCGTGGGGTGGTGGTGGCCATGGTAGGAGATCCACCAAGGATGGAAGTGCGGTGTGGTGGCATATCGTACCTTCGCTGGGGGCCAGCTTGATCGGTTGCAATCTTCTTTTCACCTCCGTCGCAGTTCTCGAGTTCCAATGGTGCCAACCACTGTCACCGATCACCGTCACCATCGTAAAGATCACAGAAAATATACACAAGATTTTCGAAGGGGTCGGGGGCATGTTTGTTTGGCCCGTATCATCCGTGTTAGGGTGGTAGCATACAACTAAAGGAAGATGAATCAATGTGGGAGGGAAAATAACATTGATCGAATTGAAACATACGCCTAACTAGATTTCTTGTTGACGTTGGAATGGTTGATTTCAGTGATGTCGGCATTTCCCCAATCGTTGGATCATTCGTCATTCGAGATCCTTCGACGGTGTTATTCTTGGTAAAATATTCATCGAAGGAAAAAATTTCTTCATTGGATAATGTTTCTCCAATGTTCTCCCCAAGAATCTTCATTTTCCACGGAATTCTCTCAAAAGAATAGCCAACCAAAATAAAAAGTCATTGTCCGATATTAAATTGTTGGAACAAAACAAGTTGGCAACACTAATCAATTAACAAGACATAATTCAAAAATTGGTGAATGTCCATGTGTTAACTCTTCATTTATGAGGAGGTTCAAGGGGTTTTTCCCATTATGGGGGGAGTTCATGGGGGTTTTAGTCTCGGGTGGTCCCTAACACCATAACACATGTGGGAGTTTTTAGATTAGGTGGTCCCCACTTTTAAACAATCAACATGGGAGGTTTCAATGAAAAGAAAAATAAAATAAAAGTTTATTTTATTTTATTTCTATTCCCACTAAAGACCCAAAATCTATCTTTCACCCTTGATCTACTATTGTTGAGGTTAGGGTCCCCTTAAGTGAATATTGGCACTGCGAGTTCAACAATACCCTCAGATTTCAATTCTGACCACTGGTTCAAAAGTTACAAAACCCCACCCGCACGTTTATTGAACTTACCAGAAAAAAAGTATAGCAATTCATTTTGGGCACACCGGACCTCAGAATCATGCGTCGTCAATTTTCATGGACACATAAAATTCCCATTTAATGATGAAAAATTTTTACCTAGAAATTCCGCATCTTTTTAGAAATTTTGTTCCACAATAATAAAAGTTATCATTTTTTTTCGATTACCCACAAAATTGATTTTATATAATTTTGATTTTTCACCCTTTATTGAAATTATAGATCATTCATTTTTAATTACATTAATTCCAAGGATTTCATTTAAAAAAAATTCATCTTTAGTAATGAAAATAGAAGAACTCTTATAAGGTTCTACTTCTACATGCAGTTCATTAAGATATTTCTTAGGATCAATACCATTGGTTTTAGTTGAGTTGAATTTATCAACTAGTTCCTTATGTTATTGTTGTGGAGTGTCTATTTCACTTAAAATTAAATTATGAATATTTTTAAATGACTTCTGCTTCATTAAAATTGAATCATATTTTTCTTCAAACACATGACAATATGAAGCAAATTTTTAATTTGAGAAACTACTAGTGTAAGAATTAGAAGAATAATAAGTTTGTATCTCTTATTAATTATCCATAAAGATCATATTGTATTTTATATTTCATTTTTTATTTTTGGAATCAGATTATGAATGGATTCTAGAGTCTTCAGATACACTCTATGTAGCTTTAATTTCTCTTATTTCTTCTATGCTCACAATAATCATTCTCCAAAAGTCTTTTTTTGTCTGTTTTTCATATATCAATTGAGGAAAATCCGGAAAAATATGACACAATTTCTTGCATTAATAACCTTGAAAATCTCTTATTTTATTGTCATATATCATGAAAGATTTTATAAAAAATATTTTATTCATGTAGAATTTACAAAATATTCTGGATATCTAAGCCAGTTCAATTTCAAAATTAGAGGATTCTTAATTTTTTCCTCTATTGAATTCTTTCTTTGATATTCAATTAATCTTCTCAGATGTAACCTTCAAAGCAGTATTTTCCTTCTTCACTATAACATTATGATTTTTATAATTATCCTACATTTATTCTTCATACATAATTAGTGTCCAAATTATTTTTTTCATTATTAGATCTTTGACATTTGTTGATTGACGAATAAGAGTAGATATGACATTCCATTTTTAAGGTAGTACTCTGAGTACATTCACGTCTTGATTAGATTATTTTATGGGTTCTCTTAGGCTAGTTACATTTTTGAAAATTTATATAAGCATTATATATATATCTGTATTTATTTCTCCATAAAAAATTCCAATAGAGTAAAATTCTATCTATGCAATTCCATACGTCATCTTTCTGACATTATCTATTCCTTCAAAAGAAATTGCAACAGTTTTCCACATCGTAGATGCAGTTGGACATTGTGATATAGGATTAAACTTATCTGGTCCATGAAAATGAATAATAAAATTCATATCATTAGATTTAATACCATATTAAGGTTCTATTTAATCATTAAAAGTCTAAGTTTTCTTAAGAATATTATAATAAGTAATGAGTTTTGAGTAAATATGAATCCAAAATTTTTCATATAGATAATCATACTTGATTTTCAGCAAACATAATTTTCACGAATAAAATTTGGAGAAGCTACCAGAGACATTCCATCTCATGGATCATTCATTTACTTATTTATGTAGACCTTATAATTTCATCACATTACAACTTTATACAAAAAACTCACCTCTGATACAATTCGTTAGGTCAAAATAATACAATGTAACAGAAGATGAGGTGAATTGTGTCTTTTCAAAAATCTTCCATAATTTTAGCTTTGGACACACCCTATAATTAATATGGATATATGGTATTTTCTTCAATAATGAGTATAAGTAGTTGACAAAAAAAATAAAAAACATAAATTTTTATAGTGTTTCGAGGAATAAATATATCCTAGTCCACTCCACTAATCACTCTCTATGTGAGAATAGTGAATTTAACAAGCAAGGTCCACTTATGATAAGACTATAGTTCCACAACTGAATGAAGAATGTTTACACACTTACAAAATAAGGATAAATATATCCTTTAGTTTCTTTAGAAAAATAACTGAACATCCACATGTTCGATTGAGAAGCTGATACTCCACCACAACTGAGTCTGCGCATTTTAAAATAAAACCAATCAAAAGAGATTGATTTGAAGATAGATCAGGTTAAACTTCACAATTTCAGTAGCACAAAATGACAGCAGATTGATATTCTTCTTCAGAAATTAAGTCTTCATGAAGGCATATATTTGAAGTGCTCTCTGTAGCAAAATGATCTTTGATAAAAATTAGCAGTAAATAGAATCAGCAATATTACAGTGGTAAAAGTTTTAACATGTATATCTCCAATGTATAGCCTCTTTAACAATAAATAGTTTGTTGTAGAAGCATGTTAATAGATGTTTATTTTAATTAATTATTTTGTAAAAATAGTGACTATTATATCCTTTATTGAGAAAGGATTCACTAGTAGAAGATATACTATAGATAACCTTTTTTCAGAATTTTATTTCAACAAAATTCGAGTGACAAATCACTAAAATTAAAATTATAATTGACCATAGGATTCATAATTTCTATTAAGATTAGTAGAGATTATTTTCTAATTGGTATGGTTCTTTGAATAAATTGTAATGAGCTTTGAATCTGTTGAAAATATGTTTTAAAAGAGCCTGTAAATCTATAAATACTAATGAAGAAATCTCAGATAAAATCATGAAATTAAATATATATCATTGAAATATCTAATGTATGGTTCCGTTACATAATGAAAAACACCAAATATAGGGTTCAACTACTTTGAATTGAATCTACAAACTTATCATTCAATATGTATGGTTTATCATAAAATTAATGTTGATAAACAATTGGTTTTTGTCTCCAAATGTAGGGTTACATACAAATGAAGTGTTCTTTAACAATACATTCTCCTCTTAAAAAACATAAGGTTCTATTCAAGCGTAATATTATTTATCTATATGTTCCTTCAGTCGCATGGTTGATGATCCATTCTCACCTTCTTCAAATGTGAGGTTGAATACATACATAAGGTTCATAATCCAAACATGTTTCTCCAAGAATAGGGTTTATTCCATACATTAATGTTTTGAATATAGGGTATGAACAATGTTTAAATAATACACATAAGATCATTCTAGACACATTAAAAAATATATTTGGAGTGAATTAAAATCTTGAAGATAATTTTATAATAAATAATACAATAAGTAATATTTTCCAAAAAACACTTAAAGAAATATAATTAGAAAAAAAGGTATTTCTGGGAATATAAATCAAAAAATATTTATAAAGAAATTTGAAGAAAATACATTCTCAATAATAATTTCATTAAAACCATACTTATTACCTTCCTTGTAATGCATGAACAGATCACATTGCTTCGTGAGGGGGTAGTGTGACATACACATGAACAAAGATATTTTATTCCCACATAGTGGAAGGTAAGAAAGAAAATGTGATATACAGATTCCAAAGTAATAATAATATCATAAATATAATATGTAATAAAGATATCCATAATTATATCAATCTGTGAGAGGTGGGGATGAAAAATTAATAACATTCGTTTGTGAAGCGGTAGTCCGTCATACAAATGAATAATGATTTAGTAACCCATTAGATGAAAGAGAAGAATTATTTAGGTTATTAAATTAACATAATAAAATATTAGTATATTTAATATAATGTGTTTATGATATAATCATGTTTTGATAAAAATTCTATTAGTTTTATGAATAAATAAAATAAAATGTTCGGTTAGGATGTTGCCTCTTTAAAAGATAGTTTATATTGGTTTAAACCAAAAGGATTCATTTGATGAATTTATCGCCAAACTTAGGGCAATATAATGAGAGTATGGAATTGAGGAAGTTACTATGGTTGGTATTTATCGAGAAAAATTCTTTTGGATATGTGAATTGGAGAGAAGAGTGGGTGTCCTTTTATAAGTTATGTGAGTTGCATATTTGTATATTTTGAAAAATAAAATGGTCTACCCACATTTTTTTACATTCCAAAAGGATCCTAAATAGATCATTATCATTCCTAGAAGATATAAAGTAGAAATATGGAATTAAAATATAATTTTGTACACATTTTGGGTCATTTTTAACCCATTCACTTTTAATTTATCCCCGGTAAACCCCTTTTTACATTAATCGCAATAAAAAACATTTTTTAATATTTATTATGGTAAAAAATTAAGTAGAAATTATTAAACATTATAAATTATTCTTATTATTAATATTTAATATATTTTTCCGAATTAAATTCACGGAATTTTAAAAATTGAATTTAAAATTAATCTCACTGACGTAAGTGGAATGTAGTTTTGCAAAAAAAATACTCAAAAGTTGAAAATATTTTATAAAAAAATCAAACATTAAATTCTTTCGAAGATAGAAATAAAGTTGGATTTTATTAAAAATACTACTTTGAACTATTTAGTATATAAAGAGAGTAAAATTAAGGTAAAACATGTATTATTATTATATAACCACAAGTAAATAAATTCCCAGAGTTTCTTGATTGAAGTATCATAATATTTCATCATCAGAAGTGTAAACATAAACAATCCTGATAAACGATGAGATCGTATCATAAAACCCTTACCAGTTTTCAAAACATGTGTATCGTAAACCACATGAAAGATAGATCATAAAATTGATATATAAATCCCAATAATTTTAAGTATAAAAATCATAAAATACATTCATAATTTTTATATATACAAAATAAATTAAACTAATTGTGATTATGGGATGTGAATCATAGAAAATAAATGTGACACGAAAATCCATTACCCCAAGACTCAACTTACATGATACACATTCAAACCTCCTGTGTAAAAAAATAAATATATTTTAGATATCTTATAAATCCTTATTTATATATATCCAACCATATATTGTTTAATTATAACATTTTATTACCTATTTATTAATAATTCTAGGATAAAGTCATGTTTTGGGTAATAACTGTTTTATTTTTAAGTGTTTTTTGATTTGTTATATTCAGTCCTATTACTTTTATTAGGGTTTCATCATATCCATAAATTTAAATACTATATAAATATAATATATAATTTTTATATATGTATTTAGAGTTTTCCATAAAATATAGATATTGAAAATGATATACATCATTCATGGAGAAAGTAGGTCGCACATACGCATGAACGTTGTTTCCATTTTTTTAATGAATTAAAAATGAAAATAATATATTAGAATTAAAAATAATATGTCATAAATATCACATATTTTAATTAAACTCTTCTTTATTACCTTCCATGTACAGTGGGGACAAATCACATGGTTTCGCGAGGTGGTAGTCTGCAATACACATGAACTATGTTATCGTATTCTAATAAAATATAAGGTCGGAATTAAAATGTTATATAATGATTAAATAATAAAATAATATTATTTATATCATATATAAATAATAATTCTATCATTATATTCATCTATTATAGGTAGTTATGGAAAAACAATAACATTGGATTATGAGGAAATAGTTTGGTGTACACACAAAAGGTTATTTCATAACCCATTTGATGGAAGGAATAAGTATATAGTTTGTTAAATTTAAAAAATAAAATATTAGTATATTTAATATACAGAGGTTATAATATAATCATGTTTTAACATTAATTTAATGAGGCGTTTGAATAAATAAAATAAAACAATTGTTTAGGGATGTTACCTCTTAATTAGACAACTACTTTATGTTAGCACCAAAATGCTTATTTGG
The DNA here is from genome assembly GCA_963277665.1 of Viscum album. Classification (NCBI taxonomy): domain Eukaryota; kingdom Viridiplantae; phylum Streptophyta; class Magnoliopsida; order Santalales; family Viscaceae; genus Viscum; species Viscum album. The sequence continues at coordinate 477,767,866 of OY728157.1, forward strand.
TTGGATTTATGAAAAAAATAGGGGTTCTATAATGATATTATTGAATTGAGGAAGTAATTTGGGATGTTATTTAATAAAATGGGTTTTTATGTATGAAGAGGGGAAGATAGGGAGTGGGCTATTATGAGTGGGGTGAGTGGAACACATATGATTTTTTAAAAGAAAAATGTATACCCATATTATTCACATTCCACAAGGCTATAAAATAGTAAATTATTGATCTTTTATGTGATAATTTTTAAATATGGTTTCAAAATAAATTTTATATATGTTTTTGGGTAATTTTTAACACTTATATTTTTAGTTTAACCCCCTGATAAACAAATTTTTACCTTAACTGTGATATATAATTATTATTGTTTTCAATATTCATTATGTTAAAAAAATAGCATGAAAATGTTAGATGAAAAAAAAATTATGATTAAAAATATTAAACCAATTTTTTAAAATTCCAATAAATTTAGTGAAATATTTTAATTTAAAATTAATTATGTAGAAGAGACGAGTAAGTTATTTCCCTGATAGAAAATGTTCAAAATTTTTAAACAAATTATATAAATATTCAATAAGAAATGTATTCTAATGAGATAAATTTGGGTTAATAGATATATAATTTATCTAATCATACAATTACAATCATATTAAATTAATGTTGATGTTTATAAATTCATAAATATAAACATCAATTCATAATAAAACCCTAGATTTTTTCTCTATTCATCGAAAAATTTATCTTCTTATAAAATTATAAAAAATTTACCATAAGATTATAATTCATTATAGTTTATAATATATATATGTTATTTTTTAAAATAATGTTTCAAAAAATTTTAAATATTAATATTAAAATAATGAGGAAAAGATCAAAAAACTTTTTTTAAAAAAATACAATTTTTATGTGTGATGGTATATTTATTCTTAACTCTTGTATAAAAATCACAGAAGATATATATTAATTTTTTTAAATATATAATATAAAAATTTCATTAAAATAATTTACCAAAATATTTTTATTTAATTTATTGTGATAAAACATGTCTGTGCGAATAAACGTATTTTTTTTTCAAAAAGAGATTTTCATTTTTTTAATTTCATTTTATTTTCATTGGTAATTAATTTCTCAGTAATTAATTCATTATATATAAATTTTTAAACTATATATTTTCATAATTTAGTTCATCCTATTATACCCTTCATTCTAACATCTAGTGGATAAATATCAAATTAAATAATAAAATTTTAATATTATGTTACGTTTCTTTCAAACTCAGAGATGCATGTTACATAGACTATAATCAATGTATCATGTATCATAAGATTAAGTGGGTGTTTCATGTAATTAATAATATCAAAAAAATTATAATTATTCAAAAATATATATATCACAAATCTCAAGGTGTTACACTCACATTGAACTAAAATTGATCTATTTGAATAGGAATCTATTTAAATTAGTTAATAGATCCGCTTTAGAATAAATATTACAGAATCAAGATTAGGTTGGTTTTTACTATGATAGAATATATTTATAAATTTTCAATAATTTTTTTGGGGAATTAATGAATGATTAAGGTACTGGTGATGAAGATGTATATTGAAAAAGGCGCACTGAATATGAATGGTTGATGATGAGAAGGTTTATCATGTTTATAGATGGATATATGATGATTATTGATGTATCATACAAAATAAAATGATTTTATAAATTGAAATAGTTCACTAATGATATATGAAATCCTTGGAGGTTTATTTGTGAATCGGTTGAGGGTGCTTATTTCGTTTATGCCGTGTATTTATCATTCAGGTTTTGTACTCTTTAAATATTATTCTAGTATATATACATGCATTCATAAATACATAAATGTATATAGGTATGAATATATATACCTAAATACCTATGTATGGATGGATGGATGTATGTATGGATATATGGTTGGATGTATGAGTGGGTGGCTGGATGCATGGCTGGATGGTTGGATAGAAAATGGATATCTACATCCCCGCATGGATGTTTCTATATATTAATACATGCATGTATGTATGTATGTACATATGCAATTTTTTATTCATGTCTTTATGTGGGTATATATGTATGTATGTATGTATGTACATATTCATTTATAATCATTTTTATGTAGTTGTGGGTGTGTGTGGGAATGCGCACGCATGTATGTAGGTATGATTTTTTGTTTGTTTTTTAGTTTTTATGTACATATATATCTATGTACATATGTATATTTATATTCATGGATGGATGGATTGATGGATGGATGTATACATGGATTCAAATATGCATGTAGAAATGTATGCATGTATGCATATATGCATGTTTGTATGTATGCATGTATTGGTGTATACATGAACGCATGTATGCTTGAATGCACCTATTCATATATTAATGTATGCGTGTATGTGTACATAAATTTATATACAGGTACTTATGTGTTTATTTATATATGTATTTAGGTAAGTGGGTTGGTAAGTGTGTGTCTCTGTGTGTGTGAATTCTTATTTATGTATGTATATATATATATATGTTGGTAGGAATGTAGGTATATAAGAATGTATGAATGCCTCCATTCATATAATCATGAATGGATGAATGGATGGATGAATAGATGGATGGATATGTATGTGTCTTTGTGTGTATGTGTCTGTTTGTGTGTGTTCTTGTTTGTTGGTGTGTGGATGTGGGTGTGGAATATGTAGAGGTAGATGGGCAGAGCATAGAAAAGGATGTGTTCTTTCTATGTGTATAATGGTGTGAGGTTGTTCACTCTATGAGTATGAGGGGTAGTTTTGGAATGTGGTTTGGCCATGCCTCATCCACCATGTGGCCATGCGAATAGTGATTTTGTGATTCTTGAAAATGAGATTATGGGTGATGCATCATTCTCCCATTGGGTGTGTTCAATCATCGGGCTCATCATCCCACCCCAGTACTAGTCTATGTAGGTAATGTTCTCACATGTGGCTACTTGATCATACGGTAGAGTAAGTTGTATTGATTGCATTTGTTATTATATGATGCATATTTCATAAACATGTATACATAAGGATACTCACTACATACACTTTATATGGTAACCTGCTATGTTTATTGTCACACCCTACAGGGAATCTCTATGATGCGTATACAGTTTTTAGTTAGTCACCCATGTCATGGTAATGGTCGTAGAACCAGTATATATTGAACTAGATGTGTAGTGGATGTATGAGGGGGATATCAATGGATTTTAGAGTATGGTTAATTTGATCATTGATGTTGAGATGTAGATTTCATCTATTGCTTTTATATATTTTTTATATGTTTTCACCCCTTAGGTGATCAAGGATTCATTTGTGTATCTAACATGACATTGTAGATATTTCTTTTATATATAATGTGATATATATTTTTCTTCACTATCAATGATATGTATAGTTTTTTACATATAATGCTTATGATTTCATTTTTTTGTTATTTATTTTAGATTGTATAGTCTCCCTTTTATTCCATCCAATACCTTAACTACTATTTTACATCCTGATCCATATGGGGAAGCATGTCTATGGTTTGTGGTAGTCTGGTTAAGGAGTCATCCAGGTGAGCTGAGTTGGGGATTTTATAAAGTGTTATTAGACTGGGAGAGAAAGGTTTTAATAATTTAGTACCAAGTGGGGTTCTTGGTTATTATTTGGGGTGTGGTAGATGGATATTTAGTGATGTGTGAAGACTTGTTATGGAAATTGTATTGTGTTCTTAGAAAACATAATTATATTTTAAATTCCAAGTTCCTAGGGGAACTGATATTATTGTTATGGTTCTCATGATTATAGTTCACATATTTGATCTGGATACTTGAGTTTTTTGATGTTGTCGATCTATGTTTTTTAAAATTGGCCTCGAGAGGTATTAGGTGGAATTGATGCATTATTCTAGGTATATATGACTCACATGACCTATATATGTTGACTTATGGTTGTTATTATTATTTTGGATAGGTCCATGGTTATTTAAAGTATGAGGAAGAACTTATATATAATTATACCATATATCTTCTTGTAAGAATTATACTCATCTAACTAGGATTTGTGATTCTTAGTGTTTTCATGTATATGGATCCTTTATGTGTGTGGTCTGTATTGTACCAAAACCTATAATATGTGGCTGGGTCAGTAAGGATACATGCTGTGAGACTTGGATACAAGTATGTAAGTGTATGAGCTAGTGAGATGTGTTTCCTATTTCAACATTACTTATTTTTTATATTTGGACATTTGTATACATATTGAGCATAGTGTTTGGTTTCCAATAATATTCCATCTGAATAGAAATTCATGGAGCTTTAAGTGGGTGTATATATGGTCCCACTAAGGCATGATCCATTTATATACAAATAGGATAAACATGACAATGAGATACCCAATGTGGTTTCATGTAAGCCATGGAAGATAGTGTAGCTGGTTGATCAATGTAATCTATTTGATGATCATCCAAGGGTGAAACAAATATGGGATATTTAGAGTATTGATTGGAATACTTGGGGAGTTTATTCTTCCATATAATATTTTACTAGGTTGATTTATTCATCACATCTTCTTTTGTTTCTAGGTGAGGATGGAACCAAGGAATCTTTTTTTTTGACCGATTTAATTACAAATATTTTTTATTATATTGATACACCTCCAAGGAAGATGTTGACACTAAAAGAATACAAGATTAGGGGACTAGAAAACACTAAGGGGGTATGTATGTATGTATTTTATTGTAGTCATGAGGTGATAAATATTAATGATTTTGAGGTGAGTTTATTTGAGAACTTATTTCATGATGTATTGATGGGGGATTGATCCAATGAGTTCGAGCATTTGGTGTAGGGGATACATCAGTTTTGAATTATCCAATGAAATTCATCGAACTGCTGTGATTTTCACTAAGATAAGAGGTATATCATATTTTCAACGTGTTCTGAATTAATTATTATCTTCCATATAGTATCATTGTGTGGGTGAATATTTTAAGGTTTCCATTATTTCTTAATGATGTATACATGGTTTTAATCATAGATCATAAATTGACTGAAGGTAGTATACCTAGATGAATAGTAGTTCCTGGTGATTTCAGTAGTGTGGCATAAAATAGTAGAATTTGGGAGCATAAAGTGACCTGGATAGTAGTGTGTTTAGTGTTTGGGATCTTCATTCCCACCTTATGGTGGTCCATCTTTGAGATTCAATCTATGTAGACAAATGATTTATATCTAAACTCAATGTGATTATTCATACAAGTAATTTTGGGATTATTTATAGATATGAAATTTTGAGATTTCTTTTCAAATTATATAACATTCATGAGGGGTTTGGGAATCTAGTCAGACTATACCATCTAAGGTACTATAGGGAGTAGTGTCCGGGCCAGTAGATAGAGTTGGTATTTGTACATGGTCCATTGAAAAGCATTGGATAATTATTAGAGAGTGAATTTTTGGGTTCAGATTGTGACTCTAAATTGTTCTTAGAAATAATGTGGAGAAGATTAGTTCAATCACATATGATAGATCCAATGTATTCTAAGTAGAATAGAGATCCATTGATGGTTTGAGGAACTTCATGATTATATTGATTCTGGTTTTTCATGATTGATATGTGTGAAATGTGTGTGTATATGGAAAGTGTATAAACCAGGAAATCATTGGGGAATGGTTATGGGATATGATGTGTTGTAACAGTATGCTTATTGGATAGTGGGTGTGAATTGATAGCCAAGGCATGAGAAATTGGGGATGATGGTCAGGTACAGTACCATTTGTGTGTCAGGTAGCTCATGTCTGATGATCCCATATTGATGACCCATATGCTCGGTCTTTCCTATGGTAAGATTTATTTAACTTATTGATATTAGTAATTGATATCAACAATATAAATATATTATCAAAATCATCTTAATATTTTTGGAGTTTAGTTCTAATGACACTTTATTTTCGATTGAGTTTGGTTAGTTTCATTGATGGAGTCAAAATGAGGATGTGTTTCTCTATATTGGGGTGGTTTTGAAGAAATATGTATTTGGGAGAGGTGATTTGGGTCTAAATTTAACACGATCGTGTGTAATTATGTGTGTTTGAAGTGTTGGAGGAGTTATTAAAGGCTTGGGTATGGTTATAGGAAATTGTTTCAGGTGTTAAGACTATAGACTTGAAAACAAAAATTCTACTATGTACATAGTGGACTATTACTAGTTACCTGATGGGCTAAGATTATTGGGAGGGTTGTTTTTTGAGGCCCACCAGCCACCCATTGGTCCTTGGATGGATACCCAGTGGCTAGTGTGTATCTGTTTATAGTGAACTGTGTACCCATTACTCCCCTTCCTCATTTTCGTTTAATTTTTTAAAATAATCAATTAATTTCTTGAATTAATTTTATATGATAGGGGTGTCATTTCCTCATATTAAATAGAATATTTAACTTCACCACCAACTTTTTCTAGTTATTCATCTCTCAAGAGGATTATTACTCACTAACTATTCATTATTTTAGTGGTCTATTTTAGAAATTTTGAACATGTAAGGATTTATATACATTGGTGTTTGATTGTATTTTTATGACTATTATAGAAAGTTCCATCTAAAATCTCAACTTTATGTATTTTTTACTACCTTCACATTTTGGTTATATTAGATTCTATTCATACAATTATTTTTTATCATCAAATCATCTTCTATCACCAGTTATATTGTGTCTAGATATTTCCATTGTTATATGTGTATTTATGTATCATGTGATTTATGGGTGTGGATCAGATCATGTGTGAAAATGGGAATGAAACTACTTGTGGTTTTTATTATTTATGATAGATTCCTATGGGTATTCATGTATATTTAATGGCTATATAGGATATATATGGATTAAAAAAATTATTTTCTAGCAACTCTAGGTATTGTTTAGAAGGTCATTTGGTATTTTAAAGGGATGATTTTAGTGATGATTTACTTATTGTGGATCCTTAGAAATGTGATGGGTGTGGCTCATGTGACAAGAGAGAGAGAAGTAGTTTTTCATCTTTCATAATGGTGATATATCATTCACCTGTGTTGAGGAAATAGAGTTTCATCACATTATGATCATAGGTTGTTAGAGAAGTCCCTCGCCATGGGGCTGAGGTCGTTGGGGTTTATTATGCAAAGAGAAGGTACCATTAGGTGGTATTGACCACTATAAGTTTTGGGGCTTCCTACATATATTTTTGGATTAGGGTGATTGTTTTGACCATCAAAATGGGAGAGGGATACATCATAGGGGTCCAAGAGAACTTAGGGGCGATTGATATTACTACTTCTGACAGGAATACACCCTATACATGAGGAATATAGAGGGGATGATGATCCTGGATTAGTAAAGGATGTTTTCCATCCATTTGTGGAATAGTTCAGATCTACTTAGAAGGGATGTGTAAGGGATATTTTTCGAATGCCTTTTGGTGACACCTCATTCCCTAGTGTCTATGGGAATGGTAAATTCTTGTTTCTTGGGGATGATATAAGGATTGATTAATCCTTCCCCCTTAGGATACATTCATATAATGGGTTTATCATCCCGTTATATTTCTATTCAGATTAGGTAAAATTCTCACCTATCACTAATTGAGAATGGAGTTTTGTGGGTTGTGTTTATTTCATTTTTTGTCATACGTTTCACAATGTATACACTCGTATAATTTTGAATGCTATATATGGACACAGTTTGTGGTGTCCTACTGATTTTGTAATCACGCTGTTCATTTTTATTTTGTGATAAAAGAAAAATTTATTGTTTATAACACATTAAATGGTAAGGACCATATGACCGATGCCAAGAAAATTGGAGGTGAAATGGTTGGAAAAAGAAGTATTTTGATAAATTTTATTGAAGGACCAAGTGGATCCTCTGTGTAAAGCTATATATTTATTTTGGTTTTCCAAGATCTATCTATATATGATTAGACCATGGGTGACTCATGTTGGTTTTTATGGCTCGTGTGGCATTACAAATATTTCTTTTTCACACAATGTGATATATTTTAGGTTTCACTATTTTTATTATGTATGGATTTTACATATATTTCTTTCATTTTAATTTATTATATTTAGTATTAGTTGGTATAGAATATACATTGTCACCTCATATAACATTTATACAATTTATAATCTTCTTATGTACTAGGAGTCATGTTATAGGTTAATGGCACTAAAACTCAAGTGTCATTCAGTTGATCTGGGTTAGGGATGCTACAATTATTATTTCACTTCATATAATATATACAAACAGTGTGAAAAATGATAATGAGTGGTCTTTATTTTAAATAGTATGATACATTTCATATTATTATAAAAATTTAATAATGATAACAAAAACATACATAAGAACCCATATAATTATAACAAATATGATATACTACCAAATATTCCTTAGGTTTTTATCACCTTAATTGATTTTTTAAACTCATTACATCTATTTGTAATTTCTTACACATATCTATGTAATTCATTACACACACATAAGTGATCATCTGATAAAATCCTCACTAAAACTCCTTTAATGTTTAAAATCATTGAAGAATGGATTCTTGAATAATGGTGAGACTTAGGAATCATCTTCCAAATGTTAATATCATTGAAACTAGTATTCATACTCTTTGACTTCACAATATAAAATGTCTTGATGTTAAAAAAAATCTTTTTTCTACATAGAACTCTTTTTTGTTCATCATCATCATCTTTATTTTAGATATTAAATTAGAATATTTCTTTGAGAATATTTATATGCCTAAATATAACACTTTACATTAATATTATTCTTTACCAACACAACCTAAACTCTTTTAGGATATTAATTGAATTTCACTATTAAATTATAATAGTATAATATTTTTTTATTCTTAGAACTTATCTATGATCAAACATAATTCCAAAAGCCTCTTAGAAATAAAAATCTCCCCATGATATATCATGATAAAGAACATAATTCATTGTAGTCATAAAATAATCCTTATTTATTATTATTGGGATGATTTTACAAATAATCTTTTACCAAACATGTCTCATATGGTATTATATGTGTTTATATAATTATTTAAAAAAGGAATTATTGTTTAAAATATGTCTTAGATGGTTTGTGGGATCTCATACCGTTATATTTTATCAAATGTATCAATAAATTATTCATATCCATATCTCATTTTAAAACCATGTTATCGATTTTTTTGTTAACCAGAAGCCATGTGTATCATATCATTTTATTTATGAAAATTCTCTTGATAAAAAAATAAATACTCTTATATGGAAAATAAGATGAAAATATATATCTTTTATTCATATACATATAAAATTGAAATATTCCATTACATCCAACACTATGATTTAAAAACCCCTTTCATCATCACTTGAATGAAAGCAACTGGGTTCATTAATTATATCCTCGATTTTGGATTCACGTATACTTAAAACATTTTTAATATATATTATCAATATCATATACTCCAAAAAATCAAGGAAATAATTTTATAAAACTAATATTTGACATATAACTTTTTTTGAGTTTCTCAAACTCCTTTAAATGTTGTATAAAATTTCATGTAATTGAAATATTACAACTCTTCACGACTATTTTATTAGGTTTTGAGGACTACGACTAACTATTATACCATCCAATATGTTTAATCTAACATAAAAGTTTACCTATATGTACTATCAACACTACACCAATGATTGAAAATTCCATGTTCTACTCATTAATCCTCAAATAATTTAATATATAGCGTAAAAGTTTATTAAACTCATTCATATTTTTGGAAATTTTCCAATAATAATTCTTGGATGAATTATATATTGGATCAATATTTAATAAAGACCTCCAGTATATTCAAGTCATAAATGCACTCAATCATATTGAGTACATGAGAGGAGACTAATGTTCAATTGATCAAATTACATCTAATAATTCTTAAACCTCTTGTTAATACTTGTATTATTCTCATAATAATCTATATTTTATTATTTAACAATGTCAATGATTGGTTATTTAAGAAGGGATTTATCTAATCCGGAGATTTTTCCATCTATCATAATGCAAATTCTTATGTTTCTATTTCAATATAGAAAATTACTTATGTTAATATTTTCCTTATAAAATATTGTTCTAAAATTCATGTTTGAGGATTACGATGTCATATATATATATACAGATATATATATATATAATCATATGAGTATCATGTTTTATGTTCATTTAATAATGACTTTTACAAAATGTTATCCTATTAAAATGATAATCACTTTTCAATTCTATTGTATTCACTAGTGGTCCAAGATCAATATTTCCCTAATTAATGATTCCACATTATTGTTCATATCATCGCTTAACTATTTATATATTTCATCATGATAGTCATATCATATATTAATCTCTTATAGTTGAGTTTACATCTTCTATTAAAACCTATCATATGGATAAACCCAACTATATTTCTACGGTATCCTAACACTTATGGTTTTCGAATCACCTAATCTATGGATAATATTTTTATTTGATTTAATTTTTAATGTAACACCCTTATATTTAAAAAATAAAACTATGTTTGATAGCATATATGATACTCAATAATGAGATTAAACAAACCATGATATGTCATTATTTTAAAATGTTCATTATAACCTAGTTGTTAAATCAATAATTATGAATATGATTGACTAATTTATAAAATATATATAAATATTATACTAAATATAACTGTATTAATAAATTATTAGTAAATAACTAACCATTGTTTTAATGAATATTCTCTAAAAATTATGTTTTCTTCAAATACTATTTTCATTAATTTTTGTGAGAAAATATTATGAATAATTTTTGGAAATTTTAGAAAATGTATTTCAGAAAAATAAATACACTTTTTAAATCATTGTATTAAAATTAACAAAGGTGATAAAAAATAGGTTATTCTGAAATAATTTATTTTTTAATGAATAGTAAAAGTTTACCGATTTTTCAAATACTGTCATTTCATTTAATTTAATTATGTAATTTAAAACAACAATTATATTTTCGATTTGGTATTAAATTTATATATAAAACAATTTATTTATAATAATAATGTAATTAATTAAATTTTAATCAACTAATTTCATGATTTTGGTATTGTTTATTTTTATAATTAAAAACATGATTTCATACAAGATTTTATTAAATGAATATTGTTTATCCATTTGAATAATTAAAATATACCCACATAATAAAATATTTATGTGAAATTTGTGCATTTTATATATATGTATATTAATTTTTATTCTTATTATTATGATTTGTAGTCATAGATATAGTGTAATATCATCTATTTCCTGAAAAATGAATTTTCCATACAACATACTTTTCATTGAATTTTGAATGTTTAATTTTAAATTAAATTCATCTAATCATGTGAATTGTATTATATAAAATGTATTGTTGTCCCATAAGAGACTGTTGGCCACCGTCACTTGTATTAATGGTTTTAATAATCAAAAATCTTTTCTAGACCTATTAATCATGTATAATCATTTAAATCAAGTTTATTTAATTTTAAATATGTTTAATTATGATTATATATGATCATGTATAGGTTTAACTAATTATGGTAATATTTATGTTGTTAGAAAATCCAAGAATTAGTATTTTCAAAGTATGACAGACTTACCCCAACAGAAGAGATGAGTCACCGAAAATTCAACCAAGTCGCAGACAATACAAAAAAAACACATCGATAGATGAATCACCGACAGTGGAATCAACACAACAACATATTGACAATCTCACCGATAGTTAAAAGGACCTACTGATGCAAGTACCTACCGACGCAAGGACCTACCGATGTAAGATCCTATTGATGTAAGGACCTACCAACAGAAGGACCAACCAAAGAAAGTACATCTGATGCACAGATAGACAAAAATGCTGACACATATGGAATGAGTCACCAACAGAAGGAGATATCAATAGAGGACTCAGTGATAAACTATTTAAATTTCAATTACTTAATATTACATCTAATGGTCATATTTTGATTTTTGTAATGTGATTGATGAGTTTATTTATTTTTTATAGACATATTAAATGAGGATGTCAAAAGTACGAGGTACAACATATACCTCAAAACATGCACATTTTCGAGCCACCAGAGTATAAAATAAAAGGACTAAAGATGAAAGATATATTCATAAGAATTGCATGACAGAGTGACACCATGAGATTTGAGTAGTAATAGTAGAAAATACCACATGAGCACCATAAAGAATGAAAGAACACATGAGGTACTCTTCATTCTGGGTTATTATGAACCAAAGAACTGTTATTCATAAAATTTAAAACATCTATGTAGTATCCAACTAAACCTAAGGAGATAAACATCTCACCCTCCTGGAATATAGAACATAGTGCTCCAGAACACTTTGTTTTCAATGTCTACATCCAGAGGATAATTCCAAATTCATCATGGATACATCAATGAGTCCGGAGCTGAACTTCATGACACATATATCCTTCTAAACTATATTTACTACTTATTGCTCTCTTGTGTACCATTTTATTACATTTTATAGTTCTGAGTGCATCTGTCTATAAAACGCACATTTTCTCCTACACTAAACTATAGGATTCAAGATATCCTCACACAACTATCTTTTTTACAATTGTTTATCCCATAAAGAACTGTGGCAGAGGACTTCTGTGACCTAGTTATATTTTTTCTCACATAGAACTATTGTTGAGGACTTATGGCCTCGATAATCAATGTATTGTTGTGTTACCCATGATCTAGGGTGTGGATCAAAACCACTATCTAGATAGATTTCTTAGTGGAAGGTGATCACCAAGTAGAGATGAATATGTTTCGGCTTGACACAGAACCACTTGTTTTATATCCTATGTGTTTTCAAATTTAGTTTTCTCTAATTTTACCAATACCTCAGAAAAAATTTAATTTCACTTTGATAGTTATTCTTGACAAGTTTTTATTACTATTTTGGATTATTAGATTAATTTCAAAAGTTTTATCAATATCTCATATGGTTATAATTTATAATTATTAAATCTTCTAAGAAATTAGTTTAACAGTCAAACTATTATAAATTCATTACACAGATTATATGGAGTGTAATGTTTTAAATTTGGGGGAATCTTTTAAATCAACATTTTTAACAGATATTTTTATAGGAACTCAATTCATCTCCCTCTTGCGTGTCCTACTACAAAAAACATTTCGTGTTAGAGGCGTGTTTTTAACTACTATTTAAAAAGGTGTCAAATATTTTTCAAATATTATAAAATGGGAATTACTTGTGTTAAAAAGTTGTTAATTTTTTTGTTACTTCTAAATTTTTAGCTCAATAAATTTTCTTTATTTTTATAGATAATAGATTGGATGGTGCTACTAAAAATAGACCTCTGTAATTTAATGGAATAATCTATTCTAATGCAATATTAAGATGAAAAGGCGGATAGAAAGAATGGGGTTTGATATTTGGATAGAAATAGAAGACAAATATGAAATACTAGAAACTCCAAGAACTACATGAAGTGAAGCTACACAATCTACTTATAAAAACAATTTAAAATATAAGAATGATCTGATTTGTACAATAGGTGATGAGGAATTTAATAAAATATATACCTGTAAATCTGACTACAAAATCAGGTACACCATAGTTGTCTCACATGAAGAAACATCAAATGTTAACAAAATTAGACTTAACACTTATACTATTAAGTATGATAATTTTAAGATGAATCCAGATGAGACTATTTTTGTAATTTATCTCATGTTTAATGAAATTTTGAAAACCATGAACTCTTTATAAATACCTATTACAGCCAATAACAAAATAATGAGAATACACAGATGTTTAGAAGATAGATGGAGAGGGGCCTCTTTATCTATTAAAGAATCTTGTGACATCTACTAGTTGACAGTAAAGGAGATGATATGAAAGTTGATGGTGTGTGAAGAAGAAATATAAGTTAATAATGAAGAGTATGATGAAACCAAAATAAAATATTTTTCCTTTAAATCTACTACCTCCAAATTAATGGAAAAACTCAAGATGAAACTGAATGTTCATGTGATGAACAATCATCAAAAAACAGTGATGAAGAGATGGATAAAATATCCAGAAGGTTTAATTAATTTTTTAAAAAGAATAATTTATTAATAAAACCCAAATAAATAGAAATGTATGATAATAAGTTTCCATTGAGAAAGGTATGGAAAAAATTCAAATGAAATCGTTTGTTATTAATGAAAAAATAAAGGGACATATAAAGGAAGACTATCCCGGGATAAAGTATAAGAAGAAGTATGATGGTAAGGGTAGAATGTATAAAAAGGACATGAAAACAACATGTAGTTCATCTGAGGATAGATAAAGTGACTCAAAATACTCTCATGGTGAAGAGGCTAATAATGAAAATATGTCTATTATGAAAATCCTATATGAGGTAACACTAAACTATGGTGAAATTAATTCTTACTATTATATAGATGAAAGTTATTCTGAAGACATTATAAATAAAGATATGTTTGAATATTAAAAAATTATAGAATAAAATTATAATGAACTAAAAGATTAATACAAATCTCTAATGAAACAACATGCTTTTACGATAATAATAAATATGAACATTCTGCAGAAAAATAGAAAAATTCAAAACTGCTTAAGGAAAACAATGAGCATAAATTGTCAAATGAGAAAATGAAAAAGGAATTAAAAATATATACTAATGGAAGAGAAATATTAGTTAAAATTATTAGTAAAAAAGAATCTCCTGAATATATTATTGGAATAGGATACCAACCAGGAAAGTGGAATATGATTGAAACATATTTTCTATAAAAATATAAAAAAACCATTTTTATGGCTAGTTATGGAAAATCTCTTACAAGACATAGAAATGGAACACTTTCTACTTTTTCAAGTTTATCTAGATCAAATAAATTATAATTTTCAGATACATTACATACTACTTATTATAAACCCTTGATGAAAATATGGATTCCCAAAACTCTTATTACTAATGTTATTGAAATCAAAAAAATTTGTTTACCAATGTATTTTCTTGGGTAATCATATTTTATATGAAAAATATTTGAAGATTTCATGTAAAAGCTTATTATACTTGGACAGTGGATGTTCAAGACACATGATAGAATATTACACATGCTTTAATAACATGATAAATACTAATGGTGGTCATATCACTTTTGGTGATAATTCTAAAGGAAAAATAATTTTACTTACCCTGATTGGTAACTGTAACTCGGTTTTAATTTCTAAAGTACTTTTTTGTTGATGTATTAAAATAAAACCTAAAAAGAATCTCTATATTATATGATGATGGTTTTAATGTTTTATTTGAGGATGACACGTGCTATGTTTTTAATTCTAAAAATAATTATGTATTTTCATCTTTTAGAAATGAAATTTTTTATAATGGTGATTTCTATTCATTAATTTCACAAAATGTTTCTTTTTTGAGTGATTTTCATAAAGAGTCTAGGCTTTGTCATAAAATATTAGGACACTGCAATATACACTCACTTAGAAAGAATAATAGATAATTCTTAGTCAAGTATCTACCCAAACATGTGTTTCCAGATAACAAATTCTGTAATCCTTGTCAAAAGGGTAAGCAATATTAAATCACTTTCAAACCAAAGAATGAATTTTTAACTTCCCATCATCTCAAGATGGTTCACATGGAATTGATTGGACCTTTTAGAGTGTCAAACCTAATTGGGAATCACTCTGTCTTTGTTCTTGTAGATGACTACTCTATATATACGTGGACCTTCTCTTTGTCTCACAAAAGTGATGATTTATCTCATATCACCATGCATTCTAGGACTGTAGAAAATCTTAGTGGTCTTAAAATTAAATCCTTAAGAAGTGACTGTGGATATGAGTTTTAAAACCATGATTTTAAATCATTTTTATCATATAATTTATATATTCATAACTTGTTTTCTATTATTAGTCCCTAGAAAAAATGGAGTTATTGAAAAATGAAATTGAACCCTTTAAAAAATTTCTAGTACATAGCTTAATGAGAATGACTTACCTATATGCTTTTTGGAATAAGATATTAATAAAACATGCTATATAGTAGATAGAGTCTTGATTTGACCTAACTTTTATATAACTCTTTTATATTAGTGGAACAACACAAAACCAATGGTTAACAACTTCATAGTTTTTGGTTGTAGACTCTATATTCTTAACACTAATGATAGTGTTTAAAAATTTTCATGCAAGTGTGATGAAGGAATTTTCCTTCATTATTAAATTAATATTAAAGCCTATAGAGTCTTCAATAAGAGAACCAAATGTGTGGATGAATTTTTATATGTCATGATTGATGAGATAGATCCTCATGAGCCGAAGTCCTCTCCAGAAAATTTTGAGGATGATATGTCAGATCTGAACATAAATACTAAATCTTATAATCGTCCTGTGAAGAAATCTATTAAAACATCCATCTCAAGAAATTCTCCAGATTATATTTACAATGAACCTGAATGTATAGAAGAACCTCATGTGACTATCTCTTATTTTTCTATACCTATTAGAAGACTCAAGAACCATCCTTTAGATTCTATAGTTGGGGATTTTTAAAATTTAACTCAATTTAATGCTTCTCTCGAAAATATGGTTGATCATTATGGTTTTATATCAAATATTTAACCTCATAACATCAATGATTCTATCAAAGATTTATTTTGGATGATGGTTATGGAAGAATAGAGAAATAAGCATAATAGAAACAAATTCTGGAAACCTGCAGATAGACCCAGAGATACCATAACTATAGAATCTAAATAGGTGTTTAGGAATAATGTTGATGAAGCTTGTAACAGAGTTTGAAACAAAGATAGATTTTCTTCACAAGGTTATAGTCAATAAGAATGGATTGACTATGAAGAAACATTAGCACCAATATCTAGACATGAGGTCATTAGAATCTTTCGTTCCCATACAACACATCTAGATTTCAAACATTATCAAATGGATTTCAAGAGTGAATTTATAAACGGTTATATAATTTAAGATTTTTTTTAAAAAAACCTTATTTATATAAAGCCTGAATTTCCAAAACATGTTTAGAAATTAACAAAATATTTATATGGTTTAATTCCTGTTCCAAGAGCTTTGTATTATAGGCTTAGAAAATTTCTTATTTCTAAAGGTTTTACAAATGGTATTCATGACCATTCCCATTTTATAAAAATAATTTCCAAAGATGTTTTAGTAGTTAAAATATATATTGATGAAATTATTTTTTAATCCTCTAAAAAATCTTTATGTGTTTAATTTTTAAAGATGATTAAATGTTAATTCAAAATGAGTTCAATGGGTGAAGTCAAATTCATTCTTGGATATCAAATATTTCAAAATTAAGAAGTTATTGTATTGAATCAAAATAAATATACTAAACCCTTTTACAAATATTTTTCATTGAAATCACTATGAGTAGTGGAACTTTAATGAGTGACACTTATATATTAGACCTTGATAAATATGGTAAATCTGTTGAAAAAAACATATACCAAGGAATGATTGAGTGTTTACTCTACTTAACTACTAGTATACCATATATTATGTTTAGTGTGTTCCTATGTGGTCGTTTTAAATAAAACCAAAGATAATATCATTTAAATGATATCAGAATTTTTTTTAAATAACTAAAATATACAACCATTTTAGGACTATTCAATGCTAGAGGATATCCTTTGATTTAGTGAGTTATTCATATGCTAAATTTCATGGCTATAATATAGAAAGAAATAGAACATCATGAACATGTCACATTTGGGTAAAGTAACTAGTTTCTTAGTGTAGTAAGAAACAAAATTATATTGCATTATCTACTGTCGAAGCTGAATTCCTTGCTGTAGGTAGTTGTTTTGAAAGAAAATTCTGGCTAAAACCCATATTACTAGATTATGGATATCAATTCAGATATGTCCCTATATATTGTCAAAACACAAGTGATTTTAATATTTTTGACAATCCTATTTCACATTATAGGACAAAAAATTTGACTTAAGACATCACTTTCAGGGATATCGTTATAAAAAATGATATATCTTTAGATTTCATTAGCAGTGAAAATAATCGTGCTGACATTTTCACAAAGACATTGAACACTAAAATAATGAACTACATCAGACATGAGATAAGAAAAATTAATCTATAGGACCTTATATTGTAATTACTTTGATTATTTTCAAGTGACGTTTTCATTCCCACATAGTTTACATGTCGACCCCGATGTTATGTCATGCTGACACATTTGTCATGCGTATACTGATGTTATGTCTTTCTGACATATTTTTCATTCCAACATTGATGCCTTGTCATTCCGACACCATCAGTGTTATGAAAATTTGTGTCATGCCGACACAGATGACTCATTTTTTTTATCAGTTTTATGTTTTTTCAAAAGTGACGTTATTTCATTTATTTTGATAAATAAGGTTCATGATTTCACATTTTTTTATTTCAAAATCCCTAAATTATATATATTTGAGTCAGTCCACTATAATCATTTACCCTTAAACTCAATCAACCATTTCTCTCTCTACCCTTAACCTGTCACTTTCTAACCTTCAAACCGATCTATTGGAATGGCATATGTCAAGCGATCTCTAGAAGGCGGTGAGTCATGCACAAGTAAGCAATAGAGAGGGGAATCAATAAAATCTTCTAGACTTGGGAATCATACATTAGAAACTTTTATAGTGATTTTATGAAAATCTATTCATAAATTTTAGCTATTGGAAAGAAATTCTTTACTACTCTTGGTGTTACAGGATTAGGGATGAATTATGCGGTTTTTAGAAAATGAAATACCATTCTACACAAAGATAGTTCATGAATTTTACATGAATGTGGAGTTCCAGCTAGAATGATATGACATTTCATGGATTAAGTATATAATGAAAGGCAAGAGAATTTATTTTTCATCAAGAAAATTAGATGAATGTATTATAGTTCCCCATGAGGGTGGTTTTGATGATTATCAAGGTACCTCTCCACCTAGGAGTGATATTTTCTTCTGTGACAATGCTCTGAAGGATTTTACTGATAACTATGATCACAAGAAACCCATTACTATAGAGTTATATGGGGAGTGTATAATTTTTTTGATGTTTATATAGCATCAAATCTATACCAAAAAATGCGACTTTTCATCTCCAAATAATGAAGCTACCTATTTGATTTATCTTCTAAAAAAGGATTAAGGTAAATCTATATAGATACCTTTTGTGCACATAAATGAATTTATCAACCCTTGTTGAAAAAACTCCATGTTTTATCCAAATTGAATCTCAACTATGTTGAAAGATAAATATTATTTTAGTAAAGGAAATGATTTTTTTCTATGTGAAGCAGGATATGCCCAAGAAAATAGATCTATAAAAATATGTATATCAGCTACAACCCAAGGAATAAATAATGGTTTTGGGATGAAGATAAGATTTATGATAAGTTCAATCCAGTGGCACATCCAACAAGGCCAATTAATATGGTTGATCCTGGTCTGGGACTAGATGAGGAAGTTGTTTACTCTTCAAAAAAAGATGCAGATCCTACCACACTAGTAAGAGATCAAGGATACCCTATCGATGAAAGTGGTGACCCTAACACCACTGAAGCTCAAAAAGGATATTCTTTGGGACTTCCTAGTCCTCCATTTTCATTACATTTGGATGATCCCACACTTGTATAAAATATAGATGAGGATAAAAAAGTCTTAGGAAGTGTGGAATATATAAGTAGATCCAGTGGATCTGAAGAAGACAAAAAAGATGGAAGTGAAAATGACGATAGTGGAAGTGGTAGTGATGAGGAATAAGTAGATAAAAATGCTGACAGAAATAGACATGAAGAGCATGTATCTAGAAATTATGATGATGAAGGTTGATAAAGTGATGGTGACAATCACGAGCATGATCAAGGTGGATTTGTAGAGATGGTTGAAGATATCGTTTCAGAAATTTTGAATGAACCTCCTTAAGTTGTTTTTGATGAAAGATAAAATGGTGATGTTCATGATGAAGTAGAAGCTCAAGAAATCCATACACCAAAGTTAGTAAATAAAAGAGGGTGACCTCATGATGAATCTAAGGAACTTGTGAGGAGAGCACAGATTGTGGGGGGGCTCAAGGGAGGATAGATCAATCTTATGGGGAGCATCAACCAATAATAATAAGACTTGACACTTTCACTCCTATGGATGATGATGTTATGATTGAATGGAAAGTAAATCATGGGTATGTAGCATTAGTTTTGGATTATAAAGACTAATATGATGAGGTATTTGTACCCATTTCCAATGAGTCTATAGTTGAGACCCTTCCAAGTGACTCTTTCACTAAAGAATATTTTTAATGGTTTAGGGAAGAAGATTGTTTTGATATATGTGATCAGCTCAATATAATATGGTCCATGAGATTCAAAAAGATATAATGGAAAATACTAAGGTGAGTGAGGAATTAAATATCTATGATCTTCAATAAGATAAAATGAATCAGTCTGGGAAAGCTATTTGTGTTCCATGTCAGAAAGTGGGTGTGAGTGAGGCCGATGTAACAAATGTTTCAATGAATGGGATAGAATATATTCAACCCATCATAATAAAAAAATTTGAAACAATTTTTGGGAATAATTCCATGTTTATAAAATAAAAAACTCATATTTTGTTTGAAATAAATAATTTTACCTTAGAGTGTAAAGGCCTTGTGGAGAATATTATTAAATCTTTGAAGACTCATACCTCCACTATTAATGTTCCTTCCACCTCTCGTCACACATCTCAGGCCTTGGACATTGAGGTAGTTAGAGTTGTTGTTAAGGAAGAGGTTCTAGCTATATTGGATGCTTCTAGTTAGGCTATCCTTGTAATGATTGAAAAAACAATAACCATGTTTATGATACGATCAAAATCTATTCCTGGAGTGTTGAGACTACTAATGTTCCGATCACAGAAAAGGTGGATTGGTATTTCAAGAATATCATTAACAAATATTAGTTGATCGGTCTTTTTAATTATTTTCAATAGAACTTATTATTTCTTCTAGTGACCATTGCCTTCAAATAACCAGTACATAATTTGAAGGACTTCACCCCACTTTAGTACAAATTCATGGTGAATAAAGATAACATTGAGAAATATATAAACTATGGTGGTGAAATAATTTATGATTTCATTATGATGTTGAATCTATACCATCATGTTCAATGTGAAGTGATTATAGTGTCTGTTGTTACAACTATTAGTCCTCCTAGTTCAGTGCCTCCACCACAGATAATAGTTTCTCATGATTTGAGTTAGATTCATCCAGTAATCCAAGAATAGAGTCATCCTTTTGTGTTGTCACAACACAAACCCAGCCATATATCTAATGTTTCAGAAGGAGGGATCCTACCTCCTCTAAAATTTATTTCTGACCCACTTACTTCTAATCCACAGCCAAATAGACATTGTATTGACCCCTCTGAGAAAGGGAAGGAACCTCTTAATCCTGATAAGTAGTGTGGTAAGATCTTTGATAGGGATGTTTTTTTCCTTATTCTCTTTCCCTGACTATTTATAATACATTGTACTTCATTGATTAATGAAATTATGTGTTCTTGTATTTCATCAATTTGTGTTCTATATATTATTCTTTGATACATTTTATTCCTTTAAATTATTTTCATTGATGATTTATTTATTTGATGCCCTTTCACTTTTTTATAATCTGAAAATGGGAGAATAGTTTGGAATTTTCTATATTTATTTTATCTTTGATATATCTCTTATGAATTGTTTTTTCAAATCATTGATTACATATTGGAAGAAAGAAATTATTCTTTGATACTATTATTTTTTTCATTTTAATATCGTGAATATTTATTTTACCTCTGACCCTTATCTATATATTGAGAAAATTCATCAAAAATAGGACATGATATGTAGAATGATTATATTCCACATCAAAGGATTTTATAAAACAATTCCATGATTTGTTATCATCAAAAGGGGGATATCAATGGCTCATTGGAGACTGTTTTCCACCCTCTATATTATTAATGGTTTTAATAATCACAACCCATGTCAAAACCTATTAATCATGTATAGTCATTTAAATCATATTTATATAAGTTTAAATAAGTGTATTTTCTATTATTTATGATCATATATAGGTTTATCACATTCTGATAATAGTTATGTTATATGATAGTCCAAGAAGAAGTATTTCTATGTACAACAGACTATCACTGAAAAAAGAGATGAGACAACGACAATTGAACTGAGTCACCAATATTGAAAAATGACTCACTGATAATTGACTCATTGACAGTGTAATTGACACATTGGAAAACTGACTATCCCACTGATAGTTCAATGGACCTACTGATGCTAGGAACTACAGACGCAAGGAACTACCGATGCAATGACCTACTGATGTAAGGACCTACCAACGAATGGACCTACCAACGTAAGGACTTACCAACACCTGGGAATTCTAATAGAAGGAGACATTGAAGGAATGAGTCACTGATAGAAGGATGTACTGTATAGGACTCACCGATAGACTTTTTAAATATCCTTTATTTAATATTACTTATTACAGTCATATTTTGAGTGTTTTTATAGGACTAATTAAGTTAATATTTTTCTTGCATACATCTTAATTGAGGATTTACGATGTATGAGGTACAATATCTACCTCAAAGCATGCACATTATTGGGCTGCATGATTATAAAAGAACATGATTCGTGATGAAATATTTATACATAATAATCACATGAGAGAGTGATACAATAAGATACGAGTTGTCACAGTAAAAAAACATATAAGCTACATACCAAAAGGGAGAACACATGATGAACACTTCATTACTAGTTATTTTTAAGTAATGAACTTGAATTCTATAATTTTCAAACATCTCATTAGAATTCACCTAAACCTAAGGAGAAGAACATATCACCCTCCAGAAAGATAGAACATAGTGCTCCATGACACTCTGCTTTCAGAGTCTGCATCCAGAAGAGAACTCCAACTTCAACTCTGATATATGCATGAGTCCAGAGCTAAACTGCATGGCACATAAATCCTTCTAGACTCTATTTAATTATTATTTTTCTTTTGTGTACCTTTTTATGACATTTTCTAGTAGTCTGTGCATATCTCTATAGATCACCCACAGTCTCCTACACTGAACTGTAGGATACCATATATCCTTACAAAACTATCTTTCTTGCACGTTTTTGTCCCATTATGAACTATGGTAAATTTATTTTGCGACCAAGTTGTATTTTTTCCCATATAGATTTGTGGTTGAGGTCTTGTGACCTAGATAGTCTTCGTATTTATTTTTTAACCCCGATCTAGTGTTTGGAACAAAAAATTTATCTATATAGATTTCTTGGTAGCAGGTGATCACAAAGTGCAGAGGACTAAATCTTGGCTTCAGACTGAACCTTTTATTATATATCATCTATGATTTTAAATTTAGTTTATTTTTTGCCTATAATTTAAAAAAAACTGAATTTCATTTTGATATTTAGTCTTGGATAGTGTTTGTAACTATTTTGGAATATTACATTAGATTCAAAAGTTTGGTCAATATCTCTTATTTTTATAACTGAGAAATAATCAATCATTTTGATATATTAGTTGAATAGTCAAACTATTATAAATTCATTACTTTGATTAAATGACTTGTTTTGCTCTAAATATGGGGAATCATTTAAATAAACCTTTTTAATATAAATTTTTAATGGAACTCAATTCACCACTACTTGAGTGTCATACTCTTACCAAAATAGATTAGATATTTTTAATGAAGATAAATAATAATTAATTAATAATTTTGACTTAATTCATGGACCTTATGAATAGTAATAAATAAAAATTGTTATCATGGTTATGCATAAAATGGTGTTTTGTGAATTTCATGTGCTTTTGTTAAAATTAATTTTCAAAAAATATATGATTTTTATTTTATAATTTTGATTTCATAATTATAATAAATATGTCCAAATTATCTAATAATATTCATTATATTTTTAGGCTTAATGGATAAATTATTTTGGTAAAAACTAGTTACCATGTTGAAAAAATTATTGGTATAATTGATTAACCATAATGTTAAAGGGAATAACATGTTTAAAAATGTTTCTTTTTTATGTTGGTGGTTTTTATCAAACGTATCACACCTCAAATATATAATTTTTAATTTTTTGAGCCACTTTTAATGATATTTACTTCACAATATTCAATTGATTTTGGTATTTAAAAAAATTCCAATCCTTCTCACTTATAAGGGGGAACCTCCTCTCTACTTCTATCTAAAAATTAGAACATTTTTTGTTTAGAAAACCCCTAAAATAATCCATTATGTACTTACCTTCCCATGTATTTTACTCCTTTGTTTTCTTATAAAATCTTCCTAGGAAGGCTTTTGGGGAAAACCTAAGGTGGTTTTCCGAAGAAGAGGTATTGTTCTAAACTGAAAATTGTTGTTTTATTTATTATTACACCTCCTTTAACACTTATTAAAAAATGATGATATAGTAAAATCATTATGTCCCACATATTTATATGTTATTATGTTAATGTAGTAACATACATCTATCTCCTCTTAATTAAATGTTAAATGAAATCATCTTACATGTGTACGGTGGACTACTGACCCGCGAACCGATATAATTCATTTTTCATCATCACCTCTCATTAATGTTTATAATTATAGATTTAATGTTTATATATTGTATTAAAAACCTATTTATCATTTTATAAAAGTTATATATCATATATTTTTTGACCTTTCCATCTTTTAAAAATTATAACATCGTCTATGTGTACATGTGGACTACCACATCTATGAAGCAATGTGGTTTATTTTAAAAACTTCATCTCATGGATGGTATATATAAGTGTATTCAAAGAAATAACAAATTAATTAGAAAATAATTATATTTTTTTAAGGATAAAATGATACTTACCATTTTTCCATCATGATCATTGAAAAATTGAAATGATGCTCATGTGTATATATACCCTACCATCTTCATGATTTAAACATAGTTCATTTAAAAAAAAAATATTTCACAGTTGGTTTTAAAGGCCTAATTTATTTTTAAAAATGATAATTATTTCATTATTAATATTTTTATATGATGGAAAATAACTTTTTTTACCATAGTAAACCTACCAAAGTCACTTTTTAGATATAAAAAAATATCATCAAAATGTCAAACATGAAAATAATTGATTAAGAAAATAAATATGATAGTAAAATAAATAAAATAAAAATAAAATTGAAAATGAAATTTTTTATTATTAATTTAATTAATAAAAAAATTATTTTTTTGGATGATAAATTATGTATGTGAATTTTCACAATTGAGGAAACAGATTTCATCTTGATTTCCCTTCATTGAGTAATATTTTAATGTTATGAACATAATTTATTTTCTATGATGTATATGATACAAATTTTAAATATTATTTCATAAATCCTTCATATTTCATGTTTTTTTAAGTTACAATTAATTTTACTTCATCCACTTGGATTTTATTTGAAAGTAACCAAAGCAATAAGGGATTTATGATGAAATATTTTCTCTTTTAGTGATTATTTATATTAAAGTATCCTTTGTGGGGAATAAAATATAATTATTTTTTTGAACCATGTATCCATTATAATTCTATTTTAATGAATACAGTTTACATTTTTGGTTTCCATTTCCTCCCTTATTGAATAAATAAACATCAAGAAAGTTGTTTTTATGTAATATTGATCATGTATCTTCTTTTAGATCCTGAATCATTCTAAACTATGTCTATATATTCATGAAAATATTATAAATAATGTTTTTATTATTCTAAAAATGTTTATTAAATATTTTCTATCAAATTTTTACTTATTTTTATAATGTTTTCAAATTAATCTTCTTATCTTTTTCATATGAAATAACATTTTGAAATTTTTAAAAAAGTGTGAAAGGAATGTTTTTTAACTTATACAACATGAAAATAATTCCCACTATCATGAATTCTCAATTATATGAAGCTTCCTTTTCATGTTTCTATGGTATTTTTTTTAAAGAGAATGTGTTCTATAATATGTTGGATATTTTTAGATTTTGAAGATGGGATTTCAATTTGAAAAGTGTATTTTTATCAAGTAATATTCCATGTGATCATTTAAATATTTTTTCATAAATGATGATAACTTTTGATGTTATGTATTGATCTTAAATTCGGTATATATGTCTCTTAAATATAAACCAATATCACAATCCCTTCAGTTGCTGTGGAAATACATGAATTATGTTCATTTATCAGATTCCTTCTTTATGAAATTTTCTTTTATAACCACAAGAGGCTTTATTATGAAACACAGTTATTTATGTGGGTACTTAATATGTTTATACTTTTGGAATTATTTACTTTTTATAGAATAGAAAATAATTCATATATTAGGATGGGTTATCATGAAATGAAATTTTTTTTGTTCTCATGAGATGGTATCCTGTGAGATTAGAGAGTAAACCTAATTCATTATGCGACTTTTCCCACAAAATGATGCTGTTTTGGAAGATATCCTTGACTAATGATTATTTAATGTTATATTTTTCTGACACTTTACAATGTTTATATTATCTTAAGTACCATGATATTTATGTTAATAATCCATTTAATTACTCATTATGCTTCTCTTTGATGATAACATTTTATATCTTTGACTCACATTATGTTTTCCTTCCATGTTTATTCCCTTAATGAGATTTTTAGCTCTCCCCTTCCTTTAATGTAGTCCTCTGGTTATCCTATATAGTGTTAATATACCAAAGTGACTTAGGAGCATACTATGGGAAAAATATATATGTTTGGTTTTAGGTTTCTATGGTCTTATTTGTGTAGTCTTCTAAAGACACCAGGCCTCATCATCTTTTGGTTGTAATTAATGGATATTTATGTTTTAAAAAAAGTAATAATATGTGTAAATGGATTGGGTTATTATAGTTAGTATGAGATTAAGAATTAGTCATTTTTGGGGATTATGATTATATATCATTAGTAAAAATCCCTAGGGATAATCCTAGGTAGAAGATAACAACCTAATGGTTTTTTAAAGAAGAGATTATGTAGTTTCCCTAGAATTACATCTTTATCTTGATACTACAAGTGAATGTGGTTTTGGTATAGATTCATATAGGGGTAACTAACTGAAATGAGTTTTTTGATTATATCTTAACAATTATTTTAATCCATATTGTGTGCGCCCATACTGTGCAGCAAGTTTGACACTTGGAAGGGATATTATTGAGTTAATTCACATTTTCCCAATGAAAAAATTATGATGAATTTAACAGTAAAATCTATGGAAACCTATGATATAAAATATTGATATAGGAGAAACCTAAAGGTTCTTGGGATGATATTTCAAAGGATAATAACATTTTAAATTTAATATAGACCCCGTTGAGGTTGTTATGTTATAGAAGTATAATATGATTAAAGGTATTTTGGGATATGAGTATGGTAATATAAAATTTCGGTTTATTATGGGATATAGTAAAAATAGTTTTTTAGGATGAATGAATTTATATTTTGTGGACATAATTTTCAATATATTTATAAAATTTAGGGTTAATATAAAAATTTATTTTAAGGTAATAATAGTCAATTAAGATTATTTGATTTTGATGAAAAAATATGTTATATTTAAAAACATAAAAATTAAATAGATATTTTTTGAATAATGTTATTTTTTAGGATTTTTAATATATTATTGGAAACTTTATAAGAATAATATTAATATAGTTTTAGAAAAAGGAGATCCTACATTCTAGGAAACAACATGTCACATCTGACAAGGTTAGGGTGGTTGAGCCTACAACCAATCGTGACCCGGGTTCAATTCCTTCCATTGGACTACACAATTTATTGGTTAATATTAAATCATTTTTACTCAAATTATTTGAGTGATAAATAATATTTTTGGTTTTTTAAAACACATTATAGGATCAATTTTTTTTTGGTTTTTATGATTTTGAGATGATAAGTGATATTTCACGATACATTTTATTAGGTTAGTATATAAAACTATTTGGTTTAAAAGAAAGTATTAGTTTGGAAGAATTTTTTTATAAATTTGGTGGTGTAAGAAGAAAGGTAGGATATAACCTCTGTGGTTAAAAAAATTGTTAATTTTTTAGTTTATTAGGTTAATTGGGATATAAAATTATTTATTTATTAAGCGATCTTAGTAAAATCATTTCTTCTATTATTGAATTTTATTGATTAATATATTATTTATTCATATAAAGGTTTTTTAATTTTCTATATTATCATACATTATTTGTAACATTTTGCTATTATTATAAACATGGTTAATATATTGTTATTATTTTGAGTGTTAAATTATCCATTGAATATTAATTTTATTACTTCATGCATAAAAAATACACTTTGAGTACAAGACATTTGGAAAAATATGAGATTGATGTGGAAATTGATTATAGGATGAAGATAAACTTATCAATTATATTTGTTATAATCTTATTATAAATGGTTAAAAATTATGAAACTCTAGGAAAAGTATATTAGAATGTAAATTTCATCATATTACCTTTATTTTTGATAAATCAGTTGTCTTTTTTACACCTCTATGGTAAATAGTTTTATGGTCCTTAACATTCTCAAGATCATTCACTTTATATTGATCAATGATCTCAATCACTCTACGTAGTATTTTGGTATTTTTTTTTAAATTTCCTTATTTTCACTTTCCACTATTTTTCTATAATTTGTAAAACTAATTTTGTTATCTTCAAAATAGAATTCTTATTTTCCTTTCTCTTTTATCAAGAGGATGTTTTATTAAACCTCTTTAAAATGTGGGAATTCAAGAATGGTATTTTAAAATTTAAAACCGTTTATTTATGAGTTCAAGATATAATTATAATGATTTATTATATTAAGGGGTATAAAGTAACACCCTTATTTTTCAAAAATAAAACTATGCTCGATAGAATATAAGACATGAAACACTGAGCCCAAAAAAACCATGAAATATTTTTATTTAAAAATTATCATTATTACCTAACAGTTAAATTTATGCTTATGAAAAGAATTAAATTATTTATAAAATATATATAAAGGTCATACTAAATATGTATGTGTTCATAAATTTATAGGAAATATTGACATTATTATTTTTAATGAAACCATTTTATTCTTCAAAAAATAGGTTTTCTTTAGAAATGATTTCTTATTACTATTTGTGTGAAAATATCTTAATTAATTACATTATATTTTAGATATATATTTTATAAAATATTATTAATATCTAAAATCATCAAATCAAAATTTACTTAGGCAGAAATTTTCAGTGTTTTTCTAAATTGAATGACTTTTCAATCAATAGTGAAAATTAATGATTTTCCAAAAACTGTCATTTACATTCATTAAATCAAGTCATTTAAAATTTTCATTATATTTTTAAATTATTATTAAAGTTACATATGAACCATATTACTTATAATAATCTAAATATTTTCATTTAGATGAGTAACTTACATTATTTTATTATGAGTTTATTTTTATGCTTAAAAATGTGGTTTTCTGTAATCCATTTTTGAGTGTATAATGCTTATATATTATAATTAATTAAAATAAAACCTAATAAAGAAAGTTATAAATGAAATTTATATATTATATATCTATATATATATGAATTTTAATTAATATAATTATGATTGATATTCATATATTTAATTTAAGATCATATATTTATTGGAAAATGAATTTTCCTAAAAAACATCTTTTCTTCACTTTTTTCAAGATTACTATTAAATTTAATTTTACCACTAATGTGAATAAAATTTTATAAAATGGATCCCATATTTTTTATCAAAATAATTAATATTATATAATATGTTAAAATTAATTCTATATCATAATGAATTGCAAAAACAGTAAAACATTATTACCATAGTAAATGTTAGAATGAGATTTTTCTCGTTATATGCGCTTTTTTTTAAATTAATTTTCAAAAAATAGAGGATTTTTATTACATAAATTTGATTTCATATTTAAAATAATTTTTTCCAAATTATTTAATAATTATCATTTCATTTGTAATCTTAATGTATAAATTATTGAGGTGAAAACAAGCTACCATGGTGAAAACGAAAACGGTAAAAAATGTGTATCCATAAATGTATGAGGGAATCACATGTTTAAAAAAATACTTTTTTTTATTTTATATTTATGGATATAACTTTTCATCCAAAAAATACATTATTTAAGAATGTTTGAGTCACTTTTCTTTAGAGTGACTTCCGATTATTGAATAGTTTTGCGTATTTACAAAAATGATACTCCTTCTAAAATATAAAAGAGAACATCCTATACTCTTTTCAATACACATAAAAATAATTTCGGTTCGATGAATATCTTCAAAAATATATTAATTAATTACTTTTCATTTATATAGATAAATTGTTTTGATTAGAAACTCATTATTATATGGGTTTTGATGAAA
Source organism: Viscum album (assembly GCA_963277665.1). Lineage (NCBI taxonomy): Eukaryota > Viridiplantae > Streptophyta > Magnoliopsida > Santalales > Viscaceae > Viscum > Viscum album. The sequence goes on from OY728157.1 coordinate 477,798,465, forward strand.
ACCTAAAGAGGTTGTCCGAATAAGAGGTATCATTCATAATTAAGTATTTTTGTTTTATTTATTATTACACCCAATTAAAATGTTATTAAACCATATTGACATAATAACATCATTATATCCCATATAATTAAGTTTTATTATTTTAATTTCCTAGCATATATATATCTCCTCTTCCATCAAATGGGAAATGAAACCATCATTCTTGTTTACGGCAAACTACAACCTCACAAACCAATGTAATTAATTTTCCACAATCACCTCCCATGGATATTTATGATGATGGATTAAATGTATATAATTTATATTCACAAAAAAATTATAATTTTTTAGAAATTAAATATCATATATTTTCATAACCTTTCATCCACTAAAAAATGATAACATCATTCTTCCGCATGTATAGACTACCACATATATGAAGCGATGCGATTCCTTTTCCATCGCCACTTCACATAGATGGTGTATATAAGTGTTTTTAAAAAATAATTTGGTATTTATAATATAATTATCATTATAGTAAGATTAAATAATACTTATATTCATTTTATCATGATCATTGGAAAATCGAAATGTAACTTGTGCATACATATGGAAACCCATCTATATGATTGTAACATAGTTCAATTTTGATAACCATATTATATGGATGGTTTTAAAATTATAATTTATTTGTAATGATGATAATTATAAAATGGTTATTATTTTGGATATTATGGAAAAATTACATATTTTACCATATTTAACCTACCGAATTCAATTTGTACATATGAACCAATATCATCAAAACATCTAACATGAACTTAATTTATTAAATTAATAAATATAAAATTTTAATAAATAAAATAAAGTGAATACTCATCATAAATAATTTTCTTATGGAGAAAAATAATAAACATAAGTTTATTATTTTGGAATATAATGTACATACGCGATGAGTCGAACATGATATGATAGATTTCATCATAATTTCACTTCATTGAGGCATATTTTAATATTATGTGACTAATATATATTATATGAGTTATATTATTCCCATATTATATAATATATCATTAATATTTCATAATTACTGATATTTTACATTACAATTTATTTCACTTCATCAAAGGGGATTTCATTTGAATGTTATCAGAGCTGTAAAGGCTTTATATTGCAATCTCATTTATTTTTCATATTTTTTATGTCAAGGTTCCATTTTATGAAATCATATAATTTTTTATAGAAACAAATCTATTTTAAAATCCTATATTAATGAATTTTATTCATGTTTTCTTTCCATATAATCTCTTTTAGAATAAAGATATATCAAGATTTTATTGAGTAATACTATTCTTGTATCTTCTTTTAGATCTGGAATATTTATCTTTGATGACTATATATTCCTCAAAATATTTTATGTGATATTTTTAATATTCTATACTGATTTATTAGACCCCTTTTTAACCATGTTTTACTTTTTTAATAAATTGTTTAAAAGGAATCTGTCTTTCACTTTCCAAACAATTTACTTTTTGACTTTACTTAAAAATATGTGAATGAAATGTTTTCATTTATTTTAGGAAGGAACAAATGAATTTTCGAAAATCATGATCTCTTAATTATTTTATGAATAATTTATAATTTCTTATGTTTATTATCAAATAAATTTTTTATTAATATATTTTATAATTTTGAAGGTTTTAAATAAGTTATTTCAATGTGAAATGGTATTTTCCTTAAGAAATAATCGATGTGGTATTTTAAATATGTTTTCACCAATGATTAAAACCTTTTATATTGAATATTTATTTTGAATTATGTATGTATTTATCTTATATATATACCTAGAACATACTCCCTTCCTTTGATATGGCAGTACATTACTTAATTTCATTTTTCAAATAATATCATTATGAATTCCACTTTGATTACGATATGAGGAATGATTATAAAATTTATTTCTTCCCAAAGGTACATCTTGTGTTTGTACATTTTGTTTGATTTCATTATTTTTTAACATGTAGGTAATTACATGTTATGGTGGGTTCACCTAGATAGCTCTCTAATGCATTGGGTAATGGTTTTGGTCTCATTAGAAACGATGTATGGGATTAGGGTCTAAACCCAATCCATTATGGGATTTTGTCTATCATGTGATGTTGTCTTGGTTGTTAGCCTTGAATTATTCTTATTTCATGTTATATATTTGTGACACTTTTCTATTTTTCTATGATCTTGTGATACCATGTTTTTTATTTTATGCTTCATTGTGATTACTCATGATCCTTATATTTTATAATATCATGTAATACCATTTACTAATGTTATGTTTCCCACTAATTTTTATTCCCATTAAAGTATTTTTAGATATCCCATTTATTTTATGCATTTTCTAGGATAGATTATTTATTTTTAGGATCATAAAGAGATTAAAAATCTCACAAATGAGAATAAAACAATAATAATTTTTTTTTTATTTTTTTTAGTGTAATATGTACCTAGTATTCCAAATAAACTATTCATAATGATATTTGGGTTGTAAGTAATGATTTTGATGGTAAAAATGAGTAATAAAATGTGTAAAATACACGGACCACTATAAGTAAAGTTTCAAATAATCATAGATATTTGTTTTAATGTGATTCAAATGCTTTATTTATATTTTTTTTAATAAATTTCAGTTTATTATAGAATAATACATTGATAAAAAAAATTTATTTCATAAAACGAAAATACACCGTTTTCAATTAATAATCACATGTTGGGTAATTTTGGAATATTCAAGAATTGGCTAGCTAGATTACACACCCAGGTTTCTACTCAAGTAGAACATGTAGTGTAAATATTCATACATATCGTATATATCCATTATATAAGAGGTTTATATATAAAATGATACAACACAACAAGTCTTCTAGATCTATACCAAAATGTAATCTCACCAAATGATGATAGTTGTTCATACATTCAATTGATGGAAGGGCACCTCAACCACTAGAAAAGAAAAATGAAAAGGCACAATTATCTAGTGCATAGAGTGTATACTTTTGTATATTCTATGTAACTAATATTTCTTACAAAAACATGATTTGGATTATAAATTTTTACAATTTGTGAGGTTTTTGACTTTATCAATTTTTTCCCTCTAAGGAATGTATGTATTTTTATTTTTTTCTCCTTTTTTCACCGTGTTCAATTATTCTTCCAAGTTTTCCTCTGATATCCAGGGATAAGGTTAAGTTTTTATGAAATATTTTACCATTTTAATGATTAGGAGAGGATATTGAACATATTTTGGGGTTTTTTGATATTACGAGTGATTTATAATAAATTGGTTTGAGCCTTGCATTTTATTTTTTTTATTTTTATTTTATAGTTTCTTTTTTGAACTAAAATTAAAATACACTAGTTATGTTGTAACAATCCAAAAAAATAAAATTATAAAAAACCAAATTGGTTATAGTGAGTAATCCCATGACCATTGGTAAATCTCATTAACCCTATTTTGGGGAGTTTTGATAAAAAATTCTTTTTAAAAAAATTAATCACTGGAAATTATTTTAAAACTTTTTGCAATCGACCTCTCATTATCGAACTAAGAACCATATTCTAATTAAATCTCTCTAGTAAATGAATTTCACAATAAATTAGAAGCACTATATGATAATTTTATAATAAATCATAATTTAAATTGAAACCCTGAAATATTAGTTTACTTTTATTTATTCTCTTTATGCTTTCCTTTATTTTTAGGATTTCTTTTTATATTCACCATTTCCCATCACCTTCATTTCTAAAATAATCGACCAATAATAATTGGCTAGATAATAAAACATTAGATTTATATGGGTTCAATACTGATACTCTATAATTATATTAGTGTGAGGGAAAATCAATTATCTCACCATGTGTTGGGTGTGACCAAATTCTACTGTAATTATTGGGGAAGTTGTATTCTTTTTTAGTGAAATTTATTCAATTCAGGGATTTTATTTTTCCTTTTTCTATTACTTTTTCCTTTGGTAATGCATAATCACATAAAAATGGATGGTTATTCCACTATAGGTTGGGATTCCTTACATGGAGATGATTATTATCTAGAAGATCTTGAAAATATGTGTTCATATTTGCAGGAGTATCACCCAGATATGGATGATGATTTTCCAGATGGGGAATACCCATGTACATTCTATAACCAACAATCTTTTATAACATGTTCTCCTCCAAACTCAAATATAAATTAAAAATATTATTAATTAAGTAAACATTAATTGCGGGTCAATCATATCATTCTAAATTGTTGTAAATAATTATAATATTGGTAAAAAGGATAGTAATGATAAAAAAATAATGTTGAAAATTTAGAAAAATTTGAAATTGAATATTTTGTTTCTAAACAAACTAATGAAATGTGATGTGATGTAAACCATATTTGCTTTTGATTTAAATGTTTATGAAAACAATTTTTCCTGTGATGAAATTGAAAAGGGGTACACCATTCCACAATAATTCTAAAATTCAAAATCAAATCAATTCTGAGAACTTTGTGGACACCTCTCTCACATTAGATATTTTTTTTTACTATTTTTAGGTATTCTATATTGGGAAGAAATAGCCTAATTAGGAGAAGGGAATAAAGACCTTTACTTATATATGATTCAACATATGATAGATTTTAGAAAAAGAGTTGGGATACTACAATAAAATCACTCACCCTTACTGAGAAAAAGACATTACCATAGAAGAGGAAGGCACCAGACATATGTTGTGGTTACTAGAGAAGAATTACTACCCTCTTTTAGACATCAGGTATGTTCTCACTCTCATATCAATAAAAATACATTAAAAAGGCACTTATAGTGAGGATATCTTATTCCATTGTTACACTCTTACTTTTTTAATCTCAAATAAATTATATTGTTTGTAGTTATGTCATGAATAACACTATTTTCTTTTTTCAACCAATTTTCCTTAAATAATGTAATGTGTCAACATACACAACATGTGTTTCTATATTTATAAGGGTATACTAATAGAATACGTAATACAATTGAATAAATGATAAGTAATTAAATATTTTTGAAGCCCATGTTAATGGAATTGTTGTTTCTGAACATTTGAGTCATCATTCATTCTAACCCCTCAATGAAAAACACCCCCACATGGATTATGTGTTTTCTTACTTATTTTTACAACATGATGTGTTATATCTTAAAAAATACTACAAATTATTAAAAAATAAATATAAAAACAATTAGGGAATTCGATTGACTGGTATGGTCTTTACCTAGGACCAAAAAACCATATTTTGAGTCATCTTAACCATTCAAATTTCATCCTTTTCCCCAAAATACCACACATAGTGTATCAAATTTCATTAAATTTTATATTTACCTAATTAATAAGTAATTATTGTAATATATATATATACATAATTAATAAATTATATATATATATATATATGTTATTATAGTTTCCTTTAACAAAATAGTAATAAATATGTATAAGATATATTTCCATTGACATGCATGTCATCTAGCCTCGGTTAAATTAATTCACCATGATTCCTCATCCAAAGATCATATATTCTCCGCATCCAACTTATCATTCCATATTGAACACACCATGAATTACTCCTTTCAAATCCATCACTTGGGGAGTTTTTAAACTTCTAATCTTCTACATTATGTTGCCTAGTCCAAATTAGTATCCTTGGAACCCAAATATCTTTTTTATTTTTTAGGGGTTTTAGGGGATTGTGTGGAATTTTGGAAAAAACAACATGTACATCAAAAAATAATAATAATAAACAATGAGTACTTTTATATAGGACAATAAAACACATTTTAAATCATTTGAATAACACCTCAAAATCCCATTTTTTGCATTTTATGAAAGCCACATTATGGTAGTGCAAACCAAACATTCAATCAGCATCCCAACATCCAACATCCAGATGATTTCAAAATTCCAAACTCAAAATTCAAACAAAACCATCAAAAATTTGGCACCCTCAAGCCCAATACCTCCATGTGCCCGCTGCGAGGTGAGACCACCTCGAGACATGGATCCACGAGCGTCCCCCTCGATCTGCGTACCCGACTGCATCATCACCATTGTACCCCTTGGAAACTGTTTCAGTCACTGCCCATCACCGGAGCCGATGACCGAAACCAACTGAGGAAGAACATTGAACATAAGTAAACTTAATTATTCACCGTAGTCGGAACCACCCCACGGAATAGTAAATAAGGTAAACGTCATCGTTTCACTGCCCGAACCACCCTACAACACGTCGAGTCAGTTGCGCCATCCACGCCGTCGCCTAAATTAAGTAACCATCTATTGATACATGATTTTCTGTTTAAGTACACATCATGAAACTTCATTTAGTTCCAAAGTATGTCAATTTTAATGTTTCCTCTACACATGTCATGAGCTTTATTTTCTAATAAACTATATATGATAACTATACACACATTATATATACATTAAATACACTTACATGGGGATCATGTCATGTATCTAGATTACATGGGTTGATACCATGTCAACCATACACACCATGTACCTCAAAACTACACATTGTGTACTTTTTATATTATAATATTTAGTTTGATTTACTTTTATTTTATTTTCATTTCCCATTTTATTTTGTTTTTCATAGCATCATGGAAGATGGGGATAACCTAAATTCAACATGGAAATTCCTCATAACTTCATTAAGATTGATGAATCCGTTATTATGGGGAATTATTATAAATTTAGAAGATGAGTATCTAGTCCAAAAAATTTGTATCCCATTGTTGTGATTGCTAGTGGTTCTTCCTCATGAGTTGGTATAATCAACTCTTCTGTCCACAAAATCATTATATTTACCACCTAGTGCTGTAGCATAGCCACCGCCTCCCCCACCAAAAACTATGACTTCAAAACTATAATAATTTAGTAATTTAGGAATGATATATAACATCTATATAATATCAAGCTCCTTAGGCATACCATTGTATCATTATCAATGTCTCAATCCCTACAAGTATCTGAGTACAAAAAGTCTCACATCTCATGATTTAGATTTGAATTTAGTTTCTTGATATGAGCATTCATAAGTCCCCATGGCTAATGGATGAGATGGTGGATTTTTATCCAATACTCATTTAATTGAAATTTTTTAGACCATCACTCCCAACTTCCATAATTTAGTTTTAGAGTATGTATCCACCTTTGAGTTTAATAGATCATCATATTGGGTAGAGCTAAGAAGCAGAAAGTGGCCTATCTAATTTCACCTTGGAAACTAACCATTCTACCTTACTATGGGATAGATTGGATAAGGGAATGCTTTTTACCCTCATCCTACCACCCCACCACTTTTTTCAACCCTAATTATCAGTATCCAATAGGATATTCTCATTGTGTGTGTATATATTTCTATACCTATGGTCTAGTATTCTCCCACCTCATTGATGAAAACCCTAATCCTATCACCCAACTCTAACCCATCCAGAACTGTATCCACACTATCCTATTTTCATGAAACGAGGTTGGGGTATGCATCTCTATAAGAGATATATAACTCCTAAAGTACATATTTTGACCTGAATAAATTGAAATCCCATACATTTTCACCACATATTTACGTCTGATGTTCACTATTAATCAATGAAACCTAAACAAAAACTTTTATACCGCCATTGGCACACCACATGTGGTTATTTTGATACCTATACTCCTTATGATCTACTAGGTTCCTCCAATTACATGGATTATCTCATACTTATCCACATGAGGATATTTTACATGTGAGGGAACACATGTGTCCTTATATAAGAGAAACATGCACCGACTATGATGGATAAAGACCCTAATACCCATATAAATGTTAATGATCTGGTTGCCCCACCAGCTCCAAGGAAAACCCCAACATCATCACCACCATCTATCACATCCTCTTCCACCCACCCACCACCCACCACTATGACACCCAAATGTGACCCATCCATAATCCTACCACCACCTATACACTCATCCAAGTTATTGGTTCACTCCAAGTTACATTATATGGATCAATGTTTTGATACAACAGATTGCCACTTCAAAAGTGTTGAGGGATATCTAGAATAACTGCACAAAAGAATAGTTTTTATTTTTCAGTAGTTAGTTAGATTATGATAACCTCTATCTGTCCCTCTAAATGATTCACATCCATTAGTCACCCAGTTCACATCTTTTTCCCCCACATAAGAGGGACTATTTTATATATATTAGGACTTGGGTGAAGACATGGTCCCTATTATTCATGATTTTACAACTCATTCCCAGTAATAGACTACACAAATCCTAACTGCATCTTCCATTTACAAACATCTTCTTATGTAGGATCGACTGATTATAGTCATTGCCTCTTTTTAGGAATCATCATAACTTTTTTTGTTCCACCTTTTTATTATTTTATATCTCATTTTGTATAATTATGTCATTATGGGATTCCCTAAAAATTAATTTTCCTCTTCATTGGTATTCACTTATTTTCAATGGCATTATCGAATCCTACATTTACACAATATCATGAGGGAACCTCCAAGGTGAATTTTTCCACCTTCTAAGAGATCCACCTCTAAATGGAGTATTTTTATGAATTTACCATTTCATTCATTTCATTATTCAATTCATTCATTGCTTCCTTGGCCTAGGATTGTGTCTTATTGAATGGATCTCCCCCACCTTGGTTAAAAAAAGGAGACAATATTTACTTTAAATATAGGGTGTGGGATCCTTGGACCCCATTTGAATTGTTTCCCCTTGACTTATCTAGGATACATCATTAAATAAATAAGATATTTTAAAATTTTAGAACTTTTTCATTAATCAATATCATAAATAATTATTCAAATATTGACATTTGGAAAGTTTATTTATTATTATAGTTTTGAATATGTTTTAAAATGAATATTGATTTATTTTTTATTATATATTTTAATTCTTGTAAATTTAAATTATATATAAATAATAGTTTTATTTATTTTATGATATTATTGAGTAAAATATTTTTATTCCACTTCCTATTAGGTAATCTAATCTTGTTTGAAATATTATTTATTATGCCTTACATAGTGATAGATTCTCAGGATATCAAAAAATAATATAAATTTTTGGGTTTTCATATCAAATACTAAAGACTTAAAAATTCATTAAGATAATAAATGCTCTATATCACTATAATTTATCACATTTTATCCTGATGCATCCACGCATTTAATCTTCTGTGAAGCCCATAAACACTGTAAATTAACTTGATTGAAAACGTTATAACTAGATTAATTACCTTCCATACACTTATTCATGGATATTATTTCAATATTATTCATTTAATCATTAAGTAGGGGGTTTGGTGATTCATGGTACTATTTGGTAATAGTTTTTTCAATTGACTGTGGGGAATCAGCTTTTGTTCATGAAAAGTGATGGGTTAAAAACTATCATTAATTGTGTTTATGTGGTTCCTTGATTATTTTAAAAAATATCAAGAAATATGATCCTTAATTATATATAATTTTTTGTTTTTTAAACAATGATTAATAAGAAAAGGAAGTTGAACTAATGTTATTTTAGGATAAGTTAGTGGAGGATATTATTTTTTTCAAAAATATTGATTGAATGTTATAATTTATATTTATAGAATTTTAAAACCATTTTTAATCCACTAATTTGAATTTTCATATCATTACCATCCAAAAAATAGACCCAAATTAAATAAAACATTAATAAAGGCCCCTAATTATTTTAGTTTTATTTTTAAGTGGATATATTGATTACTTTCATGGATATTGATAGGTTGAATATTCTTATAACTCAAAATATATCTAATTAAATGATCTTTAGTGAGGAATAAATTTAATTTTCCTATCAAATATACCATAAGTGGAATGGATATTAATGAAAAATAGTAATAATTTGAAAAAAAAATTATTATAAAATACATTAATTATAATTACACATGAGGCGTGATTTAGATGTTCTGAAATGGATAAGTTATGTGATTTTAAAATTCCCCATTATAAATTTATGTTTAAAATTATAATTAAATGAATTTTTATATTATTGGTATGTGTATTCTTAGTTATTTAATTTTGAGAGTTTTCATAACAATAAGAGAATTAATAAATTTGGTAGAGTTTGATTCACTCGGTCTATTCATTAAATTCCAGTTGAATTTAATGAGTAATGAATCAAATAATTTAATATATATGTTTCTATTTAATTCAAATGATTCATTTTTTGTTGTTGGATACATTTTTGGTTCTATGGAATAATTCCTGAATCAAATAAATTTTAATAAAAATTTAAACTATATGGAATGTTACTAATAAGCACAAACCATGTACTTTTAGAAGATACATGACTCTAATAGTCATAGTATATGAATAGTTTGCTACCCAAAAAGAACATTCCACATTTATAATCACATGAATCATGTATATATACTCTAGAATAAATCATTAGATAAAATTCAGTGAAATATCATGTATTAAAACTCTATATCCCATTTAACCTCACCAAAAAACACACTCCGTGTAGATTTTATGTGGATGGAAAATATCTCTCAACCATCGGTGAATAAAACAAAAAATGCACATTTTACCAAATAACAAATGGCGTGTACTTTTTTAGACACCATGTTATTTATTTATTGTATAAAAATTGGTATTAACCTCCAATCTTGGGACTGTTAACATAGGGGGTTTTGTCTGTTTTAAATGTGAGTACCCTAGACCCAATATGAATATTAATTTTTGATTACCATATCATGTATATAGTATGTTATTCATAATTTATAATTCCTATAATTTGATTGATATTTATACATCCACAATTCATATGGTAATATACATAAATTATTTTTCCAAGAAAAAGGATATAATAGTTCCCAGGCGATAATGAAAACCTCAAAATAGTATGACAATAATCATAAAAATATTTTTTATGGTGTAGATACATCATTTTGACTAGACATAGATGATTTATGACTATCAAGTGTTAAGGGACATAATCATTGTGACTTATTCTCATGAATTTCTCACTTGGTGATATCATGTAGAGGAAATCATGAGAACTAGTATACTGGTAGGAACTACACATGTTTCAAGTGTCATTGGTAGTTAATTTCTATAAACATGTTCCATCATATCCTGAATTTAGATTGTTATTAGGGTGTAATATTTTATTATGTACATTTATTTATAATGAAAATAATGGAATTAATGTCATATCTTGGTAGATTACGTTGAGTTCATCACTAGTGGTGTTACATTGATTGAATTATCAAGACAAAATTTTCCACTTCGGAAAGGAAGTGATATCTTGGGCATAGTTGATTTGGATGGTTGCGAATCCACTAAATATATGGTCATATTAGAAGAATGTAAAATCATTTAGTTTAGTAAATGAACAATAAATAAATAAAGGATGATGACATAAATATTGTGTCATTATTTCGAAGATATTGTGAGAAAATATATTATATTACACGACATGTATTTTTAAAAAATATTTTCCTTTCTAATACCTTCCATATTCTATTTAGGCACCATGATGGGATGTATGAATCGATCATTATCTATGAATAATATTCGTTGCTATTGAGATAATATTCTTGTGTGTCTAAAACCTATCATATTAACACTACTTCCCTATTCTAATGAATATGAGTTTAAGAGATGGTGCGAACCACCACTAGGGTTTGGGGATGTCCATGAATATTCAATTTCTATGTGTTAAATAAATTCAATATTATTGGATCCTAGAATTATTGGAGTAAAAAAATTATTTAATGTATTTACATGTACTAATGTAAATGCATGGAAAACATTATAGACATAAAAATTATTTTAATATTCAAGGTTCGTTTAATATTTGAGTGAATTAAAAGTCATATTAATAGATCTATTTTATCATATAATATATTAATTAGATCATAATAAAGTGATAAAAATATAAATGATGTTTATGACCCTATTAGTTAGTCATAACAAGTAATTTATATCATATTTAGTGAGAAATAAATATATGTGGGATGGGGAGTTGTTTCAAGTTATTTAGAGCATTTCTATATAAGTGGGACGAAGATATCATTCATAGTATTTTTCATCACATGAATTTTAAACTCTCTCTCTAATCTCCTGCTTCTTAGTGAGATAATATGTCAATCCAAGCTACTAATAAAAGTTCTCTTTCTCATATCAAAGGTTCAATGTAGATATGAGCACTAGAAAGTTGAAAGATTCATTGAGCAATAATGCTAGAAATAAAAGATGATGGAAAAATACCTAAAAACAAGTTTTAAGTGTTCATGGAATATATAGATGGATTAATTTTTGGTTTCTTTGAGAACTAGTCGCTAGAGTTGAGTGGTTTTTGACCACATCATAAAATTGGTTGAGGTGACTTATGATTTAATTTGTATGCCTAAATCTCTCACACAAGATCCTTTGTTTCCATATGGGGTAATGTATTTCTATAGTTTACATAGTTACATCAATTCAATTATTAAAAATTTTAAATTTCCAGCACATCTACTACTTCGGGATGCCTTGATACCTTGAATAGTTATTAGAGAGAACTTGTTGATGTTCTAATCAAAGAAAAAATAAATTCTTAAAAAATTTGTATAGATAGAAACTGTATAGCCACAACGCCATAAATAGAGATCCAATCTGATATCAGATGGCCAATATATGTTCATCGAAGGATTTAAATATGGATCAAAAATGATTTAGTGAGTATTAAAATTACCAAAATTTAAATATGTATATGTGTTATTTTGTTTCCAATTGCATAGGCGGAAGCGATTTTCGGGGACCTCGAACTTTCATTTGATTCTGAGGGTTGGAATTGTAATTTTGAATCATAGGATATTTCTAACATTTGTGGAAATAAATTAATTTATTTAACAATATTTTAAAATCGTAAATATTGTAAAAAATCGATATTTTATATATAATAAAAATTAAAAATTTTAAAACTGCGGTTTAGTGATGGTCACACCAACAAAAAATTTCATAAAAATAAAACAGAGAGTGCGGTGGTTGTTGAAAGAATTATAAAAATATAAAACAAAGAAAACGAAAGTAGAGTTTTGAATATTATTTTAGAGGACCAAAGAAAGAGGTAAAAAATTGTGGTAAACCCCACTTGATTATAGCCACCGCCATGTACCCTACTCAGTAATGGTGACGTCTTTCATATTGGATCCCTCTTCTATTATGGAGAAATCCCACTATGGGCTACACATACTCACCACTGGCATCTACCACATTGAGATAGTAAAGGGAAGCAACCCTGCCTATAGCATAAATTCTCCCATCACAATGAACCTCTTTCTAAGACACCTATCACCCACTACTCAGTTCTATGCTGCATGAACTCCCCCCCCTACTCGGCCAGATCTGATCACAGACTCCCTCAAAGATCAACTCCATCTAGCAAAAAACACCTTTACTATCGACGATCAATCTTCACATGTCTTCTCTACCAGTAATAACCCAAAACCCCACCTCATCTTCTTGTCCTCCCACTTTTAGACCCACTATGGGTGCCTCCGTTATGGCTGACTCACTTATATGTTTGGTCTAATCCACCTGGGATAGGGTAGGTGGGGCCTTAACCAACTATATAATCCAATTTTGGGTCAATAATATACCCAAATCACATTTCAGGTGTTTCCTAAGAAATTTGGGATCTAGGAATGAAGCATAAAAAAATTAAAACATTAGGTTTATGGTTTTAAAATAAAAAAAGTAAATTTATTTCAGACCGAGTCATATTTTAATTTAATTAAGATTAGAATTCTTTATGTTAATTAAAATAAAAGTGATTTATATTAATTCACATAATTATCCTTTACATATGTTTATCAAAAATTTAATTCTTATTTTTTATTTATTTTTCATAATGATTGATCTTTACCATTGGTTCACCAATATATGTTTGGAATTTATGTATGTATTTAATTATTTATTGAAATTTCATGTGGTATGTAACAATTAAATAAATAGATGGTCTGTTTATAAGAGAATTCTTGTGAATGAGAGTTTTATTGCATATGTATTATATATTCCCAAGACCCCATCAATTTCACATGATTATTTATGTATAATCATGAAGAATAATGAAGTTGTATACCTCACTGATAGCAAGAAAATTTCAAGATGAGACATGGGTTCATTGGACCTGGTGTGAGATGTAATACCAGTCAAAAACTAGTTAGTTACTTAAAAACTAGATTATAATTGATCCAGTGAGTGTAAATGGATCAAAAAATACCAAACACTCAAGATCATTCCCATTTTTTATTAAATCTATGTGTTGTTTATTTTTTTTAATCTTCATATTTTACAAGAACAAAAAATTATAATTCCAAAGTAATGAATAAATTAAATCAAAATTAGACATGATGAATTTTTTCAATTTACTAAATAGTTAGTTTGTGAGTGAGATCACATGTTACATGATATATAATATTGAAAATGATTTCATTTTTCAAAAAATAATAAACTTTCTAAGAAATATTAATTAAAAATAACTTCTATTTTCCTAATTAATAAAACCAGTTTTATAGGGTGGTTGTTAGCCCGAGTTAAGGGTGTATACTACTATTAGAAATTTATTATGAAATTGATGGGTCCACATAACAATGTATTGAAGAAAATAAGTATCCATAGATAGTTTTTTATCTTTATAGTAAAATCATTGAGTAATTAAATTTTATGATTTCTAGAAGGTAGGACTTCACGAAACAGTTCAAGGAACCATGACTTAATGTGGTTGGCCAGTAAAAGGCCTACCTTGAAACACTCTTAATAGATGCATCACCATATCTTGGACAATGTTGAGGGGTTTCATGTTTCTTTTCTACTAGAATAATTTAGAAACTGAGTTGATGAAATCTAGTAGTGATCGCTACTAGGGTTCGATAAAATAATGAAAGGCATTTAATTATTTAATCATTATTTTTAATCAATAATAAAGATAGAATTACTAATATTATAGTGCTTATTTTTTTTATAAAAATGGAAATTAATACCGTATATACACCATTATTAATTTTAACGAAATAACATGTCCTCACTAGTGTATGTTTTCAAGAGTAGAGTTGGAACTTTCACAAAGTACTATAATATATGAATTTTTTGTTCTAGAATCCCACTACCTCTTGAGAAACCATATGAAGTGAGGGTGATAAAGATACTTATAAGAGACACATGTATATTTTATTTTACTTTTACATCATAATGTTATCATCCATGTCAAATGTGTTTTGGATACATCATAAGGACATGGATGGTTATATCATGTTGTATCGATTTGAAATAGTCTTTGATGAAAAGGTGAAGAAAGGTATAAATGAGATTATGATTACACTAAAAATACTTAAATTGACAGATAAATTATGATCTTACAAAACATCCCTTTATTATATCATTTTCACCTAATTAATATAATTTTATTTAGGAATAAATTATTAACAGTATGTAGAAAATTAGTCATTACCTTTTAGGTATATTTTCCATGCGGATAAGTACTTAAATAATGGTTAATCTTCAATTATTATAGTGAACACGTAAAAAGATAAAGTGAAAAGGCATATGATAATTTTGACATAAAAGTAATATTAATAAATTCCATCAAAGTAGAAAGGTAGATAAATAAATTGGAGGATATTTTCTTCATATGTTGTGAGATAATTATTTTGAATATAATGTCAATGAATTGAATTGAAGAATTATGTAGTATCTTTTTCTTATGTTATATACATAAATTATATGTAATTTTTTTATCATAATTATTGGGTATTGAATGAAATACTCCTATCACTTATTTTTATTTAAATAAATTAACTAATTATGTATAGAATAGTTATAATAAATAAGGTGTGATCTCTAAGATGCTGAAAAATGGTGATTCCTAAGTGAACACTAGGAATTACACAACATAAAATTTCCAATAGTGGTTTTGGATGACCTTCTGTTAAGTATTAGAAAAACATTTATCTAATGTGTACATTGAAAATATAGTGAAATTATTCTATTTGGAATTAATTTTTTTAGTGTATAATAATATTCTTATAGTTTGTTAATTATTTAATCATTAGTGATAACGGATGAATATAAACTGTAAGACTCAATTATACCAAGTTATGGGAAGATAATTCTTTATCAAGTAAATATAAGTAGCTTTTAAGGATTTGACCAGTTTTTTTAGACACTTAGGATTTAAATATCTTTTGTATGGTTGACATGTCTACATATATAGTTTTAGACAAAAAAACCCGTCAAAATAAATGAAATCCATAAATCTTTTAGAATTTATTCAGTTGGAGAGCACGAACTATTTCAAGGTTATGTTAGAGGTAAAACATATATACATCATGAGATTCCTTTAAGTGTTTTATGTAACATAAATGTGATGTATAGACTATGCATGGTTAATATATATGAGTATATTTGGACCCATTTTTAAAGAATATTCTAACAAATAATTCATTGATCATTAAAAAGTAACGTGGGTTAATTTCTAAACTCACATTTTCTCATTAATATTAAATCAATTATTTTAGTAAAGAGGATCTATGATGAGTCATATATTCCTGAATTGATCAATAAAATTATTCGAGGAGTAATTCCTACATAAATATTCCCATATACACATCATTGAATTCATTTTTGTAAAAGGAGAAACTATATTGAGGTCCTTATGCATTGAAGATACTTCTATTATATTGATACATGATAAAAAAAATAATGCAATTATACCATAACAATATACCAAGTAAAAATGAAAAATGGATATCATATGAGTTATAGTGTGGTATAAAATCATCATGTCATAATAACATGTGTTTAAATACAAAATGTCTTCTAAAGATTTAATCAAACATGAATCAATAAAAACACATTGTTCATATCTATTAGTATACTAATGTTCATGTAGAAAATTATATAAATTCCTATGATATAAAATTTATATTCAAGTGATATAGTATATTTAAATAAAAGGGTGAAAATGTATTATTTAGATAGTGGGAGATTTTTTTTTATTTAGTCAATGTTGAATGATAAAAGTAATTGTAATACGAACATGTTCCACAAGTGATTCAGGAAAATTGATGTTCCAAGGAAACATAATATATAGTAAGGATAAAACCATGGATATGATTTCACATTCATCATGGATGGTGATAAATTATTCATTGAGATTAATAAATCTTACCAGTATGAAATAAATTTCCAAAGGCCAATATTTTAAGGTTAAAATAATATACTATAATAGATTCCATGTATCAATGTACATGTGCATGTTATTTTGAATGTTTCAAATCATGATATTGTGGTGGTATTCAAGAGAAAAATTGCATTGGTTGTTAAATAGTGGTACCAATAAAGATCAACTGGTTATTCCATGTCTTCCTGTCTAAGTCCATTTGAATTATAATTACCTTAATTACTTTATATGATCGTTATATTTGTCATTTTTTTCACGACCAACATTTTTGGAATGTTTCAATTTGATATAACTTGAAATATTTGTTGACACTAGAGAATTTCAATAATGGGTGTCAGTTACTAAAATCCAATTTTGGATCGATGTAAGAAAAAAGACCATATAATATTCACATGGAATAAATTTTCCCCATTTTTCTACAAGGGGATAGTGGGAACACCACTATTTGAATGGAAATATACTGATATCAAATAGAAAATATATATTGGAATTATAGTCAGTTATGACTAGAATGAATATAACTCTCTTGAGATTGACTTAAAGTAAAAAACTTATGTTCCCGGGAATTAGATCTATTGAGGTAGATCAAATGGGTTTCTTAGACCAATTGTAAATTACATATACTATCATTATATTGAAAAATACAAGTTCAAAAAATTTGAGAGGTATTTGTTACTAAAGTCATATGGTAGAAACCTATCAATTGAGACAAGTATAATAAATTAGATAATATTTATGTGGTTAGTATAATTCTATAGGATTTTTTGATGTATTATTCATATTGTTGAGTTAATAAAGTTTTACATATGAATTTTCCATTCCTTCTTTCAAGGGGGAGATTGGTGATTCATTAAGGTTTCCTTTTGACTTTACCATTCCTTTTTGTTTTGAGGATCACAAATACATTATCTAAAGGAAAATCATGTTTTACCTTGTTTTTCTTCTACAATGAAAAATTCCCTTCCCCAAGGAAATATACCTTACCTCATTTTCATTGTTTATATCATTTATTTTCATAGTGTAAAATTCGGATTGAGACCAATACCTCGAAATCAAATAATACATAGATATAAAGCATTCTGTTTAAGACTCTGAATTCTAGTTATGAAATATCATGAAGTCCAACTCCAAATTCTGGATATGAACTCTCATGAAGTTAAACACCGAATTCTGGATACGAACTATCATGAAGTTCAACTCCGAATTCTGGATACAAACTATCATGAAGTTCATCTCAAAATTCTGGATATACACATTCATGAAGATCGAATCTGAATTCTGATTATAAACTTATGGAAAGTTTGACTACGAATTCTAATTACATATTCTAGTTACAAACTTCTCTATGTTCTGACTACGAATTCTGATTACGAATTTTGGTTATGAACATTTCTATGTTCTGACTCTGATTTCTTTGAATAAAGATTCCTAACTATTTTGAGTTCTGACTCCGAATTCTCATGAACTCTGACTCCAAACATTGTATGTTCAATTTCTGAATTCTTCTGAATACAGACTCTAAATTTCCTTGTAATTCAGACTCCGGAATTCTACAGAATCCAGGTTCTGAATTAATAGAAAACAGAATCCAAATATCCTTGTACTATGGACTCCGAATTCATTTTTTGTTAGACTCTGAAATTTCATTTACTTCCATTCTGAATATCATATTTTGGTTAATCATACGCTTGTTTAGTTATAAAACAATGGCATGCATTTAGTTACTCACTAACAATTGTTTGAGTGACACATGTACAGGTCCCTCCGAAATACAAGGAAAAATATAACCGTTAGTGGAGGGAGCCAACCGTTAGAACCATGCCTATAAATAGGAGATTATTTGAAAGATCTCAACACAAAAAAATACTGAACTTTGATAACTATGCATACATGCTATTGAAGTGATTTCTAGAGAGAGAGGATCTTATAAACTCTCAGGCTTCATGAAGAATGTTTGAACAGCTTGTTCAAACTTTTTATCGTGCAGATTTTCTTTGTGCGACTCCGATTTTTGTTGTGTACAATTGAGGGCTTCCGAGGATAGGAAGACAGAGGTTCTGACTACTTGATAGTTGAGGGCTTATGGGGATAGCAAGATAGACTTCGATATTCGTATCGAGTACCCTAGTGTGGGTAAGAGATAAATTCTTGAAATTATAAATCAAGGGACCTTTATCCAAGGTTGTTGGATACCCTTCGCTTTAGGTTAAAATATTTACATTGTTACTTGTTTTGTTACAAGTTTTTTAGTTTCATTTGTATATTTGAAGGAAGTATAACTTTCTTATACTTCCTTATACTTGTACTCTGATTTAGTTAGATTCTATACACATTAAGGTAGAATATTATTTGTTTTTAAAAAAATTAGTTTCATATCTGGAATCACTTTTTCGGAACCAAGAATGTTATTAGAACATAGAGTTGTTGTGAATTTTGGTTATTAAAAATTTCCTTTGGGTTTTTAAAGAGTACAAGTCACCCCCACCTCTTGTATTTGTATTTAATTTTACATATTCGATCCTACATTTGGTATTATGGAGTATATCATACTCAGACATACCATCTCATCAATTGCTATCACAGGTGGTTACCTCTGAATTAATCTCACGATTAGATTTAGAAGAGACTTTTCAGAAGTGATTTTTTGAAATCTTATTTTCCAAATTCATAATTTTTTGAAATTATTTTTTCGGACCCATATAGTTTGGATTTGGGTTTACATAGAGATAATTTGTGTAATATTTTCCTTTCATAGGATTCTATTTCTTGTTTATAAACTTTTACTACTAACATGTTTCTGTGACGATGTTTTTCTTATGGATGGCAGGTTTAAATGTTAGTTCTATTGATAATCTAAATTCAACTAGACCATATATATTTGATGTAAATGATTAAGAATATTGGAGAGATATAATGAAGACTTTCATTATCAATACTGGTGTTGATAATTTTCTAATGCTTACTGGAGGATATAAAATCCCTGACAAGGAAGTTAGTACCTTTACTAGTCTGGAGAAACATGAATATCAATAAAATTATAAGGTACACAACACTTTACTTTGTTCTGTGACTAGAAATATATATTTCCAATATTCATCTTGTGAAACAAAAAATTCTATATGGATAAAACATGATGTTACTCACTTTGTAACTTCCAATGTTGTTGAAAAAAGAAGAGCCATTCTCAGAGCTGAATATCAAGGTTTCTTCTTTCCTTATTGAGAACCCATATTCAATGTGCATCAAAGGTTCATGAAT
Source organism: Viscum album (assembly GCA_963277665.1). NCBI lineage: Eukaryota > Viridiplantae > Streptophyta > Magnoliopsida > Santalales > Viscaceae > Viscum > Viscum album. The sequence continues at coordinate 477,818,982 of OY728157.1, forward strand.
ATTTTAAACAGTTTACAATCAATGGGTCAGAAAGGATTAGATGATGAAGCTCTTGTTGATAAGATCATAGACATTATTCCCAATGAATGGGAATCTAAGAGAACTACAATTGATGAGAACAGAAAGGTTACTCAGATTACTCGTGATGAGATGTTTGGAACTCTTCATTAGCATGAGACTATAATGAAGAGAGATGCTGATAATTTAAATAAGAAGAATGGAAATGGTAGTGTTGCTTTTACGACAACTTCTAATTATACAAAAGATAAGACTCCGGAGAGAGTTTGAAGATCCAAAATCGATGAAAATTGTGATCCAATCCAAATCTAGTGGAAGTGAATCCTTAGAGAATGAATTAGAAAATATTTCTCGAAGTATGAACAATATATCAAGATAGAGGAACATTCAATCCAGATACAAGAAGAATGAATGGAAAGATAAGAAATATTTTGAAGTCACATGTTATGAATGAAAGAGAGATGGACACATAAGACCTGATTTTCCTATGCTTAATAGAAAATAAAGAAAGAAAAATCATTTAGAGAGATATAGAAAGAATTATTACAAGGGTAATGCTAAAAATGCCTTGACAGAAACTGAAACTAGGAGTTCCAGTGGTGGAGACTCTTCAGATTAATCCTCGTATTATGAATATTTTGGATAGAAGAATCTTGGTCTAATAGCCAGACTACCTATTGACAATCATTTCTTTATGGCTAAGCGAAACAATACTGAATCACTGACTAGTGTTTCATTAAAATCTAATGACATAAAATATTATAAGTCTTTGGATGAAGAATCCTCTTTAGATGAAGATAATACTTTCCTACCTATGAATAAGTTTCTAGGTTTGCCAAAATTCTTGATATTGAGAATTCAAAACTCATGAAAAAAATTGAAAACGAAAATTCTAGGAATACTATTCTAACTAAGAAAATATTATATCTTTCTAAAGATCTTGATAAGAAAATTTCTGATTTTTATTGTATTTCCAAAAATCGCGAGGAATTAAATTCTTAGAAGAATAAACATTCTAAAGATCTAGAAAACGTAATTTCCATGAAAAATGTTTTCAAGCCTAGCTCTAGTTCAAATTCAAATGTTTTTGAAGACAAGAAAATGGTAATCAAACTCAAATCCGAAATCTTTTCCTTGAGGAGTTTTTTGTCAAATTTTACCTTAGGTTAGGAAAATTTTGATAAAATGTATTCTCAAATTCAACCTCTAAGGAATAGTTTTGGTTTTGGTTATAATAGTTCCAAAACTTTTATTGAAACAATTACTTTGTTCCAAAAAGTGATCCTTTTTTCACTAAGTGTCAATATGGTGAAAATTGGAAAAATAATTGTTCTGTAAACAAAACCCAATATTTAGGATTTCATAAAGACTGTTTTTCTATGAAGATGTGGGTGCTAAAAATTTTGCTTTCTAAGAATTCTGGATCCAACCAAGTTTGGATTCCAAACACCTAACTCTTTCTTATTTTCCAAAAAATAGAGAAAGTACCAACAACAATATGTGGTACATAGATAGTGGATGTTCCTAGAATATGACTGGTAACAAAAACTATTTTGAAAATATTATCAAGACGAATGGAGGAAAAGTAACTTTTAGAGATATTGCTCAGGGAGAAATTATTGGTATAGGTAACATTGTTCTTCTTGGAAAAACATTTATTTCAAATGTTTTATTTGTTACGGGTCTTAAGCACAACCTCATTAGAATAAGACAATTATGTGATAAAGGTTATTTTGTGAATTTTAGGAATGACAAGTTCTTAGTACACAATTCCAAGGAAGAATTTAATCTTTCTGCCCATAGGCAAGAGACTGTTTACACAATAAACATAGAAGACATTAGGAGCCAAGACTTACCTTGCCTTAGTTCAATGGAAGAACACTCTTGGTTATTGTATAGAAGGTTAGGACACAGTAACCATAGGAACTTATGAAAAATTTCTAAGAAATTATTATTTAATGATCTACCGGAGCATAGATTTGATTATTTATAATTTTGTGACCCTTGTCAATATTTCAAGAAACATATATCATGTTTTAAATAAGTCAGTGAAGTCTCAACTACTGATGCATTACAGATAGTGCATATAGATCACTTTGGTCCTATACAAACTGGAAGCATTGGGGGAAAGTATTATGTATTTGTCTTAGTTGATGATTACACTAGATTTACATGGGTCTATTTTCTAGAAAAGAAGTCTCAAGATTTTCCTTATTTCAAAATTTATAGAGCCCATGTGAAAAATGAGAAAAACCTTCCATTAAAAACTATTCATAGTGATCATGGAGGAGAATTTCAAAATTCTAATTTTGAAACTTTTTGTAGTAGAAATGGTATTACTCACTACTTCTCAGCACCCAGAACACATCAATAGAATGGTGTTGTTGAAAGAAGAAATAGAATTCTTCAAGAGATAATAGGATCCATGTTGAGTGATTATTCACTAGCCAAACATTTTTGGGATTAATCTTTAAGTACTGCTTGTTATACAATAAATCGAGTTTTGATTAGAACCTTTATTAATAAAACTCCTTAGGAGTTATGGAATGGTATAAAACCTAGACTCTCCTATTTTAAGGTTTTTGGTTGTAAGGTATTAATTTTGAATACTAAAGATAATCTATATAAATTCATACCATGATCTGATGAAGGAATTTTCATAGTCTACTCCACAACTTCTATGGCTTACAGAGTTTTCAACAAAGAAATTGTACTGTTGAAGAGACAGTGCATGTAAAATTTTATGAAACTGAACCTTATTTTTTCAAACAACACCATCCTATATCCTCAGATATGTTTTCAAAAACTTATTAAAAACCTTTTTTATAAGATTCTTTTGATAAGGAAAATGTTGAAGAAGATACTACTGAATAATTTAGCTTAAAATATTTCCTACCCTTTGTTGATGAACATGTATTACAAAACCCAAATTAGTTGTTTCTAAAGAATCATCCCAGTGATAGTTTCATTGGTGATGTGAATAAAACTATAAGGACTTGGAGTTAGTTAATAAATGAATTAGAACATATAGCATTTCGTTCCCAATTATAACCAAAAACCACTGATTAAGATTTAGGTGATGATGATTGGATTAAATCCATGCAAGATGAACGAAATGGATTCAAAATGAATAAAGTCTGGAGCTTGGTTGAAAGACCTAAGGAAACGTATGTTACTAGTGTAAAATGGGTCTTTAGAAATAAGTGTGATGAAAATGGAATCACAGTTAGAAATAAAGATAGATTTGTTGATAAAGGCTATAATTAACAAGAAGTAATAGACTTTGAAGAAAGCTATGCTCCAGTATATAGACTTGAATCTATTTGTATTTTACTTGCCTTTGTATAATTATTCAATTTTATGCATTTTCAAATGGATGTGAAATGTGCTTTTCTTAATCGTTATGTTCAAGAGAATGTTTTTGTTGAACAAACTCCTGGATTTAAAGATACAAAACATCCTGATCATGTTTTTAAACATACCAAAGCATTGTATGGCGTTAAACAATACCCTCGAGCATGTTATGATAAACTAATGGGATTTTTACTTCAAAATAACTATGTTAGGGGAAATTAAGATCCAACCCTTTTTATAATGAAAGAAAATTGAAATGATTTGATTGCTCAAATTTTTGTTGATGAAATTATATTTGGTTCAACTTAGCAATCTTTAATTGATTCCTTTGAAGATCTAATGAAATATGAGTTTTAAATGAGTATGATGGCTGAGTTAACATTTTTCCATGGTTTTAAAATTTCTCAAAACTAGAAGGAATATATTTATCCCAACATAAGTATATTAAATATCTTCTTAAAATGTATGGATATGACAACAATAAAAGTATAAGTACTCCCATCGGTAACTCAAATTCACTAGATCTTGATGAAGCTGGGAAACCAGTAGATCAAACATCTTTTAGAGTTATGATAAGAATTCTACTTTGCATTCCAGCTAGTCATCCATACATAATGTTTTTAGAATGCTTGTGTGCAATATATCAATCCAATCCTAAGGAATCCCATTTAAAGGCATTGAAAATAATTTTTCGCTACATAACGGGAACCATGGATTTAGGACTATTTTTTACTTCTGGAAATGATTTTGTTTTAAAATGTTTTTCAGATACTGAATTTGGTGGATGTAGAATGGATAGAAAGAGCACATTTGAAACTTTTCATTTCTTAGGAGATTCATTTGTTTCTTGGTCTTGCAATAAGCAGCACTTAGAAGGAATTTCCACTACTGAAGCTGAATATGTATCAGCTGGAATTTTCTATGCTCAAGTGTTATGGATGCAACAAACACTCACAGACTATTATATGAGTTTTACCAAAACACAAATTTTTTGTGATAATACAAGTTCCATTACCCTTAGTAAAAACCCTGCACATCACTCTCGTGTAAAGAACATAGATATTATGAATCACTTTCTCAGGTATCACACACAAAAAGGAGATATCATTCTTTAAATTATCGGAACGCAAGATCAATTTGCTGATATTTTTATAAAATCATTAACTTTTGATATATTTCAATACATTAAATAGAATTTAGGAAGGATAACCATAAGGTAATCCTCCTCAGTAACTTTTTTTGAAATCGATATCCTTACATTAATAAACTCCTTTTCATAGGGGGAGTACATTTCCAATAAAGTATTCAAAAATTTAAGTAATGATGTTTTCAAAAAATTTCATAATGAAGATTTCAATAATTTACATAATAAAGTCTTCAAAAAGTTTCTGTACTGATGTTTTTGAAAGAAAAAATTTATTGAAGTTTTCAAAAATTTTGATAATGATGTTTTCAAAATTTTTCGTAATAATGTTTTCAAAAAAATTTGTAATGATGTTTTCAAAACAATTCGTAATGAATATTTCAAAAAAAAATTCATAATGATGTATTCATGTTCTTCCTATTATAGTTTTTCACGTTTTTTTCATAATGAAAACTTTTGGACCCAAAATTATTCTAATCTAAATTTTCGGATTTGAAATTTTCGTAATTGAAATTCTCAGATTTGAAATTTTCTTAATAGAAATTTTCAGATTTAAAAATTTTTGTAGTGAAGTTTCTTTTGTATTCATGTTTTTTTGGAATTCTAAGTTATTCAAGAAGAATATTACTCATTACAAATAATCTTCCTAGAAATCCAAAAGGTATGATTCTTCCTTGATTTATTCGTAAATACCTTTTACTTGCTGTTAGTTTCTTTTGCTTTTAAAATTTCTCAGCTTATAGTTTACTTAAATCTGAACGGTTTATTTTTAAAACCTCAAAAGATCGAATTCAATCAAATTTTTCCATGTGTCTATCATTTCAACCGTCAGATCAGATATGATGAATTCTCATCCATTGGATTCAAATGGGAAGTTCAACCATCGCTCCATCTCAAAAATAAAGAGGACCCCCGATGGTTGTGCCACATTATTATTCAATGCTTGTACATGTCGAAGCTATACACCTATACAAAATCCCATTCCGAACTATTTAGAAGTGCTCAAGTCTAAATGTCTGCAGAAGTTCCCTCCAAAGTTATGTCTTCTATCAAGACGATTTCGGAGTGGAAAATTTATAGGAAAAGGTTAGTTCATCCGAACATCTTTAATAAGTATTACTCTATTATTTCCAAGAAAATAAAACTCAATGGATGGTATAGTGTAGCTATTTCAAATATAAGAGCTCAGAATGTTGACTATCCGAATCTACTTATAGAATTATATGAATCAGTTTGCTTCATTAAGAAATAAGGTATTGAAAAATTCTTCTTTAAGAGTTATGGAAAGACTTCTGCACTCTCTTACACCAGGGTTGCGAGCTTGGTGGGGCTCTCATATAAAGGAGAAGCCAAATTTTCCTCCCACAAACTGTCAGAGGACTAATGATGTTTCGTTAATGTAAAGGCTATAGAATGCCTTGGGCTTAAAGATTTCAAGACACCAAAGATTACTCATTTTTCTAACAACAATCAGATCCTACAGCTATGGGTTCAAGGTCTCATCATACCGAGGAAGGGTGACAAGGATACCCTGAAAAAAATGGACATGTACATCTTGTATTTTTTGGTCAATATAAGGAATGTCAACCTCATGGACCATATTTTCATAACGATTGAGAATATCATGAATGGGAATCTGAGACCTTAGATAATAATTTACCCTAACTTACTTTCCAAATTGATAGTTCGGTGCCTAGAATCTTTCAAGATCCCCTATAGTTCAAAGACGAGGAATTGCAAGGTAATGTTGATCAGTGATAACACCCTCAAGATAATGAAGGTTGGTTTCTCCAAGGATTCAGGAGAATTTTATGATCTGCTAAATGATGAGGTAGAATCCTTTCCAAAAAATACAGAAGAAGATGAACCCTCTAAGAAAGCTAGGTAGAAAAGGAAGCTAAAGGAAGTGGAAGTAACATAGAAAACCCCTAAGTATAAAGATGTCCAATCCTCACCTCCTAAACATAAGAAGAATAAAGCCTACCCAGATGAAGTTGTAAGAAAATGGAGGGAGGAAAAGATGAATAGAAAAGTAGGGGAGCCACAGTTTAGTTTGGATCCTACTGAGGCTAAGGCCTTGAAAGAGATGGATGATGAAGAACATTAGAAGCAAGACAAAGAGAAGAAGCTCAAAAAGAAGATGTATGAGGCTATAGTTTGTCAATACCTTATAAGGGATACTAAACATGCATCCGAAAAAATTATCGTACCAGAAACATTCCTAGTAGAACAATTATTTAAGACTCTGGGTAAGAGGTCTATGACTCTGGAAAATACATAAGAGAGTATTTTGAAAGAGAAGAAAGCTGTAGAAGATGTAAAAGAGGTTGAAAATAGTGGTGGCTCTAATGATGTGATTAAGAATGTTGAAGATTATCAGGAAAAGGAAAGTTCTCCCAAAAAGTTGTCAATCCGGACTTCTTAAGCCAGATCCTCAAAACATACTACTCCTCGAGCTGATGAGAAGGGTAAAGAAGAGGGAGTCAATAAGTTGTCAGAGTAGGAGAGTCATAATAATGACTTCATTCTTCCTGATGATTTTGAGTTTGTTGCTGAGAAATAGAATTTTGATGAAGATAAGATTGTTCGGTTATCTGGAAGGGAGCATGAATCTCATGATGAAGAAGCTATTCTGAAAATCAGTAAGGGAAAACAAGTGGTTGTTGATACCCCAACCAAAGATATTTTTAGGAATAAATAATATAGAGGGACCACTAAGAGGAAGATAGTAGATTTAGACGAATAACCATATCTAGGTAAAATGATTTATTATGAGCCATCTACCTTAGGACATGATTTTTTTGTTCAGTCCCTAAAGAAGCTGGTGGATACCATTCCGATCATTCTAGCAATTGATTCTAGATGCAAAATGGTTCGGAATAGCATGAATCAAAAGTCATACTCTGTATCCATGGTGATGGATAGATGTTTTAAGATTGAGGCTGATCACAAAAATTTCTTAATCCATTATGAATCTCACATAAAATCTTGCAAGAAAATGACCAGTTGGTCTAAGAAATTCGTTGACGATTTGGAAGAGTTTGATCAATTTCAAGAAGATGTCAAGGAACCCTCTGATACTAAAGATACCAAAATCTGGAATCTTACAAACAGATTCCAGGAAAAGGTAAATATTGAACAAAATTGTAGGATTCAAGATGTTAAATATCTGAATGGGAAGGTGAATTATTTTGTTCAAAGCTGGAAAACAGAAAAAGATCATCATAATGAGATCTAAGAAAAGTTAGTGAAGCAAGATGAATTGATGAAGGCTCAGGAAGAGGCTATGAATGCTCAGGAATATAGGATCAAAGATCTATAAAATCAAGCAGAGGAGGATAAAAAATAGATGATAAATAAAAATACTATTATGAAGAAGCTAATGTCTAAGGAAAAATAAGAACAACAAATTCTACTTGTTCTTTTGTTCTATCTATTTTCCTTGTAAAAATTCTTTCAACCTTAATGAAATTGTGGATGCATGTTTTTTTGGATGTGTTTACTAATATTTCAGGTACCATTTTTTTCCATTCCCTCAACCTCTTTTTGAAAATCACAAAGGGAGAGAAGGAAAAAAAATTTAAATGGGATAATGAAAAAGATTTCTATGTAAAGAAAAACTATCCCTATGTAAGGGGGAGTTTATTTAAGGGGGAGTTCTCATTACGAATAATTCCACATAAAATGAAAATTCTCAGTCCGGAAATCAAGAATATGATCCTTATTGTTCCAAATAATTAGGGGGAGTTAGTCGTATTCATCATTGTTCATATGTAAAGGGAGATCGGTTTTATTTTCAAAGAATAGAATTTTTTTCTAAGACCTTATATTATTTTTCGTAAGGTTATTTGTTCTTTCCAAAATGGTAGATATTGTTGAGTCAATAAGGTTTTCCTTGCGAATTTTCCATTCCTTCTTTAAAGGGGGATATTGTTGAGTCATTAAGGTTTCCTTATGAAATTATCATTCTTTTTTGTTTTGAAAATCAGAAACACCTTATCTCAAGGAAAATCATGTTTTACCCTGTTTTACTATTATAAGGAAAAATTAACTTCCCCAAGGAAATATACCATAACTAGTTTTCATTGTTCATATAAATTTTTTTTCTAAGTGTAAAATTCGGATTTAGAAAAAAACCTTAGAATAATATAATACTTCGATACGAAGCATTCTGTTTAAGACTCCGAATTATGGTTATGAACTCTAATGAATTTAAACTCCGAATTCTGGATACGAACTATCATGAAGTTCAAATCAAATTTATGGATACGAACTATCATGAAGTTCAACTCCGAATTCTGGATATGAACATTCATGATGTTCAACTCTGAATTCTTATTACGAACTTATGGAATGATTGACTATGAATTATGATTACGAATTCTGGTTACGAACTTCTCAATGTTTTGACTACAAATTCAGATTACCAATTCTGGTTACGAAATTTTCTAGGTTTGGACTCCAAGTTCTCTAAATATAGATTCTGAACTCTTGTGAGTTCTAACTTCAAATTCTCATGAACTCTAACTCAGAACATTGTAAGATCAGGTTTCGAATTATTGTGAATCTAGACCCTGGATTTCCTTGAAATTCAGACTCCGGAATTCTACAGAATTCAGGTTCTGAATTCCTAGAAAACAGAATCCTAATATCTTTGATTTATAGACTTTGAATTCATTTTTGGTTAGACTCCGAACGTTCATTTACTTTCATTATCAGATTTTGGTTATGCTTACACTTGTTTAGTTCTACAATGATGTCGTGCATTCAGTTACTCACTAACCGTTGTTTGAGTGAAATGTGTACAGGTCCCTTTGAAATTCAAGGAAAAATATGACCATTGGAGGAGGGATCCGGCTATTGGAACTGTTCCTATAAATAGGATCTCATTTGAAAGAGCTCAATACACAACAAGACTGAACTTTGACAACTGTGCTTATATGTTGTTGAAGTGATTTCTAGAGAGAGAGGTTCTTATATACTCTTAGTCTTTGTGTAGAAAGTTTGAATGGATTGTTCAAACCTTTCTTCATGCAGATTTTCTTAGTGAGAATCCGATTGTTTCTGTGTACGATTGGGGGCTTCGGGGGATAGCAAGACAGAGGTGCCAAATACATGATAGTTGACGGATTACTGGGATAAAAAGATAGACTCTGATCTTCATATCGAGGGATTATCCTGGTGTGGGTAAGACAAACTTTCTTGAAAGTATTAATCAAGGGACATTTAGCCAAGGTTGTTGGATACACTTCTCTTTGGGTTAAAATATTTACTTTTTTACTTGTTTTGTTACATGTTTTTTTGCTGCAATTGTATTGTTGAGGAAAGTATAACTTTCTTATACTTCCTTATACATTTACTCTGATTTAGTTAGATTCTATATGCTTTAAGGTAGAATCATATTTGTTGTAACATTTTGTTTAGTTTCATATCTAGAATCACTTTTCCGGAATCAAGCATGTTATTAGAACATAGAGGTGTTGTAAATTTTGGTTTTTCAAAATTTCCTTTGGTATTTTTAAAGAATACAATTCACCCCCCTCTTGTATTTCTATCTCATTTTACATATTCGATCGTACATTTGGTATTATAGAGTATATCATACATAGACATACCATCTCAACACATATAATCCACACAATGTACTAGAAATGATATTTCCAACTTGTACATTATGGTAAGAAAGTATTAGTATAATCCAAGAGAACTATACGGGAAGTGGTCAAAACTATCCAATTGTTCATGAGAATGTACAAAGGTTATGTAGTTGTTATATGGACTAGAAGATACACCAGTTATATGAGGATAAAAAATAGTCTTCCTTTCTGTCATTATGATCAAATATCATATTCTAGAAAAGTCAATAATCAAGGCGAGATAATTCCATCTAGTTGTAACAATATCATCAAATACAATGGGTGTGGCAGCTCTTGATAAAGCTGATGAAGTAATGTAAAATATGCAATGATTTTTTCTAGTTCATTGAAATTAAACAAGTAAGTATTCATTTATCATAATATAAATTATTATAATCCTATTATTGTTACTAGACATGATGTCACGTTTTGATATTGTAAAAATTGAATACAATTTGGTATATCATCTCTTCAAGAGTTTTACACAAGGAGGTGATGTTTTGGATGGTATTGCATCCAAATATCATAGACATGGAAGGCCCAATAACTAAATCCATATCTCAGAAGAATAATTATCTTATAATATGAGTGCTAAAAAGGATAGTTATTGAGTTAACACTAGTGTAAGTGGTAGGTTTGTAAAAGTAGGTTTCCTAGACCATAATTGAATAGAATTTCCCAATTACCGTATCATATATACGATAAGTAATACATGATTTATACTTACCATAAAAATGTTAATATTTCTATGACTACAATTCATATAATAATGTCCATAGATTATTTTTCATGTAAAAAATCTATAGAAGTTCTTAGGAAAGAATTATAACCTTGATATACTATGAAATTAATCATAACGATATTTCCTATAGTCTATATACATTATTCCGGTTGTACACAAATTATGGATGACTGTAATGTGTTGGGGGGTTATTATAATTGAGACCATTTCTCATGAAGTTCTCATATTGTGATCTTGAGTATCTAATATTACAAGGACTCCGTCACCAAATGGAACACCACATGATTCACGTTTCCTTGGTAGTTACTATCTGTAAACATGTGACATGGTCTTATAAATAGATATTATTATAATTATATACTATTTGATCACATACATTAAGGAAACAAGAAAAAATGGAAATAATTTCAGAGAAAGGTACCAATTGTTGGGTGCTCCATTAGTGGTATGACATTGATTGAATAATAAATATGACATTTTCAACATCTAAAAGGAAGTGATATAATTGGTCTAGATGATAATTATAGTAGTACCTTCACTAAATCCATGATAAAGGTGGATGAAGGTAAATTCATCAAATGCATTTGGTGAATACTAATTCAAAAAAGGTAATGACACAAATTTTGCATCATGCATTATGAGATATCATGAGACAAATAGATTATATTACACAGTGTGTGTTTGTTAGAAATATCACCATTAAATAGAATTTTAGTTATCAATTTAGGGGAATTCATGGGTTGTTAGACTCTCCTCTTGGTCTATGAATAATATTCATTATTTTTTAGATAAGGTACTAGATGTTCATACACATAGTGTATTCAAAAGTCTTCCTTATTCTAATGAAAATGAGTTTTGGACATAGTGGGACCCAACACTGTGGTCCAAGGATGTACTATAATATACGATCGATGTGTTAAAATTTAATTAATTATTATTCATGTATAGAATTATTATAGATAAATTTATTTATTTAATATATTTACATGTATTAAACAAAATGAAATAATAAATATTATACGAACTAATATTGCTCTAATATTAATGGTACATTTAATATTATACGGAATAAAGAATCAGGTTAATGACTCTATTTTATCCCTTAATATATTAATTAAACTAAAAAAAATTATTAAAATGTTAATTATGTTTATAAAATTTTTATGTGTTCATAACACGTTGTTTATGGCTTCTTTTGTGGGTAACAAATATTTGGGGGTCGCAAATCCATTTTTGGGTATTTTGAGCCATGCTATATATGTGGGAGGATGATATCATTTGTTGTATTAGTCATGAAATGAATTTAACATCCTCTCTCTACTTTCTCCCATTTACTAGAGATATAATCTATACATCCAAGCTACTAACAAGAGTTCTCCTTCTCGTATTGAAGGATCGACATAGCGTTGACCATCAAGATTTCAAAGGATTTTCAAAACCTCCACACAAGCACCTAGAATTTAATAAATGACATTTATAAATATAGTAAAGAATTATTAGATGATATATAGGGATACAGATTCATTTTTTTGAGAAATGGTCACCAAGGATAATTATTTATGGAACACATCTACAAATCTTTCGAGGTAATTTTAAATTTGATTTTCCCCCTAAATCATTAAATTTTGGATCATTTTCTTAAATATTTTTATATATATTACCTAATTTTACATAGTAATGGTTATCTAGTGATGAAATTTTTTAAATCCATGGGCTATATGCTTCTGTTTCATTCCTCGATACCTCCACAATACTCAACCAATTTGGGTTTTGGTCTTATTTCTTTTTTTCTCTCATCATTCAGGTTTTCACTATATTACTCTGGTATCCATAATAAGGGTTTGGTTTTATTAAACCCTTTCACCTTCTACATGGTTATCAGAGGGTAGAGGACTTATAATGGGGTTGAAATGTGATGATCGATGCACTGTAATAAATAGATTGTGTACATTTATTTTTTTTGTGTTTTCTCAATATATTTTTCAAATAAAATCCATATACACTAGTTATGTTTTATAGGAACAAGAATAATAAAATTTGGGAAAATCAAAGAGAATATAATGAGTGAACTTACAAACATTGGGAAAGTCCATTTCCAATATTTATAAGTTTTTAATAAAAATACTTTTTCAAATACTTTAATCACGGGACCAAGGTATAAAAAATTAAAGAATGTAACTCATTTTTATTAGACAAAGAAACGATTATATAATTCATTCATCATGGTAATGTTCATAAATAATTAAAATTTATAAATGATAAATTTATAATAAACCCTAATAGAAATTGCAACCCCAACATAATTGTTTTACTTACTTATTTTCTTTTAGTTTTTTTTCTACTTTTTGTTTTATTAATTTGATTTATTTTTCCTTTTCCCTCACCATCATCACCTAAATAGTTTTCCATAGTTTTATAAATTGAGACTATAAGTTTTCTTCCATGGGGGTTCAACCCTTATACATTATGGCTATAGTAAAGAGAGGGAAAATCAATTTTTTCAACTTGACATAGGTGAAACTACTTTTCCTACTAAATTCAACCTAAAGAATAAACCAAATATTGGTGAACTACAAATTTCATTCCATACACAGCATAATACATTGGAACCCAACTTTAGAATTAACCTTCCATATTAGATGAATGGTGTCTTGATAAGTGTATCTTTAAAGAGTTTAGAATTCAATATATTTTGGGGGTTAAAATATTTCCATATTATCTCATATATTCCCTTTTATGTATAAATCCATATAGTTATATAGTTTTAAATGCCCATTCCTCCAACCAAATAAATATAGTTAAATAATATTGATGTTTTACACATTATACAATTCATAACATTTTTTTTGTAACTGAAATCAAACGTAGGTTATATTTACACATATCCAAATACATCACATGCATGAGGTATATGAAAACATTTAATATAAATGCTAAGAATCATATAAAGTCAACAATAACCACATGAGTAATCATTTTGGGATTGGATATTTAACCCCACTTTCTAGAAATGGCCTCAACTCCATGACCAATATGATTTATGACCCAATCTCTCTCTACCCAAAGGCCACAATTCCATCATAATTATAAAAAATAATATATTTATACTATAACTAATATTTAATTTATAACTCATAACTCGGGAGTAAGCTAAAATAAATATATAAAAATAAAAATCAATTATAATAACATGAATTTAGTTCTTTGAATAGATGTATTATAATTCAAATAAGTTGTTTAGATATGTTAATTTAATGAAAACAAATATTCATAATATAACATTTATATTCAAAAATAATATAACGAGTAATAAACTAAATAAATTCAAATTTTATATATTTCTAAATGCGAAAAAAAATTATGAATTTTTCGTAAATATATCAATTATAAACAATTAATAATTAATTTTTATTTATAGATATTCCATAACATTAATAAATATGAGTATTTCAAATTCATTTTAATATGAAAACTTTCATGTTATTAATTTAAATGAAATTTAATATAAATTCTTCCACACTCTAAAATATTACATACATTATGATATCCTTTATAAAAATAAAAACATTTCATATAATATTTTAAAATTTTAAAATATTTAAATATCTCAAATTTTATTTTATTTATCCCATTCATTGAGTCAACCAAAAATCATTTATGAGTTGTTTAATTAATTTTTTTTAAATAATTACATTCAAAATTATATTTTATATTATCATTTCTGAAAAAATTATAAATTCTTATAAACACTTTTATATTTAGAATATTTTATTATTTATAAACACATTAAAATTTATTTATCACATAATATGGAATTAATACTAAATCACATCCACTAAATAAAATTTAGTTCAATTTAAATCCCTCCAAAAAATTTATCAAGAGGCTTAATGGCCCATGTCAGATAAGGATTCTATGAATTTTAACAAAAATGTTAATATTAATCAAAATTATACTCACTACACTCATTTTGTTATAGAAATTCTCACAAGTACCAAGAACATATAATCCCATAATAAGGTGTTGAAGAGAAATGGAAATAAGAAGAGTAGTAATAATAAGAACATATAGACATATATAGTTTAGGAAGAATCTCTAAGACCATGTAGTTGAAAATTAAGTTCACTATTTACACGAAAAAAATACAAGTAAAATATAGAGTATAGTAACCATAGCTCAAAAATAATTGTAGTAATTTATTCTTCTATAGTACTGCTGTTTTATATTTGTATAATTGGTCCAACATGATATATTACCCATGAAAGTAAATTTAATAGAGATACATTCTCGGAGATAGTATATTCAACATAGCTATAAGACCCATTATCATGTACATTGGTCATCTTTATTATAGTTGTCCAGCTCTGCACATATATGAACATCATCTCATGGATCATGATATACTATTCCATCACATTTTAGACATAGACCACAACGTAGTGAATCCTATGTAAAAACTCTTTCCATATGGAATCACTTTGGATATATCCTATAAGGTCAATTTATTTAGGATTCATTGTGATACCATAAATTGTGGTCATTATGGAATCAATTTTAAGTAGAAAAAAAATTTACGTATCCACATCACATTAGATAGACTATGACGTGGTGGACTTGGATAAATCGTGGTGATATTATAGAACCATATTTCACAATGACCATGAGTATTTTCCACCATATCCAATCCATTTTTGTCTATGGATTTTCAAAAACCACTATGATGTGGTATATCCTCATAGTGGGGATCTCCAAGATATAGTGATCTATAAACATTGTCATGGTGATATCAAACAATGATTCTTTATTTTATAAATAATATTTATATAACCATTTTTCAATGACAATAGCATGGTCTTATAACTTTTATAATATCATCGTAGCTTCACATAATTGTTAAGTCATTATCCTAACAACTTCTAAGATAAAATTATATTATTTCATGGCTTATGTTGTGGTGATTATATTATCATATTTTAGTTTCTTAATTCAGTTAATAATTAAATAAAAATGAGGTAAACATAGATTTGTTATATTGAAGTGTCTGATATGAAAAACCATTTATCCAGTGGCAGCAAAAATATTAACCAGTGCTTATTTGAACCAAAATATCATTCAATATATATTGTATTGAATAAGTAAATGAAAAACAATTTATATTTTTCTATGTTTATCTAAACATACATAACCTTATCCAAAAGATATCGATAAATATAATAGAGAAGGATATGATGAATTATTTCTCCTAGGGTATCCACATACATTAAGAATCTCCCCACATTTGGAAAGAACCTACCTTAAGACAAATTCTGCCGGAACCTTTGGTTTAAAGTCTTATATAATGTGATAGAAAAGGTATTTTGTCCTAATAATTATAACAAAACTTATATATCCAACAAATATAAACATAAAACAATCTTATATAGACATTAAAGAATCCCGTTTGGATTAAAATGGGTCACCCTATTAATGAAACATTATATAAATGTTTCATATGCTACAACTCCTTATATCGATTGGTTGTTTAATTTTTAACATTGAAATATTTAGTATGATTTTTAAAATCCTATAGATTATTATAACAAGATAATCAACTGATAATGATAGATTGTTTTAGGATAATAATACTAAACTATACATTATTTTATAATACATTAATGAGGCCTATAGTGTTATGATGTTCTAATTCACACAATGTTGTGGTGCATCCCGATATAGACCATGATGTAGTCTTATCCACTACACCATTATATGTCCTTTAGTATAAATTCCCAATATTTATTATTCCTAATAGGTGTGGTGTATGTTCAGTGATGGTTTATGTTTCATTCATAATTAGTGAAAGTTCATGTATGTAGGAAAAGTATGCCATTGGTTCATTTTGTACCATCGAAGTTCAACGATAGTGTTCATTCAACTACGTAAATGTTAAGACTAGATTAGTGATTATATTGATAAAGTGATAAAAAATTCATATTCATTCATTATTATTATCATGTGTGTGCATTAATCACTATGTTGGCATAAAATATTTCTATCAGGATTTCAATGGAATTAGAAAATTATTATGCATGTCTTATTATTATTTTATATAAATGGTAAAACTACAAGTTAGATTTATTTTATTATATTTTTATTATACTCAGTTATATTTTTACTAATATTAATGTTAAATATTCAATCATTATAATTTGATACTGATTTGTTTATGTAATACCAAGAAGGTGATTTCATTTAACCAATTATAATGCATATAGTTGACATGACTTTTTATGAAATTGGTAATATATTTTCACCATAAAAGCTTGGTAGTGAATTTAATATTATATTTTATTTATAAAACAAGATAATAGAACCTTAAATAAATTATGATATATAATAATCTTCATAATTAAAAATTATGTTTCATTTTTTTTAATAATGGAGAAAAATAATTAATTAATCATATGAAACATTATTTTATATCATATATATTGATTTCTCCCGGAATTTTTCATCCTAGACACATCTATTTTACTAAATATATAAATAATTTTATATTTAATATTTTTGTCATAAGTTATTTTAATTTTTTGTATTATTTGAATCCCAAAATATCTCAAATTGATCACATGGATAGTGTAGAAAAGTATTTACTCTAGACTTGTTTTTTTATGTGGATCAACCCTACTCATCACTACTGTAATAGTTATTAGGTCTACAAATTTATTAATTTTTCATGTGATGATAATGAGTACCATTTTGAAAATACATCATATGTGGTCATACCATCACTTGAGAATAATTTCAATTCAATAATAAATGGTTTTAATGAAATATAAATTTTTTTGGTAGATATTGAATAATATTGTTAAATATAGTATTTTTTAAATGGATTTTATGGATCGATCAACATTTGTTTAATAAATGGGATGCAATTAGAAATATTAAATCCAAAAATCACTATACATGAGATTGAAAATTGTGTACCTTTCACTAGATTAAGTAGTCACATATATCTTGGATTAGTGTGCATGACGAAGATAGTTATGAGGCATCCAATGGGCTCTATCCTCCATTGTGTATCCATGGGTGGGAATGAATCACCCAAATTTTAAGGATGGATTCATCATAACCCAAGATATTATAGTATCTTGGGTAGTGGCAAAGAAGGCTCGGGTCCAGGCTATTCCTAGCCCCCCAAAATTTATAAAAAAAAGGCACAGACACTGTAGACAATGGAGGGGAGGGGTCGATCGACCCACACCCAAAAGCCCCTTGCAACCCACGCCAAAAAAGAAAAACAAAGAGAGAAAAAGACTCAAAAACAGACAGAATAGCAGCAGCATCACTTCACATCCATCCAGTACCAGCATCCAGTAGCACCACATCCAGTCATCACAGCTACAGAGCAGCAGCAGCACAACCAAACCAACCAGCCCTAGCAACCAGTAGTACCAAAACCGACAACACATCCAATCACAACTAGCAGCATCAAGCACCAGCACAACCGCAGCCAATCCCAACCACTCTCACTTCTCAACAACCAGCAAGCACCTGAAAACTCCCCACAAAGGAGACTCACCGCCAATAACAACACATCACCAGTGCCACAAACACCAGCCTCCAGAGCGGCCAGTACCTCCACGCCATCCAGATCCCTAAACAGAAGCATAGAACCAAAGACAAAAAACAAATAACACCAGCATTGTCCAGCACACCCTTTTTTAGAGCCACCGCCAGCCAAAGCAAGGACCCAAACTTCATCACGTCTCAACCATACAACAGCCAACAATCCATTAATTCACACCCAATAGCAAAACCAGTGGAAAATAACCTGCAGCCAGGAGAAGGACCAAACCATAGCATAACCCATCAACCGCAAGCAATACCACCTTAAGAAGCATAACTCAAGTCTTGCAGCAAGCACATTAAATGTTTGGGACTTCTTATATAGGACTCAAGATGTTCACATACTATCCATGTATTTTTTTCAATAATTATGAAACATTCAAGTAAATACTTTAGTTATAAAAATTTTATAACTATTAGTTGAATTAAATCCCCCATAAATTGCATCTTATGACACATTTAGAAATAATGACATACAGTATTTAAGTGATCCAAACATTAAGAATTTATCATTTCACATCATTATTAATGTTATAGTGCAATAAGAATCATATATTTTGATTCATATTTCCTTAAAATATATTCAATTCATGCAATATAACCAATATGAATTGTATTGCTATAACGATAACATGCTTTACAATACACCCCACTTTGAGGTATGTGATATTACATGGATTCTAAGATGTCATACCATAAGACAAACACACACACACACACACAGAGAAATATATATATATATTTATATCATTATATATGATATATCTATATTACATCTTGTGAATACAGACTTTAGGTCATAACTCATTCAATATCTCAGTTTCACTAAAGCCTCATAGTCTCCATGCCATTTCAACTTATATTTTATAATATCCAATAACTTCTTAAACTATATCCAAAACATATTATGGATAATTAAAAAAAAACTTTTGGCAAGATATCATTAAATTCAATGTGTTTTGAATTTCCATCAAAGGAACTTTTTGGATAAACTATAAAATATTTTTAGATAAAGGCTTTATGTTTTGTAAAACTCATTACCCATTCAGTCAACAAAAAAGTGTTATTCCATGGTTTTTTTAATGTTGACAACAACTATGATTTCTTGAATTCGTAAATGTAATAAAAGAGCTTCCTCTATAAAAGCATACATTTTACTCCAAATATTAAGGGATATGTCATGATAACCAACAAACACATGTATATCTATACCTTTTTCAACTAGTTATATAATATTGAAACATTAATTTTTATAATATCCAATTTCCTAAGACATTATGTAACCACAAGACACATATTATTTTAATCCTATATATATACTCATATATTCTCGAATCCCTGAGTATAAACTGATCATGTAGGTATATATATCACATGTCATTCATCTAAGAGGATGATCACATCTTAAGACCCTCGCCCAAATAGATAAGCACATAGTATGTTTTATCTAGGTATGGTTGTATACTCCTTCATTCCATCTCAATCGAGGGAATAGATTTTGTACTCATCAATCTAAAAGACAAAACTCATTTTCGTTAGGTTTTAACTAATGACATGTTCTGCAGCATACAAAACCACCCCCTAATTAGCTATGTCTAAAGGCTTCCATTATAAAGGTATCATTGTATAAAGGTTCTAATTATAGTTATATCTCTAACCTTGGGTATTGATAAATTTATATGTAAAACATGGACCCCTAATATTCATAAGATATAATGTATGGAACTCAATGTGGTATACTACATGGTTCACAAAACACAAAAAACTTATTTTGGGCCTCATGATAATAATTTATATCTTTATATAGGAATATTAATAATTTTAACCTTAAAATTTCACCAAAATTTATAATAATTCATGATGAACATTAGTTATGGATAACTCAAATTCATACTTTGAGAGGTGGATTATAATTTCACTTCATATAGTATATGATTCCAATGTGAAAAAAATTACAAAGTGGAGTTTGAATTTTACATTACATGATATATTTTATATTATTAAAATCTTTTATGAGTATTAAAAAAATCAGACATAATTGTCGTACCATTAAATCACACATGATAAACTTCTAGTCCAGCCTTATGCTTACAACACATATAGGATTTTTTATGTTGTTAAATCTCGATATAATTCTTACCACATATCTATATGGACACCTGGTAAAATCTTATTACTAAACCCTTTATTGGGTAACGTCTATTAAGATTTATAGTTTGAATAATAGATAGAATTAGGAATCATATTTCTAATATTAAACTCTTCAACAATCATTCAATCTTCATTACATCATATAATACAATGTTATGAAGTTATAAACATATGTTGTCTACTTTAAACTCTTTCTGATTTCATCATATTTAACATTCATGGATATTTTCCATATAATTTTTTCCTTTATATAATTTTAATAACAAATATAACCATTTACATTATTATTTTACCAATAAATTCGAAACCTTTTAGTGTAACACATCATCTTTAGTAACCCTAAGAAATTGGTTATTTTATTACATTATTGTAGAATAAATAGATCATGGTATCTAAAAATTTAGTGGTATTATAAACTATAACATAAAAAAACTTTTACTTTCACTGATATCTTATGATACATCATTTGAAAACATAAGAACATTTTTATTTAATCTTCTAAATATATATGTCACACATAGTACTCCTTATAGTTTACTAGGGAAATGGGAAACAATGTAAACAGTTGATATATGACCCACAATAAGAGGGTTTACATAGTATAATCTATCATAACATAAGCATGTAAAATAGAATATGGTGGGACTAAATTATATAATGAAATTTATATAAATGATATCATGAGAAAAATATATCCAGGGGTGACATAATTGTTCCCATAAAAGAAACATATTGATTATAATAATTGATAGAATATTTATTGAATACATAATGATTAAATTCTTAAACATCCCATCGGGACCTCAATCCAATACATTATACATAAAAAAGTAAGGTGTACAGAAAATACTCAAACTAGTTTTCGTTACAAGACCTGTCAACGAATAAAGAGGCTATATAATTTGTGGCCCACCCTTCACTAAATAATAATAAACATAACATAAATTCCACATTCCAAGAAAACATACATGAACTGGTATGGTATGCACTAAATACCCAAACAAGTATGTCTCATTATACCTACTATCGCATATATGGGCTTTATAATTTTCGACCCCACCCATCCCTAAATAACTAAAATAATTCATCACATTTAAGGTATTAATACATTACATAATCAAATTTTATTACTATTAAACAATGATTTATTCTGAAATAATCAATAATTTCAATACATTTTAATTGAACAATTGGAATAACATTCATTATAAGTACCCTTCAAACCAATTTATACAACATAGGGTACTCACACCATATATAGTAATGGATATATGGTTAATTAAATATTAGAAATAATAATATATATATATAGTGTAAATTTCATAAAATATACCCATGAGAATAAATAACATATAAATAAATGATAAAAAATCACGTGAGAGACGGTGACTGATAGAGAATATAATTAAAATAAATAAAATGGACAGAATGAAAACCCCTACAAACAATCTATATTATAAACTATAAATCCATAATGAGGGAAAAGATTCAATAAATTAATTAGATATATAATTAGAAAAATAACGTAAACATCCCAGAACATAAATTTTATTCATAGATTTGAAAATATGAAAAACAAGAAAAATAATTGAATAGAAAGGAGAAATAGAGAGGAACCCTTACCTGGAATCCTAACCTACATCATATGATACATAAATTATTTTATAATAAAATTATATTAATTTTTTTATTGATTTTTAATTATTTTAATGTTAAATTAATTATTATTAATCCTTTTAATTAAATTATAACCATTTTTCATTTATTTACTATATTGGTATAATTCATGTCTTTCGTTTCTAGGTCGTTCTGTTCTCAATATCCAAGACTCATATGGTATAATTATAATGATTGATTTTTAATATCAAGTGGTTACAAAATCTCCTGAACTTTAAAGCTGAAGTATATAATCATTTCATAAGAAATTAATTTAAGTAGACCATCAAATAGTTACAATTTGGATAATATTTCTCGATAAACCCATTTCATACTTTTAAAAGTGATAATGATCATTTTCTTTTAATTTAATTATTATAATATATAATTTTCCTTTACATAATCATAATAATAATTTTTTTGAATATTAATGAGATACTCAATCATGAAATAGAATTTTAATTATAACCATAAAATATATAATTTATGAAAACAACATCAATCACTTATGAAGCATAAAACCACCACAATGGGTGATATTTTTCAAAAGAGTTTAAAATACTGGAAAACCAAATAAATATTTGAGTTTAATAAAAAAATCGTGTTATAAATAAGTCAATATTTTAGGGTTAATTTTAAATATTAATCATTTTATTTTAGAGAGTAATATGGGAATTGAAACTAAAAAAATCATTTCTCATACGCCCATATTTTTACATATTAATGACTTACGAAAATAGTTAGGTGAGAGGTAATGGATGTCATGTCATCATTTAAGGATAAAAATGATGTAAACATCAGGTGAATGAAATAGTTTCAAAAAAATATTTGTGGTTTATATATGCATATAATATAGAGTCACAATTACGAAAAGAGAAAGATGATACGAAACACTTAACTCAAACTTCAAGAACTCCTTGAATTGAGTTGAAATCCTTTGAAGAATGGGGCTTAGGTCAGACATGGGGATTAATTAAATTGAAAGGGAAGTGTAGAGAGGTATTTGGGTAGAATATTGAGATAAAACTTAAATTTATATCTGTATATGAATGATTATATTGAGTCCCATCTTATGAGAATAATTTTATGGTATTTTCAGACATATTTAGTCTTCAACGGTTAGTAATGTAATTATAAAATGAAAAGTGGATCATAAATGGAAAATAGATGACATGGTATATCATTAATTATACCCACATGATTCAAGATAATTTTTTGTTTTTTATTAACTTATAAGTCATTTTTAATATCAAATACCACCTAATATAATTTTTAGGGTTATTATTATAATTTGAGATTAAAAATGAAAATTGATTATAAATCTCAAGAAATAAAATTTATATAATTATAGATATTTCATAATTATATATAAAATTCATGAATCACCATAATTCACCCACACCTACATCAATAGCTATAAATTTCTAAAATCAACATTACACGTTTCAATAATTAAATCCATGTTTAGACAATTTCAATATGAGAATTAATTATTCGGCTCATGCCTCATTAATTTAATTTAATAATAATATTTGTATTTATTTTAATGTCAATAATTTAACCATTCTAAACAATAACAAAATTATTCATCCATGTATATATAATAAAATCTATTAAATATGAACTAGAAAAAATAAACACACTTTTTCACTAACTTGATCATTAATTTAACTCCCACAATATAAATGATTAAATATTGTTAACATGAAATAATCCTCTATTTTATTTTTAAAATATCAAGAATTATAAAATAATTCTCACCATAATTTATTAATTAGTTTTTCATTATGGTATACAATCATCTTAATTTTATCAAAAATTAATTACACAACAATATGAAATTATCTCTTTCCCTCTCTTGGAAAATGTCTAGAATAATTTTTTTTCATGTGATAATTTTAGAAAAAATCACACAACATGAGATAATTGATTTTATATCTCCAGGATTATTCCCATCATTGAATGTATCAACAACAACATTAATAATATATTTCTAAATGAAATTTTCAAAAATATTAATATCATAAAAATTATCTATAGCATGAAATATTTTTTATAGTATTGTTCTACATTTAACAATAATTCTGAATCACTAATCAAATTACACTATATGAAATTATTTATTTATTAATTCTGAGGTAATATTCAGAATAATACTAAATTATCATTATGTAACATGTGGAAAATCATTCTATATTGAATTGCCATATTATGAGAATATTAACAACCTTCCTGAAATAATTCTATCAAGGATAAAATCATTGTATCATTAAATACGAATTTATTTAAATCCATGAATTAATAAGAAAAATAACACATTGATTATAATCTATTTCATGTATTAATGCTTTCATCTTCATTACTAAATTTCAGAATAATATGAAAATTTTATTTAAATTAAATTTTATTTCCAAATTATAATTTAACTGTAATAATATTCTATATATTACATTGTGAATTTTAATAATCTTATTAATTTACTATATGCAATACAGGTAACTAAAATATTGATAATACTTATTATACAAAGTATGAGATCCCAAAATATGAGATAAAAAATTATTTATTCAATTTTAGATTTAGTTACATTAAAAATATAGTTTTTGAATAAATTTTAGATATAATAACACAATAAGAGATATTAATAATTCATCATTTTTTCATTAAATATCTCCATATCATAGAGTTATATTTCCGTGTCCAATTATTTACCAAATTACTATTTGATTATGGATAATCACACCCATTTAAATAATGGAATTATAGGCATGATCCAATCACACTTGAATATTATAATAAATTTATGTAATTGATCCCATACCTGGAGAATAATACTTCATGTGACTACTACTCAAAAAATGAGAGTGGGAGTGATTTCTTCAGTCTATAAATTTTAATTCTAACAATTGTGGAATAAACTATTATCAATTAAATATGGATCACAAGGTTCACAAATACTCTTTGGGATCACCCAAACCAAGTAAATGAACTCATATAGGGGAAATATGATATTTTAAAATATATAGATACAAGTTCTATACAAATACATATTTCACATTAAATTCATATTAAAATTATTTCCATTTTTTATTTTATTTTTAAGAATATTCTATAAAAAATATAAACATAAGAAAGTTAAATTATTTTTATTAAACCCATATTTAATTTAAAACCATTTTATTTTGACATATAATTCCTTTAATTATGTTAAAAACATGTTACTAATCAAAAGGGGAGGAAAACTGGGATTTTTAAGAAGATTGTAATACCCCTTTGAAAAACATACATGATGCATAAGGGTAATATGGTTTTGTAATTATGTCGTTGTAAACATATATATGGGCTTTAATTTTCATGAATGACCCTTATGGTAGATTTAGAATTTCTGTCTTACTTTAAATAACCAAGGGACTACCTTAATGTGAGAAAAGGCAATGCACCTGATCCCATATAAGATACTCAGGTTTCCCTTATATGGGTATGTAAAAGTGTGATCTACTCATTATTTTCATTAAAAAATCATAAAATCCATTATGTGAGGTATATCCTACCTTTCCATGGGTAAGGGACTTCCAATATGCATGTTGATGGAACTCAGCTATCCTTTACACAAGTCATGAGATATGGATTTACCATTATATAGCTCTAATAAAAAATATTATTTCTTATATGATATGGATGTTCCTCTATATAGTACATAACACAAAAATGTATACCTACAAAGCCTATTAAAAATACATCCTATATTTAGACACCCTTTTAAAAACAATCATTAACCTTACATAAATGGTAGTTCATGGATAAAGTTAAAAATACCTTTAAAAATATTTAATTTTCACTCACAAAAACATATAAATAATTAATATAATTCTTTATTATCATATTTAAAATATAAAAAATCTATTATAAAATATAATATTAACATTAAAAACATCCAAATTATTTTCACAATAAAAATTTAAAACATTGAAATTACATTAATAATTTTCCAAACCATTTTAAAACCACTATATAAAATATGAAAACTTTTTTGAACTACCATACACCCCATTAATATAATGAAATGATTGAGAATGATATGTATCATTATAATAGTAGCCTTATTCCTTATTAAATATTACCTCAAAGGCCCCAATTCTGACTTTTTCAAATGTTGTGAAAGCACTGTGTTAGTGACAATAAATGATTTCATATTTATATTAACATAAAAATTATGTACTCTATGATATTATGAGTATGTTGAAAAATTATAATAATATTTATCCCTTAATTTTTATCAAATGTTTTCATACATGTTTAAGTCATTTTTCTATCTGGATGATGTTATAAAAGTTATAGTGTTCTTAAAAACACTATATTGTACTATTCACCAAACAAATCAATGTTTTAGAAAAAATAAAAAAACTAGAAAAATATAATTTAGAAATTAAAAATCCAGAAATGGTTTCCATTTGATTAAATTCATAATTAAAATATTTAAATTTAAATTTAAAATATTATCATGAGTATAATCTACATCTATTGTACTATGGAATAAGAGATTTTACATTAAGTAATACTTTTTTTGATGAAGTGGTTAATTACAATAGTATAATCTACGATATTTCATTTAGGGTATTAAGTGACATTAACTATATATTTTTACTAGCAGAATCTCAGATTTTTTTTCACTTTTAACATCTCCAAGTCTAAATATATTCCCACTCGTATCTTAGAAACTATATTATCTCCAAAATATCATTCTAAAATTCAAAAAATAATCTTTTTTATGAAATAAATATTATTTATTTTAAGTTGAAATAATTTAAAAATAAACCATTTTAACAATATCTTATATGTTATTCTATGTATTTAGATATGTTTTTTGTAAAATAAAACTATATTCTTAAAGAATATAATGTTTTATAGATAGTGTTGTATTTTTTTCTATAGGAAATGATGTTTTTATGTTGTGATCTATAAAACAATTAGGGTTATATTTAAATAAGTATAAATCTAGAATTTTTTTTGAAGTATTTTTTTGAAATATATATATATAAAGTTAAACAAAACATATAAAATATATTCAAGGAAGAAACTTAATAATGATGGAAGATAAATAAGTGATTAAACATGATATTGATTTTTTATAATCTATGATGTTTATATTTATGTTTCTGTAAGACATTTTTGGGATGATGGAATATGATATTATAAAAGAAAAAATCCATAAAGATGCTTCTGAGTTCAACTGGAAGGTAAATCCAGATTGATAAAAGTGAGTCTTTCTCGGAGATCAAATCATTGAGTTTACCAAAAGAAGTTTTTGAAAGAAGATATTTGATTTATCTAAAAGAATATTAATTTTTTGAAATAATATTTTTGAGATCTATGAAATGATTTATTAAAGAAGAAAATATATTTTCTCTGAAATGATATTTTTATATTCATCGAAAGGAGTTGTAGAAATAATAAATTGAACATCATTCAAAGAATAAACATAAGTTTTCAAGATAAATATATAGAAGGTGTCTTCTAGGAGAATATCTAGAAATGGTGATTTGAAGAAGTAAGGTTTCATTATGAGTTTCAGGAAGGAGGTTGTGAAAGGAATTCACATAAAAATTTTGAATCCATGTTCACTCTAAAGATGTAGTAGTCCTTGTTATATTTTCAACATTCATGATAGAATTTTCATTATTCTATATAGGATTTTAGGAATCTTTATTGATATTTGAAATTGAGATCTATGTAATTCTTTTGAACTTTTTTTACATCGATGTATTTATAGTCCTTGAAGGAAAGCTAATAAAGAATAAGTTATGTGGGGAATTCAAATTTAATGTTTTGGTTTCTTCCATGTTTATCAAATAAATCTTGAGAATATAGGATGTGGTAGTCTCTTTTTTATTTTAATTGATAATATTGAGGATTGATATATAATAATAAGAATAAGAATATCTAGAAGAAAAATTTATAGATATAAATATCTAGAAGGATGTGTTGATTGATATAGCTAATTTTGACTACATTATTTTCTTATAGGGAGATCATCATTACTACTAAAGATGTCAGTGGTTCAATTGATCTTTCTTTTATTGGTTGATGAAACTTTTGTTACCAGTGATAAATTAAACCATTGGGTCAAAGGTGATTCTTTCCCACCATAATTTGGGTTATGGGCGATACCTTCACTACCCACTTTTTTATCTATGATGGTGCTTAGTGGAAAATATATGTATCATGTGATTTCAAAAAAATAGAGTGGGGCCCTGATTAGGGCTAAAACATATAAAAAAATTCATGCCTTAAATTTACTTTTCTTATATTCATATATGAGTATCCTTGAGTAACTAATTTGAGTGGATCAAACCTATAACAAGTTTTATAGATTTATTTCCAATTGATGGAAACTAAAAAAATATCACCACTAATTAAAACCCCCATATTAGTGATACATTAAAATAAAATCAATGGTTATAAGTGGGAATGATTCCTATATATCTATATATTATTATTTGTGGATAATTAAAATTAAGTTAATGTTAGTGGAGTTTCTACTTTAGAATATTATTACTATCGTGTCTATAATTATAGGATGACATTGCAACTTCTTTTAATTGTTCTAAAAGTGTTATATATAGAAACCATTGGATTTCAACATAGAAATAAGGATACACCAATGTGTTTTTCTTATAACATGAATCTTAAAGATGATGGTAAGGCTATAAATTCAATTATTATGTCTATTGTATAAAAATTATACACAATGGTAAATGTTAATCAAATGGATAAGGTTATTTGGGGTAAACATGAAATAATATTTAATGAAATTGTTCAAGTGAAAGAATAAAAAATTCAAATTTGGAGGATTAAATTTAAATATATAGAAACAATAGAAGAATATTACATTAATTAATACTTAACAATTGTAAATTAAATAGTTAGTAATATAAATTGTCTTTCTAAAACACAGTCACATTCTATAATTGTTAAAAAAATGAGATATTTTCCAAATAGACTTGATCCTAAAATATCTTCTATTAAGGATAGAGAAAACATTTTTATTAATGACATTCAAAACATTCAAATCACTTATAAAGTGAGTAAATCATTTATTTTTATAAATAAGGTAAACGATAAGATTTATTTGGAACTAATAAATAAACTCATGATTATGTAATAAGAATATTCTTATAATATATCAGAGCGTGAATCTTTGTGTGATGAATAATATTCATGAGTGATGTATTTTATCTCAAAAAAATTAAGAAAATGTAAAGGGGGGCACAAGTGAAAATTTTCTCATAAATTTTTTATATGTGGGTTAATCATCCACATTTCATCTAACATCACTATATTTAAAAGGGTTGGTTATGAAGAATATGAATTCATTTATAATCCTCTAATGAGGAAGTGGGATAACACATATAATGAATTAAAAAAATCTTGGGAGGGAAAAATAAATTATTATAGGAGAATAAAAAGGATTATGATTTTAAAAAATATATAATAATTTTTCAACATAAGGTATTTCATTAGGTGATATTTGGATAAATTCCCTAACATCACATATCATGTAGAGAAACATAAGGAAAATTCTAGTAATGAAGAATGGTATGGTGTTGAAATATATAGAGAATATCTCCTGAGATTATAACTCAAAACTTTTTTCGATAAAATAAACATACTAAAGATAGAATCTATATTTTTTATTAATGATTATGGAAAAAATATTTCCTTAAAAGAGAATAAGGATTCAATGAACCATGTTGGGTCATCCTCTAAACCAATGCCCAACCTAATATATGGAAAGGCCCGAAGGGCATTCCTAATCCCCACGGGTTTGCACTAGTGCTCAGGTATCATTGATTCAACATGGGAATGATTTACAAGAATTTATAAGAAAAAAACAACCAATAAGTAAATAAATATAAAATAAAAATCCTAACCAAACATGGCACTAACAATTTTCCATATTTCAGTTAATACTTTTAGACAAAAACCAAACTAGCTACCCAAAAAGGATGCATAAAAACTACCAAAAACCACCAAGCGACTAGAGTAACATCACCCTTAAGCCACATCCAAGACGCCACACCATAGAAGACCTCTAGAAACCCAAACCACCATCTCCAAATGCCTTTCCATTATTTGTGTGAACATATGAAAACACCCAAAGGTGTACCTAGGGTGTGAGCTAATTCCCAGAAGGATGCCACCCAACATGGATTCTAGGTAATGAACATTATATGATAAATAAACTTTAGGTTTTATAAAAAACTAGAACTATTTTTAAGGAAAATAACATTAATGAAAAAATTCTTTCTTTTAAAATGAGTAATATGCCGATGGATGTGCGATATAACATAAGATCACTAGTCACAAGAAATATTTATAGGTACTAGGTAAGGGTCTAACCCTAAAGACATCGTATCTTGGTGTAATGTAGTATGTTTACTATAAAATTTCACATTCTCATGCACGATCCACTAGAAAGAATAAATATCAAAAGATATAGTGGTCTCCAATCATCACAAATATTTAGTTAGTGTTGTCATTTTCAATCCCTCTATGTGAATCTGGGATGAACCCCCTTAAGAATCACTAAATTAATAGTCTTATTCCACCCACCAAGTATCCTATGGTTCCTTTTCCTCTCATTTATTCTTCCACATGTCACACAAAACATCACTTTCACACATATAAGTGATGAAATACAACGTACATGGAACACAACACAAATTGTGCACCAAAATTCCATTTTTAAAATCATACGGTCAACAAAACCTTTTCCAAACAAGATTCGAATCACATGAATAATTCAATAAACCATTTTCACACTATATAAAACACCATCATGGGGTACAATAAGAATTTACACATGAACACACAAAATTTCATATAAAATAACAATTCTAAACCAAATTCATGTTAAATCTATCCAATACCTTCTTTCACACGACAAAAAATAATCATAGAGCACCCCCAAATATTAAATAAATCACAATAAATTCATCAAATAATGGTTAATCATGGTATATCCTACCTTGGGTGTAGAAACATCAGGAATATAGCTCATGACTCTGACCACACATCTACTACACCATAAAGATGAAATATTGAACATATAACATCATTAATAAACCCTAAGAACCAATATATTAGGCTAAAATCAGCACCCAACCCAATGGAGATGATGATCCCCAAATAAAGGGGAAGTAACCCTGAGAAAATAAGTATAAAACAAGAAATAAGACACTAACATAGAGTTTCCTTGAAGAATATGTGTCAAAAACCACACCAAAATGGAGCCCAAGGAAGGTTGGATGAATGGTATGGGAAATTAGGGTTATAAATCCCCAATGGGAGAGAGATGTGGTGATTTGGGGTTAAATATGGAGTGGGAAAAAGGGGTAAAATCCACATTTTTAATGACATGGATATACTGCATGTTTTGTCAAACTGTGCAGTTACCATGTAATTCCCACTATCTACCAATGACATGTCACACATGTAGCCTGTATGATTTTCAATCGATGAACTAACAGTGTGAAAATCCTCTATCCAAAACCCAACTTGGACGCATGGTTTCTTAGGTAGGGTTCATGTTTACTACTACACATGCACCAATATTTCACCAGATTCATTCTTCCCAAAATTTTCAATTTTACTCAAAAAATCCCAAAATAAATATAAGGGGAAAATATTGATAAAACTGAAAGATAAATACATCACAATAAATTCAATGGTTTGAGAATTCTCTCCACCATGAAAAATTTCAGATTCCAAAAATTCATCATGTAGCTTGATCGAAAAAAATATATAGATAGTCTTGCTTAAACCATGTCTTCCACTCCCAACTCTCATGTATATCTTGACCATGTGGCCAAACAAATAGACCAATAGAATAGATTTCACATGAATCACATTCTCTTTTGAGTCTACTATGCACATTGGTCTATCAATCATGGATAAATAGAGATCTATATCCAATTCCACCCAATTTTTCACATGAGATGGATCCAATACTTCTTCAACTGGGAGAGAGGAAACGGGTGTTGAATTGAAATCAACTAAGAAGTAAAAGATAACTTGTATACCACCTTCCCAATATTCATAGTTATTTAAAAACTCCAAACACACCTCAGTGTTATCTTCCATTTCTTTCATAGATGATAATGACCCAAGCATGGTGATACGTTCATGAACACCCACCAACCAACAACAATCTCATGTTCTTGGAATATCTCATCACCATAGGATTTTTGGTCACACTGAGATTTCAATAATCACTGCCCGATTAACATTTCCTTCTCAAACATATATTGCACAAGGCTCAGTCCCAAGATTAAGGTCTCACTAACCACAACCCAACACAGAAGAGATCTACATGGAAGAAAAAAGAGTGCCTCAAAAGGATCCATTCAAATAGAGGATTGGTTACTATAATTATAATGAAGCTCCATCAATCCCTAATAGGTACCCCAAGATCCTCTAAAATCTAATTCACATGCATGAAGCATGTCTTCCGAAATCTAATTTTTCCACTCCGTATAACCATCCACATGAGTATGGTATGTCGTTCTCATCTGTATATATAACCCCAATTCCTTTTAAAGGCCTTCCTAGAACCAAGATGTATAATAAGGGTCTCTAACTGATATGAATGCTAACTGCACACCATGAATCCTTACCACTTCCTGAACATACAACTATTCCAAATCATCTTCCTTTGATGAATCTTTGATCGGAAAAAAATGATATTATTTTGTCAAATGGTCTATTACCACCCAAATAGCATTCATTCATCGAAGTGTATAAGGTAATACAATAATAAAATACATGGAGACCTCATCCCAATTTTAGGTAGTAATGGCTAATAGTTGAAGCAATCCCGAGGGAATTTGGTGCTCTACATTTACCTACTAGCATGCATGACATCTCAATATAAAGATAACTATATCATGCCTCATACCTTTCCAAAAGAACTGCCAATTAACATCATAGTAAATCTTGGGTTCTCTAGCATGAATGACCCACTGAGACTGGTTGTTTCCATGCATAACCACCTTCATCAAATATAATCGCACCACAAAACGGACCATAAAACACAATAATATTTTGGGGGATAGCGACCAATCGCACGGTTTCTCCCCACCATGAATAAAATGCATTGACTGCTAACACAGCTCATCCCCAGGATGCTTCTGCTGAATCAGCTCTAGAAGGGAAGGATCCAACTGAGCACACAAAGAACACACCTCCACTGCAATCCTTGTTCTCCATGTGAAACAGAGTAAAGATCCCAATCAAGGTCCACTCATCACTGGACATTATTAAAGCCTACAATAAATCTATCTAAATCAATGTGTTAGACACCACATTACCCTTTCCTGTGGTATAGAAAATTTTAAGGTCGAACCCTTCAGATCATTGATCCACTGATGTTGCCTTAGGTTCATACCCTTTTGGGAGAAAATGTAGTCCAATTTTCTTATGATCAGAAAAGACAACAAATTTCTCCCCCAAAAGATAATGGAACCACTTCTTCAAGGCATGAGTCATTGCTTCTAACTCAATGTGATGATTTAGGTAATTATTTTCATGTGTTCGAAGTAAGTGAGATCTGTATTCCACCACATGATCAACTTGCATGATCACACACCAGAGACCCATACCGAAAGCCTCACAGTAAACCACATAGCCATTTCCTGGTAGTGGAAAATCAACATGGGTGTTGTATTCAACTTCCAAATTAGCTTCACGAAGGATGACTGATATTTTGGTCTCCATTAAAATTTTACCTCTTTCTACTTGAGCAATATCATGGAATAATCAAGCCAGGGTAAATCTCGAACAAACTGCTTGTAATAACCAACTAGTCCAAGGAAACATCTAATATTAAACTTGTTAATTGGGTTATCCCATGACATAAATTCACATATTTTATCAACGTCCATTGAATCCCCTTGCATTAAGATGACATAGCCCTAATACTTCACCTCCCTGATCCAGAATGTGAACTTTGAAAACATTACAGAAAGTCAGTGATCCTGAAGAGTGCCAAACACGATCCACAAATGATGATCATTCTCTTATCAGATTCATAATAAACTAGGATGTATTCCATGAATACCATAACAAAATATTAGATATACTAGTGGAACTCACTATTCCTAAGCTTCATGAATACTACTAGAGAACCTGTCACCTCGAAAGGCTTGACGAAGTACTCAAAGTGGTTTTACCTACATTGGAAAGTCATTTTTGGGATATCCACCTCTCTCACCCTGACAAGGTTGTAACTAGAACACAATTCTATCATAGGGAACCCCTTTCTCACTTTCATCGGGCTGAACATGTCATCAATTTTGGGAAATGGATTCTTGTTTTTAATGGTTACCATATTCAACTTTCAGTAATCGATGCACAACTAGATATATCCATTTTCCTTTTCAGAAAAAATAATTGTGCAACCCAGGGAGAGATTCTTGGGTGATTGAACCCTTTTTATTTCAAATATTCTAGTTGTATCTTTATTTTAATCAACATGGTGGGGGCCATACATTATGAGGGAAGTGTTAAATGAAGTTTCCACGTCTCTAAATAAATTGAGAAGTCCAGTTTCCACTCTAGAGGAATGCCCAATCAGTCATCTAGAAATACCTATAGGAACTCATCCACTACAAGAGGTAATTCACCCTAGATAGAAATATCGTTGTCCGCTGACACGAGTAGTGATAATTAAAAGACAAGATTTCCCAACTCTAGTATGAGAGATCTAGAAGGACCCAACTATGTATCTCATTCTCCAAGTAAATCTCAAATACTTTTATCATGTTCTGAGAAACATACCTACCACCGATAATAATCTTTTTGCACTTAGAAATTAACCATCTAGTCCATGAAATAAATTTCATAAAAAAGGTCCATATACAAGACTTGGAAATATCATTCCAAATGAACCTCGTATATGGTGATTGCACAAGATGGACATCTGAGACCATACACATTCTTCTTACCCAATGATGTGATTAACTCCATTGCATAAGACATATGCTTGGTAAGAAAATTCAATAGATTCCTAAGGTAGGTAGAGATAAATGAAATTGAAGCACCAGTATCTAATAAAACAATAGCTATGGATGATTCTATTATAATGGTACCTTGAATTGTCTGGGGCCCCACATCTGATCTTGCTTATGCCTGATCCACTTCCTGAAGATGATTCACCTCAGCCTAAGCTAGAGAACGACCGCTCACTTGAGGCTCTACCCTAAACTGGCTCTTCCTAGAATATGATCCAACACTAACTCTAGGACCACCAAATTGGATCCCATTTTTCTAAATAGTTCTGACATAACTGACATCCCCCTAGAAGCCACATATCATACCCCACTCTGATAAGTATGTGTGGCTCTGTAGAATCACTATATGTTTCCCATCACTCCAAATCGATGACATGATTTGGGGGAGGATGTACATGAAGGTCATATATTCCCTACCTTCCCACACAAGTGAAACAAAATAGACCCTAAATTAGAAGCCAAAAATGAAGAATGTCAGGAAGGATAGCCTGAGCTACCACCTCCCTTTTCCCATTGCTCATCCCACTTCCTCTTTCTCTCAAATGAGATTCCACTTCCCACAACGGACATTGATCTAAGGAACCCTAGATTTCATATTTGATAAATCTCAACCATGAAATCAAGATCAACAACATCATTGTAGATCTTTAGCCTAAAAATAAATCCATTAGAATAAATATTTGTTCATAGATCCATCTCAAATATATGAGCTTTCATCTACTAATTTGAATCAACCGCAGGTGCATACTGAACTAGATCTGAAAAATATTTAGCATAATCCATCACTAAAAGATCCCCCTAGGAAGGATCCATGAACTCTTGGGATCTAGGATAAGCCATGACCTCAGGATAATACTGCTCATTGAAAAGGATCATGATATCCTTCCAGCTGATCTACTTGGTCCTCCCAGTCTGAACCATTGAGCCCCACCATCTCCGAATATGACCTTATGGCAAGAATAAAGAACACTTTACGCTTACATCTTTTGGAGTATTGAGGAACTCCAAAATAATTTATATCATTCAAATACACTACTTTTCTTTCTGTGGTTTAGAATTTTCTTAGATGGAAGGAGGATTTTTCTTGAGAAACTCCTAATCCTTTTCCTTTAAAGGACCAGGTTTGGATTTTCTAACTAGAGTAGGAGCCAGACCCACTCCCTATTCCATAGCCTGAATAGGCTGGACCATAGATTCCATAAACCTTTGATCATGCTATAAGGGGAAAATCTCTATGTCTTCTCCCTATAGTTTAATGTGAATTCTATAGGGAGACATGTTGCTATAAAAATAAATATTCACAAGAGAAGGCATTAATACATCCAATCTGAATAATTCTAGCAAGAATGAAAAAAATCAATAAATAAAATTATAAATGACAATTTATGGAAAAATCCAATTCACCTACACCATGTTCACACACATAGGTTTCAGCCTGTGCATCTCACCCAGTGGAGAATTTAATCATAAATTCCCAACATCCCATGATAGCTCAAGATCTATCATGAGGTTTGATATCCGGGCACCCTGATCACAACCCGAACTTCTATCCCCTACATTCCTTGCTCCATTCTATTTAGAATCATCATAAATAAAATGACCAAAAATGTAAAAACTCCTTTGACAATACTTTTTCACAAAACAGGTCAGTTCATCATCCAAACGGGCTCCCAACCTAGTTCATGGAAAGGCCCAAAGGTAATTCCAGATCACCATAGGCTTAGAAAAGTTCCCATGTATCAATGATTCAACATTTTAACTATTTACCATAATTTATAAACATAAAACATCCAAAAATGAATATAAATAAAAACAAAAAATACAATCCAAATATAGACCAAACCATTTTCCAGAGTTGAGTTACAAATTTTAGACAAAAAAAATTGGATACAAAAAAATTAAAGTAACTATCAAAAACCACTACATGATAAGAGGAATATCACCCTCAATCCACCTCCAACAACACTTAACCAAGGAAGGCCTCTAGAAACGTGAACCACCATCTCCAAAAGCCTTTCCTTTACGTGTGTCAATGATAACCAAGTCTACTTACACCCAAAGGTGTAAGTATATAGTGAGATAATTCCTAGTAGGATTCCATCCATCAAGGATTTCATTAAATAAATATTATAGGATAAATAAACATGTATGTTTTATAATGAACAACTAGAACCATTTTTAATGAAAATAACTTTAAATAAAACATGCATGCTTTTAAAATGACCAACCAAGTATACTGTAAGCAGATGGTAAGTGGGATATTACTTAGTAGAACTAGTCATGAAAATACCTCTAGAAACTAGGTAATATTTAAACCCTAAAGACACTGTATCTTAGTGTAAAGTTGAATATGAACCCTAAAAATCCATGTTATCATGATCAAGTAGCTAGAGAGGAGAAACATCTAATGTTCTAATGGTCTCCAATCATCATATTTATTTATTTATTATTTTCATAATCAATACCACTAATTGAATTAAAGATAAATCCACTATCGATTCACTATATTATCAATCCTAGTCCACCCACCTAGTTACCTAGGATTCCCTTTGTGCTCATTTCACATTTCACATGTCACACAAAACATCATGATCACACAAACAAGATAAGTAATACATTTTATAAGTAATATACCAACACATTCAAACCCATATTCCTTTTTAAAATCATACACTCTTCGAAACATTTTCCAAACTTGATTTTCATCAAATGCGTAATTTAATAAACCATTTTCACAATTTATAAAACACCCCAAGGTGTGAACTAAGGCATTACATGTGAACACACCCAATTTCATATCAAAAAAACCAATTTCTAAACCAAATTCATATTAAATACTTCAAAAACCACTTTATCACTAGAAAAAATAATCATAGAGAACCCCAAAATATTCAAGTAACAATAATCTTTTCACCAAATAATGGTTATGCATAGAACCACCACCCTTGAGTGTACAAACATATGAAATTTGGTGTAAAACTCCAACTGCACCTCAATTTTACATTAAAGCGGCAAGATCAAACCTATAAAATCAAGAATAAACCATAAGAACCATGATATAACCCTAAAATTGGGACCCAAATCTGCTTGAGATGAAGAATCCTTGTTTAATAGGAATAAAACCCTAGAAATGTGGCAGAAAATAAGAATGAATAAATATGGAGTTTCTATGAAGAATGTGAGGAAAAACACAAACTAAAATTGATCCCAATGGATGTTGTCTGAAGGGGGAAGTGAACGTAGGGTTAGAAATCCCATGTGGGAGAGAGATTTTGTGATTTGTGGTTAAATATGAATATGGAAAAAAGTGTAAAATCAAAATTTTTAATTACTTTGATAGGTCGCATGGTTTATCAAATCGTATGGAGACTGTTAAGTTTCCACAATTAACCCAAGACATACCCCATGGTTAGCCTACATGATTTAAAAACTATGCAATAAGCCTCTATCTAAAACCCCACTTGGCCACATATTTACCTGGGTAGGGCACAGAGTTACCACAAATCATGTTCCAACTGTTCTCCAAGGGTTGTCCACCCAAAATATTCTATTTTACTCAAAAAAACCCAAAAAGAAATATAAGGGGATAAAGGTAGACCAAAAATAAATGAAAAATACCCCCAAAGAAAATAATGTATGTGAAAAAGGGTATCTTTAAAATTTTCATTCTCTTAAATTTAAATTTTTTGATCAAAAAAATATATTAAAATACAATTATGTGAAAAATTCCATGAACGAAAAATAATTTATAAGGAATCTATAAAGACGAATCAAAGCGTCAAAACCTTTAAAAATTATGAATAAATATTTTTGTAAAGAAAATGAAGTAAAAAAGTGGTCATAAATAATTTTTAGAGAATCTGACTTCCAACAATAGGTTTGAACTCAACTTGACATTTCAAAAGTTATAAGGATTTTTTCAACTAACTATACAGGATTGATAATAAGTTAAGTGAATGGATGTGTTAAAAAGGATATTAAAAATTTTACTTCTTATAAAAATAAAAATACTCTATTGGTCACTCCCTAAGGACTAATATTCCACATAAAAAAGGAATTTATAAATTTTGATGAACCTCAATGAGAATATTTCAATAAATATTCATATCACTATGGAAGACTAAAATTTATTTGGTATTGTTTGTGTTGTGAAGAATTGTTGAATAAAGAATTTAAATATTGGTACAACATGTCACTTCCTTGGGAAAGACATAAGTCAAGGGGATAAATACCTAAGGGATGGTAAATTTTTAGAAT
This sequence comes from Viscum album, assembly GCA_963277665.1. Lineage (NCBI taxonomy): Eukaryota > Viridiplantae > Streptophyta > Magnoliopsida > Santalales > Viscaceae > Viscum > Viscum album. The sequence continues at coordinate 477,858,618 of OY728157.1, forward strand.
ATTAATAGAAACTGTCCTGAAACAAGTGGAAGCCAACCCTAATAAATTATTAAATATAAATTGATAGACAGTCAATCATACAAGGGGTTGTTATAGAAATAAGTGTGCATCATAACACATCTATCTACCTCCACTATTGGGGTAGAGTAGTCAGGGGCTGTGAAAGACCACATCGCATCATGTTCAATGAGTTACATGTTCTCCATGGAATCCTCTAACTAATTGTCCTCCCGATAAACATTCAAAATATGCATGTGAATTTGAGTAAGCATGTTGATACCATCAACCCACTGAGATACACACGCCATGTCATATTACATGTCCTTGTTATCAAATCTTGAACTAGACTCTGATAATGTCATGACCCGCATCCCCGGGCCATGAACCTTATCATCTGACCCCGTGGGTCTTCTATAATACCTTGGTTGTCTTCCCATCACACAATAGGCTGTTACTCACTTGGATCACTTATTAGACTAATGATTTTCCCCACATGCCAACACATTTTCTTTCATTGTGTTTTTCCTCACTCACACACACCATGGGAAACATCCCATAAGGTCACCCATCCTGAATACAACTCCAAGACAAGTATGCTTAAATGTGGAGTTATAATCATTTAGGCTCCTGAAATGAAAGGTGCACCTTGTTGACATGGGTATAAACATTTAATCTTTTTAAGTCGTTCTTTTCCAGTTGTGTTACATTAACCACCCCTTTAAAGAACAACGCCCTCTTTGTGGACCCCAAGCCTCAAACCCAGGCAGTGACTAAGCACTTTCGGCTGGGTATTGGCTCTGATACCATTTGTCATGACATGCCTCCCCGGGCCATGAACCTTGTCATCTAACCCCATGGGTCTCCTGTAATACCTTAGTTTCCTTCCCAGCACACCATATTCTATTAATCACTAGGGTCTCTTATCAGACTAATGATTGTCCCCACAGGCCAACACATGTTCTTTCACTGTGTTTTTTCCTCACTCACACACACCCTGGGAAACTTCCCAGAAAGTCACCCATCCTAATTACTACTTCAGAACTAGAATGCTTAACTATGGAGTTCTAATCATGTAGGCTCTAGAAAGGAAAGATGAACCTTTTTGATGTGGTTAGTAACATTTAGTCGTTTTAAGTCTCACTTTTCCAGGGGTGTTACATTTATTTGTCATGACTCATCCCCCGGGGAACATATCGTGACTACCCCAAGCTCGCCTTCCATTGGCCAGGGGATGGTGACTAGCACTAAAGGCATATATCCCAAAAATGGAACTTAAAGAGCTTACCATAATGATGGTGCTCTTGTAGTGTGTCCAGTACTACCTGCAAATGGTAGGCATGCTCCTCCCCAGTAGTTGAGTAAAACAGAATGTCATCAATGAAGATTATGAGAAAGCGATCGAGGTATGGCTGGAAGATCCTATTCATGAATCCCATGAACACTGCTAGAGCATTGGTTACGCTGAAGGGCATAAACAATAACTTGTAGTGGGTGTACTGACACCTGAAGGATGTATTTTTCAGATCCTCGTCTCAAACTCTGAGCTGGTGGTAGCCTGATCTGAGGTCTATTTTCAAGAACCACCATTCTCCCTTCAGCTGATCAAAGAGGTCATAAATCCTTAGTAGCGAGTACCTGTTTTTTACGGTCACCTGGTTTTGGCGATGGTAGTTGACATAGAGCCTCATGATCCCATCCTCCTTCTTGGAAAATAAAATCAGGGCATCCCAGGGAGAAACACTGGGCCGGATGAAACCCTTTCCCCTACAAGTCCTCTATCTATTTCCTCCACTCGCGAAGCTCATTGGGAGACATCTGATATGATGGAGTAGATATCGATGACATCGTAGGGTACATGGAAATGTAGAAGTCCACCTCTCTATGAAAAGGAAGTCCTGGAAAATGATCATGGAAACAATCTGTGTACTGATCAACCACTACAGGATAGCTCGGACTCTCTACGTAAACTTCTCCGAGGGTAAGGTAGGCCAACTGATGAGTGATCGGCTACACCCTCCTCCAAGTAAGTCCATCCTGTGCTGGAAGGGTTCCCTTCTTGATGGTGAAGGTAAACCTAGTCCCATCCATGTGGATACAACACAGTTTTCTCCTAATAAAGTCAATATGAGCATGGAATGTAGTTAACTAGTCCATTCCCAAGATGACTTTGTAAGGCCTCGACATCACTACTAGGAGATCCCAGTTATAGAACTCGCCTCCTACAATAAGCTTGCACTGCCGGAACTAGTGTGTTATCATCGAATCAGCTCCCATTGGAGTCTCTAGCCATAAAGATCTATCCAATGGCTCTGTAAGAATCTCCAAGCTCAGAACGAGGGCAGTGTAAATGAAAGAGTTAAGACAACCAATGTCTATAAGAACTGCATCTATGTTGTAGTAGACACATATCGTACCATGAATTTTCTCCGGAGAATCGTGGTCGTATGCTTCAGCTGCTTGAAACTGTGCTCTCGGTTTTCCACCCACTCCCTACGGACATGGTGAATATCCTGGTGGTGGTGGTGGTAACACCTCATAACGTCATTTACCACCAGCTGCACATCCAACTCCTCTTCCAAGACCACATCCTCCTTGCGGACCGCCACATTCGAACCTCTGCCTCTACTTGGTAGGTCCCTCAACTGTCTGCTGATCATATGAACAGAAGGTCAGACAGTCAAAAGCCATGTGACCCTACCCACCGCATTAGTAACATTGCATGCTACTGGCATGTGTGTCTCTAATCTGGGTGCCCTGCTCAACCAATTCTAAGTCGTGCGGTCATCCACCTATAGGTCTGGTCCACTTGGGCCTCTGCGACATCTGTCTACTGCCCGCTGTAGAAGACTCGGATACGTGTCGGCTAGTGGTGGGTCTTGCTGCTGGTGATTTCTCAGCAAGGAAACTCTCGACTAGGAGGGCTCTATCTAACACTCCCGCCTACGTCGGGATGCTGAGTGAGATCATCGAAACTCTGATCTCCTGTCTGAGCCCCTGCTCGAAGATCTAAGCCTGGAAAAATGGGTCCCACACCATATCTATAGAGTATCAGGAGAGGTCGATGAATCTCGCTATGTACTATGCTAGTGCCATTCTACCGTGGTGCAGATGAAGTAGCTCCTGTATCCGCAACGCATGAAGGGTGGTTGGTACGAAATCCATCCGGAACATGCTCTCGAAGTCTGCCCAGAGTATAATCGCCTCGTCATGAACCGGAATCATCCGGCTCCACCATATGCATGTTGATTCTTAAAGGAGACTCGTGGAAAGGATCATAATGATGTCTGCTGGTGTCCCTACTATCTTGAAGACTCTCAGGACAACCTCCAGTGTCACGACCCGTCCTTGGGGCCTGTGAAGTGACTACCCCAAGCCCGCCTCCCGTAGGCCAGAGGCTGGTGACTACCACCATGCCGTAAATCCCGACAAAAAGGGGAAGTCATTTCCTTTATAATGTAAACAATCACCACAAAGTAAGCCATCAGAAGTAAACACTAAGTAAAACTGGGTAAAAATTAAGTGTGGAAAGTAAATGGGCCAGAATAAAAACCCAAACTGAAAGTAAGTACAATTGAAAAGAAAGTACAGTAACTAAAAGTAAAGCAGCAACATCGAGCCGTCCACTAGATGTCCCACCTGAAGGATGGGTACAGATAGCAACCTCAACTCCTCGGGTCCAGCCGTCCAGCCGTCCAGCCCGTGTACATCCCGACCAGTGGTCCACCTCCAGGTACCGTCTGCTCCACTAGCCTCAACCACGATCAGTGATGTCCATCGTCTGCATCCAACACAACGTAGTGCGGGCATAGCCCGTATAGGGGTGAGTATACGCTACTCAGTAGGGACCCCGAGACCCCTGAAGGTCTCCTGGAATCCACAAAGGGTAAACTACAAAGGAAAGATATAATCACGAAGTAACAACCAACTCTAATTAGGTATATTCCCATACATATACCTAAGTCATCAATTTCAGTTCGGCTCTAACATCCGAGCCCAAGTTCGATCACGTCCACACAGGATAGTACAACCCAGTCCACCCAGGAAAGAAAAACATTATCCACATAGAAGGGAAGTCAATCATATCTAAGATAATGATTGAAAGTCAAGACTCATCTCACTTAGGTATACCTCTTCAGTGATAGATATGATCAGATATAGTCACAGATTCATCTAAGTTGGGACCCACATAGGATACCTAACCTACTCTGCCAGACCCACATAGGATAGCAAGAACAGAGTCAGACACTGCCAGACACATGTAGGATACAATAACAGTAGTCATTATCATCGAACCCACATAGTATTTGAGTACGGTTCTCATCGATGCTGAACCCACATATTATTTCAGTGCAGTCTTCATCTCTGTCGAACCCACATAGGATTTCAGTACGGTCTTCATCACTGTCGAACCCACATAAGATTTCCGTGCAGTCTTCATCTCCATCGAACCCACATATGATTTCAGTATGGTCTTCATCGATGGCGATCCCACATAGGATTTCAGTTCAGTATTCATCTCTGTCAAACCCACATAGGATTTCAGTATGGTCTTCATCGCTGCCAAACCCACATAGGATTTCAGTGCAGTCTTCACAGTTGCAGCTAGCTCTAGGGTTCCCGCATAGAGCATGCTCGTTCCAGGAGGGTCCGCTCTACAATCCAAGGGGTCGATACATCAACTGACACGTAGTCCGGAGTTGATGTATCTCAATGTTCCGTCTCGACAAGAGAAACTCAACGTGATAGACGGTGCATCAATCGGACACCCAGTCTGAGAGTTATTGGATTTTTCGTTCCAGGGGCCTGGTTGGTTTTTATGTCAAGACCTAATCGACCGCACTCTAACAATGTCCAAACCTTGAGAGGAGTAAGACAACAGTTCTGTCTCACTAACTGGAATCCAACAATGTCGATGGCACATCAATCTGACATCTGGAGCTCATGTTATAAATGTTTCCTCTCTGAGGGCCCGATTGTTTTCATGTTCAAACCAACTCGTCCATACCCCAAGTTCTCTGATTCGTTGAGTGTAATATACCGAAATGGCCGCCATGATCTAAGGATCACATCTAACCTAATGGTGCGTCGATCAGAGGTATGTAGCCCAAGATATGCGCAAAAGACCGGAAGTGGTTTGAAAATGGGGGGTCTAGGCCCAGTCCGACCCGGCCCAACCCCCTGGGTTGGCCCGAACCGGGTCGACCCGAACCGGGTTCGGGTCCGGCTCATTAGGGCACGGCCCAACCCGGTGGGCGCGGCCCGGCCTGGCGCGTCCGCATGGCCAGCTCGGCCAGCGCCGAGCTGAGCGGACAGGGGCGTGCACTGCCCCCTGATTGATGAGCTGGGGACCCCACGTGGGGGGGCCGCTCCTTCGGCCGTCCGGGGGTTACGACCACTGGTTTCCTGGAAGCTGGCCAGCCCGGTCCGGCTGGCCAGAGCTGCTTCCATGAGACCGTCGGGGTCCTGCCCTTCAGAGGTGCCGGCGGTTCTGGCCACCCGACCTTGCACCGCCGTGGCTTCGAGTCGCGGCCTTGTCCGACCGGCGCGGCGCGATGGCGCCGCGCCCCTCCACTACAGCCCTGCACCGGCCGCAGTATCTTCGTGGTTCTCCGGCGCAGCGTGATGGCGCTGCGCCCCATTACTGCAGCCCGACTCCGGTCGCGGGTTCTTTCGGCCTCAACGGCGCGGCGCAACGGCGCCGGGCATCTTCATCGCATTTCCCAGGATTCCACGCTGTGCCGTTGCACCGCACTACCTTCTTTAGAACCATAACATCACAACAACAAATGGGGGGAGGAGATTCAGTCGTGTTCGTGCGGTCCGACCTCCTCTCGATAAGTTGATATTAAGCGGCCAAAAGATAATGATGAAGAACGACAAAGGATAAATTCACAGCAAAAATTAAAAATCCCTACCTCAAGCCTTTGTTGAACAAAGGTTCATCACAGAGAATGAACTTCACGGAAGAAGGATCGTCAGCGTCGCGGTACACAATGTCGCATCGTCGATCTCCGAGGAACTTGCGTTCTTTGTCGCCCTTCGTCAGAGGTAGGCGTTCTTCGTCAGCGATGGTGCGTTCTTCGCATTCTTCAAGGAGGAAGATGATGATTCCAATACTTGGGATCTCCTCTTCAAATCCTCCTCGCACAACGAAACCACATAATAAAATAAGGATTTTCCTTATTTTATTTCTCATGCCAACTGTTTTTGAAATTCAACAACATATAATGATTTAATTAATGAGAGTTGACCAATGGATGGGGCGTTTAATAATCCTATTAAATATGAGAATTGACCTGGCATTAAAGAGGGGGGGTGCGGGTGAGTTACCATATTAAATGAAAATGGGAGATAAAATGTAAAAAAGGGGTGGGGCTCGTGTGGGCCCCACCTCACTAATATTTTACCTAGGAGTTAGGATATCAGTGTGTCCCACTCCAACCACCATGCCTAGGTTAGCACTACTAAGAATAAAAATAAAATCTATTGCACAATATTTTATTTTATTCTTTAGTTAACCAAATTAATTAGTAACCTCACCCGATAAAACAAAACTCCAAAAAATGTGTTCTTAAGCAATTACCGGCACTGCGATTCCATCGGTGCCCTCAGAATTCGATTCCGAGCAGCAATTCAAAAGTTAGGAAAGCCCGCTCGTTCGTTTACTGAACGTAGCTGAGCTAAACTTCAGAAATTGATTCCGGGCACACCAGGCCTCAGAATCAAGTACTGTTAGAAACTGCGTTCTTTGTAAAATCCCAAATAAAATTAAGAAAAAATTTCCATTGAATTTTATGGGTCTTTAAATTACTCAAACCTCAGGGCTTTACATCCCCGTAATGATACATCACAAACTAGGGGAACAATTGTGGGTACTGAGCACGTATCTGAGCCTCCCGCTCCCAAGTGATCTCCTGGAGGTTCCTGTTATACCATCTGATATGCACTAGAGGTATCGACCATCCATGTAGGACCATCTCTTGTCGATCCTAGATCTCCATTGGGACCTCCTCAAACGTCTCCCCATCATCAATGTCCAGCTCCCCATGGTCGATGATATGCATCGGGTCATGCACGTATCTCCTCAGCTGAGATACGTGGAAGACGTCTTGCACCCGGTGCAACTGTGGTAGTAGAGCCAGGCGATAATCCACCTAACCTATCCAGCTGAGGACCTGGAATGGTCCGATGAAGTGCGAAGATAACTTTCATCCTTGTCCAAATATCCTTACTCCAGGTCGAGTTGAGACCCGCAAGAAGACGTGGTCACCATCCACAAACTCCAGTGGCCTCTACCTCCTGTCAGCATAAGACTTCTGCCGGCTCTGAGCTGTCCTCATCTACTTCTGGATGACCTGGAACTTCTATGTCGTGGCCTGGACAATCTCTGGTCCCAAAAGTGCTGACTCCCCAGGGTCTGTCCAGCACAGAGGTGATCTGCAAGGCTGTCCGTACAATGCCTCGTATGGTGCCATCCTGATGGTAGAGTGGTAGCTGTTGTTGTACGCGAACTTCACCAAGGGTAGATGGTCCTCCCAACTGCGACCAAAGTTGAGGACACATTCTAGGATCATGTCCTCGAGATTCTGAATGGTCCCTTCCATCTTACCTTCCATCTGAGGGTGAAAGGATGTGCTCAGACGTAGCTGCATCCCGAATACCTCTTGCAACCCGTTCCAAAGTCGGGAAGTAAAGCGAGCATCTCGATCGAAGACGATAGATGATGGAACACCATGAAGATGTACAACCTCTTGAACGTAGAGACGTCCCAGTCTCTCTACTGATCACTTCTCCCTAATGGGTAAGAAGTGGGCCGACTTGGTGATTCGGTCGACAATCACCCAAATGGAGTCACGAACTCTGGAAGTACGTGGAAGCTCAGTAACGAAATCTATAGATATCCCGTCACACTTCCACTACGGGACCTCCAAGTGTTGTAACAAGCCTTCTGGTACCTTGTGCTCTGCCTTCACCTACTGGAAGGTGAGGCACCGAGAAACGAACTCTGCCACAGCGTTCTTCATACCCATCCACCAGTTCTGTCATCTGAGATCCTGGTACATCGTCGCCACTCCCGGATGTACCTCCAAAGGGGAAGTGTGATACTCTCTTATAATTTCCTCCTGTAGAGCAGCTGGTACCATGGTACGTCCTCTAAACAGGACATCCTGCTCTCCTCCTACGGAGAATCCATCATGTTCTTGTCCTGAGGATATATGTGCACGCCGCATCTCACAGTCAGTGTCCCCACGTTGTGCCTCTCTGACCCACTGCAGTAGTGGAGGAGTGACTGTGAGTGACAGGAGAAATGCTGCTCCATCTCTATCTGCGAAGGATATCTGCAAAGCGGCTAGCTACTCTGTCGCCTCCCCGAGTAGCTAGATGCCCGTCCTCCAGTTGAGATCATCGGCTACTACGTTCCCCTTCCCAGGAGTACAGACTATCTCAAAGTCATAGTCCTGGAAAAACTCGAGCCATCGTCGCTATCTCAAATTCAGGTCCTTCTGCGAGAAGATGTACCTGAGACTCTGGTGGTCAGAGTAGACTTTAAAGCGCTCCCCCATCAGATAGTGTTGCCACCTCTTCAGAGCGAAGACCATTACTTCTAACTCCATGTCATGGGTAGCATAGTTCTTCTCATGCTTCCCCAAATGAAGTGATCCATAGGCGATCACAGCCCGCTCCAGCATCAGGACACACCCAAGTCCGATCCTTGATTCATCACAGTAGACTACGTACCCTAGTCGCTCCTCTGGTAGCCTCAAGATAGGTGCGCTGGTCAATCTATGTCTCAGCTCTTGGAAGCTCTACTGACATCTGTCTGACCACACAAAGGGTTTCTCCTTATTCATCAAAGCTGAGAGTGGTGCCGAAACTCTGGATATTTCTCACACAAATCTCTGGTAGTACCCAGCTAGACCCATGAAACTATGCACCTCTTTCACGCTCCTGGGTGGCTCCAAAGCTAGGACTGCCTCGATCTTCACAGGATCCACAACAACTCCAACCTCATAGATGACGTGTCCCAAGAAGTGGACCTCACGTAACCAGAACTAACAGTTCAAGAGCTTTCCATAAAGCTAGTTCTCTCGGAGTGTGTCTAGTACAACCCGCAAGTGGTAGGCATGCTCCTCCTTAGTGGCTGAGTATATCAATATGTCGTTGATGAAGACCACGACAAATCGATCGTGGAATGGCTGAAATATCCTATTCATGAGACTCATGAACACCGCTAGATCATTGGTTACGCTGAAAGGCATAACCAAGAACACATAGTGGCCATACCAAAATTTGAAGGCCGTCTTCTGCTCGTCCTTGTCTCGAACTCTGAGATGATGATAGAAAGATCTAAGGTCTATCTGTGAGAAGAACCGTGATCCCTTGATCTGATCGATGAGGTCGTCAATACTCGGTAGAAAATACTTGTTCCTCAAGGTCACATGATTCAGGCGATGATAGTTGACACAATATCGCAAGCTCCCATCCGCCTTCTTGGTGAACAATATCGGGGAAGTACAGGGTGAAACACTGGGTTGGATGAATCATTTTCTCTGCAAGTCCTCCAACTGTACCCGTAGCTCTCGAAGCTCAGCAGGGGCCATCCGATATGCTAGAGTGGATATCGGGGTTGTCCCAGTGTACAGATCAATATAAAATTCTACCTCTCTACGACGAGGTAGTCCTAGAACATCATCAGGGAAAACGTCTGCATACTGATCCACCGCTACAGGAAAACTAGGACTCTTCACCTCAACTGATTCTAGGATGAGGCTAGACAATTGATGAGTGATGGGCTTCCCTCTCCTCTGCGTGAGTCCAGCCTGTGCTGCAAAGGCCCCCTTTTTGCCGGTGAAGGTGAAACTGCTCCCATAAGTGTGAACACACCGTAACTTGTGCGAAATACAGTCAATCTAAGCATGGACTGTAGATAACCAATCCATTACCAAGATGACGTCGTAAGGCCTTGACACTCCTTCAAGAAGATCCAAGCCGAAGCTCTTGCCTCCTAGAGTAAGCTCACACTGCCGGAACCAGTGCGTAATCAATGATTCTGCTCCCGTAGGAGTCTATAGCCATAAGGATCGAGCCAAATGCTCAGTTGGAATCTCCAAGCTCCGAACAAGGGCAAGGGCAATAAAGGAATGACTCGGTCCTGTGTCTATAAGAACTGAATCAAGGGTGGAGTAGACACTGATAGTACCTCAAATCATCTCTGGCGCACCGTGGTCGTAGGCCTCTGCTACCTGAAGCTGAGCATGTCTCTGCCCGCTAGCTCCCTGTGGCCGGGGTGGACCTCCTTGTGGTGGTGGTTGTGGTAAAGCCTCAAAGCATCGCCCACCACCTGCTTCTTGGCCATCTCCCCTTCCTCGTCTGCCTGCTCTCGGCGGACTACCACGGTCGACCCTCTACCTCTTCCTGGGTGGCCCCTCAACCGTCTGCTGCTCCTCTACATGGTGGGTCGGGCAGTTACGAGCCATGTGACCATGCCCGCCACATGCGTAGAACTGTCTACTCCTCGGAAGGATGCCTCTGCGCCCTGTGCCCCGCACCTCTGAGCCAGTGTCCTGAGGTCGTCTGCCTGATGGTCTAGTCTGCCTGGACCCCTGTGAAATCCGTCGATTCCCAGATGCAGACGACTCTGCTACGTGCTGCCCTGCGGTAGGTCTCGCTGCTGGCATAGGCTCAGAAAGAAATATCTCTATGAGAAGAGCTCTCTACAATACTCCTACCTGAGTCGGAATGATGAGGGAGATCATCGATGCCCTGATCTCATGCCTCAGTCCCTGCTCGAAGGTTCGGGCCCGAAAGAATGGGTCTTGTACCTTGTCCGTCGAATAGCGCGATAGGTCGGTAAATCTCGCCGAGTACTGGGCGACCGTCATGCTACCCTGCCACAGCTATAAAAGCTCATGGATGCGCACCCCACGGAGGGTGGCTGGGACAAACTCTGAGCAGAAGAGGCTCTCAATGTTCATCCAGAGGATTGATGCCTCGTCTTGCATCTGTAGCATCATGCTCAACCATCTGCCTGCTGCTGCGAGCATGAGGCTCGCTGTGAGGATCACCATGAGGTCATCTGGTGTCCCCACTAACCTGAAAACTCACACAACCGCCTCCAGCCAATCCTCGCCTGCCTGAGGGTCCGTCTCCCCGTAGAACCTGAGAGGTCTCTAATGCTAAAACTCATACAGTTCACTAAGGCGACGTGCACTATCAGTGGCTGGGGCTAGTATCATCGGTGGCTCAGTGGGTAGAGGTACCACTGGTGCCTCCGCTATCAAAGGGCCCTACACTGAGGCATCGTCGGTCGGTGGGCTGTCATCTCACACAATGCTCGGAACCCTAACTGGCTGCCATCGTGGGGCCATCCTAAAAAGAAATAGGTGTGCCATGGTCAAACAGTATACTTGGTGAGCTGAGACAAAGTAATCACAAAGAAAAAATTTGAAACACACATGCAATCAATGTTTTCATGCAATGAGTCGGAAATCAGAAGTCAGGGTCCTGGTGTACGGAAACGTTGGCCGCCGCACCAACACTGGACTCCCTGGACTGATAACCACACTAAATAACCTAATCACTATTGCTTCACATAGAAGAACGATCAGAGTCCTGAGTTCTGCGGTAGAACCAAACTCCTCTGATACCAATTTTTCATGATCCATCCTCAGGGCCCGTGTTGTGACTACCCCAAGCCCACCTCCCATAGGCCAGGGGCTGGCGACTAGCACCAAGGCGTAAATCCCGACAAAAAGGGGAAGGCATTGCCTGTATAACGTAAGAAAACACCACAGAGTAAGCCAGCAGAAGTAAACACTATGTAAAACTGGGTACAAAAATAAGTGCGGAAAGTAAATGGGCCAGAATACAAATCCAAACTGAAAGTAAAGTAAAACTGGAAAGAAAGTACAACAACTGAAAGTAAATCAGCAACATCGAGCCATCCACTAGAAGACCCACCTGAAGGGTGGGTACAGATAGCCACCTCAGCTCCTTGGGTCCAGCCGTCCACTCCGTGTACGTCCCACCCAATGGTCCACCTCCAGGTACTGTCTACTCCACTAGCCTCAACCACGATAAGTGATGTCCGTCGTCTGCATCCAACACAACGTAGTGCTGGAATAGCCCATGCAGGGGTGAGTATACGCTACTCAGTAGGGACCCCGAGACCCCCGAAGGTCTCCCAGAATTCAAAAAGTATAAACCACAAAGGAATGATACAATCACTAAGTAACAACCAACACTAGCTAGGTATATGCCCATACATATACCTAAGTCATCAATTCCAGTTAGGCTCTAACATCCGAGCCCAAGTTCGACCACGTCCTCATAGGATAGTACAACCACTTCCACATAGGAAAGAAAAAAATAATCCACATAGGAAGGAAAGTCAATCATATCGAAGATAATGATTGAAATTCCAGACTCATCTCAAACAGGTATAACTCTTCAGTGATAGAGATGATCAGATATAGCCACTGATTCATCTAAGATGGGTCCCACGTAGGATACTAAACCAGCTACTCTGCCAGATCCACATAGGATAGCAAGAATAGAGTCAGACACTGCCAGACCCACGTAGGATACAAGAAATGTAGTCATTGTCGCGCAACCCACATAGGATTTCAGTACGGTATTCATCGCTGCCGAACCCACATAGGATTTCAGTGCAGTCTTCCTCTCCATCGAACCCACATAGGATTTCAGTACGGTCTTCATCGCTGCCGAACCCACATAGGATTTCAGTGTAGTCTTCATCTCCTTCGAACCCATATAGGTTTTCAGTACGGTCTTCATCGCTGCCGAAACCACATAGGATTTCAGTGCAGTAGTCATCTCTGTCTAACCCACATAGGATTTTAGTACGATCTTCATCGCTGCAGAACCCACATAGGATTTCAGTGTAGTCTTTACAGTCACAGCTAGCTCTAGGGTTCCCTCACACAGCATTCTCATTCCGAGAGGGTCCGCTCCACGATCCAAGGGGTCGATACATCAACTGACACGTAGTCCGGAGTTGATGTATCTCAATGTTCTGTCTCAACAATAGGAACTCAACCAGATAGACGTCACGTCAATCGGATGCCCGGTCTGAGAGTTATTGGCTTTTTTGTTCTAGGGGCCCAGTTTCTTTTTTAGTCAAAACCTACCCAACCGCACTCCAACTGCATCTAAACCTCGATCGGAGTAGGCCAAAAGGTCCATCTCACGATGAGGAATCCAACAAAGTTGACGGCACGTCAATTGGACATCCAGAGATCATGTTATAAGTGTTTTCGCTCCGAGGGCCCGGTTGGTTTCGTGTTAGAACAAACATGGAAGTACACAAAGTTCTCCTAAACCTTGAGAGTAATATACTGAAACTACCTTCTCGATCAAAGGATCTCATCTCAACTGACGATGCGTCGATCGGAGGTCCGTAGCCCATGATATGGGCTAAAGACAGGAAGTGGTCTGAAAATGGGGGGTCTAGGCCAGGTCCAACCTGGCCCAACCCCCCTCGGGTAGACCCAAACTGGGTTCGGGTCCGGCCCATTAGGGAACGGATCGGCCTGGTGGGCGTGGCCCGGCCCATCTGGCGAGGCCCGGCCTGGTGCGCTCGCTCGGCCGCGTGGCCAGCTCAGCCAGCGCCGAGATAAGCGGATAGGGGGGGGGGGGGGGCTCCTTCAGCCGGAAGGGGGTTAAGACCCCTGGTTTCCTGGAAGCTGGCCGGCCGGAGCTACTACCGTGGGACCGCCGGGGTCCCGCCCTTCCGACATGCCGGCGGCCGGTGGTTCGGGCCCCCTGACCTTGCACCGCCGCGGCCTTGTCCGACCGGCGCGGTGTGGCGGCGCCGCGCCCCACCATCGCTGCCCCGCACCCTCTGCGGTATCATTTTGGTTCTTCGGCGCGGCGCGATGGCGCTGCGCCCCTTCGCTGTGGCCCGACTCCGGCCGCGGGATTGTTTGGTCTCAACGGCGCAGCGCGGCGGCGTCGTGCCTCTTCGTCGCATTTCCTAGGATTCCACACGGTGCTGTTGCACCGCGCCGCCTTCTTTCAAACTGCAACAACACAAAAACAAAAGGGGGTAAGAGATTCGTTCGTGGTCGTTCGGTCTGACCTCCTCCCGATAAGTTGATATCATGCGGCCAATGGATAAAGACGAAGAACGAAAAAGGATAAATTCACAACAAAAACAAAAAAAAAACCCTACCTCAAGCGTTTGTTGAATGAAGGTTCATCGCGGGGAAGGGACGTCACGGAAGAAGGATCGTCGGTGTCGCGGTACACGTCATCGCGTCATCGATCTCTTAGGAACTTGCGTTCTTCGTCGCCCTTCGTCGGAGGTCGTCGTTCTTCGTCGGCAATGGTGTGTTCTTCACGTTCTTCAAGGAGGAAGATGAAGATTCCAATACTTGGGCTCGCCTCTTAAAATCCTCCTCAGACAAAAAAACCACATAATTAAATAAAGATTGGAATTATTTTATTTCTCATGCGACTGTTTTTGAAATTCAAAAATAGTTCATGATTTAATTAATGAGTCTCGACTAATTAATGAGGTGTTCAATAATCCTATTAAACGTGAGCTTTGACTTGGAATTAAAGAGGGGTGGAGGTGATGGTGAATTACCATATTAAATTCACATGGGAGGTAAAAGGTAATAAAGGGCTGGGGCTCGTGTGGGACCCACCTCACTAATATCCTACCTAGGAGTTAGGATATTAGTGGGTCCCACTCCAACCCCCATGCCTAGGTTAGCACTACTAAGAATAAAAATAAAATCTGTTGCACAATATTTTATTTTATTCTTTAGTTAACCCAATTAATTAATAACCTTACCCGAGAAAAAACAACTCCAGAAAAGGTTTTCTTATGCAATTATCGGCAATGTGATTCCGTCAGTTCCCTCAGAATTCAATTCCGAGAACCAGTTTAAATGTTAGGATAACGCGCTCGTTCGTTTACTGAACGTACCTGAGCTAAACATCGGAAATTGATTCCGGGCACACCGGGCCTCGAAATTAGGTGCCGTCAGAAACTGCATTCTTGTAAAATCTCAAAGAAAATTAATAAAAAATTTCCCTTGATTTTAGAGTTCTTTACATCCATCCAATCCTCAGCCGCCTGTGGGTCCTTCTCTCCCCTGAACTTGGGTGGCCTCTAGCACTGGAACTCATGAAACTTTCTCAACCAGCATGCATCGTCTACTTCTAGGGCTAATAGAATCAGTGGCCCAATGGGAATTAGTACCGCTGGTGCCTCCTCTAGTAAAGGGCCCTACACCGAGGCCTCATCGCTCGGTGGGCTATCATTATGTATGACTCTCATGGCTCTAACTGGTCTTCCGCGGAGAGGCATCCTGAATGAAACAGATGTGACGCGGTCCAAAGATTATACCTGGTGAGGAGACCTGGATGAGCCGACTTAAAGAAAACTTTTGGAAACATGCACGTAATCAGTGTTTTTGTGCACTTAGTCAGAAAATAGAAGTCAGGGTCCTAGAAACACTCAGAAAAAAAAATTACAGTGCTTGATTCCGAGGCCCGGTGTGCCAGGAATCCATTTCTGATTTTTTTTCAGGTATGTTTAGTAAACGTACGAGTAGGGTTTTATAAATTTTGAACCAGTGCTCGAAATTGAAATCTGAGGGCAGCATTGAACTCGCAGCACCGGTATTCGCATAATAATACTTTCACCTCGATGGCTGATGGTTGAGAATAAAAGATATTTTTTGGTGTTTTATAAATAAATAATACAATAAGGTGAATAACACTATTTATTTTAAGCAGCCATGCGAGTGGTTTTTGGTTCAAACCTCCACTTTGAAGTTGGAGGTCAGGACTCCACACCCTAACCTCCCATGAGAAGTTATAGTGGTGGGGCCCACCCGAAAATAACCTCTTGCGAGAGGTTACGATGTGGGGACCGCATGAGACTAAAAACCCCAAATTAATGGGTGGGTGAAAAATCTCGCAACTCCCCTCATTAATGAGAGGGGAGACCCTTGACCTCCTCTACCATATATGGTGGCACCACCTCACTCTTAATTAATTGGAAAAAGAATAATTTGTTATGCCAATCCTCCACATTTATTGTTGGAGACAATTAATTTATTCTCCCTTTTTGAATTCTATGCCAACAGAATAATATATAACCAATCTATTTACTTTGTTGGCATTATTCATTTAGGTGGAATGGAGGAACATGAGAACTAGGGAGAAAACATCCCAATGAAGAATGAGGAACCTCTTATTCCAATGAAGATCGAAGAACGCCAATAACTTTCTTCAACATCCTTCCTAGGATTCTACCAATGTTGAGTGTCTTCCATGGCTGACACAAATCGGGATTGGGAGTGTGTGGAAAATGCGATGAACACTAATCTTCATCATCTTCTTTCTAAAACTCTGTCAATGGACGGAGAATGATGAACGAAAAATCAAAGGTAGGGGGTTTACCTTGTGTTTTATCCCTTCTATTTTCTCATCATCATTTGAAAACAAATTTTTGTGTGGTTGTAAATAATTGTTATTCATCATTAATATTTTTTATGAACCAATTGATATCACATTAAATGAGGAGGATTCATGACAAATTAACATGGCCCAACGTCCTCCATAGATTCTTATTTCTTTATACGTTCTTCAGCATGGCGATGTATCAACGACGAGGCGATGGAGGCGACCACGACAAAGGTTTCTCTACCCACGACCTCTACGAATCGCGCTGCTCACCCGAGCATCACCGAACCGGCCTACCCACGGCCTCTCAGCGAACTGCCCGGCAACCTGCCACCCCCCCCCCCCCAGCGCCCTATCTGACACCCAGCTATCTGCCTGCGGCCTGCCTGACGCCCTATTGGCACCCCTGGGACATGCCCGGTGCCCTACCGACACCCCTGTGGCCTCCAGATGCCCTGTCACGCCCTGTCTGGCACCCATATGGCCTGCCCAGTGCCCTCAAGGATGGCATGGCACCCTTCCAGCGCCCCTGCGGCCTCCCGGCGCCCTAATGCATCCTGCCCAGTGCCCCTGCCTCCTGATCGGTACCCTTCTGGTGCCCCTACGACATGCCCGGTGCCCTGCCATGACCTGCCCAGCCGCCCCCGATCCAGATTCCGTGAGCGCCACCCCGATCTAGCCTCTGCACCTGCCACCCTGAACTGGCCACCCCCAAGCCAACTTCTGCATGACCCGCGCACTCCCAGACAAGCCGGTGTCCCACCTCCCCCACGCCCTGCGGGATGATCCGTGCCGAGCTGCACCCTCGTAATGCTCTGGGCCGAACTAGCCCTGAGCCCAAGCCGAACCGCCCTCACAGTCCACTTGGTCGGTCCTAGTGGGCCAGGCCAAACTTAGTAGGCTGACCCACCCGATGGGCTGGGTAAGACCCAGCAGGTATAACTGGGGTGACCTAGACTGGGTCAGCCGAGTTTGGGTTGGGCCAAGATGGTCCGACCGGGTCAGGTCAGGCCCAGGACCATTACTGACCCATTACCTTCTTGGGCTATATCTTTGGCACCAGACATCTGTTTGACAAACTTTCAGCAGTGTCATTATTCGGGGAGCAAATCTGTCCCTGTGGGAATTCTCCACTAGAGTTCAGGGTATACTTGAGATATGACCAGGTTGTATCATACATGAATCCAACCGGGCCCCTGGGACGAAAAGGATGATAACTAACAGACCGAGCGTCTGATTGATGCACCATCTTTTGTGTTGACACCACTATTACGTGGTGAACCTTTGAGATACTTCTATGTGGGACTTCGTGATA
This sequence comes from Viscum album, assembly GCA_963277665.1. Classification (NCBI taxonomy): domain Eukaryota; kingdom Viridiplantae; phylum Streptophyta; class Magnoliopsida; order Santalales; family Viscaceae; genus Viscum; species Viscum album. Next base: position 477,876,376 of record OY728157.1, read on the forward strand.
GTTGGAGTATCCAATAGTATCTTGTGGAGTAGATCTTCTAGAGACGAGAAAGTATTTTTGTGGGAACCTGGTTGTTAGCTGAGATGTGACAACTGCTATCCGATTCGACTAGACGTGATTCAAGTAGCCCATTGGGGAGCACCTCTGTGTGAGCACGGCATACCCACGGTGGGTAGCGCCTCTGTGTGAGCGCAGCAGACCCACGATACTCGACATGTGGATTACCTCTGCAGGCTACCCGGGGAGCGCCTCTATGTGAGCGTAGCAGATCCACGGTGGAGAGTGCCTTTTTGTGAGCATATCAGATCCATGGTACTCGACAGTAGGATTACCTCAGCAGTATATGATAGTGGGAAGTGCCTCTGTATGACACGGAAAGCCCACTATACTCAATAGAGGAGGAGTTCTCCAACAGCTGAGGGTTTAGATTAATTAAAATTCTGTTTTGAGCTAATTCAATGTTTTTTGTGTTTTCCTCATGATTGAGATATGTTACTAGATAACATAGGTATATGTATGGGCATATAACTAAGTAATGGTTACTCGTTGATTTCATACTTTATGGTTTATCGTGGTTGGATTTAGTGAGACCTTGTTGGACTTGGGGTCCCTATTGAGTATCGTTATACTCACCCCCGTACGGGCTATGCCCACACCACGTTTTGTTTGTTGCAGATGGCAGACAGTGCTGACTGAGGTAGAGAGTAGAAAGACTGGACGGTACCTGGAGTTGGTCCACTCGGTGTGATGGTACATGGAGGAGACGGACGGACGGGAGTGCTGGGGAGACCAATTGTACCTACCCTTCAGGTAGAAACCCCGGAGGATGACCCATTATCTGATTTGCTTTTATTTAGTTTTACTTGTACTTTCCTGTTGGGTTTTTATTTTCGGCCCCTATTAATTTCAAGAACATATTTTGTATACGGTTTTACATAGTGTTTTAATTCCAATTGTTTACTCCATTGTGATTGTTTATACTATCCCCTGGCCTATGGGAGGCGGGATTAGGGTAGTCACGATACGGGACTCGGAGGACAGGTCGTGACAAATTATCATATTCAATCCATATCAATTTCTAATTAAATTAGACAACGTACCTGATAGCATAGATCATTTAGCATATATCAGCTTTGAATTCCTTTCTGGCACAAATGATGTGATTGAAAAATCACATTACAAACCCATGGTTGGTTCAGAACACTCCCCCATAGCTCAACGAACCAGGTGCACCAGACAAAACTCCAACAATGATCACCTAAAGGAAAGGAATAATAGGTGGTATCCATCAAATATGCTTCATCATCCAAGGTTTGTGTGGACGACCCAAATTTCCAAGAATTCTCAAAGTATGTAAATAAAAAAAAGTATTAGAAATAGAACCATGTTGGACATGTGAAGCAGAATACACACCCCTATGAATGGCCACAATACCTTTCTAGACAGTGTTGTCTGCATCCCCTAATAGAGAAGCATTTTGGGCTTGACAAAGGGATGTAATGACTACAACAACAGAAACCAGTAAAAATGATGAAGTTTCTCACTGCAATGAACATCGGACTTACTGGAAAAGAGGTCAATAATCAGTATGAATGTGTCAAAAACAATATGAAATAGAGATCCCATATAAGACCAAAGACTCTTGGCCCGATCATATTCCAAGAAAACATGATGTATGAAATCCTCAGTATACTTGCAAAGGAAACATATAAAATCCATATGAATGCCAACTCATTTGTATTGATTGGATGCGTAAATTATCTTTTTTCATATTCAACATATCAAAAATAATCTGGATGGTTAGATATAGTTGGCTCTAAAGTTGATGATCCAAGAAGATAGATGAACAAAGACCCCACATAGAAGCCTATAAAAGTCTCTTCAATTAAACTATCTAGTTCTTCTATGGGACCAAGTCAAAGTGTCACAGTATGTTAAAGTATAGCTATTATATTCTATCACCAAACAAGCAGTAATGAATGAGTCAGGTGATTGCATCTTTGTTAGAAATCCCAATATGGACATAGGGGTTGCTTCAGGAGGAAGAATTAGATCATACATGGGTTTTTCAAGCCACATAGTTCTCCAAAAATTAAGAGTGGAGTCCCTACATACTGACCATTTTGTATCCTGCATGATCCTCACATTTTCTTGTTTGAGAGATTCCCAAACCGATGAGTCAAGGTAGTGTTTGTATCCATTGAAAATCCTTTTTGGAAATATATTCAAAAGGATGTAATTATCAACTTAATTTGAAATCAGACTCCATGTGAATTTCTCAATCAAACAATCATTGAAGGTATGGAGATCCTTGATTCATAGGCCCCCATCTCCATAGGCTTGATGAATTAATTCCATTCCACTATAATTTACTTTCATTCATGTGTTGAACCTATCCATATGATGAACAACACCATGCTTTGAAACTCCTTGAGAAGTCCTCTCAGTCATCTATATAGGGAGAAGGAATAGAAAAACCTAGAAATGATCACATAATTAAAGAATAAAAACCTCCCAAATAGAAACATATAATTTCCTTTACGGCTGGCTAGTTGATGTATTATACCAACATTAATATCTTCTAGATATTTACTTTTCTCTTCTCCCCAAAATAGTGGGAACCCGAGATACTAGAAAGGCCGAGATCCCCTCCTCACCCCAAGATACCTAATGATCATGTTCAATTTCCCATAAAATATTCCATTACCAAAAACAATGTAAGGTATGATCAATATGGTCATAATTTGGAAGAATGTATTACTACTCTACCTATAAAATTTCCTCTCATCAAGAAATAAAATGAACTTGGTACTGTGAAGATTGAATAAATTTCAATATTAGTTGAGGTGTAACAAAATATAAAAAAGGGAATACTTTGAATATTTTGTGTGGGTGCTCTTATCATATATTTGGATATATGAATAGAACAAAAAACCAATGAACGTGATGGAGGAGTTGTTACATTGGGGAATAATATTTCTCTCACAATCAAAAAAATTGGGAGAAATGAAATTGAATAATTATATTTAAAGACACAAAATGTTGTTTTTTACAGACTTAACTAGAGTATACTTTGTTTTATCTCCCTTTTTGTTGATGAGATTGAATTTATCTTCAAAATACATACTTTCATTATAAAACATTCAAAATATGGAAATATTATTACAAAGGAAGATAGGACTAATGGTGAATTGTTCCAAATCGGCGATCCATGTAACTCTTGTTATTTGAGTGATAATGATGAAAATGAATTATATCATGGGATATCTATCCTTATTGGTCCACTAAATCTATGGAAAATCTATAATAAATATTTTGTGAGAGATATTCATCAACATAATAATAAAATAGTGATTATTTTTGACATATGTGATAATTGAATAATGTTTAACAAAAGTCACTGAAGGATATATATTTAGTCTACTATACCTCTTGAAATTATTCAATATAATCTCTATAGACATATAAGACATCCATCCACCAAAAAATATTTTTACTTTATAGCCATTATTGACAAAATTACACATATGACTTGGGTAATGGGTATAAAACAAAGATCTGATTATGTAGAGATGTTCAAAGTTTCTAGAAGGAGGTTCAAAAGGGACCAAGTGTATATATTAGAAAATTGAAAACAAAAACAGAAAGGAGTTTACATATAATTATTTTGAATATTATTTTTTAATAAATTTCGTTTGTAATCAATATAAAACACCTTACACTCCTTAATAAAATGTAACAACAAAGAGGAAAAAATAAATTCTAATTGAAATGGTACGACCAAGGATATTTGAGTATAAACTCTCCAAATACTTCTATAGGGAAGAAATTATTATGGAAATACATGTTCAATCTGATTTTTTCTATAAATGAAATAGAAAAACACCCTATGAAATATGGTATAAAAATAGAGATACTATTAAATAAGTTAAGGAATTTGGGAGTCCCATCTTGATGAGAATTAAAAATACAAACATTGAAAGATAGATGAAATAGAAGAGGAATGATTTTTATTGTGTTATAAAGCAATGGAATATTCTTGAAGTGATTGAGAAAATATTCATAAAAAATTGTAGAATTATGTTGTGTTATGGTTATTTAAAATAAGTTCAAATAAATGAATGAAGAAAATGTTATTAAAATTGTAAATTAATTAATAAAAAAATTTCTAGGAGAACTGGAGAGAAAACTAATGATGTAATGGGTGTTGCAAGAAAAGTGCTCCAGATTTTCTAGTAATGGGGAAGAAACTAGTAGAAAAACTCATAATTTATAAAGATATAGAAACAAGTTAAATCAAATAACTTAATCGGAATAAGTAAATATATGGTTTATATGAGAATAAATGTGAGAATAGAGAATCAAATAGCACTAGTTTCTCAAATATAACCATGATCACTATCAATCTTTTTTTAACATAAACAATGGATAGTAGCTATGCATGAATAGTTAGGACAAATTGAAAAGAATTATACATGGAAAATTGTTCCAAGCCCAGAAGATAAAAATTTCATAATAACCAGATGGGAATTATAGAATAAGTGAAATGATAAGGGAGATGTTTCAAGAAATTGGTCTAGGTTCATTTGAAAAGTGTTTTCAGAGGACTAAGGTATTGATTTTGAATAAAAATTCCTCCCTTTTCTATGTCTTTTCACTATCAAAATGTTTTTGAAAATAATTTTTCATATAACATAAAAATAATATGATATAGATATTAATTCAACATTATTAAATGGGTAATATGACGAATAAGTTTATATTCAAAAAACAAAAAGATTCATATTTGAAAATAATAGAAAAAATGTATTTTGAGGAAACCCTAATACAGGTTGATGTAGGCTCCTCAAACATGGTATTCAAAACATAGTAAATTCCTAAAAACATTAACATTTCTATGATGAAAACATCATAGTGATATTTATATAATGATAACATGATCTAGAACTTTTATTTTTCTAGTTTATATTGATAACATAATCTTTTCACGTAATACATATATTATGGGTGAATATTTTATAGAATAGATGAAGATGTACTTTGATATGTATATACTTGGGGAAATTAATTTCATTCTAAGTAAATAGATCATTTAAACTAAAATATATATCATTATTCTATAATAAAAGTATTCCATGGATTTATTACAAAATTCAACATGGACGATTCAAGGGGATTTTTTTCATCTTTTTTTTTTCTACAAAGTTATGTAAAGATGAAGCTAGAATAATCATGAATCAAAAGGAATTATAGATGTTGATTTGAAGATTACACTCTCTTATAGCATCTTGGCCAGAAATTTAATTTGAAATAAAATTATTTTCATGATATCAAAGAAATTATAATTAATCTAACATGATGGTTGACAATATATATTTTAATATATGTTAAGGGAACTTTAAACCATTTCTGGTTGCCCAAAATAAGAAATGTGTTGATCTTGATAGTGTTCACATATAGTTATTGGGGGGGGAGTCTCGGATGATTTTAATTGAACATCATGAGGAAAAATTTTCTTATCTGATATTTATGTATGTTTCAACACTAAGAAACAAATTTGACCAAACATAAGTATAGTTGAATCAAAATATATTTTTTTCTACACATTCATGTACTCAAATGATGTGAAAAAATTTTTAGCTGGAATATTTTAAAGTATAAGTAGACAATATGTTGATAATTTTTTATAACAATAAATGTGTGATCTTGTTTTAAAAAATATAGTATAATGTTCACCACAAAAACATGTTGATATCATATATCATTTCATTAAAGAGAAATGTCTTAGGCAGGGTTAAAACTATAATTTATTCAAATAGATGATCAGATTGCAAATTTCTTCCCTAAATATTCCTCTAGGTGAATATTTTAGGTAATGAGACTAAAACTCTACGTTTATCATCACACTTATATTTAAAAAACATTAGATACCCCCAAATTAATTTTCATTTTATTGATAAAGGTGGACAATTATCACACAAATCATCCTTATTATTCTACGAATCTGATGTTTTAGTTGTTATAAAAAAAAGTTAATTTGAAAGGAGAATTTATTGAGGAGGGTTACATTAAACTTATGAAAAAAACATAATTGTCACTGAGGGATGTAATTATCCAAAAAAAATTATTATCTATAATTATAGTGTTAGAGAATTTCTCTTTGATAATGGATGTGGTTTTATAGAGAGTTTTATTTACAAATTTTTTTTATAATTTGACAACAAATCTAATTGGGTAGATTGAAATACCAATGGTTTTATTAAAGTTGTTGTATTTTTTTCATTGTTAAATTATTTTTTGATATTGTGTTGAATATAGGGTTTTTGGATATAATTTCTAGAAGGATAACTCCTTAATTTTTATAGACATGTTTAGAATGTCTGGATATATTGTTAAATGATTCTTGTCCTTATAATTCACATAAATAAATTCTCTTTGATATAACATGAAAAAGATATTTTATCTAAGAATTAATTTTTATAATATAAGGATTTTTAATTAATTTTTTAGATGTTTTTGTGTATATGGAATAGTATTTTCCAAAAGTATAAATCTAAATGGTATTTTGTGAGTTAAACTAATAGGGGAATATATAAATATGAAAGTTACTATTTCTTGTAGATGAATACATTGAGTTTCCTCTAAGATGTTTTTGGAAGAAGAAAGTTGATTTCCTTTGATGTAGGTTCAATTTTTATCTGGAAGAAATTTTTTGAGCTTAATGTAAGGAGTTATAGAAGGTGAAAATTTTAGAATTCCAAAATGAGATTTTTTTTGTTCATTAAAATGAGATTTAGTAAAAGTAATATAAATTTAACAAGAAGAAGAAACATATGTAATTTAAAATAATATCTATATGGTGTTATCCAAATGATGATTTTAAGAAGAAAGGTTATAAATTCTTTTTCTCGAAGGAGGTTATAGAAGTACTTCACATAAATTTTTTAAATTTACATACTTTTTTATAATTCACACATTCTTCAAAAGATTATAAATATTCAGGATTAATGTTCATGATTTTAGCCTAAAATTTAGGAATATTTGATGATCATTGGTATATATATCATAGGATGTTCTTAGGATGTTTTTTAACTTCAATATATTTATAGGATTTGTTGGTATTAATATAATGAATGAGATGAGTGGGGAATTAAATTTTGAAATTCTTGTTTCTTCCTTTTTTATCAGAGGAATATTGAGCATATAAATTGTGGTATGATCTTTTGGTTAATTTTTTAAAATATTGATAATTGAGTGCTTCTATTAAGAAGAAGAATTTCTAGACATAATGATCTAGAAGGCTGATTTGGGAGAAAGGGTTGATTTTATCTACGTTAATGTCTTAGAGGGAGATCATTATTTTTCATAAATAAGTTTTTGGTTCTATATATCTTTCATAGATTGGTGGAAGATAAATTTTTAACTGCTGATAACAAAAATTAATGGGTCAAGGGTGATCTTTCCCACCATCCTTTGGGTTAATGGTGATTCCTTCCCAACCCACTTTTGTATCATTAATGGAGTATGGTAGCAAATCTATGTATCAAATGAATTTAAAGGTATTAAGGAGTAAATACACACTTTGGGTCTGAAACTCATATAAATTTTGTGCCTTGTATCAATTTTTATTATCTTTATATATTTTTGGGGATGAGCCAAATGTTGAGCGGATCAAAAATCAAAAAATATATAGAGGTTGAATTTCATGTAACGGAAATTGTAAAAAAACTCACCACTAATTGTAACACCCCAGGTAAATAATGAATATGAAAATTTCATATTTATCCATATTTGTGAATAACATATTAATATGACTTTAAAGGGGACGCTATGCGCAATGGCGTACCCAACACGCAACAACGAGTTTCTTGGTAATCTTACGTTGCACTCTAATTATAAAATAATATTATTTTAAATGGTAGTTAACATGTAGCTGTTGTATTGGCGGGAATGGATATAAATAACTACAATATGATTATATATGTTTTCAAATGTTTCAAAATTTATCCAATAAATGATAAAGGCTTAAAATACGGAAAGAATTCAATTTTAGGCGTATATGCCCTAGTTTTCACTAAAGGTTCACTTATCGCCTTTTGATGGCGAACCGTCATTAAATATAGTTTTGTTCACTCTTATAAATTCTATTGGACCAAATAAAACTCTTCTTTAGAATCGGGACATCAAAATTTACTTTGTGTAAATTTTTGGTATCTTTCCGATAAAGGTCACTTTTTAATGAATAGTGTAAAATGTTGTATTTTAATTCAGAACCTCTTTTTAATATAATTTATTTATATGATTAGATTATATATTGAATTGGTTTTAAAGTGAAATTAGAATATATTTTTACCATTAAATCCAATAGTGGTCGTTGGAATTAATTTTACATTGAAATCAGACTTAAACTCGTGTCAATCTTTTGATACTTATTGTTTCATAAAAACACGCTATTTGCTCTGACAGCGGGAATTTATTATTAAATTAATTAATGTGACTTATATGTTTTTAATTTTGTAAAATAGACTTCATTTTTGAATTCGGAATATCAAATATAGCTTAGGGTGAATTTTTGGGATTTTTCTGAAAAACTTCAATTTTTGATGAATAGTGAAACCACTATGTGGTACTTATAAAAACCGATTTTTTGTTTAAATGAAATTTTACCACTTCTGTCTTTTGAATTTAAATAATCCGACATACATGGTTGTCATTAAGAAGTAAAATGTGGTTCAATGAGATTAAAATAATTTTTTGTTGAATAGTAACTTTTAAGTTTTTAATCGCGATTAGAAGTAATTAGTGTAGTTTAAGGTAAGAATAATGTTTTAATAAACTAAAATGACCTACACACATGTCCTACCCTCATTAGATGTTTCATGTCCAACCAAGGAAATCCATGGGTCAACTTGGGTACCCCATGGAGCCACTTTGGTTAGAAAATGACATAAATACCTTTTTATTTAATGTTAAAGTAAAAAAGACACAAACATGAAATGTTTTACTAAAACAATTTCTACATGGGGTTATAAAATTGAGATTTTTTACTATAAATAGTCATTGGAAAGATAAAAAGGTTTCCTACATCATAGTATTTTTTGGATAATTTTTAGACGTTAAATAAATTTAATTATTTATGACATCATTATGATGCAGCGATGACCTCATTATTTAACGATTTAAATAAAATGGAAAGATTATGTAATATCTAAGACCTACACATTCCAAAACCTATTGGATGAGTGTATTTAGAACCCTTATCACCGTATACTAGAATTATATCAATGAGGGACCTCTTAAATACGAATATCATTTTAAAATAAAGTGACTTTTCTTTACTTTCCAAGAGTGCCCCTCCTCTCCTCTTATAAAAGGCCCCCACCTCTACCTCCTTACCCACACTCCCAAAGCCATTGGCTCGGAGAAACCCTACCCATTTTTTCTCTCCACTTCCATCTCTTACTCCTTGAAGCCTCACTTTGGGCAGAAGGCTTCCCAAGGAAGCCTTTGAGCTCAAACCAAAGGGAGTTACCCGATTTTAAGGTAATGTCTTCACTTGAGTCCTTTTGTTTTATTTTGCCTCTCCAACCCCCTAAAATCTTTTTATTCATTTCTTTTGTAACAACTAAAGTATATTAAATATAATATGATGTTGTTATAATATGGATTCGAGCTACACTTACACACACCTACATCTAATGGTTAAAGAACATACTGTTTCCGTGGATGGAGAATTTCTGCCTCACGAAATGATGATTGTTCAACACTCATATAACACCTTCAAAGGTGGCCATTAAGATTTCACTATATTTATATATTATATATGATATGTTTATTTTTTACTTAATCTTCTGTATTTTTCATTTATGTCTTACCTTTATGGCTTCCATTATGGGTATACACTATATCTTCATTTTAGGAAGTGCGGACTACCACCCCCTCAAAGTGATGTGATTCGTTAATGCCATATGTGGGACGTATAAAGGATGGATTTAATGTTATTAAATATGATGATATACTGGAATTATAATATACCTTTATATAATTATTACTTCTTTCCATTAAAGTATGAGATAGAAATGAAAGTAGCGTTCATGCGTACGTACAACTTACCGTCTCCATGAACGGTGCATTTCATTTCTTATCCCCAAATGTGATGTACTATTATAAGTACATGTATATAATGGATATATATGATGAATGATACATATAAATGATGAATATAATTCTTGAATTAAAATATACATACCTATCATTTAGTTTTAATTCCATTAATATGACAAAGAAATGAAAGTAGCGTTCATGCGTACGTACGGATTACTGTCTCCATGAACAGTGCATTTCATTTCTTATCTCTAAATTATTATGTTATATTATAAATACATGTATATTCTAGATATATATGATATATATGATATCCAAATCATAAATTTCATTCTGGATATAAAGAACCTTTCACCGCACGAACAACATGTAATTGTAAGAAGTCCACTTTCGACTTAAGAACCAAATATCGACAAAACAGACATTTTTAACTTAAATGATTAAATAATGTTTATAACATGGAAATAAGTGATATAAAAGGAATAATGAACTTTAAAATTGTTCTTAAGAAAATATAAATTAACTCAAGTATATTATTCAGGACGTTAAAGAACGATCGAGTCCTGTCGGACCCGAGGTAAGGGATCTTACTCCTCTCTTTTTAAGTACACTCTTTTATGTCATTCCTTCTAAACCTCATCTTTCTTGTTATTGGGATGTTATTTTAAATTAATATTACTGTAATTTTTATGTTCATATTATGAGAGACCCTATTTTCTCTCATCAATCCATTTTGGATGTTTTGAGTGGCGCCGTTAGGCTGCTGAATTTTCGTAAGAGATCTAACCTCTCTTTTTTTAAGTACTCTCATTTATGTCACTTATTTTAAGCTCATATTTGTTATGATGGGGGATGTTTTTTTATATTCCTCTTTCTGTAAATGTTATTGTAATATTATGATATACTCTATTTGATCTCATCAATCCTTTTTGGATGTTTTAAGTGGCTCTGTTAGGCTGCCGAGTTTTCGTAAGGGATTTTTCATCCCACTTTTATTCCCGTGAGATTTATGCTAGATTTGCCACAATTTCCATTTAGTGGTGTATGTACTTCCCATTATTCTACTCTTTGTGTAATATACTTTCGTTTATGAGTATTTACATCAATGATTTATTGTTCATCTTTCATGGGGTGTATGTTTCGAAAGATACCCAAGTCGGTAAGGGAACCTTTCACCCTCCTATTTTTAAAAAGACTTCTTTTGTTGGGTCTTTTAATTCACATATTGTTATGTTGGGATATGTTCTCATATATCCTTATTGATTTAAATTTTATGTCCAAGCGATGAGATAACATTTTTTATCTCTCATCAACTCTTTTTCTGAATTTTGAAGTGACGCCGTTAGGCTGTCAAATTTTTGCAAAGGAACTTCTTAACCCAAATTTGATTCTTTGGGATAAACTTATACTCCTTGAATATGTCGTTCTATGAATATGTGTGAATAACCTCCGATTTTTTTACACATAATATCCCCTTATATTTTTTGTATTCGTTTGTCACACATAATTATGTAATTGATTAATCCTTAAACCAAGGATATCGTCTTTGTAAGGGACTTCATCTCAATAGCCTTTCATTGAGGAATATTTACTTTTATACACAACATTCTTTTATACGGTGTATAAACCCTTTTTACATTTACATTTATACAAAAGGAATCTTTTTCTACGAAGTGTTTTACTAAACCACAAAAAGGAATGTTTCTTTTATCTTACGCGGTGGCAATGACCTTTTCCGACGCCGCGAGTATTATTTGATCTTTGGCTTCCTCAACAAGCCGTATTGTTTTTAAAATAAAATAAATACCATATACTCTTTTATGTATTTTGGTATTGAAAATGGTTTTGATAAAGTATTTTATTTTTTCAATATATTTAAATGATATATTGTGATTGAAATGTGGAAATGTTATCATTCCTTTATATTGGTTTTATGTGATCAAATTTTATAATGGTACTTAAACATTTTATGGGTGGTTACGTGATAAACCATATGATGGGTGGTGCCGTGAATACCAGGATGGGTGGTTACGTTATAACCTCTAATTCATTGGGTATGGAAGTCGGCCATATTTCTATTCCATTAAGTATGTATGGATGTTGGCCGAATGGCTATTCCATTAAGTGATATGTGTGGAAGTCGACCTTATGGTTATTCCACTTAAGTATGTTTATGTCCCAAGTTACCTTTATATGTTATGTGAACTTTATATGGGTTTTATGGTAATCATTTGGTTACAGAAGGTTAAGTAATGAACTTTTATTCAGCGAAGAGTTTTTACTACATCGAAAAGGTGAAAAGTATTACTTTGATAAAGTATACATGGTTTACTTGTTGTTTTGAAAAACTAACAGTTTTCATTCTTTGTGTGTCCCTGACTGAGCTTTTTATGGTCATCCCAAGTTTTTGAAATGTTTGTCACAGGACTTATCGTGGAATAGGGTCAAGGATGGGATCAAGGGAAAGTCATGCTACCTAAAACAGGGAACTAGACATATTTCTGTTTAAGAGTTTTTATTTTATGGAAATTTAGTAGAAGCGACTACTTTCTAATCTTTTGAGATGTAATAGTTATGTCCTAATTCTCTAAAACTCTAAACCTGAAAAGATACTCAATGTGAATTACTCATTTAATTCAATATTAAGTAAGGTTTAAGGCTGGGGCCTTATACTAATTCACCCCCAATACTTGATGGTTCTATATTTCTGGACACTACAATTATTTAATATATTTCACTAATAGGTTATATGATTATATCCTTTATATTTTAAATAATATTCTGTATAAACTCTTTTATACTGGATAAAACATTTTGATCTTAATATTATTCTCATATATGTAAATTAATTCAACGAATTATAAATCATGTGTATAAAATCTATCACCTTATATTTTTTATAAAAAAATATTTATTAATGAAAAAATTCTATAATAATATAAGATGAATAAGAGTAAAATACACATATTTTATATATATCCATCTAAGATTGATATATCCCTTTGTACACAACTTCATAATTTATCTACCCTTTACTTCTTCATGAGTCAAAAACCTTTTACTTCATTAATTTTATCAGAATACATAATTGATCAATTATTTTCTTCAATTTGATATCTTAAATATTTATAATATTTTCAAATTATATATTTTGTGTCATATATTTTTATAAAACAAATAATTTATTTCTATAAAATTGTAACAAGACATAGAGTTTCTATAATGTTTCTCAATCCCCCTTAGGCATCTCATACACTTCTATCATATGGAAATAGTGTCCTTCAGTCCTAACACTACATTTATGTTTCAAGAATTGAGTATAAATCCTATATAAACCCAATATTATCTTCTAGACAAATCATTTATCCTTCAGTACTATCTATTTTGTACAAGATCCTAAAAATCCCAAGTCATACTCAAATAACATCAACAGCTTGTGAAAATTGGGGGCAATTATTTTTGAACATGTTCACATTATTAAAAAATTTCTAGGGGTGATTTCAAAATAAATTCAATAGACATACCAGTCCTAAAAAGAATATCTTCAACATTCTGATGCCATGAACTCCCAATCCTATTGCTTACATGATCAATGAATTAAATTTTTTTAGTCACCTCATCTCTAGTTCCTTTGAAACATCATATGAATATATCTATACATATCATAAGTATATAGATTAACTTGTTAAATAGATTCATCATTTGGTTACTTAGGAAGGTGATACTTTAACACTTGGTATTTTTATTCTTGTTTATGAATTATTATTAAGATTCATTACAATTCTAGAGATTTCTTCCACTATGTATTCCTTTCATAGATATTGATCTATAAAACTAAATTATCATGATGAAATTTAACTCTATTAGAATAATTTATTTTATGAGTTTCATGTTTTACTTTTATTTAATAAGCTCTTTTATTAAATGAACTCCCACTTAAATGAATAACCCTTTTCATATACATCATATTCATTTTTGGGAAAATATGTATATTTCATTTTGACTTATCCTAGTTAATATCATTATATAATCAATGGCAATATCTTGTAGGAAATCATCTCAATAATATCACATGTAGTGAACTGGTTTGTTACCAATCAAAACATAACACAATTTGTATTTTTTTTTGTCTTAGAAATTTTCATCATGTAAAATATTAAATTTAACCTCGTAGATGACCATAGAAAAAATATTCATAGTTTTGCTGATTTAAAATTTTGGGTTATACAACTTGTCTAAGATTTGATGAGTTTCCAAGAATGTTGATATTTAAGATATTTTTTAATATTTATTACTTAAATAAACAATTATTTTAGGTCTCAGATGGTGATGTAGCATCCCAGGTTTTGTCTATTAGAGATTTGGAATATTTTTAAGTCATAACATGAGATTAATTTTTTATCCATCATAGAGTTTTAGTCATGGTAGTGCCTTAATAATAATATGTTATGTATAATAGGTTATTTGTATTTCCAACACATACATTCAATGAAATTATGATATTCTTTCAAAATGAAGAATCATATGGGGAATATAATCCCCCCACTATGTCCAATATAGGGGATTTAACTTAAGGTATATTTAATCTCTACTCTCATTTCTAGTATCGGGACATCTCATCAAAATTTAATCATATAATAAAGTTAAATAATAGTTAATTATTTTATTGATGGATATAAAACCCTATAAGACACTCTATTTGATATTTTTTGTTTTTCTACTCTAGGGTTAGTAATATTTTATTTACATTAACCATAGAGATAGGAAGATTATTGAGAGATTGGAATTTTGGTTGTAATGATATTTATTTTAAGGATGAGACTATATTAACCAATTATGACAATGGTGGCCTTGGATTCAATATTAGATTAAATAAATATCTATTATTCTAATGGGTTGGGTTACATTCTTGTCTTCATAGCTCGATATTCATGAATAATTATTTATGGAATTTCCCATTCATAGATTGTTACATTGTTTTGAATATTATTGAATAACACATTTTTATGTGTGATTATTCTGAAAAAGTGTTCTTCATGGCTCTACAAATTATTTTTGTAGCAATTATTTTTCCATTTCTCCTTAATTATCACTATATTATTCCCATTTTTTGGGGTAACCCTTGTACCACATGTCCTATTGTGTATCAAAAATGGTAATGGGGTTGTCATTATTCACATTGTCCATCATTTTATGTTTTACCTTTTTGAAATGAACGACTATCATCATCCATGGTTTTAATCAATGGTTGGACATTAGGGAAATCAAAGTGGCATGGTGGTGACATCAGAATAGGATACTGATGATCCATGCATGTAATAATTGTAGTAACTATGTTGGTGAAAGAACATTGGGGGTTCGGGTGAGATTATTAGTTTTCATTATTTAGGGTAAGGATAATATAGATGTATTTTGGTTTTGATAATGACCCTTAATGGTCATAGATAGTGGCATATATCACAATGGTATGGTTGGAAAGGGTGCCTAGGAAATGATGGCGAGAGAATTATATAGATCTATAATATGGTCAAAAAATCCCACTATACAACATGTAGTTTATAATAATGACTATTTTTTAATGCCATGGATGTGGATCTATGGTTTTGGGTGGTTATATATATCACATAGTGTCTCATAAGTATTTACACTTCATATAAGATGACTGAGTACATTATCAGTAACATTGTGTGTTAGTATAAATTCAATGTATGTTATAGATGATAATATCTAGTCATTAGAATTCTCATATAGTGTTATCATGGTTTTTAGGTTTTGTGTATGATTTGACACCCTGTGTAGTCAGGGACAACACAGCTCAGTGAAATGTTAGTACACACCATGTTCACCGTTGGTACCACACACCATGTAAATGGTATTACTAATTTTTTAGTATTTCATTACATAACTTGTGAATGATAATACATTTTATTGATTCCCTGGTATGGGTACACCATTAGGGGTTATGTCCCATTTACCCCATATTATATATTGTGTATTATTCTAGCCTGGTGGTTTCTCGTATCTCCTTGCTCATGAATTGGATTTAGACATGTGGGTAGTCCATCATGAGTGTTTTTCTATTCAGTTTTCTATGTTGTAGTTTAATTCAAGATCATAGGTACTGAATAATTAAATATAATAATTTTATCCTTGTTAGGTCTATAGAGACAACAACTAGGATTGGGCATGATAATTGGAGTGTTATTAGAGTTGTAAACCCATCATAGGGGTGTAGTTGTATCGATATGTGGGTTCCCCCACCATCCTCATATATATTCGGTATTACCCAACATACTTGGGGAATGGAATAATATATTTTTATATTAGATAGGGTCAGTATTACCCCCCCCCCCAAACACAATCATTCTTGGGGCATGAGAACCTCTATCTATGGAGGCAATATTCCCTATGAATAATATGTCAGTTGGGGGACATGATCCTCTACAAGAGTTCGTATTCTCCACCACCTAACTAGATCAGAGGATTCTCTACTATAGATCAGGTGAGGTTAACTGGGTTTCTATTCATTGTTAGTTCATATACTTGATCATGATATGGTATTTATAAATTAATGTATTCGGTACTCCCTCGACAGATGATCATGTTTCATTGATGATCTAACACTACATCATAGATTTTAGTAGTAGTGTGGTAGTTGGAATGTTGATCATTACAATGTTATTTAAGGATTTTGACTCCTAAGTATCCCATGGGTTACCATTATGATATGGTATATAGATGGCTGTTGACTTTAGTATTCATGATATTTTTGGTACCTCATGAATCCAAAGTTTCTCATAAAATTTTGACCTTCATGGGTTAGAGAAAATATTATTATCGATTTTCCGTGTTCCTAAGAATTCATTTTGTAGAATATATCTAGATTATTATTTCGGGAATTCCTCCCAGTTACTCACTCATACATGGGGGATTAAGTAGTCTTATTACTTTTACATTCCTTTTTGTTTTTTTGGAATCCTACTTAGTATGATTATACTCACCCCTACATTGGTTTTTTCCCCACACATTTGGTGTTTGTGTAGATGATATAGGGTTCATAGATGGTCTAGATGAATGTGGAGATGTTGTGTGTATTGTTCTAAAGACCCCAACCCTAGTTGCCATTATTTTTTGGTTAATTTATTACATTGGAATAATATATAAGGAATAACATCCCTAATAATAGAATAGGTTAGTTGTCCTGGAAAACATGATACAAACATGAATATTATATTACAATTGAAAATAGAAAATACAATATAGTATTTTATTTGAGTAGGAATCATTATTCTCTTTATCATATCCCTTCATATCAATGATAAAAAACTTCATATCTTCTTAGAGAAAGAATAATTAGAAATGGGGGACATATAATTCTCTATAATAGTATGTTTATAACCTAATATATCGTCAATACATAATACATATTCAATATGGAAGGGTAAATAACTAAAAAACATGCCATTTAATCAATAACATTATCATAATGAATAATATATAAGGAATAAGTGATCAAAAAAATAATTCCATATGAACAATATCATGATATTGAATCTCATCCATGGATAACATAACAAAAAAATATTCACTTGGACATAAATAACAAAATTCTTACTAGTGTAATTCGCAATTCCAGAAATCTAAAACATATCATTGAGGCCCTCTTCCATGACATCTGAAATAAAATCAATGCCCTCAATTAATACTTCTATATAGATGGGTAAGGGCTTAAGAAAGACCCAATATAATTTATCCCATGAGACATACCGAGAAATCAAGGGGATAAAGTGGGCCCCACTAATCCCTTAATAAGTCTAGTTCAGTCCGTATATGAAAGGAGTCAATCATAATGAACATAATTATATCAATAGGAAAAATGGAAAACAAAATTTTAATACATTCCCCAATCAATAAACTAAATGATAAACCATTGATAGTAATATGTCGAATGATATCAAAATAATACATCCCCATTAGAACAAATCATAAACCATATAGAAAAAGTATAAGTATAGTATCAATAAAATATATCCCCATTTAATTATAAATAAAATAATGGTTATTCGTCACTGATGAATATAAATACCATAAAATTCCATTAAAACATTTTTGAGGAAAATGTCTTTTTTAATTTTAAAAATAACTTTTAAATACTAAAAATTTGAATAATATTAAGGAATAATCATTGAAAATAAACTTATGAAATTGTAAATTAATCTGAAAATAAATGAGTGGAAATGATATTGGGAAAGATCCATTCATGCTTAATAAGTTAAAATAATGATTCCTTTAGTATTTTTATTTTAAAAGTCAAAAAATTACCTTGTTTGGAAAATGATAGGAAGATTCATTTTTAATTTTCTTTTAAAAAAACTAAGAAAGGGTAATATTATTTTTTAATAAATAACTTTGAGAATGTTGAAAAAAAATTTGAGTATATTTTAAGAAAACATGGATATGGAAGAAAATGCATTTTTGACCGAAAAGAGAAATAAAGTTGTCTTTTCATAAAATCATTTTCGTAATAATTTTAAATAACAAGGAGATAAAAATGGAAATATTTTATTAAAGGCTCATAAATAACCATTATAGAAGAAAATATATTTGTTTTAATATATAGAGATAAAATAATTATCCTAATGGAGACTGAAACTTGAACATTCTTGTATAATAAAGAGATTGTGACCAAAACCCTTACTATGGAAACCTTTCAATCTTAAGCCCCATGACTAAAATATCATAAAATGAAACATTAAATACCATGAATAAGAATATATTCATGATAAAACATATTAATGGGGAATTATATAAACCACACAAAATAAAAAAGTGGTGATAATGGAATCCATCTCATGAAAGTAAACGGAAGATGAGAAACCATTACCTCAAGTCTGATTTACATCGTAAAAGTTATAAACTCATTTATAATAAATATAGTTTATTATAAAGATATTATAAAACCACAATAGAAATATCATACCATATTTTATGTACTTATAATCTTTCATGGACCATTTAACAACAATTATTTGTTATAATTACTATTCTATGTGATTATTAGTTCCTTTTTCATGTTTATTTTGGATTGGTAATTTTTTCCCACATACTTGATGATTTTTACATCAACTCCATAATTTTAAACATGATATAAATACCATATATAATATTTATATAATTATTTATAAGATTTTATAAAAATTAAATATGGGGAAATTAGTTACACTATTCAGGGAGACGATTGGTCGTACGTACGAATGAATGTAGTTTATATTTTTTTTCAATACATGGAATGTAAGAAAGTTAAATACTATTTAAAAATATAAAAACCATTATTATATCCAATATATCATATAAATTCATTTCAACTATCATTTTTACCATCCATGTCAAAATAAAATGAAAAACATTTCACTTCACTACGTGGGGGTCGTAGTCCACACATATGAACAAGAGACATTATTTTTTTCCCAATGGGTTGGAAGGTAAGATTGTATATGTGATATTATAATTATATAAGTATATTTATGTCATAAATATAATATATAAACATAAAATACATCCTTAAATTAATATATGAGAGGTTATTATTGAAAACAAATTACATCGGTTAGTTAGGCGGTCGTGTTCCGTACACTCAATTGACCATTACATTTCCCATTTGATAGTATAGGAGATGGATAATTCATTAAAGAAGCATAATTTCATCTCAATATATATTATATTTATTATATACTATAGTTTTATTATAAATACCTAAATAAGAGGGGTAATAAGATGATTAAAACGAAAGATCTTCTTGAACACAATGATGTTATCTTAGAAAAAACTCCATTAGATATCATTTTAACGTCCATTGAGTTGGTATTCATGGAATACCATCATCCCTATAAAATGAATATGGATATATGGGAGATATTATTAAAGGTTATGGTTGAGAAAAGGGGCTTAAGGGGTGTGAAATAGTTAGGGGTAGAAGTTTAATTTTATAATTAAGGATGTGAGGACTTTTTATAAATGCCCAAAACTATTTAATAATGGAATTAAATATCACCACATATACCAGAAATATTAATATTTAAAGTATATTATGGAATATATGGTCGATACACACCTTAAAAACATAAATAATATAAGTTGTAATCATTTTTTTCCTTAAGTTCTGTGTTTTTGTACTTTTACCATTTCAGTTTTCAATGCAGTAACTAGTCTTTATACGTAGTGAAGTTATCATTTAAGACTAGAAATAAATATTTCAAACTATATAATTTATACCCACTAGTTATAAATATGAAATCCAATTTATAAAACAAAAATTCTATTTGTGTGGAAAATAATTATAACACAAGCGCATGTAAGGGGAAAAACATGTTTTTACCCGTTAACATGGTACTGATGTTTTTACTAATCCGGGTAAATATAATTAATATAAAAGGACAACTGTTATTTATGGAAATAAATTATAGATAAATAGGCACATAGATACCCAAGTCAACACTGGTATATCTCGAAGGATGTTCATAATCCCCATGATTTGTAAACTAACTCTTAGAATCATACAATATAAAATTGGGAAAGGATTTTCCACACGAAATGTGGAAAAAAGAAGTATGTCATTATGATAAAAGAAAACACCAAATGAAGATAGTACCAAAATAAAAATAGGTATAACAAAAACCAAAATAGTATATAATCAATATACCAAAATTATACAAGATAAACTCAATATCCCAATAGACACACCACTCAAAGACCCCATGGATAAATAACATCAACCTCTTACTAGAGGTGATTTCCCATTACTCGTACCTAGAAGAAGAAAATATAAAAACAATCCATATAAGAGGTAATTTGTGAGATTAAATACCATTTGTATCTCACTAAGTGTTTCATAATAATATTACATAAGGAATAAACCAAATAAATCTTTCAATTTTTAGATTAAATTGGTTTATCATTAAAATTTCATATTTAAAAATACATCCTTTTCATTTAAAATGATAGAAACATTTCATAGAATGTGATAAGTAAATATTTTCTATAATACCGATCATATGAATCACTAGGAATGAGTAAAGTAGTTTCATAACCAATGGAATATATATTAATTTAATCACAGTAATCAACATGGAAATCTTCCCTTTAGTATGTTATTTTAATGTTATAGGATCCTCACAATCTCATACCAGTGATCATTGCATTTGTGTACACACAACCCTATGTATTACAAAAAATAGTATTGACCAATTTTACATCAATAATATGATCTACCTAACTAGATTTTTTAAGGTTTTCATCATTAATCCATATTTATGGAGTTTTCACCCTATATTTTTTGTCCCAAATAACCCACAAAATACCCAGAAATTCATGTGCTCAATCAATCAATCAATAATGGGAAATCATTTCAAATCAATTTAAAAAAACAATTTCCCCAATTCTAGATTCAATAAAAGAAATTCATTCCAAAAACTAAAACCTTTGTTTTTAAATTAATCAGCTTCATGCATTTTGTAAGATAAAACCAATCATAGGTTCTTATCAGATCAATTTTATCC
Organism: Viscum album; assembly: GCA_963277665.1. Taxonomy (NCBI): domain Eukaryota; kingdom Viridiplantae; phylum Streptophyta; class Magnoliopsida; order Santalales; family Viscaceae; genus Viscum; species Viscum album. The sequence continues at coordinate 477,898,035 of OY728157.1, forward strand.
ATTTTTCTCTAGATTAATCTCAAAAATAAATTTGAAAAAAATCCATCAATCTCAAATCACATCCCGAATTCCAATTCAAATAGAATTGGAAGATTTCCCCAAAAATTCAATAACAAATAAATTTCAATTCCAATTCACATCGAATTTGGTTTTCAGATTTAAATTGAATGAAATTTAAATAAATTCAATAAATTATATGTTAAATAAATTGGAAAACATATATGTAACCAACTATAATTAATCAAAAGGAGATAATAGAACATAGCACCCATAAGAGGATTTACCAATAAAGAATGATGGAAAATAAGATCTAAAAATTGACGCTAAAATCATGTTTAAAAAAAGGAATTTAGGTCTATCAAACACATGATGACCTAATAAAACCAATGGAGGAAAAAAAGGAGAGAGCATGAGAGAATTAATTATAGAATAATTACTCACTATAGAGGGATTAAATGAGATTATTTTCACTTTAGTCTACCAAGAAATGGGTTTTTTGGTTCATAAAATGGTTTTTGAGAGCCTCCAGGACCTAATATTCCATATAATTATGAGTTAGGGCCGAGTATGTGAAGAAATGGGGGTTTGATAATCATTAAATTAATTTAAAGACACAAAAATTACTTTTCACATGATTATCTATGAAAGGAAACATAGTTATACAAACCGAACACCCTTCAACTAGGCAGTGTAGTTTCTAGAAGGTGAGAACATTGTTTTTCAAACTATGTGCTAACTGTTGAAATCCCCACTACTTGGGATTTCATAGTTTACACAAGGTTCACATAGTGTCTGGTAAAACAGTGTGCCAACCAAGAATATCCCATAAATTTGAATAAAATTCAACTTTACACCTTAAATAACACCTGAAAACCCAAAACGAAGCATAATTAAATTGTTGGGTTTAAGTGTACCAGGATAACAGTAACTGGATGATTCAACCTCCCCACCATTGATTATTTTTTCTCCAAGAATAATTTAAAGAAGTTTCCATATCAAAAATGTGAGTCCACTTCTCTCTCATCATTTCCTCTCTCTCTCCCACATCTCAAACATATTATAATCATGTTAAATATCACATAGACCAAAGGAATCATCCTCCCCTGAAGTACCTTGGGATTAGAATCAAGTATCCTGATCAGATGGTCAGTCCTGAATAAATTAGGCTCAACATCACGATCACTCAAACTCATATCATGAGATGAATTCGAATGATTATTTCATAACTATAAAACATGGAACATGTTATGTATTGACATCAGTTTTGGAGGAAATAAAAACTTGTATGCTACTTTAACTACCCACTCAACAATCTTAAATGGTCCCAGAAAATGATGGGTAAGAATCAAATTCCACTGAAGTGGTAGATGACCTAAATGAGGTAAAAATTATAAGAACAAAAGGTCACCTACTAAAATTTATAACTGTCTACAATGTCAATTAGAATAATATTTATACAGGATCTATTTCGACAACATCCTCTAACGAATCAACTGAATATTTTTTTTCTCCTAAACCAAAATCTTTCCAAATAATAAATATTAACTTATCTATGGCTTACATGATGAATATTTTTATGTCTGGACATACATGGCCTCAATAGGATCCACTCTAATCAGGTTATGGTAACTATTATTATAAGAAAACTCAACCATCCACAAATGGTCATCCCAAGATCCACCAAAATTGAGGATGAAATCACAAATCATATAATCAAGAATCTGTATAACACTCTCTATCAAGCCATAAATATATGGATGATATGTTATACTCAACTAAACATGAGATCATGGGGCCTCCTAAAGTCCTCTCCAAAAAAAAAGAAGTAAAATTGGTATCCCTATACGAGACTATTGGAGATGGAGCTCTGTGAAAATGAACAATCTCTATCATATAATGATTTATCAACTCTTTAAAGTTACATGTATTATAAATGGGTATAATGTGATTTGATTTGGTCAGAATATTGATCACAACCCTTATCGCATTCTTATTTCTCTTTGTATGTAACAACCCAACCAAAAATTCCATAGAAATATCATCCCACTTCTATTTTGGAAAAGGAAGTGGATAAAGTAATCCTTAATGTCTCTGATGCTCAGTGTTGACCTGTTAGAAAGTATAATAATGAAGAAAAAATCATCAATGTCTCATTTCATACATGATCACCAAAATCACCACTACATGGCAAATATTATCTTTGTGGTTCATGGGTTCACTACCAGCTAAAAATTATTTCAATCACCCATAAAATATTTCCTCATAGCTAATGATAAAATAGAATGTTTCTGAAAAAATAGATTACCCTATTGGAAGATATACCACTCAATTATGTTATCCCATCCATTAATAGAGTCTCTAATGCTTAATATTCATCATCAAGTTGTTTCTTATAATGAACTATCTCAAGAAGAGAGTTGTTCAACTGAACACAGACCAAAACATCTCCATCCCCAATTTCACAAACTCCTTATATGAAACTTTATAAAAATATCCATCATGTTCCACTCATCAAATGATTCTTTCATGGCTTGGTTTAGACGTTTCATTCTCAATTCAACCATAATGAAATACCCTTTCTTCATGGTATAGGCAATGTAAAAATCAAAGGATTGCAGGTACTCCACCCAATTCCTCTAACAGAGAAACAAATATATTTTTCGAGAATATATAACTAAATCCATTATGGCTAGAAAATTCGGTAAAAAATTATCTAAAAATTAATGTTTCCAACTCTTATGTTCCAGAATCACAGCTTCATGTTCAGGGTCACGGGTCGGGTAATTATTGTCATGTTCCCTGTGCTGCTGAGATCCATACATAATTACTTGATCACCTTTCATAAGAACACATTCGAAACTGGCACCTAATATTTCATAGAAGACCACATAGATCGGACCAACCTCTATAATATTAAACACTAGTACATATGTCAATATTTGTTTTAACATAAAAAAATAACTTTTAAAATTTTCATCCCTATCAGACTTCACACCCTTTTGAGATAATGTTGTCTTTTTAAAAACTAATTTTTAGAAATACTGAAGAAACCGGTGATAATACCCAGCTAATCTCAAGAGGCTCTAAATCTCAAAATCATAACTTGGCTTCCCCCATGTAATAACATATTTGACCTTCTTGGGATCAACTTAAATAACTTGTCCTAACCCCTTTTGTCCCAAGAACATTACATCCCAAATCAAGATGTAACATTTTAAAATCATAGCATAAAGTAGGTGATTTCACTATAATTATAAAACTACTCTTAGATGACCCACACAATCCTAATAGTACTTAAAGTAAACAAAATTCTCATCCAAAAATACCACCATTAATGTATCAATATACTCATGGAAGATCCTATTCATAAACACTATATAGACTTTAGGATCATTATTTAGACCAAATTTTATGAAAAGTTACTCATAATGGTCATACCTGCTTGAGAATGTGAATTTTTGAATATTAGATTATTTTATTCTAATATGGTGAAAACCAAATCAAATATATAAATTAAAGGATCACTTTTACCCTTTAAACTGGTCATTCATATCATTAATCACATGAAAAATATACTTGTTCTTCACCGTAACTCGATTTAATTTCGAATAATTAACACAAAATAAAAGTGACCCATCAGATTTATTATTAAAGAGAATATGTGCCACCCAAGGTGACACAATCAGGTTTATAAAGACTTTATCTAAAATATCATCCATAAAATACTTTAAATAATTCATTTCAACTGGTTCTATGTGATAATAATAAATATATATTGTCCAATTACCTGAAACGAAATCTATAGTGAACTGTACCTCTCTTACTAGGGGAAACCCATAGAATTTCAACGGAAAACATTAGGATACTAAATAAAAACTGGAGGGATAACAATTATCAAATATTCCTGCTCCAAATCAAAATATAACACTCCTATTAATTTCTAAATCTCTAAATAATAAGCTTCATCCCTACATGACCTTGGACCCTATTCTCCCTAAAAGACACTACACACCCCATTTTCTTCAATAAAGGAGACAATTAAACGATTTAATTTAAGTCATGCTTTATCCATATTAAAAATTATGTCAAAAGGTTTCATGTCATGAAACTGAAAATCCCAAGTAAGATAAATCTTTGATAAAGAGAAAATACATGTATAAAAATGAATACCCTTCCCTCAATTCATTCTGAGGGGTGTAGAAATATCTGTCACAAAAGATAAAATCGTTGTAGGACTATTTAACAGATTCACATTAGGAGTTAGAATTAATGAATGAGATAAACCAATATAAAATAATGTAGTAACTAATGATGAAGTTATAGTGATGGTACATCTAATAGTTTCTCGAGTCATTTCTGATTCCTTTAGATACTATTCCACTGAATGAAGAAACTTTTTTCTGGAGGCATTAGGCTAGGACCCCTTAGATACTGAAGAAAATTATTTCACTATAATAACATAATGTTTTTATGATCCCATTACTCTATGTAAGGAATAAAATATATAAAAGACATATATATGAATCTTGAACATCTATAAGAGATTCATATCTTGGTCACCTTAGAGAAAACCTATTTCGAGTTCCTATGATGGGAACACTAATAGGATGTCATAGGGACTCTTATAGAAATTATAGGAGGTCTATAAGCACCTAGTTTTCAGGATCCACCATGAAAGTAATAATGATTTTTCTTCCCTTTAGAAGAACTCATTAAAATACCATTACGATAAAAGATAACTCCCATCTTCCCTAACTTACCATCCAGATCAAGATTAACCATCAACACCCTATCAATCACGCCAGCATAATAATAACGATTTAGAAAGAAAACCAAAGAATGGATATTTGATAAAAGTACCATATCAAACCATTGATTCTTCATCATCTCGTTGATACAATATCAAGTAAAAATTTCACAAATTCAATGAATCAATTCATATATTTTACCATGTTCTAGTTATCCGGCTCTAGTTCGATAAAATCTATTACCTTACTCATCACAATAGACTCTAGATAAAATTGATCAGTGAAATGTTCAAAAAATTCTTCATAATCTATTCCCCTGTGTATACTCATCGTCGGCATCATTCCACACTATCTAATAATGACACCATAATTCATATTTTTAAGGATTCATAAGCAGGGCCTTAACCGGAAGAAGTTCATTTTCTTATCCCATAGCGTGGACAATGAATACAATTAATTCAACAAGATTTTTGTCCAAAAGAGAATTTTCTCACAATGGTTCATTAGAAGCTTCCTCCTGGATCATATTCAGAAGTATTATGAGAAAAATGATTCTACATAACATCAGAAAAAACCATTTATGATATCAAAATATTACTCTGATAAAAATTCAAAAAGATCAATTTGGAAATTAATACAATCACATAAAAAATCATATTTTGATTTCTACTTATCTAAATATAATGTAGGGAAAAACAATAAAACTAATCCTTAATACGCATCTCTCAGAATACCCATGGTGAATTAAGGATCATTATGATGAGAGATGTCTAGGTACTCACTAATAACTACCTCTTATGTCATGAAAAGATCATTCAACTGCATACCGATATCATGGAATTTTTTTCAACTTGCACATATGATACTGCTTTGTCACAAACCAGCCTCTATACACTGGTACCCTAATATGTGAGCTGTCCCTGAAATAGAAGGAAGGGTTTCCTCAATCCCTACATGAAAGTGACTATAACTTGGAATCATACAAGATAAAAGATACTACAATTTTTCAACCTAAATAGTAGAAGAAAAATAAAAATGTTATTATATTCAAAGGAAATTCCAAAAGGAGATAGTACCATAAACCAATTAGGTATATGAAAAACTCAAACAATACATCATCAAAGTACATAAGTCACGAAAGATAAACTCAAAATCCCAACATGTTCATCCCTTAAAGTCCCTAGGGACTGATAACATTCATCACTTTCTATAGGCCCTTTCCCTTTACTCAGACAACGAAAAAGAAAATCTACAAATGCCCGAAGGAAAATGTGGCACATCAGCTAAAATTCCAATAAGGTCTCAAAAGTGATCCATAATAATATTCTATAAATAGTATATCAAATCATGATTTCAATTTTTAAATAAAATGGGCATCGAATTACAATTTCATATTAAGAAATATTCTTTTTCTTTCAAATGACTTAAACATTTCAAAAAATTGATTAATTAATCATTTAATATAAAAATGTTTATAAAAATAACTAGGAAAGAATAAATATGTTTCACAATAAAAGGAATATATATCAAATTAATCATAATAAGAAACATGTTCATCTACCTAATGTATGATAGTTTTATGTTATAGGATCCTCACACTAACATATCGGTGATCGTGGCATATGTGTACACACATCCATCAGGCTCCCACCAAAATAGACTCTTAAAAAAATTCCTTCATAAATAAAATCCTCCTAACTATATTTTTGTTTGAGATTTCATCATCATTTTATTTATAAGGAATTACCATCCAAGATTTCTTTTCCCAAATAACACACTAACTAAGTAGGCCTGAATGTGCTCTAAAAATCAAACAATAATGGTCATGAAAAATAAAATCGTTGTAAACAACAATTGACCAATTGCATATTTCAATATCCCAATTTCATTCAAAAAACCAAAAAAATGTTTTTGTTAATAAATATGTATCATTTCTTTTTTAAGAAAAAACCAATAATGTGTTCTTATCAAATTAATTTCAGAAACTTTTTTCAAGAGAAATTATACAAATCAATTTAACAAATTCCATCAATTTCAAATCACACCCTAAACTCCAATTCCATTCGAATTGGTGGGTTTTCCCAGAAACATTACATAACAAATTAATTTAAATTACAATTTATATAAAATTAGTTTTTGATATTTCAATAGAAATCAATTAAAATGAATTAATTCAATTCATGTTAAAATAAATTGGACAAACATAAATTGAATCATCTACCTTTAATCACAGACACCATAAAACACAACCACCACAAAGGTATATTCCCACTAAAAATGATTATAATGGAGATCTCAAAATGAGTCTAGAATAAACATTCAATTTTTTTTAGATTAATCAAATACAAAATATTCTAAAAAACATATGGAGGAAATAAGCAGAGATAATGAGAGAAGTAATGGGTGAAGTATCAATCACCAAAGGAAAATTGAATGAGATTCACCAAGATTTAATCGACAATGAACATAGTTTAAAAGTGATAAAATGGTTAACGTGATCCTCCAAGACCAAGGATTTTGATTAATCATGAGTTAGAGACGAGTGGGTAAAGAAATAGGGGATCTATAATTTTAAAATTAATTTACAAAAAAAAATATTTTTTTCATGGTTAGATGTGCTGGGTCGCATGGTTAGAAAAACTATTATCCATAACCATGTGACCCTCTTCTAAGGTTCACAGTTTATACTAGGTGGGAACATGGTTTGTTCATCCATGCCCCAACCATGAAAATCTTCAATGCTTGATTTTTCATGGCTTACACTAGGTGGGCGCATTGTTTGGGAAAACTATGTGCCTATCATACACCTCCCATAAATTACTAAAATTTTCAACTTTCCACCCAAAACAACCAAATAAAAACTCAAAACAATGCATTATTCAAAAGGAGGGTTGAGGACTACTGAAAATATAGTAACAGGATGTTGCATTTTTTCATGAATGAAATATGGTCGATATTTTTAAGAAAATACCAATAACTTCACATAATATTGGATTTTTAAGAATTCGAAACCATTTAATAAAAATTATTTATTATAAAATAATATGAATGTCAACATTGATACTACACATATATTTTTACTTTAAATTAATATGCAAAATTGGAAATTCAAATATATTATTTTTACACCATTATTAAATGTTATATTTAAATATAAAATTCACAAAAAATATTAATTCATTCAATTTCTATTACTTATCATATTTTTAGTGTAATTAATTTAATTTATCTATTAATTAAATAATTAATGTGTTGGTGTTGGTGTTTCTTAATCATTTAAAGTGGTTATATGATTAAAAAATATTAAAAATAAAATAATTACATAGAATTTATATAATTATTCTCAAAATAAACATCAATATTAAATCACATATTTCTTTGTCCTATGTTAAAATATAATTGAAATTTAAAAGAAAGTGGGTGAAATTTCTAATTTTTATTTTCTTATATTATTATATTGGTCAATTACATGGAAAAGTGTCCCACAATCACATAAAAATAAATCTGAATATAATAAGGGTTGAAATATGGCTATAAAATATAAATTGTATACTTTACTAGGATATTTTAACCCTTATTTTTTTAGCGCCAACGTAAACCCATTTTAACCTTTATCATACTAATAGATTTTTATTGTTTCTACTAATCATTATATTTAAAAATTAGGCTGATCATATTGTGTAATATTAATTATGATGAATTCAAATATGGAATATTTTTTTTTAAATTTCCTTTAAAAAATTTGATATTTTTAATTTAAAATTAAACTTACAAATAAAATAAAAAATTAGTTTCTATAAAGAAAGTTCTTATAAGTATTCAGTGTTTTAATATCAAAAATAAATATTAATTTGAATATAATGACCTATATTTTCTTTATAATAACATAATTTACCATTTTATTTATTTAAAATGAAATTACATCAAAATAAAACATTAAAATTCATTAAACTAAATGGAAGCTATAAATAAAGACTAGTGTTTTTATCTATTCATCAGAAAATTACTCTTTTCAGAAAATTCTAATAATATTACTCTAAGATAAAATTTGAAATTATTATTTATAATATAAATTTAATTTTATAATGTATGTTTTCTAAAATATATATAACCATTAAAATAATTTTCATTTATTTCAAATTATTCTTGTTTTTTTAATAAACATATAACCATTGAATTTATTTTTTACAAATGTAAACTTTATAATTTTTATAATTTTTTTATTCTTATTCACATCCTCCAATTTAACAACAATTTATTAATTGTATACAATAGTATCATTAATTTACACTCGGGGTTGCGTGTACTGTAAGTTATCTAAGAGATTAAATTTAAAGACTGTATATCATGAGTGGTTTAAGATCAGTGTTTCATGTTGAATAATCTATCAATCATAGTGTTCTTCTTTTATAATCTTGAGGTATCGCATTCTATCCCCCACCACAAAAAATTATTCCCTAAAAAATATATTTTGATCATCATGTGTCTATCCTTTTTTGGAAACCCACAACATATTAAGGTTTAATGAAACATCCTCTTGTAACGAGGGAAAGGGAATTATAATGGTCATATAGAACAACACATAGTTAGGTTTATAGGTAGGTGAACTTTATTGGGTAGTGAAAATATAAACATGGAGGAAAAGTTTGAATACATATGGATAGTTAAATAGATCATTGATCAATATAAATTGAATGATCCAGATAATGTTAAAAACTAAAAAGCCATAAATCTGTAATGGAAATGAATATAATAGTATAAAGTTTTCTTTTTAAGATCATTTTCCTAATGTTATTGAATTACATTACAATCTAGAATATGTATATAACAAAATATATTTAATTGATAAATTTCTATTTCATAAGAACAATTTCATCCTTTTCTTATTCTTGGATCAATTACTACATTATATATTACTCTAATAAATGATTATCCAATATGATTTTATTATATTAGATGCACTAAAATTAACTTTCAACTGATCATTAGATCAATAAAATAATAACATTTCACTCATCCTATCTCTACATATTTTACAAAAACAAAATTGTTAGTACATTCTATCCAATAATAAATTGTTCTTTAAAACCTAAAAAATAACCCTAAAGTTTAAATTAATCAACATCAAAAATATCTTTCCTCAAGACTCCTTTAAAATACATTTGACTAAATGAAAATTCAAAACAATTATAAGGAAGGTCACTAAATTTTCAAAATCAATATATAATTTGATTCCACAAAATGTAGCTCTTAATTTCACATACCAAATATGTGAATACCTTGATCACCATAAAACTTTATATAAAACATGAATTCTACAAAAATAAAATCTCAAGTTATAAAATATATTCCATAAGTCCAAAAATATAGAAAAATCCAAAAAAGATATCATAAACCATCAAATATCTAACCAATTTCTAGGACACAAATACAACCCCATAATCATATATTTTTCATTATTATCACAACACTAGGCACATATTAACGGTTTTATTTATAGAATAATTTCTTTTCAAAAAATATCAACATCAACTGAATCACTTTTCATAGAAATCAATATAATTCAACATATGCTTTCAAATCTGTTCAAAAACTACAATAGTACAAAAATTATACATTTCATAATTATTATAATGGGAATATCATAGATTAAAAACATATAAAACACAAATATTTAATCCAAATACATTATAAATTTATTAATTCCACTTTGGATGCATTAATATCATAAACATGACCATGATACTTTAGATTATTCTAAGTAACTTTCACTTGATGCTTGGGGAATTTGTTTGTGTAGTGTCCTATATCTGTATAGTTGGTGCAGTAGATATTATAGGTTTCCTTATTAACCTTTAAATCCCAATCATAGTGTCATTTTTCTATTAAAATTAGGTAAACTCATTTTCCATTTAGGCATGCTTCCAGGTGTTTACTCACATAAGTATCTTATATTAGAATATCCTTATTTACCTTATTTCCCATATCTATTTTTCATTATTCCATCCTCTTATTCTATTTATTAGAATCAAATCAATTAGTATTGTATAATTAAATATATATAGTGATAACACATGATATTATATCCTCTATGATGAGAAAAATTGGAATACTACTTCCATTTGAAGGATTTGATTAAGACCATTAAATAAACAGTTAACCTTTCTCTTTGAATTTTGTACATAGTCTGTAGGATTTCTTATTACCCTTGTAAATTTGGATTCATACATAGAATCATTATCTTATTTCTTTTATAATAGACCTCCACTCATTGCTAAAGCGGAAAATATTTTTCCATGAATAGTACATTAAAATACTTCAAATCCATGTTTTCTATTTCTTCATCATCCTTAGTGTTTTGAATCAATGAAAAATAATGATAAAAATATTCATAGATATGATAAAATTTCATAAAAAACATTTCAATTTCATTGATACCAATAGTAATAAATTCCTTCTCTTACGAACATAGCATTTTCTCAGCTAAAAATTGGTTTGTAGTCCCATTGAATGATAGTGGTTTGTTGCACATATAGATGTCTAACATTGTTACACCATGTGGTGAATCAGTAGGATGAATCACACAAGAATGGTTATTAATCATTATCTATGTCATCTACACTAATATGGATATAATTTTAAAATTTGTAGATTTGGTTCCAACTATTTAATTATTATCATTCCCATCAGGGAAATACCTACATGGAGTACATACACTAATATAGTTCTCATTTATTCCAATAGGAACCATTTATAATCAATTTCATACACTATATTAGATAATAACATTATAAAACATACTTTTTAATCCCAAAACTAGGTAAATAATTAACATACATTGGATACATTATGCATAGTTACTCTAAAAATCATAAACAAGGTTTCTTTTCGAAATATTTAGAAGAGTAAATGTTTTTTAAAATACTTCATAATTGTTTGTAAAGAAAATGTTAATTATCCCAAGAAAATCCCCTGGGTATGTAAAACTAGATGCACAGTAAGGATTATTGATGTCCACTTTTTGATAATCAATTCAAATCCCAATACTCCATTTTTAGAGTCATTACACCTTGGTTCAAATTTTTTGAACCATGTCAACATGTAGTATCTATACAGGGATGTATTTCAGGGGAAAAACCAAATAATAACTTCTTCAACAAAACATTATAATGTTCATCTATACTTATCCTTATTGTATATCATAGGGTGATGTTCCCTAATTAATATTTCCTAAATCTATTTTCCCGGGTTTCAAATTTACTTCCCCCAATACCAATGATAATGGCCTTGACCTAAGAAGCATAGGGTCAATGATTACTTTAGTACATTACCATAAGATAAAAAAGAATCACATCCCAATGGAGTGAATAGATTAATATTCTTAGTAAACGTAGTGCATACTTGAATCTCAAATTAAAATTGATATCATAAAATACAATATGCTATTTTATTTTAGTACAATATTTCTCCATTTATAATTTCCTTTCATATCAAACATAAAACATTTCATAAAATCCTGGAAAAAGGAAAAATGAGAATATGCTGTTATTTAATGTTCAGTAAGGGTATGCGTACAAAAAAATATATCATAAATACATAATACATTATCAATATGGAATGATAAATAACTAAAACACAAGTCATTTAATTAATAACTAGAACATGAAGATTACTATATCAGGAATAATTGATGATCAGATAATTCTATATTAATAATCTCTTGAGCTAGAAACTCATCCATGGATATCAGAAAAATTAAATAATAACATGTAGATATATAACTGAATTAATAATGGTGGAATTCATAATTTCAAACATCTATTACATACCATTTAGACCATGTTATAATAAATCCAAAATACAATCAAGGCTTTATGCCATGAAATTTATATAAATGGGTATGGTCTCATCCAAAACCCAATCTGGTTTTTTTTATGATACCTACCAATGCATCTAAGAGATATAGCAAGCCCCACCCATCACTTACTATGTCCAATTCATTCATCAAATAATGGAACTGTAAAAAAATCCAAATAATAATTCATATTAAACAATTTAGCATAAAAATGATTATAATTTCCCCAATTAATAAAAATAATCATATACATTTTATGATAATATGATGAATGAAATTAAAATAGTAAATACCCATTTAAAATTATCATAAAATATCCAAATATATAATAAGGTTGGTATCAATACAATATATCCCCAGTGTAGTATAAGAAAAATAATTGGTATTTTATTGATGAATATATATACCAAAATAATCCATTAAAACATATTCTTGGGAAAAATGTCATTTTCACATTAAAAATATCATTAAAATAACTATGAATTTTTAGATTGTTAAGGAAAATATATATTTGAAAAAAAATCATTAAATATATAAATTAATCTTCTAATAAAGGAGTGTTTATGAATGCATGAAATTTCTATTCATTCCAATTATGTAAAAATGAAGATTCCATTGACATTTTTATAAGACTGGTAAAAAAGTATCATATTTGGAAAATGAAAGGAATATTGATATTTTTTTAAAATTGAAAAATTTAAATATGGTTAAAATATTATTTAATAAATAATTTGCATAATTTTTAAAACATCATTGAAATATTTTTAAAAACAAGGATTTGGAATAAATAGAATTTTTGACCGAAAAGATAAATAAAGTTGGCTTTTCTTGAATTCATTTTCTCAATAATTTTAAGTTCTAAAAGTGTTAAATGGTAATATTACATGAATAGTTCATGAATAACTGTATCAAGTGAAAATATATTGGTTTTTAGATAGCGATATAAAATAATTATCCAAATGGGGACTTAAACATAAACAATCATTTAAAATAAAGAGATTGGAAAATAAACCATTACCACTTTGGTCACATTTTAATCATAAGCCCAATGAAATAAATAACATCAAATGAAATTTTAAATATGATGAATATAACTATATTCATGATATAACATATCAATGAGGTAGTATGTACACCAACAAAATGAAATTAGTGGTGATTCTGCCATACGTCCCATGAAAGAAATATGAGATGTGGAACCCATTCTACTAACTCATTTCCATTTGTTTATAGTTTGAACATCCTGTATAACAAATATATTTTTATTATAAATCAATTATAGAACAATAATAATGCATATCATACCATATATTATTCAAATATAGTCTATTATGTTCTGTTTATTAACTACTATTGTTAAAATCCTTTTTTTTGGTGATAATTACTTCATTTGATATTATGTTTTATTTCAATAATTTTGGTTATTTTTCTTTGATAATATTTAAATATTCTCAATAATGATAAAAATTATTCAAATATCATATATAATAATTATATAATTATTTATAATATTCTATAAAATTTATATATTGGAAAAATCGTTACACCGCTCATGGAGACAATAGGACATACGGACGCATGAAAGTTTTTTCTATTTTTACACAACACAAGTAAACAATATATAAACATTATTAGATCAAGTATATCATATATATTAATTAAATTTATCCTTATTACCAACCACGTGAAAATAAAATGAAAAAAATTTCATGTCCCTATTTAAAGGTGGTAGTCAGCACATACGCCCAAGCGAAGTTATAATTTTCCAACGGGATGAATGGTAGGAAGGTTTATGAAATATTATGATTATAGAAACATATTTATTTAAAAAATATCATATAAAAACATTACATACATCCATGAATGGTGGTGATCAAAAACAAATTATATCGGTTTGTAATGTGGTAGTTCATCGTACACATGATCAGCGATTTTGATTCCCATTTGATGGAAGATGAGATGGATATATGTTATTACATAAGCATAATAAAATCTAAGAATTTTGTAGATATTATCTTTATAATATAAGAAAATATTAATACCTAAATATAGGTGTTAAGAGGATGATTGAAAAGATATATTTTAGTGAAGATAATTACCATCTCTTGGAACAATATCCCTTGGATATCATATTAAGAACCATAGGGTTCGTTTTTTGGGTGAAAAATAGTTCTAGAACATTTTTATTTGTTTTTAAGAGATATTTTTTCATTTTTTTTGATAATCCAATAGGCTTTAGTGGTTTGAATAAGTGAGAGGAGAAAGTTGCCTTATATAATTGAGGAGGAGTGGCATTTTTGTAAATATTAAAAACAATTCAATAATGAAAAGTCAAACTAATCCATTGTACATATAAAATTCATATTTAAAGGATTTTATGGAGTTTATTTATGGTAATAAGCTCCATCACTCAAAAAACAAATGATTTAAACATGTTGTTCTATAACTTATATGTTACCTTTAACCATTTTAGTTTTCACTATGGTAAGTACTCTTTTTTATCTAGGTAATCTATTATTTAATACAATAAAAAATGGTTCAAATTATATAATATATTCCCAATGGTTTTAGATATTAAATAAAATTTATAAAATACAAATCCTATGTGTGTGGAAAATTAATTTTAACACAAATGAATTTAACGTTCAAAACTATGTTTTACCCTTTACCATATTAACAAATTGTTTACTAATTATGGGTCCATATAATTATTATAAAAGGAAAATTGGCCAATTAATTGAATATGGTTGATATTTTAAAAACCTATAAAAACAACATGATAGATAATATGAATTTTATAAATTTAAAATCATTTATTGAATTATTATTTATTACAAAATAATATTAATGTCAATTTGGACTCTATTATTTTAATTCGACTTCGATAACATATTAAAGTTGAATTAAAATATATTATTTTAAAACCAATATATCATGTTATATTTGAATTAAAATTTCATATAAGGTAAAAATTCATTAAGATTAAATTACTTTTTATATTTTTATTACCATTTATTTTATTTTTCTATTAGTTAAATAATTACTATATTGTTGTTTCTTAGGAATTAAAAGAAATTAAATGATTATTAAAATTTAAGAATAAATTAACCACTTTAAAATAATTTAATTATTCTCAAAATCACTATAAATATACATTCACTTCTTTTTTTTCCTATATGAACAAAAAATTGAATTTTAAAAGCAAGAGGGTGATATTCATTCTTTTTTTAAACTTAAATTATTATATTTGTAAAGTCCTTGGAAATATATCCAAAAATAATAGAAAAATAAATAATGAGATAATAAGGGTAAAAATATGTCTATCTAATTGAAATTATAAAAGTTTCCATGTCATTATAACCCTTATCGTTTTATTATAACCTCCCATTAAACAATATTTTACCTAAACTATGGTAATAATTTTTTTCTATTTATACTGTCAATTCTAAAAAATTGAAAAATTATATAATATTAATTTTTATTATTAGAAATTTAGAAACTATTTTTTCAAATTCCATTGAAAGAAGTGAAATTATTTAATTTAAAATTAATCCTTCAGACGTAAATAAAAAACAGATTTCCAAAGAGAAAATTCTAATAAGTATAGAGTGTTTTAATATAAAAAATCAATCTAATAACATGTTAGACAATATGGTTCACTGAAACATTATTATGGGATATAGGTAAGTTGGTACACAAATCTAATAATGGTTAATTGTTATCTATCATTTAATTTTCATATTAAATAAACCAGATATGCTTAAATACTTACAAGTTCACCCTATCAAATAAAGAGTGATACTATGATAGTAATACCATGTGTAAAATAAGGGATTTGAAAATAAAGTCCTATATTTAGTTCTTTGATCTATAATTATTGAGTGATAAGGTGTTTTTTTATGCTCATTTGAATTATATTCATACCTCATGACCAGAGGGAATTTTCCTTTACTTTGTGTTTGGTGTGGAACTTTCTTATAGAATGTATGGTAAATTTCAATGAGATGGATGAGTCTACCCATGGGATGGGTAAGTTTTATATGTTTTTATGACATATGTATCATTTTTTATGATGATAGACATATATTTAAATTACATAGGATGAGATAAAATATGATACTCTCATTTCTATCTAGTTTTGCATCTCACTAAACAAATGAATATTCTTATAACGAGTCCCCCATATGGTATAATGGGATATGTTTTTCATAATCTCATGATGTTAGTAATCTTAAATGGTTTTAATTTGAGATATTATTTAGGATGGTGTTTCATTTAAGGATGTTTTACCCTTTTGGGGTGGTGTAAACATCTTCATGTGTGTATTAAGGCCCACAGACTTCGTGAGGTGTTCCAAAGAATATTTTTCAGTTTTCTTATTCAAAATTAATGGGTTTCTCAGATAATTTTGAGAATTATTTATCAATATTTGGATGTTTTATCAGGAAGAACCTCCAATATTGAAGTCCACATTGTGTTCATTGAAATATTAGGGATTCAATAAAGGGATGCAACTTGTCATTGGAAGTGGGATATAATTTTTTCTGACAAAAACTAAAGAAGTGTTCTTAATGATCCTTTACATAAAATATATCATTGATATCATAGACCTCCCTATTTTAGGCCCAATTTAATTCTGGGAGGTTTTTTAGTGGAACGGTGGGTGGTTCGAGAGAAGTCAAATGTGGATAATGAATTGGTCCACTCTCACAAACACTGCCTTTGGTTAGTATATGTCATGCATGGCTTATTGATAGTTAGATATTTTTTAAGACTTCAATTATATATTCTTAAGGAATGTTGTCAATAAATGTAATTCAATATACAATTTGTGTCTTATTTTTAGGGACACTCGTACTCGGATGCCATGGGTGTGAGTTATTCTTCAACATCATATGTCCAGAAGTTGGAGATTTCATTAGAAACACCATCTAACCACTTTATGGATAGAGAGTTTCCACTAATGGTTTCCATATTTCACTCAACCTTTTGGTAAGGTGACTTTATCCATAGCTGAGAAATAGGTTTCTTTAAATATTACTTCTCAAAATGGATGATATATAGTGACACCCATATCAGAATAGATCTCCTACTTGTGATGAAACTATATGGGGATTCAAAGTAATGTAAATTAGGTTACTTCCACCCCTAGTAGTGAGTCAGATCCCATCAGATGTTGGATCCCACCCCTGAGACATTAAAGCCATATGCCCATCATATTATAAGTGTTACACTATTATCTAGGTGTACGGATGAGTCTTATCTTCTTATGAGTGTGTAAGAATGTATTAATTATTATAAGGATGAAATATGGTTTAAAATCAATGTGAGACTATTTTATGCATTTACATTCATTCTATATGTGTAATTCAAGGACTTTCAAAATGGAAAGATGCAAACCAATTTGGATTTAATAGATTGTATTACAAGTTCAGGGTATCTCCCTAGTATTTTTATGTAAGTATCATCTGTGTAGTTGCATATTGTATTATGAGTTTTTTATTCAGTGAGTAACTATTGGTCTTCAAGAAGTTGATTCATTAGAACTATTTGAAATCCTATTGTTTTAGTAGTGGAAAGGTCATTAATTATTCTGATAGAGGAATATTTGTTTGTATGATATATGAGGTTCTTGAGAAGCTAGAATTAGCGCTTTTAGTTCTTGCATATATGGGTAAGATTTTCTAACCTTCTATATAGAGTGGTGTCCCCACACTCGTAACTTATGTCTGATAGGATCATGGATGTGATGTTATTATAGTGTTCATATATATATGGATATTTTTGAAGGTGGGGTGCATGTACCCCAATTCCCCTAGCAGATAATGGTTTTATCTGAGCATTCATATTAAATATCGCGATGGATATCCTAGCTAGATATCATCCAAGTTGATTGTGTCCTTAATTGTATTATGTCCATTTTTTTGAGGGGAAAAATCACAAGTAAACTCATAATATATAATGATGGTGGAGTTTTTCGTGAGAAGTTATAGATTCTGGTCACTCATGTAGGTGTCAACATGGGGTCTGGAGTTGATTGAACATTGTCATTTGAATGGCTAGGACTAATTTCTTTGGATTGTGGTATATTGGTCCATTAGAGAATTAGTGTTTCATGAAAAGTTATTTTATAATTTTTTGGTTTTTATTTTCTCTTTGGTAGGTTTTATGAAATATATATGATAAATATCATGTAATCTTTGACGGTGGGTGAGAAACCATTGAAGATCAAGGAGAAAATTCATGACTATTAAAGATATATGTAAACATTTGGTAAAGAAAGCCTGTGTTACTATTGATTCATGAGAATTTTGGAAGGATATAATTAAGAATCTAATTATGGTAAAGAGGATCATTATGACTTAAAACTCTTCCAGTGTTGGTTTAGATCCTTTTGGAAGATATTAGTGGCAGAGTGTTGTGTAGATAGATTTCTCCCATGTGAGAAAAATCATGAAATCTCTTTAAATATAGAGAACGAGGCACTCTAACCAGTGATAACCATTTTTATAGAACAAATTTTAGATGGATGTTGATGGTTTGTGGATTCAATATATTTCATGTGGTGAAACAACCTTTGGATGATATAATGTTTTTAGTGATTTATCTTTATAAGACTCACATAGACCTCATACGTGTTTCCATTAAGGTATTTATTTGAATTTTCCTATATTCAATGAAAGAGGTAATGAGAAAGTATGGTCCCTTCTATGTTAGTGTAATATTAACCTCTCATATGGCCAAACCCTCGAAGATGAAGGTACTGTTTGAAAATGTGGGTTGTTTTCTATATGGTATTATTTTGTGAGATTTCTTTTTTAGATGCACCTATTATTTCATATTTAAGGTTAAAAAGGGTTATAGGTGGCGATGATTTTGTGACAAGGATTTTCAAAATTTGACCCATAACATTCTTTATATTTTTCATAGTCTCCATATGTTCAAAGGGTTAAAAATATAAATTTACCCGATCATAAGACCTCATATTTTTTTATGTTACTATTGATCTTGGAATGTGGTGTTTACCCTGGTAACATTTTTGGTGAGTTTCTCAACATTCTGAGTTTTATGCAATTTTAAATATTTATTAATTGAATAAATATCTATCCTATAGCTTTTATAGTATGTAGTGACCCTATTTTTTAGTGCTTGAACTCTGGAATATTTTTAATCTCTATCTTTGAATGAATTAATAAGCCGGGGTGGAGTCGCTGGCAAGATGAGGCCTCGATAAATATATATTAAGTATGATATATTATTTTTATCCCATGTGAATGTTCATTCTTAGGTATTATAATTTTCCTTAAAAACACAATATTTGATGGTATGTATGAGTCCTCCACTATGTCAAAAATTGTGGATTTATCTATGGGTTGAAGTAATCTCCTCTTGCATTTTGGACACTGGGATGGCCCATCGTGATTTAATCATTTAGTGAACATTTTTAATAATATTTAATTAATTAATGGTATGAAAACAATAGAGGTAGCTCTACTAAATATTTTTTATTTTTACTCTCTAGGGTTATCTATTTTTCATTTACAGAAACTATAAAGAGAGTGAGAGGGAGGACTGGTTGTATTTTGGGTTGCAACAACATCATATTGAAGGAAAATATTGGATTATGCAATGATGATAAATGATTCCTTGGCATTGAAAACTTATTAAAGCAATATCCATTGATCCAAGAGGTGGGGATTTTTCCTTAGGTTTATACATCAATCTAAATGTACAATTTTTTATATAATTTCTATTATTGTCAATTTCAATATTTGTGTTCATTATTATAGAATAACATTTTTTAGTGTGATTATTCATCAGAAATATTCCTCCTAAGACTCAAAAATATTCACACAATGATTCTTAACATCATTTCCATTGATTGTTATTATGTTCTTCCCATATTTATGGACTTCCCTTTATCCATATTATTATTCGATGATTTGGGAATTATTATTGGGTGGTTGGTATTCACACCACCTTTCATTATACTTTTTTACAACTTCATGCAAAGAACAACCATTAAAGACCATTTTTTATTTTGGTAGTTGGACTTTTTGGTGAGCAAGTCAGTATAATTAAGACATTGAAAAAGTGAGTTGACGATCCAGGCATGGAAATGGACAAGTTATGATATTGGTGGGGACACATAGAGTGTTTAAATGAGGCGGTTCATGGTGACTCATTGAGGGAAAGAGAGTGGCAATGAATTTTTGTGCTAAAAAGTACCCTTAGGGATCCTGGATGGAGGAAATTTTCACAGACGCTTGCCTAGAAGTGATCCGAGGATGACGTAGTTAGATCATTGTATGGATTCACAACCATGTTGAAGAAACTAACTATATAGCATGTAGTTTAGAATAAAAGACATTGTATACTACCCAAGAAGAAAAATTTGTGTTTAATGTGAATATCAATATCAAATGGTATGTCATAAATATTTACATGTTGTGTAGGGTGGATGGGTACATATCCATTTATATATCATGTAGATAAGATACATGCCATGTTTGGCCTACTTGACATGATATAGGTTGTATTACACTACATGGGTTTTATCATGGTTTTCACGTTGTGTGTCTAATAAGACAAGCACAGTAGTTAGGGACTACAAATCTCGATGAACTGGTAGTACATGTCATTTTCATAGTTTATACAACACACAATGTACAAGGTAGTAAATTTCATTTAGTTTTTCATTACATGAAATGGTAATGAAATTTAATGTAAAGGTTTCTCTAGAGAGGATATATATTTTGTACTTCTATAGTAAATGTTTTATAATGTTCCATCCTCTATGGTTTCTCATTTCTCCTTTCTTAGGATGTGAATTTTGACTTGTGGATAGTCCATCCTGAGTATTTTCCCATTTAGTACCTATAAATTTGGTTCCAATTCATGTTATAGGTGTGACATAAGATGATATGATATGTTTATCCTCATTAAATCTATATATTTGTTTTTTGGGATCAAGCCTGGTGATTAGAGTGCACTCGAGGTTGGTAAACCTTCTTTGTAGTTCACTTTTGTAAGGCCAAAGGTTCCCCGAGAATCT
The DNA here is from genome assembly GCA_963277665.1 of Viscum album. Taxonomy (NCBI): domain Eukaryota; kingdom Viridiplantae; phylum Streptophyta; class Magnoliopsida; order Santalales; family Viscaceae; genus Viscum; species Viscum album. Next base: position 477,919,693 of record OY728157.1, read on the forward strand.
TGAGAAATTGTTATTATACCCATCACATAATCGTGTAATGGAATCCTATATGTGTGAATTATATAGGGTTGGTATCCTCCCCACATACCAAGGGAACATGACCCTCCACTGAAGTTGGTATTCCCCCCACTTACACAATGTGTGAGATTCTCCAATATTTTTCATGTGAGGATACATGGGTTTCATGGAATTGGTAGTTCAGATACTTGATTATGGTATGGTATTGATGGATTAGAGTTTCCAATGCTACCCTAAATAATGAGGATGCTTCTATGATGAACATTCTCCCTTCATGGATTCTGGAAGTAGTGTAGTTGTTGGAAGTTTAGGTAGTATAGAGTTCTTCGGGACATATATCCCCTCGGTGCCCCATGGGTTTCCATTATTATGAGTAATATATCAATCTATTAAATTTAGACTTAAAAAACATATCCATTCTCTAATAATCCATATTTTCTGGAAAGATTCATAAATTTTGGGATATAGATGAGTTGAATGGGATATTATTATGTTTTTAATATTTTGAGTTTTAGATAATATAGGGATTATTTTTTTCTTGTCTCCCACCTGATTACTTACTCATATGGAAGATTTGAGATGAATTATCCATATGATTTTCATTTTTGGTTTTATGAATTATTAATAAGTTTGTTTATACTCACCGATACACAAGGATTATATCCACATATGTTTTGTCTATGTAGATTACATTGTGTTCAGTGATGGTATTGATGGACATGGATCAAGTGTGGATTTACTCAAAATAACACCTAGGGATAATGAATGATTCCTGATATAGTATGGAGGTTCATGATGGTGGTAGTGACCATTGTAGTTAGATATCGATCCTAGAGTACATGCAGTGTAGATGATCTTTTTGAATTATAATGTCGATCATTTTTGGAGTCTTTATAGATGTATTGTTCATTTGATATCTCGCTTTGAAAAATTCCACTTGTATTTTACATCTCATGAATATGTTTTATATAGTTCAGTTATTTATACACACACAAATATGTATATAAATATAAATATATATATATATATTATGTAACTATTAGGGATTATGTTTTACATTGGAGATATGTTTCTATTATATGTAGATATATTCTAAGGCCTCCCATGTTGTGTGATCTATCTACTAAAGGATAGTCATAGAACTCTAGCCTATTTGAGGTAGGATTGTAGGGGAAAACATGGCTTTTCATTGGATCGGGTAGGACCCCAGTGGTTTAGGTCATGATATCATATATGAATCTGGGATAACTCTTTACCTTATTCCATCATATGGATTGCATGAAATATATTCCTCTAATATCCTAAAAATTATTATTTTAGAACTTACTGTAACACAAAGAAAATTTGAAAACAGGGCACTAAATAATTAGGGTATCCTCATTAGTGATTTTCCTTACACAAGATAATTCAAGGGAACCCAAATATCTCATGTCCTTCCAAATTGGAATATCGTAGTCCAAAAAAGTTTTTATTTAGACGAGATATAACAATTAGTATTTTAAAGGGGATTTAATCTTTCCATCTTATCTCATGTATTCCCATTACATGAATAAATTCTTCTAATAATTTATTTTTTAATATCATTCCTTACAAAATCAAAATTTTCAATCCATATTAATGTGTAACGCTTTACACAACTTAGTTCTTATGTGACTGACACGAATTAAAAAATAACATTTTTTATGATCATCCAAATTTATCCCATTAAGAAAAATTTAAAACCTTTTAATTTAAAGTATTTCAATCTTATGAAACCAATAATAATTATAAGAGTAAACTTGGAGTTAAAAACAATCATCTCAAACTTTTCTAGACAAGGTGTAATCCTCCATGATTGTGAGTATTCCAACATAAATTCCCTCTACATAAGGGTAATTTAATTATGGATGATCTCAATTACATCATAATTTCAACACTTAATATTTATACACTATAATCAACCTTTTAATCCATGCACTTAACCTAATAATATCCAATGTCAAGGAAGAAAAATTATCATACTTAGCATGTAACTCCTTAAATACATGTATGAAAATTTATAGAATCAGTTTAACACTTAAAATAAATGAATATATTCATTCTTAATATGTAAATTATATTTATGGATAAGAATAAAATAAAAAAATAAAAAATTCATATATTCAAACAAGAGATAAAAAATATATGAAAAATTCTTAAATAATGTTAATTATAAAAACATTATAATATATAGGTTCATTATAAATACTATATAATCAAATAAATTTAAAAAATTTATATTTATGTTGATTATAAACTCATTAATATTATTATTTTATATTTAATTTTACTTAAATATATAATATTAAATAAAATATATTAATTTTATACTCCAATTCTATAATGTAAATAATTTACATATTCTAAATATCACATATTTATTTGTATTTTAACCATGGAAATATCAATTGTCAAAATATTTTTTTGTAGGGTTTAAATAATTTCTCAAATAATTCCGTTAATTTTAATAATTTAAATTAAATATTACGAATATTTCATAATATTAAATATCAACTTCTTTTTATTCTGACTTATTTTATAATTTATAAACACTTTATAACTTACACATATAATTTTCATATAAAAATTTTATATCTAAATTATATGTTATGTTATATAACTCCAAGAGTTATTTGATATTAACATTTATTATTGTGGATATTTATTTATTAAATATTATATAAACATTTTATTAATTAATTAAGTATCCCAATATGCTGTTTACAGTTTTTTCATATCACCTTATCCTCTGACATCCATGAAAATAAATAGATCCCCTTACATCTCATTTCAAATCAATAAAAACAATAAAAAGGATATTAGGGAGGAGAGTTAGTAAAATAACTTTTTGAGTTATTGCCAAAACAAATAAATTTTCCAATTTAATATTATCTAGGGTGGTCCAATTGAGTTCCTTACTAATAGACCTAGTGATCATAATGTGTTGTATCCATGAGTAATTTTTATATGAGATTGACTTCTTCAAGTGGTACATCATAAAGTCATATGTGTATATGATATGAAACTTCCCTTCTCAATTTCCTATATAATAAAAATTATTAGCTCTATATTCGATGGGGGATGACGGAGAAATATACCATAATCTATCACCAGTTGGTTAAAAAGATTTATCTATATACTATCTAGAAAACTACATTTATATCCCATAAATTGCCAATAAATATTTGTGGAAACCTAATCATAAACACCAAGGATAGTATCAATTTGGTCCTTTCTGTATTTCTAGATCCCACCCAATGGAAAGAATAATAGTGTTTAAAAAAACAAAATCCCCAATACTAATGTTTCTTTCTAGAAAAACCTGAAAATTGTATAAGAATTCACAAAATGGTCAACTTTTTTATTTCCCTCAATCGTCTAGATATATATATATATAAATATATATATATATATTGTTTTATATGACATAGCCATAATGAATCATATGCTTTTATGATTTAGGGAATATATATATCATGTTATTTCATCATTATAAAAGAGGTATATTTTTGAAGTCGTGAAAATATATCAACTTGAATATTAACTATAATAAGAATAAGGAATATATAAAGCATATTTTGAAAGACCTAAATTAACATTTTGAGGTTACGAAGTAAAAGATGAATTCAAATGATCAAATTGATTTCAAAAGTCACCTTTGCATGAATGATTTAATCAACTATTTATTGAAATAATGAAATAGTGGCATGTCATCAATGATATTGTTCTACTAAATTGATACATACTTTTAAATCTTAATATTATTGGAAAATACATCAATATTTTTATTGAAACAAATTTATTTTTTCATGTTTCATCTCTTTGTACTATGAATATACACCTGTTAGATAAAAATCTAATGAAATCCAATCACCATAATATAAGATATAATTATTTGAACATGTGTGAATCTTTTGATAACAAAGATACTATGAGTGCACAATATTTTTAACTTTGTAATTATTTTGGGAAATGTAATTTCACTTTCCAACAATCAGTAAACTAGATTAAATACTCAATTTTGAAAACAATTAGAAATTAAAAATATAATTTAATTGTCATAAATTTCATAATTACCAGTACATTACTAATCTTTTTGTTAATATACAATAACTTCTTGGATGATTTAAATATATCCAAAAAATGTACTGTTTAAATTGAGAATTTTTACCATCATTTTGATATTATGTTTGTTTTAAAGAAAACTCAACATCCTTTTTTACTATATTTTGAAATTGTGATGGACCATCAATAAATAATTTCTAAAATCCCTTACAAAATATTTTTACCATGTTGATAATAGAATGGAAAATTCTCTCAAAAATCAATATGAAATAGATGTAGAACAACCGTACTAATATATTCATATCCATTGAAATTTCATTTCTTGTAAGAAAACTTAATCATCTCTATAAAAATAAATTTTGTATAAGATAATAAAAATTTATGTAATGCTTTATCACCCCCTACAAACAAGGGATTTATACCAGAACCATTTCATTTTCATGGAATATCTCACAAAAAAAATATAATATTTCAATGTGGTATATTTTCTCCTTCCATTATTTGAAAAAAGAATCAAAAATTATTTTTTTGAAAAAAATTCACTAAAAACATGCTATATAATATTCATATAATATTATTAATTTAAAAATTAAATAAATAAATAAATTATAAATACTCAATCTCAAGAAATAATAAATTAATAGAAAAAAATTATTTACTATGAACATTAAATTATTAGCAATATATTAATGGTGGTAAATAATTAACATTGATAGAATATAAATGTTGTATTAATTTTAATCATAGAATAAATATAAATAATGTTTCTATATTTAAATATTACGTGTTCAAAAAAATAAAGAATTATCAATATTTGAGTGTAATTATAAATTCAGTGAAAAATGCTTTTTTTGAATATGACATCAATTTAATTGTTAAGAAATAATAATTTATCATATATGACCACCAATTCATAATTATCAACTGAGGAGTATAATATTTTAATTCTATATGACAAGTTACTTTGAAAATTTTCATTATGAATTTATTTCCACTATCTCTCATATAATGAAATTAAAAAATTAAACTCGATGTTTGATAAGAGTGAATTGATTGTCATATATATTAATTTTTTGTTTTTTAAATAATTAACTTGATGAGATATTTAGAAAAATAATTGTTACTAAATTTTAATTTCCCCCAAATCTTAAAAACTTATTACATTTTAAAATTTGTAATATTTAAACAAATAAACATTATTCATATTTTTGAAATGATTTTAAATCATATTTTCCTCCAGATATTTTTATTTCATTAATGTAAAAATTATCAAGAATTTATTTTTTGACAGAAATAAACCAATTTTCATTTATATTATTTTATAATACATAAAATTTAATATTTATAATTTTTTGTTTAATTATTAAATTATGTATATTATATAATAATTACACTTTTCTCTACCAAAACTGAATTGATAATTTTAATATTCATATTTTATTATTAATGTTTTTTAATAATTATCATCCCCATTAAAAAAGTTATTCGATAATTAATAATTCTAATATTCATATTTTATAAATTAATAAATATCAACATTACATATATAATATATTTTTTAATTTTGTTATAATATACTAAATAACATAATAATTATTCTTAATAATTATAATTACAAAAAAATATAATTTATTATTTATTAAATAATTAAAATATTTATAAATTTAATATGACATAAAATATTCTAATTTAAATATTAAATAAGTAAATTATAATATTTATTACCTTATAAAGAAATTCTAATTTTATATTAATAACTAAAGAGATTAATATATCATAAAATGTTTCAAATATTGTATAGAGTTTTTTAATTAATAAAATAATATGAAGTTTTTTATATTAATATTGAAATATATTTTAAAAATAAATATTTAATATTTAATAAATACAATACATATTTTAATCCAAAATAATATCTAAATTTTAATAAAAATAAATAAATTATTATAAAATAAATAAACCAAAAAAATTAATAATTCCATAAAATGCATCAAATTTTATTTATATCACATGATGATTTTAAATCATATAATGCCATATGTTAAGTATCCCATACTATAATTGAAAACAATTTAATATGAAATCATAAATAAGGGAATATAAAATAAATGCATTTTGATAGTAGGAAAGGATTAATAGTGACACACATAGTATCAATGAAAAAAATGCCGACTTTTGGCCTTTCAAATTCATTAATACTGACATCAATTAGTGATATTTTTTATGCATAGGAATATCCATGACTATCATAATAAATGATTTTTACTAAATTGATTTCTTCTTACCAAATATACTCATAATTTATATTGAATTATAAAATTCATCAATTGTGTTTCATTACTTCTAAAAAGATACTCTTTTATTTTTTGAAGTTACTAAAACAACCAATTTATTGATTATTTTATTATTTTATTATATTAATAAAAAAGGAATATGTAAATAAAGTAACATGTCATCAATAATTATTATTCCTCTTAAAACGCTCATGTGAAAAAAATTATCAATTAACATTTATATTTCATATTTTATTATTAATTAAATACTTTTCCTAAATTTTCATAAACCTCCCAACACAACCAAATAATAATAATTACATTAGGGATATCATTAAAAATAAAATAGAATATTTGTTCTAAAGTATGACTAGTTATTTATTCAATCATATGCATGATATTTTTTGAAAATCCACAAACTCCTAATTATAAATATCAATATTTCCCAACATAATGTTATAATCCAATTCCGTGAAGTGAAAACGATATGTCATAAAACCCTGAAATGGATTAAAATTATATTTTATTGTGATTATAATATCAGCGCAAAATAAATATAAATGAAAGGATGATAATTTTTACTATTAGTGCATTGAAATAATTTTTTGATATTTTTTTAAAATGAAATATAATGACCATGCAAAACAATGTTTAAATGACTTCTTTTTTTACATATTTCAATGTTTTTATTAAAAAATTATAAATATTGTTTACTATATTCAATTTCATCTCCTTGAGTGGTTACCATTTTTACTATATTTTAATTACAATATGGAAGAATCCTATATGTTTCCCCAATAAAAAATTATATTACATGCTTTTGAAATTATTTTTAATTATTACTAACTAAATATATTGATACCAAAATAAATGGTTCTAGAAAGAAAATTGGATATATTCATACTCATATATTTATATTATTTAATATCTTAATTCATGAAAAAACCCAATGGGATCTTAATGTGAAAATTATTATTTATTTCCTATATTCAAGATATAAATTACCTAAAATTTAAATTAGATAGATATCAAAATCATTTTTATATGTATATAAATTTGTCTCTTCTTGAGTAATTACATATCATAAATAAATTTTATTATCTTTGAAGCAGACCTAAAATGAGGTTGACCTCTTACATGAATGTAAATAATAGTAGCAAACATTATTTTATAAAATAATAAATTATTATTTAAAAATCAATAGTAATGTTTTTTATAAAGATACAATTATAATAGCAGTTGAAAAAGCTCCATGAGGGATATCAATACCAAAATATCACAATATATTTTTAAAAGTGAAAATGTTGTTGATATTTTATTTAAAAATACAAATATTTTTTGTAATGTAATTTTCTATATTTTTAGACAAGAGTTATTAATAACTACTTCCATAATAATGATTGAATCACATGAAATAAAACATAAAAAATAACTTTAGTTTTTTGTAAATAACAGTAGTAAAAAAAATTAATAATATTCTTCTCACTAGTTAACAATTCACTTTTTATAAAGTCATGGATTTATTGAAATTTATGATATCTAAAACAAAATTCCAAAAAAAATGTGTAATTAAATGTTAACATTCCATGTATGAAAATATTAAATTACATCAATTTGATGTTTAATTTTACTAATGTAGTCATATTCAAAACAACATCAAAATGAAAATTCATCAAAAAGTGTATTTAATTTGGGAAAATTTCTACATTCAAGAAATAAATTTTCAAAATATTAATGGAAAAAAATATTTAAAACATGGGAAATAAACTAATGGATTAACTAAATCACACATCCCAGTTAATGATATAATAATTATAATTTATTCCCTAAATATATAATTAAATAATGAAATTATAAATATATCAAAAAATGATTAATGTGTGAACCATTAATATTTTAAGGTTAAAATTATTAGAAAATAAATAGAATTAATATAAATAATTATTTTAATATGAATGAACTTCCTCTATAAGAAACAAAACCTACAAGTATTCATGGGTAAATCCATAATGAAATAAATTAAAATAAACTGGCATTGAAAATAATATAGGTATTGAGAATAATTATATCACTTTTAATTTTTTATAGTTAGAGAACAATAGATCGAACATATTATTATTGAATAGAATATAATACTATTAATGGGAATTAAGATACTAATTAAATTACTATTATTAAATGAATATCATGATATTATCTGGGGGTTGTGAATTTTGTAATGATTTTCCCTTTAAGTGATTTTTTCCATTGAGTTTTTCTAAAAAGTTTCTTAATAAGAAAATATATAATTAATAATTCTTGAACTGATGACATCCAAGGGAGTTTTTTATAATTAATTATTATAATGGTGGGTTTCATAATTTTTTAAAAAATTCTTAATTCACAACTCTGTCATTTATGGTAGAAAATGATTACCCACTAATAAAATATGTATCTATGTATAGTGTTATTGGTGGCCAAATAAACATATATAATAGGTGTTCACCTAAAAAATTATGAATAAATAATAACTATGACCCAAGTGGAATAATTTTTTTGAATTTAAAAAAAAATTGTGAGTCCCACTCATTTGAGGAGGATATTATAAACTGGTGTGTTATATTTTTCATTATAAATATTGATAAGTTCAGTTACCTCCCTCCTAAAATCAGCGAGGAAAACAATATTTATCTTGGATTTGAAATGTAAATGGAATGCGTAATATATTAATAGAATATAATAATGTTTTCACATAATATTGTTAAAAAATATTCCAATTTTATCAACTCTTGATGAGTTATCATGAATCTTGGACTGATGACATGACTCTATTTCATATAATAAATGTCACTACAATCAATATCATGAAAATTTTCAACATCATTTAGGTCAAATAAGTTATTATTAACGGTGTAGTCATACCTCAAATGAAATGAGGAAATAAAACAATCAAAAGTTGTTAAATAATGAAAAACTCTACGTGTATATATATATATATAATGTTTTAATCATAGTATGAAAATTCACTAGTCACATGTTTATCATAAACCAAATCAACTTGATGACCATTACCAAAAAACATTAATAGTCGTGAGAAAATTATTGAAACACATTTTTTTTGATTCACCCATGATTGATAATGATGGTATAATAAATTCAAGAATATATAATTTCATTATAAAACATGATGTTTTTGAGCGTATTGGTTAATTATGAGTTCTCATGTAGAATCTATTATATGATTTTTTTTTATGATTAAATAAATAGTTTTCTATTTCGTTGAATATTTTATGTTATTTTTTATACTAATACACCTAAAAATTCTTTCAAATGAAGTAAAACGGTGTAAAAATTAATTTTCCATTTTAAAATCTAATTTAAAAATTATTGATCTTTTTACATTAGAATCGTTTATTTATTTTATTAATTAAATAAATATATTAAATTTTCATAAATCATCAAACATAAAATAATAATAAAAATGACCATGAATTTTTTGTCAAAAAATAAATAGTAAATGATCGTTAAAGTGTGAAAAGTTATTGTTTCAATCATATACATGATGTTTTTTTGAAAAATAGTGAACTCTTAATTATAAATATTAGTATTTTTTAACATAATATTACAATTTATTTCCCTAATGTGATTGTAAATATTTATTAAAACCATGTTTAGTAAATATATGGTACTTTATGGTGATTATAATATCAATATAAAATAAACATAAATGTAAGTCCCTTATTTTTACTAGTAATACATGATTTAGGAAAAACATATTCTATGACTTTTTCAATTATTAACAATTTTTTTTATTAGATCATATAGAATCAATTAATTTTTAAAACTATATGTCATAATGAGAATTAAATATTTTTTAGATGTGGAAATTGGAGAAATTGATTCTCACATATTAATGTTATTTATCATTTTAGATCATAAAAAATGGAAACTTAAAGTTAAACATATTTTTTTTTCAAAATGTGACAAATAAATTTCCTAATATTAAAATGTTGAAATGATTCAATCAAATTTGTTTATTCCTTGAGAAAAAAATATGAAAAATAATTTCTAATTACATTGACGCATTTCTTATGCATGGTTGACCTATTATTTAATGGTAAATAATAATAAAAAACAATATTCCCTTGAAGAAGAAATTATTGTTACCAAATTAAAAATACATTATATATAGAAATCTACATCGAAATGGTAATAAGAACACTCTATAATTGGTATTGATACTGAAATATAATAATATATTTATAACATGTAAAAATGATATTGATTAGGTATTTTAAAATACATATACTTATTTTATTCCAAATGATTATATTTTTTACTCTCAATTTATTAACAAGGGATGGTATTAAAGTGATTTATTGACATGAAAATAGTCTCTAAAAATAAATAATAATTTCAATAAGGACTTGTCATATAATCATTTGAGAATATCAATCTTTTTCATAAAGATGCATATTTTTAAATAGAAAGTGTAATTATATCTTAATAATTCATGTATTGAAATACTATAAGAGGTCATAACTGAATTTTAATGAATCATTCCATCAGTGATTTTGTCTTTTCAATCATGGGATTGATTTCTCTCAAAACCATCACTCTATCCTATGTAAAGGTATCAAGAACCTGTCCCTTGAATAGAAAACATTGGAATACATTTATATTCAAATTGGATTGTATTTATTTGAATTATGAACATGGGTTTCTTATTTTATTTTGGTCAACATGATCAAATTTATTATTGGGGAGAATTATTTAATATATTCATGAAGTTTGAGGATACTAATGTTATATTAGAAATGATTCATGCCTGTCGCGGGGCATGGACAAATACGATTATATATTTCCTAGTGCAGCATAGTGGCTGGCCAGGGTAGTCTTTTTTGATAAGCCTTTTAGTGTGGTTCAATTAATTTATATATTTCACCTATTCTATATCGTTTTATGTTATTTCTTTCAAAAAAAATTACTTGTAAAATAGTAATTAAAAATTTATACTAAGATGCACATCTAAACAAAATGAAGTCAGGAAGAATGTACTTGGATTTGGGGTTCAGTCCAAGATTCAATCATTATTCTCCTTTATATGTTTGATTCTAGTTTTATAATAAAAATATGAAATCTCATGTTTGTATCCCAATTAATTTCCAGAATAGAAATTTCAGTAGTCGCATGTTGTTGGGGACCATCGCCTAATCAGGGACATTCACCATGCACAAGAATACTACTCAAGCCTATCACAAATACAAAATATACTTCAAGGAAAATTCATGAACAACGTGACCTCCCACCAATCCAAGACTTGGGGTAAGCCTCTCATTTTCGAGAGGATGAGATCACAGTGGTGGATTGATGGGAGAATAGAAAGAGATGATGTAGATATAGAGATAAATAATTTATAAAGAATATGAGAATAATAATATTATTAATTATTAATTATTATTATTATTATTAATTAATATTTTTTTTAAATATTATAGAGAAATAATGTAAAATAATTTGAAATTAAAATTCAGATATTATAAATAATAATAATAATAATAATAATAAGATTCAATTATTATTATTATAATTATAGAAAAAATTAAATGGTGGAAACCAAAATAAAAATGCATGGATTTATTTAAAATAAATTCAAATTACAATTTGAATTAAAACTAAAACAAAACAAAAATTAAAAGAATATAAAAAATAATAAATGAAGTAGGAATAGAGAAGCAGTAGTAGCCCATGCCCTGGTGGGATCCCTCCTTTGTTTTTGGTGTCAAGATAATGATTTGTGAAGGAGGCAGTGGCCTCCTTTTATTGGAATAATTTTGTACACCTAATGATTGTGCATTGTTAGCCCATTAAATGGATAGTTAACTAAGTTACCCCTTCATAAAATTTGTTCATAAATTTTTTGGTAGTTTACCCTAAAAATTTCATCTCATTTGGACACCAGATTACTGAGTTATGAATTTTTCATTGGAGGTTTTGTTTTCTGGCTGTAGGTTCTAGGAAGCATCCTTAAAAAATATAACATCCAATTGCAACATTAATGACTTCAAAAATCCCCCATATTTGATTTAAATACACCGATATATGTGCTAGTGTTATCCCATGCGTAATATCCTCATTTTATGGGGTTTTTATTGATATGTGGTTCCATTACAATGGTATAGTCTACATTGTTCGCCCAACAAAATTTCTAAATTTAATAAATTTTGTGGACTAATAGATCATCGAATAAGCTCTATCCCCTAAAAATCATGATAAAGGAAAAAAATAAGGATTCTAAATAAATTTAATCACTAAATATGTAAATATTTTTTTTAGTAAATGACAAAAATATCCTTTGTGGTAAAAATCTGTCCAAAATCAAAAATTATGCACTTTTCATAATTTTGCTCATTTTCATTCTAAAATTCAAATTACCCAATATTTTAATAAAACATGTAAAAACATTGGGTTTATCATTGAAAAATTGTAAAAAATACTCATTATTTGATAAAAAATATGCACATAAATTTTCTTTGTCAAATACCCCCACACTTAAACCATGCTTGTCCTCAAGCATAAAATCTCAACATGGAAATCAAAGGAAACCAATGATACCAATATTAAAATTATAATGAAAAAAATTAATCAATTTTAAATATGAAATCAAAATTTCAAATAGCTTAATAAAATATCAATTTAATTTCACATTTCTTAAAGAAACAAATAATTCACATATTTTACATTTCCCCTTGAAAATTGATGGAACTTCTACTTTAATTCATCCAATCTACTGGATTAATTATTATTAAACCTAAAAAGTCATGATTTACATCAATTTTGATTCTTTTCACTCATCACCCATGATACAAATAATGGATTAATGCTCATATCATGATAACATTATCATTATCTATATTCTTGTAAATGAACTACTTTATCCAATTTGTAATTACAAAAGACACATAAAATCAGGAGGACTTGCAATAAAGGTTCAAATGACTCAGAGGCTTAATATTGGTAGGATTTGATTCTTTAAACATTGTTACAAAAGGAGGAGTTTTATCTATTAATTACAATGCATGATATAAAAAATTGTAAAAAAATTATCCCATTAAAAGTATCAACATGCACTTACCCAAAAATTGATGTAAAGGTTATGATCAAATAAGAATAATGAATTATTTGTACCCCTCCTCGATTATATTTTTTCTTTTTTTCTTTTTTTTCTTTTTTTCAAAATATATGATTATATAAAACCTCACATTCATCACCTAACCACATACAATATATTGATCATTGGTCTATAAAATGGTGATTTTTTTCCAAATCACAACCCATTTATTCTAGTTTTTTGTGTTCTTTTGGTTATTTAGTCATTTTTTTAATTCAACAGTGGAAAAAAATAGATTATATTGAATGATTCCACATTCTTTTCCAATTCCCACAATATCACCCCAAAACTTATTATTTACAATGTATATCATCTCATCCACCATGATTCCATTTACAACCACATTACATCTTTAAAATACCATGAAAATTCTAAGAGAAGGGTAGGAATGGATAAAAATGGATTGAATCATGGCTCTTACCTACCTAGGTCATTCATGGTCTCTATGGGATAAAATATGGATTGATGTAAGATTGGTATTTAAAGGAAAATTATCATTTCAACGGATACCTCAATCATTTTAAATGTATTTTTTCACAGTCATAGATTTAAAAGGTTTAAATACAAGTTCTAGTCGATTACATGTCCCATGATCACTCAATAAATATACTAAATAATTAATAGGAAGTAATTGGTCTATAAATCCTCTCTGTAATGATATATATGATATTGTACAATCACTCAAGTCATGATTAATAATAAAAAATCAATTGACATATATTTTAGAAATTCAAAGCATTAAAAATGGTTGGGAAATTTCATTTAATGAATCAATTTGATCCCTGAAATCATGACTCATTATTTTAATATCCATGCTTCATTTAAAAAAATCAATTTTCCATTTTAATTATTCAATCATATCAATATATAAATCTAAAATATTGCATCACAAGATTCCTAAGATACTCGTGTCTCCTAGATAAGTCAAGTAAAACATGAATTCAAGTGTGGGAATGTAATTTTATCTGTACAGATTAAATCAGGATGTATAAAAAATATAGAGAGTTTAAAATATAAAACACTAAAATTGAAATCCTTTTTTCTAGGAAGATTGGTCATTCCCCTTCCACCATTTGGGGCTTCCTTCTACCATCATGAACCTATAAAATAAAACAATTCAATTAAGCACATGGAAAATGTAATTTATGCCAAAAAATAGAGGGACTGGGTCTCATGCCAGACTACTTATAAGAAAACAAATTGACATATAAATTCCTAGAAATCATGTAATCATAAATATTTTTCTGATCACCCAAGTGGGTCGTGAATTTTTAATGCCTCTAGAGGGTAGTACCTTCTGTTATAGAAAATCTGATGGAGGATGATGATTGTTTGATTTGAACTAATACATGTAGATTTTCCTAGCTTTTTCATCATCTATTTTCTTAAGGGATGATCCATAGATAGAGTACACAATCTCCTCCCCCTTCAAAATGAAGTATATCATACATGGTGGGGGTAGGATGAAGTATGAATCATCATCCTTCTTGGTTTCTACTTGTGAAACCTCTTCTTCTCCATCCAGTAGTTCTTCAAGGTATACTGCATCAAAAGAATAGTCAATGGGAAAGTATGAGTGTACTTATATTTGAATAAAATTAAAACATTAATTATCAAGATAAAAATTTTCCTCATCAAAATAAAATGATTTTTTCCTAGTTTACATAAGTAAATACACTATAATCTCTTCATGAAATTCTTTCAACAAATATTCAAACTTCTTAGGGAGCTCTATATGTTCCTCAACAGGTGAACATTCATGTTCTTATTTGTCCTCCAAAAAATAGCTATGATTTTCTAACTCTATATAATAAAAATTAGAATGGGTGTTGTAGAATTCAGATTTAATGAAATTTTAGGAGATAAAGTCAAATAATGGGTCACCTTTCTAATTTGGTTCAGCTCTAATCATTGGCTCAATGGTAAGTTCCTTATGTATTATACTCTCTGAGGATGAAGGTAGGTAGTTAGGGTCCTCCATCTTTAATTAAAATTCAGCCACATGGGTGGTTTCATCCTTAAATGGTGTTGGATCTTATTTCTTGTATTGTACGGGGAGTTAGGAAGTTCCTTAGAGTTAATCAATAATTCATCCAATATTTGTTGATTTAACACATGTAGCTCATTACGTAAGACTTATTCCTTTTCCATATCATGCTCTTGCTCTGGCTCGGTGTTGGGTTGCTGTATTAATGAAAAAACATAATCAAATACTCTTTATGCTTTTCTAGTATGTTTTTCAATGCTTTCTCGATGTTCTGGAACCTGTACCCTTCTAAAATCTTCTTATTCTTCTTCTTGTTGCTGCACATGTGAGTAATTGTCAGTCCATGTAGAATAATAATCATTTGAATTCATCATGGAATTCTTTTTATTGTTTTTTCAAATGAAAATAAATCTAACTAAGATGTAAAAATAGAAAATGTAAATGATCTAAGGATTGGATCCCCAGCAACGGTGCCAGTTTTGATGCATTCCTGTCATGGGGAGTGGAAAAAAACTATTATATTTTCCATAGTGCAGCACAAAGGTTGACCAGGGTCATCACTCTTCAGGATCCTTTTAGTGTGGTTCAATTAGTTTACCCAATTCACCTAATATATCTATTTTGTGTGGGTTTTTATTATTAAAAAAATTACATGTAAAATAGTAATTCTAAATTTAAACTAAGATGCTCATTTAAAAAATGAAGTCATGAAGAAATTACTAGGTTTTGGTGTTCAGTCAGAGATTCAATCATTATTTTTCTTTATAGGATTGATTCTAGTTGGATAACTCAAACATAAAATATCTTGCTTGAATCACTATTCTTTTTTAGAATAGAAATAGCTTGAGTCGGATAATGTTGGGGACCGTCACCCAATCAGGGAAATTCACCTCACACAACCATACTACACAAGTCTATCACAAATTTTGAATAAACATTAATGAAAACTCAAGAACCCCTTGACCTCCCTCTGGGACAAGACTCGGGGTTGGCCTCTCATTTTTTGGGAGTATGAGATCACAACTATGGATGGATGGGAGGAAAGAGAGAGATAATGTAGAGAGAGATAAGTAGTTTATAAAGAATGTGAGAATAATATTATTAATATTATTAATAATATTAATTATTATTATTTTTAACAATGAAATTTGTTTTTGAAAAAGGATATAGAATGAAAGTAAAATTATTTAAAATTAATATTTAGATATTATAATTAATAATATTAATAATAGTTTTCAATTGTTGTTATTTTTGTTATCATTATAGAAAAAATGAAATGGTGGAAACCGAAATAAAAATGCATGGATTTGTTTAAATTAAATTCAAATTAAATATTTATTTACAAATAAAATGAAACTAAAATTAAAATAAAATAAAAATGAGAAATGAGGGGTAAGAGAGAGATGCAGTGGACCATGCCTGGGTGGGATCCCTTCTTGGTTGTGGGTGTTGAGCTGATGATTTGTGAAGGAGGCGAGTGCCTCCTTTTATAGGCATAATTTTGTACTTCTAACGATTACACGTTATTGACCCATTAAACGGAAGATTAACCTGTGGAACAATTTATTAAATATGTTCACAAATTTGTTGGTAGTTCACCCTAACAATTTCAGCTCATTCTGAAACCGGATGAATGAGTTAGGAATTCTTCATTGGAGGTTTTTTTTCTGGATGTAGGTTCTAGGAATCTTCATTCAGAAATATAACATCCAATTGAAAATTTAATGAATTATAAAATCCCCCATATTTGTTGTAGAGACGGACTTATGTGTCTGAGTTCTATACCATGTGGAATATCTTCATTTGACAGTGTTTATACTGATATGTGCTTCTATTACAATGGTGGGGTCCACGCTATTCGCCCTGCAAAATTTCTAACTTCAATTAATTTTTTGGATAAATAGATCATCGAATCAGCTCAAGGTCCTGAAGATAATGATGAAGGAAATAAAATCATAATTATAAAAAAAAATTATTAAATTTGGAATTATATTTTTTAGGAGATCATGAAAATACCCTTGATGGAAAAATCTGTCCAAAATCCTGAATTATTCACTTTTCACAATTTTTCTCATTTTCATTCTAAAATTAAAATTACCCATTATTTTAAAAAATTATATAAAAACATGGATTTTATCATTGATAAGATATCAAAAGTACTCATTATTTGATTAAAAATATGCACATAAATTAGCTCTATCAAATACCCCCACACTTAAATCATGCTTTCCCTTAAGCATAAAATCTCCACATGGAAATCATAGGACACCAATGTTACCAATATTCAAATTCCAATGCAAAAAAATAAAATAATTTTAAATATGAAATAAAAATTTCAAAAATCTGATTAAAATATCAATTTAATTTCCATTTTTTTCAAAGAAACATATAATTCATATATTTTACATTTCCCCTAGAAAATTGATGGAACTTCTACTTTAATTCATTTAGTCTTATTGAATAATTATTATTAAACATGCCATTTCATAATTTGCCTCACTTTTTATTTTCCTCTATCATCACTCTTGATACAACTAGAGTAGTTATTCTCATATCATGAGAACATTCTCCTTATCTATAAGATTGTAAATGAACTACTTTCTCAACTTTGTAAATACATAAGACACCTAAAATCATGAGGACTTTCTATAAAGGTTCAAATGACTCGGAGGCTTAAGGTTGGTAGGATTTGATTTTTTAAAATTTAATACTCATGGATGAGTTGTATCTCTTAAGTACAAGGAATGATATTAAAAAGTGTATTTAAATTATCCACTTCAAAGGAGTAACATCCACTTCCCCAAAACACAATGTAATGGATAAGATTAAATAAGCATAATGAATTATTTGTTCACCCTCTTGAATATATTATTTTAATTTGTTATTTTTTTTTCTTTTTCTTAAACATATGATTAGATCAAACTACACATCCATAACCTAACCACACACAATCAAAATATCATTAGTCTATAATATAGTGATTTTCTTTTTTCCCAAATCACAACCCATATTTTCTATTTTTTGGTTCTTTTTTGTCATTTTGCCATTTTTTTAAATTCAATAGTTGAAAACAATAGATTATAATGAATTATTCATCAACATTTTCCAATTCCTATAATAGCACCCCCACACTTATTCTTTATAATGTATATCATCTCTTCCACTATAACTCTATTTACCCTCATATTTCATCTTTAAAATATCAGGAAAATACATTGAGGAGGGTAGGAATGAATAAAAATGGATTGAATCCTGGCTCATCCCAGCCAAGGTCATTCATGGACTCTATGGGATAAAATATTTATTGATGTAAAAGTGGTATTTTAAGGAAAATAATCTTTTCAAAGGATGCATCAATCATTTTAAATGTGTTTTTTTTAGAGTCGTATCATTGACAAGTATCAAGAAAAGTTCTAGTCAGTTAAATTTCCCATAATCACTCAATAAATATTCACAAGAATTAATAGGAATTACATGGTCTATAAATCCTCTCTGGAATGAGATATATGATATTGGAAAATCACTCAATGCATGATTAATAATAACAAATCACTTCACATAAATATTTGAATTTCAAAGCATGAAAAATGGTTGGGAAATTTCATTTACAATAATCAATTTTTTCCCTCAAATCATGAGTCATTATTTCAATATCCATGCTCCATTTAATGAAATTAAATTATCCAATTCAATTATTCAATCATATCAACATTGAAATCTAAAATATGGCATCATAATATTTCTAAGAAACTCATGTCTCCTAGATAAGTCGAGTAAAACATGAATTCATGTGTGGGCAAGTAATTTTATCTTTAAATATTAAATGAGGGTGTGGAAAAAAAGTAGAAAGTTTAAAATATAAGACACTAAAATTGAAATCCTTTTTTAATGAAGATTCACTATTCAGGGCAGCCTTTTACCATCACGAACCAATAAAATAAAACAATTCAATTAAGCACAAGGATCATGTCATTTATGATCCAAAAAAAGAGGGTGTGGGTTGCATGCTAGAATAATTATATGAAAATAAATTGACATCTAAATTCCATGAAATAATGTAATGATAAATCTTTTTATGATCACCCATGTTGCCCTATAATTTTTAGAGCCTTTAGAGGGTAGTACCCACAATTATCCAAAATCTAATAGAGGATGATTCTTCCTTGATTTGAACTACCACATGTGGCTTTTCCTAGCTTGGGATTAACCATTTTTAATGAGGGATGACCCAAAGATAGATTACACCATCTCCTCCCCATTCAAAATGAGGTATGTCATTCATGGTGGGGGTAAGATGATCTATGAATAATTCTCCTTCTTGGTTTCTACTTGTGAAACCTCTTCTTCAATATCCAGTGGTTCCTCAAGGTATGTCGCCTCAAAAGAGTAGTCAATGGGAATGTAAGAGTGTAATTAAATTTGAATAAAATCAAAACATGAAGTATCAAGAAAATGATTTTCCCCATCAATGTAAGGCACTTTTGTCCTGGTTTACATAGGTAATTTCACTATAATCTCCTCATGAACATCTTTTAATAAATATTCAATGTGTCCATGGAGCTCTATATGATCCTCAATAGGTGAACATCCATGTTCTTCTTCATCCTCCAAGGAATAGCTGATATTTTTGGATTTTATAAAATCAAAACCACAAGGCGTGAGGTTGAATTCTGATTCAATTAAATTATAAGAGAGAGAGTCAAAGAATGGTTTAACTCCATAAGTCAGTTCGGTTTCAATCTCTACCTCATTAATAAGTGACTCTTATAGTAAATTCTCTGAGGTTGGAAGTTGGTAATCGGGCTCCTCCATATTAAATTCAAATTCAACCACATGGGTGGTTTATTACTTCAATGGTTGTGGATCTTATTCTATGTATTTTATTGGGAGTCATATAGTTCTTTATAGTTAATCAAGAATTTGTCCAATATTTCTTGATCTACCACTTAGCTTGACAGGTAAGTCTTCATCCTTTTCAACATAATGTTATTTCTCGGCCTCAATGTTGGGTAGCTCAATTAATCCACAAACATAATCAAATACTCTATCATATTTTCTTGTCTATTGTTCAATGGATTTTTCTATATTCTTACACCTGATCCATTCTAAAATCTTCTTCTTGTTTTTGCTGAACCTATGAGTAATTGTCAGTCCATGTAGAATAATAATCATTTGAATTAATAATAGAATATTTTTTTATTATTTTTAAATTAAAATAAATCTAACAAATATAAAAAAATATAAAAAGTAAATGATCTAATGATTGGATCCCCAGCAACGGTGCCAGTTTTGACACCCGCCTATCGTGGGGCTTAGAAAAAACTATTATATTTTTTTCTAGTGCAGAATAGTGGTTGACCAGGGGAATCTATCTTGATAGACTTTTGGTGTGGTTCAATTAATTTATCTAATTATCATCATCTATCTTTTTTTGTGGGTTTTTATTATTAAAAACAATAAAATGTAAAATAGTAATTCTAAATTTATACTAAGATGCACATCTAAACAAAACGAAGTCAGGAAGAAAGTACTAGGTTTTGGTGTTCAGTTATAGGTTCAATCATTATTCTCTTTTATAGGTTTGATTCTTGTTGGATAACTCAAACATGAAATATCATGTTTGAATCACTATTATTTTCCAGAATAGAAATAGCGTGATTCGCATGTTTCTGGGGACCATCAACCAATCAGGAACATTGACCTCGCACAAGCATACTACACTAGTATATCACATATTTTGAATAAACATTAATGAAAATTCAAGATCACCTCGACCCCCTCCCCCGGGATAAGACTCGGGGTAAGCCTATAATTTTTGAGAGTATGTGATCACAACTATGGATGGATGGGAGGAGAGAGAGATGATGGAGAGAGGGATAAATAATTTATCAAGAATAGGTGAATAATAAAAATATTATTATTATTAATTATAATTATTAATTAATAAAATAGTTTTTGAAATAGGAGAGATAAAGAGAGTAAAATAATTTAAAATTAAGAATGAGATATTATAAATAATTAAAATAATAGTAATAATAAAAATAATAGTTTTCAATTATTATTATTAATGTTATTATTATTGAAGAAATTAAATGGTGGAATCCAAAATAAAAATGCATGGATTGTTTTAAAATAAATTCAAATTACAATTTGAATTAAAACTAAAATGAAACTAAAATGAAAATAAATTAAAAAGAAGAAATGAGGGGGTAAGAGAGAGAAGCAGTTGCCCCTACCCCAGTGGGATCCCTCCTTGGATGCGGGGGGCCGAGTTGATGATTTGTGAAGGGGGAAATATCATCCTTTTATAGAAATACTTATTTACTTCTAATGTCTGTGCAATTTTTTCCTATTAAATGGACGATTCACATGTGTAACCCTTCATAGAAGTTCTCCATAAATGTGTTGTACATTCACCCTAAAAAATTCATATCATTTGTACACATTATGAATTAGTTATTTATTTTTCATTGGCATTATTTTTCTAGACGTAGGCTATAAAAAGAATCCTCCAAAATTATAACATCCAATGGAAACAATAATGACTTCGAAAATCCCCCAAATTTTTGTTGTAGAGCCATCCCTCTATGTCCTCATTCTATCTCAGGTGTAAGAATATCAATTGAAGTTGTGTAAGACGAGATGTTGTTCTGTTACCATGGTGTGTCCACGCTATTCGCCCAGTAAAATTTCCAACTTAAATGAATGTTTCGAACTAATAGATCTACGAATAAGATCTTGGTCCTCAAGAGAATGTTGAAGGAAATAAAATCAGTATTCTATAAAAATTAATCAATAAATGTCGAATTATATTTTTTAATAAATGAAAAAAATACCCTTGTGGTAAAAATCTATCCAAAATCTAGAATTATTCACTTTTCATAATTTTTCTCATTTTCTTTCTAAAATTTAAAATAAACATTATTTTAATAAAACATGCAAATATATGTGTTTTGTCATTGAAAACATGTAAAAAATACTAATTATTTGATTAAAAATATGCACATAAATTTGCTCTGTTCAGAATTCATCACACTATTTTTTATGTGATGCAATGGCCAAAAAAATTATGCCACATCAATTCAAAAAATAATTTATCCAAAGTTATATATTAAATATTAATATTCAAAATTTGATGATTAAAAATGTTTTATTTCATTAATATTATATTCAAGTATTATTTTAGAGATGTTTTTGATCCATGGGATCAATTTTATAGTACATTGGAGACTTATGAATTCATCTTATTGAACATGGAGTTGAAAAAAAATTTGACCCCCTTTAGATAGTATGTCTTAAATAATGTTTTGGTGGATTTTTATCATGAAAAAAATTACATATGTCTAAAAATATGAATTCAATATTTATGGAAAATAGTCTCATTTGGAATAAATTTGGGTTTTTATTAATAATTTTGAAAGGGGATACATTATAATCAAGGTGTTGTCATACTAGTTTGAATATATTATAGTGCATAGGTTGGGAGGAAGGTATGAACTAGAAGAATGATTATTTGAATTTATTAGATAAAAAATATTTGTTGATAATGAAATGATAATTCAAAACCAAATTTATTCACCTTTATTATAGTTCATAATCAAAATTTATGGTCATAACATTTCTTTATCGAGTAGTTGTGAAACAAAAATTTGCAGTTTTCTTGAGAATATATCAGTGAATTTCGAGGCTATAAATAAGTTTGATAAATTTTTTCAAAAAAATATTTAAATTTTTAAAAAAATTATATATAGAAATAATTTTTTATAATATTATTTGGATAAAAAATGAGGGAGTTATGGAAAAAATACCAAGGTTATTTCAAAATGGTTATGTGATGACAACCTATCACCAACTAATTTGAATGAATTAGAATTCTCTCTCATAAAAAAACATATCTATGAATTAAATAGATATTTAATATTTTTGGGAGGATTAATTATATAATTTTTTATATAAAAATTTACTAAAATTAGAATATGTGGTCTAATGTAAGAAAAAATTCCATAATTGATATATCATGATTGTTTTCAAGAAAAATGGTAGGTGAATGAATTTTCAGAGAATTCCCCATAACATGACCACTTTTTTTTCATAATTTTATCTTACTTTTCGGGGAAAAATATTGTTCATAAAACTAAATGGAATATTACTAAATAAAATAGAAGTGTGTTTGAATCATTATGATCACGCTTCTAACTTTTAACAAGTTACAGTGATACTTATAATGATGAATAAAAATTATGTATGAGTTTATTGATTGAGCTATTATTTTATACTAACATTTTATCACTAATTTGAGAAAAAATATATTCATAGGAAACTTAATAAGAAGTTGATATATTCATCATATTGAGTTCACTTCAATCTTAATGATTTGTGAAGCATTAAAGTTAATTTATAACGTAGTTATTCCTCAAACATTATTTCACATATTGAAGTATTTATGATGTTCATCAACAATAAAGAATAAGGTGATATAATGGTGATATAGAATTTAAATTTCATTAATTTTTTCCTTTTTCATATTTTAAATCATTAAAATTATATAATTGTATGAAATTCATAAAAATTATTTGGGTGATTCTTTGTAAAAGGATATTCAGGTTCATCCCCTTAATTCAATTTTGGGTTATTTCAATAAATTTAAAACTAATCATGTGTATTGGAGTATAAAAAATTAAACATGAATGAATATACAGACAAATAAAGTGGTGAATGTTGTAAAAAATCTTGGTGTTGCTTGCTGTTTGGTTTTTTTTACATAAGGTAGACATCTTGAGTGTTAACATTCCATCCGATTGATTTTCTATAACTAATTATAATGTGAGTGAAATTTATTCATTAAAATTATTAAAAATAATAATATAACACTTATTCATCCACCCTAGTGTTATATAAAACTTATGGGCTCTTAATTGGTGTGAGATCATGATTTGACTTCATTGTTCCACCCTCATTCATTTTTAAATGAAGTTATTTTTTTTCTAGCATGGATCATATAATTTTTAAAAAAATGGAAAACCGACATTTATTGAAATATATATCATATATGGAAGGATGAGTGTGTCTATATTTTCCATTATCGAGAATATATGTTCTAGATATTAAAATCTTAAGATTCACTATTTTTGATGTTAATGGATCAAACACTCAAATTGATTGGAATAATATCATTGATGATGGTCATATTAAAAATTAATTGTATTTATAACTCTCACATTACTATTTTACATATTTTATGAGTTTTAAATTAGTTAAATCCATTTAGGGAATGCTTTAGGTAATTTATTAAGGTGATAATGATGTCTAGAAATAGTGATTATAACTTTATCAAACTAGGTTTAAAAAATTATTGATTGAAGAAAATAAATCATACCGTGAATTCATCACTAGAGTTAACATGATTCTGAGTATCATACATGGTTATGGTGAATGTGTTGAATATTCAATGTTTTTTAATATGTTATTTAAAATCCTACTTGATAATTTTGATAAAAATATATCAACTTTAAAAGATCATGATTTATATAACATTTGAATTATAAAACATCATATTTATCAATTGATTGCGAAATTATATGAGTTAAAGTGCGGAATAGATGAATAAATTTAAGATATATGTTGTATCGAATGATTTTATGGAGTTAAAATTTGATGATAATAATGAATCTGGTCAAAATATATGAAAATATTCAAATGAACCAATGGATTATGAAGATCCATTATATCTCATAAAAAATAACTTCATGAAGGTTGTAATTTATAAATTCAATGTACATTTCAATTGTTTCAAATATATAATGGTAGGGAATGTTTCTAAAAATTTTTCATGTAAAAATCATGATAATGATGATGATGAACCACTAAAATGGTTCTTTATGAAAAAGGATAACAATGGTTTTATAACCAAAACATATATAAACCTTACTAAAAGGAAAATGAAGATGATTTCAAGTACTGAAATAAAAACCTTATAATGAAATATAGATAATTATTCATGTATTTATGATAGATATACTAATAAAGAATATTTGAAAGTTTTTAATGGATGAGTCTTTATGATTCATGTCATTAGAGATGAAAATTCTATTGGTGATAAATATGGGATTTATGATAAGGATAAAGATACCGAGGAGTGTTTTTTTGAGAGAATCATCATATTTATTTTAAAAAATTTTCTAAAAATTTAAAGGAGAAAACTTCCTTGAATAATGGATAAGTATTGAATTATTTAGAATAAAATTTCATAAAAAATAAAGAAGATTTATTGACCAAAATTAATAGATTAAATGTAATTTTAGCCCAGAGAAATAATAGCATACATGATATGGCTTCAAGGCTGGTTACTAAATAAGAAGAAGTTAATTCTGCTCAACCAAATTTCCATGATTTTGAAAACTTATTATAAAAGATCATAATTAATTAATAAAAGTGTTTGGA
The DNA here is from genome assembly GCA_963277665.1 of Viscum album. Taxonomy (NCBI): domain Eukaryota; kingdom Viridiplantae; phylum Streptophyta; class Magnoliopsida; order Santalales; family Viscaceae; genus Viscum; species Viscum album. The sequence continues at coordinate 477,945,644 of OY728157.1, forward strand.
AGTGATTAGGGGGCCTTTTAAATCAACTGAATAAAAAATACATGGATATAGGGAGTCTGGAATATTTCTTAAGCTAGAAAATAACACACTCCTTACGAACTGAAGGTTCTGGATATACTAATGGAAATAGTTATGGTTTATCAACAAATTAGAAAATAGATTTTTTACCCGAATGAAGAAAAATAGGTTCTTGAGTTTTCTAAAAATGTTAGAGAAAGTAAAAAAATTGTAATTGTATAAAAATAGATAAATGTGGGAAAATAAATATTATTAATAATGAAGGAAATAAACCTATTAAAATTATGGATAAGTAAAATCTAGTCATGAGAGTCTACAAATTTTATATTGTATCACGGGAAGTAGACATGATGACATACTAAATCTTCAATGAATCTGTATTATCATGGTTATTATTGGAATTTTGTGATGTTTTCATACAAAACATTTAAATGTTGTTATAACATGATATATAATATGTAATTAAGTGTTATTAATTTAAGGGGTATAGATCCCCAAATATTGAAAGATGTTTAAACATGATAAGTGAAGTAAACAAGTTTATATTTGAAGTAGTTTTGAGTCTCTTGAAGAGGCGTGTGGAACATTTAGACAAAAAAATCACATCAAAATGATTTTCATAATATTATTCTATATTTTATCATGAAAATAATCACATCCATGAAATTTCAATATAATGTTACTATCAAGGATCGGGACATGGTATTTGAAGTGTTCTATAATTATTTAAACCATGATATACCATGGATTTTGGATAGTATTTTTATCACACATGGATGCTAAAAAACTCTTCTCAAATAAACACAACTTTATTAGGGTTGTATTGATACATTCTAGAATGATGGATCCTTATATATCAAAGGTGTTTGTTAGTTTGATATTTTAATTAATGATCTCATATCAAAAAAATATATTGATGGGTTAAAACACAACTTGTTGAGTTTATCTCAACATTTTGATAGCAGTAATAAAGTAATATATCAATAGTAAGGGTACACTGTGAATAGTATAAGATATTGAGTAATATTTACCAAGGTTAAATGAACAAATGGAAACCTTTTCCATGTTGAAGATAAATAAAACTCATGCTATATTTTTATGAAAGTTGAAAAATTATTTCAGTAACAGATGCTTATAAATATTCGATAATAGTACATGAGGAGGCTTATTCAAAACGATACTACCCAGAATACACCCAAACTAGAAATGGATCTAATATATTTATATGAAACATGTCATAATGTATAAAAAGGTGAATTTAAACTATAAAATATTCAATATTCTCACAAAAATACTGCTTGAGCTTGTTCATTAAGATGTGTGTGGATCAAAGACCATGAAATCAATGGATAGAAATAAGTTTTTTATCACATTAATTAATGAATTTACGTGATTTAATTTCATGATATTTATGTAAATCAATCCAGAAACATTATAAATGTTCATGATTTATTTAAGGATGACTAATAATGAAACATTTTATATCATCAATATGATTTAGTCTGATAATAGAACCAAATACACAAATAGAGAATTTTATATATCATTATACAATGGTTCTATGTTTTCCATGTGAATCAAGATCCCTCGACACCACCTATATGGGTTATATTACTAGTTTTCTTATTCCCTTTCAGAACTCGAATATACTATATATACCATGAAATATTTTTGGACATTTTCTATGTTGTAATAGTATGGCCTCCACCTTGTTTTACCACATTAAACTATGAATCTTTCTAGAAATTTCCATGTCAAAGCCTTCGGTTGAATCTATCTGGATTGATGTTGAGGAGGAGTTATGTTTTTTATAGATGGTACATTTTGAATATTGGGTAGATTACATTTATTGATGTAATTAATTAATCCACTGACATCAGGTTTGTATTCATAATCTCACAAGGAAGATTTTTTCTACAGGTACCATAGAAAACTTTTGTGGCTAGTCTCAAAGGCGTCTTGGATTGTCTAACCCCCATCAGACCTTTTCTGAGAGAGAATCTACTTACCAGTGAGACTTATTCTTGATATAGGCCAATAAATGATGATATAACCTTCCCTCATGTCTTTTTATTATTTTTTATAGGTCTTATTTATCTTATAATGATTTAGTGTCTCTTACACTCAATGAAGAGATTATTTCTGGGACTTTCAATAATGTCTCCAAACTAGCTCATTCAACAGTGATTGTACTAGTTTTCTATATGACCTCAAATATTCCTTTTTGTATACCAAAGGCTACTTACTAGTAATAAAGATCTACAGTGTTTCATCAGGATCAGTATACCCTTGTATTAAACTATGAAAAAATACTGAAAATAATAAAAATCAAATATATCTTGATGAATAAAATAATATACATCCACAAAAGTTCCAATAGATAAAAAATACCACATACTATAACAAAATTAATCTATATACATGTTTGAAAAGCCATAGATATGAAAATTACCCCTTAGAGTATTTTATACAACATGTTCCAAAAGAATAAAAATATACAAACCTAGGAAAGAGTGAAAACCACGTTTTGAGTCCTAGTCTAGTACTATCCCCCTAATTCACACCATCAACCACCAACCCTTAGTAATAGGGTGTGTACCATTGTATTAACAAGGCACCATGAAGTATAACCATGTACCCATGTTGGTACTAATTTTTTATGAGTACAACTTAGTATACTACCATCAATGGTTTCAATAAACAAGTCAAATTTTATTAATAATCCATAATGATGTTAATAATTAAATATGGAAAACAAACTTAATAACTATTTTCAATCCTTGGGTATTAAGATGACACTAAGGATCCACTATATCTACACCACCCTATTTGAAATGTATCTATACCCAATAATTCATCACTCATAATCATCAAATTCATCAAATTTTTTATGGGCATCTATTAGTTATCAATCATCATTACCAATTCATTAGATGCAATCATAGGAAATAAATAGTATCAAGAATCAGTTGATCACTATGATGCATACATAGGTGATCAAATATTATTAGGCATAATAAAATCGCATGGATATAATCCTATGTTATCATTGGTTATCATGTTTCATTTCCTATTCCTATGAGTTAATTCTATACAATCAATTGTTTTCAACATAATTAACCAAACACTTATTTATAGGTTTATAAAAAGTATAATCACTTGATCCTAGGGTGAATAATAGATATATACAGTTAATTTATTGGTCATTATTTATTTAGGTCATGCCTTAGGTAGCCTATCAATCCATCGTCTTAGGTTAAATACTAACACACCTCACATGGGGAAAATAGTCAATATCTCAACAATCATTATTGAACACTCATAAACTAATAAGATATTTATCAGAAGGAATTACCCACTTAAAAACATTTATTAGAATATTTTGTCAACTCGTAGTAAGTCAGCATGACCGCCTACTTAAATACACAAATAAAATGTGAAATAAATTAAGGTATAGATTATAGTTCACCTACCTAATTATTGAATAAATTGGTAACACCAAGATATTATATGATTTTTTTTTAAATTTAATTTCTCTTATATCATATGCTTTATGCTACACTAAGTTCTGACAACCCACAATAACTATTTATGTGGCTATTTATCATGGTCATTATGAAATATCGATTAGACGTGGTTGTATTAAAATTAATAAAAACATTTTAAATATCAATTACAATGATTTTATATAATGAAAACATATTGATAAAAATATTACTCAATTTTTGGTAAAGTATTTATATGTTTCGAAAATATAATTTTCATAAAAAATGATTTCATTACTTTTTATGAAAAAAATAAAATAAAATATAGTAAATTATTGAAGAATTGGTTGAAAAAATGAAATACATTTTATGTTTCAACATTTCAAAATTATCTTACAGTAATGTTTTTTTAATCTTATGAAAATTTCCATATTTTAATGAACAATGAAAACTAATTGTTTTTATGAAAAACAATCTTTTAGTTGATAAAAATTTATAAGGTTAATTTTTTTAAATGATTGTAAATATAAAATTAGTTAAATTATATTATAACTAAACCAATATTATCCATTTTAATCAATTATATATTGAATTTTGATATAAATACTTTTTAAACTTATGAAAATTTTCTCTTTGGAAAACTAGTTTTTTGTCGCATCTGAGGGTTTGATTTAATATTAATTTTTTTACTTATGTGAATGGAATTTAGAAAAATTAATTCCATATTTAGAATCATCATAATTAATATTATCTAATAAAACTTATTTTTTTTAACCTAGTGAATAGTAAAAACAATAAAAATTAATTCTTGTGGTTAAATTAAAAACATGAATATGAGGAAATTCAAATAAAATTATAAGGGATAAATCTATCCCAAAACCATTATAAATATTATTTTATGGTAATATTTCTACCTTATAACTTCTAAGGATTATAAAATGGTCTATTTTGATCCTTTTGGCATGAAAAAAATGTGGGTTGGATTCATTCTTTTTTTAAAAATTCCAAGAGTACCCTCTCCCCAACATATAAAAGGCCACACCCTCTCATATCTTTTATACACATCGAAAAAACCATTTTATCAGCCATTATAAGACTAAATAACTTCCTTTATTCCCATAACTCATCCTTTAGTCCTTTTTTTGTTCATTAATCTAAACTATGAATGCTTTGGTTCAATCCAAAAGAAGTTGTAAAAAGAATAGGTAACATCTTTAACCGAGTGTTTTATTTTATTTCTTCCTCCACCTACTTAAAATATTGTTAATTTTGGATGATATAATAGCATAAATATATTATATATTTTGATACTTTCTTATTATATGGTCATGAACTATAACTATATCCCCTCCCTCAAATGGGAAACAAAACAATTAATTGTGTGTATGTCGGACTACCATCTCGCGAACCGCATTTTTTTCCTTCCAAAATCAATTATCAAGGTTGGATATAATGATGTATATGATTTTTATATATGATATTTATGATATAATTATACTTCTGGAATTATAATATAATATATACCCTCTTACTTTTCATTCTGTGGAGAATATAATGACATCGTTTGTGTGTACAGTGGACTACCACCTTGCGAAGTGATGTGAATCATTTTTCACTCATGCTTTGTATGAAAGGTAATATGGATAAATTTAATGGATATATGTAATATATATGGAATAAATATGATTCTTTAAAGTTAATATGTTATTTAATATTATTTTATTCTTCTGTTAAAAAATGGAAATAGCATGCATGCATTTGTATGACATACCATCTCCACAAATAGTGTATTTCATTATATATATATATATAGAACTTTTATGGATTACTATAAAAATATATACTGATATATATGATATTTATATAATTTATACCATTCATGATATGATGTAACAATGGTCACTGTTAAATTATCAAAAATGACAAACCAAAACATACATAAAAAACAATGCAGTTATTACCAAAAAGCATGATTTTAACAAGGAATTATTGATAAACAGGTAACAAAGAATCATAAGTAAATCATATATGGTATTTAACATAGGATTATGGTTCTGAATTATTTTTATAATGGACTAATATTTATTGTGTATGATTTTTGAATGTGTACAATGTAATTTGATAGTTAAGGTAAGGCATTTCATATTAATTTTCCTTCTTTGGGATATATGTTATGTTATACACATATCTTCTTTTATAAGTTATATATGCAGACCCTATAACATGCAATACCATGAATTTATTTATTCTCATGATATTTTATGTTACAATTAAGTTTATTCTTTCATGGGGCTTACGATTCAATGTTAAAATATTTGAAATGGATTTATGATACAATCTCATCATTTATTGGTATTATTTATGTTTGTGTTAGCGATGATAAAAATAGTATAATCCATATCTCAAGAAACTCATTGATTTTTTTATACTCATGTTATATCATAAGAATACACATTTTTTATTAATTGTTTTATCTATTTTTACTCAAGAGTTCAAATTAATGTTATTATGAATAATTTTCTGTATTTATCTCTTCTTTCAAAAATAAATTTTCCCATATCCATGTTTTCAAAAAATGTATTGAAGATATTTTTAAAAAAACTCTAAGAATTTTAAAATCCATTTCTATTGTTATTTTACTTTTCATTAAATTTTTAATATGTAATATTCTTTTCATATTATGAATGAGGTGTTTTTCACTTTTATTGAAAATATGAAAGGAATATTTATTTTAAGTTGTATGACATGAACATAATTTTCTACCATCATTAATAATAAATATTTTAATGAATAAAATTAATGTTTATAAGATTATTTTAAAAAAATAATTTAAATATTGGTTTTTTTTATATTTTAATTAATTTTTTTCAAAATGGAAAGGATATTTTCTTAAAGAATGTTTTCATAATTTTTTATGTAAATTCTATTCATCAACGACAAAAAATTTTGGTGATACTTATGTTGTATTAGGTATATGATCTAGTTTTACCATCATTAATAGTTATTTGTATATTTTATTATTATTTTGAATAGAGTTTTATGAAAGTAATTCTTTTTTCCAGTGGTTATGTTAGGATTAAATGATTAAATGTTTAAAAAACATGTTACATTTCCATTGTTTTTTCAATGATAAAATATTTTTGAAACTGATTTATTTTCATGATTTTTGATATGATGAACATTTTATGATCATATGGAACATATTTTTATTCTTTTAATTATGTGATGGGTGGGACCTACATCTCCCTCCAATGCGTTCGATAAAAATTTAAATCTCATGAGATAAATATTAATATATTGGGGATTGAACCCATATTATTAAAGAACATTTTCATCTATGATAATATTGGGAATAAAACATCACTACTATGATGGTTTGGGGATTGAACCCATTCCACTATGATAGAATTGTAAATGAGCCTTGACTACTATGAATTTTTTTATATGCTTATGTGTATTCTATAATTCAATGTCTTATGAAATTATTATTCTCTCAAGTCTCATGTTTTTTATTCCCTTATGATTCATGTCTTATGAAATATCAATATTTTTTCCATGAACCAATATTATTATCTTTGATATTTATGGTACGGTTTTTAAATGTTATGATCATGTTATAATATCCTTATGCTCATGTTATTCTTATGTATCTACCTTGCATACCAATACTGGGAATCTAAGATCTCCCTTTATTATGTTTCATTTCCCTATATTATGAAAAAATTTATTATTTTTAATTTTTCTAGTAAGGATTATAGTTGTGAAGAACTCAGTAGGAGATGATGCAGTTCACTTTGGAGCCAGTTTTTTATGTTTCCATGTTTACAACGGAACTATCAATTTATGATCCTCATGCTTGTGATTGTGTAATGCAATGAATGTTCATAAAAAATATGTAATATCAATGTGTGAAAATCTCGAATTTTTATTGTTGCTATTATAGGATATGTTTAGTTAACATTCATAAACCAGGATGAGGAGAATTTAGTGAGAACCCTTAAGAAAGCCTACGTATATGGTAACATCATAAAGATTCATTAAGGAATAGATTATATGGTTTTTCTGACAATGCATACATGTCTCGATACTACAAGTGGACATGGTTTTTGAATAGATGGGCCTAGGTCAAAAAACTCCAAAAAATGTGTGTCATTTTTGACTCAAGTGTTACCTGGAACATGAAAAGGGACCTTACATCACACGAGGTTTGATTCTCTTAGATTATATACATGAATTAATTTTTATTACAATAAATCATGAATACATGGTGACCATAAATAAACCACGTTAAACCTTATGGGTTGTGGATTTCAATGGTATCCTGATTTTGACATCCTATAAATTGTTATTCATGATAATATGTTTTCCCAATATGATTATTTTTTCTCACACTAGTATTTTTTGTCTTAATTAAGTGATAAAACACATATTAACCATGTTAATGTGGAATGAAATGGTCAATGTAATTATTTTCCACCCATGAAACTGAATATTATTCGTGATGGAATGAAAAATCTCATTGTTGGGATCACACAAATTTATAAATATATGAATAATTTTGAATATACAAATGTGTAAATTAGGGAAGAATATTATGTTGTGTACTTCATAAAGAAACATACACCATATATTAGTGGTTCTAGTGATCCACTAGTTTCTTGAGTATTGGATCAGTACCATGAAAACGATATTTTCCATTCCCTATTGTTTCGAAAATGAAAAAAATCATTTTGGATATCTATCATATCAAAGGAGAAGCTGATCATATGTGGAATATTATCAATAATATGTGTCAAAAATATGTAATTCAATCCATAGAGTTTAACGAGTTTAAGATATTATTGTCTAATATGTACTTCCCTTGCATCCTTTATAAAAAAATTAATATGTTATTCCTTGAGATAAATAATAATGATTATGAATCTATTGGTACCTATGAGGAAAACATTTACATGAATTGAAACATATTATTCAGGAATTATCATCTTACATGATAGTAAGGCTGATCGAATCTTTATTGGATTACGACCTAGTCTCTGAATGGAATTGGACATAACAATCTTTAGTAAATATGAATATATAATTAGATGTCATATAAATATGGAAATAGATATTGAATTTAACCATTAATCACATGTTTTTGAAAATATATTAATGATGGAGTTCAGGGGAAACACTATAAACCATGGAATGAAGATGTTGTTATTTCTTTCATGATTAAATGTTGTAGGAAACATGGTGGAAACAGTCATAAGGGCACTGGTAAATATTTCATCTATAGAAATGAAGTTCATTGGGATATTTAATGCTGATGTGATGTGAAGAATCTAACTAATGATGAAAATAGAGAAAAATATATATATAATACACCACTCACACTCATGTGTTTCAAAATCAATTAATATGGGGAAAATGATAACTAGTGAAAAAATGGTAGGTTAATTCAGATGATCAATGTCAATGACCTCTTCAGCTGAGGGAAAGGGGCAATATCATGAGATCAATATTTTTGATGAGGGGTGTGATAACTATGGAGTGAAAGGTACACTTATCATCCATTATGGAACTATTAATGTCTTATTTTCATATATATCTCCCCATTCTTTTATTTTTGATGAATGTTGTTAGGGTGTCAAGATTACACGCAAATGGTTAGAAGTAGAATTAATAGTGAAAACCCCTAAAGGTATGATGATAACATCTCAATTATATGTCTTCCCACCAATTTAACATTATGGGAATGTGCTTCCTAAAAATATTGACATTCTTATTTTGGTTGAATTTGGTGTTATCTTTCGAATGGTCTAGATTTTCTACATAAATCCCAAATTAATAGTCAAGGAAGGGAATTCATGTTTAATATTACAAACCAACCTATGATCATCTATTTGTGTGATGATAAATATGGAATTATTATGGAAATCACATCCATTGTGTACATTTTGATTCTCTTTTTAAATGAGAAATTTATTACATATGGTTATAAATAAACTCAACATCCATAATATGCCTATTGTGGGGATCTTGTTGATGTATTTTTGATACAGTTTCCTAGACTTACACTGAATAATAATGACTATTTTTTCATAAAACTCATACCTTGTTCCACACCTATTTAAATGTACCCCTACAGAATAGACCTAATTGAGTTAAAGGAATTAAAGAAGAAAGACTAAGAGAATATTGACTAGGGATTCATTTGGACTAGTGTGTCACATTGGGGTGCACCCATTATTTATGTCAAAAGTAAATATGGAACGATGAAACATTTCATTGATTTTTAGGAGCTGAACCAGATCACAATCAAGAACATGTATCATCTTCCCCATATTAATGACATGTTTGATGAAATGTGCATATCTATATACTTTTAAAATATTGAACTTTATTTTATATATCATTAATTGATGGTCATGAATGATACCCAAGACAACATTCTGTACAAGGTATGAACACTATGAGTATACAGTGATAACATTTGGTCTTACTAATTCCACCAGAATAATCATGGATATAAGGAATTTAGTCCTTAGAGATTACATTTATTAGTTTGTGGTAGTATTTATAGGTGATATTATTATCAAATCAAATAGTAATTAAGATAATGAAGATCAATTGGGAATTGTAATAAAGGCCCCTGATATGAATATTTTTTATGAAAATTTTAAAAAGTGTAAATTTTTTCTAGAAAATGTTTCATTTTTTGGTTCTATAATCTCGATCAAGGGTATTACGGTTTAATTATCAAAGACAAAGGCTACTGAATGATGCACCAGACCAACCATAGTGAATGAGATCTGAATTTTCTTAGTTTGGAAAGATATTATTGACGACTCATAGAGAATTTATCATTAGTATCTTATAAACTCACCATATTAACGTGAAAGGGAGCTATGTTCCTTTGGAAATATGAGTGTGATGAAAATTTGAAGAAATTGAAGAGAATATTAGTTATTACACCTATTCATACTTTACCCTATAGTGGATAAGGGTTTGTAATGTTTATTGATTCATACAAGAAGGGATTTGAATGATTTATTATGCATAATGACATGGTTATAGATGATGAATCGGGGAAATTAATGGTTCATAAGAAAAATTATCCAACTCATGATTTGGAGTTAGTTAGAGTACTTTTTTCATTAATGATATGGTGGCATTATCTTTACTAGTAAAGGTGTGATAAATATACTGATAAAAAAATTAATGTGTATATTAAAATAAAAGGATATGAACATGAAAAATAGGTGATTGTTAGAGAGGATTAAAAATTATGACTTTACAATACATTACCAAATAGAGAAATTGAACAAGGTGGTCGATGCTTTGTGTTGAAAGGGTCATAATATCTTATCCATGATAAGGATCGAAAAAGATCTAATATTTATATATTTGCAATGGATGGATATATAAATCTTCATTGAATGGGAGAAATATTATCTTTATCAAATGAATGTTCAATGATCAATATAAGTGAATATTAAAGAGACATATAAAGTTGATATAGTGCTAGAGAAGGTGATAAATGTTCCTAAGTTCACCCTAGATTGTGATGGAATGATATGGTTCATTAACTGTGTATTTGGTCCACCCATTCCATATTATAAGGAGTTGTTAGAGTAGTCTTCTAGTTATTATTTCCCTATTCATCCTAGAAGTATAAAGATGTATAGAGATTTTAAAGAGTATTTATGGAGGGATGGAATGAATACATATATTGTAGTGTTTTCATCTTGATTCTTGGTATATTATCATGTAAATTCTAATAGAAGAGAGTATAAGTGGATGTTTTATACCATACACATTCAATAATGGAAATAGGAAAACCTCACTATGGATTTTTTTGTCAGACTCCCCTAAACGTGTAATGGGAATCATAATATATGAGTAATAGTGATTTTCTTTACAGATTCAGAGCAATTCATCACTATCATAGAATATTTAACTTTGGATCCGATTCCCATGATTTACATTAATTATATGTTAAATTTTAAAGGTGTACATCATTCCGCTGTGTAGGGTTAGGATTCGAGGTTTACCATGACGTTCTAGTGAATCATTAGTAAGATCTGGAGATAGAGTTGAGTTTCAGTAGTATATATCATCCTCAGATATATATTAATTCTGAGAGAAAAAAAATCAAAACCTGTATTATATTTTAAGATCTTCTTCTTTGTATTTAAAAGGTGGTTGGAATTAGAACCCTCCACTAGTTTAGTTTTCATAAAAAAACTCATTCATACGAGTTTTCAGATGGATCCTTATGAATCCCTGAACCTAAATATGCATAGAAATCCAACGTGATGTAATTCAGTTGGATAAATAAAGATATTGGGACCTAAGATAGCTGAAGAAGTGGTAGAGAGTTTTAGATCCATTCAAAAACTCATATGGACGATTAAAATTCGATATAAAATTAATGCTGATAATCAATAATGTGATCAAGAATTTGAATTTGGTGACAAAGTGTGTCTATGAATATCTAAATGTATAAAGTTTATGATATTTAGAAAGAAATGGGAACTAATCCCTAGGTATATAAGACTGTTGGGAATTCTTTATCATATCGGGATGGTAGCTTATTGGTTGGAACTTCCAATAACCCTCTCATAAGTCCACTATGTGTTCCATGTATCTCTCCTAAGGAAGTACATACTAGAAGCTTCACATGTATTGAACACAGATATAGTACCATTAGAGCATGGTATTTTTTATAAGGAACAATAATTATAGATTCTAGATTGAACAGATAAAATTCCAAAAAACCAGACTACTCACATGGTCAATGTTTTGTGGAAAAACAACTAGATTGAGTATGTTATGTGGGAACATGAGGATGTAATGAATTATAAGTATCCTCAGTTTATTGTACCAAAGGGATATAACTTTGAGGTATAAACTCATTTTATTGGTGTATAATTTATTACCTTGATATTTTATGATTTTTTTGGTTAAATTTAATTCTTTTATAGCTTATGCGACACGCAACACTGAGTATTAACGAACTACAATACAATATTTATATTACAATTTTATATTTATATTATAATGTAGCTATTAAACATGTTGATAAGAACATGAATATAGAAAATTTAAATTTTATATTTAATTGTTTTATATTAATTAAACGAATTTATAACAAAGTACTTAATTTTATGTAGTCTTTATATGATTAAAAAATATTATTTTCTAAAAAAATTAATTTATTTCTTTTAGTGAGAAATGATAAAATTTATTGATGAAACATTTAGAAAATATGATTGAGAAAATGAATTTCCATTTTTGAATTAACATTTCAAAAATATATTATGGTGATTTTTGGGTATTTTTTTGAAAAGATTAATTTTTTGATGAATAGTAGAAAAGACTAGTCTTTATTGAAAAGAACCTTTTCATTTAATGAATTTATAAGGTTATATTTTGTTTTAAAATGGTTTTATAAGTAAAATAAGTCAAATTATATTACTATTAAACCATTTAAGTCATTTAAATAAATTTCATATTCAATTATGATTTAAAAACGTTTTAAAATTTTGAATCTTTTCCCTTGGAAACCGTTTTTTGTCTTATCAAAAAGATTAATTATAATATAAAATTTTTCAATTATCTGAATGAAATTGTAAAAATGAATTCCATATTTTTAATATTAATAATAAATATTATCTAATAACTTAAACATAGCTTTTTATCATAATAAATTGTAAAAAAGTAAAAATTAATTACCGTAGTTAAGGTACATATGGGTTTATAGTGTGGTTAAACTAAAATGGTAATGGTTAGAAATTTCTAAATAAACTTATATAATTTTTATTTTGTGGTTATATTTCAATATTAGATCCTATAAGGATTATAAATGGTTCATTTTTTGGATTTATTTTTCATCATAAAAAGGTTTGGGGGATTCTTTCTTTTTAAAAATTCAATGTGTGTCTTCTCCCCCACTTATAAAAGGTAACCCACTCTATAATCATTTCCATACTTCCTAAAGCAATTTTTAAGACAATACATATTAAAATAAATTCCATAATTCTATTAACTCATTATTTATTCCTTTTTTGTTCATAAATTCCAACAATGAAGCCTTTTGGTGTAATGAAAATGAATTTGTCTAAAGAAGAGCTAACATCCATAATCGAGTGTTTTATATTATATATTACTCCCTATAATTAAAATTTTATTAAACCATTATGATATAATAAAAAAATATCTTAAATTTACTTAAGTTTTATATGTTATATTGAATTAATATAACTATCTCCTCCTACCTAAAATTGGAAATGAATTAGTTGATTATATGAGCGGCTGACTCCCGCCTCGCGAACCGATGGAATTCATTTCCCATCACTTCTTCTCATGGCTAGATATAATGGTGTAAAAATATTTATATATGATAATTATTATATAATTAAACTATTATTGTTATAATATGATATATACCTTCTTACTTTCTATTTTGTATATAATATGATAAAGCCATACCTGTGTACGGCGGCCAACCGCCTCACAAAGTAATGTGATTCAATTTTCACCAACACATTCCACATAAATAAATAAAGATAAGTATAATAATTAAATATTATATATATTGAATAAAAATTATTCTATAATGATAATATTATATTTACCTTCCGTTCCTTTTATCTATTAAAATATGGAAACAATGTTCATGCTACGTAAGACCTATCATCTCCAAGAATGGTGTATTTCATTTTATATCTATAAATTTTTTGGATTAATATAAATACATACATATTTAATAAATATTATATTTATATCATGGTTAAAATTATAGATATTTTTTACCTTGATAAAAATTTAAAGTATAAAAAATATCAAACCAATGCATACAAAAAAAACAAAGCAGTTATTACTTGAAATGAGATTTAAACAATGAATTATTGATAAATAAGAAATTAAATGTCGTAATTAAATAATATATGGAATGATACATATTATTATTTTTCTTTAATATATTTTTAATTAACTTATATTTATTATACATTAGTTTTTTACATTTATAACGTATTTCAAGACTTAATGTAAGGGTTTTTTTTATTTTTCTTCTTTGAGACAGAAGTTATGTAATGAACATGTCTTATTTTCTGAGGTATATATAAATCCCATTTGGCATGTAATATCATGAATTTATTTATTATAATAATATTTTATGTTTCATTTGATTTTATTAATTCATGGGTTTTACGGTTCAATGTTACCAAAGTGGATGCAATCTCATTATTTTTTGAAATTGTTTATGTTTGTGATATAATGATAAAATAATATGATATTTCCCTTAATAAAATCATTAATATTATTTTACTTTTTAAATTTCATGATAATACATGTTTCCCTTCATTTTACTCTATTTATATACTCAATAGTGTGGAAACGAATTATAAAAAATGTCTTTACTTCTCTCTTCGGGTGAAAATGGTTTTTTCTCCTATCCATGTTTTCAAAAAAATTATTTTGAATATATTTTTACAAACACCCTTGTATTTATTATATTAATTTCTACCCTTTATTTAATTTTCACAATACTTTTTAAAAGGAAACATCTTATAATTTTCTTAAAGATGTTTTTGTTAAATTTTACAAAAAATGTGAAAAAAATCATTATTTTAAAGTGTACGGATAGAACAGATTTTTACACCATCATTACAACTCAATATTTTAACGCATCCATTAATATTTTAAAATTTTATTTTCAACAAAAAAGTCTTACTATTTTTGGATTTTTTTTTATATTTTAAATAAGTGTACACAAAATGCATCCTATATTTATCTCAAGAATATTTTAATGACTTTTTATGGAATTTCTATTCATCCTTGACTACAAACATTGTTGTTTATTATGTTTTACAATGGATATAATCTATTTGTGCCATCCTTATTATTTCTATAGATTATTTATTTTAATGATTAAGATACTTTTATAAAACATGTGCCTTTTTCAGTGGGTTAGGATATGACCAAATGATGAAATTTTTATAAAATGTATTTCTTTTCCATAGATTATGCTATAGAGAAATTTTTATGAAACCTATTTATTTTTCTGAGTTATGATATGATGATGTTTTTATGATCTTGTCAAACATATTTGTATGATTTTTATTTTGTAATGGGTGGGAATTTTATATCTCTCTAATGCATTGGATAAATATTGAAATATTTATGATAAATAGTAATAAAATGATAAGTGAACCTAGTTCAATAAGGGAATTTTTCCGCTATGATAGTCTTGAGAGTGAACATTGACAACTGCAATGGTCTGGGGAGTGAACCCATTCCACTATGATTGACCTGAAAATGATCCTTGACTGCTTTGTAAATTATTTTATATGCTTATCTATATGTCACAATTCAATGTCATATGCCATTGTTATGCTCTCATGGATCATATTATTTGATTCCTCTATGATCCAGATATTATAAACTACCCATATTTATTCCATGATCCAAGATAAAAATCTTTGATATGAATAGTATGGTTTAGAAATTTTACTATGTTTTTATCATAGCATTATACTCATGTTATGATTATATATCTTCATGTTTACACTTACTAAGCATCTAAGCTCACCATTTCTGAAGTTTATTTTCCCCAAGTTCTGGAGAAGTGTATTGCATATTATTTATATAAGAAGGGTGATTAATATAAATAACTTATTAGGAGAGAATTTAGTTTACCTACGAACTAGTTGTTTTAGTTTCCATGTTTCCAAAGGTTCTATACGTATACGATCATTAGGCATGTGTTTGTGTAGTATAATGAATGTTTCTAAAAATGTGTAATATCTTTGTACAAATATCCTAAGTCTTTATATTGTATACTCAATGAATATTAATCACTGATTTGAGATCAAATGGAATGAATTGAAAAGAATAATAAAAACATGAAATAGGGGAAAATACCCGTAATAAGACAATTGCACTTCTAGAGAAACCAAGAAATAAAGGTTGCAGAGTGTGGGATTTTACTCCATAACCTGAATAGATCAAATTATTATTAAATATAACAAGTGATGATGTAGGTATCATTCTGATGATAAAAGCTAAAAGGCTTAGGGTGTGCACTGGAAGGAAATATATAAGAAATTCCCCTCCCAAAACATTAAATACCCACTAAAATATCCCCTATTTTACATTTATTTCCTATTTATTTTGTTGATTAATTATTTTTTATTATTATTTTACTTTTCTTTTTCATATTCTCCTTCCCTTCTCTTCCGTCTCCTTGAGCCCAACTGGACCTATTATTCAAAAAAATGTAAGGGTTCTGGCTACATATGGGTTAGTGAGTAAAGGGATTCCCACATTAATAAATTCTCGATGGGGATCCCCATGCCCAACCTCTAGTCCCACCAATTGGCCACCTACAGACTACCCTCTTGATTACTGCAGCTGGAAATATATCTAGAGACCTCATCCTATGATTTCAGTAGAACAATAAATTAATAGACTTCACCTCTATTGATTCATTACACACATCCATTAGGTCCCAACACACCCATATAAATTCCCCTCGTAGAAAGTAAGGAACCCCAAACACCTAACCATTAAAAGAAACCAATAGTATTGAAAATACATATTCTACGTATGAAATTTATAGTCGTTAAAATCTAAATTTACTATTTAAAAAAGTAAAACTGGGATTGGGTTTTTGGGGAAATTTTAATCAAAACAGACATGGCTAGGTATTGAGATGTTTCAACCTACTCACCACTAAATTTCGTATCCTCTAGCTAAATTCATGATTTTATTTGGGTCTAGTAAAAAAACACTAACCATTATACTCACATGTCAAACTCTCACTCCCATGTTTCTTCATGGATACAGTCATGCTAGCACTACACCAACACCAAATGATCCATCTTTCCATGAAGTCTCTTCTCAATCCAATCCATAATAAATATTAATTGTCCACAAAAGATGCATCCACCTTGAGATCAATTTATTTGGTTTCTTTATATGCAATTATTTGGGAGGATATAATATATGTTTCAATATATGGAATACATCATGCCTGACACCATACCACTATGGAAGATCGAATCGGTATACCACTGTACAGATCATTTCTATAATCTCAATTCTCCAAACATACCACGGTTCCAATTTCCTTAGTATATTTATCTAAGGATGTCCAAATCTAGTAAAACCTATACAAATACATGGTTTTCCACCATAAACACCAAAGGATTGAGATGTTGGTTAGCATTCCATCTCTACCTACTATGATTGGTGAAAAACTACCACCTGGTAAATTGGACCTACTCTGATGTCTCCTAGATTAGAATTATTACTAAAATATTAAACATGATAGAAACTATATAACCCAAGGTAAAATTTCATGGAATACTATATAATGATTCATATTTAATAAATTGAATTGATGCTCCATATCTATTATTGTACTCAAATTTTACCAAGTCCATATGGTCCTCGGAAGAAACTATGAAGCCTATGGAACATACCCTAATAATTTACTCTAAAATTTAGCTGTATTATCAAATTTTCAATACGTCTAAAGGTGGTAAGTGGTGATTAGGTGTACCTATGTGCTAAGATCCTTTTGCAACAACGTATTGAAATAAGTTGTAAGACAATAATCCCTATATAATAAAATACTCTGTGGAACCCCATGAAACAACATTATACCCTAAACATAGATCATACAAAGATTATCCACTGAAAATGTCTCTTAGATCATCAAGAAATGGTCCATTTTGTTCAACTGATTAACAATCACCCACATCGCGTCACTGCTATGAGTTGTTTTTGGAAACCTCATCATGAAGTCCCTAGTCAAATCATCCACCTCTACCCATTAAAGGGTAATATCTGAAAAATACGAGTTGTTCATTACTAATCCAACATCACCTACTGAAATGTGGAGAACTACGTGAAGAAACCCATGATGTACCTCTTTATAAGAAGTCAAAAATATTTCATACATATGTCATGGTACACCTTAGTTAGTCTTATCTGTACTGTCCACTTCAAGTCATGTGAGTCCCTCATCAGCTGCTCGCACATGATTGTAGGTATAAAATCATGGACTTGATCATCAAGGGTGATAGGAATGGAGGTATTCATGGCCCTAAAAATAATATTTACAAACCTACACAAGTATATTAGTGAAGGTCTAAATCCACAAGGAAGGTAGAGTGACCAAATTTTCAAAAGAAATCATTGTTGAAGAGTTCATAATTATTTTTATTAAATTTCATTTTAATGATGTATCATGATGATGAAATTTTTGGTTTAATATAATCTCAAAGAAACTAATGAGGATAAAAGTTTAATAGTGAACAATATACAGAGTGAGAAAATAAGTTCTAAAAGATGAAAAATTAAGTGGAATACAGAAGGAAGATCTATCCTTCTAGTTTAAAGTGTGTTCCGATTCATATAAATGTAAATTTAAATGAAAACACTAAAAATGAATGATTTATCTCCCTCACTAAGAGATTGATTAGGAAAATTAAACAATATTGGAGTTCCATACTCTAAGGAATATTCAACATGAAAATAATAACTGAAAATTTTAATAGAAAAAAACACACTAAAAGTTATGAAGTTTTTTTAAAATTTAAATCTTATATAAATTGCATCGACGATCAAACTCATTGAATGGTTGTGGAGTTTTATGTTGAGAACAACTGGCACAATGAAATTGAATGAATTTAAAATTTATCATTCCGATTAAATTTTGAAAACATTGAAAGGAAAATTTGAAAAGGTGAATTAATGATAACCATAAGAAAAATATATTCACTAAACTAAAAGTTATCCAATAATCATGTTCGCACTATAAAAAGATTAAAATGTGAGATGAAATATATGAAATTGAGTAGGATGAGTTCTCCATAGTGGAACAGTTCTTTCTACTACTCATCACCATCTCTATGATTCTATTATCTCTCTCTCTCTCTCTCAAGAACTCAATGTATCAATGTTGAATCATATAAATCTCCTATATTCTCTTCTTTTATCCTCAGTACTCTTCTCCAGTAAGTCATCACTAATGATCAGCGACTCCCCCCATCATTGAGTTCTAAACATGTGACTTGAGCATCACCCATGTAACAACTTCTTCTCTGTTGTTCTTTATGAACTTGGACATCTATCCATCTTCAACTTCAATCTACAAAACGAAAAAATAGAGAACCCAAAAATAATAAGCATTTACATTGTTTATGAAAATATTAATTTAATAAATATAAGTAATTAATTATTAATAAGTTTATAAATATATAAATATTAAAATTTTATTTATGATAATTATAAATAATTATATTTAATTATTTATATTCATTAAAAATAATTTTAAATTATAATAAATATAATTTTATTAATTATTATTTTGATTACTTTTATAATTTCATTTTATTTATAACTTTTATTAATTAGTATAAATTTACATCATTAACATTAATAAATATAATATTTTAATATCTTTATAAGATATAAATTATTTAAATATTTTTTAAATGTTATTAATTGTAAATTTTTTATTAGGTTACTTATTTTATTATTTATTATATTCTAAAAATAATTATAATTTTTAAATTTATTAATTTATTAATTAAGTATTACTATTAATTTTATTAAAGATTAATTTATTAAAGTTAATACTTTTCAATTATTTATTCGATTAAACTATTTTATATTATTAATTATGTTTATTAATTATTAGTTATTATATAATTATTTTAGTTTAATTATATATTTTATATTATTATTATTTTTACTAATCTTTTTGGATTTTTTTTATTTTTTCACATCCTAGTTAACCAACCATGTATGAGGGTTATCTTCTAGTTTCCTTCAAAACTGACCGCAACTCCTCAAGGCGGCAGTAGGAGGAGACTCCTTGTGTTCATCGATGATGACAATTGGTTGTGATAGCTCCACCTATTCCAACAACTGTGTGGCACTTTCACGATGAGCTCCAACAGCTCTCCTCCTCTACTCGACTCAAAATTCTTCACAGTAGTGGAGGGTTGAAGAACCGGGAAATGACAGAGACTTTTGATCTAGATGTCACCAGTTGTGGTGGTTACTAAATTTCCAAATTTGAATAATGTAAAAGACTTAGGGTAAGTTCAAATCAGGTTTAGATTCACTGTGATTTTATGCATTCATAGATCTGTTTGGTGAATGAATTTTGTCTTTGAATCGATTTTGTGGTGACTCAAAGATTGGCAGTGAGGAGTTGGGTCTATGGTGGGGAGAGAATTGATGGTGGTGGTATCATGACTCCAGTGGTGTACACAACTGCAATGGTGAGTCTAACACACTTTTTTTCTGCAATGGTGATGTCAAATTGTTCTGGTTAGTAGCAGTGTGTAGTTAGGAGAAGTGGGCGGTATGACAAAAGGGTGGTGGTGAGCCATGTGACACACAATTGGCTATAATTGACCAAAGTAAAATATTGGTAGTTCAAAAATGATAATGGTGACTCATATGTAAAGACTAAAAATTATCAATTTATAAATAAAATTAACACATTTAAGAATTAACAAAATTAAAAATTATAAACATAATAAAAGTAATCAATTAAATGAAAATCAGATAGAAGATTGAATTAATTAATGTTAAACAAAAAATAATAATTAAAACAATTTAAAAATATAAAACTTAGTATTAAAAATTATACATAGATTAGAAACTAACTACAATAAAAAAATAATATTAAATAAAAAATTTTGAAAATCAAATATTCAATTGAATTAAGAAATTAAATTTAAATATAAATTAATGATTGAGATAAAATAAAATAATTTATTTGTACATTAAAGTTAAATAAAATTAATAATGCAATGTTAAAATATTATATATTAAATTAATGTTTCAGATATTTAAATGAAAATATATTGAAGAATTTATTAAAAAAACAAAATAAAAATTTATAATGTTAGATTCATGAAAAAAAAAATTTGAAAATTAATCGGGAAAATAAAACAGAAAAAAAAATAAATATATAATAAATATATAATTTTAAAAGATAAAAATACAAAATTTAATATAAAAATTTATTAATTAACAATTTTAAACTCTAAAATTAAAAAGAGAAATTATTTTTCAAAAAACACCATTTATAATTAAACAAATGATTAAAAATTTAAATAAAATATGTGGAATGTTATGTGAATTTAAGGCTATATCAAAGGGTGTCATTTGTATCACGATACTTTTTTTGAGGTGGCTCACCACCATATATAGAATTTCTCATTACCAAAAACTTGAATCTAATATTGGGCCTCTCATCACTCTATTAAGGAATAAAGATGTGATAGATAAGTACATAAGGGTTTCTCAACCTTTGTATTCATAAACATCCATATACATAACAAAAAAAGGGTTATCAACTACTATTCACTACTAGTATCTTGGACTATTTTATCATGTGTCTTATTGATCAACACACCCACCACAATGTTCACATTCCTAGGGATATATTTCAACTCAAAATAAAAAGTTCATAAATACTAAACTTTCCACTTTTAATGAAGGTTTATGTCCCATTACATAAAAATGAACTTTCAGAACTTCTGTTTGGTATACACAACAAATCACCTGTCCAAAGGGAATTTTACCAACATCTCAAGGTGTGGACCATCACCCCCAGGTCCAAGTAGCGATTCATGTAGTCATTCTCATTTGGAATTAACATCTTTGACATTGAATCCACTAATAAACTATCCTGCATTAGGACAACTCCCAGCCCCACTCCAAAAGAATCATAGTATAGTGTACAATACATGCATGGATAAGGCATAGTCATGATTGGATTTTTCTCATATATTTCCTTAAACTCTTTGAAAATTACATAAAATGTTTCAAGCCACAAAAAATTCTCCCTTTTTGACTAGGCCTATAAGAAATGTTTCCAAAATTAGATAATCCCTAAATAAACCTCTTGTAATAATCATATATTCTCAAAAATATATATATTCCTAAAACATTCTTGGGATTCTCCCAAGAGACTCTAATATGAACTTCTTGGGTTTAATTGAAACTCTATTCTATGATATAATATACCACAAGAAGTGCACTCGGTTAATCAAAAAATGGAACTCAGAGTTATTTTCATAAATTTGATACTCCATATGTATGATAAAAGATATCCCTATATGTCTTGTGTGCTCCTCCTTCTAGTTGAATTACACAAATAATTCATCAATTTGTATGGCCAAGAAAGTGTTTATATATAGGTAGATGACCTGATTCATCATGTCCATAAATACCAGTATAATTTTGTTCAGAACATACATCATCACTATGTACTCATATAAACCACACCTACTCCTAAAAGTAGTGTGACATATGTCCAAAGTCTCACCCTCCACTATTGATAATGAAATCTCAAGTTTATTTTATAAAACATTTTAGATCCCCGTAGATATCAAATAAATCATTGATATGAGGGCATAGATATAAATTTTTAACTATCCACTGGTTCAAACTTTTATAATTCACATAGAGCCTCAATGAGACATATTATTTTATAGAAAATAGGACTAGGAACCTCAATGAGATACAAACGATTGAAGGAATATTTTTTCCATCATGTCCTCTAACTGAGACTTTAGATCTCATATATTCATATGAAAAATCTTTTGGGAAGGGAGGTAAGCAATGAATTTGAAAACAAAAATAAAGAGAACACTCCAGATAAATAAATTCATTCCTTCCAAACTAAAGTAGATACGCAATGATAATAAAAGTGAAAAATATAAAGGTTGACACTAGAAATTTTTACGTGGAAATCCCAATAAAGGGAAAACTAGGGGACCTATTCCATATATAATATCCACTAAAATAAATGAGTATATGATAGAGACTCCCAAAAATGAAAGGGATGTAAAAAAGTAAAACCCTTTGATATAGAAGAATAATGATTCCAACAAACAATATAGGAAGAAATCACATCTGAAAAAAAAATGTTTCCAAAGAATGAAGAGAAAAAAAATATGAATTTTCTCTTGTATAAATTTTTTATATACCACAATTATACTTCCTCCTTTTATAATAATATTGTTTGTGGAAAAAAACTATAACCCATTAATTAAAACATATCTTCATGATTGTCTTTTCAAAGTCACGTGCACACTATTTGAGGAGGACACATTTCTCTTTTTCAAAATTGTGTACCCACTATTTAAGGAGGCACCCTATAAACCCCCCTAGGGCTCAAGTGCCTATCTCTACCAACCGTAAAATTATTCTACATGTCTCAATGATACCTTTGAGTAAACATTTTGTAAACATTACTGACCCATTTTCATCAATTTGGACCTTCTCAAGCACTAGCTATCTTAAATAAATGATGTCACATATCAAATGATACTGAAAATCTATTTGTGTCGACCTACCATGAAAATTGGAATTCTTTCCCAAACAAATTGAACTCTAAATATCACAAAAAAACATATCTATTCTGATTAAAACTGATCACTTGAATAAAATTTATCATCCACAACAATTATTTACATGCCTCAGTAGCTACAATTAACACTAAATATGTCGATGATAAAGAAACACATCTATGAAATCTAGATTTCCAAGATACAACTCCTCCTAAAAAGTGTTCAAATAACATGAAGTAGACTTCATTAAATTGAAATATCCTACCATATCAAACACTATAAATCCACAAATCATAGTTTCCCCTTTTCCAAAAAAAATCACATATCAAAAGGACCACAAAGACAAAAATATATATACTTTTCAAACCTCCAATTCTCTCTAATTTTATTACATAGAATGTGACTAACCACACCAACTACATGAGCTATGTCAGGTCTAGTACATACCATCACACACATCAAAAAACCATTGGTAGAAGAATAAGGTATGTGATCTATCTCCGCTATCTCTTTATAAGTAGAAGGTTTCTGAGCATTATTGATCTTAAAATGTACAACGGGAGTAGTTTTAACCATATTTTATCTATCCATTGAAAATATTTGAATAACATTCTCAGTATATATCTCCCTAGATAACTTCAATTTCATAGCCTTTATGTTATGGTAGATCGACATGCCAAAAATTTGTCTTGTTGCCCCCATGTCTTCCATCGCGAAATACTGATAATGAACCTTCTTCAATCTGTTATTACTAAAAGTATTGTGGACAAAAAAATTTTCATATCATAAACATAATGAAAAATTATAATAAAATCATCTTTTGTAAATCTTTGAATAAAAATACAATATTCAGAATATTTATTCCTGAAATCATAAAGAAAAATGATATATTCAAACATATTATACCACTTCCTTGTAGCTTACATTGAACCATAAAAACTCTTCATTAAATTATAGACATAATTATATTTACCGGGTTCAAAAAACCCCTCTAGCCACTCCATATAAATATAGTACTCTAAATATCTATGGAGGAAAGGTGTCTTCACATCTATCTTCTTAATTTTTAATTCCAAACTAGCATCTAAACGAAGAACAACCTGAATGGATGACATTTTGAAAATAGGAGGGACAGTATCATCAAAATAAATACCTTTCTTCTGATAGAATCCCTTGATAACTAACCTTTTCTTATATCATAAAATAGAACTGAATTTTTCATTTTTCAATCTGATAAATCCACTGATTTTCTGATGATTTCTTACATTTGGATAATTTCACTAGCTCAAATGTATATTTGTCATGAAATGATTTCATCTCATCAACGATTTCATAAAATCATATTTCCTTTTATTCACATTCCATTACCTCATGAAAAGATTTTTTTCCCCTTCAGCAAGGATCACATACTCATCAGGTGAATATTGAGTAGAAATTGTACAATATTGATATGACATCTGGAGTTGAACTATGGGTTCTTTAATAACCCTTGGAATTGAATCATCAAGAAGAAAGGTGAATCAGAAATATCAACTCCAACATGTTCACACTGAATATCATTTTTCACATCAACATGATCATGAGAATCAATAATATGAGGTAAATTTGAATCAGAACCTGACATAAACATTTCATCATGGATTCTGAAATGTTTCTTTATAGTAGGATCACATAACATCTAACCGAACTCATCATATCCATATCCAAAAAATTACACTATTATGACTTACCATCCATCTTGTATCTCTTATCTCTAGGAACATGAAAAGAAACCTTGCAAGATAAAACATGAAATTAATCATACCAAATATGTTTTCTATACAAAAACATATCAGATGTGTCTATGTGAAAAGAAACCAAAAGTGATATATTGATAATATAAGCGGTAGTAAGTAAATCCTCACCCCTAAAATTTCTAGGAAACTTTTCTTCCAAAAGAAAACAACGTACTATTTCTGAAAAAGTCATGCTAATATCATCAGCTATAACATTTAACTGAGGTGTCTCATGAGGAATATTATGATTACAAATACTAAACTTCTTTAAATACATTTCAAAAAACTGAAAATACTCACCCCCATTGTTAGTGTGAATATATTTCAATTTCATTCTATATTCTCTCTCAATAGTAACATTAAATATCGTAAAAACACTAAGCATCTATCATTTCGAATTAAAAAAATAATCAAAATATTTTCAAGATTAGTCATAAATAAATATCACAAAATAAATTCTTCCACTAAATTTATTATTTTTTAGTGGACCACAAACATCATAATGTGCATTTTCAAGTAAATGTGACTTCTCATGCAAATGATGACTGATAAAACTTACCCTACTCAGTTTTCCTGACATAGAGTGATCACACATGTCCAATTAGAACCTATTAAAATAGGTAATAATATATCTCTTGGGAAAACAACCAATCCCTTTATCACTAATAATTTTTATCCTCTTACTCCATAATGTGGACAAAACATTGCACTCAATAATGTATTATGTATCACAAGAAAAAAATAACTTGTTAAGTACAAACCTGATTACTTATTTCCTGAAGACACATTAAAATAAACCTTGTAAATATAACATTAAAAATAAAAATATGTATTGATAAAACCATAATTTATCACCCCATATTTCATAGTACATTATCTCTTAAAAGTAATTCAACAACTTGCGTTATACGCCACACAGAGTTCGAGCGCATCTCGACATACCAAACTAGTCGTTCAAAAGCAGTTATGAATAGTATTTACTAAATTTTGAATATTATATAATATATATAATTTTAGAATCTATATTATGTGTTTCTTAGACATAATATAAGAAAAAATTCAATTTTTTAGATAAATGAAGTATTTTAAAAAAAAATACAATTTTACCGCCTTTTAAAGGTGATCGTTTTTTAAAAACAATATTTTACACTTTTATATATTTGATTTAATGAAATTAAGTCATTATTTTGAATAAAGAAATAAAAAATTACTTTGGATAAAATTTTGGTAATTTTCTGATATATTTCATATTTTGATGAATAATGAAAAATACTAAATTTTAATTAAAAGAAACATTTTTAATCGAAATAATTTATAGTGATAAATTATAAATTTGATTGATTTTAAATAATAATTAGATTATATTTTTACCATTTAATAAAATTTAGATCATTGGATGTAATTTCACATTTAAACTTGACATAAACATGTGTCAATCTTTTGATAATTGCTATTTTTTTAAAATTCTCTTTTTTTTACAAAGAGAATTAATTTTAAATTAATTTCTTCCACTTATGTTTTTTAAATTTTTAAAAATTGATTTCATATTTGGAATCATGAATATCCAACTTTTGTAAATAGGTAGCTTTTATTTTTAGAAATTGTGTGTATTTACTTCAGTAAGTATTTTATTTACCAAGGTTAAAGGGTAAATCTGGTAAATAAGGGTAAACACATATTATAATTATAATATAAATTACCCTAAAATCTGTCATATTCCTATTTTAAGATACATTTCTAACAATGGGCATCCTTTTTTCTATTGTGGGACCACAGGGAGACATATGATAGTGATAATGACACTTTATTTTAATTAATTTAAAGTAAAGACAGAAAGACATAAGCATATATCTTTTAGTAAAAAAACATTTACATGTTGTTATATAAGTTATCTTATCGATTATAAATATTCATTCTAAAGCTAAAAAATTTTCTTACATCATTGTATTTTCTTATATTTTTAGATATCAAATAAATAAAATTATTTATGATACAATAATGATGTAGTGTTTACCTCATTAAAGAATGATTTAAATAAATGAGATTATAAAAATTAGAACTATATCCAAAACCTATCCAATTATTATTGGATGATTTTATTTGGAACATGAGTCATCTTATCATCGACATTAATATGTTTTTATCCTTTTTAAACTGAATATCGTTGTCTAATAAGATAATATTTTCAAACATTCCTAAAGAGCCATGCTTCCCCCTTATAAAAATACATCACCTCTAACCCATTTCTCTGACCTCTCACGCCACTTGGATCTTCAAATATCTAAAAATTTAATCTACATACATCTATCTCTTCCACTTATAAGAATTACCTTAGATATAAGGCACTTCAAGGAATCCTTTTGGTTCAAACCAAATGGAGTTACCTGCTTTAAAGGTAACATCTCCTATTAAGTTCTTTTCTATTATTTTACTTATCCAAACCCCTAAAATTCATTTATTACTTTATTTTATAACAACACTAGTATCATAAATATACTTGGTTGTTTTTATGAGAATTAATTTAACTACACTTACAATCACAATCATCTAATGGGTATAGAACAAAATGTTTCTGTGGACGGTGAACTACTACCTCACGAAAAGATGATGGTTCAATCTTCTACTACCACCTCTTATGCTGGCTATTATGATGAAACTGTAATTATATAAGATATTTGTGATATTAATTTTATCTATAAGCTTATTTAATTCTCTTTTATAGCATACCCTTATTATTTTCATGTTGTATATATACGATAATTTCATTTGAGGAATTGCGGACTACCGCCCCCTCAAAGTAATACGACTCGTTTATACCATACATGGAATGTATAAAGGATTTTGTTATTGAACATACATAACATATATAAAAAATTATATTATAATGAAATAATAATATAAATATGTATCATTTTGTTTTCTTCCCTTTAAAAAATTGAAGTAGTGTTCATGCATACGTACAGATTACCGTCTCCATGAACGTGATGATATTCATTCCCAATCATAACCATTAATGAATAATTTTCATTTGGTTATTAAAAATAATATTTAATAACATAATATCTTTCTATATATCAAATACTTCCAATACCAAAAAACATGACTTACTTGACAAAACATATAAATGAAAACAAATCAATTAACACCCAAAAAAATGATACTACTAAAATCTTATTAACAAAGCAATATTAGAAGACCATATATGATATCATATTTACGTATATAGTTATTTTATAATTTAATAACAATGATTTATCTATTATAAAAAAGGTTAACATACCCTGGACTAAGGAAACATACAACTTAAGTGTAAATTCCACAATCTCATTATTATCCGATATTATTTATGTGTAATTTTTTTCCGGGAAACATTAATTATCCATGTCCATGTTTCATAAAATACTTTTTCAATATTATTCTTTTAAAGGTACTCATTAACTAAATATAATTTTGAATGTTTTAAATATTTATTCTTCTAAATATTTATCATTAATGTCCATGTTTTCAAAACTGTTTTAAGGATTTATTTATGTGGACATGATTGTTTTAAAATTTTATTTCCTTTCAAATGTTTCAATGTCTTATAGGACACTTTGATTCAAAAATATTTTTTAAATTTACTTCATTTATAAATTTTTTACTTTTAAATGATTACACAAATAAGTGATATTTCTCTAAAAAAGTTTTACTAGTCGTTTTCAACTATGTCAAAATCCATTAAAGGATATTATACTTATTTGAAGATGATTTATTATAATACAATGTTCTATATATTATTGAATTATTAAAGATATGATTGAATTTGTATGTATTATTTTTATACCATTCATTTTTTATGGTAATGTATTGAAATTTGTTTTGCTAGTTTTAATATGAATGTTTATTTTAGGATTCATCTATTTCCTATGAGGAATGTATTGGACTTAGTTAGTGATGGGTGGATCCCACTATAGCTCCTTTGAGAATCTATAGGTCTCATTAGACAATTAGAGGTGTAATTGTCCAAGGCCTTTCACATTTTGATATATGGTTTTTACTGAGGACATAATAATTTATAGGTTTATGGCTGAGGCCTTGAAAAAATGATTCAGAATGTCCGGCATTATACATTCCCCCATTATGAAAATATTATTAATGGTTCTTGTGGTTATTAGACTAGTAGAATACCCATGACCATGTTTTACTATGGCATTATTAACACATCTCATATTCCTTCCATAATGTCTTCATGTTTATTACTTATAAAGGCATGTGTTTTAAATTATTCACCATACATAATGTTTATGTTATCTTCAATTGTATTTCCTACCCTTACTAAGCATTTGAGATCAAACATTTCATATGTTTTAATTTTCTTTGATTATAAGAATTGTATTACGATTGATAAGTAGGATATATAGAGGGGATTAATGGAATTTTCAATGGATCATTTTTGTTTTGTTTTATTTTTTTTAATCTGTAATTTAACGTTCATTTATATAATCTATTTTCCAAGACTGCTAAACTGATCAGTTCTTTAGGACATGATTCCTTTAAATCATTCCAATGTAATAAAATAATGCACTGGATCCGGGCTTCTGGGGTTGGGGAATTATAGTTGGTATCAGAGGAAGTTTTGTACATAACATAGAAACTAGATTTAGAAAAACCCTAATTAGATATCATTAACCTAAGATAGAATTTGAGGATTAGTATAGATGAACTTCCTAAATTTTTTGTAATGTAGAGATTTTTTGAATTTTCTATGCAATACATCCTTATTTCGATATGATTAGTTAGAGGCGCCTCTAGAACAGATGTATATAAGATTGAAAACTCCAACAAGGAGTTTTGGGCTTAACCTAGGAATCTTGGTACACGACAATGGGCCTTGAAACACTCTTGGTTAAGGCACTCCCAGGAGATATGTTTATGTTAATTCCCATTTTATTTACACGAAATTATGAATAATTTAGGAGTAAATATTTCTTCAATGAAAACCTTTTATAATTATATATTATATGAATAATCATTTCAATTTACGTTAGGTATTTTAAATGTTTGGAATTATGCATTGTGATTCATAAACTAACCTTTTCTATTCCATTGTTTAGAAATGGTGCCTAATGGAAGAAATGAGAATTCCAAAAATATGAAAGATCAATAATTAAGAAGGATTAAATATTTAATTTTATTAAGAAAACATTTAGAATGGGAATAGTCTCTCATGTATTATCATCATATGAAGAAATAGTATCATGTGTTAATAAGATAATTAAATAATTATTTGAATCATATGGCTTTGAAGGGAATCTAGAGAAGAAAAGGATTGTAGAGTTAAATATGGATAAAGAGAATAATGGAAAGAAGGATTTTATCATATGTTATAACTGTGGAAAGAATCTCCTTGGTAAATGCTTTAAGGGAATAGGAGTTTTTTATAAGTGTGTAGAAAAATGACACCAAGTATTGATTTCAAGGGTAATAAAAAGGTTTCAAATTTACAATTCTTCATCTGCGAGGAGTTGGGACACTATACGAATCAATGTCCAAATCATCAGAGTGTCCCAAATGATGATAATGGAAAAATAATCAAGTTATGATACTACCATAGATGAAGAGGAATGAATAGTGTTATTATGTTGTTATTAAAGAATTATTTCATTTGAGTGTTGTATCAATGATGTACTGGTTTTATGAATTATGCAAATAAATATGGATTGTATTTCAGTACTATTTTATTATGGATTTGAGATTGTGTGGTACCAAGAAAAGTGACTCAATAGCAAGATAAAAGTTTTGGAAAATAGATTTTTGAAGGAAATATAAAAATTAATATGGTCTTGATACTGTGGTATTTATTTTGGAATAAGAGATGATTGATTTCGATAAATTATATTGGTTATTATATACTACATTGGATCTGATTAATGGTTTTTTATTCCAAAATTTTTTATGATTACAACATGTTTTTATTTGAGAAGTATATCCAGTATTTTATGATTTACATAAGAAATATAAAATTACATACCTATAAAAATATTGTTTTCTTGAAATTCATTTTATTACCACATTTTTAGATAATACATGATGAAGGTATTCACATGTTATTATGTGTCAAAAAAGATTTTCATTATGTTTAAAATCCTTATAAATTTTGGACAGTGAGTTTAGATAGAAGTATTTTGGAAAAGTCTAAAGGTTGGAATGGATTAAGTTGAACTTTGGATAGTATTATTTAAGTTTATTTTTGGAATATTATAATACTATAGTTTTAGAATAAGGACAACCTGTATATCGGGTGATAACATGTCTTGTTGGACAATGATACGGGAATCAAACGCACAACCAAAGTGCGACAAAGATTTATTACCTACCACTAGCCTACATGAATTCCCTGGTCATTATAAATTAGTTTTCTTCATGGTATATGTCTGGAACCATATATGATTTGGATAAATATAATATTTTTGAGTTATATTCTATTTTGGAATGAAAGATGAGTTTGTGGTAGATATTAGTTAAAGGATGGAAATCTACTTGAAAAGTATATATATATATATATTCCCTATTATTATATGCATAAATTATTTCTTAAACATTATGTAAGGCATCTTAAAACCAAAAATGTGTTATCCCAATACCTTATGTTTTGTTGAACCAATGATATTTTAAATCATCATAGATTGATGGTTTTGAGGCCATCAATTTTACACATGTTTGTGATTGATGACCTCAATCACTCCCAATAAATTTTTATGTTTTTCATTAATTATGTGTCTTTAATTGCCAAAAATTTTATCTTAATTGAGATCATAATTTGGTGGTGAAATTTTCATTTCCCTTTCCCTATTATTAAGACAACATTTTATTAACCCAATTTCTGATGGGGTTTTCCACAAAGATATTTTTCTATTTTTACCCTATTATTTTTGAAGAAAATTTTCAAATTGTGAGAACACAATATATTAATGTAGGTGAGAATATAATACCCCATGATTTCATAGTACATTATCTCTTCAATGAAATTCAATAACATGTGTTACACGCAACACCAAGTTCGAGTGCACCATGACTTACCAAACTAGCCGTTCAAAAGTGGTTATGAATAGTATTAACTGAATTTTGAATTTTATATACTCCATATGATTTTATAGTTCATATTTTGTGTTTCTTATACATGATATAAGAACAAATTCATTTTTTCTGATAAAATAAGTTCTTTTCATAAAATGCAGTTTTACCCCTTTTTAATGGAGAACGTTTTTTTACAACCAATAGATGACACTTTTATATATTCGATTTAATGAAATTAAATTATTCATTAGAATTAGGGCTCAAAAATTTAGTTTGGATAAATTTTCGGTACTTTTCTGATAACTTTCATATATGGATGAATAGTAAAAAAAATACTAAATTTAAATTAAAAACAATTTTATTAATCAAAATAATATTTAATGTTAAATTATAAATTTTAGTGGTTTTAAAGTATCATTAGATTATATTTTTATCATTTAATATAATCTAGGTAATTGGATGTAATTTTATATTTAAACTAGAGATAAACAAATGTCGATATTTTGATAGTTATTATTTCTTAAAAACACGTTTTTTGTTTTGACAACTGGAATTAAATTTAAATATATTTTTTGTGACTTGTATATTTTGAATTTGGAAAAACATATTTCATATTTGGAATCAGGAGGTCCAAATTTTTTAAATATGTATTTTTTATTTTTAGACATTTTCAGTATTTACTTGAGTAAATATTTTATTTACCTTGGTTAAAGGGTAAATCTAGTAAATAAGGGTAAAAAAATATTATTATAATAATGTTAAATTACCCTATCATGTGTCTTATTACTATTGGTTGATACATTTCCGACCATAGGCATCCTTGGGTGGATTTTGTGACCACTTTGAGCCACATAAGGGTGATAATGACACTTTTTATTAATTCATTTAAAGTAAAGAAAAAAATGAAATAAATATATATCTTTTAGTAAAACAATTTTTGAAATGTGTTATAAAAGTTATGTTTTCAAATATAAATATTAATTTAAAATATAAAAATATTTCCTACATCATGGTATTTTTTTTATAATTTTTAGACACCAAATAAATAAAATTATTTATGATACAATAATGATGAAGTGTTTACCTAATTAAAGAATGATTTAAATAAATGAGATTATAAAAATTAAAAAAATATACAAACTTGTCCAATTATAATTAAATGATTTTATTTCAAAAATGAGTCATCTTATCATCGACTATAATGTGTTTCGTACCTCTAGAAACTGAAATTCATTATATAATAAAATAATATTTCCAAACATTTTTAAAGAGCCCCTCTTCCCCCTTATAAAAATACCTCACCTATAACCCATTTATCACACCTATCAAGCCACTTGGCTCATCCAACCTCTACCCAATTAATCTCATTACATCCCTATATTCCTATTAGAAGTCTTACCTATGGAAGAAGGCACTTCAAGGAATCCTTTTTCTTCAAACCAAAGGGAGGTAACTGATTTAAAGGTAACATCTCATCTTAAGTTATTTTATTTTATTTTACTTCTCTAACCCCCTAAAATCTCTCTATTAAATTATTTTATAAAAAAACCAGTATACTCAATATTATAGGTTGTTTTTATGATATTTATTTGAACTACACTTATAAAAACCTCCATCTAATGGGTATAGAACATAATGTTTCTATGGATGGTGAACTACTGCCTCACGAAACGATGATTGTTCAATATTCTACTAACACCTCTTATGGTGGAAATTATGATATCACTATAATTATATATTATATATTTGATATTTATATATATATATATAAGATTCTATAACTCTCTTTCATAACATACCCTTAATCTTTTCATGTTGTACATATACGATAATTTCATTTAAGGAAGTGCGGGCTACTTCCCCTTCAATGTGATATGACTCATTCATACCATACACGGAACATATAAAGGATTCTATTAATGAACATACATAACATATATAAAATATTATAATATATTGGAATAGTAATATACCTATTTATCATTTGTTTTTTTTCCTTTAAAAAAATGGAAGTAGCATTCGTGCTTACGTACGGATTACTGTCTCCACGAACGCGATGAGATTCATTTCCAATCATAACCATTCAATAATAACATTCATTTTATTATTAAAAAAATATTTAATAACATAATATCTTTCTTGATATCAAATACATTCTATACGTAACAAACATGACTTACTTGACAAAACATATAAATTAAAACAAATTAATTAACACCCGAAACAGTGATACTAATAAAATATTATTAATAATGAAATATTAGAAGACCATATATGATATCATATTTATGTATTTAATTCTCTTATAATTTAATAAAAATTAATTAACTATTATACCAGAGGCTAACGTACCCTCGGCCAAGGAAAAGTACAAGTTAAGTGTTAATTTTTTAATCTTATTATTATCTGAGATTGTTTATGTGTAAGTATTTTTTGGAACATATTTATTATCCATGTCCATGTTTCATAAAATAATTTTTCAAAATTATCCTTTTAAAGGTAATATTTAACTAAAAAATAATTTTACGTGTTTTAAATATTTGTTCTTCTAAATCTTTATCATTAATGTCCATGTTTTCAAAATAGTTTTAAGGAATATTTTATATGGGCATTATTGTTTTAAAATTTTAATTCCTTTAAAAAGTTTCAAATTTATATGGGACACTTTTATAAAAAATCTATTTTAAATGACTTCCTTTATAAATGTGTGACATTCAAATGATTTAATAAAATGGGATACTTCTCTCCAAAAGTTTTACAGATCATTTTCAAATATGTCAACATCCTTTACTGGATATTATAATTCTTGAAGTTGATTTAAAATAATACAATATTCAATATTGTATTGAATGATTTATGATATGTTTGAATATTTATGTGCTATTTTTATACCATTCATGGTTTATGGTTAAAGTTTTGACATTTCATATGCTAGTTTTTATATGAATGTTTATGTTATGTTTAAACCTTTTAATATGAAGAATGTATTGCCTTTAGTAAGTGATAGGTGGAGCCCACAATAGATCCTCAGTGAATCGGTATGTCTAATGAGACAATTAGACATTGAATTTTCTAAGGCCTTTCCCAAATTGATATATGGTTTTGGTCGAGGCCTTAATCATTTCTAGACATCTTGGCTGAGGCCTTGACAAAATGTTTCAGAATTTCTGCATTATATATTCCCTCATTATGAAAATATTATTGATGGTTCATGTGGTTATTCAACTAGTATAATATGTAACGCCCCGACCCCAGTTACCCAGAGTCGGTGCATTAATTACATAACATTGGGATGATCACAAGAAAGATCAAATCTTGAAAGACCGATTGGTTTAGTAGCCTTGGAAACACTAGATATATTCATAAGTTTTACATTACATCATCAAAATAAAAAAAACTACTACAACAACATATTGTCTCCATAGTCCACACTATTAACCCCTCATAATATCCCTACAAGTCATTCATAATTTACTTCTTCACATCCTGGGAAAATAAAACATAGAAAAGGGGTGAGCTCAAATGCCCAGTAAGGATAACAATATAGCGGAAACTTTCATAAATAAGAATAAACATATAAGGCAATGTATAACTAAAACAAAAGCCTTTTAAACTTTAACTTCAACATAGTATGGCATAAATAAAATGAAATAATGCCATTTACTTATTCACATGGATATTCTACTAATCGAATAATCACATGCAATATCAATAACCACTTTCATAATGATTGAATGCATAATGCCAGACTATTATAACCACATAGCCAAGGCCTCGTGCCAAGACTACAAATAATATTTTGCCAAGGCCTTGTTCCAAGACACTAGTTTGTCTCATGAGACCTACCCATGCATCGAGGAGCTATAGCGGGCTCCACCCGTCACATATTAAGTCCAATGCATTCCCATATGAAAAGGTTTAAACATAACATAAACATTCTTATTAAAACTAGCATATGAAATGTCAATACTTTCACCATAAACCATGAATGTTATAAAAATATCACATCCATAGTCAAACATATCACAAAACCTTCAATACAATATAGATGTTTTGTATCATAATAAATCAACTTCAAATAATCTTAAAATCCATCAAATGATGTTGACATAGATGAAATCAAAATTCTTTTTAAAGAAATATCTCCTTTTATTTTGAAATCATTTAAGATCCATATAAAATAAAACATTTTCTTGAAAATATTCTTATAATCTTGTAAGGAAAGCATTGAAGATTTTATAACAGCAGAAAATAACCGCACTCGCCGTATAAGTTAAAAAAACATTCTTACCTTAATTCTGTCGAAAAGGTTAAAAGGACCTTGTTTTGTAAATGACGGAAATATTCCTCTTATAAAAAGTCAAACAAGGGTATAAATTACTTTAACCCATATTCTTTTAAATATTAAAAATGTTTTGAAATACATTTTGAAGAAACATGGATGTGGATGATAACGAGATCCCAGTAGATTATTACATATAAACAACCTCGGATAATAAAGAGATTGTGAAATAACCCTTACCAATTTGGTAACTTATGAAACATACAACCCATGAAAGAGGTATCATATAATGAATATGTAAATACACATAAATTAGAGTGTATTACACAAAGAATATAACTATGGGCAGTACATACACCACACAGAAGGTAATGGTGGCAATATGGCATGAATCTCACGGGAATAAGGAGTGAGATGAAAACCCCTTACCACGTTAATCAACTGAGTCGTATGGACCAAATTTAATAACCACCAAATTATTTCCAGAATAAAATGAATATAAAGAGAATCATGATAATATATATCAAATGGAAGTACACAATACACCACTTTCAATAATTTAGTGGCGAACAATGGAAATCTCACGGAATTGAAAGTGAGATAAGAAAATCCCTTACCACATTAATCAACTGAGACGTATGGCCAAAAGTTAATAACCACCAAATTATTTACAGAATAACATGAATATAAATAGAATCATGATTATATATATCAAATGGCAGTACACAATACACCACTTTCAATAATTTAGTGGCGAACAATGGAAATCTCACGGAATTGAAAGTGAGATAAGAAAATCCCTTACCATGTACTTTTCCTTGGTTGGGGTAGGTTAACCTCTTGTATAATGGTGAAATAATTGTTATTAAATTATTAAAGAATCATATACATTAATATGATATCATATATGATCTTTTAATATTGATTTGATAATAATATCTTAGTATTATCATTGTTTCGGGTGTTAACTTACTTGTTTTATTTTATATGTTTTGTTACGTAAGCCATGTTTGTAATGGATAGGTTGTATATTATTCATATCCAGAATGATATCAAGTCCTTAAACATCATTTTTAAATCATCAAATGATAATTATACTTGAATGGATACGATGGAGAATGAATCTTATCACGTTTGTGGAGACGGTAGTCCGTACGTACGCACGAGCGACGATATCATTCTTTTGATATTAAAATAATATATAAATGGATGTTATATCGTATATACAGAATAATTAACATGTTATATTTATTATTTACATGAGTTGCACATCATTATTATACCCATCCAAATAATAATATATTGAATAACAATTACACCACGACGTGGAGACGGTAAGCCGTACATACGCACGTATGGTGACATGTTATTAAAAGGGTGGATAGAATACTGAATATGGTTGTACCATATTTATAATAACATCACAGTATATGTGAGATATTGGATTTATTATTTTAGAATGGTAAGAACAAATAAAGAAGAAGTGGATGAAGAAAGGAACTTGAAAAGGGGTGGTGAAAACATTACCTCTTCTTCGGGTTATTCCTTTTGATTTGATCAAAAGGGCTCCTTAGGTTGGCTTTCTGATCAAACTAAGGCCTCTAGGTTGTAGTGAGGGAAGTTGTGAGAGTATTTGGGCAGATTTTGGCCGATCCAAGTGGCTTGAGAGGTGTGAGGAATGAGTAGAAGTGGTCTCCTTTTATAAGGGAGAGGAGGGGCTCTTTAGGAAAGAGTGAAAGTATTACGTTATAATATAATTATATTCTGTTTATAATGGTCCAAAAATCATTGAGGTCGAAGATAAGATGACTAATTTTCTAAATAAATTCAAACAATAAGAATTAGACAGGTTTTAGATAATATTTTAATCATTATAATCTTATTTATTTAAATGATTTATTAATGAGGTAAACATTCCATCATTATTGTGTCATTAATAATTTAAATTATATGATGTCTAAAAATTATAAATAAAATATAATTATGTAGGAAATCGTTTTATCTTTCTAATTAATATTTATAATCAAAAATCCAACATGTATAACCCTATGTAAAAATTGTTCTTCTAAAAAATGTAAGCTTATGCCATTTTTATTTATATTTTAACTTTATTAATATAATGTGTCCCTACCACAAACAAGTGGCTCTAAGGGGTCCCCTAATCGAGCCAAGGATGCCCATGGTCGGGTATGTGTCCACCAATAAGGTTAGGACACGTTTTAGGGTAATTTTGTATTATTATAATATTATTTTTTAACCCTTATTTACCGGATTTACCCTTTAACCATGGTAAATAAAATATTTACCGCAGTAATTATTCAAAATGTGTAAAAATAAAATTTACCTATTTACATAATTTGGACATCCTGATTCAAAATATGTAATCCATTTTTCAAAATTCAAAACACATAAGTGGCAGAAATTAATTTAAAATTAATTCCCGTTGTTAAAATAAAAAGCGTGTTTTTAAGAGATAATAACTATCAAAAGATTGACACTTGTTTATGTCTGGTTTAATTGTGAAATTATGTCCAATGACAAACATTAAATTAAATGGTAAAAATATATTCTAAATATACTTTAAAACCACTCAAATTCATAATTTATCAATAATAATTATTTTGATTAAAAAAGTTGATTTTAATTATAATTTAGTAATTTTCAC
This sequence comes from Viscum album, assembly GCA_963277665.1. Lineage (NCBI taxonomy): Eukaryota > Viridiplantae > Streptophyta > Magnoliopsida > Santalales > Viscaceae > Viscum > Viscum album. The sequence goes on from OY728157.1 coordinate 477,985,303, forward strand.
TATTCATCAAAATATAAAAGTTATCCGAAAAGTACCAAAATTTCACCCTAGGCTAATTTCAATATTCCGAATCCAAAAATGAAGTCCATTTTGAAATATAAAATATATATGATTTCAAAAAGTAGGTATTACTATTCACATCGGCTAGTTTAATTAGTTGTGGTGTGTGTTAGAACTCGAGGTTGCGTACAACACACGCTATCACATTATTCGAAGGGAAACGTACCGTGGAAGCATGGGGTGTTACATTCTCCCCTCCTTCAAATAATTGCATCCTCGCAATTTCTAGGGTATTACTGCATAAAAAGACTCGGGTGGTTCTTCATCATAAGTTCCTCGGGTTCCCACGTTGCCTCTTCCATCTTATGATTTCTGCACAAAACTTTTCCCAAACGCGTCGTCCGATTTCTCAGTACTTGTTCTCTTGTATCAAGAATCCTGACAGGCTCTTTACAATAAGACAGATCGGGTTCTAGTTCTAATTCCTCATAGGTGAGTACATGTGTTGGGTCAGGCATGTATTTTCTCAACAGAGATATGTGGAACACATCGTGAACTTTGGAGAGACTTGGCGGCACTGCCAATCGGTAAGCTACATCCCCAATTCGTTCTAGAATTTCGAAAGGTCCGATGTACCTGGGACTCAATTTACCTTTATTACCAAAACGTATGACTCCCTTCCATGGAGATACCTTCAGGAAAACATGATCACCGACTTGAAATTCCAAATCCTTCCTTTGATTATCGGCATAGCTCTTCTGCCTACTTTGAGCTGCTTTGATGTGATTTTGGATTACCTTCACCTTTTCCACCGTTTCCTCCACCAGTTCTGGGCCTACAAGTTTTCTTTCACCAACCTCATCCCAACAGGTTGGTGTACGACATCTCATTCTGTATAACGCTTCATATGTTGTCATCTAAATACTCGAATGGAAGCTATTTTTATAGGAAAAATCAACCAGTGGTAAATATCGATCCCATATACCCTGAAAGTCAAGTGAGCAAGATCTCAAAATGTCTTCTAGGGTTTGAATAGGCCGTTCTGATTGTCCATCTGTCTGAGGGTGGTAAGCAGTGCTCAAATGAAGTTCAATATCCAGAGATTTCTGAAGAATTTTCCAAAATCTTGAAGTAAAACGGGGATCACGATCAGAAACAATCGATAGGGGTACTCCATGAAGTCTCACAACTTCATTAATGTATAGTCTTTCTAGACGTTCCAGGGGTAGATCTTCTCTTATAGCAAGAAAATGTGCTGACTTGGTAAGACGATCAACAATAACCCATATTGCATCGTTCCTTCTAGGAGTCTTTGGTAGCCCCATGACAAAGTCCATCATAATATTGTCCCATTTCCACTCCGGTATGGGAAGAGGTTGCATGACTCTTCCAGGCTATTGCCTTCCAGCTTTCACTTGTTGACAAACCATACATCTTGACACAAAATCAGCAATCTCCCTCTTCATGTTGTCCCACCAAAAATGTTCCTTCAAATCTCTATACATTTTGGTGCTCCCAGGGTGTATAGAAAAATTGGAACTATGAGCATCATCCAGCAATTACCTTTTCAGTTCAGGTAAATCGGGAACACAAAGTCTCTTCCCGAATTTCAAAATTCAATCTTCATACACAAAGTCTCTCAATCTCCCATCATTCACAGCTTTAATCTTCTTCTGAAATTCTTCATCATCGGTCTGGAACTCTTAATCCTTTCTAGTAAAGATGGTTTGGCAACCATTTGAAAAAGCATTGATGTTTCACCTTCCCTGGTTATTCCCATGTCCATCTTCACTAGATCCATGAAAATTGGATCCATTTCAATTCTCATCATGTTCAAAACTCCATGGTATTTTCTGCTCAAAGCATCTGCCACCTTGTTTGCTTTCCCTGGGTGGTAGTTTATCGTGCAATCATAATCCTTGAGTAATTCAATCCATCTCCTTTGCCTCATGTTGAGTTCTTTTTGTGAGAAAATATACTTCAAACTCTTGTGATCAGTATAAATCTCACATTTTTCACCATGGAGGTAGTGTCTCCATATCTTCAAAGATAAGATCACAGCTGCTAACTCAAGATCATGAGTAGGATAGTTTTGTTCATGAATTTTCAACTGTTGTGATGCATAGGCAATAACTATATCATTCTGCATAAGGTCACAACCAAGTCCTTTCTTTGATGCATCACTATAAATAAAGAACCCATCATTCCCCGATGGAAGAGTCAATATAGGAGCATTGACTAATCTTCTCTTCAGTTCATCGAAACATTCTTCACACTCTTTTGTCCAAACAAATTTAACCCCTTTACGTGTGAGCTTCGTTAATGGTTTAGCCAATCGGGCAAAATTCTGGACGAAACGTCGATAATAACCAGCCAAACCAATAAAACTACGTACCTCAGTTATACTCGTAGGTGCTGGCCATTCTTGTATTGCCTTGGTCTTAGAAGGATCAACAGAGATTCCATCTTTAGAGACAATATGGCCAAGAAAAGAAATATCCTGAAGCCAAAATTCACACTTGCTAAACTTCCCATATAATTCATGCCTCCTCAGAGTCTTCAAGATAATGCGCAAGTGATTTTAATGATCTTCGTAGGTTTTGGAGTATACCAAGATATCATCAATAAATACCACCACAAATTCATCGAGATACTCCTTGAAAACTCTATTCATCATATCCATTAATACAGAGGGTGCATTAGTCAATCCAAACGGCATTACGGTAAACTCGTAATGCCCGTACCTGGTTCGAAATGCTGTCTTCGGAATGTATTCCTTCTTCACACACAACTGATGGTATCCAGATCGATGTTCAATCTTTGAAAAGTATTGAGCTCCATGCATTTGGTCAAATAAATCATCAATACGAGGTAGGGGATACTTGTTCTTTATCGTTATAGCATTGATCTCCCTGTAGTCGATACATAACCTCATAGATCCATCTTTCTTTTTAACAAAAAGAACAGGGGCTCCCCATGGAGAAACACTAGGGCGAATAAATCCCTTATTACTCAATTCCTCTAGTTGTTTCTTTAGTTCGACTAATTCCACAGTGGCCATTCTATAAGGGGTCTTCGATATAGGCCTTGATCCAGGAATCAAATCAATGGAAAACTCAACTTCTCGTTCTGGAGGATGTCCAGGTAAATCTTCCGGAAATACATCTACAAATTCTTTCACAACAGGTACATCCTCTATCTGAACATTCCTTTCCTCACCGACAGTTATTTCATTCTCTTTCTCCCCAATAATTGAATTAAGTTGAGCTACTGGGGGTGGATCTAAATAAGAATTAGGTGGTGACGATTCTGCTCTAAAAATAAGGTGTTCCTTATCATTATCATCCTGAATCGTAACCTCTTTCTTCTTACAATAAATCTTCGCATCATAGTCCGAAAGCCAGTCCATACCGAGGATTATATCAAACTCAATCATAGGTATGACGATGAGATCAGCAGATAAAGAAAATTTATGTGCTCTAATGGGGACTGATTCACAAAACTTTGTTGCAATGATACTTCCCTTAGGAGTTTTAACTGACAACTCCCTTATTAAATCAAATTGGAAATATCTAATTTTCTTAGCAAACTAGGAAGATATGAAACAATGCGATGATCCAGAATCAAATAATGCATTTTCTAAACTTGAGGAAACCATTAAATTACCTGCCACCACGTCTTTCGGAGCTTCTACCTTAGCAGTAGTGATAACATAAGCCCGGACTTGATCCCTTGGCCTTTTCTGAGGTATGTTCTCTTGACGCTTAGGACATTCATTTGCATAATGCCCCATCTCCCTGCAATTGTAGCACTGAACATTGGTAGCTTCCTTCTTCCCCTTGCAATCACGAGCTTGGTGGCCTTTTTCACCACACTTGTAATAGACTCCCATTCCCTTCAAGCAAGTACCAGGATGTTTCTTCCAGCATTTACCACAATATGGATATTCAAAATTTCCTTTATTCCTTTTATTTCCATTCTCAGATTGATCAGCAGGTCTCTTCTTCTCTTGCTTTTCTTTAAAGTCATAAGACTTAGAGAATTCCTTTTCGGTCTTGATAGCACATGAGAAAATGTCTTCGTACGATGAAAAGGATTGTGAGACTAATGCTCGACGGAGAAATGGTTTTAACCCATCAATGAAACGATCAATCTTACTTCTTTGGTTACGTATATAATCACCGGCGTACCTTGCAAACCTTGTAATGTTAGCCTCATACTTTGCGACATTCTCATCCTCCTTCTGTCTCAGACTTAGAAATTTCCTTTCCATATCTGCTCGATGGTCGCGAGGGAAGTATTTTTCTAAAAACAGATCTTTGAACTCCCTCCACTCCATATTTGATACTTCATCATCTTCCTTCATGTTTTGAATCAATGACCACCATTGATCAGCATCTCCAGTGAGGCGGTAAACTGCCATGATAACTTTTTCCCTTTCACTGCTCCCCAAAGCCTGAAATATTTTCTCTTGGGAATTTATCCATTGCTCAACTACTAAGGGATTTGTACTCCCATTGAACATTGGAGGTTGTTGCCTTATGAATCGATCTAACATTGATCCTCCATGCTGCGGATCAGGGTGCTCCATACGAGTAAGGTTATTATTCATAACCTGAGTAAGTTGTCCCAGTATGGTGATTAGCTGATCGGCACCAGTTGCATCACCAACCCCACTATAATTATCTTGAGCAGGAGGGCAATCCCTACATGGAGTGTGTGCATTGATACGGTTTCCATTTCTTCCACTAGGATCCATTTCTAAACAATGGCATAAACTAGATCAATTTATGAATCAAAATACATAATCCCATACTTATAAAACACTTAACATAAATTGAACTATTTATGGATATAATCCATAATCATAAAAATGTTTTCTTTGGGGAATTATATACTCATAAACCCTTCATAATGATTTGTAAAGAAAATCAGAGTTATCCTAAGCATATCCCCCGGGAGTGTCGTAACCAAGAGTGCAGCAAATCCCGTTGTCGTGCACCAGTTCCCATTCGAGTCGAGCTCAAAGCGGTGTTTTCAGGTTTTACCCCTAGGTACATCTGTTCCAGAGCCACCTCTACCTGCTCGTATCCAGACAGGGATGTATTGCTCGGAAAACTCACAAAATCTCTACAATACCAAAATTCTAGGAAGTTCTTCTATACTAATCCTCAAAGTTCATCTTAGGTCTACGTGCTCTAATCAGAGTTTATCTAAATCTAGATTCCATGGTTTGTACTAAACTTCCTCTGATACCAACTGTAACGCCCCGACCCCAGTTACCCAGAGTCGGTGCATTAATTACATAACATTGTCATGATCACAGGAAAGATCAAATCTCGAAAGACCGATTGGTTTAGTAGCCTTGGAAACACTAGATATATTCATAAGTTTTACATTACATCATCAAAATAAAAAAAACTACTACAACAACATATTGTCTCCATAGTCCACACTATTAACCCCTCATAATATCCCTGCATGTCATTCATAATTTACTTCTTCACATCCTGGGAAAATAAAACATAGAAAAGGGGTGAGCTCAAATTCCCAGTAAGGATAACAATATAGCGGAAACTTTCAAAAATAAGAATAAACATTTAAGGCAATGTATAACTAAAACAAAAGCCTTTTAAACTTTGACTTCAACATAGTATGGCATAAATAAAATGAAATAATACCATTTACTTATTCACATGGATATTCTACAAATCGAATAATCACATGCAATATCAATAACCACTTTCATAATGATGGAATGCATAATGCCAGACTATCATAACCACATAGACAAGGCCTCGTGCCAAGACAACAAATAATATTTTGCCAAGGCCTTATGCCAAGACACTAGTTTGTCTCATGAGACCTACCGATGCATCGAGGAGCTATAGCGGGCTCCACCCGTCACATATTAAGTCCAATGCATTCCCATATGAAAAGGTTTAAACATTACATAAACATTCGTATTAAAACTAGCATACGAAATGTCAATAATTTCACCATAAACCATGAATGTTATAAAAATAGCACATCCACAGTCAAACATATCACAAAACCATCAATACAATATAGAAGTTTTGTATCATAATAAATCAACTTCAAATAATCTTAAAATCCATCAAATGATGTTGACATATATGAAATCAAAATTCTTTTTAAATAAATATCTCCTTTTATTTTGAAATCATTTAAGATCCATATAAAATAAAACATTTTCTTGAAAATATTCTTATAATCTTGTAAGGAAAGCTTTGAAGATTTTATAACGGCAGAAAATAACCGCACTCGCCGTATAAGTTAAAAAAACATTCTTACCTTAATTTTGTCGAAAAGGTTAAAAGGAACTTGTTTTGTAAACGACGGAAAGATTCCTCTTATAAAAATTCAAACAAGGGTATAAATGACTTCAACCCATATTCTTTTAAATATTAAAAATGTTTTGAAATACATTTTGAAGAAACATGGATGTGGATGATAACGAGATCCCAGTAGATTATTACGTATAAACAACCTCGGATAACGAAGAGATGGTGAAATAACCCTTACCAATTTGGTAACTTATGAAACATACAACCCATGAAAGAGGCATCATATAATGAATATGTAAATACACATAAATTAGAGTGTATTACACAAAGAATATAATTATGCGCAGTACATACACCACACAAAAGGTAATGGTGGCAATATGGCATGAATCTCACGGGAATAAGGAGTGAGATGAAAACCCCTTACCACGTTAATCAACTGAGTCGTATGGACCAATGTTAATAACCACCAAATGATTTCCAGAATAAAATGAATATAAATAGAATCATGATAATATATATCAAATGTAAGTACATAATACACCACTTTCAATAATTTAGTGGCGAACAATGGAAATCTCACGGAATAGAAAGTGAGATAAGAAAATCCCTTACCACATTAATCAACTGAGTCGTATGGACAAAAGTTAATAACCACCAAATTATTTACAGAATAACATGAATATAAATAGAATCATGATTATATATATCAAATGGCAGTACACAATACACCACTTTCAATAATTTAGTGGCGAACAATGGAAATCTCACGGAATTGAAAGTGAGATAAGAAAATCCCTTACCTTGTACTTTTCCTTGGTTGAGATAGGTTAACCTCTTGTATAATGGTGAAATAATTGTTATTAAATTATAAAAGAATCGTATACATTAATATGATATCATATATGATCTTTTAATATTGATTTGATAATAATATCTTAGTATTGTCGTTGTTTCGGGTGTTAACTTACTAGTTTTATTTTATATGTTTTGTTACGTACTCCATGTTTGTAATGGATAGGTTGTATATTATTCATATCCAGAATTATATCAAGTCCTTAAACATCATTTTTAAATCATCAAATGATAATTATACTTGAATGGATACGATGGAGAATGAATCTTATCGCGTTTGTGGAGACGGTACTCCGTACGTACGCACGAGCGACAATATCATTATTTTGATATTAAAATAATATATAAATATATGTTATATCATATATACATAATAATTAACATGTTATATTTATTATTTACATGAGTTTCACATCATTATTATACCCATCCAAATAATAATATATTGAATAACAATTACACCACGACGTGGAGACAGTAAGCCGTACGTACGCATGTATGGTGACATGTTATTCAAAGGGTGGATAGAATACTAAATATGGTTGTACCATATTTATAATAACATCACAGTATATGTGAGATACTGGAGTTATTATTTTAGAATGGTAAGAACAAAGAAAGAAGAAGTGGAAGAAGAAAGGAACTTGAAAAGGGGTGGTGAAATCATTACCTCTTCTTCGGGTTCTTCCTTTTGATTTGATCAAAAGGGATCCTTAGGTTGGCTTTCTGATCAAACTAAGGCCTCTAGGTTGTAGTGAGGGAAGTTGGGAGAGTATTTGAGCAGAGTTTGGCCGAGCCAAGTGGCTTGAGAGGTGTGAGGAATGAGTAGAAGTGGTCTTCTTTTATAAGGGAGACGAGGGGCTCTTTAGGAAAGAGTGAAAGTATTACTTTATAATATAATTATATTCGGTTTATAATGGTTCAAAAATCATTGAGGTAGAAGATAAGATGACTAATTTTCTAAATAACATCAACCAATAATAATTGGACAGGTTTTAGATAATATTTTAATCATTATAAGCTTATTTATTTAAATGATTTATTAATGAGGTAAACATTGCATCATTATTGTGTCATTAATAATTTAAATGATTTGATGTCTAAAAATTATAAATAAAATATCATTATGTATGAAATCTTTTTATCTTTCTAATGAATATTTATAATCGAAAATCCAACATGTATAACCCTATGTAAAGATTGTTCTTCTAAAAGATGTAAGCTTATGCCATTTTTATTTTTATTTTAACTTTATTAATATAATGTGTCCCTACCAAAAAAAATGGCTCTAAGGGGTCCCCAAATCGACCCAAGGATGCCCATGGTCGGGTATGTTTCCACCAATAATGTTAGGACACGTTTTAGGGTAATTTTGTATTATTATAATATTAATTTTAACCCTTATTTACCGGATTTACCCTTTAACCATGGTAAATAAAATATTTACCGCAGTAATTATTCAAAATGTGTAAAAATAAAAGTTACCTATTTACATAATTTGGACATCCTGATTCCAAATATGTAATCCATTTTTCCAAATTCAAAACTCATAAGAGGAAGAAATTGATTTAAAATTAATTCCCATTGTAAAAATAAAAAGCGTGTTTTTAAGAGATAATAACTATCAAAAGATTGACACTTGTTTATGTCTGGTTTAATTGTGAAATTATGTCCAATGAAAAACATTAAATTAAATGGTAAAAATATATTCTAAATATACTTTAAAACCACTCAAATTCATAATTTATCAATATTAATTATTTTGATTAAAAAAGTTGATTTTAATTAAAATTTAGTAATTTTCACTATTCAACAAAATATAAAAGTTATCCGAAAAGTACCAAAATTTCACCCTAGGCTAATTTCAATATGCCGAATCCAAAAATGAAGTCCATTTTGAAATATAAAATATATATGATTTCAAAAAGTAGGTATTACTATTCACAACGGCTAGTTTAATTATTTGTGGTGTGTGTTAGAACTCGAGGTTGCGTATAACACACGCTATCGCATTATTCGAAGGGAAACGTACCGTGGAAGCTTGGGGTGTTACATAATACCCATGAATTTGTTTTAGTATTGAATTATTTACTCATCTAATATTCCATCCATAATGTGTTCATGTTTATTTTCTGTAAAGGCATGTGTTTTAAATTATTAACCATGCATAATGTTTATGTAATCTTCTGCTCTATTTTTTACCCATACTAGGCATTTGAGCTCACCCCTTTCTTATGTTTTATATTCCAAGGATTACAAGAAGTGTATTATGATTGATAAGCAGGTTAAATCTAGGGAATTAATGGGTTTCTCAAAGGTTCATTTATGTTGTGTTTTATTTTTCTATTGTGTAATTTAGTGTTTCTGTATGTAATGTATTTTACAATACTGCTAAACTGATCGGTCCTTCAGCACATGATTTCTTCTAATAACGATAATGAATTAAAATAATGCACTGGCTCTAGGCATCTGGGGTCTGAGCTTTACACATAATATTCAAGAATGATGGTAGAAATAAGATTCAAGTGACTCTCAAATGTATGTCGAACATTCTTCAAAATTAGCTAACATCTAATGTTGGTCTTCAAACAAATAATTTCAATCCATAATACATAACCATGACTATCATTAACCATCTTCAAATTTCCAAAATTACATAGGTTATATGAATTAATGATCCCCACTTTGACATCACATGAAAACAAGCACCACCATCAAAAACCCAGTAAAAATAATCATAATAAATATTAATAGAGTCATAAAAAATATCAAGATCATCCCTATGGTGGTGGAAAAATGATCGTCTCCATCACCATTTTTATTCTTCTTATTTTACATTACTGTTTTTTCTCTTTTTAGGTGATAACAAATGATCTTAACATGACCATTTTAACCCCAATGATGACATTCAAAATCTATCTACATCAACTAGTATTTTGTTCTACCCTTGATCTTATCTCGACTGCTCTATCCTTAATTCTTTTCCTTGTTTATCCCAAGATCTCTACGACTAAAATATCTAATGAAATATTCTTCTGAGTATGTCTCCACATATCTTCATTCAAAATATTAAACTTAAAAAAACTTAATTCCACTACACTATTAAGGGTAGAACTGGTTAGAGTAACACATAAATTCTCCCAAGAATTGGGTAAAGTGTTAGGCAAAAAAATTAAAAAATCATCTTAAAAATTGATAACCATACCGTAAAATTGATCAAAACATCCATGATATTCAATCAAATAGTTATAAATATACATACCCTCTGTGTACCTTAAATTCACCATTTTATTGATAAGAAAATAGTTAATTATTTCCTATCTGGGAAGCATATGTAGTCTTTAAAATCTAACATAAATGTATGGAATGAGAGGTGTTGAAAATATTGTTCATAAAATTATCATAGAACCATTAGAGAATGAAAACACAATCCATATCTTTCTCAAAATCCTATTATTCATCTGACATTTTTTTGTCTTCTATGTTCAAAACACTCGAAGATTCATTTTCATGAAATATAGTAGATCCTTCATTTTTAGTCACCACATATGGTGCTTGGTACAATTAAACAAAATTTTCTAAATATAATTAGATTCCATTATAAAAATTAAATAAAAACCAAACCATCTGATACCAAATGATGGGAAAGGTGGTTTTCAACGAATGTGAAAACAAAAACAAAGAGAACACATAGTGGAAATAAATTCTTTCCCTATAAAAAATCATATGTGTATCAAACAAAAAATATAAGAAGAAAAAAATTAAAGGTTGAAACCATAAATTTTTACATGGAAACCCCAATGAGTTAAAATCCACAATGTCACAAAGCAGCATGGGTACCTTGGTAACCCAATAACCTTGTCGGCCCTGACATAGCCCAAAGGGTGTTCTTGATCCCCATGGGTTAGAGACTATCACCTGGCATCATAAAACGTGCATGTGGGAATGATTATTTTCCAAACGACAAAGAGTAAGTAAGGAAATCATGTCAATATAAATATAAAAGAAACTCCATTAGGATTAAAGTACCAAAATATAAAAAGGAATCAAAATCCCAAAGTGCGCAAACCCAAGTACCCAAGAAAGGTAAAATATCCCCCAAGGTCCCTAAGGACATGACTCTCAAATCCCCAAGCTCAATAGATAGATCCACCTATAATAGATCCATTTCCATTGCAATAACCTGGAAGAAGAAAGTCTAAAAACACCTGAAGGGAATAGTTGGGTGTGATCCAAAGCATATAAGGATTCCAACAAAGATTCCATAACAGATCCAAAATATTGATTATCCAAAAAATCATTCAATTTTCAAAATAAAATGTTTGTTAAAACCAATGTCATATTTAAACAAAAAATTCTATACAATTTTAAAATTATGGAAAATACATTTAAATCATAGGCTTTACTTTAAAAATGATGGAATATTTATAAAACAATTTCCTAAATAAAATGGTATCATAAAACAGTCTATGTAACTCTAAAAAAGGAATGTAAACCTGTTTTACAACATTAAAAAACATTTATATCTCATATATAAATAAACAAGTGAGAAACATGGTCATATTCCAAGAAGGTATGATAGTATTAACCATCTATATAATTTAACACTCTCCAAGAGATCTTTGAAAAATGAGTATACTCACGTCCCCCTGACATTGGTTGGAGGTGACTCGTCACCCTCCCATTGATGATGTAACTCACTATAGGTATGTTTTAGAACATTGTAATAATATAGAGTGTGTATAAATAACTCACCAACTACCACAGTCATGCTTGTGCTCTTACATGATAGGATATATATTTTAAGACTGCTTAAAATGAAATTAAATCCAATTATTCTATTTCAAAATTCCAATAATTCTATTTAAAACAAAAAACAGGTTTTAATAAAAAATAATTCCATTTTCACAAGATAAATTCAATGGGTTTCTATGAAATCATTTTGATCTATTTTTACAAATTTTAAATCCAATCATAACCAATTTCACCCTTTATAAAATTCATCATCTAGAATAAAATTAAATATTTTAATAGAAATAATTTCATTAAAATCCACAATTTAAATTAAAAAATTTAAATCAGCCGATATCCATAACACACTTCCAATTAAATAGAATTGGGGTTTTCTATGTTTTTGTGCCAAAACAATTTAAAATCTCCCAATTCACTAGAATCAGGTTCCATAATGTTGATTGATTTTTGTCATGATAAATTTAATTTAAATGAGATAATGAAATAAATCAATCAATTTTGGAATAATCATTTTCTGTAATTCGGTTGGAACCACCTACCTTTTTCCCAAAACTCAAAACACACAAATGCACCTGTCAATGGGAAGGAAGGTGAAAAATTTCCCAAAACTCAACCTATTATCAAGATCCCACACCATGGGGCATAGATACATAAATTCCTAGCTGATCTATTGAAGAACCAAGAGAGGAGAAGGAGAGTAACACAATGAATGAGGGGGAAACTTACCCAAAAACACACCGCAAGCGTAATGGTGATCCGATGTGAACATAAGGATTTGTAAGTGATGGAATGTTTCAAGATCATATGGGTAATGACATAGGTTGAGGAAGTTGAGTCTATAGCGGAGGGAATGGAAATAACTTGTTGAACTGCCTATTGAAATAAAACATAGTCATGGTATTACACAACATGTAATCCCAATACATGTTATGAACCCTTTAAATTTTATAACCACTAAAAAATGCATTGCCTTGACTTATATTTTGATGCTATGAACTAAAAACTGATCATAAATTCCATTATGATGAGTATTGAAAACCCCCAACATGTACCCATCACAGGATGAATCTATCCAAACCTGTTTGCAGGACCATTACATGACGTATAAGCTATATGCATGGCATGTAACCCTATGGAAGTCTATATGAAACGTCAATATGAATTTGAGAATCCAAAAAATATCTGACATCACTGTTATAGTATCCTCCCAATCAAAACATCACCATACCTCATAAAAGGAAAGGAAAAAATCTCACAAGGATTAAAGTGTACCTGTCAATATGGTAACATGATTTTACAACCACCCCACCATAAGTACATTTTGTCCCCAGAAATCCAATTAAAGAAGCTTTCATTCTAAAAATATGAGTCCACTTCCCTCTCTTAAGTTCCTCCAATTAAAATATATTTTTATTATCAGAACCATTCTTCAATAGAATAAGTAGCATAGGTAACATCCTCCTATGAGGTACCTTAGTCTTAGAATCAACTACCTTGACCAGCTGCTCAGTCAAAGATATATCTAGTTCAATATCAATATTACTCTAACTCAAAATGTGATATGGATTGGAAATATACATTCTCAGTTACAATAAATTAAATATGGTATGTATCGTCATCATCTATGGTCGAAGTTGTAAATGGTAATAATCATTCTCTATCATCTCAAAAACCTCAAAAGGTCCAATAAAATGAGGAGAAGGCTCCCCTTGCCTCCCAAATTGTTGATGATCTAACTGGGGAGAAACATTCAAGAACACCTAATCACCAACTGAAAACTCCAATGCTCTCTGAACTTCACCAGCATGCCACTTATATCTTCTCTAAGCCATCAACATTATCTGATAAATCATATTAATCTAAGAAGACATCTCCAACACCAAGATTAGTCTATCCAAGAAACTATCACTAACGTATGACTAACATAAAATAGATTTCAATGGCCCCAGAAATATCTATAATGATCATGGACTATTAAATGTTTTTATAATAGGACTCAACCATCCCCAAGTGATCAACCCAAGCCCTGCTAATGTAGAGATCACTAATGTGAAGCATATCCACAAGCATATGTATAGCTCTCTATATCAGGCAATCTCTCTGTAGATAGTAGGTTGTGGTCGAATGAACATGAGATCCCAGTGCGTCATAAAGACCTCTCATAAAGAAAAAAGTAATCCAAGGATCATTATCTGATAATATAGCATATCGAACCCCATGAAAATGAAAAATCTCTCTCACATTGAGAATTCCCAAATCCTCAACTTTGGATATATCATGAATGGGTATAATGTTATCTGAATTGGTCATTTGGTCAATGAAAACCCATATCACATTCTTCATTCTTTGGGTTTGAGGAAACCTAACCCCAATTTCTTTAGAGATCTCATACCACATCCAAATAGGAACGAAAACTGTCTTAAGCAAACCCAATGGTTTTTGGTGCTCGGCCTTAACATTCTAGAATGTATAATAATGAGATTGAAACTCAGTAATGTATTGCCTCATCCCAGGCTACCAAAACTACCTTAATATATAATTGAATATTTTTGTGGTACATGAGTTAACTACCCACTAAGAGTAATGAATATCCCCCATCACATCCTTCCTTACTACTAATGACACAATGAAGTGCTTCTGATAGCCTAAAACACCCTATTTGGAGAATGACCACTAGGAAACTCTCTCCCCACCATAAAGAGAGTCCCAAATTCTATAGAATTAATCATCATGTTGTTGATCATGATGAATCGTCTCAAGAAGACTGGATGATAACTGAATTCTGGATAAATAAACTTCATCCCTTTTCTCCTGAACAATGGTATGAAACTGTGAAAAGAGTGAAATGAAATTACACACTTCTAAATATTCATTCACTGCTTGGGTTAGAGGTTTCCTAATTAACATAGATGAAATGGCATTCCCTTACACTGAGGTATAGGAAATTTCAATGTTGAATGACTTTAGGTACTCTACCCAAAGCCCACGGAGAAGGTTCAAATACTTTTAAGGGATGATATAACTCCTATTTTTTGGTATGAAAACATTGTAAAGCTTTTCTCATAAAGATAATGCCACAAACTCATAAGATAATGCATCAAAGATGCATGTTTAAGATCATGTGTAGGATAATTCTACTCATGTGGCCTATGTTGATGAGATCAATAATCAAATACATAGTCGCCCTGCATAAGAACAAAGACCATTCCTAAACCCTATGCATCAAAAAATACCACATAGCTATACCCATCCTCTAGAATATTCAACACTGGTGTAGTATTCAAAAGTCTTCTAATCCCAACAAATGAATTCTAACATTTATCAGCCCATGAAAACATCACTCCCGTTCCGATTTAAGGAATTCATCAAAGAAGCCTACTTTGAGATGTTCTTAATGAACCTGCGGTAATATCCAAATAATCCCTATAATATATAGATCTTAATGAAATTATATGGTCTCTCCCTAGTCATAACATCCTTCACTTTCTGAAGATCAACTAATATACCATGTTTGGACACCACATGTATTAATAATTTCACTTCACGAATCCAAAAATCACATTTTGGGAGCATGGTGTAGAGTCGATGACTTCTCATTAGACTCAATACTATTATAATAAGATGCACATGTTCTGGAAAATATTTAATGTAAAAGAAGATTTCATCCACAAAGACCAATATAAAATTATCCTAAAACTCCTCTAATAACGTTACATAGGGAATGCATGAGATTTTTTCAGACCAAAACGAATAACAAGTTACTCATAATAGCCTTACCTTTTCTTAAAGGTGGTTTTCCAAATGTCAGATTCCTTTATCCTTAACTAAGGGTAACCAAATTGAAGATTAATCTTTCAAACCCACTTTTCACCATTCAGTTGATCAAATATGTCATAAATATCTAAAAATGGAAATGTGTTCCTTATCATGACTCAAATGAGTTTCTGATGATAAACACATAGGTGAATAGATATATCAGTCTTCATAGCGATGAGAACTGATTCCTCCCAGGGTAACACACTCAAGAATATAAAGCCTTTCTCGAGAATTTCATCGAACTGGGACTTTATCTCTTTTAGTTCCACTAGTTTCATGTAGTCGGAGGGAATTGAATGTGGTTGAGTACTAGGGATGAAGTGAATGGAGAACTCAACTTCCCTTACCATTGGATTATTAGAGAAATATGAAGGAAACACATCGGGAAACTCGATGATTACATAAGTGTGATCATTGATCAATGATTAAAACTCCAAATCCAAATCAAGAACTAATATAACATTCCCCATATCTAGATAATATGGTTCATATTTTCTTTATCATGGGTCCCAATCTTCTTGAAAGAAAAGAGACTCGCCCCTGTGTGTAGAAATATAAACCCATAGAAGATAACAATCAATCTAGTATTTATTAGAAATGAGTCAATCCATCTATTATATAAAATAAAGATATTACATTTCAAGAACCATAAAAAACCAAGAATGATAGTCATATGAAAGAGAGAAGAAAAAATCATGACTATGAAGACCTTCCTCTCATTTCGTACCAAAGGGTCTATTAATATCAATTGAAAAAGATAGTTTATCCATATGAAGATTGAGCAGATTAACAATACAGGTTTAAATAAAAAATGAGGAGCACCATTATGAAGTAGAGAAGATGCTAATGAGGATGTTATACTACTGGTACTCTCATGGTCACTGGACCCATGTCTTCTTCCTCTGGAGACTCTTCCACTATGTGAAGAGGCTTTATTCCTGATGCATTTGTCCACAACCATTTTTAAGTGAACTATCTCGTTTCTCTATAGTTTTTAGCAGATTTGATGATCCTATTACACTACAAAAAGTAGGGAAATGATGAAAACATCTCTATAAGTTCCATGAATGACCGCAACAACTACAGCTCTTGGTTGCCTTAGTGAAAACCCTCTTAGAGTATCAAATAATTCTAAATTAATATCAAGTGAAATATTGTCCTCTTACAACTTCTGGAGGTTTGGAATGACTCTTCATCAAGGACCATCACACTTCTGTTTTTCATTGAATAAACCAACATTGCCACTGGGAGAAAAAAGGAACTCCCTTCAACCTTGACTTTCAAGCCAGGTCTATTTCAACCATCATCACCCTATCGACCACCTTAGTATAAGTGGGAAACTATAGAAAGATAAACTAAGAACAGATATATGGTCGAATTCCTAACACAAATAATTGAGTCTCCATCCATTCATTATATACAATATCAGAAGAAACTTTCACCAACTTAGCAAAGTGATTTTAATACTCAGTCATGGTTCTATCGACCTGCTCAATCCTGAAAAACTCTACAGTCTTAGCCAATATAATTGAATCTAGATAGAATCAGTTATTGAAATGAAGCATTAATTCCTTTCACTCTAAGACCCTATGCATCCCTTCCACTACCATCATTTCTTTCCATCTCATGCTTAGTCCGTCCTGTGTAAAGGTGGCACACTTTACCTTGATCATGTATGGTTTTTCCAAGAACTCAAAAAGACATTCTTTCATACTCAACCATTCTTAATCATGTTGAGGATCATTGGAGCCTTTGAAAAATAGTGGCTTCTGGATAAGAAACTATTGGGAATGATTCTAAAGAATATCCACCTATGCATCCATAGCTAAGGCCTAAACAAGAACTGGAGTTGGTGCATGTCTTAGAGCATGGAACATGTGAACAATCACCTGAACATGATTTGGGTCCACTAAAGAATTCACTCATTGTGGTTCAGTAGTAGCTTCCTCAAGGATCTAATTTCTGCATCCTCTATTAGGAATTATGTCAAAAAACATTATAAAATAGAAGGATGACATTTTATTAACACTGAAATAGAGAAACAAGGAAAAAAAATTCCAATAAATGGCACAACTAGATTTCGATTCCACTATATCCAAATCACAACTGGGGAAGGACTAGAAGTAATATATTGGATGTCCTTCCCTAACCAAACCTAGTGACTTAAGGTTCATTGTGGTGAGAGATACCAAGACACTCAATTGGAACTACCTCTTAATTCCCAACAAGAATTCAAAAGTACAAACTAACTTCAAGAAAAAAATCTCAATAGCCTCCTTTGATACCACATTATCATGAACCAGCACGGGTACCCTTGTAACCCAATAACATATCCATTCCTAACACAAGAAGAATGGTTTTCCCAATCCCCATGGTTCAGTGAATTGCACCTATCATCATACAACGCTCATGTGGGAATGATTTTTTTCCACAATACATAGTTTAAATATGAAAAGAAAGTATATATAAATACAAAAGTACCTCCACTATGAGTAAAATAATATAATCTAAAAAGGAATAATAATCCCAATGTACCTCAACCCAAGTACCAAATATATGAAAAACATCCCCATGGTCCCTGAGGACAAGTCTCACCATGCCCCAAGCTAAATATATTGACCCACATATAAGTTATCCCTTTATTTTGTTTTCATATGGAAGTATAAATTATCTAAAAACCCAATGTAAAAAGTTGGTTGTGAGCCTAATAAAAGTAGGATACCACCAAAGATTCCATAACTGATACAAAATTTAGATTATCCAATATAAATCTTTCAATTATCAAAATGAGTATACTCATGGAATAGATTCATCAATTCCAAGATGATCAATTGAAAACCCCAGATATGAGAAGGAGAGATACATAAAGAATGAGGGAGAACACTTACCTAGAAAACAGTCTGCCAGTGTGACAATGATGCAAATAAAAATTCAATGATTTAAAAGGGATGTATGGGTTTGATATCACACGGGGAATGTCTTAGGTCGAAGAAGATGTGTCTGGAGGGGTGGTGAAATAAATAACCAGCCACACCATCTGTTCAAAAAACACCATCGGGGTATTACTTGACATGTAATCCCAATAGAAATCATGAACCATTTAAATTTCATAACTGTAGGAAAACACATCACCTATAATTAAAATCTGATGATCAGAATTATAAAATGATTATAAATATCATCATGACATGTAGTGAGTAATCACAACATGAACACATCACTATGTAAAGCTGATCAACCCCTATTTTTAGGACCATTACACGATGTGTAAGCCTATTACACAGTGTGTAACCCTTCAACGATCTATATGAAAAGGTGATTTGAAGGTGAAAATCCAATAAATCTCTATCTTTACCATTATGGGTATCCTCACAATCTAAACATCTCCCAACGCTTCCAAAAAAAGGAAAATTTAAGACATGGTTTTACAGAAAACCTGTAAAAATGGTAACAGGATGTTACACACGGGACATTGTCCAGAAAGCAGATCCACTAAAATGAATGAATACATGGTAGAGACTCCAAAAATGGAAGGTATTTTGAAATTATAACACGTGTATATGGTATAAAAAAATTTCTAGAGGATAATAGAGGTATAAATAATACCTGATAAAAGAATGTCTCCTATGAAAGTAGATTAATAATATTAATTTGATCTTTTATGGACATTGTGTATACCACTAAGCCACTAACTCCTTTTAAAATAAAATTTTACACATAAAAAAACTGAAACCCATTCATCATAACGCATCTCTTCTTTTCTTTTTTTCAAATAAACAAGAACCCCATTTGAGGAGGTGCCCAACATTAACCTATAAGAAATAATAGAAATTTGATCAGCACTAGGAATGATCTCTATAGTAAGCTCAAATTCCTTATGAAGTTGAAACATTAATAAATCATCAGGGAAAACATCCAAGAATTGGTTTAAAATAAGTGAAAAAACATCATACTATACCTATCCATCATCCAAAACATGAATAGAAACCTATCATATAATATCTCTTAGCTATTAGTTATCTGGTCATACATAAAATGCATGAAAGTCCCACTATAGAGCATGAATATAACTACCACCCTCAGGAGACATAAAATATATATGTTGATGATATCAGTTTGTATTGTACTAGTCAATATATCCTATATATAATATCAAAATTGTTCATATCTAGTGAAAATAGACCCTATAGGAATATTAATCCAAAAATCATAATGGTATATTCTCTACATTAACTAATATCCTCTAATATAACTCTTAAATTCATTTTAATAGACTTAAATCATATAATTACTCTATAGATAAGAAAAAATCACTCATAAATGATGATAAATGAGAGAATTTTAGGATTTCATATAAAAAATCACATGCTTAGGTGGAATTCACTAAGACCGTAACTCATATGGTAGACGGTATGACATCCTGATTATCAAGAGAAGGCTAAATGATATGTAACTAGCCTTGACCATGGTCCTAAGATCATATCTAATCCCCCTAAAAAGAATTATTTTATTACTGTTTCTGGACCTACCCTTATGTACCATGTCTACTACCTTATCCCAAATGGATAGTTGATATTAGACCAGCCACCTAATGTGGAATAGCTGATCCATATCCATAATCTAATACCTATCTAAATCCACTATCACTCCAGAATCATTGAGTGCTCTAATTGACCTTTTGAAGTTCCCCAATTTCCTATATAATTTACACTCCCTACGTAGTTGATAATATATATGAAAATAGTGTCCAATCATTCAACACTAATGAAACTGTATTGCATTACCTCCCAAAGGGGGAAAGGATAGCATTTATCCAAGTATACACTACTTTTTTCCTCTCAATAATGAACTATCAAAGGGATGATTCATTATTCCTAAATACCCACTACTATTCTTACCAGGGTAAGAAACCTACCTCGAGCCCCTACCCTCATTCAGGTTCCTCTCATAAATATTTTCTAAGTGTAAAACCTCATAAAAAGATGAAATACACGAGTCATTCATCTACACATGGACACAAAACTATAACCCATCCTCAAAACTTGTAAATATAGAAACTTAATCCCTTACCATTATAGGGGAAATAAGCTACACATTTATATAAGAGATCAACATAAACTATCACTAACATGATTCTTGATGTGATATGCATGAACTATTTAATTGTGTCTACTATTAGTGTCTCTGGAAATAAATGATCAAGAAACATGGTCTAAAATTACATCTAAGATAACCCCCTATGTTCAACATCTTGAACTAGAATATCCCATTAGTGTTTCACTAAACCATAAAGCATAGATACCACTATCATCACCCTTCTATATTGGGATGCATCAAGATGGTCAAAGATAAACTAAACTAAATCCATCAGGAACTACGATTCTAAGAGACCACCCTCCCCATTGAGAAATAGAAGATGCTACAACTAAATTCTTGTAGTCATCTCAGCCATCATAGGTGTACCTCAAGGAGTCTCTCTCACCATTGACTATACTACTCATAATAAACTCTCTTAGAGTTGAACATCAATACATTTCCCCAATTCCCTAAGAGGATATTTACTTACCATTATAGTTCATGCTAATCTCTACCCTCCTAGTTCCCTATTAGAGGCCATTAAGGAATCATCACTCTAAAATGCACAACACATGACTCAGAACAGATTTACATTTAAATAATATAAGTATCATAGTTTATTGAAAATAGTTATAGGCATGGAATCTTCCAATCCTATAAAAAAACACATTATAGAAACTATATAAGTAGGGAAATCTCATTATCCACATCTACCCATAATCAGGTTAATCATTATATAACCATAGGATCCACATTAGTAACTTTTCATTTATTACTTGAAAGCGAGCTTCACAATTAATGTTTGGTTATAAGAAATGTTATCTACATGTAATAGATGAAAACAAATTATATGTTTCAATTGGAATCTCAATTAACTAAAAACAAGTAGTAATTAATATAAAACCATAAATAAAGATTTTAACCATTTATGTATTTTCATGATAAAATGATACAATTATGATATATGGTAAACAACATATAGATTTATGTAGTTACATTAAATAATCGACCTAGTACCATAGAAATGTAACATTCATAGGAAATCATGTCCATGGAATATAAATCATACATTCTTATCATGATGAACAAATACACACCCTTTTTAGTCCAATATAATAGTTGAAACCCCATAAATCATAAACCCAAATTCATGTGTGTCATTCTAGGAGAAATAACTAAACCATAAATTTGAAATCCTTGAATAGTAATCCCATCCCAAGTAACATGGTTTTCCCTTAGACATGGGTTGGATACTCCCATTGACATGTTATATACCAATTACCAACAATTTCATATCTCCTACCAACAACACTCAAACATTATGAAAAAATAAAAGATGCTTTGATACCAATTTGTAACATCCCCAACCCAGCTTACTCTACAATAACTAGCCTGGTTGGTTATATTACCTCAAGAATAGCTATCCATATTTCAAATTTATCCAAATAGAATTTAGGGTATAGGGTGTTATTGTGCGGAGACTATACCCTCATATTATAGGAATCAATTATGAAAAAAATAATAAAAAACACATATATACAGAAGAATAAAAAAATAGACATTCCAACAAGTTCCAATATGAAAAAAAAACTCATCATATTAAAAAATTTAACTATATACATGATACTAAATTAATAAATATAAATATAGAATCACCCATGTTGTATTATATACAACACATTCTAAATGAATCAAAATATTCAAAATTGGGAAATACTGTAAAATTATTCCTAAGTCCTATCTAGGTCATATCCCCTACTCGTCACCAAAAATAATCAACCCTCAGTCATTGGGATCTTGAACTTATAATGTCTTACAACCATAATGTTTGATCGGGTACCGAAGACATCATGAGAAGGTTGTGAGTAAAAATTAGTCATAAATCACTAGCAGTGTTTATAAACATGTATAGTCTATTTAATAGTGTATGATAATGTGCATTATAAAATAAGGAAACCAAAATGAATAACCACTTTCGATTATGGGGTTCTAAGGAGACACTCAGGATCGAACACACCTTATTTTCCTTGTGTCATATATCTCTAAACCCAATAAGTCATCAATAATAATATTAGAATCCTAGAAATGTATCCTAGACATCCATTAGTAAACAAGAATCACCACAGATTTCTAGGAGTTAATAATAATAAATAAATAGTGTTTGGCATAAGTTGACCCCTATTAGGAAATTCTAGGTGATCAATTGTTATGGGTCATAAGTTGATCCCTAATAAATAATATTAAATTCTTATTAAGCATCATTATTTATTCCTATTAGGAAATCCTATGTAATCATATTCATCATCCATTATCCCCGTTTCCAAGGAAGTAATCCTAGGAAATCGATGGTTATTATCTTAATTCATTAAAATCATCTTTTTGGGTTTATAAAATGTAATATCACAATATCCTAGGGTGTATACTTGGAATATACATTCAATTTAAAAGTTTCCTCTTATATATGGAACTCTTGGATTCACCTCTTAATCAACCATTTTTGGTCAAATCTTAGCACGCCTCACATGGGGAAAATAATATAATTTCAACAATCCTAAATGATTTTTTACAAACTAATTAGAGGTTTATCACACAAAATATAACCATTTAAAATAATTTATTATAATTTTATGTCTATGCATGGTATGTTGTAATGACCACACATATAACACACTTAAAATAAATCATGACGTTAAGGGTATCTTAAAGACCACTTACCTTTCAGTTTAAGAAGTCTACTAAGTGTATATTGTTCTATGATTCAAAATAAAATGGTTATAGTAAGAAAAACAATTATAAATTACAAAATAGTTAAAAATATCCATAAATGGAATAAGGTTTTGAAATAATTATTGAAAATGAGATGGAAAGGTTAAAGATTGTTAGATTTATCTATAAAAACTCACTTGACCAAACAACGTTTGATTCCAATAAGTAATAAAGAATATATCACATATAAAATGATATGTTGAAGACTTAGAGTGCACATTTTAAGGAAAAATATAGTAAAATACTCTCCCCAACTATTTAATACCCACTTAATATTTCCCCTTGTTATTTTATTTATTTATTATTTATTGTATTTCATTATTTCTTTAATTTTATTTTTCATTTTATCCTTCCCTTCTCTTTCTTCTCATTGTGTCCAAAAAAACCTAACAACATGAACCCTTTTGGGGGTGCTAACCACGTATGGGTCAATGCACTGGGGATCCTTGTAAAAGGGGATCCACCCTAAGGTTTTACACAAATGGATCTTATAGGTGGATCCACATAAGAGTGTCTCATGTGGAGGGACCCCATGTTCAAGGATCGTGGTTTGGTGATGCCTGCATAACGGAATCCCACATAAGTGGATCCACATATAGGGATCCTAGTGTATAGGGATCCCATGTATGTAGATCCCACATAAAGGGATCCACACACATGTGTTCCTAGACCCGTCATTCTGTATGTACATACTGGGATTCCTCCAGTGCTGGACTTTTAGAGATTTTGGAAAATTCCTACCACATAGTGGGATTATAAACTATATTCCTAACCCATTGTCCCACATATAGGCCACATGAAAACCACCATATGGATATCTACATCTAAAAAGATCACAAACTATATCCTCTGAGCTCGACCAAATACCAAAACTAGACTCTACAACTATTCGAACAAATTACATGCCTCCACCAAACCCTAAAACACCTAGAAAATTTCCCCTTCATGTATGAAAAAACCAGAACATGCAGAGAAGCCCAAGAAATTTAAAATAATATTTCTTTTTCTAATATTTTCAAACATTAAAAATATTAAATTCTATATTAACTAAATTATAAACAATAATTAGTTTTTTTAAAAAAATTTAAAAAAACCACACCTGGTCACATTATAAAATAGAACGATCAAACTATATAAATGATGTTGATAGTTTCTATAAAGAAAGAGAGTTTGGTTCATATAATCATTTATATGATTTTTTTCATCCAAGTACAGGACCTCCACCCTCCCCTCATGGTGAGGATGTCAAGTGAGATAATTCCACTTAATTCAATTTTTATAATAATTCCAAACTGTTAAGAGATAATGTTATATGCTACAATGAATCCAAGGGATGGAAATTTACAATGATGATATATAACAGGAGACAAATCGATGGAAAGAACACAAAATATTGGACTATGATACTTTGTTAAAAAGTAATAATGGATGTATTCATTGCAAAATCTGAATGGGTTGAATCACATGCATCCTCTAGTTTTGAATTAGATAGATTGACAAGTATGTTAATCCAATTAGTTGTGAAGAATATAAATAATGGTGAATTCAATTCAAAAGAATGTTCTATTAGTAAAGTATATAAAATAAATTTTTTCATGGATTTTTACAATTTACCTAAACCCATAACTACTATATTCATGGGTAAATACATGGGTTACAAGGTAATAGTAATTCTAAAATTAAAGTGGAAAAAGTTCAATGGAATTCAGTGGAAAAACCTTTTTTCAATTTTGTTTTGATGCTAGAAGTATATATGTATAATCCAATGATTTATATGAATCTATAAAGTCTATCCTCAAACCCATTATGCATAGTGGTCATAATGATAATTTCACTATGATATATTTTTTGGTGGTAGTTTTAAAATATATTGGTGATTAACTCCATAAAAATGTTGGGGGAGAAAAAATCAAGGAGAAATAATATGGTGTTTAACCGAAAGTAAGTACCGCTCTTCTTGGGAACCCCAAGCAATCTGTATCAGACTTGGATTTTTTTTGGTGAAATTCAATAATGAGATGGTATAAGAGGATATCAAGATCAACTATAATCTATAGGTGGTCAAAAAAATGTATGAAAGGAATATTTTTTATAAAAACTAAATTGAACAAATTGATTTGATCAAAACTCAAGATCACAAATTTATTTTTTATTTTAATAATGGGATGTCTTAATGTTTTCAAATAGTGTATTTTGTATCACTGATAGGTGGTGGGAGTGAATCAGTGATACACATTTCTTTTATGTTTATTTTAAATTAAAAAAACCATCACCTCCTCTTTAATATCACAATTATATACTAAAAACTAATCCTTTATACATCCATAGGAACACATGGATCTACAAGGTTCACTATTCAATAATAATAGCTATATCCTTGGTATGTTTGAGAAACGATGAAATATGATACAATCAAATAGAAATAAATCATTGTATTACAATTAGTATGATATACCCACTCACTTGTATAGCACTATGTAATCAATTCCAATAGTGAGTGTGCACACTCTTAGTACAAATTGGTTAATACAATCATTATGTAACAACTAATGTTACTTATAACTCTTTTAATTTCAACAAATGTATTAAATTGAAATAAAATTCTTCATTTCCTTACATAGAAGAATTTTAAGAACCTCTTGGCCTTTATTATGAAAGCTCATTCCAATTGTCCTAGGTCTAATTTTCTCAGTCTGATTCTTTTGAGTACAATTCTACCAAAACAATTGTTCCATTCTAATTTCCTAAGAGAATACATTAGAAATGATTCATCACCAATTCAATTCCTTAGTGAAATTAACTTATTAAGATTCTTCCTCAGTCCGAGAATCCCAATACATGAAATACCAAATCATATTTATATAGCCTAATAAGATGACCAACCGAATAAAATTTTCACTTCTCCATCAAAACATTTTCAATACAAGATCAAAAAATGAAACTACTTATAATCCCTAAAAACTCAGAGCTTATCTCACTACTATAGTTAAAATTACTTTATAATCAAAAAATTAATATGTACTTTTTTCCTTTTATGGGTGATACTCAAGACCTTTGGCAGGAATCCCAAATAAATTTCCTACACACAAATTCACCCAAAATTCAATTTCCCTTGAAATTATAGGATGCATTTGGAAATTGTCAATTCTTCTCAAATCTTATCTATTCTTTGTGAATATTAATATAATTAATAAAAAATTCATTTGAATCATCATTATGATTTAAATACATGAGTCCAATTTTTCTTAATTTGATTTCCTCAGTACAAAGCTCGGTATCAATTGAATACAAATTTATAAAGAAATAGATATCATTATAAATTTCTAAATATGATTATTTTAAATGATTTTGAATCAAAATCATTAATTTGAATTTAGAAATCCCCCATGAAAATTCATTCATCAATCTCCTTCTCTTTTTCTTTTGAGACACTTGAGAATCAAATCTTCATCTCCTCCTCTTCTCTTGATCTAGTGGGAATCCTACAAAGTAATTCAACCCTTTTAAAAATGGTTGATTAAATTGTTGATATCATTTTCTCCTTCTCTTCTCTTGATCAATATAAAAGTAACTTTCTTTAACCATATTTTTCTTGTATCATGAATGAATTCATGACTTTAAATTCAGTTGAGAACAACATTATGAATCATCATACTTCAATTGGAAAGTGTCATAGCATTCCATTCATTATAGAATCATTCTTTTATTCTTGACCTAATTATGATATATTCTGAATATGATTGGTTTGGATATGATATTACTAGGTAATAACATTTGGGATATGATAATTACGGGTAGAATCATTATAGGTATGAACATTTCTTCCTCCACCCAGATACGATCGTTTTGAAAAACAATCGACACCATCTATTACTATTCTCTCCCACTCAGATATTATAAATCTGGGAATGATAATTTCTTGATACTATGAATTTTATCCTAATTCAATGTATTATCATCATGGGTATGAAAAATTGTATGGCATGTATGATGGATAATCTGATGCTACAGTAAATAAGTATTATATCATCAATCAGCAACACCTTTTCAATTGGCATTGCCATTTCAATCGGATGCATATTTTACAGTCCCCGTTTCTTTCATCACTCTTTCATCACAAGTTCACAATTCACCATATTATTTATATGAAATAAAAATTGTTATAGCATCATCACATTTAATATTATTTTACTTATTAGACTCTGATACTTCATCTAAATGGAAACTTCTTTCACACTAAATTCAGAGTGAATATGGTAACCATTTACATAAATAAATATGCATTGTCTATGAATATGATTCCCTCTTTATTGATAATGATAAATTCATAATTACAATGAATAGAGTGAATCCAATTTTTCTGAATACATGAGTCTAATTATTTGGAAAACATGGATCTGATTCTTCTAAAACTAATACCTAATATGATTTTTTCCAGAAACAAATTGAATTGACGTCCATTCATCATTTATTTAATATATTTCTCTAAAATAAAAAAAACACATTAAAACCATCTCCTTCATCATTATATTGGTTTTAAAAATATCCCCTTTTATATTTTGTTTTCAGAAAAATTTTATAAATCACTTAACTTTTTATTCCCAATCAATAAATAACATGTCACCAATTCTAAGCCTGTGTGGTCTAACACATTTTAGTAAATGTAAATCATTGAAAGTAAATCCATGCTTTAAAAAATTATTGATTATGAAAACATCTTCATCGTTCCTTCTCATCTCTTCTCCAGCCTTTATAGAATATAAAACAATTTCATTCCTAAAACCACTCCAAAAAATAGTATGAATAGTTCACTCAAAAAAATGATGAATTCACATCTTACCCAAAAATCTCCCATTCATGTAATACATTTTCAAAACATACAATTCTACCACTTGAAAATACAATCCAAAGGTATGAAGAGAGAATGGACAAATACACATACCTCAACATTGAATAGAAAATGTTTGGATACCCATGTTCAACCTCAATCTAGAAAATGGTTTATTTGATAAAGGTTTTGTGAAAAAAAATTCCACTTGTTCCGATGATGGAACATAATAAACTTCAAATTCACTCTTCTCTACTTTCCCTTTTATGAAATTATATTTCATATGAATATGTTTTGAATGATAATATTAAATTGGATTCTTGGTGATATTGATTGTGATTTTATTGTCACAACCCCAGATCAAGGTTAAATTTACTTTAATAAGTAGATCATATTATAGATTTTTCATCTAGAAGAGTTGAGTAGGGGATTGATTAGAATAAACATACCCCACTTCATCCATATTTAGAGTTACTAAATTTTATTTCATTGAATTCCAAATAATACAATTATTTGAAAGAATGATTACCCCCCAGATGTGGATCTTCTATGATTAAAATTTTCTACCCAATTTTCATCTGAATACCAAAACAAATAAATACTATCTGAGATGAAATACTTGATTCCAAATTCTATTGTGCCTCTGATGTATGTGAAAATAATTTTTCCAGCTATATTATGTGACTATTTTGGATCACTCTAAAATGTTGCACGTATGGTAATAGCATAAACAAAATTGGTTCTTGAGGAAGTCAAATACTATTGGCTTTATCAACTTGTCTTCCTTATCCATCTTTAATAAACTTTATTCCCACAAACATAGATGTGGAAAATAGTTTCTAGTTTTCCATAACAAACCTCTTGAGATGCTCCTTACTATACTTTTCTTGGTAAATAAAAATGTATTTCTTGTTTTGAAGTATTTATAATCCAAGAGAATTATTCCATTTCTCCCATCATGTACATTTCAAATACCTTATTATTTTATTCTGAAAACCTTTCGCAAAATCATACATTATTCACAGAAAATATAACATCATCATCATAAAAAATAACAATGAACAAATACTCTTGAATTTATATTATATAAAGATTTAAATACACTCTTCCTTTCTTGAAATTCATTTTCCTTAAGCATGTATCCAATTTGTAACACCATTCCCTTACTGGTTGTTTTATCCTATACAATGATTTATTTAATATGAATACAAAGAATTTTACTTTCCCAACAACAAAACCACAGGTTTGGTCAATATAAACCGCTTCATAAAAATCACCATTGAGGGATTTGGATTTAATATTAATTTGAATGATCTTGTAGACTCATTGGACCATAATGGCAAGAAAGATTATAATTTTTTCAATTATAGCCACAATAAAAGGTTTCATCAAAATTAATTCCTCAGATCTTTGAATACCACTTTCATACAAATCATTCTTTGTTTCTTATAACTTCACCATCTTTATTCGTTTTTTTCTGGAAACCCCATTTTTTCAAACAATGTTTTTGTTTTTTTGATTGTGTACAAGTTCCCATGTATTGATATTTTCAATATAATCTAATTCTTCATTCATGGATTGAACCAATTCTAGATTCACAAAATCTACTTTCACATCATTTGTTTCTACTTTTGAATATATAGAATTGTGTGTAATAGCATTTGGTGTTCTTCTAGTTTGAACCTTTTCATGTAGTTCACCAATTATATTCTGATCTTCCACTTGCTTCATCAACCTAGGAGATTATTTTTGAGTAAAATCCTTTTCAATATAAATAGTTGAGTGCAATTTTACTTCTTCTGAAGGAAAACAATTATTTTTATCTTTATAAGAATTATTTTTCCCTACTTTATTAACATCCTTGTATTATTGGGAATATTTATCTTCCTCTTCCTTTTCAATTATTTTCTCATCAACTAAATCAATAATATTTTTTACTTATTTCATGGAGCATTTGCTCCTTGTTCTTTCTAGAGAATATCCCCGAAAAATTCCATCTTCACCTTTCTCATCAATCATACCATTGTTTAGACCTTTAGAATTTATAATATATAAACTCCCAAATAGTCTAGAGTGTTTCAAACATATAGTTTTTTCTTAAAAAAATTCATATGTTTTCATACAAGATTGAGTCCTGTAGAAATAACATTTTGGAATAGAAATACAAGTACCTTTGGATGGCCTCCAAAAGTAATGAGAAAGTACATGATCAAGTTACAGGGTTATTTCCAATTCCAATAGGATTATGTTCTTTCTTTTAGCAACCACATTTTATTGGGGAGTATGTGGGGACAAATAATAATGCTGAATTCCATTCTTCTCAAGAGTGTATTTAAACTATTTATTTCTATATTCATCACCATTATCTATTCACAACTTCTTAACTGAATAATCATATTACTTATCTTTTTTTCTTATGAAACTTTTAACCATATTCAAAGCATCTGATTTGTGTTTCATATACATAACACAAGTAATTAAAGAATAATAATCAATGAAATTAATGAAGTAATTGTCTCCATATGTTGATTATTTGATCATCATCCCACTAATATTGGAATAAATCAGCTCTAGTGATTGTACTGAACAAGTCTCAACATTATTATGACCAATATTTGACATTTTTCATCTATAGAAGATAGTGAAAAACCAATCTCTTCTTCTTAGAATTAGATGAATGTCTTGGACACTATCACTTTTAGATATATTTTTCATGGTTCCATGACACATATGTCCAAGAATTTTATATCACAATTGATTCTGTAACATGATTTTTTATTTCACCATCCTAAAAAAACTCAATTTTTGTATATTGGCCTTTAGTAAAAATATTCCCATATTCATTACATAATACAGAAAACCCATATTTTCTGATGATAATTTGTTTCCCTAATCACACAATTTTAAAACACTTAAAAAATTTTATTTCATCCAATCAAAATATAATGTTTTCTTGGATTTCATATTTTCTTTTCCAATGATGGATAACCTGACACCTTTGATTTTCAATGATTTATCATGGCCAAATGTAATGATAAATTCATTAAAATATTTCATACTCTTCAACAGTTTCTATTATCCTATCATTTGAGAAGAACACCCACTGTCATGTATTCCAAGTCATTCTCCATTTGGAGCTCTCTATGTAGTTTCAACCATAGGATCAGTTTCTCAATTATTTAATTTCTTCAATTTAAACTTCAAATAATTAATAATATTTTATTGTGCCAGAAAAAAAAATACATCCTTTTTCAAGATTTACAGGTTGATCACATCACTCAAAAATTGTTTCCATGGGTTGAGACTTATTTTCAATATTCACTTCAAACTTTTTATTTTTCTTCAAGTAAATATTGTAAGTATTTGATATTTGAAGAGATTTAATCCCCCTATAACTCAATCTCACATAACCCGTGGGATAGTAGAAATGTTATTAGATAAACCCGCACATATTTTTCATGTGTCTGAATCCCCCACAATACACAAAATATAAATAGAAACAATATTTTCCTCTTAATTTTCTATACTTTATAAAATTATAAATATGTCTTTTATCGACCATATTATCATTCTTTTATAAGTGATCAAACTTTCCATTTCCAATTGAATTATTCTTCTTCTCTTCAACCTTTATAGAGTCTAAATTATTTGAAACTCCTTGGATCTGGAAAAAACATTTTGGGACTCGGGATGTTTTGTATCTTTTAGATTCTTCACCTTGGAAACATACATAACTTTACCGACATTATTATTTTTAGAAACACTCTCATTCTTCATCTCACCCTTTGAAGGTAAATTTTTTAGAACCTTCTCAAGTTTCTTATTATGAGAAAATTCACCAACTTTAGTGATAGTGTAATGGAAACTTTTACTTTACTCTTCGGATTTAAAATGTTTTTTTGGACAATTTCAATCTCTTCCACTTTTTCTTTCCGTTTCAATTTCATATTCTCATTACACATCATTTATTCTTCCATATATTTATTAATATAATCAATATATTTCACCAGCATTTCGATTTCACCATCTTTTCATTGTCATCAACAAAATAATATTTATTTCTCAATGAAGAAAATTTATCATCCATACTTTTGTTTTGGTATTCAATTCGTCAATATTTATTAGAAATTTTTTTAATTAATATTTCAAATGTATTTTATGTTGATTTTATTCTTATTCATAACTACTAATTCGGAATTATTAATCATTAACTATTCCAATAAAAGTATTATCAATACCATACTCAACTGATTTTTTAGATTCAGCATCACGGGATTCTTCATCTTTGTTATTAGATAAGAAGATTCTTATTTTGGATTTGAATAATTTCATTTCTTTCCCAGTGTAGTTGAATTTTTGTTTTTCTCCCTATTTCTTCCACAATCATCTTGGATTTATTTCTTCTTCATCCCTATCCACTTCATTTATTCTTTCACGGATTGTTTTCCCAAATGTGAACAACTAGTCCACATTAAAAAAATTATGGGGTTCTTCTCTTTGTATTTCTTTTTACCTCTTTTCACATTTTTAGGAAAAAGGATAAAATATCAATGATATTTTTATAGTCCGTATTTTTAGAGTTAGAATCACCATCTTCTTCATCAATAAGAATCTTATTTTAATTTTCATTCTTTGATTCTTTGAAGGAAATTTCTATATTAAATTTTTTTTTCTCTTCATACATTTATCTCATATCATTTCATAAGTAATAAGGGTGCTAGAAAAATCATCAAGAGATAATTTTTTAGGATTATTGTCTTCCAATGAAGAAAATATTACATTGATTTTTTCAGGTAGGATTCTCAGGATCTATTCAACCATAGTAGAATCGTCCAATCTGTCACCAAGACATCAGATAGTAATCACGATTTCATTTACCCTAGTAAAGAACTCCCCAACAGATTCATGATCACCCATATCTAAATCTTCATATTTCAATCTCTATATTTGTAGCTTTGATTTATTTAATTTTTTATTGACTTCGTAGATGTTTTTTAATTTATCGCAAATACCCTTGGTAGTGGAAACTCCTTTTACTCCCAAGAAATCACTTTTAGAATGTAATGTCAATATAGAATCCTTTTCCCCTCTATTATTCTCAAGGTGCTTTTATCAACTGGTTTAAGTGTAATTTTATCATCTATGGGTAGAGACCCAATTGTTTCAGTTTCAAGAACATCATAATTGATATAAATAAGTTAAGTCAACATTCTATATTTCCAGGAATGATAATTCTTTCCATAAAATATTGAAATACCATTATAGTTCACACAATTTAAATTCTTCATCATCATAGAATAACTGAACTGAACATACACTCTGATACCATTTGAAGATACCCAGATTTTGTATTTTTTTCACTAAGAGGTGGAGGTGTTTAATCAATTATACTCTTTTATTTTTTTATTCTTTTCAATTAAAACAATCTTTCCCTCAAGTAAAATATTTCATATCCCTACTAAAAACAAATCCAACACACAACCATACGAACACAATGATTTATAGGGTTCACTATTCAATAAGAATAGATACAACCTTTGTATGGTTTGGAAATTTTCCAATACCATACAGTCCACTAGAAATATATCCTTCAGTTACAATGAGTAGGATATACCCTTTAACTTGTGTAGCACTATGTAAACAATTCCAATAGTGTGTGTGCACCCTCAAAGCACATACAGGATAATACAATCTTTGTGTGAAAAATAATGGTACGTGTCTGTATTTTTAATTTAACAAATGTATTCAATTGAAACATAGTTTATTAATTCCTTACCCAGAATAAAGGAAAGAACTTCTTGGGAATTACGTGGAAATCTCAATCTGATTTTCCTGGGTCCAGTTTTCCTAGTCAGATTCTTCCAAGTAAGATTATTTAAGTCCAATTTCATGATATAATATAATATAAATTAATGGATCTCACTTAAATTCCTATGTGTGGTTAACTTAGTACGATTTGTCATTAGTCTGATAAGCCCAATACAGATTTCCAAAAATCTAATTAATTCAGCTTGATACAATGATTAGTTGAATATCATTTTCACTAATATGTCGAAACATCATTAATACAATATCAAAAAGGAAAACGTCTTCTTATTACTAAAAAATAAGAGCTTATTTATAAACTATATTGAAAAGTATTCCATAATTAGAAAAGTTCAATTTATTTTTTACATTTTATTGGTGATTCTCAAGACAATTGGTGGGAGTCACAAAAATCATTCCCACTCACAAAAATTTTCCCCAAATTGAATTTCCCTTCAAATATCAGGAAGCATTTTGACTTTGTCAACTATTATCACTGCTTCTCAATTATTCGTCAGAATTTATATCCTTCTTCATAGTTTCATTTCAATCATAATTATTATTTCAATACATGAGTCTACTTTTTCTTAATATGGTTTCATTAATACAAATAACTATATCAATTGAAAAAATATTTATAAATAAATAGATATGATACTGATTTGCATAATATGATTCTCATAAATAATTTGAATAAAATTATTTCATTAAAATTTATAGATCTCCCTTGATAATTCATTTAGAAATCTTCTTCTATTTTTATCTTGATCAACTTGAGATTTGAAACATCATCTCCTACTCTTCTCTTGATCTAATTGTAAACCTGCAATGTGATTCAACCCTTTTGAAATGGTTGATTACATTGTTGATCTCATTCTCTCATTCTATTATCCTGAACCACATAAAAGTAAATTTTATTCACAATGTTGTGCTTGTATGAGGACTTTCATCCTGAAATTAAATTTATTTGAAAACAACTTTAAGCATCATCAGACATCGATTGGAATGTATTGTAACAATCCATTCATTATAGCTTATTTATTTCCTTCTCAAACCCAGTATTATCATTTCTGAATATTATTGGTTATGATATGATCATGTTGAGTAAAATCATTCAGGGTATGATCATTCTTAGTACAGTCATTTATTCCTCCACTAGGATATGATAATTTTGAAAAAATTGACATCATCCCTTACAATTCTCTCCCACGTGGATATGATAAATCAGGGTATGGTCATTTCTGGATATGATCATTTTCCTCCTGATTCAGAGTACAATCATCCTGGGTAAAAAATAATATATAGCACGTCTAATGGATAATTGAATGTACAGTAAATTGGTTCCACCTTTTCAATTTGTACCTCTTTTTCAGTCTCTATAATCTTTTTCACTCTCCTTTTCTATCATCATGATTTCATCATAAGTTCACAATTCAACTTATGATTTATATAAAAAACAAATCATCATAGAATAATCACATTTAGTTTTATCATATTCAGTATAAATTGATACTTCATCATAATATCCCCTTATTTTACACTGAATTCATAGTGAATCTTGTGACCATTAACTTCCAGTAATATGGATTCTCCCTGAGAATGATTATATCTTTCTAGATAATGATAAATTTATCATTATAATGGATAGTGTGAATACAATTGTTCAGAATATATGATTCTAATTATTATTAAAACATGGATCAGACTGTTTTGAAAATAATCCCCTGTTTGATTTTTACCATAAACAATGTGAAGTGATTTTTTTCATTATTTCAATGACATCTTTCATGAAAGAAAATAACAATGCATGAAAACCATCACCATCATCATCATCTTTTTAATAATATTGTTCACTATGGAATAATATATCATGATTTTGGACAGGATAAATTCTTTTTTTTGATGGTCTCATTCATGAAGAGATACAATGGAATGATTATTATATTTAGCGGATTTTATATAGGGTTCATGGTTCTAAAAAATTAAAAAAAAAAATTAAACATGTCAGTGGTATCCATATCCATTTAATCCCTATATTGGTTTTTGATTATTCAAGTTCCCATTCAACCCCTAAAATTTGATGTTTTTTAAAATGAAAAACATTTTATTGGAAGATAAATTATGATTCCATAAATAATATTGTCTGATTTATTTGGAAGTACTATGATATATTAGGGAAAATTAATGTTAATTGTTAACATTAATAAGATTCTTCCATATATTATATCATTAAATAAAATCATTCAAAAGATAAAATGATCAATAGGAGTGAAAAGTATGAGGGGTTAAAAATATTATAATTTCCTGAAATTAACTCTCACATTATGAGAATATGAGTAAATTCCCTGAATTTCAGCATGGATTATATATGTGGTATACTAAAAAATATATAAAAAGTGATTAATAATTAATTAAAGCAATAAAAGTGTTTTGAAATCATAAATCCCAAGATTACCGTGCCTTCGAATATTAAATCATATGAAAACTATAAACAAATAATGCATACCATACACTGATGTGCACCCCTATCATTTCTTTTTATCAATGATTAATGAATATCATAGAGGAACAACTAAAATGGTATTCCCTCCTAGGTGTATCCATTTGTTTCACTGAATCACCCAAAATCATTTTGTAGACCTTTTAACTATTAATTGGTGCTAATATTTGAAAATAAATAGAGGAAGGAAGAAGATATATTTGAGAGGGGTGAGAGTTTTGTACATAGTCTTGTTGGTCCATTGTACACTTATATACCAGACTCATAGCCATACCGCCTTTATATAGGAATAGGGTTACTCATTAATCCATGAATTTACTCATGCATTTCATAAATTTATGATTAATATCATTAGTTAAATATCATGTGACCACTAGAACTTAAATCTTCTATACGTTTAAATGGTATATTAACTGTTAATGATATTCAATTATTAAATCCTTAACAATCCCCATCCTTAGGTAATACATAGTATTTCTAAATAAATCATCCTACATGATTCAAGTTGAAATAATTGATATATATCATATAATAGGGCATAGCCAAGAAGATTACATATGATATCCTTATATTATAAAATCGGTTATACCTAAATTGAATAAATTCATGTATTTTTTCATATATATGTTTTACTATATGAAATACCATATCATACCATATGATATCTTATTTCTTTAGGGAATATTTCATTCCTTCCCCCACTTGCAGTAAATCCTAAAAGACTTTATTCTAATTTAACCATATGTCATATCATAAATTATAACTTGTAAAACCATATCCAAAACTCCTTTTTGATATCTTCCAAATCACTTATTAGCATAAATTTCACCATGTATCATACAATATAAAAAAACATGTGAATAACAATCCAAAATTCATTTTGGATAAATTCTAAAAAAAATTAGAGTTGATCTTTTTTTAAAAAACTCAATTCACATTCAATAAATAAGATAGTGTGGCCCCATAGGCCTTTATATAGTGGACAGAAAATATGGATCACTAAATACATAAATTTTGGAAAAGAGAGTCCTCTAAAAAATCATTAATACTACACAAGATACAAATTTATTTTGTGTGATCTTCATCAAACATATGTATCTATGTACATGTGTCCACCAACTACATCATATGTAAGAGTGTATTTTCATATGGTCTATTTGTCGAATACATCGAGTGACCATGGGACACAACACATTTAAATATCAAAT
This sequence comes from Viscum album, assembly GCA_963277665.1. Taxonomy (NCBI): domain Eukaryota; kingdom Viridiplantae; phylum Streptophyta; class Magnoliopsida; order Santalales; family Viscaceae; genus Viscum; species Viscum album. The sequence goes on from OY728157.1 coordinate 478,023,217, forward strand.
AGTCACATAATATGTTATTGATTATTCGAGTATAGACTGGCCAGGTTGATGAATATATCAGAATTCATTCATATATTAGCTGTTCACATCACATGCCCCTTATCTAAGTAGATAATCACATCATATTTACCTTAAAAGTATGGATATATAATTCATTGATCAATCTCAATAATGTTCCTAGATTTCATACTAATCATATGAGATGAAAAATTACATCTTGGTTGAGCACCAATTCATGACATGATTATCAACTTACCCAACCTCCCCTAGATTAGCTATTCCTAAATGATTTCATATGAAAGTTATAAAATCATTTATATTCTCATAAAATTCATCTCTTTATATTTAGATAGTTGGGACTATAAATATAATCCATTCACCCCTAGTACTAAATGCATTGTGTATAATGCACTACATGGTCTACTTCCTGGGCCATCCAGAACATAAAACCTATTTTGTGCCTTATGGGTATATTTCATATACTAATATAAGAGTCATATTCAATCATACTTTAAAATTTCATCACAACCTATAATACTCCAAGAAAGATAATTAGTTAAGGATAAATCAATGTCAAACATTTATAGGTAAATTATCATTACATTTTGTAAATGTATATCAATATATACATATATGAAACCACTATAAAAGAATTATAAAGTGTATATTTACTTTTATATTACATTATATGTTTTATATCATTAAACTACTTAGGAATTTTTTAATGAAACAATACATAAGAACTATTCTAAAATATCATATATGAAATACTGCTAGATCAAACGTTTTTTTGTACTTTCAAGGGTTTTGTTAACTTATTACATCTATATATAATTTATACAACATATATAGGTGACCATATAATAAAACAATACCACTAAAATCATTAACAAGTAACATCTAAAAATTAATTCAATTTAAATATTAGTGATACTTAGGAATCGTATTTTTGATATTCAATCCCTTAAACATATTCAAACACTTTAACTCCAAAAAAATTAATGTTATAATGTTAATAACATTTTATTTGTACTTTTTATTACTTCAATGTTAATTGCCATTATTATTGAAAACCATTCCATCAAAACATTTCCTTGAAATATTTTGGTATCTAATATAACTCTTTGAATTATCTTTAATAATATATCATAATCTTCTTTTTTATTTTATGTTTAATTCATTTTTTATGGTAGATAAATTTTACTCTTTAAATTTTTATCTATTATCATACCTTAAACTTTTTTAATATATTTTGTGAAAAATAATTCCAACTTTTACTGGAAAAATATTTTAATTTTTATCATTAAATTTATGAGTATAAATATACTTCCACTAGACTCTTAGAAACTATATTTCTTTCAGAATATCATGTTAAGAAACAAAAACTCCTTTACATTATAAAATAACACTTATAATATCTTAATAAGGATATTGAATAATTAAAATATTTTTTTCATATCTAAAATAGAATTCTATGTGTTGGGGGTATTTTCATGAAATCATTCCTTTAAATATGCCAACGATGGTGGTGGGATCAAATCCCTTATTTCTTAACAAACATATGGATAAATAATTTTATCCCTATATTTTTAACAAATTTGAAAAAGATTATGAATCATAGACATTGTGTATAGAATCCATTATATCATATTGTTTAAAAAATAATTGATAACAAACAACTTCTCATATCATATAAGAGAAGTGAGACACCTATACACATCATTTTCATATACCCATCTAAGCTTGAAGAATTTGATTACATTAATATATTTGATATATAGAAAATTTCCACCAAAATTTGAATGAAAACTATCTGCTCTATAAATTATTTCCTTGATTTTTAAATCATCTATACCTATAAAATTTTGTAAATTATAAATTTAGTACCCCATACCCTTCAAAATTAAAATATTATACCTATTACTCTAATATCATACATGAACATTCCATGAAAAAATAAAAATTCCTTTATTAAAATAAATAATTAAATCTTATAAGATCTTTACTCATTGATTCCTGATAACATTATAGGTTTTAATAGCCTTGACTAACTAATAATAGAAACATAATTGTAATTTCCATCTAATTTTTATTATTTTTATTTGATCTTTTACCAATTTTTGTTGTCTATATAACATTAAAATCCAGAAAGAAAATGGCTAGTCCAAATTTATGTAATTATTTGAGAAAATAGTGTAAAACGTTATTGAACTTATTCACATTATCTAATCATTTTTATAAATGGAAATAGGGTAAAATTTATAACCATATCAAGCCCTATAGTTATCCTTTAGTCTCAAAAAATTAAAAACAAACCAAACATTATTGATTATATGGGTGGTTATTAAAAGTACATATTTTATTTAACATCTAATTCCATAAATATCTCATATGAATAATTTTATCTTTCTCATAAGAATCTAAATTCAATTTTTTTACTACATTAACACCTATTTATTTAGGAACAATCATTCCAAATAATCCATTTAGTACAGATTTTATTGTTTAGTAATAGATTTTTAAGACAACCATGAATTCATATTATAATTATTATTTAATTATTATCTTAATTTTTTTCCAATACATGTTGTTCCCACATTTTGTTATGAGTTGAAACGAACCTCCATGACCAATGTCGGAAGTCACTAATACTTTATCAGTGATGCTTGTGATGTTTATTGGCCATGTGGATGAGAGGTAGGGATAATAACACCCTTTAGGGGATGAATTAGTAACTACACTATTACTCTCTTATAAATTTAATACATATTCCTTAATCCTTCTCAAATCCCAGTGCAGGACTTGTTGCCTCTACATTAGTTATTCAATCGAAGTCATGCATTTTTGTGAAAATTTTTATATATTATAGGTTCTCCATCAATGATATCATATTTGTATATCATAGTCTCTATATATTTATTTTATTAGATGATGATTTTATGGGTAAAATCCTCATAGGTAGACACTCTATAATTAATCACTACATTGGGATGTGGTATGTTTTTTGGTGTTGATATTGGGCCCATAAGAGGGGTTTCTATGTATCACTGTAAAGATAAATAGAACCCACATCCTTTACCCCACTTAATGGTACATTTCATAACATTTATGTACAGGTGACATGGACCAATTTGGTTCCTTTAATGTTTTTGAATCCATAAATAGATAAATTTTATTTTAAATCATGTGTCCAAGACCCATTCTTCATCGTATTGTTTCATGTGGAAAATAATACTATGATAACAGTTCCAAGTAGTGTTTTGTATGTGAATAATATATGGACAACCATTTTCAATTAATCATAATTTTTGGAAAATATATAGGAGAATATATGGTTTCTCATAAGGAATGTGGATTCTTTTAAATGTATATCATTTTAGGAATATGACACTTTGAGATAGGCCTCCCAGGGGATATAGCCTTGTGAGAATTATTTGAGACTTATGCATGACAAACCCTTTCTAGTGTAACTCAGTATGAATATTTCCTAATAAGGATATAGGATTCAAAGGGAGTATTTCTCAGTGAAAGTATGGTTTTAGATTGTGCGTTTGACCCTCTCGGACTCTAAAACTGCCTGAGAACCACACTCATAGATCTGGATATAAAACATGTTATATATTTCTTGATAAAAATTTCAATTGAGAAGTAGACAGTAATTTACACATACATGAATATTTTTTGATAAGGTTTTGGATTATTTGGAAAAACATTACAACATATAATAGGTAAAAAAATTATAATATATAACTGGCTTCACATGATCTAGATCCTTAATTTAAACCGAACACCACCGATCATATAATCATCAGTAAACTATGAAATAAAATTAAAATTTAGTGTGAACATAAAAATTTCTCTCTAAGGGGTTTTAATACCAAGAGTAAAATACCTTTATTATAAATACTATAAAACCTTTATAAAAAATTTCACTTTAAATAAAATACAGAACTTTTTATATGATATGTAATTTTCTTATAAAATTAAAGATAGGATTTTCAAGAAAATTTCCAAAATAAATAATATTTAAAAAATAAAAAAAAACCAATTTTAAATCCCATTTTATTTTGTAATATAATACAGTTTCCAACACACTTCAATTTCTCCTTAAAATTCTCAAATAATTAATTTTGAAGATAATATATCGTTATGGAATATAATGATACTTTGAAAAGTTTTAAGAAAAGTATTGAGCCACTAAGGATATTAAATAACACTCCTTAGGATGAAATCCCCTTAAGGTCTTGGGTTAAAACCTCATTAATAATTAGCATATCCAATATCCAAGTGCTAGAATTTTAATATATTTTTTTTAAAATCCAACCATTATCATTAAAAATCCATTAAAACCTCTAAAAAAATTCATTTACATGTAATTAATGAGGATAAGTATTATATATTAGATTATATTTAACAAAAATTTCCTTAAAGGAGAATCCTTACAATTATAAATATATTGAACATTCATAAGAAAACATTTATAAATATTTCTTTGAAATTAAAAAAAAACTATTTTATTTTAATTTATAGAATGTCAATAAAAATATAGTTCATGGACATACTAATATATATGTGCAGAATCCATAAATTATTAAAATCAATTTTATGTATAAAATGTATATTTTAAAATTCTAGAATCAAAATTAAATTTTTTTTCAATAAAATTCTCAAAAAAATATCTCTTAAATGATTATATGAAAAGAGAGTAACACATTTCCCCCCAGGATTTGTGTTTTGGAAAAAAAATTGAAAGGGAATTGAAGCTTGATTTTAAATCATTTTTTCTCTTGAATATACTTTAGAATACTTATTAATAATTTATGAAATGTAGTTCATACTTAAAAAGTTTTAAACTATAAAACCATATTTTACAATTGAACGTCCATTGTAATAAGGGTTTTGAAAATACTAAAATTTATGTAAATAAAAATTTGATACAAAAGGGTTTTGAAATAAATGGAATATGTGTTTTAAAAATATGATTCCCTTAATATATATATATATATATATATATACTTGAAGAGATATTTCCCTTCCATAAAATAGAAAAATAAATCTATCATGGACAATGATATTCTACACCATCAAATCATGGAAATGCATATGTGAAATAAAAGTGAAAGAGGTATTTTGGGTGGTAAGAGTTGGGGGTTCCAAATTAGGGAATTAAATATATATATATATATATAGTATTTCTAAAACTATATATTTATTTATTCAGAACATGGTGTCTTTATATGATTCTAAAACCCTATCCTATATTCTCTTATTGTGTAGATATATTGACTATTGCACATATTTATTAATAAAGGATGCTATTTGAAGAATGTTATATCAACTATAATATTGAATGTGACATTCATGAAAAACAATAACTAAGTATCATTGTAAATCTATAGGGTATAAACGTATTTTTAGTGATGAAAAAAGCCTATTTATGAGGCTCGATGTTTTGTGATACCAAATCACTATGCAACGATAATGAAAATAATATATATATATATATATATCTTTGTGTGTGTGTGTATAATAACATTTATTATTGAAACTGGTATATCCCAAAGAAAAAATATAGTGGTTTCAAGAAAACTAACCAATATTGTAGTCATTCTATGTTTTTTAAATGTGATCGTTACAGTTATAAATTTTCATATAACTTGTCAGACTCAGATGTCCAATCCAACTTCTTTTTTCACATATAAATCACCTCAATTTAAATATTTTCATTACTGTTATATATTTATATAATTCATTTATTTTTTATTAGAAAATATTCTTCCATAAATACTATTTGAATATAGAAAATATCTTTGATGATAAAGGCATTGTAGGTCACTATCGTCGATGGACCTATGAAGGATCCAAAATCATTGTCTAGAAATTTGAGGGGTTTGAGACTATAATCAAAGGAAAATGACAGTGGAGGTATAGTGGTATCAAGATATACTATTTTTATATCATATACGTAGATGATACCATGCATCGGGTGGAGAAGATGAAGATGATGATGACAAAAATTCGTAGAAAGGTGAATATAAAGGCTTGGAAGATCGAATAACTCTCATAATTTTGATCTAAAGCTAATTGTTTTGTGTGGTTGTTTTTAAGTGGGTGAACAGTAAACCACATATTCCATCCAAAATCAAAAATCCACTTAGTACCACCCTTGTATATAAATTTAGTGGTGTCATCCACCACAAAATCCTTGATATCAGGATTGGAACCCAGAAATATTTTGCACACACATACATGGGGTGTGCCAACCATCACACCTCATTACTCACCATTTTTCATGCTTTACAAGTGTTATAAATTCTCTCCATGTGAAACCTATCCTATATAAATGATCTCGCACCCTCCTTCCACCATGAGAACTATCCTAGCCAGCTCCCATTCATGATTAAGGTATACTAGAAAGCTTTCTATGTTGTCCAATTTTGTTATATAATTTGTAAATTTTAGTTGAGAGAATTATAAAATATAAACTAAACTAATATACTATTCTGATCATATGTATACATTTATTTCAAACTTCTAATAATTTTATTCTCATTTTAATTAAGATAGTTACATATAAATTTTTTATTTAAATTTTAACAAAAAATATTAATACCAATTTTATTAATTATAAATATTATCACTAAATCATAATTGAATTATACTTTGTAAATAACACATCACAACTTAAAAAAAATTTACTAAGGATTATAGATATTTTTAATTTAATTATAAATTATTTCCTTTGAAAAAGGATCCACCTATTATATAATGCCATGGTATTATATATATTTTTAATTATATAAATATCCCACCTTAATAAACATTGTTTCTTAACCAATATATATAAATATTACAATTTTCTCACTCATAATGATATTTAATATTTTCCCACTACTTCATATTCTTGTCGTCAACATATTTGGATGACTCATACTCATGGATGATCCTAAAAAATGGGATAAAATAGTGTTTTTAGCAAGAATATTTTATTTTCTCTACTTTTATAACAGAAGATTATTGTAAATTTATGATATCTAACTCTGTAGGTAGTAGTATATTTTCTAAACTATTGATTTTGTATTGAAATAAGTGTATTATTTTTAATAAAATTTCTTTATCTCGTTTTAAATTTTAAAGAATAATTCATTTATATTATTTATTTCAAATACATAAATAAATTAACATTTTGTGATGTTACATTCTTCCCCATTAAATTAATTACATCCTCACAAATCATTAGTACATAGGTTCACCCTATATAATTATTCCTAATATTCAGTGTTAAAATTTATAATCCCAAAAATATTACTTTATTATTATCTCTAACAACTAAAAATTTAATTCAAAAATTTTCTTGAAATAAATCATACCTTTATCAATGCATCCAACTTCTCCATTGATGTATCTCAATAAAATCAAAGGTCTATAAATCATTACGGTTCCTTATGGTTTTTAAAAAAAATATCTTTCCCAAATATAACTTTAAAAATTTGTTTTAAATTAATTTAAACCATTATAAATACATGAAAATGTATTGTTATACACACACACACACACACATATATATATAATATTAAAATATCTATTTGAAATTTATTTTTATAAAAATACTTATAGTATCATATGCCAAAGTTCTAAATTCATCATTGATCCTCCCCCAATGATAAAAATTATATATATTTTCAAAAATATCAAAAATTTCCATACATTTTAGATAAAGGAAGAGTTTAGAAATATCCTCATCGTAAATTCCTCATCTATCATTGTGATAAAGTTGAGAGTTCAATATTTTCCAATAGAAAATCTATAACCCTTGAAAAGATAAGGGTATGAGAATGGTATTAGATTCCTCATAGAGGTTTTTACAAGTAATTTGGATATTGGAAAAGTTTTCATATTAATTTGAGCATCAATTTAGAATAATAGTTTCAGTAAAATCATCTCAAAGGGTAGAATACTTGTTTGGGATCTTCCTCCTTCCATATTACTATTATTTTGGAAAAGTGACATAATCAAAAATTCTCTAAATGAATCCTTCTAGGAAACATAAAATATATAAAACATACTAATATATAGAGATGTTTGAACCATTTCCTTAATATTAAATTCAACATCCCAAAACCCACACTCAAAAATCTATGTTAAAACATGTTATATATGTTTTTATAGAAATTCCAACGGAGAAATATAAAATCCTTCTTACACTAAATGATATTTTTGGTTTTCATTTTGGTGGAATAGGAAAAATCATACATCATATCAGAGATATGAAAATTATATAATATCTAACTAGATTCACATAAGATCTATCCTTTATTAAAACAAAATTACATTGATTATCTACTCAACATTAATCCAATGATTTTTTTTAAATGTAGGTTGAGCACCGAAATTTCATTGTAAGGAGTTTTAAAACCATTGGTAAAATCATATCCTTATAAATACTATAAATCACATAGAAAACATTTCCCTTCAATCAAATTAAAACATATAATATATGACATGTTATTTTCCACAAAAAAATGAATCTAGTGTTTTCAATAAAAATTCTATAATAAATGTTGTTCAAAATTTAAAAAAAAACATATCACATTGAAAGTCAGTTTTTTTCAAAATATAATAACTTTTTCAATACACATGGATTTATCCATGAAATTCTCAAAGAGTTAATAATTAAAATAATATCTCCCTGTGAAATATACTCAAACATAGAAAATATTTAAGAAAAAAATGGGGGCACTAGGGATATTAAAAAAACATTTATGAAAAAGTCCCATGTGGTCGTGCGTTCACTCCCAATTCCTAATTATGATAACTTATAACCAAATACAAAACTTTTAATAAAATATTTACCAAATACTACCTTAATCATTATAAGTACAATAAGGCATATTAAAAACATCATTTATTAGTAATTAATGATAAAATTATTTACATATTTGATAATCTTTAATAAAATATCCATAAAGGAGAATGCTTAATTATAGAAATAGATTAATCATTCCAAACCAAAAAAATATAAATGTTTCTTTTAAATAAAAAAAAGGATTTTTGGGACATTTATGGAATCTTAATGAAAATTTAGTTCATGGAGTTGCCTATATATATGTATAACATCCACAAATTTTAAAACAAATTTTATAAATAATATTTAATTTTAGTATTACATAATCAACTTGAAAATTTAGTCATTTAAATTCATATAAAAAAATTCTGAAATTTTAATATTAAAATAGAATAAAGCATTTTCCGACATGATTAGAGTTTTGAAAAATAAATTAAAAATGATTTTAATCTTGAATTTTAATAAATTTTTCTACTTAAATCTGTTTTTATAAAATTACTACGAATTTAAGAAAAATATTTCTTAATTTTTCTTTTATAAACCAAAAAATAAGAGTTTAAAAATTAACAACGCTATCAATAAGGGTTTTTAAAATAATAAAATTTAAGTAAAAAACATTCCCTTATAGAAGGATTTTAAAAGACATGGAATGTTTGTTTTAAAATAAATCCCTTATATATAAAAATATAGTTTTTACGATATATTTACCTTATCTAAAATCCAAAACTCAATCAAGCATAGAAAAGGATATTATCCACTATCAAAGAATGAAAATTGAAGTATGGAACAAGATATAAAGAGATATCATGGTTTGTAATATTTTGAGTTTTCTAATTAGTGAAGTTAAAGTATATATATATATAGTATTTCATACACTACAAATTAATATATTAAATAAATAGGGTCATGATATGATTATAAAACAGATTATCCTATATGATATTCATGTACAGATATGGTGCATGTTGAATTAATTTCTTAAAGATGGATAAAAATTAATGAAGGTGTTCCCGAGTAAGATATTGAAGGTTTCATCCATAAAAAATTATAAATGAGTATCATTGTAAATCCATAGCCTATACGCATATTTTTAGAGATGAAAAGAAGTCCATTTATGAGGCTCAAAGCTTCATGATACAAAATTGTTATGCAATGATGTAGATAATATTATATATATATATATATATATACCATCATCATTGAAAATGTTTAATCCAAATGAATAAATTTGATGATTTTAAGAAAACTAAATAACAATGTAGTTGATCTATTTTTTTCATTTGGAATCATTAAAGTTATAAATTTTTATATAACTCATTGAACTCAGAAGTCCAAACCAACTTCTATTTTCATGTGTAACTAAATTGAGTTTAAATATTATTATTATTATATATTTACAAAACTCATTTTTTTCTTTCCCACGATTCTTTGAGAATGTTTCTTTTAATATAAAAAATATCATCATTGATAAAGGCATTGTTGATCACTATAGCCAAAGAACATATGAAGGATCTAGAATCTCTGTTGGGTAGTATGAGGGTTTCAATCCTACCGATAACGTAAAATGATAGTGTGGTCTTTTGGTATCATGATGACATGTTAATAGGTTATATATGTAGAAAATAACTTGCATTGGAAGTATAAGAATAATAACACAGCTAGGGACACATGCATTAGGTTAAAGAAAAATGAATGGTAAGATCATAGAGCTCATATCATTTTGATAGAAGGATGATCGTTATGTATGTATGTTTCTAAGATGGTGAATAGAAACCCACATTTCCATCCCACGTAAAAAATTCACTTTGTGAAATGCTCACATATAATGTTATTGGTTCCATCCACCACTTAACCCATTGAACCATGGTTGGCACCTATACTCACTATTCAGACACATATATGTGGTGGGCTAAACCTGTTTCTTCATTGTAGACCACCATGAGCACTTTTTAGGAACTATGCATGCTCACCATGCGCAACTTATCCTGTAAACATGTGCACAAACCCTCATTCCTCCATATAGTATAGGCTGGTTGTCTCCCATGAATGGTTGTGATTCTCCCATAATACATGGTTGAGTTAGCCTGGATTGCATTTTTGGTTGTCTAATTTTTTTATACGAATTATAAAATATAAACTATATTGATATTATATTTTGATAATATATATATATATATATATATATATCAACTTTATATTAATTTTATGCTCATTTTAAATATGTCAGTCACAAAAAAGTTTTTTTAATATTTTAACATAAAATTTTAACAATAATTAAATTAATGATAAATATTATCACTAAAGTATAATAAAATTATATTTGGTAAATAAAACATCAAAAATTACAAAATTTAAGTATGGATAATAAGTATTTTAAATTTAATCATAGATTATTTCATTTTCAAAATTTTCAAATGACTATCTAATTCAATATTCTTATACATATACAATATTTTATAAATACTCCACCTTAACTAAAATTATTTTTTAACTAAACTCTATGTTTTCATGTTTCCTCGCTCATAAGGATGGTTCTTATTTTCTTTCTACTTTTCATTATTAACATTGTAATCCTTAAAGGACTCATACTCATATATGGTTATAATGAAGTAGGTTACTTTCTTGTTTTTAGAAGGTTAATTTTATATTATCCTCTATTATTGTAAGTTATTATTGTGAAATTATAATTTCTAACTCCTTAGATAGTAGAAGATTGTCTGATGTGTTATTATTATTTTGAACATAGTGTATTGTTTTCAATAAAATGTTCTTAATATTTTTTTATAAATATAAAATATTTATTCATTGGTATTATTTTTCAAATACATAAATTCATTAAAATTATGCGAGGTTATAGAGGAATCCTACAAATACTTGTTAAAATGAATCGAAGACTACATGGATAAAATGGAACAATTTATGGGTGTGTGATAAGTTTTTACCAAATATTTTAACGTTATGAAATGTGTATATTGTTATATAGTTTTTCATCATATGATAAGGATGTTTGTGTCATGAAAAGGGGGGAAACAAATGATTGAGTTGTTGATACACATGGCAAATCCATATATTCAACAACTTGTACGTGAGTTGGGTAGAGGCAGTGTTTTTGAGAGTGTTCCAAATATATTACAATATACTAATAGGAATAATAAATTACATGTGGGGGACTTTTACATGTTCAAACCATATGTCCACTTACTTCCTACCAATTAAGGATTTGTACCAACAAGTATGATTAGTCACATTGGAAATATGCCCCCTTAAGGAATTAAATATGGATTACACATTGGTTACCCTCATAATATGGGCTCGGAATTTAAAATAATAGGAGGCCCATATGCTAATAATAAATAAAAACATGTTTGGGTACTACACATGTGTTAGATTTATGTGCATATACTTCTTTTCTGGTTATGATTTAGGCCAGAAAATATGACTACTGACATGGGGGATATGATCTCATGATGAAATAATTAGAGGTTATTCATTTTCTACCCTCAAAAGATAGGATGGGTCATACTAATAATAGTATTATCATATACTACAAGGAATCAACATGGTCATTTATGGGTCTTCCACATGTGTATCCATTATATGCATCTACCAAATGTTGGTTGAGGATTTGGATGAAGAAAGTCTATAGTGGCATCTACAAGGTATTATCAAGTACACCTATAAGTCCCATATTTGTGGATCTCAATCTAATTTAAAGGACTAAAGGGGCATATAGGTCAACAATTAGAATCCACGATATGTGAATAATCTATACGAAGATTTACACATTTCCCCATGATAATCACCCTTATTATAAAAGGATTATATGAATGTAAATATATTTATGCCCATATCAGTTAGGGAAGATAAACATGGAAATATCCATTATCAAGGGAATATATGATCAGGGGGGTGCATACTGATGTGTATGTCCTAAACAAATAATATAAGAGGTTATAGAGGTGGCCTCACTGGAATGGATTTTTATATATCTAAACTTGTAAAAAGGAATACAATAATGTGATTTGGATGATCCCATCCCAGGTAGATGATCTACTTGGAAGGAATGATGCTAAAGAAGCCTAGTTACCCATTATTGAATTGATTCATGAAATTGTCATCCCTAGTTTAGATTATTCTCACTCATAAATAATTGAAAGGAAGAAAACATTAATTTATTTAAGTATAATGTTAATTTATCATTTAGTGTTATATGCTAATGGGTATAGAATGAAATTTATGGCCACTATTTCATGAACAGTACCTCATGATCTTCCTTCCTCGAGCTGTGTTTACATGGTTTCTCTATAAAAGAGCCTCATAAGCTTCCCTTATTGAACTATGTTCATAGGGTTTCTTTATAAAGGATCCTTGAAAACTACACTAAATTATCTATGTTTTGGTGGTGGATCTATGAAGAATCCTCATGATATTCGCTTTGTGAAGAAGGGGATTGTGAATGTGCTCCATCAATGGTTTCCACAAAAGAGATTCACAAACAGTTCTCTGTGTGGTGTACTTTCTGAAAAAAAATTATGGTAATTCTAACTTTTTCATTCTCTATATTTATATCAATAATTACCTATAGTATTTATTCACATGTTTGATCAAAACAACACTTTATGGATGATGGGATCACAACAAAAAAATCAACACTTTCTCATAGTGTAAAATTAATTATCCAAATATGGAAGTGTGAGGTGTTTATAATTTAAATTCAATAACCAACTTCCAATAATAGATTTTGTTATATGGAAAAATGAACACATAGGTGTATATTCATATATCCACAAACAATATCAATCTGTGAAGTGTGTAGGAACCATTATGAGAATATTGTTTCAAAACCATAAATTAATCTTGATCCACAATGTAACTATGTAATTAGAAAGGGTGGTAAAATTATTCCTCCCATAATACATGGTCATCCAATGTAGTTTACATGTGTCATGGGGTCTTAGAAACTATCCAAAAATTCCTTTTGTCCACCAATTCAATACATTTTTACCATGTTCTCACTCATATGTGAAGAATACAGACCCTTTTTGATGAAATTTTTCTTTCCAGTTTTTTACTATGACTTCTTTATTGAAAATCTTATAAATAATTGTGGATATAACTTGGGAATCTATAAATTTCCCAGTTGGAATTGGGTTTGGTCAACATGAATACGATCTGGCTTTGATTAAGAAAATATCTCTCATAATTGTTTCATGGTGTGTGTACAAGATTCATGAATTGTGTAGGATAAATGATCCTCTTTATAAATAGAGAGTGTGGGACATTATTCAGTTTTTGTGATTGAACTATAAAACTCACTCACAAATGATGTATTGTGTAAAGTATTTATCATGAACCACTACTCATGTACATATTCTCAAATACAATTACTCATTTTTTATTATTCATGAAAAATATGTTGCATAATGGATTTAAGGTAGCTGAATATGAAGAATTATTCTGACAAAAGTTATGGCAGGATCTCTCTATTCACATGAAATATTTATTATTTCATAAAAATATGTGATAAAATACATTATTTTTTATCATGTAGGTGCTACGTGATCACATACATTCTGTTGAAAAATATAAACTAGGATGCTTTTTCTACTTTATTCTATCTAACCATGAACTATGTTTCTATATATAGGGACCATGGCTTTTAGTTCAGATCATTTTTCAATCCTGATGAATGGAGTTGAAATAATAGTCACTATCTCTGAACAAATTAGTGGTAAACCTTGATATTATGTCAAATATCATAACGAGGCACTTAAAAACATTCTCACTATCTAATAGGTTACCTATATACATATCAGCTTCAACATGATGTCTCAACTCCCATGCTTGATCAAAACATACTGTCAAAATAATCCACACCTTCCCTAGACGATGTCCAGGTGAACATCGATATTGAAGGACAACACATCTCGAAGGTATATTATAGAATATATTATATATTGAATATTTCCTCGCTAACCAAAGATAATAGAGATGTCTTCTACATATAGAATATAGGTATCACATAAAAGACTACTCTGAGTAGTTTAATTTCATGTAGGATGTAAGATATACCAGGCATTTTAATATTATATTAAATGGATGATGGAATTATTTAGTTAACGGTCAAAAAACAAGGATATGAAATGTTCTTTGGTATAATGTTGTAAAATTTGGACCAAATATACAACACCCAGAAATTCTAAAGAACAAATTTATATTCAATAGTGTTTATGGCATGAAACACATACATTAAAAAGGGAATATATATATAAATTACACAGTATAATCTTAAATAAATATAATATAATATATAGCTTATAATTCATGAAACAATAAGTTATCTTGTATCTCACACAATAGTGACCTTCATTAATAGATTGAGTTACACGTAAGGCCGAGCTTCACGAAATAACAATATATTGTTAAAATATTATTATTTAATATTATATGTTATAACCTAGAATTATGTTAGTGGTTTTGAATAATATTAACTATCTTATATCAATTTATGGTTCATATAAATATAAAATTAATTCTTTGATTAAAAATTAATGATAAATGAAAATAAGAACCAATTGAATATAAAAATAAAATATCATTATATTTTAATCTTCTAAAGGATTTTTGTCATAATAGAAATAATTAATTACAATTAATGAATTATTTTAGTAAAATATATATTTAATATATTCAATAATATATTTTTTTTATTTATCCATTAGTATTTTTAGGCATAAGAAAATAACAACCATAATATCACAGAAAAAACCCAATATTTTTATAAAGGCAATATTAACACCTTTTTTGGAGAACCCATTTTAAATATAAATTTTGAAACATTAATTGATTTAATATGTCAAAACAAAAATAAAACTTTAAATAAATACATATAAATTAGGTTAGGGTGAATTTTTTATATTTTTTCACAATATGCCATTTTTAATGAATAATTAAAAATACTGAATATTAGTTCAAAATAGATTTTTCATCTAATTTATTTATAAGGATAAATTATAAATTTAAATGGATTTAAATTTTATTTAGAAAATAATTTTACCAATAAATACAATTTATTTCATTTTAATCAATTTCAATTTGAAATTGATTATAAAACATAGCAATCATTCAAACATTTTTACTTCAAAACCCTGCATTGTTGTCCTGCCTGAAAAATTAAATTTAAATCAATTTATGACAATTCTATGTTTATAATTTATAATAAATTATTACATATATAATATAAAATTTATTTCTAATTTCTAATCATACCATGTTTTTACCAAAAATACTAGTGAAAGTGATTAAAATTTATTAAGATTAAGATTAAATTATGATTAATAAGGGACTAATCCTTAACCTTAAGGCCCAAAAATGACCTATAAACTTGTCAAAGATCACTTTTATGGACATATATAGACCCTATACTATCAATTATAGAGTTGGGTCTATAATTGGATCCACTTTCAACATAAAAACATGATTTTAATTACTTGGTCAAAATATTTCAAAAGTGCCACTCCTCCTCCATTATAAAAGGCCAAGAATTCTCCCCATTCCTCACACCCCTCAAGCCAATAAGGTTCAGAAATTATATGACCAATTAACATACCAACACCCCCCAATACCTTTAATCATATCTTTTTTCATGACTCCTTCTAAATAATCCGTTTTGTAAAAACCAATAGGAGTTACCTGATTTTTAATGTAACATTTTCCAATGATTTTTTTTTCATTCATTTACTCCTCCGACCCATAATTTTTTTTCAAAAAATGATTATATGATAAATATATTAACTTAAATATAATTTCATGTATTTTTATTAAGGTATTTACAAACACTCAGACACACATCCATCTAATGGGTGACAAAGAAACTATTTATGTGTCCGACGAACTACCACCTCACAAATTGATAATTGTTCATTTTTCATATTACCACCTCTAATGGTGTCCATTATCATGGATAAATTTTTTTTATGATATATAGGATATTTATTATTTATTTATACTTGTTTAACCCTTTTATAACACATACCTTTAATACTTTCCATTTTCGTTAATATGATAACATTGTTTGAGGAAGTGTGGACCACATCTCCTCAAAGTTATAGGATTTTTCCACACTGTAAATGGAAAGTATAAAGAATGGTTTTAATTTATAATATGTGACATATAAAACCAATATATGATAATAATGACCTGATTTTATTTCTATATATATAATATATATCATTTTCGTTGTTACAATTTCACACACTTAAACAGTGATAAAATCGTTGTAGACGTGTGGACTACCGCCTCCTCGACAGGATGTGATTCCTTTTACCTAAAAATAATTATATATATAAGTATATATGACTAAATAATATTTTATTAATGATATAATGATAAATAGTAAATGATATAGTTTTACATACCATATTTCCATAATGATCATTGAAAAATGGGAATGTTACTCATGCGTACGTATGACATACCATCTCTAGGATTATAACTTTGATTAATTTTTTTATGATATTTAAGGATTTTTTAAATTATAATTATTGTATAAATGTGATAATTATTTCCTGATTATTATTCTATAAAATTTATTTTATTACCCTTTCACCGTAGTTGACATAGCAATGTTATTTTTGAAACATAAACTAAATTTGGTCAAAACAACTGATGTAAAAATAATAGTTTAAGTAGTTGTTACAACATAGTAAAAAGTTAAAAAAAGTAATTATAAACATGAAAAATGTTTTAAATTAATTAAATAATTAAAATATGTATTTTCTTCTGGTATATAAGGAAGGACGAGTCAAATTGGATGAAATATATGGTATTTCATCTCAATTTACATTCTATTGAGACTTATTTGTTGTTATGCACCTAGTTTATTTTATACAGTGTATATACTAACCATTAACATCTAATATCATGAATTTAATTATTCTCATGATATTATAAGTTTCATTTAATGGCATTCCTTATTTTGTACATTAATATAAATGTTTCAATGTGGTATGGGACAATTTGGAATGTTAAAATATCAGTCTCCTCAAGAACATTTTCAATGATTGTTTTTTCAATATCACATTATTTTTTTATTGATAAATTTTGATGAAATATTCAATTAATTTTGGGGAACTAAATTTCTTATATATAGTTAAAAAATTCCTATTGTTCTTATAATTTAATTATTCAATCATTCTTCCTGCTATTTCTAATTTTGATGTGAATTATTTCATCTAATGGGTTTTAGGTTAAAAGTGACCAAGTGGAAAAGAATTTCATAACCAAATTTCTTTTCATTAGGTTATATTGAATCATCATTATCATTAATATTCAATGACTATTTGTATAATTACATTGAATATCTATTGATGTATTTCCTATTTTATATGTGGATTAATAGTTGATTCCCACCATCTACTCATTGATTGATTCTCACTCAAACATTATAATATTTTCAGGGTTTTACATTACATTATCATTTTGTTCAATATTTTTTAAACATAAATCTTTATAAAAAGAAATTATTCGATCACTGTGTAATGAACCCTTTCATTTTATTCTCATATCGTTATTCATGACCTTTATTAAGTAATATAACCATTTTCCCAGACTTTCATACACAAAATGTTTTTGAAAATGTTTTTATAAAAACCCAACCTTAATACTATCATTAGTTGGAGGGCCTATTTTCTTCAAAAAAACATGATTTGTGAAAAAAATTTAATAAATTAAATGATTTGGTAATTACACTTTTACCCTTTTCTTCTTTAACCAATGTTTTAAAGGGAATCTTATTGCCTCTTTCTGAATAAGGAATTTTCTAACCATTATCAATGAAAAAGAAATGTTCTTTTTATCTTATATGGATTGTATATACTTATCTTCCACAATTTAATGGAACCTTCCTTTGAATGTTTAAAAAGTTACTTTTAAAAGAAAGTATTTTTAAAAGTGATTTTCAAAAGAAAATGTTTTCAAAATGTTTTTCATAATAAAAGGATATTTTCTTCAAGAATTTTTTTTAAAATATTGTTTTATATTATTTCTATTTATCAATAGAAAGAAACCTTATTTTTTCACCACATATGATATGTTATATTGATACCATCATATCTTTTCCCACCAATGGGTTTTTATTTATTTGGCCAAGTCTAGTATTCAAATTCACTTCCTTGATTCATTTGTTAGTCCCCTTAAAAAATTCAATCTCCTATGATCATTAAGCATTGAATTTCCCCTAATTTATACATTTCATTTATCATGGATATTAATATTACCTAAACCATATATCAATTTACATGCATTGTCTACCTTGATAGTTGTTTGATTATTTCAGGAAAAATTGATAAATATTTATTCTTTATTCAAAACAAGTATTTGATAAGGGATATTGTTTATTAATTAAATCAATTATTTGACATGAATAATTATTTAGACAGTAAATGATAGGTGGATACTAGAATTTATTTATCTTATTAATGCATAAATAGGTACTAAAGAGTAAAATAATTTTGAAAAATTAAGTGGGATTCTATCTATAGTTTTAAATTTCCTAAAGGATGGATCCTGATAGTAGAGGTTTTCATGAGTCTAAGACATGAGTTCCAATAACTAAGCATTGTCTTCATTTTGACTAATTATTTATTATCCATGAGATTTTGTATAGTCATATCTATGGAAAAATTTAATTTCTAATTAAATGATTAATGGAATGTGTTTCAGCTTATTACATTGCCATTTTTATTTTTCCTCATCTAGTTATTTGAATGGAATGTGTTTTTTATTTTACTTTCCATATTGCTTATTCCCTTACTATTCGGCCAAATTATTACTTGGAATGTCTGTTTAGTTATTTACCATGATATGTTAATTTATTTCTATTGATTCATTATTGATTTCACTACACTTTACCCTTACAGGTCATTTGAGCTCACCCTTATTATGTTTCCTTACCCTACGAATCCAAGAAATGTACTATGAAAGATATGTAGGGATATACCAGTTTGAAAAAAATTATCCTTGAAGATATTTATTTATTTTAAAAATAGTTATATTTTACTTAGTGTATTAATTTGTAATTAGAGACTCATGTATGTATCTTATTTAACTTGAATCCTAAACTGATTGGTCCATTGGGATTTGATTCCTTATAATCAAGATAATGAAATTGATAGTATACAAAATCTTTTTTACTTTCTAGGAATGATTATATTGATATTACTTTATACTATTTGAGTTCTTATTAGGAGGAACTCTATATTGGGTCTTTTCATAGATTTGAGTCGTATGAAAGATAATGTTACCTTGATTTGGTTACAATTTAGGATATAATAATTTACATGAATGAATGAAGGTTTAGGGACTATGGTGAGGTGGTGTTCAAATATAATTTTTTTTGGGATCAGGATATGAGATTTTAATGTCGATAGAAATCTTATGTTAAAAGTAATCAAGATATATGTTGTTTATATGAGGTATTAGAATAGGGTTCATTGGATAAAACCCAACATGTATGGAAAACCCCATACTTGGATGAAGAGGAAGTTCCAGGAATTTGTGATTGAGCTAAATATTAACAATCTTGGGGTCAATATGTATCTTTTGGTGAATGGAATCAATCTATATATAGTTATTATATAAATTCTACACGCAGATATAGAACATATATGAGAGGACATGGGAATGAAGGGTATAGTTATTCTATTGTGGGAAGGGGAAAAATAAAATGAATGAGGAAGGGTCTCATCGCCATAATTGAAGTAGATATTAAAATAGTAGTTTAGGATGATCATGAGATTAGAGATCTAGGCATCATTATATATCTCATGAGGTGAGAATTAATCCACATATACTTCTTATAGAATGAGGACATTTTTCTTCTCGGTGAAAATTACTAAATATAGAATAAAATATGATGGTAAATCTTACATGGATCTGTATCTCATGTAAGTAAAATAGATCTCATAAAAAATATATTGAATTTTTAAGGATTTGATGTTTGGAAGACCATATATTGTGTAGTTTTACATCATATGACCAACATTTAGATGTTCTACATTTTTTGTTTGTATTATAAGAATCAATTCTAAGCTATTTAGAGGCATGAAATGTTGAATTTATATCATGAAATTTAACATCATGTTACTAGGATATAATTCTTCACATCTTAAAATCATGAAACTAGTACTTATATGTTATGATGTTTATAGACATATGACCAGGACATATGGGTTATGATATTTATAGTCATATGGAAAGGACTTGTGAATCAATCATTAAATAATGAAAATTATTTCTTAAGGAACCTTTTATTGGTGTATGGTGTGATACACTATCCATCCATCTTGATTAGAGAATAATATTTTTTAGAGTAGACCATATGTATGGAGTATGTTCCCTTCGTTTTAAGCTCAATCTTTGGAGGATTATTCTTAATTATAACAAGGATATCTAGGCTAGTAGAAATTTTCCTTTGAAGATTTAGGGGAGGGGAACCATTTTTTAAATACTCATGTGATATGATTATGATAAATCTATGTCATTTAAAAAATGTGAAAACTCTTCTCATGAAGTTCATTCAATTCATCAAGTGATATTTGGGATATTTTATCTTCAAAATAATAATTTTAGACTGAAATGTGAAGAAATGTAAATTTTATTTCAATGGAGAGTATTACCTATGTCACATTTATAAGTGAATTTGAGGTTGCATGTATAGAAGTATGGGTTGTTTGTGATATTCCCATAGATCATATAAGAGATTATTGGTCCAAGATGTCTTATCTTTTTCTGCCATATTTTTAAGGATATTAGAAAGAGTTTGGTAAAAATATTATATATATCTTTTCATTGAATCATAGTAGTAGGATAAATGGTTTTATTGGATATTATATTCTTAATATATCATTTTCAATTCATAAGATAAGAAATTGGTACCATTTTCTATCAATATTGTTCCAGGGACACCCATTCTGGTGATGATATTTGATTTCAAAATGTTAATGACGGCCTTTTTCCCAAATTTCATTAGGGATACTGCCTCAATCCACTTACAAAATAAATAGATAGCAGTAAAGATGTACTTGAAATATTAGGCGTAGTTGGGGGGATTTTTCCCAAGGATATAGATTCCCTATATAGAAAATAAACAAGAGTATTTGAGGGTATGAAACAACTCTAATGTTTTATGTATGAAATTGGAATAAATGTGAAGAAACCGATATTTCATTGTTAAATCTATGTAGTATCACATCATTTATAGCCAAAATTATCCAAGTATTTTGAGTTAACAAATGATGTTATGAAATTTATTGGCCCTTGAATGATGATCATTTCATGTTTTGACATGGACTTCTGATAAGGCAATAAAGGTTTATATTCTTTAATTTAATCTAAGGATAACTCTATCAAATCTATGATTATAGTGAATTTTTGATAATTTAGGTTTTTATACATGATTAAATTTTATTCTTACATCCAGATTTATTCCCTCTTCTCTCAATCCTATAAAATATTTCCATTTTGGTGGTAATCTATTATGGGATGCATACATACAATTGGGTATTGACTTGTTGAGGTTATAGGATCCCTTTATTTAAGGGTGGTTTTGATTTTATTTATTTATTCAATTTCATTTCAAATTAATAGAGATATTTCAGTAGGATGTTCAATATAGATTACCACCTCATCCAGGTCTAGATCTGCAAGTGTTTTGGTTGAATTAGATAATGCATCAGCATGGGAATTCTATAAATGTGAGTCAGGGTTGAATCTAAGGGAAATTTTCCATCAAACATCATACATAATAATTAAAATGGATGGATTATTCTTTCTTAATGGTATATTCATAATTAATTTTCTTTCTCAAAAATTTTGGGTCACCCCTGATGTTCAAGTAGGAAAACTGTATCTAAAGATATATCTCTAATCCTAAAATGAGGGATCATCATTCTACATCATTAATGGTGAAGCCTTGTAATAATAACAAATAATATATCCAAATATCAATTGTTAAATAGATTATAATGACTCCAATGTCAACTCTATTATGCTTTGGATTGTCCATTTTTTATCCTATTAGACTCTTGAAGGAACTATTGATGTACATATCCCATATTTGGGGAGTTTCATGAATAAATAAACCTCTTCATTAGAGTGTTATTTATTTACCAATAAAAAATTTTAGTATGTGTTACATTACAATAAAATCAACCAACACCTACCCTTTTAATTCCTTTGGAGACATAAATTTGATATTTAATTACATTAGGATGAATTCCAACTATAATAGTGGTTTAGTTAGCATTGGAAGAATGGGTATGTATTTTATGGATCTAGTGGGAGACTAATAATTCATTCAAATAATCGTAACTCATAATAATATAGGTTTTTTCCTAATTTTTTCACCGCAAAATAAATGCACGATAGTTCTTCTCAATATTATAGTTTTGGGTATCTATGGTTAACAATATTCTATGGATATAGTAAAACGTAATATACTATCTTGCATCAGGAAATCACTAATGTATCATCATATAAATAATGACATTATTCCCCTACAGTGGAGATAATAAAATTTTTGGGTGTAGGAGGTAAAACATGAGGACATCAAAAGAATCTTAAAAACACTTAGTCAAATAATAACTGAACCCATTCTTCATCAAAATTTTCAAGGGTAAGCATTGTTGACATGGTTAACTATGAAGCACCAAATTTAAATGATACATCCATGGAATTCCCTTCAACTCATAATGATTTTGAGGAGGTTTCATGTTGAGGATCTACTTGATATTTTTTTGGTAGAATTCAATACTACAAGGGTTTACCAAAAAGTAGAGAAATATCAATTTTGTTACACTGAAAGTGAATTTCAAAGGGTACTTAAATTTGAAGGGTTATCATAGTTTATGGAAAAATATTTCATGATCTAAAATATTATCAAAAAAATAGGAATTAACCTATAGATCATCTATGTTACAGTATATAGTCTTTCTTTAAAGGTTCATCAAAATATGATTCCTAGTGTATTGGTATGTGGCATCAATATTCTTCTACCTAAATGGCATGAAAAAAATATTCCCCGTATGGTGCCTAGAAATTAATGGCCTCCTAGTTCTTGGGGACCATCTGAATATGGTTGTGTCTTATGTAATAATCTATAAAAATTGGAAGCCAATAATCCAATTGATCTACTGATCAATAACTTTATGATTGATATAGTCAAATCGTTATTTGGAAAAATTGAATTGAGATTCCAAAGGTAGATGAAAAACCTAATATTGATGTTATTTTTCTTGTAAAGAATTATATTATAATTCCCTTTTAGGTATTGAGCTTTTTGGATAATGTTAGGCATGATGAACATGTCAACATTGCCTTCTAACATGGTAACATGTGTTGGGTCCACTCTCATGGAGGTATAAATATAACCATGGTGATCATTTTGTAGACATAATTGATGAGTACCCATGTTTAGATTAATTCCACGAATTTTAGTTTATTTCTAGGAAGATACATGCTACTATGGTTTTAGGAAGGAGATGTACTTGTCCTACTCATTAGGGGTCATGGAAACATTGATCAACATTGGTCAGCAATCCTCTTTTGTATTCAATTTCACTTATCATAGTTCATCAAACATTTCAAAATTACATCCTCAAATATATGAGGTCCATCTCTGAGATTTTTTTTCTTCACCTTCCTTTGCCACTCCATTATCTAAAATTGGAGGTGTATCGATATTTTATGATTTAGAAGGTGGTATGGGGGTATTTTTGTATCTTAAAGATGATGTAGAGGTATCTTGTATATTTTATCCCACCTCATAACTATAAGCATGGATGATATATACATCGATATCATGAGATAAAAGAGATGATGTTGGGGTATTATTATAAAGGGTTTTAAAATATTTTCTAAGATCACACCTCTCCTCAACACAACTGAATTCATTTGACGTACATGATATCATAAGGATTTGAGAAAATGTTCATAGAAGATGTTCCTTCCATATTATTTAGGTATTTTTATACACTTATTTAATGAGTCATAATGGTGTTGAATGAGGCTCACGATCTATCAAACATGCATGATGGTAAACACAAATTGGATCCAAGTTGATATGCATGGATTATGAAGCATTTTTTTCTTTATTTTATAAATAGTATCTCCCCAAGGACATTAGTTTGATCAGTATAATAAAAGGAATCTGATTGTATTCTTTGTATTATCTTCAAATGGAACAAACATGACCATGTGGCCATAAATCTATAACGAAGAACTAAAATCCCACCCAAGAGAGCCTAAATCATCTCCATTCTAACTAAAAATAAAAAATATTATTCTTTCTCAAGAGAAACAACTTTATGTAAAATTAGAGAACCGTAAAAGAAAAAAAATTACACTATGATGGAAATTTATTTTCCTTGAAAATATAACCTTATGGTGTTAGTATCTAGTATTATATATATACATAATACGATAGAAAAATTATTCCACCTAGGCTCCTCATGGATCAATTCATCAAAAAATGAGGCTATCATGTCCCAAATCTCAATGAATTCCTCCAGACCAATTTTCATTTTATTGAATCCCCAGAAAAGAATGTGGGTCTGATAATTAGTCATTTCCTATTAATATGTAGTTCTAATTACCATAACTCCATCCTTAATTTGGAATTGGTCTTCCTTTTATGCTTTGATTATGAATTTATCTACCACCCTCTATTCTATAAAATGTATAATAAGGATCCTTATATTGGGTTTGGTAGAAAATTTATGGTAGGGAAGAAACCACCCCCCTAACCTTGTCTTCTTATTCTACACCTAGACCAACTAGTCCATGAATTTTACCTATTTTCGTTGAAATATAACTAAAATTAAATATTTATTTTAAAAAAAATTATAATTTCATTTTAAAAATATATATACTTTGATATTAAAGGCTCGATTGGTCCAAGCCCATGTCTTGGACAAATAAACCCAACCTGGTTTAGAGAATCGGGTCGGCACAGTGTTAGGCTCAAGATGAGCTATAGTGTTATTCTAGTAGGAGAAACCATGCTTTAATAGTTCCTTCCCATCCAATTATTTTAGGGTCATGTTTGAATTAGACTGACTGGGCTCGAGTCTACCTGGGTTGAGTAATTCTTAAACACTTAGGTGATACGATGCAATACATTATTAGGTGTTTTTCATCAATTGGATTTATTGGAAATATATACTCTTTGATGAGTTCATTCCATTGAATATTAGGATCCATTTACAAACCATTATTCGAAATAATTTGGATGACGTTATCTACCACCAATTGCTTCCCCACCCTATTAATGAATATTGTGTCTATATATTATGATTTTCAATAGTCAAAGATGGAATTATAACAAGTCAGTAATTAGACTTATCCATTGATATAATATTTCTGACACTGGTGGTATGATGAGGGAACTATAACATTCATATTAATACATAGTATTCCCTAGAGATAATTGAAGGCTATGTCTTGGTGAACCATCATAAACAAAAATCCAGATATGAGGTCTCCAAAATGGGTCTTGAGATTGATTTTTCTATGTAGTTTCTACTCACTCTTATCATATCTCGTGATTTTTAATCTAGGGATATAAAATTCAACCACATTATAGAAAAGTGAATGAGGGTTTGGACTGGTATGATATTAATAATATAACAATTAATAATAAAAGCCTAATAAATGTCTATATCATTTGAATTTCTAGATATTTACAATGAACTAATATTTCCCTGTATAAAAAATCCACAATATTATTCTGTAAAGGAGATGACTACATGATTTGTTGTGGAACCATTCTCGATGTGATATACCTAGCTGAATAAACTTAAGCATAAAACTCTTAAGGGATTAAATGGGACTCAATTAGTGCCTCCCTATGCTCTATGAGAAGAATGATGTAAATCCAAAATTGAGTGGTTTTCCTGGTCAAAAATAATTTATTAAGATATCATAATTCTGGACAAGGTACATATGCTTCCAATCACGTGGTTTCTATCTAGATTGATGAATAGAGGCTAAGGTTACTTGTGATGGTGGTTCCTTTTCCCACGTAATATTTAGAGACATTTTCATTGCATGTGGATTGTGCTAAACTGGAATTACCATTGCATGATGTTAACCAGATAAGAATATATTCATTATTTGAATTCCAATATAATTTTATTCAATTAGGCTCCAAATGTCTCCGAATTATATTGGTGTTCCTGTTAGACTAACTAAAGCTCTTCCCTCTATGTTTCTAGGGAATATATGGACTAATTAGAAATGGTGTCAGAGATTTGGGGTTCATTTCAACATCATCTTCCTCAACCTCATTGGTCTCCTAAACCTCTATAACATTTACCATTATTTTGAGTGGTGATATCATGTTTTTAGGTTTCTACTTCATTATATAGGGTTTTTTAAGTGAATTTTATTGAAAGAACCATATTTTCTCTCTTCATATAAATAAGGTTTTTTTGTGTGGATAAATTCTCATTGTCTTGTTTGGTTATATAATGACATCCACACCAAAAATGGTGGTAAAAAGTTAGAGAGTGTATAGACTAGATTACACATTTATAGGGTCTCGTTATCAAGTGTATTATTTTTTCAGTGATGATGGTGTCAACTCTTGTAATGTTATGATGACAGATATTGTGTCTCTAATATTACTGGGGCATCTGGGGTCACAACTAGTTGGTTCAGCTACGCTATGATAATTACATGCATTTACATTATAAACTATCTATTTATTCGGTCATCAATCTTTTATACAAATCTTTCTAGGACATCATACAATTCTTATTCTTCCTCAGGCGGGATGGTCGATACATAATTCACCTGTTTCAGATGTTTTCCTAATTTCACATGCATAGAGTCAAAAATATTTTAAAGGATATCTTTAAAGTCAAAAAAACATAGATATTATTTTCCTACATATTATGGTAGTGGAAATAATTTAGATAGTCACTAAGTCTAACTTTACTAAACTTCTTGAACAAAAAAAAATTTATGGTTATTCTCCAGTATAATGATGTTTTACCCTTGGAAATATTCTCTTTATTAGTAATAAGTCTTTTTGGTATCCATAAAACTCATATTAGGTTAATCTCAAAATCATCCTAAAGAAGGTGATTCTATTACTACTATCTTTCAGGGGGAGGGACTGTATGATATTGTATGGGCTTAGGTGCCTATACCAGAATTGGTTTTGGCTTTCGTGTGTTGGTTATAGTTTCTAGTCAAACAAGATATTTCCCTTATGATTATAGTATGAGTAAAAACATGTTCTTGGATCACTTTATAGGGACCTCTAACCATTGTGTTGATATATCAAACTTTTAAAATACACATGGGTAATTCAAATGGATTAGTAGTGTCTAAAACTGATCATGGATATTTATTATGAAAATATATAATGGTTGATCCTATGAAAGCTTCATATTAAGGATTTTTTTATCCCCTTCCATATGGATATGATGTTTTAGACCCTCCCTTTTCATCACCACATTCATTTTCAAGAGATTAAACAACATTAAATTTATTAGTATAAATCTAAACTAATAAAGGAACTATTGTCTTAAGTCATTCAAATTGTAAACATACCCAACTAGTAAGTTGTTATACTAGAAAAATGAAAACCATTCTAGAGTATAAATAAAAAAATTTAGTTTCTTCACCTATTACTAATCTAATGTTCGCGTAATGAGATCATAATGAGATAAAAAGTGTGCGGGATGCATTTATGGGTCTTCAACACCATTTAATATCCAGAAAGTTGGATTTCCATAATTAGGTGGAGGAGTTATTTCCACCCACTTAGGATATGAATTTCTATTTCGATGCACTTGTGAATGTTTTACATATATATTTTAAATTTCATTGGATATAGATTCAATATAGAAGATTAGTTTTGGTGGGACTATTTTCTAGGTAGAAACTTGAGTAGAGGTAGTTGGTGGATCCTGATATGGCCAGTTTTCCCATGTCTATTTATGATATCTAGTTTGAGCTCAACTGCAGATGATTTAATTATATGGTTTTGGATTTCACCCCAAGGGTAATTTTATTAGTCCATGGCTATTGGGGTTAGGAAAACTAGATAACTGGTCCCAAATATAATTGATTAGTTAGACTCTAGTCTTTTATATTGAGTATCTTACACTTTTCAGATATGCACTGGAGGAGTGACATTAGCCTCTACTTTAGATTCATACATAGAAAGAATATTATCATTGAGTAATTTAGCACTGACCCACTTCAATGTCTCTAATTCTAGTTCAAATTGAGTTAACTTCTCTTTAGTAGTGATATTAACATCTTATTGATGTTTTGGTTGGGATGTAGCCACATATTTCCCTTTATCATTGGTCAAAACCTACTAAATGGGAAAAGACAAATGTTTAGAGTAACTATTGGATGGATTGTTTTCATATGATTCCATGTTTTCATATCTTCTCCAAGTATTTTAAGGTATAAATAATTTTAAACAGATTTTCCCCATGACACTAAACTATACCAGAACCATACTCCATATTATTTATAGGGTAGAAATTAATGATATCCATTGATGAAAAGAGTATTGTGTGAATCCTATTCTCTTTATAAAAATGATTAAAAAGGGGTTTTAAAACACTAAATATCCATAAATGTATTGTTTACAATCCTCCTTGATATCTTTCTTCATGGTGGAACGTTTCATCTTACAACCCCTATGATTATTTATATTCCCACCTTGATGTCCCCTCAAAATTGACTTATATAGGGTGACCCTGAGAGGGTCTCTACCATATTTAAAAGAATGTGTTCCTAATGAAGATGATTGATCATGAAGTAGAAGGAACTATGTGGTATTTTCATATGATATCAATTATAATCTAGAGAATATCCACTTCCTTGGATGGAGAGGGAGTAATAATACCTATTTCCCCATGGGATGTGGTTTTATTAGCTCTATCACCATCACATATTGGACCCTTTGGGGTATTTTATGAACCTATAGGTGATAGTGGTGGTAAAACATATCTCATCATAGTTTGTTAGGATCAATCCAGTAATGCTACCAGTGAAGCTGCTACAGCAACCTTCCTTGTTTTTTGTATTTTATCCCAATCATAAGCTGGATGAATTGAAAAGTCACTAAATTATCTATTTTCAATTGAGGGTTTCTCAGCAGTTTTTTTTCTTTCCTCATGTGATTGGTATGTTCAACCTTCTTAGTGACCAGATCTAAAATCCTGTTAGTGGCCTACTCCCACCAAGTACATCATTTAAGAGCTGTTGAGATAGAGGGGGCCTATTGGACAGACTAACTAGAATATGTGAATCCCATGCCTAAACATTAATTCAAGGTAATAAATTTTCATGAACCCATCCCTGTGGGGTTTTGTTAACCATTTAGTGGATTAAAATATATTATTTCTTACTCGCCTCATCCTCTGATAAGTATATTTGTTGGTGTTTTAGTGAATAGATGGAGGAGGACCTTTATTATTTTGAGATAATCATGTCTAAGATATTAATATTTTTTCTCTATATTAGGGTTTCAAGATGTTGAAAGGGAAGATAATTCAACATAATGATAGAGCTAGTTTTTTAACATGATGTGGTTGGGATGCTCACCATAAGATAGATTCATGTTTCAAAGGTTTTGGAGTGTTTCCAATGGGTTATGACATGTAAAAGGAATGAGTTTCACTTCTAATATATGTGTAATTTCATATTAATAAGTGGTGATTAATAAAAATTGGAACGGAATGCTATATTTATCCAATTATTTCCACATTTCCATGTTATATTACTTATATTTGGATAGGATTTACACTACACAATCTAATTGTAGTTGTCATTTTATATTTACCTTATTAGAGGGTGGAAAAATATATGGAAATTCCTGAATTGTATCTTAGGATAAGTGATTCAGAGGAGTTTCAGATGATGACATTCATCCTAGACTATACTTTGGTGTGGATGTGTTTTCACTGATAAATAATAAGGCAATCAATGTAGCTATCAATAACTTCGAAAGTTCCTATAAATATAATTACAATATTGGGGTATTTTTTCATGCGGGGACCTCAGTGCCAAAATGGGATGTCTTTGTGGGGAGTTCCATTACAATGGATACCATGGGGAGGATCTCTAACATGTTCTTGTCACAGGAAATGGAAAAAATTAATTATCTACCATGTTATAATTTAGAGTAGTGGATGACTTAGGATTTATCTAGATATCAGTACACAATAGTCAAGGTTTACACTTAAAAATAGAAGAGGTAAAGGGAGTGTTTTTTATTATTATTTAAAAACACAAGTAAATTAGTAAGAAAATGGTTCAAAAAAATTGAAGAAGAAATTTATAGGGTTAGGGTAGGATTAAATTTTCAATTATATCATAATATTAAAAATAATTTTACCCCTCTTTTTATTGAATTATAAATGAAAGACTACTCGATCAATATTTCAGTCACCCTTGGTTGAATGAGAAAATATAAATTACTCTTCATACTTAAAATTCATTAAACTATTCTAAAACTACAATGTGAAATACCAATGAATATTTGGTTATCCTTGTAAATTCATAAACAATTCACTACTTCCACACATGTTCCAGTGATCATTAGACAATCACCACCTAACATAGTCTTCTCAATTGAAACAAGCCGCATAGGGTGGGATAGTTTGAATAACATCAACCATAGTGGTAAATAATGAAAAAAAGAAAAATACAAAATAAAATCACAATAATAGAATTGATAACAACTATAAATAGAATCAATTCTATACACAAATATAATTAAAATTTAATTTTGCAATTCAATCATTAAAAAGGATTATCCTCCAATCCCTAATCACTCAAAAATTACCCCCCCCCCCCATTTTAGGGATCACAAAGAATAAGGGGGATCAGGAGATGTTGAAAACATAAAATCATCACCTCAATGTTTTAATTATCTATCATATTCTCTTATATATTTATCTATCTTCCTTAAATGGATGTACATACTCCTATTTATGAAGAAATGGTGAGGCATATTCTCTTTAATTTGAGTTATTCTAATGGTTAAGAATATTACGCCAAATAATAGACATATTATTAATAGGTTTTCATATATAATTTTTTTCAAATCCAATTTTATTTATATTAAAAAAATTGAGATTCATATGACACATGTAGAAGATTTTATGTTGGAATTATTAAATCACACGTATTTGGGTGAACTTACTCTTTATATCCCTCGACTATAATACATTTATTTTCATTCTTTATGAGATAATTTCTCAACAAAATTTAATTTAAACAATATTGGTTGAGTCCCAATATATTCCACATTTATTGACAAGTACTCAAATCTTTCAGCCAAAACAAATTTCCTCATTGAATGATTTATTTAGGCCTCTTATGGTTCAAATAATCACTTCTTCCAATTGATGAAACTTAATCCCCTGATTCCCATAATACCAAAGTGTTAAAAATATATTAAAATATATGATTAAACTACTTTCATAATAATGCCCAAAAGTCACCAAAAAATAACAAATGATGATATTAAGATCAAATTGATAAATTTGTAGGGATTATATCATTGAAATTCATAAAATAATTTATGAAATTAAAAACAATATCAATTACCACCATACATAGCACTTAATATCCTTGATAAGTGAGCATAAAAATATAATTAATGAAAATTGAAAACACATATCCATGAGAACCCCCAATTAAACTCAAAAAAAAATAAGACATCTTACCTCCTCTAAAAAATTTATTTAAATTTATCAATTCTAATCATTTAATCCATTTACACCTAAATTCTGCTCCCATGCACATAAAAATATTACCTCACATGAATTTTCTCTTATCACACAAAATGAATATATTAAATAAATATTTTCTCTTCCAAACCCATGAAAATTTTACCATTGGATTCAAAAATCCCTACATCTCTACTCGATATGAGTCAAGGATTTCTATAATTTCTGAGAACCTGTGAGGGTTTTTTACTGGATTTTAGTTGCTGGGATTTAGATGCCAAAAAACATGGGAAAATATTATAGGTTTTAAATTTTTTTGAAGAAAAAATGAATTATTTAGTTTACACTCAATAATGGGATCCTCTTCACTCCCCAAGTAGAAAATCAGCACAAATCATCATTAAAACTTCATAAAAAGTGCACGCCATTCAAGATTTTTTATAGTAAGAATGATATGCATTCAACTTTTTTCAACGAAGTTTAATTTTTTTTATTTATATTTTCAAATTATGTACAACATGATTTTTTAAGGTAGTGAATAATCTATGAGTTTCAAGTATTTAGTGTAAGTTCATAGCCCTTCTCATAAATGAAAATACGTATCTTTGTAATTATAAGAAAAAATGATATTTCCTTTATTTTTAAGCAGTTATGGACAAATAATTTTTCCTATTTATCCCATTAATATCTAATAATGATTAAATTTTTTTAGGAAAATAAAATTTTTTAGCTTCTTATTTTCCACCAATAGTTTCCAAAACAAAATATGTTGCGGAACGCCGTAAGAAACCACCCCTACCCCCCATACATGAATTTAACTAGATAAAGATATTTTAATTCCTAGATTAGGGGTGATAATGAAAACTGGATTTCAATGTGGATAACTACCTTTTTTCAGGAAAATAAGGGGAAAAAGTTAAAAAAATTGGTAGGCCGATATAAGAAGTATTTTTGTGAAAGGGTGGATTTTCAAATAAAATAAGTGTCTCGATAATTTTCAAAAAAAGTACTCAGGATATCATGTTTTTTTAGAAAAATATATAATTTTCGATTAATTCAATCATATATAGGTTCACTCAAAATATAAGTTAAATGTAAATATTATGTCAAAATAGTATATAAGACTCATAAGAAGGTGTTTTTAAATATAAATATAGTTATATATGGCATGATATTCAAAAATAAAATGTATTTTCATGAAATTCTCAAGGTTTTGAATATCAAACAAAATCATTTTCAAGATTTATTTATGTTCTGATTCATTGGATAAATTGGTTCACTCTTTCAAATGAGTTTGAAAAAAGTAAATGATAGTCATTTTAGTTCACATGTTTCAAAAAAATACTAAAATTGAAAAATAAACACACACAACATTTGAAAAATCCAAACATAATTGAAAAATATAAATTTAAAATTCCTAAACTATAATTCTTCTATCTAACACTTTTAAATGATATAGTGTCCTTAATGCAGTCAAGTAGTTTTAAAATGTAAGTATATTTTTAATTGAATTATACCAAGAAGATATGTGTCTGAGAGAGGTAAAACCTAATATACATTATTAATAAATAATTTATAGGATTTTTATCTCCTCCACAAATTCTAATTGAACATTCCCATGCAATTTAGTTTGTCGATATATATTAAAACTGAATCGGTTTTCATGTAATTATTTTTTACCCTGCACAAAACCAGTTTTATAGACATGAATGAAAATAGATAATCCCATTTGGAATGAAGCATACATGGAAATAGCTTGAGTCGTGAATTGTATAATAACATTTTATCTCTTATGTGGATTTCTTTGTCTTATATTATCTTATCACGATCCTCACTTTTTCTATATTTTTAAATCTCAGAATTTTCAAATCATCAAAACTAATTTCATGTAACAGTTATAGCTGAAATTTATTATCTTTTTAATCTTTGTCTAGATCTAAATTCATATCTTTTATGTTCACGTATTCTCTATGTTCTAATTCCATAGGAAGTGACAACTTTTAGCATAAATCATCATATGTAGGATCATTATTATGGGGCCTATAATTTATCTTCCAAAAATTGGATCTGATACTTGTTGTTGGGTTTAATATTATTTTCCATAATTCTATTTATTTCCCAATTAGTCACTTCATATTGGCTATTGGTTTGTGAATGGAAGGGAGTTTATGGTTTGTGAATCACCTTATACTTTCTTATCCTTTTCTACATAAACGTTTATAAATAGCATGTCCCTTGATCACTAATGTTGGATTTGGGCACTCCAATACTTAAAAATATTTTATCCCTAAGAAAATCACAAATAACATGAGAATCATCTATTCTGGTGTCTTTAGATTCAACCCATTTTGAAACATAATCTACTATAAGCAAGATATAATAATTTTAAAATGATGTTGGTAAATCACCTATAAAATCGGTTTCCTATACATCAAAATTCTTAAAAACAATTATGTGTATTATAGGTAATTTTTTATCTCTTGAAAGTATTTCCACAAAATAGATCCTTTCATATCATTTTCAGAATTAATTTTCATATTTGAATAGGGTGGTCTAGTATTTTAATGATTATAATAATTTTATCTCTTTTTAGTGATGTCCAAATTTCACTAAATAAAATAAATTGTTGAAAAACTCAAAAATATATTCAATTTCACTTTAAGTAATGAATCTTCTTATAACCTGATCATTGAAATTTTTATAAATAAATTGATCCTCATAAAGTTAATATGTAGAATTCTATTTCATTTTTTAAATTTGTTGGAAATTTATGTGATATGATATAAGATATGATTCTATATAATTTACCATTTGAAAATACTATGGAACTTATCCTTTAATAACGTAAAATTTATCTCCTAGAATGTGATCATTCAGTGGTACTTTGTCTGGAATTTCAACTTTTTCAATGTTCGGAAGACTACTCAAGTGATAGGTTACCGGATTCCCAACTCTCTTCTTGTCGTTTATTTCTATGTTGAACTCCTATAATTGTATAACCCATCTCACAATGTTAGTATCCACATCTTCCTTCTTCATAAAATTTGTAAGAGTTGTGTGATTAGAAAACAATCTAACATTAGTACTTAGTAAATAAGATCTAAATATATCAAAAATGAATACAATTATTAAAAAATATTTTTTTGGGTTGTGTAGTTGAATATGATAAATCTGAGGTTATTGAAGAATAAGAAAATACTTGTGGTCTACCCTCAATTATCTATGAATGGACTACTCAAACTTCATGGTTAGATGCATCACAATGTATCCTGAATGGTTCTTCCTAATTCAGTGCGTGGATTACTATTGGAGTCATCCATATCCTCTTAAAATCATTAATTGATGCCATGCACTCATCATTGAAATTGAAATTATATTGTTTCAAAATTAATATAGAGAGAAGAAATTAAATATTACCAAAATATTTGATAACCCTCCTGTAGAATATTTCAATTCCTAAAAATGATCTAACATATTTCATAGAAGTTGGATAAGGCATTGAAATTATCACTTTAGAATTATATTTATACAGTTCAGTGTATTTCAATTATATGAAATACCCAATGATTATTCCTCTCTCATCCATGAAATGACAATTTTCAATATTGAAAATAAGATTCTTTTCAATGTATGTTTTCAAGAATTTTTTATCGAGTTTTCAATCAATATTCAAAAGAATTTTCAAAAACTATGAAATCATCCAAGTTTACCCCCATGAAATATTCATAGAGATCATGAAATATAATTACCATTCACCTATAAAATCTAATTTAATCATTAAATAATCCACATGACATCCTTTTATAAATAAAGGTTTCAAATGGATAGGTAATAGTGGTGTTATCTTGATCCTTAAGAGCAATGGATAACTAGAAAACCTAATAATCTATCCGAAAATATAATAATGAGTTCTTCCTATCAATATATATAATATCAATTCAATGTATGTGATGGTAAAATGACATTTTAAGGGACCTAGTTTAATTTTACATAGTCTATGCATACTATCAATCTATTCAAAATTCACATATGTATTATTTCATTATTTCTATTTCGCATAATCATTAAACTGATTTTATTAGGAACTAAATGAATGGGGCTGGCCCATTATGAATTTGGAATAGGATAGATAATCTTAACAACCAATATCTTCTCTATATCCTTATTCACTACTTCAATCAAGATGTCATTGATCATACTTTTGGGATATCTTATAGGTTTTTAATCTACCACAAGTAGAATTATATGTTAGAATATTTTTAGGTTTATTCATGGGATTTCATATAATATATGGACTATTACAAGGACATTCAATCTCGAGATTTCAAAAAAATATTGTACATGGGTTTTATATAAATTATTAGAAATTATCACTATTAATTTTTTTCCTTCCATGTGGTAAACATTTTTCGAATTACTGTTAAGTGGATTGAACTCTATATTAGTAGTTTGTTCAAGAGATGAAGTTAAATTGAGGTTCCCCACTCTAAAATCCTAAACATCCTATGAAAGATATATCATTTTATTATTCAAGTGATAAATCATCAGATTCAATAGAAATTTCACAATATTATAATTTTTCCATTTCAAAAAAATCTAAATTATCAAAAATTAAATAAATCATCACCTCCAATGATATATTCAATAAAAAACTAATTTCCTAAGTAAAAAATCTTGTAAAATGCCTTGTTCTTCAATAGTTTAGCATCTAAAACATGGGAGAGTGTAAAAATGTATTGATCATATGAAGCTTGTATCGTGGAGTCAAAAATATTAATGAGTATAGTGATGTATGAAAACTCCATGGTGAGTATTCCTTATAGAATTATCATTTCCATGTATAATTTGGTGTACTACAAGATTTAAAAAATAATAGAATTTAATGTTATTAGTCCACAAACATTACTTCATGAAGTACCCTCCAGGAATTGAATTCATAGGGATTCTCTATAAAGGAGCCTCATGGCCCTCTGTGAACTGAGTTTGGGAGGTTTCTCAACAATTGATCCTCACAAGTTACCCTCTATGAAATGTGTTCATATGGTGGATCCATAAACAAACCTCACGAGATACCGTTCACAAATAAGGGGTCTGATAATGTGCTTCGCAAAAGGGTTCAACAAAGTAGCTTTGTGGTCTGTACTCTATGATGTTTACTGCACAATGGGGATCCATGATACTTTCCCCTTATTTATTATTTGGATTTGGATTCAATATTACCTATAAAATACCATCACTTGTTCGAGAGAGAAAATTCATTGAAAAATGATGTATCATTGAGAGAAAATCACTGAATTCTCAGTGTAGATAAGTTTTTGTGAAAATATGGAAGTGTTAGGTATTCATATGTGATTTTCAATAACCAAATTATGAAAATAAATGGTTGTATGATAAGAACATGATCATGTAAGAGTAGTGTCATATGGATTCAAACAATGTCTATTTATGAACTGAGGAGGTTCCCGAATTGGGATTTTGTGTCACGGTAACAAATTAATCTCAATCCATAATGGAAAAGTATGAGCTTGGATGTTGGTGTTAGAGTGCTTCCAAAGATCCTTAGTACGACAAGCTAGTATGCATACATGAAGGGATCATGTCATACCTTTTTAAACACCCTTAATTCCCCAAGTCAGTACATGTGCGCATGAAACACATACATGACTGTGAATGAGTCAGGCACTTTTTGATGAAAATTTATTTACCAAACATTCCTTCATGTCTTGAAATCCAACCATCTAATTTATGATGAAAACATTGTAGGTTCCATGAGTTTGGAATCATTTCATTGTGGTTTATGATATTTCAAAACTGTTTTCTATTTTTATTTTTTTAAGGAAAATTCTAAAAAAGTTATATTTAGTAGTAGATTTTAAAACCCTTTCTAAATAATTAGTGATGTCTTAATTTTCTAAAAAAATATTTTTTTTTAAAAAAAAGTGGTGTCGAGCCTACCCAGCCCAACCCCAGCTCGAGTCCTCCTAGTGTATGCCATCTATCCCCATCCCAAGCCTGCCCGCCCTGGCCCTAGGTCCACTTGGCCCAATCTAATCCAGTCCACTAAACCTGGGCCCCTACCAAACCCATCACATCCCATCCCACCCTGTAAAATAAATCATATATATGTGTTGTAAAATATTTGAACCTCTTACCTCTTGGTTATTCTACAATGTCTTTACCAGTCCACTAAACCCTTCATGTAGTGACTAAACAGACTATAAAACACATACACACACACACATATATTCATATGAGGACATATATATATTTAGAATTTAAAAATACATACATATAAAAATATAATTACATATAAATTTAAATGAATATCATAATATATAAATTTAAAAATATATATTAAATATATATTAATATATATTAATTTACATAAATGTATATAAATACATATATAATTTCATATATATAAACACATATAAATATATGAATATATATATATACTGGTAGAATATATAAATATATATATTCAGAAATAATTATAATTATAAATAAATTTACAGAAAATATATATAAACACACACATATATATATAATTATCTACATATATAAAACATAGATAAATTTACATATATATATACCCCCATAATATAAATATATATACACACACATAAATGTGTGTGCGTGTGTGTGTGTGTGTGTGTATACACCCACATAATATATGTAAATATATATAAATATATTAATAAATATATGTAAATACATATAAATATATATAACTATAAATAAATTTACACATTTATAAAATTTAATATAATCATATATAGATATATATATATATATATATATATATATATATATAAACACATTAAAATGTGTATAAATACAAATAAGCAAACATATAAATATATATATACACCAACATAATATATGTGAATATATTTAAATATATATAAAAATACATAGATACATGTAAATATCGATATATATATATATATATAAATACACACTCAAACAGATATATATATATATATATATATATATATATATATTCAGGCATAAATATAAATAGATACATATAATTCCCCCCACGGTTGGAAGGGGTGGTATGGGGGGAGTGGGGTTTGGGCATAGTCGTGTGGTCAAGTCCCAGATCCAGGGGATTTACTGGCAGTTTCTTTTTAGCGTGATTGAGAAAACATTGGTATTTGTACCTAAATATAATTATAAATAGATTCATATAAATATATAAATAAATATACATTAAATGATATATATATACACACACACACACATTCATATAAAATATCTCTAATTTCATACACGTGCACTCAATTCTTAACATTCAACTTCCCATTATAAGGAATGTCCAAGACCACTAAGGAAATCCTAGGAACATATGAAACATTAGAAAAATGAATCACTGAAGAGGGAATACCACTAAAATTTCAATACTATTGTATCAAAAAGATTTTAATCCTAGAGAATAAAATCATACCCCACCACCAAAAGGAAAATAATGTCCATTTAAACAAGATAGAAATACCATAAAATTATCAAAAATAATGGTGGATTAACTTCAAACTCGATTTTGGTGGGTTTGGGTCACTTATTAGTAAAAAAAATGGGACACAGGACAAATCATTGTACACTACTATAGATTATAGTTCATTTTGCACAAGTGAAAAGCACTGATAATGGGTTCCCTTTAGAAAATTTTTTTTATAATACAAATAAATGGTTCCCTTTATCAGTTATTTTATTAGAACAAATAAAGGTCGATTTTATTATCTCTAGATAAAGAATTGATAAAACTACAGTGATCTTGCAAGTGAGTCCCACATCAATCTAACAGATTTCCAAACACTTATTTTTAAATGATTCTATGACATCAGAACAAAAAAACTCTTTTAAGAATATGCTCTCACAAACACTCTCCACAATCCAAAATAGGCATGTTCCTACACGCACATGGCCCTACAGGGTGCAGCCTACTCTCTGCTCACCATGGTCCACTCACTATGCAGGCCTTCCCTAATGGGATGCCTAAATTTTTGTCCCTTCAAGTTGATGGCTAACTGAGTTACTATATTTATTTTTTATTAAATTTTTATTTCATAAATAAAGATATATATTGATATATATGAATATATGAAATATTAATATATATATATACATACATATTAAATATTATTGTTTTAATTTTGATTTTTTTTAATATTTTTTAGTTTTTATTTGTTTCTAATATTTATTTATATTTATTCATTTTTTATAATTAAAATATTATCTTTTACATAAAAAATAAAAGGATGTATTAAATATATATATATATATATATATTAAATATTGATATATATTAATGTAAATTTATATTAATATATTTTAACATACATTAAAAAATTGTATATTAATTAATTATATATATATATATATATATAATTTCTTAAATTAAATATATATAGTAATACATAGTATATTAATTATTTAATTACAGGTGGCGACACAGGCATAACGCATGACTTTTGTCACATACCAGATGATTTTGACAAGAACTTACATTTGGCCTTTAGGCCATATTGATGAGCAACGTGGCCATGGACATTTGGGCTATGTAATGGGTCTCCCTATACCAATAAAGAAAGAGATATTTACTTTCATAATTAAAAAAGGTTTCAACCCCAAATTTTAAAAAAATATTTAATTAAAATTTAATAAATTATAAAAAATTATATATTTAATTAAATAATTAATAATTTTTTTATAATTATTCAAAATGAATACATTTATCAAATAACTAAAACAATAAATAAAAATTTAATATAATGTTTATTAATGAATATATATATATATATTAAATTTATTCATTTTTATTAATAATTATATTAATAATTTTATTAACATTAAATTTTTTTAATTCAGTTTTAATTTATATAATTAATATATATTTATTTTTTAAACAAACATTCATGTGAGTTCATATATTGGATTCGACGAAATCGAAAAAAAAATTATAATTAAATTTATTAAATTTAATATATATATATATATATAGTAATAAATAGTATATTAATTACAAATATATATTTATATATATATATTGAAATAAATAATATAATATTTATAATTAATAAAAATGAATAAAATTATTAATAAAATAATGAATTTGATATATATGTATAGTAATAAATAGTATAATCATTATTTAAATATTTTATTAAGTATTTAATAAATTTATTCATTTTTATAAATTAAAAGAGTATATTAATTATTTAGTTATATATATAATTAAATTTCCCTAATTTTGAACATGCATTCATTTAATATAATTTATTCACTGATAATGAAAAGTGTGTGCTTACTTTTTTTATAATTTATTGATTTTAATATTTTATTCGTTAAATTGTTTTGTAATTTATTCATTATTAATGTTTTCAAAAAATAATTATTCATTAATATATTTAATATTTTTGTAATTTATTAATTTTTCATTTTTCTTTACTCAACATTTTTGTAGTTTTTCCAATTTTTTATTATTTATTTACACATGTTTGTTCATTAACATCTGGTGTTTTCAATATGGTTGTAATTTCTATAATTAATATGTATTCATTTTCATTTTCAAATTGATTAAAATTCAATTATAATTATTTTAAATTATCTATATAATTTGTCGTACTTATTGACTTTTTGAATTTAGTCATTCTACTTATTATTAATTTCATTAATTTATGTTGCATATTAT
Organism: Viscum album; assembly: GCA_963277665.1. Classification (NCBI taxonomy): domain Eukaryota; kingdom Viridiplantae; phylum Streptophyta; class Magnoliopsida; order Santalales; family Viscaceae; genus Viscum; species Viscum album. Next base: position 478,065,521 of record OY728157.1, read on the forward strand.
GTAATGTAATTTTTTAATTTGACATATATCAAACTTATATATATGTATAGATTAATTTTATACACACAAATATTTACATAATTAAAAATGTTAAATTTATATTAATAAATAAATATTAATAAGAAAAATATATTTATAAATTTATATTTACTATATTTATAAAATTATTAATTTGTAACTATAAATATATAAATAAAATTTAAAAAAAAAGATTAATTATTAAAATATAATAATATATTTACATAAATACTAAATTATAATTAATATTTGTAATTAATTAATATATTTACTATATAAATATATTTATTAAATATATATATAATTATATAAAAATATATATTTATATTTATGTTTATGATTATATAAGAATATTTATAAATATATTTATTTTTATTTATAATTATAAATGCAAATCTATAATTATATTTTTGAAAACATAATTACGGTTATTTTAATATATTTATAAATATATACATTTTTATTTATTTATTTATATATTTATAATTATATACATTTTATTTTATAATTAAATTTATTATTTTATTAAAATTAAGTATATATGCCATTATCAATGCTTTTTTAGTACTGATAATGATATGTCTTCATCAAAACGAATAAAGAACTAATAAAACATATATTTTTCGGCACTAAAACATTAGTAGTGATAAAGATATATTTTATCATAATTTGTTATTTTACAACTGAAAAAACTCCTCTTTATTAGTACTTTTTTGAATGTGTTGATAAAACCCATTCAAATATTTTAAATAGAACCCTACCCAAATAGATTTCCCTCATGCACCATTCATGCTCTGGGAGAATTTCTACATTACCACCACTCCCCCTCGCCCTTCTCTCAAACGAATCTACTCTCTCAAATCTATGTTATGTTATTATCAATCTTTCTCTCTTGTTTATCAGTGTTTTCAATCACATCCCTTGTATACCTGGTCCGTACCATGTTATATTTTTTTCCTTTTATTTATTACTTTTTATTGACCACCTCCCTACCATTGTTGTCTTCATCTCGGGCCAACCACCCACCATTGCAATGCAACCCTCATGTGACCACCCTTTCTCCATCTTCCACTCCCTCAGCCGATCGACATAGTAAGCCTCTCCCCTCTCCCTTCTTGACCACGTCACAACATTCATTGTCTAAATTTTTTTCTGAATGACTTCTTTTGTAATTCATGTTAGTGGAATATTGGCTTTATGATTTTACCATTTCACATTAGGTATTGGGTTTCATATTTTACCATTTAATATATAATTTTATAAAAATTATTATTTTAAATTTATGGTTTTTATAAGGGTGGTATCATATAATGACTGTGATATAAAAAGTATAAATAAATAAATTTATATATTTGATATGAAGTGTGTATCTATTACTCTTCTTAATAATTTGAGATAAATGTGTGATAAATAGAAATATTATCGATTTAATTTCTATTTTATTTAAAATCATTAAAATTGTTTTTATATTAACGACTCATGAATTAAATTGGAAATTCCTATTTATAATCCATTTATCATAACAAAAATTAAAGTTATAATTTTAATATCAGTGATGTGATTATTAGTAATTTCTTCCTAAACATTAATGACAATTAGTGTGATTTTAATTAATGAAATAACTATGTTTTTTTTCTTTTTTGGGTTGTTTTGTTGTTATAAATATTATTTGAAGTTATATTTTATAGTTCTCTAAAAATTATATATTTTTCCTATTTAGATTCAAAATTCAATATATATTTTTACTACAAATTTTGAAAAACTTTAACAGGGGATAATTTATTTTTATGGCTTTGAAATTAAAAAATAGGTTGGTAATTAAATTTTATTGTTTTCTAGTGATTTCTATTAAATGGATTTGTAGTTGATTTAGTGAATTGGTTTTGAAAATGAATATTAATAGTCATGGTTTTTATAAAATTGATTTCCAAAGGGATTACATGATTAAATGGTAAAATTCACATATTTTGTGAAAATAAAAATTTAATTTAATTTTTTAGAGTTATAAATATAAATATGTAGTTTTAAACGTAAACTAATTGGTTTTTCTAATCAATAGTACGATTTTAGAGACCAATTAAATCAATTTCTTATTGTGGTTTTGCATGGGTTTTATTTTAGGTATTTATGATATGATAGTTTAACTATATGAGGTTTGAGTTGTAGAATTTCTAATATTATAGTATATGGTTTACATCATGTTCAACTTGAGATGAAAGGGTATGGGGTCTTCTTATTATGTGAGGTCACAAAATATCTTTTTTGATTCAACTTGTTTTCACCTTACACTCTGGTAAGTAGTTATATAATGGACATATCAATTCTTAGGGACATTTATAGGTGTTTTAGAGTGTTAAATTTATTCTTTTTATTAGTATATGACTCCTAATATTGAATGTGCCATGTGCTTTCCATGGTTAATCTAGATATTGAGAAAATTATTTTTCAGAATCATTTTCTTGTCCAGTTACCTTTAATGTAAGAGGAAGATAAGGAAAAAATTAGTCATCATTTGAGGTGTGTGGGTGTGTATAGGTTTTATATTCTCATTTAAAACATTATTTATATTAATTATTCCATTTACATAAAACTATTATTATTTTTATTTATTATTTATCATTGATAATGGATTGAGTATCATCTATAAAATGTTCTAATTTAAAAAACTTTTATCTTGGACACATAAAGGATTATAAGATTTTGGAATAACTTGACAAAGGTTATTATAATCTACCCTAACCATTCACGTAGTATTTATTTTATTATAAAGGAGTATACTCTTTTAGATATACCAATGAAGGTTTTGACCACTAGATGTAGTAGAAAGCTTATAGTGATCTGTGTCATTATGTTGGTGGATTCAGTAGTTTGTTTTCTGTTGGGATTAATTCCATGATTTTATTAAATTTTTTTATGTATTTTTTAAGTTATTTTTAACTAATTATGTGTCTATATAAAAATTAATAATTTCATATAGTGTAGATTATGGTTATCATTAATTTCATAAATATTTTGGTTGAATTAATTTATATATTCAGATAATAATACACCCATTCATTTAATTATTTTTCTTTCATGTTTTAATATTTCTAACGTAAAATTATGTTATTCCAAAATTCTAGTAAAATATATATTTGTTTGTTTCTGTTGGATGAAAGTCATAAAAACTGCAAGGATTCAAAAAATTCCTTAATATATTCTTTAATCCTTTCATATAAATTTAGGTTACCATATGTTTATTAATATCCCAAAATTGGTATTAGGTATATTTAGGGAAGTGGATACAATAAACAATATATGATAGAGTTTTAAGAACAATAAATTTATATAACCTCATGAACTATCAGTTAGATGTGCAATAATAATGTTTTGGATCTCAATGATGTGAAATCAATGATAACTAAATTTTTTAGAATGTTTATTAATGGAACATATTTGTGGTGTTTTATGTAAATTGAATTGAGGTTTTAGATATTGTATGATATGTGAAATATACATATGATTAAAAACTCTACAATTTTTTAAATAGGTATTTGTTATTAGATTATTGTATAAATATATTTATTGGTATCCCTATAGTACATAACCTATAATAATCTTCAAAAAAGTAGAGTAACATGGTGTCCAACATTAGTTCTTTCATCAATAATAGTTTTATCAAATTGTTTCATGAAATTCCATGATCCTTGGCCCTGTGTCAATATCCGGTGATTACACAACCTTATATGTTTAGAGAAAAGATATTTTTACAAAAAAGTTGAAATATATGTCACAATAAAATGGAATGAAAGAACATAAAATTCCATGTTAATTCTTCCATCCAATAAAAATAAAATTGGTTTTTAACATATTTGGTAGTGATGATTAGTTGAATATATATATGTGTATAATTCATTTGAGTAAGAAATCCATTTTATTAACATTTTTAATAAGATATATTATTATTATATACATAATAAAGATTTTAAATACAATAATTTATGATTAAAAGTATATCAGAACATGGAAAATGAGAAACAACGAGAGGGGAAACAATTATTAATGAATTGAATACCTATAATTGGTAAATTTTCATAATTTAAGGAAATAAGAATCAAGTTTTGACTGATACTTTTTAGTGGTCAAATGTCCCGTATGATTTCTATTCCTCGCAAATTTTTATGGATATTCAATTTAATCATATGTGAACTTTGGAAACTATAATTAACTGACTCGGGATACTCTTAAACGAAGCACCTAACCCATTCCATAACCAACTCGACGGGTGTTATTGATCCCCATGGGTTGGAAACAATGATCCTAATTATCAAACAACAAACAAGAGAGAAATATTTTTTCCAACTTAAAAAAACATAATCCATATATATAAATGACAGAAAAAAGAAATAGTTATATATTGATGAATATATTCCATATCTCTAAAAAGACATCAGAAATAAAAAATACTGCAAAAGTTACCAAAACTACAACAGATGCGTCTAACTATAAAGTACTAGAACCAAATAGCTTGTAACACCCCGAACAGAGTTACCCAGAGTCGGTGAATTATAACATAACATTGGCATGATCAAAAAAGATCAAATCTCTAAAGATCGATTAGTTTAGTAGCCTTGGAAACACTAGATACATTCATAAAGTTTAAATTACATCATAAAGAGAAAACTACAACAACAACTTTCCTCCACACTCGTATACCCTTATACTATCCCAACAGGTCATTTATAAAATACTTATTCACATCCTGGGAAAAATAAAACATAGAATGGGGTGAGATCAAATGCCCAGTAGGAATAAAAATATAGCGGAAACTTTCATAAATAAGCATAAACATTTAAGGCAATGTATATCTAAAAAAGCCTTTTAAACTTGAAATTCAGCATAAAATGGAAATGATAAAATGAAATAATCCCATTTACATATTCACAAGGATATTCTACTAGTCAAATAATCACATGCAATATCAATAACCACTTTCATAATGATGGAATGCATAATGCCAGACTATCATAACCACATAGTCAAGTCCTTGTGCCAAGACAACAAATATGACTTTGTCAAGGCCTTGTGCCAAGACACTAGTTTGTCTTATAAGACCTATCGATGCATTGAGGAGCTATAGCAGGCTCCACCCGTCACTTATTAAGTCCAATGCATTCCTCATATGAACAGATTTAAACATAACATAAACATTCATATTAAAACTATCATACGAAATGTAAATACTTTCTCCATAAACCATGAATGGTATAAAAATAACACATCCACAGTCAAACATATCACAAAACCTTCAATACAATATGTAAGTTTTGTATCATAATATGTCAACTTCAAATAATCATAAAATCCATCAAAGGATGTTGACATAGATAAAATAAAAACTATTTGAGAGAAATATCTCTTTTTTTGAAATCATTTAAAAGTCAAATTATCATTAAATAAAACATTAACATTGAAAATATTCTTATAAGATATTAAGGGAAGCTTCAAAGATTTTACAATGGTGGAAAATAGCCTCACCCGCCGTATAAGTTAAAAAAATACATTCTTACCTTAATTCTATCGAAAAGTTTGAAAAGAACCATGTTTGGAAAACGACAGAAAGATTCCTTTGTAAACATCTTATAAAAATTAAAACAAAGGTGTACATGACATTAACCTAGATTCTGTAAAATAGTAAGAATGTTTTGAAATACATTTTTTGAGAAACATTGATGTGGATGATAAAGAGGTCCCAGTAGATAATTACGTATAAACAACCTCGGATAGTAAATAGATTGGGAAATAAACTCTTACCTTGTACTTTTCCTTGGATGAGGGTAGGTTAATCTCATGTACAATGGTGAAATAATTGTTGTTAAATTATACAAGAATAATATATATTAATATGATATCATATATGATTTTTTAACATTTCATTGTTAATAATATCTAATTATTATCATCGTTTCGTGTGTTAACTTAATCATTTTCTTTTATATTTTTTGTTACATAAGTCATGTTTGTTATGTATAGGTTTTATATTATTCATATATAAAATTATATAATGTCCATAAACATTATTTTTAACCATTAAATGAAAATTATTCTTGAATGGGTACGTTGGGAAATGAATCTCATCGTGTTCATGGAGACTGTATTCCTTACGTACGCACGAGAGACAATATCATTAATTTGATATTAAAATAATATATAATTGGTTGGTATATATTATATAAAGAATAATTATCATGCTATATTTATTATTTACATGAATTATACATCATTATTATACCCATCCAAATAATAATGTTTTGAATAACAATTACACCACGACGTGGAGATGGTAAGCCGTACGTACGCACGTATGGCGACATGTCATTCAAAGGATGGATATAATAATTAATATGGTTATACCATATTTATAATAACATCACATTATATAGAAGATACTGGAGTTATTATTTTACAATGGGAATAACAAAGAAAGAAGAAGTTGAAGAAGAAAGGAACTTGAAAGAGGGTGGTGAAAACATTACCTCTTCTTCGGGTTCTTCCTTTTTATTTGATCAAAAGGGCTATTTAGTTTGTATTTATGATCAAACTAAGTCCTATAAAATGAATTGAGGTAAGTTGAGAGAATAATTGGGCAGGTGTTGGCCAAACCAAAAGGATTTGAAGGTGTGAACAATTTGTTAGAAGTGGTGTCCTTTTATAAGGGGGAGGAGGGACTCTTTAAGAAAAACTTAAAATATTGTTTTATAATAAATTCATATTCTGTTTATAATGGCTCTAAAGTGGATTATTAAAATTATAAGGAGGGGATGGGTCGAAATAATTTCAACCAATCGATTTTATACAGGTTTGGGTCATTATATTAACCTTATCTTTTAGTATTAAGTCTTAGTTAATTAGTTTGACATTTACCATGTCACTTTGTATTTTTATATTATATAGTTCATAAAATTACTATATACATCCAAGATACCCCCAAGTGGTCCATTAATGATACAACTATCATGATATATGTCCTTTGGCCGATCTGTAGATTTTTATGAATAGAATATCAATTAATAATATAATATTTTTTTTAAAAAACTCTTTAATGTAAATTTTGAAACTATTGGGTATTTTGTTTTTGATAAATTCATAACAGCATTATTACTTCGAAACAAATTTATATAACCAATCCTAATATTTCATATTAAACTATAAAATTAGTTTAATTTATAAAAAGTCTCAAATTACATTTATTTTGATATTTATAATATCAATTATTTTAATATTTCATTAATTATGTAATTACTACATCCCATTGTGTCATAAATAAATTAAATTATTTAATGTCTAAAAATTATAAATAAAAAACCATTATGTATTAAATATTTTTAGATTTCTAACGAATATTTATAATCTAATTTATCTTATTTATAACCCTATATTAAAAATATTTTAGTAATTAAACATTTATTTTAACTCTTTTAACTCTTCTTTAAATTAAATAATAATAAATGTCCTAATCTATTCCAAGTGGACCTAAATGATAATAATTTATTCCTAAGGTTTTTTTTGGTCGAGATAAACTACCCCCAATAGAATTAGGACATGTGTTATGGTAATATTAATATCATTTTTACCCTTAATTAACCTATTTACTTTTAATCGTGGTAAATAAAAGTAAAAAGTTACTATTCAAAAAAAATTATTTTCATCTCATTGAACAATATTTTACTCCTTGATATTAACCATTCCTCTAGGATTTTCTAAATGTCACTCACAAGAGTGGTAAAATTAATTTTAATTTGAATTTCCAAATTCTCCTTGGAGGTGGGTAAAAGAGGGTGAAAAGTTCAATAATATTTTTATTATTCTACAATAACTCCAATGAATTACATTGAACTTATATAGGTATTATGTATCTATTTTGACCATAATTACATTTAAATAAAATAAATAATTATTTTAATAGAAATTCAGTTTTAAACTATAACCCAATGTTTTTTTACTATTCATCAAAAATTGAATGTTTTCAGAAAAATACAAAAAATTCACCCTAAGCTAATTTCAATATTCCGAATCCAAAAATGAAGTCCATTTGGAAAAATAAAATTTATAAAATTTCAAAATGTGGGTATTTCTATTCATAATGGCTAGTTTGATTGGTTGTGGTGTGTGTTTGAACTCGAAGTTGCGTACAACACAGGCTACTGTATTATTCAAAGAAAAGTGTATCGTGGAGGTTTGGGGTGTTACATTCTCCACTCTTTAAATAATTTCGTCCTCAAAATTTCTAGAATAGTATTGCTTAAAAAGACTCGGGTGGTTCATCATCATAAATTCCTCGGGTTCCCACATTGCCTCTTCCTTCTCATGGTTTCTCCATAAAACTTTTACAAGATGACTCGTCTGGTTTCTCAGCACTGCTTCTCTTGTATCAAGAATCCTGATGGACTCTTCACAATAAGAAATATCAGGTTCCAGTTCTAATTCCTCATAGGTGAGTACATGTGTTGGGTCAGACATGTATTTTCTTAACATTGATACATGGAACACATCGTGAACTTGGGAGAGACTTGGTGGAATTTCCAAAAGGTAAGCTACATCCCCAATTTGTTCTAGAAATTTGAATGGCGCGATATACCTGGGACTCAATTTTCCTTTCTTACCAAAACGTATAACACCCTTCCATGGAGATACCTTCATGAAAACATGATCTCCTACCTGAAATTACAAATCATTCCTTCGGTTATCGGCATAGATCTTCTGCCTACTTTGAGCTGCTCTGATGTGGTTTTGGATTACCTTTACCTTTTCCATCATTTCCGCCACCATTTCTTGGACTACAAGTTTTCTTTCACCAACGCCATCCCAACAGGTTGGTGTGAGACATCTCTTTCCATATAACACTTCATATGATGCTATCTGAATACTTGAATGGAAGCTATTGTTATAGGAAAATTCCACAAGAGGTAAATATTGATCCCACATACCCTGAAAGTCAAGTGAGTAAGATCTCAACATGTATTCTAAGGTTTGAATAGTCTTTTCTGATTGTCCATCAGTTTGGGGGTGGTAGGTAGTGCTCAAACAATGTTCTGTATCCAAGGATTTCTGAAAACTTATCCAGAATCTTGAAGTAATACGGGGATCACGATCAGAAACAATTGATATGGGTACTCCATGAAGCCTCACAACATCATTAATTTATAGTGTTGCTAGACATTCAAGTGGTAAATCTTCCCTTATAGCATGAAAATGTACTGACTTGGTAAGATGATCGACAATGACCCATATTGTATTGTTCCTTCTAGGAGTCTTTGGTAGTCCCATGAAAAAGTCCATCATTATATTATCCCATTTCTACTCAGCTATGGGAAGAGGTTGCAGTACTCCACTATGCTGTTTCCTTCCAGCGTTCACTTATTGAAAAACAATAGATCTTGACACAAAATCAGAAATCTCCCTCTTCATGTTATCCCACCAAAAATGATCCTTCAAATCTCTATACATTTTGGTGATCTCAGGGAGTATAGAGAAATTGGAACCATGAGCATCATCCAACAATTCCCTTTTTAGATCAGGTAAATCGGGAACACAAAGCCTCTTCCCAAATTTCAAAATTCCTTCTTCATACACAATGTCTCTCAATCTCCCATCATTCACAGCTTTAATCTTCTTTTGAAATTCTTCATCATCGGTATGAGAACTCTTAATCCTCTCTATTAAAGATGTTTTTCAACCATTTGAAAAATCATTGATGTTTCACCTTCCATGATGATTCCCATATCCATCTTTACAAAATCCATGAAAATAGGATCCCTTTATACTCTCATCTTGTTCAAAACTCCATGATCATTTCTGCTCAAAACATATACCACCTTATTTTCCTTCCCTGGTTGGTAGTGTATCGTGTAATCATAATCCTTGAGTAGTTCAAGACATCACGTTGGCCTCATGTTGAGTTCTTTCTGTGAGAAAATGTACTTCAAACTCTTGTGATCGGTATATATCTCACATTTTTCAGAATAAAGACAATGCCTCTATATCATCAAAGCAAAGATTATAGCAGAAAACTCACGATCATGATTAGGATAGTTTTGTTCATGAATTTTCAGTAGTCGTGACACAATGGAAAAAACAATATTATTATGCATAAGTAAAAAACCAAGTCCTTTATTCAATGCATCACTATAAATTTCGAACCCATCATGCCCTGATGGTTGAGTCAATATAGGATCATTGACTAATCCTCTCTTAAGTTCTTCGGAACATTCTTCACACACTTTTGTCCAAACAAATTTAAACCCCTTACGTGTGAGCATCGTTAATGGGTTAGCCAATCGGAATAAATTCGGGAGGAAACATCGATAATAACCTACTAAACCAATAAAATTGTGTACCTCAGTTATACTCATTGGGGATGGCCATTCTTGGGTTGCCTTGGTCTTCAAAGGATCAATAGAGATTACATCTTTGGAGACAATATGGGCAAGAAAAGAGATCTCCTGAATCTAGAATTCACACTTTCTAAACTTCCCATATAATTCATGTCTTCTAAGAGTCTTCAAGATAATGGGAAAGTGATTTTCATGGTCTTCATAGATTTTGGAATATACCAAGATATCATCAATAAACACCACTACAAAATCATTGAGATATTCCTTGAAAACAATGTTCATTAGATCCATGAAAACAGATGGTGCATTAGTCAGCCCAAAAGGCATTACTGTTAACACGTAATGCCCGTACCTCGTTCGAAATGTTGTTTTCAGAATGTATTCCTTCTTCACACACAACTGATGGTATCCAAATCGAATTTTAATCATTGAAAAGTATTGAGATCCATGCAGTTGGTCAAATAAATCATCAATGTGAGGTAGGGTATACTTGTTCTTTATTGTTATAGCATTGATCTCCCTATAGTAGATACATAACCTCATAGATCCATCTTTCTTCTTAACAAAAAGGACAGGGGCTCCCAATAGAGAAACACTTGGGAGAATAAATCCCTTTTTACTCAATTCCACTAGTTGTTTCTTTAGTTCAGCTAATTCCACAGTGTCCATTCTGTAAGGGGTCTTCGATATGGGCCTTGAACCCGGAATTAAATCAATGGAATACTCAATTTCTCATTCTGGAGGATGTGTAGATAGTCTTCTAGAAACACATCAACATATTGTTTCACAATAGGTACATCCTCTATTTGAACATTCCTTTCCTCACCCACAATCATTTCATTCTCTTCCTTCCCAATAATTAAATTTATATGAGCTACTTGGGGTGGATCTAGATAATAATCAGGTGGTGATGATTCTGCTCTAAAGATAAGGTGTTCCTTTTCATCATCATCAAAAATCGTAACCTCGTTCTTCTTACAAAAAATGATCACATCATGGTCTGAAATCCAATCCATTCCAAGTATTATATCAAAATAAATCATGGGTATGATGATGAGATCAATAGATAATGGACATGTATGTTCTCTAATAAGGACTGATTCACAAAACATTGTTGCAATGATACTTCCCTTAGGAGTTTTAAATGACAACTCCCTTGTTAAATCAAATTGTAAATATCTAATTTTCATAGAAAATAGGGAAGATATGAAACAATTCGATGATCCAGAATCAAATAAAGCATTGGCTAAACTTGAGGAAACCATTAAATTACCTGCCCCCACTTCTTTCAGAGCATTTACCTCAGTAGTAGTGATAGCATAATATTGGCCTTGATCCCTTGGCCTCTTCTGAGGTAAGTTCTCCTAATTCTTAGGAAATTCATTTTCATAATGTCCCATATCCATGAAGTTGTATCATTGAACATCAGTAGCTTCTTTCTTCTCCATGAAATCACGAGTGTGGTTTCCTTTTTCACCACACTTGTAACAGACTCTCATTCCTTTCAAGCAAGTACCTGGGTGTTTCTTCCCACATTTACTACAGGATGGATATTCAACTTTTCCCTCCTTCTCCTTATTTCCTTTCCCAGAATGATCAGAAGATCTCCTCTAGTCTTGCTTTTACTTAAAGTCGTAAGACATAAATAATTCCTTTTCTGTCTTAATAGCACATGAGACAATATCATCGTACGACGAGAATGATTGTGAGAATAATGCTTGATGGAGAAACAGTTTTAACCCATCAAAGAAATGATCAATCTTACTTCTTGGGTTATGTATATAATCTGTTGCATGCCTCGCTAACTATGTAAAGTTAGACTCATACTTTGCGACATTCTCATCCTTCTTTTGTCTCATACTCAGAAATTGATTTTCCATATCTGCTCGATGGTCACGAGGAAATTATTTTTCTAAGAAAAGCACTTTTAACTCTCTCTATTCCATATTTGATACTTCAACATCTTCTTTTGTGTTTGGTATCAATGAACACCATTGATCAACATCTCTAGTGAGGCGATAAACTACCATGATAACTTTTTCCCTTTCACTACTCCCCAAAGCCTGAAATATTTTCTCTAAGGAATTTATACATTGCTCAGCTACTAACGGATTTATACACCCATTGAATGTTGGTGGTTTCTAACTCATGATGCGATATACAATTCATCCTCCAAATTGTGGATCAGGGTGATCCATACGGGTATGGTTATTATTCATAACCTGAGTGAGTTATCCCAGTATGGTGATTAGCTGATCAGCACCAGTTTAATCACCAGATCCACAATAATTATCTTGATATGGAGGGAAATCCCTACATGGAGTGCGTGTATTGATACAGTTTCTATTTCTTCCACTAAGAGCCATTTCTAATCAATTTCATACACTAGATTAGTTTATGAATCACAATACATAAATCCAACTTGAATAGTTTATGCATATAATCCATAATCATAAAAATGGTTTCTTTGAAGAAGTATATACTCATAAACCCTTCATAATGGTTTGTAAAGAAAATTAGAATTATCCTAAGCATATCCCCCAAGAGTGTCTCAACCAAGAGTGCAGCAAGGCCCATTGTCATGCACCAGTTCTCATTCGAGTCTAGTTTAAAGCGTTGTTTTTGGGTTTTACCCCTAGGTACATCTATGCCAGAGCCACCTCTACCTGCTCGTATCTAGACAAGGATGTATTTCTCATAAAAATCACAAAATCTCTACAGTACCAAAATTCTAGAAAGTTCTTCTATACTAATCTTCAATGTCTATCTTATGGATATGTTCTCTAATCAGAGTTTATCTAAATATAGCTTCCAAGGTTTGTACTAAACTTACTCTGATAACAACTGTAACGCCATGACCCTAGATACCCAGAGTCGGTACATTATTACAAAACATTTGAATGATCACAAAAGATCAAATCTTAAAATATCGATAAGTTTAGTAGCATTGGAAACACTATATACATTTATAAAGTATACATTACATCATAAACTGAAAAATACAACAACATATTTTCTCCACACTCATATCCCATTATACTATACTTATATATCATTCATAAAATACTTCTTCACATCCTTGGAAAACTAAAACATAGAATGGGGTTAGCTCAAATTCTTAGTAAGGATAACAATATAGCGGAAACATTCATAAATAAGCATAAACATTTAAGGCAATGTATAACTAAAAAATACCTTTTAAACTTTAACTTCAGTTTAAAATGGTAAAGATAAAATGAAATAATTCCATTTACATATTCCTATGGATATTCTACTATTAGAATAATCACATGCAATATCAATAACCACATTCATAATGATGGAATGCATAATGCCAGACTATCGTAACCACATACTCAAGGCCTTGTGCCATGACTACAAATAAGATTTTGTCAAGGCCTTGTTCGAAGAAACTAGTTTGTCTCATGAGACCTATTGATGCATATAGCAACTATAGCGGGCTCCACCCGTCACATACTAAGTTCAATACATTCCTCATATGAACAGGTTTAAACATAACACAAACATTTGTTTTAAGACTAGCATACGAAATGTAAATACTTTCTCCATAAACCATAAATGGTATAAAAATAACACATCCACAGTCAAACATATCACAAATCCTTCAATACAATATCAATGTTTTGTATTATAAAAAATCAACTTCCAATAAGCTCAAAATCCATCAATGGATGTAGACATAAATGAAATCAAAATTATTTAAGAGAAATATCTCTTTTTTGAAATCTTTTAAAAGTAAAATAATTATAAAATAATACATTTTGTTTGAAAATATTCTTATAAGATTATAATAGAAGATTAAAAATTTTTATAATGGTGGAAAATATCCACACCCACCTTATTAGTTAAAAAAGACATTCTTACCTTAATTATATTGAAAAGGTTAAAAAGGACTTCATTTGGAAAATGACAAAATGATTCCTTTGTAAACTTCTTCTAAAAAGTCAAACAATGGTATAAATTACTTTAAAACATATTCTATAAAATAGTAATATTTTTTTGAAATACATTTTTAAGAAACATGGATGTGGATGATAAAGAGGTCCTAGTAGATAATTATGTATAAACAACTTCGGATAATGAAGAGATTGTGAAATAAAGCCTTACCTTGTACTTTTCCTTGGTTGAGGGTAGGTTAACCTACTATATAATCGTGATATAATTTTTATTAAATTATAAATAAATCATATATATTAATATGATATCATATATGATCTTTTAACATTGCTTTGTTAATAATATCTTTTTATTATCATCATTTCAGGTGTTAACTTACTCGTTTTATTTTATATGTTTTGGTACATAATTCGTGTTTGTTATCGATAGGGTGTATATTATTCATATATAGAATGATATCAAGTCCTTAAAAATTATTTTTAACCATTAAATGAAAATTATTCTTGAATGGATAGGATGGGGAATGGTTCCCATTATGTTCGTGGAGATGGTAGTTCGTACGTACGCATGAGCGAAAATATCATTCCTTTGATATTAAAAAAATATATAATTGGATGTTATATCATATATAAAGAATCATTATCATGTTATATTTATTATTTAAATGAATTACACATCATTATTATACACATCCAAATAATAATGTTTTGAATAACAATTACACCACGATGTGGAGATGGTAAGTCGTATGTACACACGTATGGTGACATGTCATTCAAAGGATTGATAGAATACTGAATATAGTTGTACCATATTTTTAATAACATCAAAATATATAGAATATACTAGAGTTATTTTTTTATAATGGTAATAACATATAAATAAGAAGTTGATGAAGAAAGGAACTTGAAATAAGGTGGTGAAAACATTACTTCTTCTTCGGGTTCTTCCTTTTGATTTGATCAAAATGGATCTTTAGGATGGCTTTATGATCAAAATAAGGCCTCTAGGTTGAAGTGAGGGATGTTTAGTGAATAATTGGGCAGGGTTTGTCTGAACCAAAAGGCTTTGAAGGTGTGAAGAACTGGTTAGAAGTGGTGTCCTATTATAAGGGGGAGGAGGGGCTCTTTAGGAATAATTTAATGTATTATTTTATATTAAATTCATATTCGGTTTCTAATGGATCCAAAGTGGATCATTAAAATTCTAATGTGGGTATGGTTTTAAATCCTTTCAACCAATAGATTTTATACAGGTTTGGGTATTTATATTAACATTATCCTTTGGTTTTAAATCATAGTTAATTAGTTTGACATTTACCATGTCACTTTGTAATTTTATATTATATTGTTAAAAAACTTACTAAATACATCCAAGAGACCCCCTAGTGGTACATTAATGATACACCTATCATGATATAAGTCTTTTGGCCGAACCTTATATTTTGAAGTATAGAATATCAATTAATAATATAATATTTGTTTTAAAAACTCTTTTATGTCAATTTTGACACTATTGAGTATTTTGTTTTTGATAAATTCATAAAAGCCTTATTACATAGAAAAAAAATTATATAACCAATAATAAGGTGTCATATTAACCTGTAAAATTATTTTAATAAATTAAAATTCTCAAATTACTTTTATTTTGATATTTATAATATCAATTATTTTAATATTTCATTAATTAGGTAATTACTACATCACCATTGTGTCATAAATAAATTAAATTATATAACGTATAAAAATTATAAATAAAATACCATTATGTATAAAATCTTTTTATCTTTCTAATTAATATTTATAATAGAATTTATCTTATGTATATCCCTATATTAAAAATATTTTAGTAATTAAACATTGATTTTAACTCTTTTAACTCTTCTTTGAATTAAATAATAATAAATGTCCTGATCTAATCCAATTGAACCTAAAAGAAAATATTTTATTCCAAAGGTTTTTTTGGATGAGATAAACTTGTCCAATAGAATTGTGACATGTGTTAGGGTAATATTAATATCATTTTTACCCTTAATTACTATATTTACTTTTAACCGTGGTAAATTAAAGTAAAAAAATAACTATTCAAAAAAAAAATTCATCTCATTGAACCACATTTTACTCCTTGATATTAACCGTGTCTCTCAGATTTTCAAAAGTCCACTCACAGAAGAGGTAAATTTATGTTTTATGTCAATTTCCAATTTCTTCTAGGAGGTGGGTAAAAGACGGTGAAAAGTTCAATAAAATATTTATTATTCTAAACTAACCCCAATGAATTACATTGAACTTATATAGGTATTATGTATCTATTTTGACCATAATTAAATTTAAATAAAATAAATAATTATTTAAATAAAAATTCGGTTTTAAACTATAACCTAGTGTTTTTCACTATTCATCAAAAATTGAATGTTTTCATAAAAATACCAAAAATTCATCCTAAATTAATTTAGATCTTCCGAATCCAAAAATGAAGTCCATTTTGAAAGGTAAAATTTATAAAATTTCAAAATTTGTGTATTACAATTAATAACGTCTAGTTTCATTGGTTGTGGTGTGCATTAGAACTTGAAGTTGTGTACAACACACGCTACTGTATTTTTCAAAGAGAAGCGTACCGTGGAAGCTTGGGGTGTTACCCAGCTACTCCAAATGATGGTGTGGATAAACTCCCACCTCTCACAACCATCTACTTAGCCTAGCTAATATAAAACCTTAGCACCTCACTGTTTCCCATTCCTTTCCCTGAAATGTAATACATAGAAATGTCTATGCACCACCGAAGAGGTTCTCAAGGTGTGAGCTAGTAGGCTCAATAGGATCCCACCCAAATGTTCTATAACAAGTCTTTGTATAACAATGAATTTATTCTCAATTTAAATAAAAAGGGCATGATAATCACTAAATATGTTTTGCAAAAACGTGGTAATCATTTCCCTTTTATCATAATTCTAAAAAAAGTTTTTATATCAATTTGAAAGAACATTTTATATATTATTCATCACATGCATCGACCTGAATATCAAGTCAAAAAACAGTCCAATACCAAGAAATATGAAAAAAAAACATTAGCAGTACGAGCATAAAAATAACATGGGATACAATAGGTTAGATAGAAGACTACCAGTGCCCATTAATATATGAAAAAATGTGTTGTAGAACCTGAAGCCAATGATCTAAACTTCAAGACTAGGGAGACACCACAAAAAGTGAAACCCCAATATCACATACATTCCTATATCCAATAATCTAATCTCTAGGACCAAAGGATCACCATAGAAAGTGTAACCCACAATGCACGATTACATCATGATAAACATTCCACCTACTACCCAAGGTAACCCATGTGCTCATTTTCATAATCATTTCAGTGTTTTGAAAACCATTTCAAATCCATTTTAGAAAACCATGTTTTATGTTTTAAAAATACCCATTTTTATTTCCATTTTTCCAAAACCAATGCAACCAATATTCATTCAAAATATCATTCCAACACACACAAACAATCATCACAATTTCATTAAAAAAATTTGTAAACCAATTCATAAGAATGTAACAAAACAGTTTATCAAACCCAGACTAAAGACAAAACAACCTAACTCAAAATTTGGGTTTCACATACTCCCAACAGGATCAACCAACAAGGAAAATCCAATGAAATCAATGAAGGGCCTAAAATTGAATCCACACATATTAGTATTGATTTAATTGAGAAATAGAATTGCTGAAGGAGAGTAAATATCACATAACTCAACAATGAACACCCACTGCACCACGACCAACAATGTAACAACTTCATAAAAAAGATCACCCAATGGATCATAGAAGAAGATAAGAATAAACACAAACTTAGACCAGAATATCTGATAACGCAACCCCAAGGGTTATACTATAATCAAGGAAAATGAAGCAATATAAATATAGCATATTTGGAGGGATGCACTATAACCAGAATGAATATGGAACACCAAGAGAGTTGATCCATATGGAATGATGCCTCATAAAATCACCGAAGAAGAGTTTTAGTATGATGGAAAATGAAAATTAATGATCTAATGGGAACCAAAAACCCAAGTGCCCCCCCTAAAACATCCCTTCCCAAGGAATTATGTGAATTTTAATTCCTTTACAATCTATGGAATCCATATTATTTAGGTACACTGATAAATACTTATCCTTGGATTTAAAATTAATTATTTAAAACATTAATGATGTCTAACTCCTCTTTACAATGTGTAACCCTTCGCAGTTTGAATCCTTTCACGACTTGTACTCGACAACACTTAGACATCATGTAACCTAGTTACATAGAATAGAATCCTCCTATATCCATAAAAAAAATTTAGTTAAAGCTTACATTCCAAAAAATCCATGACTGTACCAGTATAGGTATCCTCCAAATTCCTTCTATGCCCTCTCTAGACAACAAGAAAAAGGAGAACCATTATGAGGTCAATGACATAACTGGTAGATCGGTAACAAGATTTCATAAATTCCCCAACATATAAACTTTCCATCCCTGATAAGTCATGTGGAAAATTTAATACCTTGAAAAGGATGAGGCCGCAGATCCCTCTTCAAAGACCCATGTTCCTAAATCTCATGAGAATCTAATCAGTATTACCATAAAATTCTGACCAATGAAATCAAATTCCCTTGAAAGGTTTTTACATGAGTGTTAGGGATCTCAACTGGTTTCTATTGAACAAAACATCTAGCTCTAACTCAATATATTCCCATCATAAATCATTAAAAAGATTAGGGTGATACTTCCTGAGCTGAGACATGTGGAAAACATCATAAATACTCATCAACTATACTAAATATTCTAACTAAGAAGAAACATGTCTGAGCCACTCAGTGACCTCAAAACGTCCAATGTATCAAAGATCCAACTTTCCCTAGTTTCCAAGTTGACATTTACCCAATTCAGTAGAAAATATCATGAAAACCCATTCACCATAAAAACTCTCTATAGGGTGATATCTCTGATTTTCATATGATTTCTATCGAGTCTGGGTTGTAACCAGACATAGATGTACTTCTTGAATCTTCACAGAAGTCTCCTGAAACTAATATGGTCTATCCAAACCTTCTTTTCCCACCTCATCCCAATAATGAGGTGATATTCATGGGTGACCATACAATGCCTCATTGAAATCTATTCTTATCGATGATAGATAACTGTTTTTTAAACAAACTCAACCAGTACCATATAGCTATCCCACGATCCACTATAGTCAAAAAAATAGGCTTCAATCATATCTTCTAGGATATGAATTAATCAATCTATTGGACCATCTATCATTGGTGGGTATGTTGTGCTCAACATGTCCTATGTTCCCATTACCTCTTGGAGACTCTTTCAAAACATCATGGTAAACCTAGGATCTCTATCTCAAACAACTGTATAAGGACCCCCATATAACCACACAATATCCTAAACATACAACCTACACAGATCTTCAACATTTGTGGTATTCTTGATCGAAATGAAATAAGAAGACTTTGTCAACTGATCGATGACCACCCAAATATCATTATTCCCTTGTGGATTCCATGAAAATTCAACAACAAAATACAAGGACCCCACATCCAATTTCTAGTGTAGAAAAGAAATACGATGAAGAAAACTAGAAGGTTTCAAGTGCTCTTCCTTTATACATTGGCAGGTGTAACAACGAGACACATAATATGCAATGTCACTCTTCAAACATGGCCACTAGAATAATTTTCACATGTCACAATACATCTTCACAGTCTCTAGATGAACGGACCATGAAGATATGTGATAATTAAATAAGTATAAGATCCTCACGAATGTTGGGACGACATCCCAATTCCCAAATGGAGCATACCATCTGAAGAAAGATACCAACGAAAGATAGTCTCCCCACCATAAAGGATCTCTATAAATTTACTAAACACAACATATTGCTACTACTCTGCAAAATAGACTCTAGTATAGATGATGATAATTGAACACTATTCAGAACCATACCAGAAAATTCCTCCTAAGAATCCAAGTGGAGTTGAGAAAAAATATCTATAATATTCAAATCATCATTTGATTCTCGAATATCCTACTATGGTACTTTGCTGCTAAGAGCATCCGCAATGAAGTTTCCCTTCCCCGGGCTGTATGAGGTATCGAATTTAAATATATAAATGTATTATAATCATTGTCTCTATTTGAGAGTTAGGTCCTTTTGATAAAATATATAACTCAGACTCTTGTGATCAGAGAAGACTATGAAGCTTTCCCTAAAAAGATAATTCCTCCAACATTTAAGCTCATGCATTACTGTGGTGAGCTTTAAATCGTGATTGGGGTAATTATTTTCATGTGGTCAAAGTTTAAGAGAGATTTAATCTACCACATGGTCATCTCGCATAAGAAAACATACCAAACCATCACTAGAAGCATAAAAAACACTTACCCCTTTCTTTTCTCAGGTAAGATCATAATAGGAGCTGATGTAAGAAGTAATTTCTGTTAATCTAAATAAGGCTTAACATTGCATATCAAGATAATTTTGCATCCTTCCAAGTAAGATTTTTCAAATGTGACACCATATTTGATAAATACATAAAAACCATTAGTAGAATCTAACAAGTCCAAGGAAGCTCTAAATTTCAAATACATTTTGTGGTTCCTTCCAGGATGAAATATCCTTCACCTTCTTAGGATCAACTAATAAGCTAGGTTCAGAAATCTTGTTCCTTATTAACTTCACTTCTATAATCCCAAAATTTTATTTTGAAAATTTTCCATACAAAAAATGACTTCTTAGAATTTATAGAACCAAAATTAGATGGTTCTCACGCTCACAATCAGATTTCGAATAAAACAGAATATCATCAACAAGAACTACCACAAAAGAGTCAAGATATTGATGGAATATCTGATTTATCAAATCAATAAACTCCATTGGATAATTGTTTAGACCAAAAGTAATCATAAGATATTCACAGTGGTCATACCTTCTCTTAAAATTTGTCTTTAGTATATCATAATCTCAAACTCTAATCTTATGATAACTCGAACAAAGATCAATCTTTGTGAACTACTTTCCCCCACTTAATTTACCAAAAAACCATCCATGTGATGAAAATAATATTTTTACTAAACCATTACTTAGTTCATCTTCTGATAGTCCACACACAACCGAAGTGAAACATATGCCTTCTTGGCAAAGAGTACAGGGTCTACCCATTGAGAAATAGTAGGGACAAAAAACATTTTTCAAATAGTTTTTCCAACATAATCATCATCTCTTTCAAATATTCTAGATCTATATGATAATAAGGTTTCGATATCATCTGCATACCTAGATCCAAATCAATCATAAACTCCACTTATCTTTCTAGAAGAAGATCGAAGAATTTTTCTGGGAAAATGTCAGAAAGGTACCAAATAAAAACAAAAATATCAACAACAAAAGAAACATCATCAGGATCAAATGAAATAGTAGACCGCAAAATACTATGCTCTCGATGGGAAGGCCATACACAACACATCCTTAGGTCCCAATCCCCCTAAAAAACATGAGATCTCCCACATAAAGTGAGAAACAAAACACATGGATGGTAACAATCAACCTCAACGTGATGAGTGACAAGGAAATCCATATCGATAATGAAGTTAAAGAGATCCAAATGAAGTGTGAGAAAATCTGAGAACAAATCCATATCAGAAATCATTAACGAATAAGAAGGACATTGAAACCCCTGATCTCTTCGATTTCCAAAAGGTGTCACTAACTCCATTACAAATTTCATAAGCCCCATAGTATGTTTTATATTATTAATTAAACATGCATATATTAATGAGTGGGAGGAACCAGTATCAAAAAAGAAATTAAAACTAATGTTGAAATAAGGATAGTACAACTCACTGTCATCAGAACATCATCAACTTCTGTTGCACACTCATCTACTATGTGAATGTACTTCACTCATGAGGCCTATGGTTGCATCCCTATAGTTCATTAAGCTTCTGACTGCAGCTTAGTAGCCTTTGAAGCTGAAAACCCCCAACCCTAATGATTCATATTCATCACCAGATATAAATTATGTAAATAACCAACACATATATAGATATTGCATTACTTTATGTGAATTGGACAAAAATTGTAATGTCCAACCTTGATATTCTGATTTCAAGTCAAATACACACTACTATCCATAAATGATGGTGAGGGGGATTCTCACTACCGAGTCCCACCACCAAAACTTCTTCAATGATCCTGACACATCCTATTCTTCTCATATATTCCACTGAAGATTTCGCTAGATGGAAGAGAAGGGTTTGTAAAACCATCCTTGGTTTCCATATCCTGCTCTTCCATAATTTATCTATCTAAAATATCCTTATAGGTAGATAATTTCAACAAAAACACCTATGATCTGATATCCAGACGCAAACCCTACATGTACTTCTAAGCCTTCAACTAGTCATCTCTCACTATGTCTATAGAAAAAAAGACTAGCTTAGAAAACTGGTTGGTGTATGCCAACACAAAACTATGTTCGAATTATAAATAAATGAACTCCATAAACTTCTCCAGCATTAGTGACTATTGAAAAACTGCTTGAAGAACTTGGTTTTGAAACCCTTCCTATCCAAGTCCATGTGTCTGTCTTCGTTGACAATAAAATTCCACCATCTCTTGCTAAAACCCTGGAGCCTGAATGCAGGACACATCACCTTAAAATTCTCATGTGTCTATAAGAAGTCAAATATATGATCGATCCTATCCATATAGTCCTATTCATTTTGATTTTTATTCGTTCCTTTAAAGGATATTTTCATCTCACACATGAATTCCCATGATATATCTCTCTCCCCTCCAGCATCTGTTTGTACGTCAAAAGCTATGTTCTAATGTCATGACACATCCTCATCGATAGCACATAAATCCAATATGATAGTCTTGATGACATTATGATCTATAGGTTGATTCCATTATAGATAATTAGGTACACCTTCCTGAGGAATAAATGAATTATGTCTCATAGGCATACTACTACATACCGTAACATAATAACAATCAGACAATAGAACATATCTCAGTTAAAACCTTAATACTCATAAGAAGAAACTAAGATTTAAAATCAAACCCAACACTAGAGACACATATCCCAACATCCCATGGAAATGTTACTCTTGTTATGACAATATCTAGATAGGCCCTCATCACAACATACCACTCAAGTCCCAACAATTCTATCTCCAGTCTAACAGATCTCCCCAGACAAGGACTCTTGACGAAAGACCTCCTTTAATACCAAATTGTAATGAACTGAATCATGTTACCCTCTAACCTAGCACCTGATCCATTCCTTCCCATACCCTAAGGGAATTCTTAATCCCTATAGGATGACAACAATGCACTTGGGAATATAAAAACAAACAAGAAGGAATGATTTCACCCAACATGAAAAGAGAGGCATTTATATACGCAAATACAAAAAGAAATAGTGGAAGGCTTATGAATATATGAAATATTTTTAAAAATAATACGGAAACAAAACAACTGTAAAATTATCCAAAACTCCAAGAGACAAGTCCAAATGAAAAGGACTAGATCGAAACTACTACTCCAAATGATGTTGTGGATGAACTCATGCCACATCACCACTAGATACCCAACCAAGCTGACACAAAACCTCATCGCCTCATTGTGGTACCTTGCATTTCCCTTAAATGGAAGACATACAATGGTCTAGGCCCCACAGAAGAGGTCTTCAAGGTGTGACCTAGTAGGCTGAATAGGATCCCACCCATGCATTCCATAACAAGTATCTCTATAACAAATCATGTCTGATCAACTTAAAAAAAACATGACATGGTGATAAATAAAGAAATTCTATAGAAAACTTGGTATGAATTTCCCTTTTAATCATAGTCATAAAAAATCATGTATATAAATTTCAAGGAACATTTTCCAAATTCTCTATCACAAGAATCAACATGCATATCAAAGTTAAAACATGCCAAATCCAAGAAATACGAAAACAATAGTAGCAATGAAATCATCACTATACCAAGGACTACAACAGGTTAGGATTTAGACTACTCATACCCATTAATCTATGAAAAAGTGTGCTATGGTACCTAAAGCCAATGATCTAAACTCCAAGACCAGGGACACAACCTATAAAGTAAAACCCCAACAACACATACATACCAAGTGCCAATAATATACACTCTAGGGCCAGAGGAACACCTTATGAAGTGAACCCCAACAATGGACAATAATATTATGATAAAACTTACACCTAGTACCCCAGGTAACACATGTACTCATTTTCACAATCATTTCGAGGTTTCGTAAACCATTTTATGAAAACATTTTCAATGCTTTAAAAATAAAAAATTTTCTTTAAATTTGACATAAACAAAGGTAAAACAATTTCATTCAAAATCTATTTCAAACACATATACAAAATCAATCGAATTTCATACCAATTTATTTGTATATCAATTCACAAGAATGGAATAATACATTTTATTAAAAATAGGCAAGATACAGAACCACCTACCAGAAAACTAAGGATGCACATGCTCTCAATGGTATCCACCAACAACAAAAACCCTATAATGTCAATGGAGTCCAAATAATCCAACACAAATATATTAGTATTGATTCAAGTGAAAAAGTGGGTTTGAGGAGGACAAGAAATATCACATACTTCGACAATGAATGTTGGCCGCACCATGACTTGTAAAGGAATGACTGCAGGAATGATATAGGACAATGGATCATGGAAGAAGACAAGATGAAACACCAACTTATAACATCAAATAAGATAACGCAACCCAATGGTGTTATTATGATCATTGATAGAGGAGAATCATAATGATAACGTACCTATAGAGATGTACTGAAACTGCAATGATGATGTTACACTATGTAAATCGATATGGATGTAATTAAATCTCCAAAAATCTCTTGAGAGGATATTCAGTTTGATAGAAATAGAAAATTTATTATCAGCTGGGAACCAAAAACCGGAGTGTCACCCTAAAAAATCCTTTATTGTGGAATTACAAGACATGTTTTTCCTTTACATTCCATGATATATGTGATGTTTATGTATGCTGAGAACATCATCTCCTCTGATTAAAATATTTTATTTAAAACATTCATTATGTTTAACTCCTCTTCATGAACTGTAACCCTTCACATCATGAATCCGTTCACAACATGTACTCTAAAACACTTACTCACTGTGTAACCTAGTAACATGGTGTGAAATCATCCAATATCCTGGTGAAAAAGTCTATTAAAGCATAGATTCCAACAAATTACTAATTTCTCCATTATAAGTATCCCCCCAATTCCTTCTCACACCTCTATAGGCAATTTTAACAAGGATAACCATGTCGAGGTCAAGGAATTACCAAACAAATTAGTAATGGGATGTTATGGAAATTGATAAGTGAAGGTCACCTGAACTTACCAACCTCATTAAATATACACTCATACTATCAAGGAATGGGAACCTGGACCACCACATACCAATTAAATAAATGAATAAAAATCAACTCCGCCATATTTTTAGACTCCCACCTAGAAAGGATACATAATCCATCCAATAATTATTACATTTTTCCCATAGAACATTAAATAATGATCCAAGACCAATGATAACATATTTTCCTCAGGTTGTTTATTTTAATGTCGCCCTTATATAAAATGATAACTTGTTAGGAATCATCACTGATAACATTCATGTTTCTGGTTCCCCTGATTAGAATTATCTATAAAATTATCTTCTTATTATGAATATATTATGTGTCTCTAATTATTTATTGTAGAAAATTAATATTTTATGAACATTGTAGGATGTATATTAATAAAGGATGGATGGATTCTAATTATATAACAAAAGAGTATAAATATGGAGTTAAATATTTCCTATTTTTTTAATAGATCATGCATATGACCCTTCTAAAATCATTTTTCTATGTTTTTGTTTTTGTTTTTTTTCTGAAAATTAGTATGAAAGAGTAGGGATGACATTTTAATTTTCACATTACAGAATATAGTGGAAAATGTTGGACTAAATAAGATGAAAATTGAATGTGCACATTAATTGGGATGATACTGTGGTTTATGGATCATTTTATATAAATACCAGTTTAAATTATGATGATTATCAAATATAAGAAATGAAAATAGAAATTGAATATGACCGTAAATATTTTCATATGTTAGTTTAGAAGTTAAATATATATGGTTATAGACCATTTTATATAGGTTCTACTAAATAAAAAACATTTTTGGCTGTATTGATGTTATATAATATGAAATCTGGCAGTGGATAGAGCGACACCAGTTTTATCGAACTACATGTTCTCTTGAATGATATGATACTGGAAGAAAATGAACATTATTTTTGAACATATTATGCTAAAAGAATATCATGTTCAATGCTAATGATCTATAAGAATGATTTCATGTCCAAATGATTATATATTATTTCTCAAGGAACATCCATCACTCATAAAATTCCTTAAGAGTGATATGAATTGATATGAGAAATATCAATAAAGTCTTTTAAATGATGTATAGTATATTCCTATCATTCTATAGTTTACCCAAACATATGGATGTTAGGAAATTGTGAGTTAATTGTCATGGAAAATAGATTAAAGATATAATGATGGAAACCTACATCATATGGTAGACTCTTCTCAGTGGAATAAATTTTATTTTTATTATCTTAAATTTGGAAATGAGTCATGAAACATTTATCTTGTGTTATCTAAATATGGATAAAATATTGTTGGTGAACATATTAGTACTCAATGTACATGTCCCGTTAGGTTGTTAAATTATAAAATGCATCTATGGTTATTCATGAAGCAAAAATACATTATGTTGTCCCTAATACTATCTTGACCTAAACAACTACATAATGATATTGATTTCTATTTCACTCCTTTGATCAAAAATATGAAATTAATATGGGATATGGGTGTTCTAATGTGTGATTCTCATTAATATGAATAATTCAAATTTAGGGCCATATTGTATGGGATATTAAATGACATTCCTACTTATGTAAATTTGTCCGGATATTATATTAGAGGAATTTTGGGTTGTCCCATTTATGAAGAATACATGCAGTCAGTTTGGTTGAAATATTTCTGGAAGACTATGTTTTTAGGACATCAATTTTTTTACCTCAATGATATAAATGTTTTTCCTAGACGAAAACACTTTATGGGAATATTGAACATGTTATAACATCATCTCCACTAACAGAAAATCAGTTGTTCAATAATTTAAATTATATTGAAACTATTTTTGTTAAACCATTTTCAAAAAACCTAATGAAATTATTTTCCAAAAAAAAGATCAATTCTCATTTAATTAAAGTAATGAAATTTTATAAATATCATAAATTTTCTTCATTTCATGTATATATAAATACAATTTATTTGATAGTATTATTGGAAGATTACTAAATGTTCCTTGAAAAAAAAAGATGGTAACATTCCTAGTTTGGGCATGATTAACATGGAGATAAGGGAAGAGTTGGCACTAATAAAGGGAAAAAGGTAGAATTTTTATCTTCAATTAGATTACACTCAATCCAGATATAAAAAATTTCAATTTTTAATTTACCTTAATGGTGTAAAATTTCTATATGTGTATTCATCAAATATCAAGAATGTTATGTCAACGGATAATTTGATGTTACAGGAACTAAAAAAACAACGATCATGTTTTGATTCATGGTTTGATTCATGTTTCTTTAAATTGAATTCTAATTAAAATTTTATTAAATATATTAAAAAAATATTAATGTTTATTGAATCCATATTCATTAATGTTATAGAACCAGTGATGTTACCAATCATGAAGAAGGAGCTTTGAGTTATATTATGTAAATTAGATTAGTTCATCCAACCATAATTCTTTGATATAATGGTCCACCTGATGGTTTTTTTGGTTAGAGAGTTTTAAACATGTGTTGATATACATTAAAGATGGATATACCCCATTTAATGTTATATGAAATTTTGAAAGGGTATGTCAAGAGTAAAACCCATCTAGAAGGTTTCATTGTATAATAATATATTATTGAAGAAGCTATTGATTTCTGTTCCGATTACATATCATATGTTGACAGAATCAATATGCCAAAGTCTCTAAAGATTGGATTCCTTGTAGGTGATGGGAATTATTTAATATATGTTGTTTCAATTACTATCACAAATAGGAAGCAATCCCACCTTTACATTTCACATAATAGTGAAGATTTCAATACATACATTGAATCCCACAAAAAAAATCACAGAAATTTTAATCTGTTAAGGTATGAAGGATAGATATCAAATACACATAAAAATAATTTATAGAATGGTTCCAACAACATATATATATATATATATATATTAAAATATTAATTCAACTTTTTATCGACATTAATGGCTATCCAGGGTAAAAAATTAAAATGTTTTATCTTACACTAGATTTGTAATTAATAGTTATATGTTCTATACAAAATAACATGATTAAATTTATACAATGTATAATATTTGAGTAAATCATGTGTCACAAGTGATTCAAATATCTTGTTCCAAAGATAGAAATTCAATTTTTTGGAGTATTTCATATTTCAACATCATCAAACTTATATACGACATAGATTGTACAACATAAGTGTATATTTTAAATTAAAAATGGTCTTACAATTGCAGTGCATTGAAGGTTGATGAAATGGTTTTTTTGAAGGTAATTTTAGTGGGGAATGGTATAAGGATAATCCATTCATACCAGCATCACAACTAATGAGGGTAATTTTTTGACTCAGATCTATAAAATATGAATTGCGAAATTGTCCCATTGGTGACTAAAAAAACAGTATGGTAAGATTAAAATTCAATTAAGGATGACCCTTTAATTTGTAGGTCATGATAATTTCATGTTGGTCTCAATGTAGACAAATTATTTTATATTATATGGGATCAAAAACTGGTTATTTGGATTCTCAAAAAAGGATCCAAATTCCTTCAACCTTTAATGAAATGAAGGACAGTTCAAAAACTGGGTTAAATTGTTTTTAAATATACTATTATTTTCCTCCTAATATTTTTTTTTCTATACTATATTAATATAATCTAAATTAAATGAATAAATACCCTTGAAGACAATGACTTCTACAAAAGATAATGTTACCATTCTTGAGGAAGAATAAACAATTGATGATAATATTGAAGAATTATTAGGGGATCAAAAAGATATTGATGAAAAAAATTAGAATGATGAACATCATTATATTGACTAAAATTATCAAGGAAATAAGAAAGGGTTTAAAATTTTAGGTTTGATTGAATTAACCTGGCCAACCTGTTGAACCAACAAGTAAAAGGCCATTAGTTATGGTGGAGTTACAATGAGAATAAATGTACAAATTGATATAGATACATAGTTCTATGTCCATATTATAACTAAGGAAACCCTTTGGGAAAAATCAAGGTAATGTTACAATATTTTTTATCTATTTTATAGAAAATTTATATAATGAAACATTAATTTAATTTTCCTTATCCCTTGCAGAGTTCATTTATTTGAGATGATTTCCTTAATAAATATATTGTAATGTTCACTAGAATAGCCTATTGAGTCTTTAGAAACTTATTACTAAGATTTATCTTAGGTATACTCAGGGGAAAGTAAATCCCTACACACAAGTTATGTATGCACATATTATAAAGTAGTAAACATGGAATGCTTTCATCATTTGTTATGATGAAAAATAATTTTCAGTGCATTGTAGTCAATAATATATTAATTTAATTTATTTATTTTATCTAATTTAATATAAAATTTCTAATTTATGATAAATAATATAAGTACTAAAAATAAACAATGTGCATCAAAACCAAGTTACCCCTATCAAAAATAATGTATAGGGTATGCCTCACTAGAAAATAATACTATATTTATTACACATGTATAATAAAATTTTATTGGATATGAAACAAAATATTTTCATATATATATATATATATTTATATTTATGAATCCAAATCCATTTTCATCCCATGTCATGTGTTATAGAATGAGTATCATGTAAATAAATAGGGTAAACTAGTTAATAAAAACACAAAAAGCAGTGTGGGAAATAAGTGTAAGTATGACATAATAGTAATCTGTTATTCTTTATAACATTTTTACAAAAAAATATATATTTATATTCATATGTTTTTATATATTTTATACATAAGAATCACCAATGAACGCTCATAAAGAAAAATTATTGTTAGTATATTTGAAGGAGTTAGTACAATATGTCAACATTAGCGGAATAGGTTTTAGAGTGTCACCTGGAAATGATTTTGAGAGTATAAATCCAAAAAGAGGTTATATTTTATAATGAACGGAATTTAGGTGCAAATAGATTCTTTACAATATATTATTTTTTGGTCTTTTTGGAAAACCAATATATATGAAAGGATCAAAGTGAACAAGCATTTGAAAAACGATCAGCACATGAAGAGCCAAATGAATCCAATATTTGAGGTCAGTTATTCACCTCAATTTCATACCTTACCCAAGAAAATCAATTTATTCATTACTCTTTATGGTAAATTTGAATCCAGAAATTTTCAATAACTTTATATTATAAAAAAATTAGGGTGAAGTTGTATGTCATTTCTCTCTATCAACACCCATTCACAACTTTTTTGCGAGGGGTATGGTGTATAATATCTTGGGATACAATATACATAATAAATAGCTACAAAAATATCTCATGATAGTGGGGAAATAAGCATCTCAAGATCTGATGACTAAGTTTCATTTTCTACATGATGATTCGAATATTATAGGGATTAATTTTTCTATTGAAACCTTCCTAGATTAATCATCTAATCTTATAAAGATATATAAGGTATATACTTTAAAATATCAGATAAAAACCTCTAAAAATTAATAAAAAAAGGTCTTAAGTGAGCTATTGTATTGGAAACGGATAAAATTAAGGGGAAATAAAATATCAAATCAAGATAATATAGTGAATCAACAAATAAAAAAAGGACCTTTCTAGTTTACATTATCCCAACTACATCCATTAGAATAAATATTAACATTATAAGTTCATTTTTATGACACATTAAAAGAAGGATATGTGTCCTACATTCAATATAAAGAAAATATATTTGTAAATTTCATTATAGATGGGTTGGTCTTGAGAGTATATATGATATTATAAAGATTTAATGGTCGAGAGTCTTAGTTTTGAATAAATACATGAGGTATATTTTCATAATACATTTACCCAAAACATTATCTACTATGTTCATTACAGTTAATAACTATTCATATTCATTCAAATATTTTATTACTAATATATAAAGGGAAAACCCTGCAAACCATGGTTTAGATTCATTAATCCTTATCGTTTACATGGAAGAAATTTCTTTGGGGTTAGAAGAAATTGAAAAGGAAAATGATGATCTAAGAATGGTTTTTATGAAGAAAATAATAGATGACATACTCTTGTGTATTCCTATAATACAAGGGTAAAACTATAAAATCTAATCTTATAAAAAATATTTTTCTTATTTTCATTAAATTTTTTTTAGGAAGAAGTTGATGCTAATTACAATAAATTTGGATACGAAAAATGTTCATTTTTTCATTCAATTCATGGATTTCCATCAAACTGACCACATGTATTGTGTATTGTGAATTATTAATGCACTGCAACCAATATTATATATATATATAAATTGAGTTATATTCTTGAGTTTGTGTTTTAACAAGAATTTTGTTATGGTAGGGTGACTTATAAATATAGGCTAAATCATGCTATGAGGATGAGGATTGAACGTAATAATCCCATGGATTTTATCAAATGGAACTATATTATGGTATATATTGAAAAATTTAATCATAAAAACATATTTCAAATCAATTTACTAATTTTTTCAATTTTTATGCAGTGTTCAAATCAATATAACAACAACATTTGTGATTATTATGTTTGAAAATATATGAATGATGTCATATTCCATAAAAATACTAGCATCCCCAAACATGTAATTTGTTAAGGTAATTACAAATTGATTAAAAATATTTATTAATAATAGTTTCTAATATTTTCTTAGTACTAATAATATTTCCAACATTATACATATTCAAAAGAAGAATTAAATTTGTTTAAAGATTTCTGGACAAAGTACATAGTGTCAAAATGTTTTTGACATCAAATTTAGGTGATTAATTTTATTTTTGTGATATAGTATAGAATATTACCTTATAGATTCACTTGGGATGTGAATCATTATTATCATATATATTATATTTTTTCACTTTTTGAAGGAGAATTATTATGGAGGAAATTGGTTTGTTTAGAAATAAATTGACAGAATATATGGTGTAAGAATGTATACAAACATTAAGAATATGTGACTTCATACCACTAATTTTGATAATTTTCTCATCATCTTATCTAGTTGTTTTTCTTAGTTTCCTTGTCAATTTTATCTAAAATTTATTTTTTAAAATTGACACTTGAGTTCAAAATACACAACACATGATCAAAATCAATAAAAAAATTCATATTGTTCTGATACATTTGGAAAATGATACATAAATAATTTCTGACATGTATGAGTTTCTTATGCATTAATCTAACACATGATGTTTTCTATATGACATTAAGTGTTTGTTTTCAATAAACAATTGTAATTTTAGATTAAAACACGTATCACATATCCAAAATCATTAAAATGAGCTGAAATTGTTTTCAAATTTTGAAAATTGATCCATAATTTATTTTTGACATGTAGTAATTGACTACATGTCAATATGAAATATTATCTAGTTGGTAGGACTCTAACTATGTTATTTCAATATAAAAGTGTCATTTTAGTATCACATATGCATCACATATCCAAAATATATGAAACGAGCATATATTATTTTCATACATTATAAAAATGACCCATAATTCATTTTTCACATGTAGGAATTTACCACATGTTAATTTGACACATGATGAGGATGATATAACTTCATGTTTTTTTATTCAAGTTTCATTTAAATTTAAAACAATTAATATATCCAGAACCAAGAAAATGATATTTTATTATTTTAAAACATTAGGATAGTGATCCATTATTTATTTGTGACATATAAGAATTGACCACATGTCAATCCAAATCCTTATGTGGACAGTATGACTATAAATATGTGTTTCTAATATTTAACTTTCATTTTAGTTTAAAATGAATGTAACATCACTAAAACTAAGAAAAAGTTATCATATTTTTTGATACATTGGAAAAATGATCAATAATTCACTTTTTACATATAGTTTTTGACCACACATTTATTTGACTCACTATGTAGTAGGTATGAATCGAAGTGAATGTTTTTAATACAAATGGATCATTTTAGTTTATGGAACATATAAATAACCAAAACAAAGAAAAAATCATGTATTATTTTTAAAATTTGTTAAATTAATCCATAATTCATTTTTTATGTGTATGAATTGAATTCACATCAATCCAACACCCGATGTGGTTGGTAAGACTCCAAGAATGTGTTTTAAATATAAAAGTGTATTTTTAGTTTAAAATTCATGTTATATAGAGAAAACTAAGAAAATGAGTCATATTGTATTATGAAATAATTAAAATGGTCCATAATTTAGTTTTCATGTAGAGGATTTTACCGTACTCAAATCTGACACATCATGTAGTCGGTACGACTCAAATTAAGTGTTTTAAATATAAAAGATTCATTTTAGTTTATAATGTGTGTCACATCACCAAAAATATGTAAATGACCTCAAATTATTTTCAAACATTATGAAAATTATAAATAATTCATTTTTTATGTGTAGGAATTTACCACACATCAATCTGACATCCATTGTGGTCATTTTGACTCAAAGTCTATGTTTTCAATATAAAAGTTCTATTTTAGTTGAAAACATGTGTCATGTAACCAAAACTAATTAAACAATATCATATCATTTTCAAAATTTATGAAAATGATCCAAAATACATTATTCACTTGTATGAATTGAACTAATACCAAGCTGACGCATGATGTGGTCAGTATTACTCAAAGTTTGTGTTTTCAAAATAAAAGTTTCATTTTAGTTGAAAACGAATCACATATCCAAAACTAAGAAAATTATATGATATAATTTTAAACCATTATTACAATAATCCATAATAAAATATTGATGTTTATGAATAAAAAACATATTAATTTGACACTCTATGTGGTTTGTATGACATGAAGTGCATATTTTCAATACAAAATTGTAATTTTAGTTTAGAACAAACATCAAATATCCAAAACTAATAAATGGATCTCGTTTTTCATTAAAAAATTATTAGAATTATTTATTATTCATTTTTTGTTATTAAAAGTTGATTTCACAAAAATATATCACCTAATGTAGTCAGTAAGACTCAAAGTGTGAGTATTCATTAAAAATTGCGATTTTTATTTAAAATTAATGCCACATTACCAAAACAAAAAAAAATCTTGAATTTTTTTCAATATTTAGTAAAAAATCCATAATTTATTTTTTATGTCTAGGAATTTATTGCACATAAATCTAACACACTATGTGTTATATATGACCTGAAGTGCGTTTATTCAATATAAAAGTTCCAGATTTGATTAAATCACAAATAAAATAGCCAAAACCAATAAAAGAAGCTCATATTTTTTTAAAATTTTTGGAAAATTATCCTTATTTCATTTTTGTGGTGTAAAAAAACAACAACACATCGATATGACACACAATGTGGCAGGTATGACGCCAAGTGTTTTTTTAATATAAAAGTTCCATTTTAGTTTTAATTGAACATCACTAGACAAAACTTATAAAATGAGCTCAGGTTGTTGTCATAATTTAAGACAATGATTCATAATTCATTTATGATTTGTAGAAATTTACCACAAATCAATCACACTCTTGATGTGGTTGGTATGACTCAAATTCTATGTTTTTAATATATAAGTGTAATTTTATTTTAAAACATGTGTCACATAGGAAAACGATGAAAAAAAGAGATCAAATTGTTTTCTCTTAATTTTATCTACTATTACTTGATTAATATCCTTATCATTTTTAGCTCATTCTAATATAATTAATTTTAACACAGATAATACTTGAAGATGAATAATGAAATGGTGTGATAGTTGGCATCTTATTCATAAAAAGAAATTTTTCGTGAATTGGATCACATCCATGGTGATTTTTTTATTACCATCGATGTGATTTAATTCTAGACCACCATCTTTTTAGAATATCAATAAATGGTGTGATGTGTAAAAATCAATCGCAACTCTATATGATACATGGTGTGCCTATTATGACTCATGTTATACATTTTTATTTTGAAATTGAAAATTTTTGTTTGATTTATTTATTTATAGTATTTCTAACATAAGAATTATTTTATTGTTTAGGTGAATTCTTTTACTCAAGCTGGGTGGTTTGTTCAGCAACTAATAGCCTGACTAAGGGTCAGGGACCAATGAAAAAGGAAAATTTATGTTATTTAATATTTATCATAAATTTTACTTTCTCATTTAATTGTACAATCAAAAGATTTAAATGTCCATAATATTGTGTTTTTATCTTGTATTT
The DNA here is from genome assembly GCA_963277665.1 of Viscum album. Classification (NCBI taxonomy): domain Eukaryota; kingdom Viridiplantae; phylum Streptophyta; class Magnoliopsida; order Santalales; family Viscaceae; genus Viscum; species Viscum album. The sequence goes on from OY728157.1 coordinate 478,101,483, forward strand.
GTGTTTCAAATTTTATTTCAATTAAATTCTGTATTTTCTCACTAACTTTTCTCCTAGTTTTTGATACTATAATGTACTATAATTTTAACTTCACAATATAGTAGTATAATATTTTATGAATGTTAGAAAAGTTTCTCATAAATGGACTATTAATCAGTACTAAATAACTGTTCCAATTAAGGGTCACTTTACCAATACTTTTCTTGCAGTAATAAAGGGCTTTGTCTTTTATGGGCACTTTGATTTTCAACACTTTTTTTTCTATACTGAAAAATATATATTATAGTGTTGTCAACGACCTTATGTGTAGTAATGATATTAAATTTTCTAGATCATGTTGTTATCTTTAATTTGACTGGTAGTGGATCCCAAACAGACATCTAGATAAATATTTATGGTCATTTGAAGTTGAATTCACATTTTTAACTACTTTTAGAACACTAATAGCTATTATTATTATTATTTATTACCAAATTATTCTCTAATATGATTACAATATTTTTATAACCATATATTTTATAGTTCATAGATCATAAATGAACATCCATATAAAAAGTTAGGGTTTTTTGATGATAAAGATTGATTTTCAACATCACTTGGAATATTAGTTTAGAGAAGAAGTTTCAACAATGGTTTTAGTGTGTGTGTGTGTGTTTATATGTAAATAAATATTTATTTAAATAATTACTTATTAATAATTATCAATTAATAATTTATAATTATTAAATCATTAACCATTAATAATTCATAATTAATTTTGTTTTAAAATAATTACTAACTAAAAATTATATATAGATAATAACTTTAAATAATAATTATTTAATATTTTGAATATTAAATGTTTATAAATATTTAATAATATTTATTAAATATATAATACTTCATTATTAATAATTAAACATTAATTATTGATAATAAATTATTTATAATTGATAATTGATAATTAATTATTAATTATCTTTAGTTTCATTGTGGTTTATAAAAATATGTCCCTAAAAATAAATAAATGATAGAATTTTATATTTATCTATTGTTTCAACCATCGATAAATGCTGTGATTTTTTATAATCTACCACTAATTAGTGTTGATGTTTTGAAACAATTGATAAAAATAAAAAATAAACAATTAATGATGATTTTAAAAACTACCACTAAATGATTATAGTGAAGGGGTTACTCTAACATGTGGAATCATTCTTTCATAAGAACTATTCTTAATATACCAATAATAAGAGTTGTTTATATTAAGATTATTCTTTTCAAATATTAATCTCAATGTAATGTTTGTTGATGTTGCTTCAATTTTTTGCAATAGAATCATTAATCAAATGAGCATCACATTTTATATTCGTTTAATAAGGATTTTTTTAAATGTTCTCCCACTAAAATGGTTACCCCCTTTAAATTGATCATCATTATTTGTTGGGAAAGATCAATATTTCACCATTAATTACACCGAATATCTGGTAAATAATACATGACACTATTTGGAAGATAAATATTATCAGTCATATCATATATGACCCCTAAAGAGATGAGATCAAAACTCTTTTCCCAAATCTGTCATGTGGATTCACTCAACAATATTGATATGGTAAACTAATTTTTAATTTTCCCTGGTGAAGTGTCACTCAAAAGTTCCCTATGAATAAGGAACCAAATTTATATAGATACCTTATTAATTACTTATCCTAAATAAGATGATCTTTGGGAACATAGTGGTTAGGATCAATCATATAGAATGATCAAGGTCTTAACAAGTTTCACTTTGGATAGAATCTTACACATAGAATTATGATGTGGATTTAATATCACCATATTATCTACTGTTATTTCCATTATGTATGCATGGTTTTATTGATTTAGTTTGGAATCATATTCCTATACTAAACTAAAATGTTCAAACCATAATTATGGGTAACTCTTTACACAACACAAAACTACTATTACTTACCCAAATCAAAAGTAAATTATATCCACACATATCAAAATTCATCTTCTTAATATAGAATATGAAGCTATTTCATATAATTTATTATAATTATAATGAATCAATAGTCCCCACATGAGTAAGCATGGATCCATAAATAGTCAACTCCCACTTTCCTAGAATGACACAAAAGCCTCATGTCCAATGAGAAGTCTTACCATAGGTAGCTCTACTCAAGGATACACTACACAAGATATATTATAATTCCATCATAATTCTAACACCTAATATTCATAAATAATAATTAACCACTTAATCGAAGCTCATAATAGAATACAAGATGAAGTCAATGTATAAGAATAATAAATCCATTATCATAACTTTAAACTCCTTATATGAATGTATGATAATTTATAAAGAGCTTCACAAATTCAACTAAACCATACATAAATTTTCATAATATATATAATTTATAACAATGAATTAAATAAATAATAATAAATGAATGAATAATTTAGTAATTAAAACATGGGATTAACATTTATAATAAATTAATAAACAAACAATTACAAACACTTATGGACATTGCATAATTAAATAAATATAAATATATTATATTTATTCCAACTATTAACTCATTCATATTATTTATTTGATGAAATTTTACTTTTAGTATATAATATTTTATAAAATACAAACATTTTATATTTTAATCTCAATTATGTAAAGATTTCATATAATCTAAATATAATAAGTTGATATTATTTGAACCTTTGATCATGTAATTAATCAAAAGTGTTTTTTGATATGATTTGAATAATTTCCAAATAAGTGACCTTGAATTTGAAATTAAATATTATGAACAATTCATAATTTCATTAATATAAACACTGTATACGTTGTCTTATTTTTGTAATGTATCGAACCATTATAAATTGTAGTTATAATTTCCATATAAAAATATTATATCCGAATTATAATCCATGTCATATATTTTTAGAAAAATGTATTATAATATTAACACATAATATCATGGAATATTTAATGATATATGATTCATAATAATGTAATTAATTATTTATAAAAATTTTATAATTGATTATTTTAAAAACAATTTTATAAATTAATAAATATCCAAAGACACAATTTATTATAATTTATAAAAAAATTATAAATTATATAATTCAATACAAAATTTAATTTCAAAAAACCGTAATTTACAATAGATAATGTTTACATTGTTCACGATAAGTGTTATGCGTATGGTTTTTCCACATCCATGAAAAAGGAAAGAATCCTTACGCATTGATTTAACCCTTATGTATCAACTCTATTACCTTTATGTATCAGGTAAAACATACATATCATGTCATATTTTTAATTTCACGTCAAAATCTCAAGGCGATATGAGATGTTCTATTTTTGAACTTGTCGAACAACACTACTATCAAATAAAATATCACAATATCAAGTACTATGACTAGTAGAAAACTAAGGGATTTGTACTCCATAATTAGCTATGATAGACCATATCATAAGATATGACTCAGATGGGTAGAAAAAATCATGCAATATGACATACCCAAGTAGTACATATATAATATTCTTATATCTTAAAATATAATATACCCAAATGGATTAAATACAATCATTTCTTCATATATATGTTGTATTATATGACATATAAAATTTTATAATATGATATATTATAGTTTTATGGCATACCCCCTTCACCATTCTAATGTGATGCTGTGTGTGGACCCTATGGAATCTCCTAGAGGAATCTCCTCGAACCTGGAAGTTCTATCTCAATTATCCTTTGCATCGAGAGGCATTAGCATTTCATGGTTCATTAGTATAACCCCACCTATACGATTTCTATGTCACAATATCCCATGTAAACACCATGGATGATGGATTCTGATAGTTTTCAAATAGGCTTATTCATTAACTATAGTGAATGAAGATAATGTAGATACATTAATGGTGTAAGGTACATACTATTTTTGTCATTTTATTTTTATGGATGGATTTATTTTCAAAGGAATCGTATATCATGGTTATTAAGTTTATTTGTTTTCTGTTCTATTGATTATGTTTTAATCTATACTTAGAAAACCTTTAGTGGGGTTAAATTCATGCAATGTTGTATATATTTTTAAACTCCTGTTGAAAATGAAGAACAATGCGTGTAATACTTCACGTTTTATTTGTATCATTAAAAATATTGATGTTTTAAACTGTGGATTGTTTTTCAATATGTGATATTTTAAAAATTGATTCTATTTATTTCATTGTTTTCTTCATTTTATTGAATATGAAATATAATATTTTGTGGAATAAAGATGTGGATATATAATTTAAAAACATTGTTTCATGACATTAATATGATATATGTGATATCATAAAAATAATTGCAACTTGGTGTAAATAATACATCGTGATATATCATAGGTGGAGACTCCCTACATGTAGAGTTACTCCTAGATAGATGGTTGTGCATAGTGAGTTACTCATACGTGAACACCTTCCATAGCTTACAACTGGTAACACATGATATTAATCTCACATGGGCACTAAAGCATTATGTTAATCCCATGCAAGGTTCATTATAGACCATGAATATCACCATATAATAGGTTTAATATTACAAAAAACACAATGAATTGGGTGACTGATATGTAAACCTCACATCACCAATTTTATCTTATTCAATTAGGTTATAAGTTGTATATTAAGATTGATAGTGTTGTTGGGAGATTTGTGTGTTGTGGCTCATTAATCATAAATAAAAATATGGTTGATATCATCAAATATGACTAAGAATAAATTCTTATATTTTTCCAATTTCCAAATATATAATTGATATAAATGATTTATAAAATGTTTACATAAATTAATTAAACGTATTTTGTGATGTTTATTTAATTTATAAAATATTAATGAAACATTTATTCAATAGTTATCCATAAAAATAATTATTGATTTTAAAATATCTTTTTCTAACATACATGGAATTATTTACAATTTAGATATAAAATATTTATATTTAAATTATAAGCATAATTTATAAAGGGATTATAAATTAATAAATAATGTAAAAAATTATATATTATATTATGAATTGTTCGTATTTATTAATTTTAATCATTCAAATTAAAGATCATATTTGAGAAAAAAATTAACTATATCAATATTAGTTTTGATAATTTATTTGATCAAGGTTTGAATTAAAATGAATATATGAAATTTATATTATTTAAATCAATTAAATAATATAATTTGAATATAAAATTTTTATATTTCATTTAATGTCATATACCTAAATTAAATATCAAATAATGAATAATGTGATGTAGATTATATTGGGAATAAATGTGATGGATTTTATATTGGGAATAAATCACAAGTGTTTATATTTATTTAATTATAGAATTTCAAAAATTCTAGGATTATTTATAAATTGTTGATAATGGATTGATATATAAATTGTTCATTAATAGTTTATCTCATGTTTAATTGTGTAAATTTCTCATTTAGTTAATTTATTTTTTGTTCATTATTCTTGAATATAATTTTTATATTGCGAATATATATAAATGATTTAGTTTAAAATGTAAAACATCTCCTATAAATTTTCATACATTAATTAAAGGAGTAACATAGTAGGTGTAATAATTGATTTAATTCCCTAATACCTTAAAATTGGACTGTATAAGGTTATGAGATTTAATTAAGAAGTTAAATATGATTTTTCATATTTTTTGATAGAATAATGATGGTATTAAAATATTTGTTGAATAAAGTGTCCTTGGTTAGAGAGAGTTTGGTTCAGACATCTCACTAATCTTGAAGTTTATGAATTCTCTGGAAAAGTGGGGGTTGGTGAACAATGGCTCTAAGATTTCTCATATAAGGATTAAAAAGTTTCATATGATTTGAAACCTTTACATGAGAGGGATTCATGTATCTTATTCATGAGATGTGTTTGGACACCCCCACGGACAGCCCCCCTAGACACCACCAACCCCTTAGATGGCCCCTCCACCCCCTAGTTTCCCCCACCCCTCCTAGAAACCACCCCACCACCTGGACACCCACCCCCTCGACACCCCCACCCCATGGATAGACACTCCCACCCCCTCGACACCACCCCACCCCCTTGGAAAGCCCCCAACCCCCTCGACCACCCCCACCCCCTTGGACACCACCCCACCCCCTTTACACCCCCACAGACAGCCCCCCCCCCCCCCGAACACTCCCCCAACCCCCTGGATGACCCACCCCTTAGACGGCCCCACCCCTCCTAGACACCACCCCACCACCTGGATTCCTCCAACCCCTGGACACCCCACTCCCTTGGACATCCACTCCCACCCCTCAGGACACCACCCCACCCCCCATGGACATCCACTAACCTCCTAGACTGCCCTACCCCATGGACACCACCCCACCCCCTGGACAATGTCCTCCCTTGACACCACCCCACCCCCTGGACACCCCAACCCCCCCTCGACACCCACACCCCCTGGACACCCACTCCCCCTAGAAATCACCCCCAACAACCTGGACACCCAGCCCCACACCCCTGGACACCCCCAACCCCCTAGATGGCCCCCATGCCCTGGACACCCCCAACACCTCAAAGACACCACCCCTCACCCTGGACCCCCCACCCCACCCATAGACGCCCCCACCCCCACAGACATCCACACCCCAACCCCTGGACACCACCCCACCCCCTTGGAAATCCTCCAACCTCTTGGAATGCCCCAACCCCCCTAGACACCACCCCACCCCCTGGACACCCCAACCCATGGACACCCCCACCCCTGGAAATCCACCAACCCCCTGGACACCAAAAAACCCCCTAGACACCACCATAGACAACCCCCCCAAGACACCCCATCCCCCTGAACACCCCCACCCCCTGCACACTCCTTACCCCCTTGGACAGCCACCCCAAACCCCTAAATATCCCCCCAACACCCAAAATTCTATATTGAATTCTTTATGTATTTAATTTACTTATGAATTATGTGTTAATGGTGTATGGGTTTACATGTTGTATTAGTATACATGTTGTATGGGTATTCTTGTTGTAATTACCTTATAAATTATGTGTTAATTTTGTATGGGTATATTTGTTGACATGTTGATTTTTTGCAGGTCTTGTTTGGGTGTGCTGCAGCCAAATTTAATGTTATTTCCGAAAGGGAATTTATCAGAGCTTTTTTAGCACTGATAAACAATAAATTTATCAGTGTTTTTTTAGTGCAGATAAAGGGACCCTCATATCATCACTAAGCATTACAACACTTTTTTAGCATTGTTAAAGCCCATTTTGAGCACTGATAAAGCCCGTTTTTTGTAGTAGTGATACAATTATCAAAGTATAAAAAATGTAAATTATATTACCATATAGAGTATAGAATATATTAATACAATATGTAATTAATGTATCATAATTAAAACAATTACAATAGAAAATAATATGAATAGAAAGTGGAAACAAAATGATTCCATTTCTATTAAAAACGTAGCGGAAAATTAAATGTATTAAAATTATTTTATCCCAAAGAGTATGTTATCCTTTTAAATGGGATAAAAGGTCAATCTTACCACCACCCGGGTAAGCCCAAGATACGATGATCGGCACATCTGTCTTCCTATCTATAGAAGCCCTATATTAAAAAGTTAATCAGAACCTCTATCTTTAAAATACTTGAACAAACATGATACAACAATCAGTAGCATAGTCTTCCTATCCTCGGAAGCCAGGAATTGTTATCACAATTACCAGTCGCACAAAGAAAAACAAAGCACTTCTTTAAATACAAGAACTAAGAACATGTTATTCTTGTCATGTGTCTTCACGAATTTCCACACGATGCAAGAAATATGTCACACAATCACTCTTTATAACATGAAATATTAGATATTTAATAACATTGGTTCAGATGACCTCCAATTTATAGGAATGAGGTTCCAACTGTCGCATTTCCTTCAATGGTCATATTTTTCCAGAAAATTTAGAGGGATTAGTACACCTCACATTATAATGGTAAAAAAAGAGAATACACAACATCGTTTTGATTAGTATATAACTAACTCAACGACATTGTTTTTAGTTAGAAGAAAATAAGTACATAAGTATGAAATAATGAGTAAGTTGAAATATAATTAAAAACATGTATGTTTTATTGGAATAAAATATGAGTACAATGAATTACATGAGTATGATAAATAACTTGGTTATGATGCATATCATATATATGATACATGATTATGGTTACAATGAATAATGTGATTGCAATTCATATTGTGATTACGATTCTCATGGTTATGATTATTTATATGGTTATGATGCATGTCATGTTTGTGATCCATATCATGGTTACAATACATAACACGGTTATTATTCTTAACATGGTTATGATGTATATCTTGGTAACGATGCATAACACCATTACGATTCTTAACATCGTTATGATGCATATCATGGTTATGATTCATATAATGGTTACGATTCATAACACAGTAATGATGTAGAACAAAGAGTATATAATTATGATGTCAAAAAATATACATGACAATCAAAAAACAATTTGTGATTACCAAAACAAAAATAACAATGGAAAAGTCGATTTTTTTTACTCAATTGGTCTACCACTATGACCATTTTATGTTTTTAGATTCAGGGACATGGAATGAATTTTTGGAACCATAGGAATTTATCCCTATGAATATACGGTCCTAGATAATGTTTTACTCCCACACACATTTACACATTTATGCTTTTGGAAGTAATATCTTTCCTACACCCTTACTATGATAAAAATTCATTCTAATGACCACTAATGACTATAGACACATGTCATCCATGGATGGATTGTGTCTGTAAAAACATGTTCTCATGGAAATATATATCATTTGGTCATGGTCATTCTTTTTCTGTGGCTATAGGATGTCTTACAACCATGAAAATTCTACTCGTTGTTTTAACCCCATGGCCATAGGAAAATTTTTTAGTAGTGAACATATAAATATGGTTTGAGAATATTTATTTGGTAGTGGGAATAGGATTCCAAAATAAATAAATAAAATCACGTATACATGTAATGGCAATTACACTAGATAATATGGTGATATTTAATCCTCTTTAAAAATACTAAGTGTTAGGTTCATTTTAAAATATACAGATAATGATACATAAATCATACAACCAAGTATGTAATGAATAAATTATTTTCCCCCAAGATTATCATGTTTAAGAAAAGAATTTAATGGGTAACATTAATAATGTTATGTTAATTTTCTTATCTTTTTCTTTGGGTTAAACTTAGTGGGGTGACCCCAATATGATTAGGTTAACATAGGAATAAATTTGAATTTATCCATATAATGGATTAGGAAAATAATTTCCACTAAATTATCTAAGATTAATATATGATATTATTGGAATAATTCCATCCATAATTAGATATGTGGTGGTATAATTTCTAATGAAACTAAAGCTTGGTAAAATATTGATTTTATCCCACTAATGGATGTGATTTATTATAAAATGGATCAGTATTTTAGTGGGATAATATGTTATAAAAAACCATTAAATTATTCTAAAACATGATACTCATAAAATAAAATATTCTATTATAGATAAAGAAACATCATTATCATCCAATGTAACATTGTGATAAAACTTTAGAAAGGAGAAACAAAATGTAAAAAACATCTTAGTTTATTATAAAAACATAATAAAATTATTAATTATGAAAAATAGGTCTATAATAGTGACTACTTATTTAGTAAAAAATATCGATGTTTTAATACCGCTATGCGGCCCAATTTCTTGGTTTTGGTTAGAGGTATTACTGACATTAGGATATTTCCCCAAAACAACAGAGGCCAAAAATAAATTCCAAGGGCATACTAAAACATTATGGGACTATTTTTAATTTCTTTTAAACCCATAAAAAATAAAAATAAACAACCAATTATATGATTCATGGGTATACACAATACAACTCAATTTAAACCCGATAAATAATAACATTATAGTAGTAGTGAAAAATTAAAAAATTAATCATGAAGACCAATGAATATCCTGATGTACCTAAAGGTACATGGCCACTTAGATGAATCCGATGTGTGGGGAATTTAAAATTTTTCATCAATTTAGTAATGAAAATACGTTTTCTTTTGTTATCAATGCCTTGGTATAGGTTTTATGATATCAAGTGAATATTTCAAAGCACAAAAATGAACAAACAAGTACCTCATTTGATTCAACAACGCATTCGACTATAGTAAATTACTAGTGATCATTTCTTAAATGATTCAAACTAAATACCCTACAGATCATCCACACATGTTTCAAGAATTCATTTGATCACCATTCATCAATTTTTGAGTGATAAAATAGAGCTCTGATTAGTAATTCAGTGTCACAACAATCACCTCAATCCAGCCTCCTCGATTCGTAGAAGGCATTCACAGATCGATCACTTGGAGAGAGACTTTCAATATATAGGTAGTGGTAGGAGATATAGGTTATCATTAAATTGGAATAAATATTCATAAAATGATATTCTCTCTCTTACTAATGTAGTGGGGATTTCAAATACTCAAAAAAAGGTTCTCCAGCCCCCAAAAATTCAATTCCCACTAAATAAGAAATAAATGACATGTCATGTAGAATTAACTATATCATAAACATCATATATATTTTTTCACATACTTTTAATATAAATATATTATGTGATTAATCAGATTCATTAACTCAGCTCATATTTCGTTCAGTATTAAATTATCCTTGAATATTAAAATACAATTTGTTCGTCTAATAATTTTTCACGTATTCACTTAATACCTAGTGAATAATTTTAATAAATAAATTAAAACCAATTATTCTATACATGAATAATAATGAATTTATTTATTCTATAGTGGATGATTACATGGAATACTCTCAGACCCCTTGGTGGGGCCAACCATGTCAAATATGCTTATTGACCAGAATATGATAGAATATTGAATATGCTATCGTGTATGACCATATAGACCCTTATCATGATAGCAATGAATAATATAAAAAGACTAAGAGAGGAGTATATCAACCCATAAAGACCCCTAAATAGATAAGGAATACTTATAGAAATAATAACCATCCTACAGAAAAACAATATGTAATATAATATCTTTGTATTGAGATATCGCATAAATCAGGTCGATCGTTTTTGTCACCATCCATTATTTCATGAATATTTTTTGATCTAACTAGATAGATATACTTATAACTACCCTGTCTGAGGATTTATGAAGGTATTAAAATCCTGATCAACTAGTCCTGAGATATTATTTCCATAACTTGGAAGCGACAAATTCTATCTTGGTTATTCAACAAATATCTTACCACTAATGATGAACCCAACACAAGTTACCTCACCCCGAAATCAATTTCATGGTTTGTTACTAATATAAAAATATTTGATCATTTGGTACACATTGATGATGATATAAATTTAGGAAACACTTTAAGGAAAATAAAATTAATGACATTTTAAAACGTTTCTATATCATTTATTAACGTTCCACAAAAACACAAGTAAACAAAGTATTTAAAATAAACAAAGTCTATAAATGTCCTTAAATAAACATATCCATTTAGGGAAATTTATATGAATAACTATTTACTGAAATTTATAATCATCATTAAGTATCAACACAAAATTTACTGATATTTTTACCAACATCATTAAATTAATTATAAAGGCTTTAATTTAGAGAGTTTTATAATGATCATTATAATCATCATTAATTAATGAATCCTCCTTTAACAACAGTTTCTAGAAATTTCAATAAATGAATTATAATGTATCCATTATTTCTATATATATATTTTTTAATAAATTATATATATATATATATATATATTAGTACCTCACACATCTTTTTTTTTCAATCCTCTACAATCACTCAGGATTCACGCCCCACAACCCCTCTATGTATGCCGAAAAAATGTAGTATTTAGCCATTTTTGTTAATAACTCATGATCTATGGGCTTCCATTACACCCACCAGGATTCACAAACCCCATATCATCCATGAATACCTTATGTAATATTATTTATCTATTCTTTTTAATCCCTCACACTCTTTTATCCTCCCTTACACCCAACATGATTCATGCCCCCATCCCCTCCCTTGCTTGCTTCTCTATGGATGATGAGACCCCTCCTCGCCTTTTGAAATTTGAAGCTACTATGATTGGGACCCAAGACATAGGGAATCCCAAATAAATGACCTGAATAAATCATTTATACAACATTTATTTTAAAAAAATTTATTATTCTATAATTATATATATATATAGTAAAATATTTTTGTATTAAACAATTAATATAATATATATATAATTTTTTATATTAATATACATATAGTAATGTATATTTATTATATATAAATATATGTTTATATTTTATATATAAATATTTTTATATTAATATATATATATATATATTTATTTATTTATTTATATGTGTGTGTGTGTGCGTGTGTTTATATATATTTATGTGTGTGTGTGTAAATATATATGTGTATGTATCAATATATATAATTATAGTTATAACTATATATATATATATTTACTTTAATTTATATATATATATATATGTGTTTATATTATATATATGTGTTTGTGTTTATATATTTCTCTATATTTATATATATGATTATATATATATATATGTTTACAAATATATATTTATATATATGTGTATGTGTGGGTTTATATATGTATATGTGTGTGGGTGTAAATATATATGTGTATGTAAACATATAAATAATAAAAATTAAATATATATAAATATATATATAATTATCTATGTTTTAAAACATTGGTAAAAATGTCACTAAAATAGCCAGGTTTTCTTAAAACATGCCTAAATTTAATATGTTTGTGTGTGTGTGTGTTTATAATCAAATATATGTGTTTGTGTGTGTGTCTATATATTTATGTCTATGTTTATAAATAAATATACATAAATATACATCTATGTACTGAAATAGTCTTTATGAATATATATTTTAAATGATATTTTCAGGAAACATGGCAAAATTAGCGACATTTTCAGAGAATGTGGCTAAATTAGCAACATTTTTGTGGGAAATGTCACTAAATTAGCAACATTTATTTGGGAACATGGTGAAATTTGCAACATTTTCTAGAAACATCACTAAATTAGTGATGTTTTTAGGAAATGTTGCTAAATTAGTGACATTTTTTAGGAAATAGGGATAAATTAGTGTTTTTTCCTGAAATAATGGAAAATTATCAACATTTTCTCAAAATGCTGCTAAATTTATAATTATCAACATTTTAAAATGTGGCTAAAAATTTTCACTAAATTCCAATTTTTTTGTATTTAGACCAACGCACATGTTTGTATATATGGACATCCAAAAAAATCCCATAAAATATGGTGTTTTTATTTTTGGGTTTTATGACATGATCTCACCACCTCTAGATCACCATGTTGGAACTTCATGAGAAGATTTATCAATGCTTAAGATTCCCCAAATACCTGATAGTCAAACATCATCCTTATCTAGTTAGTATGATGTATCCTAACCATAGGACTTATATTTAAGATTAATTTCCTAATATATTGAGTTTCTCATTATAGCATGGGAACTTCTATAAAATTTTAATACCATTAATAATCAATGTACATTTCTATTTAAATAGTGGACACAAAAATTTCAACACTATAATGGTAAGTGTACATCATGTATTACTAACCATTTACATGGTATGATAATCAAATTTACGGATGAATTTTGTTCTAAAGAAACCAATTTTACAAAACTCTCACTTTCACAAAATATTACTTACTAACTATCTTTTATATCTCTAAAATGATAATATCATGTTTCTAAAGATTTATTGATTTAGTCATTGGCCTACCACATCTCTTCTATGTGGATATTCCTCTCCTTGCAAGCTCCCCTATGGATGTAATACTTATCAAGTGATGTAAACACTGAGTATATACCCTTTTTTCAACAATATAAACTTGAAATATTTGCTAGTACTTGTAAAAAAATTATCACCATTATAAAAAATTCTTTACTAGGTTTTATTCTAAGAACATGAAAAAATAATTTTGTATTATATATTATTTCTTTAGCTTCATGAGAATCTATAACGCACACAGTATTTGATGGTATGGATACCAAATTCTTGATTGATATTTTCTTTCTCATTACCAAAGACTAACATCAATATTAAATAACGTTGATTTTATGGAAGACTAGTTCATTTACCCTTGTAACTAATATCCCTTCATCTCCACATAAGAGGTTCATATCATTTGTACTTGCTCAAGTACAATCATATTGTTCTGACTGCTTCTCATGCAGTACTCCAAGATTTAACTTTCATTTTCCTACAATAAAATATATAATAGAAATATAATTTCTTATATATAGAATGGTATATGTTATTTATACATTTTATAATCATTTGTAATTATAATCATCTAATTAATATCCTCATATATCTGTGCTTGTATTCTTGGAGATATTTATTCCATGTGGCACTTCTAACAATTCTCACTAAAATTGTCCCAACTTTAATTTTTCAATGCCTTGTAAATTTATATACTATTGAATTGGTCTAAGAAACCATTAGAACTACCTTATTAGATCTCATTACCAATAACTAAGGTCGATAATTTATTTTAGTATCTAAAGAGTTACTTAAATTATTCTATTAATTAACTGTAAAACTAATAGTTGTTTTCCATATGTAATCAAACATATTTTACAAGGAAAACTATATTACTTCCAATAACCAATTGTAGACATATGGAAAAGATAAATTCCAAATTAATATTATATTATCTAATTTCTTAGTTCAATCCTACATTGGATTTCAGTATCTTTCACCTATTGTTGTCATTTTATGGTGTCGTTATCCCTTTCTAGTTGCGTCATATAGACCACTTCCCGGATTGGTGGTATTTACATCCAATGCACAATAACATTATCATTTAAAGTAGCTATGATAACTAAAATTCATATTAATTTTGACATAATGACTTGATATTACCAATCGAGCCTCATTTGTACCATGCTTGTACCATCCATGAATAGCCTCACTTGATTACTAACAGTAGTATTGAAAATAATAAGCACCGGATGTAACACCCCGACCCCTATAGGCTGGAGCTATTTCATTACTTGTCATATTGTCTTGGTTAAAAGGAATGAAAATACCAAAGGAACAACTAGTTTAGTAGTCATAAACAAACTATATACATAGATGTTACTCAAATTACATTGGAATGCTTTACAAAATACAATACATAACAAAAACTAAAAACTACAACCCCAAGAACTCAATAAAAGATCTTCTCTTAATCACCTATTTAAGGTAGACAAAAAAAGGGGTGAGATCAAATGCTCAGTAAGGGTTAAAAATTGTGGATTCATGAGTACAATAATAAGTGAATCACAAAAAATCTGACATAATCAATATGGCATAGTGAATAAATGAATAACTAATTCCATTAATAAACTAAAAATGAAAATGCATCGATAGATTTTGTCATAGTGCAAATCTAATGGATAATAATAAAAACAAATAATGAATTAAGAGAATTATTATTAACTGTACGTCATGTATCTGGCACATGAAACCATAATACCATAAAAATGGTTTAGTTCTATGGGTGGAAAGCTGTCTAATCTTTAGATACAAACTCGAATGGTTCGTCGCCAAACTGTTTTGTCTCATGAGACGTACCAATCCATCGAGGGGATATAGAGGGCCCCAACTGCCACTGCATGTACAATTAATTATTTATACATTGATTCAATATAAGGTAAATATTCCTTTTCAATATCCGTATAGAGTAGAGTATACAGATTCATCAATATTACAATAAATAAAATATCATGCCAAATAAACACCATATGTAAAATGGTATACAGTGTAGACATCAGACATATCCATGACTTGAGATTATGGATATTTAATATAAATATAATTTCAAATAAAAATTGATCTGAAATGGGAAGTAGGTACACCACATAAGGATTATTAGGTGCACAATACAAAGCTAGTCACAACGAAAATGTAGTTGTGACAAAGTCCCTTACCACAATGTAATCAGTCGAATCATATGACCAGAACTTAATGAACATCAAATTAATCATTTAATAAATTGAATATAAATAGAATAATTTTATTATATATAAAATATAAGTACACATAAACCACATACAATAAATAAGTGGTGAACAATGATAATCTCATAGAAATAAAAGTGAGATGAGAAACCCCTTACCTTATGCTTGAGTGTGTTCTTCATTTGTTTTAATGACCTGAATAATCAAATTTATCTTCATTAATTAATATTTTCATAACCTCTTATACTTTTAATTTATTTATCATAACCTTATTAGGTTCATTCATGTCCCTTTCTATGGGTTCAATGGGTTCAATTTTCATGTTTTGGAATCATTTTCTTCCTTGGTTTTCAGGGTTCGTTTACCTGTTTCCATGAATGGAAGTTCATTTGAAACATGATTAAAATATAGAATTGTTAATACATATTAATGGAGATATAAATGATCTTATAATTATTTTGGATTATATATCATGATTATGATTCATTAGTTAAAACATTAATGATGTTCGTTTAGATCGTTTTAGTGGTTCTTTGATAATAACAACCTCATCTTGTCTTATAAATTATAACCATGAGTACAAAAGAATTAAAGAACCATGGGTGAGTCATAACACAAATATTATATCCTAGTTCGACCATATATATTGTTTCATGACCATACTTGAAATAATTAATGGAAATTGATATTACATCATCTACGATGTCGGTAATTTGATACATCGCGGACAATGTTTTTATTCACTAAATAAGTGGGGGAGGAAAAAAATAATGATGAGGATTTTCCATAAACATGATAACATATATAATATACATGATTTTTCTAGATTTCATGCCTCTTGGGTAAGAAGATATGAAAAAATAATAAGGAAGGTACTCAAAATAAAAGAATAAATGAGAAATCTCTTACAAAAATTCAGCAGCCCAGCGGCGATGTGACAGGGTTTTAGAAAACATTAAGAAGAGAGGGGACAGGGGTAACCCATCCAGAAATGAATTATAATACAGAAATAGATCAATAATAATAATTACATAAGAACATGATATGTAAACTTTAATGATATACAACATAAAAGAGAACATGAATAAAAAAAGAAATTGATAATTTTCTTACCTTGTAGAGTAACCCTTAGAACATGAAGGTTGGGACCTTGGGGGATTAAGGAAACCATGGGAGAACCAATATGGAGGTAAGGAGGACAGATAATTGTTGAGGGATAATTGGGAATGAATTAAATGAAAGGAATAGTTGTTATTTATAAAAAAATTGAGGGATTATTTTAATATTTTTCAAGGGACAACTCATGAGTGGTATTTGCAAAACCATGGGCTTGCCCATGGTATTTTCCCATGGTATAATCCACTTGGGACACCTCACATCTTATATAACTATACACAAGTCGACCAGATTTTTGACATCATTATTACATCATTAATGATTTCATTAACACACCCAAAATTAAAACAGTATTTTTTACTATTCACTGAAAAATCAATTGTTTCAAAAAAATTACCAAAATTCACCCTAACAATTTATCAACATGTATATTTAAAAAATGAACACCATTTTTTTGAAAATAATTTTATAATTATTATTAATTTAATTTTTAAATAAATTCATAGTTAATTCGGAAAATAAAAATCTTAAAGGTGCAATTAGTTTTATTTCTCATTGAAAAACTAATTAATATCTCATTATCTTATTTCCATAAGAAAATAAAATTTTATTATAATTTACTATTCATAATGGTCATATTAATATTCATATTACTATTCATAAGGTTATGTTACTATTCACCAAATATCATGTTTGTTTTATCAGACTACAAATGACTGTCACATCACAACTCTAGATGACCATTTTTCGAAATTCAAAACATAGAAGTGGAAAATTTATATTTAATGGCTAGGTTTTGACTATCTCCTAAATAAACAAGTTTAGTTTCAAAGGAACACAATGATGAATATAATGTATTTAATATAATCAAACCATAAAAACTTTTTGGTTGTTATATTATTCCCTCCTTCGGAAATTTCGTCCAGGAAATTTTCTTTATAAAGCCCACCGAAAATATGTGGGTGGTTCTTCTTCATGAAATCCTCTAGTTCCCATGTTGCTTCCTCCATATTTTGATTTCTCCAAAGATCCTTTATTAGAAGAGTTGTTCAATTTATCAATACATACTCCCTTGTGTCAAGAATATTGATTGGATTTTCACAGTATGACAAATCATGGTCCAGTTCTATTTCTTCATATGTGAGTACTTGTGTTGGGTCTGGCATGTACTTCTTTAACAATGATACGTGGAACACATCATGAACTGTGTAGAGATTTGGCGGAATCACTAAATGGTAAGCTACAACTCCAATTATTCCCAAAATTCCAAATGGTCTGATGTACCTTGGGCTCAATTTCCCATTCTTACTGAACCTTGTGATTCCCTTCCAGGGAGACACTTTCAAAAATACATGATCTCCCACAGGAAATTCCTAGTCCTTTCTCCGGTTGTCAGCATAACTCTTCTACCTAATTTAATATTGTTTAATATGAACTTTTACTTTCATCTCCTTTGACGTGGTCTCTTCAATAAGCTCTGGGCCTATAAGATTCCTCTCACCAACTTCATCCCAACAAGTTGGAGTTCGATATTTCTTTCCATATAATGCATCATATTTAGCCATTTGAATACTAGAATGGAAATTATTATTGTATGAAAATTCTACCAGAGGCAATTATTGATCCCACATACCTTGTAAATCAAGAGATCATGAACTCATCATGTCTTCTAGAGTATGAATCATCCTTTCAGACTATCTGTCGGTTTGGGGGTGATATGCGGTACACATATGAAGCTCAGTATTCAAATCCTTTTGGATACATTTCAAGAATTTTGACGTAAATAGGGGATCTCAATTAGATTTAATTGATAGAGGTACACAATGAAGTCTCACAAATTCATTAATATAATGTCTTTCTAAGTGCTCAAGTGGTAACTCCTCTCTTATTGGAAGGAAATGTGTTGTTTTAGTGATACGATCAACAAATACCCATATTGCATCATTCCTTCTAGGAGTCCTCAATAGTCCAGTGACAAAATCCATTGTAATGTTATCCCACTTCCACATAGAAACAGGTAGAGGTTTCATCACTCTTTTGGGATGTTGTCTCTCTGCCTTCACCTATTGACAAACTAGACACCTTGACATATAGTCCGCAATTTCCCGCTTCATATTATCCCACAAAAAATATTCCTTCAGATCTCTGTACATCTTGGTACTGATGGAACGCATAAACTCTTCCCAAAAATCAGAACACCTTCTTCATACACGATGTCAAGCAGTATCCCATCCTTATTTGCATTAATTTTCATGTGGAGATTCTCATCTTCAGATTGTGAAATTTTTATCTTCTCTAGTAATGATGGATTAGAAATTATTTGAAAGATGAGTGATGTTTCCCCTACCTTATCAATTCCCATATCCATATTCAGTAGATCGATGAACCTATGATCTCTTTCAATCCTCATTTGAGTCAGAAGGCCATGATCTTTCCAGCTTAATGCATCTTCCACCTTATTCGCCTTTCCTAGGTGGTAGTGTATTGAACAATCGTAATATTTGAGTAACTCGAGCCATCTTCTTTTCCTCATGTTGATTTCTTTTTGTGTGAAAATATTTTTTAAACTCTTTTGGTCCATATAAATCTCACATCTCTCTCCGTAGAGATAATGCCTCCATATTTTCAGATAAAATATTATAGCTGCTAACTCAAGATAATGAGGTGGATAATTTTTCTCATGAGTCTTCAACTATCTTGATGCATGAGCAATAACTTTATCATTTTTCTTAAGGACGCAACCTAGTCCATTCTTTGAGGCATCACTGTATATTACAAATATATCACTTCCAGATGGAAGAGTCAAATTTGGAGCATTAACCAATCTTCTTTTCAATTCATCGAAGCATTCTTTGCATTCTTTTGTCCACACAGACTTAACTCCTTTATGTGTGAGCTTGGCTAGCAGATTAGCCAGTCTGGAAGAATTATGAATGAAACATCAATAAAAACCTACTATACTAATAAAACGGCATACCTCAGTTATGTTTGTTGGCATGGGCTATTATTGGATTGCCTTTGTCTTTGCAGGATCAAGTAGGATTCCATACTTAGATATAATATGGCCTAGAAATGAAACTAACTGAAGCTAGAATTCACACTTACTAAACTTCCCATATAATTTATTTCTTCTTAGTGTTTTCAGAATAGTCCAAAAATGATCCTTATGGTCTTCATAGCATTTTGAGTATACCAGGATATCATCGATGAATACCACAACAATGTTATCAAGATATTCCATGAAATCTATATTCATTAAATCCATGAAAACAGAGGGTTCATTTTTTAGTCCAAAAGGAATCACTGTAAAATCGTAATGCCCATACCTGGTTCGAAATGCTGTCTTCAGAATATCTTCCTTCCTCACACGCAGTTGATGATATCCAGATCAATGGTCAATCATTGAAATGTATTGAACTCCATTAAGTTGGTAAAATAAATCATCAATCTGGGGTAGAGGATACTTATTCTTTATTGTAACATCATTTATTTCCATGTAATCAATGAATGGCATCATGGATCCATATTTCTTCTTGACAATGAGGACAGGGGCTCCCCATAGGGAAACACTAGGTCGAATAAATCCTTTTTCACTCAAATACTCTATTTGTTTCTTTAGCCCTGCCAATTCCACATTGGTCATTATATAGGTTGTCTTTGATATAGATCTTGAATCAGGAATTAAATCAATAGAGAACTCAACTTCACACTCCAGAGGATGTCTCGATAAATCCTCTGGAAATACATCAATTTACTCTTTCAATATGTGCACATCATCAATTTAAATATTTCGTTCCTCTCCCGTAGATATTATTTTATCGTCCTATTACAGTATTGCATTCAATAGATCTACTGGGGGTGGTTCTAGATAAAAATCAGATGGTGAAGTTTCTGCCCTAATGATAAGAAATTCTACACCATTTTCAAAAATAGTAAATTCCTTCTTCTTACAATAAATCTTCGCATCATAATTTGACATCCAATCCATACTGAGAATTATATCAAATTTAGTCATTGGTATGATGATATGGTTAGAAACTAAATCATATTTTGGTGTCTGGAGGGGGACTAGTAGACATCCCATTGTGGCAATGATACATCCCATGGGATTTTTGACTGATAACTCCTTTATTAAACAAACTTGTACATATCGAATTCTCTTGAAAAAATGAGAGGATATAAATGAATGCGATGATCCAGAATCAAATAAAGTGTTTTCTAAGTTTGAGGGTACAATTAAAGTACATGCCACCACATCATTAGGAACTTTAACCTCTGTGGTTGTAATCACATAAGTTCTCCCTTTCTCTCTTGGCTTTTTCTGAGGCATGTTTCCTTGACGCTTAAAACACTCATTTTCATAGTGTCCCATATCTCTGCAATTGTAGTATTAAATATCATTGAATTGTTTCTTCCCCTTGCATTCACCAGACCGATGACCCTTTTCTCCGCAGTTATAGCAGACTCCCATGCCTTTCAATCATTTCCCAGGATGATTCATTCCACATTTCTCACATAATGGGAATCTATTCTTCCCTTGATCTTCTTTGGTGCTTCTCCTTTTCCTTTTTTATCAGAGTACCACTTCTTATCTTGGTTTCCTTTGAAAAAATTTGATCTGGAAAATTCCTTCTCTGTTTTGATGGCACTTGATACAATTTCATCATATGATGAAAATGATTGAGGGGCCAGTACCCTTCTAAGACTTGGCTTAAGAACATCAAATAATTGATCAATCTTGTCCGCTGAGTCATGTACGTAAACAATGGAATACCATTCTAGCCTTGTGAAGGTATCCTCATACTCTGCAACAATGTCTTCTTCCCATTGTTTCAAGCCATGGAATTTCCTCTTCATTTCATTTAGTTGCTCACGAGGGAAATATGTTTTGAAGAATAATTACTTAAAATTCTTCCATTCAATATCATCTATCTCTTCTTCCACTATGGTATTTTGAATTAGGGACCACCATTGATCAACGTCTCCCTTGAGACAATATATTTACAATAATACCTTTTTATTTTCATTGAATCATAAGGAAATGAATATCTTTTCAAGGGACATGATCCATTGCACATTAACCACTAGATTAGTAGTCCAGCTGAAATATGGGGGATTCTACCACATGAAATGATCCAACACAGGTGTGGAATGGTTTTTCATTACAACTTGAGTATGTTGTCCCAATATGGTCATGATCTGATCTGCTCCAACATTGACTGTGTTGACTTTCTCAGTTGGGAGATCCCTACCTTGCCCACGAGTATTTATTCCCCTTATTCAATTAGAAGACATTTCTAAATAATGGGATACATTAGATTAGTTTATAAATCTAAAATATAAAAACAATCAATATAGATTGAAATTCTATGCATATATAATCTTATAATCATGGTTCCTCAGAGGAAAAATTTACATCAACTCCTTCATAATGGCTTGTAATGAAAAAAATGAATTATGCTAAGCATACCCCTCAGAATTGTCATAAGAATGAGTGAAACATAGACCATTATTGTGCACCAGTTCCCATTACATTCACGCTCAAATTGGTGTTTTAGGTTTAACCCCTAGATACATCTCTTCCAGAGCTGCCTCTACCTGCTTGTATCTAGACAGGGATGTATTTATTAAAATATCCACATAATCTATTCCTTACCAAAATACCAGGACATTATTGTATGTTTATCCTCAAATAATACCTTAGGGTTTCATTCCCTACTATACATTTCCTATTTTAGTTTCCCTGTTTTCTACTAAACTTCCTCTGATACAAACTGTAACACCCCGACCCCTCTAGGCTGGAGCTGGTGCATTACATGTTATATTGGAAGGGTTAGAAGGAATGAAAATCCCAATGGAATGATCAGTTTAGTAGTCTTTAAGAAACTAGATACATAAATGTTACTCAAATAACATTGGAAAAGTTTACAAAATACAATACATAACAAAAACTAAAAACAGCATCCATAGGAACTCAATAAAAGATCTTCTCTTCATCACCTGTTAAAGGTAGACAAAGAAAGGGGTGAGATCAAACGCTCAGTAAGGGTTAAAAATAGCAGAAGCATGAGTACAATAATAAGTGAATCACAAACAATCTGACATAATCAATATGGCATAGTGAATAAAAGAATAACTAATTCCATTAATAAAATAAAAATGAAACTGCATCTATAGATTTTGTCATAGTGAAAATCTCATGGATAATAATAATAACTAATAATGAATAAAGATAATGATTATTAACTGGACGTCATGTATCTGGCACATGAAACCATTTAACCATAAAAAAGGTTTAGTTCTATGGGTAGAAACCCTTCTGATTTTTGGAAACAAACTCGAAGGGTTTGTCGCCAAACAGTTTTGTGTCATGAGACATACCGATGCATAGAGGGGCTATAGAGGGCCCCATATGCCATTGAATGTCGAAATAATTATTTATACATTGATTCAATACAAGGTAAATATACCTTTTATGTATCTGTATAGAGTAGATTATATAGATTCATTAATATTACCATAATTAAAATATCATTCCAAATAAACACCGTATGTAAAATGGTATACAGTTTAGGAAAAAAACATATCCATGACATAAAATTATGGATATTTTATATAAATATAATTTCAAATGAAAATTTATCTCAAATTGGAATTAGGTATATCACATAAGGATTATTAGGTGCACAATACATTGATAGTCACAACGAAAAGGTAGTTGTGACAAAGTCCCTTACTAAAATGTAATCAGTCGAATCATATGAACATAACTTAATGAAAATGAAATGAATCATTGAATAAACTGAATATAAATATAATCATTTTATTATATATCAAATTTAAGTACACAAATACAACATACAATAAATAAGTGCTGAACAATTAAAATCTCACAGAAATGAAAGTGAGATGAGAAACCCATTACCTTATGCTCGAGTGTGTTCGTCGTTTGTTTTAATGACCTGAATAATCAAATTTAGATTCATTAATTAATATTTCTATAACCTCCTATACATTTAATTGATTTATTATAACCTTATTAGGTTCATTCATGACCATTAATATGGGTTCAATTTGATCAATTTCCATGTTTTGGAAGCATTTTCTTCCATGGTTTTCATGGTTTTTTTACTTGTTTCTAGGAATGGAAGTTCATTTGAAACATAGTTAAACATAAATAATTGTTAATATATATTAATGGAGATATAAATTATCTTATAATTATTTTGTGTTATATACCATGATGATGATTCTTTAGTTAAAACATTAATGATGTTCGTTTAGATCGTTTTAGTGGTTCTTTGATAATAACAACCTCATTTTGTCTTATAAATTAGAACCATGAGTAAAATAGAATTCCAGAACCATGGGTGAGTCATAACACATAAATTATAACCTGTTTTAACCATATAAATGTTTTCATTACCAGACTTTAAGGAAATAATGGAAATTGAGATTACATCATATACGATGTCGGTAATTCGATACATCACAGACAATGTTTTAATTCCTTAAATAAGTGGGAGAGGAAAAAAATAATAATGAGGATTTTACATAAAATTGATAAAATCCATAATATAAATGATTTATGTACATTTATTGTCTCTTGGATACGAATATATGAAGAAATAATAAGGAATTAACTCAATATAAAAGAATAAGTGAGAAATCTCTTATAAAAATTTTGCAGCCCAACTGCTACGCTACAGGGTTTTAGAAAACAATAAAAAGAAAGGGGAAAATGGTCACCCATCCATAAATGAGTTATAATACAGAAATATATAATTAATAAGAAGTAAATAATAACATGGTATGGAAACATGAAAGTTATACCACATAAAAGAGAACATGAATGGAAAAAAATGGAGAATTTTCTTACCTTGTAGAGTAACCCTTAAAACATGAGGTTTGGGACCTTGGGGGCTTGAAGAAACCTTGGGAGAACTAATATGGAGGTAAGGAGGCCATATCTTAGTTTAGGATAATTGGTAATGAATTCAATGAAGGGAAGAGTTTGTATTTATAAGAAAAGTGAGGGATTATTTTAATAATTTTCAAGGGTCACCTCATGAGTGGTATTTGAAAAACCATGGGATTGCCCATGGTATAAGCCACTTGGGAAACCTCAAATCCTATTTAACTATACAAAATTCGACCATATTTATGACATCATTATTACATCATTATTGTTGTCATTAACACACTGAAACTAAAAACTGTATTTTTTTACTATTCACTAAAAAATCAATTGTTTCATAAAAATTCCCAAAATTCCCCCTAGCCATTTATTGACGTATAGATTTCAAAAATGAACTCCATTTTTTGAAAAAAAAATTCTATGTATCATTAATATAATTTTTATAATATTAAATAGTCAATTCGAAAAATAACAATCTTAATGGTGTAATTAGAATTATTTCTCATTGAAAAACTAATTAATATCTCATTATCTTATTTCCTTAAGGAAATAAAATAATATTATTATTTACTATTCATAAGGGTCATAATGCTATTCATTTTACTATTCTTAAGGGTATGTTACTATTCACCAAATATCAAGTTTGTTCTATAAGACTCCAAATGACTTAATGATCACAACTCTAGATGACCATTTTTTGAAATTCAAAACTTACAAGTAGAAAATTTATATTTAGTGGATAGGTTTTTAATATATCCTAAATAACCAAGTGTTGTTTCAAAGGAACACAATGACGAATAGAATGTATTTAATAGAATCATACCATAAAAAGTTTTGGGGTGTTATACTAAAATGTTGATACATGGAATCTATTATTAAATTTTAATTGATCGTGTTAATCTTATTTGAATTCCATATAACAATTACATTTAGGATTTATTATTCTCAATGACTAATGTGTCAATGGATAAAGTGAATATAAAACCATATCTATGGTTTTAACCTTCCTCTTCAGTATTTGTTTCTTTAACATTCCTCTTCAAACCCGCTTGTTGAACTCATTCATATGTCATCTATTTATGTATCTATAGAATTAATTAAATCCTACGTAATATTTATCACAGTATCTAAAATAGATATTTTTACCATTATATAGAAATGTAGTCTATAACTAGAATAAATATTTTCTGTATTAGGTATTTAATTTAAATCCTTGGAATATTTTAGGATAACAACTTTATATGCACAAGGTGTTTCTCTTGTTGAATGTTTGTTTATATCTTAACAAACTCATTGAATCTGCCACATGTTCTTACGACATAATGGATTTATATCGTATGATAGCTCTTATGATGTCTATTTTTCAAGATTGTTGGAATTTTTTATGGGATACCGTCATTATTTTTGATTCATGTCTCAAAAAAATATTAGTTTCTATAATTCATATTAGTCTCAATATATATCCTCCTATTACATATATCATGTTGTGAATGTGTATAAAAAAATTTGTGTTTAGGAATTACTCCACACTACATTATCTTGATTAATGTTTTTATATAATAATAAACATTTGTCCTTCTTACTATCATCATATATTTTATATAGATAAGGTAAGTTGGGTTATGTAATTACTCCATGCTATATTTTATTGATTGATGAATGTTTGGTAAAGTTATTCTTCAATACACTTGACTGAATAAACTCATATATTCAAACCATGTAAATACCATTCTTTACATTCACATTTCGTAAACAAACATAAATGAATATTATGAATTATATTCACCACTATATTACCATAGGAATAGTTAAATCTCTCCAACTGAAGTTATTCTGAATGATTTTTGGATTACTTTTATTTATAAAGGTTTATTTATCCAAAACTATGTACCTAAGTGTGTCAGTAATACCTATGGTCTTGAACGCTAATGATTCTAAAACCATACTATTTATGTCCTGGACAAATACTTAGTTTTTTATAAAAAAAATTTATCTTTATATGACTAGTTATTTAAGTCTTGCAGTTTATATTCATCTCATATTTCAAATGACTCAGAAATTACTGAACTATGGGTTGATTATTAGACACCACAAGCAACATTTATTCCATAATAGGGAAAATGTATCCTTGTTCTTGATGCATACATGACATTAATTTTTTGGTAATACTTAACAAAAGTCAAATTAGAACCATTTACCTAGAAATTAGAAGTTGTGTGCCACTTATCAAAGACTTAGGAACCACCATTTGTTAGCATCTTGGAGAAAACACATTAATTCTAATAAGGTTTATATGATTACTTGGTTACTATATTTAAATACACATATTTAATAGGAATATTGTATCTAAAACCAAAGAATTATAGCATAAACATTGCATACAATAAATGAATATACCTGAAGAAGAAGTGACTACTTGCTTCTTCAATTTAGTACATTGCAGTTCAACATTCTTGTATCTATCATGTTTCATGCAAAGAAAAAAACCTCTTATTTCATATATATTTTATTTTAAGGAAGTTTCAGAGGTACCTTTTAAGTAACTATTTCCATTGACCTCTCCTCCTTGTCTTTTAACTTTTTCTCCATAAAAAATAATGATTAAACATTCTTCAAGTTCTTATTTTCTTGAAAATTCAAACCCAAAAGGTGATAAAGCATTTTCTCCATTTACTATTAATTTTTAAATGCTAAAAAAATTAGATTATATGGTGACACTGATATGATAAAGGGGTTCATTGATTGAGTGTGATCCATATTTGAATTTACACTTCTATAGTATTATGATCACCCACTCATATCTCAATTCACTTTCTCCTTGAAGGTTTCTTAGAGATGAGAGAACATGTGAAATAATCCTCGTACTGATGTTTTATCCACAACTCACATTAGAAATTGATGATAAAATTATGACATAGCCATGATTTATATTATGAGTCTCCTATAAGAATTTTTCTCAACCTTACTTCTTGAAAAGGCTTAATATGTATTTTGGACACCAACATCCGGAACATCATATATCAGAGTACATTTATCAAGCGCATGTACTACTCATTATTGATTCATATTGGATAAGACATTCACATTGTCTAAAATATATCGTAGTATATTTGTGGTATAAAATTACATTTTTTTTTAAAATAAAAATCTAGAATATTAGTACGTTTATATTGATTATTTAATAGACATTTATGGTTAATTAATAAAATAAATGTCTCATAATATTTTAATGAACTCCAGAAACCCTCTATATTGGAATCTCAATACTATGTCTTTTGAGTATTATAGGGTCAAGGACTCTTAAAACCTCTCATCATAGTAAATAATCTATTGTTACAACGATACAAAGAGAGTACAAGGTCAGTGTTTGACTGTCTAGTTACATTAACTCATAGTTCATTCATCATTCGAGTGAAGTCTTGGGTTCTAAAATCAAAAACATGATTTATAAAATCATTTCCTCTAATTTTTCTACAATATTGAATTAGATACTTCTTTTTGAAAAATTCAGTTATGAAATTATATCACTCAGATAAGAACTCTTCTCTTGTAGGAGGTACCCTAAAATTTGGATGATGACTACCATGTACACCAGGTTGTGTTCAAATTTAAATGACATAAGGTGTTTGGGAAATAATATCTATTTGAGGGATTTTTTATATTATCGATGGATGAAATCCATTTGTATTAAATATGTTCATAGTATTTTTACAAACTCACAATTTAACATTCATTAATAGAAAAAGATTCATCACCCCATAATACATTTTTTCATTAATTTATGTCTTTCCCACCAATATTCAAATGCATAAAATAATAACCAGTGCATAAATGAAATAAAATTAAATGATGGGTATTGAGTATCTAATATTAGTTCATCTATTTAAACACAAAGGATCAACCATCACCTAGGGGAATCATACCTAAGTTGATATTGACTCATAATATTTCACATTCCCCATCTAGTGTGTCCACTTCTCATTTGAATTTTTTCCTCGACATATAGTGGACTCTGACACACAATGCCATCATCAATAATTCATCAATACTCACAAGTAGGAGAGTGTGTATTAGGATGCTAAATATACATATATATAATTATGGATGTGAAAACCCTTTTACATATTGAATAAAATATTATGATTTATAGTGTTCATAAAATTTAACTAATTATTACCAATGTCACATGAAATTGTAATAAATAATTAATTAAAACTAGAAATATATATTTGATTCTCAATAATATTCTATTGTTAAATTAAAAATATGATAAAAATTAATATTTTGTATATTTAAATACGAAGGGAAATTAAAAAAATGGTTTATTTTAATTCAAATAGTTTATTTTTCGTTTGTCCCATAATTAATTAAATTTTATTCCAATATTAAATTAATATATTATAAAAATATAAATATTATTCATTTAACACAAAAAATTAATAATTAATATATTATATATATCAAAATTTCATAGGCCTTAGAACCATAGGCCGGGCCAATGCAGGTCGGGCTTACCCCGTGCATGACCATTTTGGGCCTAACAAATCCCGTGCAATGCTATTTGGGGTCACGTTGGATTGGGTCAAATAAGAAATAAGGCCGACCAATGGGGGTAGAATAATTAAGGGAAAAATAATTACTATTTTATAGGGGGTCGATCATGAAGGTCGTAACTAGGTGCACATGCGACGTTTGTGGTTGTCTCAACTGGAGGACCTACAATGGAGGGGTCGGAAAGGGTTGATCACCAAAATTAGTGAGATAGATGAGTAGAGGTTGGTAGAGTTTTTATAGTGTAATAGGTGTTTGATAGGTGGGGTAGAAGCCACTAATTTTAATATTAATTTTTTTGACTTTTCACCCAGTGAGTCACACCACCTTTTACCTTGATCGAAAAAATTGTTTGTTTGTGGAAAATTCCAGACACTGTTCCACCGTATTTTAAAGTTAATTTTTTAATCAAAAGACTACTATTTTATGAATTATTATTATTAGGTACTAAAATATTCTAAATTAGGGGAAATTTACATTCTAGCCAATGGAGTTTCGGCCACCACATTCATGCCAAAACATGGTCGGAAAAAAATTCACTGAAACAACCACTAAAACCTGAAATTGGGTAAATTTTAACACGTATAGGAATACACATTATTTATATTTTATTACATGAAACATCACAAACACTCTTTATTAAAACATCCAAATTGACATAACTTGGCCATTCGAAATCGAATTGATGTGCGGTCAATTCCATTAGAACAAAATTAAAACTCTCTACTTAATTTAATGAAAATTAAATTTTCCTTGTCAAATAAAATTCGGGTGATCCCTATAATGTTAATTGAAGGTACCGGTGAACATATTGAAAGCTTATGGGATAGATATTTTAAATTTTTCATCATCTTAGTGACAAACTCTGCATCTCTTATGATCTGAGCCCCAATAGATATCCTAGGATCTCCTGTAAATATTTCATAACAGAAAAATAAATAAATTAATACTTAATTTGATTCGAAAGAACATTTAAAAAAATTCTTTTGTTAATATGATTACATAAAGGTTATGAAATCAAAAGCCTCTTGATCATCCATACATGCCTCAATAAATCACTTTCTCATTATTCATCAAATTCTGGGTGCTAGTGTGGAGCTCTATCGAATCCTTCAGCATCACGATGATCATCTCAATCACATCCCTTCAATTCATCGAAGGCATTCTAGATTGGTCAGTTAGAGAGATATTTTATCTCTTTAGGATAGAATATTATATAGAGGATATCATTCCATAATAATAAACAATCTTCAAGTGAGAGTCTCTCTCCAACTTATATTGAGGGAGGCTCAGATACCGAAAAAGGGTTCCTTGGCCCTCGGGTCTTCAATGCCCACTATATAAATTATAAATGAAACATTATGAAGTATTAAATGTGTCATAAAAATTACTTATATTTTATCACTATTTTTAATTAATATATATTTTGTGATAACCCTATGTCATTATCTCTACTCATAATTACCACAATATTAAACAAATCTTGAATATTATAATGACATTACTTTTTATAATATTTTCCATGTATTCACTTAATACCTTGTGAATAATTTTTATAAATAAATTCTAAAAAATTATTATATACATGAATAATAATGAATTTATTTATTCGTTGGTGATCGATTACTTGGTCAACTCTCAGATTTTGTGATGGGGCCCACCATGTCCAATATACTTATTCACTAGAATAAGAAAGACTCTTGAATATGCTATTGTGTGTGAACCACAATGACATTATTTCAATAGAAATGAATATTATTCACTGAACAATAGTGGATTCTAGAAACCTATCATAGCCCTTAAAGAGAAAAGTAATAGTCATAGCAATGATAATCGTCCTACAAACACGTACTATGTAATATAATCTATTTATCTCATGACGTATGATAAAGTAGGATGAAAACTTGTGTCATCATACATCATTGATTTTTCATTTTTAATCTAAATGGAAAGAGATTCCACAAACTACATGGGACAAGGATTTGTAAATATACTACCATCCTAATCCACTAGGCCCGAGATATCACTTCCCCAACTCAGAAGTGTAAAATTCTATCTTGATCATTCAACCAATGTCATACAACTAATTACAATCCCAACACATGATACCTCACCATGAATTC
The DNA here is from genome assembly GCA_963277665.1 of Viscum album. Lineage (NCBI taxonomy): Eukaryota > Viridiplantae > Streptophyta > Magnoliopsida > Santalales > Viscaceae > Viscum > Viscum album. Next base: position 478,133,317 of record OY728157.1, read on the forward strand.
AATGTAATGGTTTTCCCTGCATCAAAGAATGTGATCAAATGGTGCACATTGAAAATTATTTCAATTTTGTAGACAAATACACTTTTTTAGATAAAAACATTCCATGACATCCAACAAATGTGTTGTTCTTATTGGAGGGACTTTATCACGATCTCACCTACTCAATATCACAATTTACACACTTCATGAAAATAAGTATCAATGCTTATGATCCCCTAGAACATGATAAACAGAAATCAACTATGTCTGATCAGTATGATTTACCACGACCATATGAGATATACTTAATATTAATGTCATAATATCTCATGGTTCTCATAATATCCTAGTAACTACTATAACCTTTTGATGTGAAAATTAATATATGGACATTACCATTTAAATAGTTGAATAAGAAATATAAACACTATAAGGGAAAGTGTAAATCATGTATAACTAACTATATACAAGGTATGGTATTCAAAAGTACTGATAAAGTTAGTTATAGAGCACCCACTTTTCTAATAATGACAATATTGGTGCGAAAAAGTCCAATGAATATATGAAAGAAACTCCAATATCTAAAACATCCAAATGAGGAAGTAGAATCAAAGTGATCCACTAGAGATGTACAGGTACATTCTTGTACATATCTCATGAAAAACAAAGTCTAGAATCCCGCTAAAATGAATATGCAGATGGTGAGTAATCATACCTAGTAGGATTTCTCTAATAGACTTTCCAACACATACTAGTAGGACATAAACACATTAGCTAATAGTTTAGAAACATATTTTTGAATAAATATAGAAACATCAAAGTATTTTATTAAATTTAAACACTTCAAAAAAAATCATATGTAATTTATCCATTCATAATTTATCAATTCATTCCACTAGGTATACCCATTACATGTTTCCTACTCACACACACACAATTTCCAGACATGGACCTCCCTATACTCACATATGGTGATTCATCCTTTTACCAAGTTATTACTTGGTGAACCAATTTTATAGTTGAACTTCAAACCATGATTCAACCCATATTTTCCAATTTTACAGTGGCATTTTCTACCAAGATCTACCAGGCATGCACATAAATACCCAGCAAAAATGTATTGCAAGTTCTCATATCTTGTTAATTCTATATAAATCAATCATTTATTTTAAAAACATTTATCAAATGTATTTCTCACATTAAAAAAATATAATTAATAACCATAAATCAAAGGGCTGTTTCACAACCATTAAATTTTTTTGATTTCCATATTCATCAAAAATGGAGTTCTAACATTAAATAATCAGAACATTTTTTTTGAAATTAAAGCAATTGAATTTAATTTACAAATAATTCTTGTGCTATATAAATTGGATAAGAGATATAATCTACCCATCTATTAATGGGTTGTGATAATGGATAATGTCACAACAATACAAATAGATTCAAGCTCAAAACATATTTCAATAATTAGATCCATTAAATATCTCATCATAAAACATCATAGACCATAGATCTATTCATAATTTTCTAGACGTAATGATTTATATGAGTGGATATGAGAAGATCTAAATAAAAAGAGATAAAATAGATACTTATACATGATTCTAGAGATCCAATACAACTTGATCTATCAAAACTGGCCTCTGAAAGAAAGAAAAATACTAAAAGCTCTTTTGAGAATAGATTAGCTCTATTACCTGATTGAATTAGATAAAAATGAGGGTTTCATGCATAAAAATTGAGTTAAACTCTAATTTTAAAATCATTAAATGCACACCACATTGTTATGATACACTATTAGGAATCTTTGTGCCCACCATGTGCATGCTACTATCTCTAAACCACCCCCTCACATATCATGCACATGGTTTAATGAAGTGTGCTCTAATTATTTTCCCCTATATCTACACTAACAAGTTTTTTCCAAGTAATATGCACATTCTGGAAAAAAATACACTAGTCAGGCATAGACTCATGTCTATCTAATCCTCATCAAATATTTTCCTAGAGAAACCTATATTGTTTCCCTTAAATGTTCTACAAAAATGAACCTATAAAAATACTCACAAAACACACAAAAATAATCCAAAAGCTCCCACAACACAACCAAAATTATATATAACCTAAAAGAAAAAAATAATAGGGTAATGTTTCATAAAAAAGGTCGTGTTACTTTCTCCCCACCATTGGGATTTATATCCCTAGAAATTTGTATATTTTCAGTGCTTTAGAAAAGTTTAGACCATTATTCCAATATCTCTTGTTCTCATTCCCAAGTCTCATCCGGAATTTGACCATGAAACCATAAAAAAGTCACTAATCAGATACTTTTCCTTGTAACAACTATTCATTGTTATCGATAATCTGTTCTGGCGCATGTATAAAAACTAGAATCTAGGGAATGATCAATGTGGTCCCATTGAATAATATTTCAATGATCAGGATAGTACTTTTTCAATGTAAATACATGAAATAAATTGTGTATATCAATAAATTTTGGTTGTAAAAATAATAAATAATCCACATCACCAATCTATTCCAGTATTTCCAAATTATCGATGTACTAAAGGGAAAATTTATTTTATTACACCAAAATCATTGCCCTAGCCTTGGAGACACATTCAAGAATTCATGATCTCCCAAATGAAATGATAATGTCTGGTGATGGTGGTCTACATAAGATTTTTGATAACTCTAAGTCATCCATATCATTTTCCAGATTATTTTAATTTTCTCAATCATCGATTGAATGAATCTAGGTCCCAATAATGAAATTTCTCTATTCTCTACCCCAAAAAGTGGAGATTCAATAGAATGAACATAAAATTCCCCAAAAGGATCCATATGAATTGATGCATGATAAATATTATTATACAATAACTACAATAATAGTATATGATCCTCCCATGATCCTTTGAAATTCATGAAATATGCTCATAATTTTCCATCTATTTGAGGATGATAAACCATACTCATGGTTAATTGAGCACTAAAATATTTCTATAAATATCAAAAAATCTATGAGTAAAATTGAGGATCTCTATTATAGAAGATCAAAACTGTTATTCCATATAACTTTATGACATCTAAAATATATTTTTTTCATGTTCCCATTGTAGTGGCTTCATGAATAGGGATGAAGTGGTACAAGTTCATGAATCTATCCACAATAACCAACATGGAATTGTGTTTATGGACCATTCATGGTAATCTTGTGTTAAAATCAATAATTATGTTCTTTTATTTCTGGATAGGGATATATAAATATTTCAATATACAAATTGGTTGTTTGTGATCAAAATTCACTTGTTGAAAAATGAGGAATGTTAAGACATACTCTTCCACTTTAGTTTTCATTCCATCCCACTAAAAATGAGTTCAAACTACCTTATAAATTTTTTGAATTCTAGGATGAGAATTCCATTTTGAGTGGTCGTATGTATAAAGAAATTAATCTTCAAAAGATAGTGAAACAACCATCAAATCATGAAAAATCAACACAATGTTTTCTTCTTGTTTCCATCCGACAATGGTTTCCCCACCGTTAAGTTTTGAAATAATGGTTTGGTGGTAAAGATCCATTATTTTAGAATCATTTACTTGTTCAAACATGTATAATATAAGATTCTTCAAATTGAAAATTATAACATCATGTTTCGTAGTGAAATATAAGTGCATATATGAAATCATAGCCATCAATTTACACAGATCACAAGCTTCATTAGATAATTGATTATATGAATTTGGGAAAAAAGAATCAACATTTTGATTCCCTATTGTGGGTGTATAAACCATGTCAAATTGTAAAATGTATAGATATTACATAAATATTATGTGTTTCAGGTTCAAATCTCATTGTGAAAATATGAGTTTCAATTTTTTATAGTCAATGAACACAGTGAATTTCTCATCAAATAGATAATCATGACATGTTTTCAAATCATGAACTACAATGAAAAAAATCCAACCGAGGGGTTAGATATTTCTTTACATGAATTTTTTTCTTCCATGATCCGTAAGCTACCACATGATCTCCTTGTATGAGAACACAACCTAGTCTAAATCTAGATGGGTTAAAATAAACCAGATAACCCTTCATAGGTTCTGAAAAAATGTATTTTTGTGAAAGTGAGCCTAGACATAGGTTCTAAAATGTATTTTTACCTATCATAAATCCAATTGAATGTATTTCCCATTCTGATGGTTGTTATCATGGGAGACGTGATTCATGAGATGTCTCGATCAAAGAGACGATAATAACCTATTAATATTAGGAATCTGTGTATCCTAAAGATATTTTTAATAGTTCCCATTAGAAAAAAACTTATATATTTACAAGGTATAATGAAATGAATTTCCCATAATCATGTTTCCTGTGAGGTTTTTGGATACTCCTCACATGTGGCATCATCTTGATATGAATTCTTATTTGGTCAAAACATGTGGATTAGTAAAAGATTGGGATACACTAGTATTAAACATAACTTTCATGAGATTAATTTTAAGAAAAATAGAACATCATGCAGTCAAAATACATAATTGGTATTATTTGATCATCTTTATAGCACTATACAACTTCTTAATCACTCCCCCTTATTCATTGCATTCGATATTTGGTCACATTTTTTGTTGAGTCATGGTCTTCCCAGAATAAATTTCTAGTTATTTTTGATGAGGATGGGAAATATTTTAACATGGTCATCCAGTTGAAGAATAATATTTCTGATACATTGGAGATCTATTTCCATTAACTAAATTTGGAGTGTCATGAAAATAATGATGAAGATAACCCATCTAATTGAAGTTGTTACATGATTTGGATGGTGTCGTACAATCTCAATTAATATTATTGAATAAAAAAATTGTAAATATCAAGGCCTGATTTTGAGTCATGGAAGAAAGTTAACTAATCAATTGGTTTTATTCTAAGATGCTTCACCGCCTTAGAAATGTGCATCCCTCTTCAAATTTTTCCCAACATTAGAGTTCCCAATAATTTCCATGGAAAAAAGACATACTTCCTCTAGTATTATCTCCAATGATATCACTTTTTTTACTATCAAATTATTAAATATAACTGTATAATACAAAATATAGAGTGATACTATCTTATAAATTTTTTTGGTGATAGTCCAAACTTAAAGATTCATGACTTCACAGATAAACTAATGGCTACTTATATGTAAAAACAAACTGCGTTCTTAAACATAGTAATATATTATTTCAATGATGAATTTTCATTCTTAAAGATGAATAAATGTTTCATTTCATATATCATGAATATTTGGGGGTAGAATTTTTTATTGAAAAAATATTTAATGTGCTCCCATGTAAATCCTTGATCAATATTAGGCTGGATAGATAAATCCCACCATTGTCTAGTAAGATCCTATGGTATATAGACTGCATACATAACATTTAGATTAGTAGATTTTCAATGAAAATTTAATATCCAATTTATTATGATAAGACAAACCATTGCCTTTTCATGTTCTGAATCCCTCTAAAATAATGCTGGATTAAATTTTTAAAATTTCATAAAATGGACCACTTCTATTGGATCATCATTCTGATTTCACTTATAAAAAACTTGTATAATTATTTGAAAAATTTGTTGGATCACCTATGTAATAAGAAAACCATGTTTTCCATATCCAATTATAATGGTTTCTACATCATCTAACCATTTAAATTTCCTTATAACCAAAACAGAACTTCATTTAGTTATCAATTACTTGAAAAATGAAGGGTTAGAGTATTCCAAATCAAAAAATCAATAAAATTTACAACCAAAATTGAAAAAATAATCAAACATAATATAAAAAATAAAATCCTAGTATAATAACTTAGTACTAATTCATGATATGTTTTACTCATCAACTAATCCCATAACGATGATATTAAAATGCACCTGGAAGTGTCATAGAACAATTTTTGTGCCTATACCACCCTGGGAATTGAATTTCATCATAAAGACACCAACTTTGTTTTTTGGGATATACATTCCATGTTTCAATATTTTTATCTCCTTGATACCATCCCAAAAGGATGGATCAAAAAATATTGATACCATTGGTAACATCTCCACCCAACCCATTGGATTGGGTTAGGTTGTAGGTGCTCCTGACCATAGGTGACATCTCTAAGACATCAAAGATAGACAATAAATTCCAAAATATTACATAAACATAGGGTGATTATTTTCCATTTTAAAACATAACAATCAATAAAGATAAAATAAAATCAAACATACCAACTATATGATGCATGTGTATAAACAATAAAATTCAATGTTAAATAAATACATAATCATAAATTATTAATAATGATAAAACATAAAAAATTACTCATGAAACCCAAAGGATGTCCCAACATAGAAACATAGATGTGGAATCCATCCAATGACTCCAAGAAAGAAACTACATGTTCCAATATACCACCCCAAGGGAGTAAAATAAAGATGTTCCACTAGATAAGTACAATACATTTCCCTTACCAGTGTCATAAAGAACAATGTCTGTATTCACACTAGAGTGAATATGTAGGGGGTGAGTAATCATACCCAATAATCATTACCCAAGAGACTTGCCAACTCATTCCACTAGGATAATAACATGTTGCCTCATAGTTTAAAAACATGTTTTAAAATAAATATAGAAATATAAAAGTGGAGTATGAAAATAAAATATTTCAAAATAAACGCAATAAAATTTATCAGTTCGTCATTTATCATTCTATTCCACTTGATATACCCATTACATGTTTCCAAATAAATTACTCACACACACATGCATGACCTTGACCTTCCTATACTTGTGAGGGGTGAGTCATACTTTCACAAAGACATTACATGGGGAACCAATTTGATGGTGTCACTTCTAATAATGACACATCCCATGTTTTCTTATTTTAGTGTGGCACATAAAACCATGATCCGTCTCACATGAACATGAACACATGACAAACATGTATTACAGGTTATAATTACAAGTTCATTACATTTAAATAATTCCATTATTTTATAATGTTTGATAAATAATCTTTCTTTATTTTTCAAAAACCATAATTTGAAAACACAAATCAAAGGGGTTTTCTAAATCCATTCAATTTTAAATATTTATAGATTTTTGAAACAAATATGATTCAAATATGAAATAATAAAAAGTTTCATTTGAAATTAAAGAAAATAAATTTAATTATCTAATACCTCATATTATAGAACAAGTGTATAAGATATAGAAGCCAACTACCTCTTATTAGGTGGTGATGGTGGAGAACAATGTAATAAAACCCATAGATTTGGGATCAAAACCTATTTCCTTTAACATATCCAAACAATATTTCATAAAAAAACATAGAACCTAGATCTATTAATAGAATTTTAAATCTACCATTTATTTTGAGAATATATGAGACTATCTAAATATAAACAAGATAAAATAGAAACTTACCATTGATTCTAGAGATCCAACACATCTTTGTGAGTAAAAACTGGCCTCTAGATTAAAGGGAAAGGTCAATAAATCATAGGATAGTATTGGTGTTAAATAAAATATTATAATTGGGTAAAATTAAAGGGTTTGAGGAGAAAAACTAATCTAAACATTAGTTTTGTATATTTAAATGCACATCACATTTTTTGGATGCATAATTTTGGAAACAGTGTACCAAACTTGCACATGATACTATTTATAAACCACACACTTGTATAGCTTCTATAGACATTGAAAAGTCATATGTCAACCATTTTTTCACCCATATATCCACTCACTTTTTTTTCCTGGTCACCCACATGGTTTAGACAAAACCATGCGCCTGTCGTTCACACCCTCCAGTCCTCCTAAGACTCATCACACAGTTTCCTAGAAGAACCCACATCGGTTCCCTCCAAAAAACACTAAAACAATCTTGAAACTCTCGAAACTCATCCCAAGTATTATATAACATCAAAATATATAATAAAATAGAAAATTACCTGAAACAAGAAGTGTTATTGGATTATTTCAAAAATAAGATATATGTTCTTATGTTAAACATAGGATAATTCACTAATGTTTTCATTATTTAATGTTCTTGTAAAAGAATTCATTTTATTATCATTCATGGGAATGTTATGACAATGTGAATGAGTTCAAAAAAATTACTTTTTAATCTTATATTGTTAAGGATGGTTGAACTAGATTATGTGATATCAATGTTCTTGTGTATTTTTAATAGTATATGTGGTTAAAAGATTAAATTTGAATTAGAAAATATATTTGGGGATTACAACAATATTTTTTTATGTAGATATGGTCTAATGGTGTTATCTTGAAGGGAATGTAATACCACCAGGGGATTGAATTATCTAGGATATGTAAAGGGGTTTAAGAAACATTATGTAATGTCCATGAATGGTAATGATGATACCGAATGTATACATTAAAATGTTGTGAGTATACATGAGTTCATAATCAAAGAAATAATTAATATATATTGTCTTTTTTATTCAAATTATGAAGAAATATTATGTCAACTCAAACAATTAAATAAGAAGGAAATAATCAAGATCATATTTATTTAACTAAACGATGTGTGTTTTCATCAAATTTATTTTATATGTTAAAAGAATTTGATTATAAAAATGTACTTCTTGTCAAAAATAAGTGATGCTACACTGGTTTAAGATTCATTGAATTTTTATAGACATACTAAAAAAGAAGATAATGGTAAAATTGTTTTATACTAGATAAATGAGTTTATCAAATAGCTTGTCAAAATATGTGAGGTAAGATCTCACCACTACAAATGGAATAATTTAGAGAATAAATCCGTATTTTCATAATAATACCCCAAATACATAAAATACTATATATGATATGGAAGCAATGGTTAGATTTCTAAATATATCCATTTAATGAAATAAGTGTTATTTCTTAACACAAAGGTGTTTGTGCATCTTAACATGATATTATAAAGGGGTTATAATTTCTAAGAGTCTCATGGGATTATGTTTATACAATGAGAAGTTAATATTTAAAGAATAAATTATTATACTATTTATAATAAAAAGTTAATTTCACATTATATTCTAAAATATTTTAGGATATACTGGTGAAATAATAATGTAATTAGTTACAAAAAAATATTTTATGAGAAAAAGTTTGATGGAAGGGGTTCTAAGAATAATTATGATGATAAAATTATAAATAATTCTAATATGGAAAAAAGATTTAATAACTTTGTAAAATTGGATGTTATGTTGTCATTGAGTTTGAATACTATATTCAGAGATTTGAACATTATGAATATGATTATTGAGTCTCACCATTTTTAAAACTATCCTTATTTATATATGTTACACATTAATGATTGTAGTGATAGGGATTTATCATGTATTTATCGAGTGATATGGTAGGAATTTCATAGAGATGAAATTAGTTTAATGAAATACGTGAAAATGTAGCAAACATATGACTGATCTAGCAGTCTATCAATTGTGATGTGTTAAACCAATTCTTATATATAATTTTATTATGAGTTATTATATAATTTTAAGAATATATAATATATATAGTTATAAAAAAAGGAAATATCCACTTAATCATTATTTCATGTTGGATATATATATATATATATATCATGATGTGAAATGATAATTTATCTCTCAAATTAAGGCCATGATTTATCCCTAACTGATGTTTGTAATGTAGAATTATACGTTGTGATGAAATGTTATTGTTAACCTATGTGGGATTCTTATATCGAGATATGAAATATACTCATGTGTTACAAAACATGTTTTTTGTGTTGGATGACCCATGAAGTATTCCCCATGGAGTATCATACACTATGTATTTATTATACTATGAGTGTCTGGTTCATATTTGGAGTCCATAATACATGAGGTTGGTGAGATACTTTGCATGAGAACCTTTATACTTTAATACATTTCTTATGCAATCCTTGAGGCTTAAGACATCAGAGGGTGGTTGGTGATGTTTTTGATCATGTCTTTGGTTGGGGTTTATTCAGATAATATTGTTATTCTTGTAAACCATGTATAAAATTTGGCCCTTGACAGAGATAGACCAACGAAGAGTATGGTCATACATAGATAATATACGCGGTGTTCTTAATAATTCAAGTGATGTGATAATTCATAAAATTGAATGGCATGTGAAATATTTTTTGACCTTGTTAGAAGATACTCAGAGAATCAAGAATGACTGAGTTGGTTGTATGGGATTGACATAGTTTTTGTCCCATGGTCACCCGATGACTTGGAGAAAGGGTTTATATTAAAATTTATGCTTTCTTATGATGTAGTTAGTGGGAATGAGTATAGAGATTCATGTTTTTTACATAGATCACGTCAGATCCCATTGTAGATCGAGAAGGAATTGATGTTTTTCCAGAGTCCACTCTTTTCTTACACATATGGTTTTGAAAAAATATATTTTATTCAATGCTATAAATTCTCATGGGGTCACACTTTTTGTTTGAATAACTGAAGATTTAGTTACACTCAAAGTGTTCTTCTAAAAATGGTCTAGAGTTTACCCAAAATGGTTTTTCATGGTTATTCACAAAGTATTTTGTATGATTTTATACATGGTGAAACTGATGATAACTTTTTTAATGTGTTTTGAAAGATATACGAAAGGAGTTTTGGATATGGATTCATACGTTATAATATATAATACAATATAAGGTAATATAATACAAAGTATATGATAATTTAGGGTAAGTGGTATATTGTTAGATATATCCCCCAAGGCCTACATACATGTGATCTACTAAAGCTATATCATGTGTTATGATAGGGAATATCATAAGGACATGATATTAGATATCAATAATTATACCTATGTTATTCATATTGTATAATTAAAAAATCATAATTCCCTTAATAACAGGGTTCATTTCATTTGCAAGTTCTATGACACCTTAGAGAAACAAAATGTTAAATGTAAACATTTAAATTATTCCTCCACATAAGATATCATTATATAAATCATTTCAAAAGATGAAATGATTATGATTAGAGAAATGTTCAATGTGTTACAAATTTTATAACCACATGGAATTAACTAGAACAAAATGAATGTATGATTTAATTAATGGAAGCACATTGTGGGCTATATAAGGGGGGATGTTTCATGAGATATGGTGTAAAAACATTTTGGAATCTCCTAGATAAATATATCACTACCTATAATCTCTCTCTCCTTTTCCCTTTTCTTCAATAGGTTGAATCATTTAATAGGAATTTGGGATAATATCACCCATATGATTCTTGATTCACATCATCTCATGGATACACCATGGAGGAGGGAGTCTGATGGTTTCCTCTTAATGTTAATTATCACCCACAATAAAAAAAAAATTGAGCCAACAACCTCTATGGTATAAATTACATTATAGTTTCTTCATTTCTTGTTTATCCATGGTTTCGTTTCAAACACATGATATATCATTAGATTTAATTCTCCCTATTGTTGTGTGATCCTCAAGGTATTTTAAAAATTAAATTAATTCTAATGGATGTTCATACATTAAATTTTTGTAGTCATATTTGCAACAATATCTAAGTGCAAATTCTAAAAATATTTAAATTAATTTATGAAAAATAAGGATTTAAAAATTACGATACAATATTTCAATGAAAGAATTCCCATCATTGGGTGAGGGGGATAAAAATAGAGCAACTAGATCACACATCTCATTTGATAATATACCAATTATAAATCATGTCTTGAAGACATAATTAAATAACTATACTATCAACATATTAAAAATAGGATTGAAGTGTGATGAACTATTTGGCTCTAAACAATAATATTAATATAAAAAAATGTTAATAAATATATGTTATTTTAATATTAAGGCTTTTGATCCATAAGAATCGTTAAATTTTGGTGTTCATGTAAAAACACATTATTAAATAAATAGAGACAATAGTTAATATTGAAACCATAAAGATTGTTTGAATAATTATATCTTTATAAATTTTTTCTCGATTGGATAATTTCATATAGAATATTTTTATTTTCATTATCATATGATACTGTGAATAAAAAATAAGATCTCGGATCAATGCTTATTTCGGAATGACTATGCTGATTTTTTTAATGTGTGTTAATAAATTTGTAGTCATTTTTCATTCATCAGATTTTTCCCATTGACCTTCCCAGAAAAGATTTTTAATAAAGTGAAAAAATAAATAATTTTTTAAAATAGATGTAATTCAAGGGGATGTGTTGTGAATAATTATTATATTAATGAATGTCATCATTTTTAAATAAATTGATCATCTCTAACCTAAATATTCATGGTTCAGAATTTTCATCTACTAATTATGTTTTCATATAAATATAGTGTTGTTGGTGTCCTAATGAACCTATATAATGGTTATTAATCTAGATTTATATAATAGAAAAGATAAGTGATTCATGTTTTCGAATAATTATGGTTTCTAACATGTTATCAGTGATGGTTATACTTATTTTAAGAGTATTGTATTAATGATTAAATATTATTTTTTATGATAAATATTGAAAATATAAGTTTCTTTATACTTGAAATCATAAGAGAGAATATTTTTCGTGTTATTTAAATAAAAATATCCTTATTAATGTTACAAAAGTGCATAATAATATTTTGTATTAAGTAAGTTCCTAAATATTCATCCTCTATAGACTATTGATGAGTAATCATGACACTTTTCTAAATAAGTCAACTTCATTCTCTTACGTGAATGTGATTTTTGTCAATATCAAGAGAAACCCAATAAGAATAAGGTTGATGTAACAACATAGAGTTTCTCAAATGAGATTCAAATTTATTGTCTTGTTATTTATGAAATTATTTAAATGTGTTTTACATGTATTTTGAAGTAATAAAATGAATTATAGGAGAATTTGGAGTTTTTTAATGAATTTTAATCTGGATTTGAGTTTTGGGTTACACTAGGAACCTGTGGGGACTCACTAGGAGCCTTGTGAGATACAAATGGCATTTTTTACATATTTACACCACCAGAAGATGGGTAACGATCCACTAGAAACTCTGTAAGGTACCAAAAATCTAACAAAGGCCATTGGGTTCCCAATGGAGTTTCTCACATCCATTTTTAATAGGTAGTTTTTGAAATTTATAAGTTAGGATTTTAATATTAAATAATATATTTGGATCTTTGGATGGATAGTTTTTAAGTTGGGCTTCTTCAAAATTTTCTCTAGCTCATATTTCTAATTTTTGTGATTTCCAATTTGATTCATATTAGATTTGATATCTTTTGAGTGCATTAGACTTGAAATAATGAGTAAATATTAATTCCTATAGTTTATTTCAATGGTATGAGTTTTTATTTTCTATTAGGTTCTAATTAAATTTTCTTTTTTTGGATTTTGATAACATTTTATTTTCTTCTATCAATGAAGTATTTTACTTCTATTTTTTTCTGTAGATTATTAGTTATTCATTGTATAAGATATCTTAATACAATATATAATTTTAATTTACTACTAAATGGGTATTTTTCTAATAAAATATTTGTACTTAACTAAGAGGTATCTAATTGGCATGTAATTTGAATCAAAATCTAGGAGGGATTACTTATATGAAACAATCAGTAGTAGAAATAGAAGCCTGAGTGTTGAGGTTTTAGCCTTGGTTCTTAAACAACTAATGTTAATTGTGATTTATGTAATTTTTTAAGTCAATTATTTATAAAAAATATATTAAAATTAATTCATAACAATATTTAACACTAGTTTTATATAATATAAACATTAAAAGTTTTTAATATTACTTTTAAAATTATTTTTGTAAAAACTGATTTTAAAAGTGTTTTTTAAAATAATATATGGACCCATAAACCCTACTTGATTTTTCAATCAAACCCCATTTTCATGACCAATGATGATAATTAATGACCTTTTACGATGATCAACCTTGTACTATAGTTAATTTTCATCATCTTCTTATAATATTTGTCATCAATATACGATCCTTTATCTTTCATTCAAGATCCTTGAACTATCATGATCGAACCATAGTCATTGATTAATGTTATTTGGATCACCTTTTACTTCATTTTTTCACACATTTTTCTTCAATGTTGAAACATTAACCTTATTTCCGTCAAATTTCAGTGATTTTATCAAAAGTTAGGATCTATTATCCATTTACGACCTCCAAATTTTTCCATTTTTTTATTTTTTTAAGATAGATTAATTTTTTGTTTGTTATAAATCTGATTCATCAATTCATTTGGTTGTCTGTATTTTATTATCAATTATAAAAAATGTTGAATTTTTTTAATATTATAACTTTTTTATTATTATAATTTTTTTAATATATTTTATTGAACTATTGTAAATATAATTGTTTGTATTCATTATTTTTTTATCGTTATATTTTTTTTGGTTGAAATTTTTTCTTCAAATTTTTTTTTCATTTATAATTTTTTTTCTTCAACATAATTAATTTTGATTAAACTTTTATTGTAGCATGATTTTTTACTTTTAATCTCGCATGACTGAATTATTTTCTCAAAAATTTATGCATGTTTAAATTATTTGTTTTAACATATGTCTAATAAAATTCATTTAAATTTTTAGATGATAGTTTTTGATCAGTATATATAATTGATTGTTATGATCAATTACTTATCAGTAAATGAGTGTTTTGATTGTATTTTTTATTTTTAAAATTTACTTATATATATATATTTTTATATGTTAATATGTTTTAATATAGTATTGTTTTTATTGAAATTTTAGGTAATTAATGGATTATAATTGGAATAATTTATGAAAAACCACTGATGAATATGAAAAATGAGTTGATGAGTTATTCAAATTTTATAAAAAAATATTCAAAAAAATATTTTATTTCTTATCCATCTATGAATAGTTTGAATATGAGAAAGTTAAATTCCAAATAAATGAATGATCAACTCAATTGTTATGGTTTTTTCTATAATTATACATGTTGGATCTGGCATCGTGAAATTACAGAATATTCAACATCTAATATTGATGAAAATATTCAACATGAGGTAGAAGATCATATTGATGAATTAATTACTGATGTTGTAATAGAAAAAATAAAAAATATTAACTATTTAATGATTGTGTGGAGATTTTAAAAAACCACTATTATTAGTTTACACTAAATTTATAGTTTCATTAGTATTTTTGTGATTATTAATCTTTAATGAAATTAATGGGTGGAGTGATAAAAGTTTCTATAAATTGCTTAAACATTTAAATGTGTTTCTTTAATAAGGAAAAATGCTTCCATATTCCAATTTTGATTCAGAGAAAATATTATGCCCAATGGGATTGTGGTATAAAAATAAAAATTATTTCCCCAATGACTACATGTTTTATAGGAAGGAATATAAATGTTTATCAAAATTTTCTTAATGTGGGATATCATGATAGAATATGGGTGAAAATTTTTAATCTTATTCATTTTTAGGTACTGGAATCAACCCTCTTACTAAATAAATATCGTACCTTCTAATAATTCTGTGTTTGAAGTGTATATTTAAAAATACAAAGGATATAAAAAGGATTATATTTCATATTGATGAGCATATCTCTAATGTAAACATATGTTACCTTACTAATTCACTACAGTATAAGATATTTGATAAAAAAATTACTAATTTTTGTAAGTGAGTATATAAATATTATATTGGGACTATGTAAAAATGGAATGAATCTATATCAGTGCCTCAATAGCCAACATAGTTCATAGACTATTTTGGTTGTAGTTTACAACTTTCCCACATAGATTTGTATAAAGAAAAAATTTGTTATGATTAGAAAGATTCTTTTTTGACCAAATTATCTTGGAAATTATATTGATGTGTATATTTCACCTTTTATTGATTATTTGAAACTTTTATCGGAGATGGGTGTTATAAATATTAATTCATAAAAAAAATATTATTTTATATTTCATGTTATGAATATGTTTTCTATAAAAAAATTAATTTCATATGGAAACTTATCTGAATATAGTGTCATGGGACTTAAATCACATCCACTTTATGAATAATAGATTTCATATTATAACTTATATAATTGAAGAATGATAGTGTACATGGGAAATAAAATTTTTCAAAAATTGAACATCCTCATATTTAAAAAATAATATAATTGTTTATAGAAATATAATCTACCCCCAAACCCATTTTAAGCTGAATAATATTAAAATAGGTGAAAAATATTGATTTTAAATTTAGAAACAAATGAATTCTTGTTCATAAAAAAATATATAGAATAAAAAATCTATCTTATATGAACTATATTATTGGATATTTTGAGAAAAAAAATAACATTGACATTATGAATATTGATGAAAACATACGTGATAGTTTGAATTAAACTTTGTTAGACATAAAAGGAAATTAAAAATATATATTTCAAACTATATTATACTATATATCCATGGGAATAATTTTGGATTAAGATCTCACTATGAAATGAAATTGAACATATTTACCTCTAGCTTGTCACACATTATGCAATTGTGAGAAGATGAATTTTTTTAGTGTATGTGTGGTAATAAACCATCCTCTAAATATTCTATAAATGTTAACATTTTGGTTTGATTGAAGGATTTAAAATTAATAGGTATCAAATCTCATAACATTGATGTATTGATTCAAAAACTACTATAAGTTTGACTATGTGGTATATTGCTGACACATATTATAAAGACTTTCATCATGGTATGTTATTTTTCAAATATATTTGTAGTGAAGTCATTGATCCAAATTTGTTATATGTGTTATAGAATGAATCTGAACTCATATCTTTTCAACTAGAAATTTATTTCCCATCAACATTTTTCGATATAATGGTTCATCATATGATTCATTTGGTTCATGAGATAAGAATATGTTGGCCTATTTATTTGTGTTGGATGTATCATTTTCAAAGATAAGTGAAAATTTTAAAGGAATGTGTTAAAAATTCTACTCAAGCAAAGGCCTCAATTGTTCAATAATATTTATCAAAGTAGGTGATTGTGTTATATACTGATTATTTGTATGAAAATAGTTATATTCGTCTACCTATATCTCTACATTTTATTATAGATAGTGAATTTTGGGGGATTCATTGCTTAAAGGTAAATTTAATTCCATATGATAAATTGATGGAATAAAATTTATACATTTTAAACAACAGAAATGATGTTCAACCAAATATATCATCACATATTACTATATTAATGTTCTCATATCTGAAAAGAAATGAAAATTTGTAGATTATTGAGCATAAAATGGTATTTGTTTCATGGATTAAAGAGAAACTAAACATATTTTTATCTACATTAGAAACATTGAATTGGTTGTAAGGGGGCTTGTCTCATAATTTGATCACATGTTTGGGTTTTGATATTAATGTTTACACATTTTATAAAAAAATATCATTATAAAAGTACTGTCCAAAATAGTGGGGTAATGGTCTTCATTGAATCACTTCAATTTTCAAGTGTAAAAGATAAAAACCCAATTTAGGAATCTACAACATGTTTTGGAGTTCTTGAGGATATATGAGAAATTTATTATACTAAATTTCATGTAACAAAGTATAAATGTAACTGGGTTGATAGTAACAGTCATTTGCAACATGATGATTGTGGATTTTCACTGATTGATTTGAAAAGATTTAGTTGTAATGAGGAACCATTAACCATGGTGATACATTAATAGAAAATGTTTTATGTTATTGATCTTTCAAATGATTAATAGTTTGTAATTTTGAAAGGGAAAAAATTTCATTTGGGTGATGAGGATGATGATGATGTTATATATTTATGGGAGGTTTCATCATTTATTATATGACTTATAGATGATTAAAATGTGTACAACATAGAAATAGATTACAATATTTGAAATGGTCATGCTTATGTTATATAGGAAAACACTAAATTACTCTCATAATTATTCAGATTCATATTTATAATCTATTTTTCCTTATTGACCTCAAAATACTGTATGTTATTTTTTAATTAATTTTTTTCATTTATAATTTATTTTATCGTTATTATGATTCTTGATTAATTTATTTATTATTGTATCTTTTTTTTAATTCATAAATAGTTTTTAGGATATAAATTATTTGTGAAAAATTGTTCATGTTTCAATTATATGTTTTTATATGTGTTTATATGTTTTTTATGTTCTTACATGTATATCTTCAACCACACAATGTTTTCCCTATTTTCACTACCTTCGAGTGAGTTCAATGACATTTAAGATCTATTTAAATCAAATTTTTGTAATGTTTTTTATTTTAGAAGATTAATTAGTTATCTATTAGTTACAAATTTCATTCACCCAGTGATTCGTTTTCATGCATTTTATTTTCAAATATAATTTTTTTTATTAAATTTCTTTTAAAGTTCTAATTGTTTTTCTGAATTCAAATAGTCTTTGACTCTAATTTTTCTGGTTAAAATATTTTTTTATTTATATTTTTTTGAATTTATACATTTTATTATCATTATAATATGTCTGTGTTTGAAATAATTGTTTTTCTTAAAAAAAATTTCATTTATAATTTTTTTTGTTATCTATTATGAATAATAATGATTTAATTTATTATAGTAATTTAACATTAATCAAATAAAAGAACACATTTTTTTTTGGAATACGTATTACAAAATAATGGAAACATAGTTAAGGGAACCTAGGTATGTAGCTTTGTTCATTCATTCATATATATATATATATTAATTAAATTATTTGATGAAATTAATCTTATATTTCTTAAAATTATTTTCATATCTTTTTATTTAGATAAGATAATACCTATATATGGTAGGTGAGGTATTACAAGTTTACCAAAACACTCTCCCACATATGGAGAGAAAAGGGTGATAATTAAATTTGATGATAATGACTTACCAACTAGACCAAATTCCACATAGTTTATTGCTTACCTAGATATATAGAGTCATTATAGGATTAGTATTTTATACCCTAATTGGAGGAGAATCTACCATTTAGTGAATAATATTTTATAGGATCCAATAATGGTAAAATTTATAAAATTTTTTATTTTGCTTTCTAATGGTTTTAATATTTTACAATTCCCAATATTTTTTTATTCAATTACAAATGACTTTTTACATTCAACAGACAACATGAATTAAAAAATTATTTATCCTTTGTTGTATGAAGATAGAGTGATTTTAAGAAAAAATTTACTTCAACTTATATTTTTTTGCGTAAAACTGATAAAAATCCTTGACAAAAGAAAGATTTTATATATAGAGATACATGAAAAAAATTATCTCTAGTCAGCTGGAGGAATTTTTTAAGATATGTCATTTTATCTTTTTAAAATTAATTTGTTTGATTAATTTCAATTACTTTATAACTTATTTATTTTTTTATTATATAAAAACCCACTAGGAAAAATCACCAAGAGATATAGTCTCACAATTTATACCCTCATACATTTCCATGATGGGAGTATCCTTTATTAGAGGAGTAAATGGTTTCAGAAAAACATATTGAATTAAGATCCAAGTCATATAGCGGCTCTGAAGATGTTCCACATGACACTCCATATCCTCCCCCTTATTATGGAAAATGGAAATGGTGAAAATGTTAAAAAAAATTATATCACTAATCATACAAAGGATGTATCTTATAATATTTTAAGTAATTAATTATTACATTTCATCAATATTACTTTTTAGTAAATTTATCATACTAATTTCACATTTTAAACAATTACTTCAAGACACCATTCAAGAGAAAATGAAATATGGTACCTTTATCCTTGAGGGTAGAATGGAGATTCTTTTTGTTTCTTTAAGAAATTAGTAACACTCTATTTGATTCATAGGGTATAAATAGGGCATCAGATTTAAAAATGTTTGTGGTCACACCCCTAGTGTGACATCAATGGGGGCAGAATATAGGAAACATATAAATTTTTTGAAGGCTAAGCTATGACACTTGAATGAATTGATAAAGGATATGATTAAATAATCTATATCATATATTCTTACAAAACTAATGAGACAAACAGAACCTACATGACCTTCCTACCCAGATCCACCACCTCCTCATTCTCTCTTGACCATGTGCTATGAGTTACATTTCGGGGATCCTTATGTACATATTATAGAATAAAAAATTGTATATCATATGGGGGATTATGTACATCATCATCTTATGTATCCATATTAGGTTATAGTGGTGATACATGATATTATCGATCCAATTTCTCTGGTGTTGATGCTTACTAAGGAGGTGTCCATAGTTGGATAGAGTATTGGCCATTTTTTCTTTATCCAGCTAATCTTTTTCATCAACTCACATATGTGTTATCAGTTAGTTTTTATTTTTATTTATTATTAAATTAATAATTACTTATTATATTTTAATAAAAATGCCTTATAGAGGAGTAACTAAAATCGAAGGAATCTCGGCAAAGGAATGAAAAATTTCAGATTCCAGTAACTTCATCTATTCCTCAAGTTGTTGATTGGGTAACAAATTTGTAATTTTTTTCCTATATTATATATTTTTTATATTTTTTATGAGTTATAATACTTATGTAAAATATTATACATTAAATATTATTAAAATCGATATCATGGAAATTGTAAAAGGAGATTAGCTCAGTGTTCACATGTTATAGTTTTTTTTCATGTAAGGAAGTTTAAATAATTAATTTATTTTAATTAGTTAACGACATTTTATATCAACTTAATTATTTATTTTCATAATCATGTATCTCTATTGTTTTTTAATCCCATATTATTTCACATTTGTTTATGGTTTTATCAAACCATAATATTTTTCAACAGAAGTGAAATATTTGATCCAAGAATCCAAAATTGAATATGTGTCTAAAAGATTCAAAAACATGGAGAGAACATGTTGGTTTTATCCATTAATTGATGGTTAAAAACAAATATATAATTATGAAATACTATTAATTATACTATTTATAATATTTAATATACTATATTTCAGAAGACATTGAATGTTGGGTTTATTTTTTCAAAAAGAATGTATAGAATATTAGTTATGATCTTTATTGGATGGTCTATGAAGAAAATTTAGCATGTTTTTAGTGAAGTAAGTATTATTTCCGGATTTTTGTTATTTAATCTCAATTTTTTAATTTTATATCTATTTGGATTATTAATATTTGAAATTACAATAGGTTGTTTATTTTTTTCAAAAGGGTTTTTTATCCAATTGGAGAACCAATAAAATGATTATGTGAATGATTAGGTAGATAACTTATATATCATTTAATGCATTGTTTTTCTTACATATATTCTATGATTCAATTTGAAATATTTTTTTATAACATAGTTTAATCATCAGAAAGGGTTTTTTGTGTATCAATATTATGCTTTATGATTCTTTTATTATATAATCACTAATAAAAAAATAGATTTTGAAAATTGTTAGTTTTATTATAAAACATATAATTTAAACAAATATGTTATGTTTTAAATTCATAAAAAATTATTTAATGGAATTTTTTTTATGTTAAATTGTAAAAATCCAATGAGTTAAAAAAATTAAAAATTTATTTACATAATATTTTCTATTTTTGATTAATTTTATTTTTTAGATTCATCTAGGAATGCATTTATAAAAAAATTAAAAGTTATCAATGATTTTTGTTGATCTTGTTACATTTTAATGGTTTTTTTCCTTATATGGTTATACATTTTGAGTTTTCATGTGTGTGATTTTTTAATTTAGTAATATTTTTAGAAAATTATCTTTTCATGACAGTTTTATAGAAAACTGATGTTAAAATTCCTCCTATAAATCAAAAAACATTCAATGTTATTTTTTTTATAAAAACCAACAACGAAATCCCTCCTGATACACTTTTAAAGTTAAATTTTATGAAAACCCGACATCAAAAGATTTCCAGTAGAGCATTCCATGTTGGTTTTAAAAAAATGACATTGGAGCCCCTCTTTTAATCACCCTCTAGAAGGGTATTCAATGTTAGTTTTCTAAAAACTGATGTAGAAATATAAAATTTCAATGATGCATGTATTAAAATTGGTTATAAACTAACATTGAATGGTAAAAACTGATGTTAAATGTATTCTTTCCACTAGTTAATGTCATTTAATTTAGTATTTTGTATATTATTATCTTCTGGAATTAAGTTTTTCATTATTGGGAAATGAGAGTGGCTTGTTCTAAAATGTGATAATTATTGGATTTGTATTCTAAATTGTAATAAGAATATTAATCAGGATTTTTTGTAGGATTTAAACATTAAGTGATACATATAAGGGTTTATTTTTTATTATCGATTGATTTGGAAACATTATTGATTTATATTTGTGCATTATGATTTTTAATGAATAAAAGAGGAATATAAATGTAAACTTTCCTGGAAAATCATACATGAAAGTGTTATAATCTAATAATATCATTTGTGTTAAGTGTTAGGGGTAATTCACGATTTTTAAATGATAGGAGATTTATGGATTATGTTTTGGGGTAGTTAATGAAATGTTTTAAATATAATTTATATTCTATGGATACTTGAAAAATAAGGGAGAATGAGTATATGTTTTTGAAACAATTCCCAGTGATTGTTAACGGGGTAATTGAAATATAATTACTGATAAAATCCTTGGGTATGTAATGTGAATTATGATAAGAATTAATGTTATGGTATTATAACATTATGATGTATTATATGATATTTTACATCTAACATGAATCTAGTTGTGTTATAGGTAAATTTCTTCAGTTAGTTTATGATACGATGAGGCTACGTGTTGTGGATAAGCCTTATGATAGGCTACGATGTTATTAAGCAATTTTTTTCTAAGCCTTGAGTTAGGATAAAGGGGGAGATAATATATGACTTTGTGTCATGACCCCTCACTCTAATGATGCCCCTCATGAGATGGAAATGAAGGAAGAGAGATAATGACCTTTGAGTCTCACCTCCAATAGGCCGTGGGGTGGGAACAATCATTGAGGGTATAGAATCACATGTAATGGGAGGAATTTCCCTTTTTAGAAGAAAATGACATCCGAAGATAAAATGTTCCATCTTAAAAAACTCTAATCACAATATGAAAGTAAAACCAAAATTAAACCCACATGCATGTTTTAAAGTAAAACTTCAAAAAATTCAATGAAAAGCTCTAAGTAAATACAAAAATAATTAAGCTATGATGTGACACGGTTGTTGTCCACAAGTCTAAGCTGGTAATTCCCATCACGATCCATGTAGTCCTCCTAGAAACCAAAAGGCAGTTTTATAATATAGGGTTTGAATACAATTATACTCAGTAGAAAAAACAATATTCTCTCATTCAAAAGTTGATAAGCATGCTAATGCCCCTATGAGAGAATCACAGAAACCCACAACACCTAACAAGGAATACTATCCACCCCAACATCACCAAAGGCACACTCACTAAAAAACACAAGTCAGGGAAAGTAATATATAGAACATCAATGATAGGGTACCCTGGACCACTTTCCCACTGATTAGTCACTCTCACACCCTAACAAAAAATGTCATGGATCTCCCACATCGTTCTAATGTACCATGTCACAAACCCCCCCCCCCCCCCCCCCACACACATGGGCCTCAAAACTAGTCCAGAAACCTGGGAAAAAAAAGCTCATCACATCTCACATGCTCACACATGGTCCTCACAACCACATCCCACCCATAGACACCTAGGTCACATACCACAACACATCATGAAAACACCATGGAATGTAGAACACTTCTCATCCTGAATAAATTTTGGGAAACACAACATGTACGCACACACCTAGGCCTCAAAAAATAAAACATGATCGAAGAATGATGGGCTATCTCTACCTAGAAGAGGGAGTAGGGAAGTGCGGATGTCCATCCATCCATCATCCCACTAGGATATTTGAGAAAGACACCTTCCCCTATGAAAATGGGGGTGTTCAGCACATATTTCTCAACTAGGGTGGGGTGCATATAAAAAAACAATGAAAATACAGGTATGTATATATAGTATTAAACAATAAATCCTAACCTATGGGTTTTCGATCAAACAACAAACCTCCCTATGATACTAAAAACTCTATTGCTACCCCAAAACTCATTTATTTAACACCAACAAAGTCAGATTAGAAGTTAATAAAATAATTTAATCCACAATAAGCCACAACTCAAACATAACCCTAGCCAACTCATTTAACCAAATATAATTATTTTTTAAGAAACCATTTTTTCATTCCATATCTAATTGGGAAAATACTAACCAAATCACACAATAAGACACATAGAATAATCCATGCTAGAGAAAAAGAAGTATATATGTTAAACACATTTTATATTTCCACTCTATTCAATTCCCTTACCAACCACTTCCATCATCATTCTTTAATGTCATTCTACATGGTCCTTCCTATCAACAAAAAAAACCCCAACATACTACCAAAACCTGCAATATGCCTCATTACAACCAACCTGATATCCTCACTGTATTACAAAACCAAACCCATCACACCCAGTAACATAAACATATCACAACCCGAACCTGCAACCCCACTACAAAAACTCTTCCCATATATTCCATAGTCAGTCAATATCTCAACCTGATATTCCATTTCACCACCTGTAAAACCCCACCTTATATATATTCTCACAACCCAAGAACCACATAACCACATAATGCATAATATATAAACAATAAAACCCACAACACACAGCCACACCCACCAAGGTAGGGTGTATTTAGATTTATAATTTCGTGTTTTATTAATTCTACTATGATAATTTCGTGGTTATCACAGAAAAAAATTTATCCTTGAGAATCCATTTATTTAACCAAATTTATATATTTAATCAATTATATATACATATACAAATTTTCAACACATTATCAATGATAAAAAATCATAATTCATCCCACATGAACAAAAAAAGACCACCAATGACTTTGATTTTCAGTAGGCATATAGCGCATATAGATGACAATATCAATAAACAATGAAATAGAAGTATGCGTCACATTCCCCCAACCCCTGTTTATTTATTAAAAATAGGTCCAATTATATTTATTTAATCTTTATTCACTACATTCACATGGAAAACATTCATACACGCACCCTGCATGATACATAAATAAGAGGGATGAATGGATCCCCACCTTGAGAAACAGATGATCAACACCTACTCTTTGCGCCAAACAAGTGGTGTACAAGGCTCTAGAGAAATAAGATCCAAGGGCTAAACATAGATTCTAGGTTCCATGAGGAAGAAAGTTTATGGGAAACCCTAGGTATCAATATTAAATTGTAATAATAAATTAAGGATAGGTGTCCAGTATTGAAGGACTAGATTCGGGACTCAAGGGATATGAAACCATTTTAAACTCCCCATTAAAAGTTGATATTGACTATGATTTTTGACTTAATTAAATCCACCAAGAATTATTAAGTTAAATATATATTTTACATCCATTTAAAAATCTTCAAAACCACTTAATCATTCTTTTAAACTCGTTTTATGTCATATAAAATGTTAAACAGGTTATTCTAGAAAAATAGGGAGAAATTGAAAATTTTGGAAAATAGTATAAATGGATCACTATTTGGTGAATCACTGGTGTGAGTCAACAGTGAGAGAGTCACCCTTGGATGACTCACCATTTTACAATTTACTAGTATGAGCTACTAGTGATGAGATACTGATGGCATGTCACTATTCAGTGAGACACTGTTCGGTGACTCACCGTCACGACTCACTGTTGCGAACCACCATTAGTGAGTCACCATTGTGAGTAACCATTGTAACTCACTTTTGATGATCTAATGGTCTTGAATAATCATCAGTGACTCACCATTTCAAGTCACCAGTCTAGACTCTCCAGCAGTGACCTTCCATTGGAAAATTGGAAAATTGGAAATATTCTTAAATGAGTCTCCATTATCTCCCAAATACCTCAAACACTGTATTTTAAAAAGCTAATGGATTGGGAAGGATTGGGCCATTACATTATATACCGTCTAAATTATTCTCATAAGTGAGAATTTAAAACCAATCCATAAGAAAAAGAACGGTCCGAACAAACACCCCGTGAGATACCTCTGATGGTTTTCGCTAAACTTGAAACACTATTACGGACTAAGCACACCAAAGTTCAGTGATAAAACAACCAATTTTGTTCAAAAGATGGAGTGAAACCTCAACATCCAAGAACACATCATCTGACATATACCACCCCAACTGACCAAAAGACACACCACAAATTCACAACAATCATTCCATCCAAGACACATGAATTTTGGAATTCCTTCCTCTATATCAAGATACAATTCAATTTGTGTGGAACTAACTCTCCCAAACATGTTTATTCAGATCCTCATTAATTTTTCTTGATTTGGAATTAGATCCTCCCATCTTCATACGCCATGATTTTATCAAACATTATAGAACTAGGATACAAGTCTTCACATAACAAACAAGGTTCAAGCATTGCATCACAAAGGGGAACACAACAAGGAAAAACTCAAAACAACTCTCGGTACTAGGCACGCATCTGCATATACCTTTCCCAAGTACTCTCCCTTAGGCCACAATTCCTCATCTACACACGAACCAAGCGAATGTTCCGTCCAGGTATAATATTCTCCCAATGATCCGAGATCTCTACCGACTACTCAACAAATGTCACGTCATATTAAAAATCCAAATCTCCTCATTCATTGACATGAGAGTCATCGTGAAGATAATGATGTAGTTGAGAGACATTAATGACATCATGGACCTTCTCCAACTATGTTGGTAGTTCCAATTGGTTTTTCACCTAGCCAACTCGCCCCAACACCTCAAAAGGTCTGATGAACCTCATAAAAATATTTCTCCCCTACCAAACATCTGATCCCCACATCAATGGGAATCTTTTAAGAACACATGGTACCCAACATTGAACTCCATGTGCCTCCTCCTACTATCAATATACGACTTATGCTGATCCTATTCTTCTTTCATTCTATCAAGAATGAGCTGAACCTTCTATATAATTCTTTATACTATCTCAAGACCAAGAATTGTTGTTTCCCCAACTTCTATCAACCATAATGGTGAATGACCATCTCTTCAATAAAATTTTTCAAGCAGAGACATACCAATGGAAGAGTTTGTAAGAAAACACTATAAAGTGAATGTTTCACACCCATAATCCAGCAAAGCATATGACTCATTCTCGCAACGTTCCCTCCAATGTATGGATAGTTAGTTTTGTATGCCTATATGCATGAGGGTAGAAGGCATTGTTGAGTTGAAACTAAGTTCAAAAAGAAGGATTAAATCCCATCCATACTCACACGTTAAAACATGTTTCTTGATCTGAGACAATGTATCTCGGAATTCCATGTAACTTTTCCACCACATCCACATACATCCATGCCGAGGCATCCACTACGGCTGACTCGTTGATTGCTAAAATGTGGGCTAATTTCATCAGCTGATCCACTACTACGAAGACGGCATCGTATCCTCCCAGATCTCTAGGTAACACTATGAAAGAAAATCCATTGAGATGTAATCCCACTTCCACTCAGGGACATCTATGTTTTGAAACAAACCACATAGAACAGGGTGCTCAGTCCTCACCTTCTGGAACACTATCCAACTTTCCATAAACTCTTCCACTTCTCATTTCATCTCGGGCCACCAAAATCATATCCACAAGCCACAATAAATTTTGGAAACTATTGGTTGTACCACTAAAGGTGATCTATAAATCTCATGGAGAACTCCATCATGCATTTCCACTGGAACAATTAGCCTTCCACGATAGAACAACTGATTCAGACCATCCGCCAACCATCTTTTAGAGCGTCACCATGGTCAACACGATCATGCAACACCTATGCCTCTATGTCTCCCCACTGAGACTCCACCACCTACTATATTATAGAATATTTCACCATCATCTGAAACTAGCATCCTCTATTTCCTTCAATTTCTATATCTACGTTCATGGAAACTAACTCTTCCATCACTTTCCTAGAATCTGAAGATTCCCAAACTACATCCTTCTTTGACTTCCTACTTAAAGAATCTACCATGAAAATTTTCTTTATTGAGGTGTAAGAGATTTTGAATTTATATTCCTAGAGAACCTACAAACACCTATGTTGTCACAAGTTAAGATCTATCTGAGAAAAGATATACCTCAAGCAGTTGTGATCTGTGAAGGCCAAAAAGAACTCCTCAATCAGGTAATGTAGGCACTACTTCAGCTTGAACATGATCGCCGCTAGCACCAAATAATGGGTTTCATAGTTAAATTCATAGGGATGTAAATACCTATACCCATAAGAGATCATTTCACATTACTTCATCAGTACACTTCCCAAAAATATAGGGGAATAATCAAAAACACCTCGAACATCACACCTTCCTCTAGAAACCGGAGCACTATAGCATAGACTAAATTCCCATTCAGGTATCCGAATACTGCTTGGAACCACTCACTCTACACAATGGCGTGGTCTTTCATGGTCTAAGATATCAATGTAGCATCTACATAAGATAAATCAGGTATGAATCTCATGAATATCCCACAAGACCGAGAAAACTACAAACATAAAAAACATTCTTGGGTGCTACTAAATAAACGATTGCCTTGAACTTCAATGGGTCCACTAATACACCCTTCTATGACACCATATGTCCAAGGAAATGTTCCCCTCTTGTATAGAACTTGTACTTAGACAACTTACCATAGAGTTGTGGCATCAAATAACTTCCAAGACATTCCTAAGATTCTCATTATGCTCCTACTCTTACTTTTTAACACCCCAAGGTATTGAAAATAAAGTTTGAGTGCATTTTATAATCCAGAAGATAAACTCAACTTCACCTCTTCTATGTTTTTAATTTAAAAAAACAGTCATCTAGAGTTGTGATTAGTAAGTCATTTAGAGTCTGAACAAACTTGATTATTTGGTGAATAGTAATATAGGCTTATGAATAGTAATATGAATTGTAATATGAACCTTATGAAAGGTAAATAATAATAATATTTTATTTTCTTAAGGTAATAAGATAATGAGCTCTTAATTAATTTTTCAATGTGATATAAATCTAATTACACCATTATAATTCTTTTTTTTTCAAATTAACTGCGAATTTATTTAAAAAGTAAATTAATAATATCTATAAAATAATTTTTTAAAAATTTAGTTCATTTTTGAAATCCACATGCCGGAAAATGGTAGGGGTAAATATTTTGGGGTTTTCAGAAATTCTAGAGTTTTTTATGAATAGTGAAATAAGATAAAAAGCCAAATATACAAATTATCAGTTAAATACACTATTAATGAAATCATAAGTGATGTAAGGCCACTCAGATTGAACTCAAATGCACTTATTACTATTAGGGTCACATGAAACAACACTATTGTTTGTCTTGAGGGAAATAATAAAATAATGAATTAAATATTCAAAATTTACCCATCTCCTCCACTATAAACACCCCTCACCACTCCCTCTTCTCTTCACTCCTCTAAGACTTAATTATCTTCAATGTTCTACTCAAATACCATTACCTTGTATCTCCACACTCCCATGAATCTCTTGTTCTTTCCAAAAGACAAAAATCTTGTCCTTTAAGGAGGTTCTCGAGGAAGTTATTTCAAGAGGTAAAGCACCTTTATTTTTCTGTTAGTTTCATTTGAATTTATGTTATTTTTTTATCCCCTCCTCACCTCCTCGGTCCAAAAGACCATGATAACTCCATTATCCTATATATACTGTATTTATATCATGTGAATTGAAGAACCATCATCAATATTCTTACTCCCACCCTTTTATTTTTATAAACGAAATCAACGTCCATGAGGTTCCAATTTATAACCTTCGTGGATGATGAAGTTTCATTCTTCAATGTGTCCTTCATTACTGGTCATGAAACTATATTTATGGTTGAACCAGACTATAATATATGTATTAAATCCTTATTAATATTCAAGAACCATTATATGTACATATTATTAATTTATATGACAAAACTAGTTCATAAAAATCAAATACCGCCAATTAATTTAAGTGATTTTCATCTTATGATTCATCCTCATTACATGTAAAAAAATGATATAAATTTCCATTAAAAATTCTAGATTATCATAAATAATATTGAATTTAAATTCTGGATAATTAAATCCATTCCACTTCATTGCATAAAAACAACTGAACTGAATATGAAAATAATGGAAACAAACTCTCCGAAACAACGAAATTCAACACAACAACTTGTTAATAAAGACATAAATGAACTAAACAGAATTATGATAAACTATATACATGAATAATAGGTTCTAAAATAAGTTATTAATAGTTATAATTTCATATTCTAGGAGCTTAATTACAAGAGAATAACATGTTCAGAGTTAAGGTACAGTTTTTCCACCCGTACTTCCATTTTCATTCAGTTTACTTTCGTTGTCTAATTAACTCAATGAAATTCATATATATTGTTATTTACATCTCATAAATTCTGTTCGATATTTATATATATGTACACCAACCAAATTATTTCCCTGTTTTATGTATTTTAACATGTTTTAAATGAAACTTTCAAAATTGTTTCCAAAATACAAGTCCGATTCAAAGTAATTTCTCTAATTCATATCTATTTTCAAGGGAACTCTATAATATTTTTTTTTTAAACCATTATCTTTCTAAAAACACTCATTTTATTATGAAAATACCATCTTACTTCACTTCTAGTTTTATACAATGATTTTTCAAAAGAAATCTTATTTTAAAACTAAAAGAGTATTTATCTGAAGATTGACTAATGATTTAATAAGAGTATTTGTGATTGATTCAACACTCTTATTGACTCTTATGTATTATCAGGTTTAATAATTTATGAAGTAACCTACCATTTTTTATTTAATGGTTATGAATAACTCTATTGTGGATGATATATCGTAAAACCATTCACCATATTACTCGGAATACTATTTTTTTATGTTTAATGATTGGGGAAAGATAGTTAAATTTCTTATGATAGTTTCAATATGAATATATATATTGTTTATGTTTATACCCTCTCATATGAGGAATGCATTGGACTTATTATGTGATGGGAGGGGCCCTTTATAGATCCTATATTCATCGATAGGTCTCATGGGACAAATAGACATTGAATTGGTCATGTCCTTTCCCAATGTGATATATGGATTTTGGTTGAGGCCTTAATCGTTAGAAATCATGGCCCAGGATTTGAAAAAATGTCACAAAATGTCTATAATATGCACTTCCCTCATTATTAAGATAGTAATTAAACGTTCATGTGGTTATTCTACTAGAAGAATATCCATGGTTATGTTTCATTATGACATTATTTAATCAGCTCATATTCCTGCCATAATGTGTGAAGGTTTATTATTAAAGGAATTTTTTTAGTTATGCACCATGTCTTATGTTTATACTATCTACCTCTGTATTTCTTACTCTTACTGAGCATTTGAGCTCTCCCCTTCCTTATGTTTAATTTTTCTCAGGACATAAATAAGTAAATTATGAATGAATTGAAATCATAATCTAGGATACAATATGTTTCTAGTGGAATAAATTCGTGTTGTACTTCCCTTGATGATATAATGTTAAAATTATTTATGTATCTTGTTTCAAAAAGTTACAGAACTACATGGTCCTTCGGGATTCATATTCCTTTAATGAATGCCAATGTAATCAAATAGGGACCGACTCCAGGAAACTGGGTTCAGGTCCTTACAGTTGGTGTCAGAGAAATTTTAGTAGAAAACATAGAAACCAAATTTAAAAAATGTGGATTAGGGAAGAGTCCCTAAGACAGTTTTGAGGATAACCATACATGAACATCTTCATATTTTGGTAAGTAATAGATTATGTGGATCTTCCAAGCAATACATCCCTATCTGGATACAAGCAGGTAGAGGCTTCTCTAGTGCATATGTATATAAGGTTAAAACCTAAAAACACCAATTTGATCTAGGCTCAAATGGGAACTGGTGCACGAAAATGGATCTTGCTACACTCTTGGTTAGGACACTCCTGGGGGATATGCTTAGGATATTGTACAATTTCTTTACAATCCATTATGAAGGATTTAAATGTAAAATTTTCCTCAGAGAAACCATTTTTGTGATTATGGGATTAGCCATGTGTATTATTTCAATTTGTGATAAGTATTTTTTCTGTTAAGATTATTCATTATGAATCATATCCTAATCTAGTGTATTCCATTATCTAAAAATAGTGCCTAGTGGAAGGAATGGAAACTGCATGAACGCATGTGTCCCCTATAGGGATTCTCCTCTAATGCAAGATAATGATGTTGGCTCTGGTGCTGTGACTGGTGATGTGAAACTCATAACCGTACATGGACAACTTACTCAGGTTATGAATAAAAACCTTACCTGTATGGAG
Source organism: Viscum album (assembly GCA_963277665.1). Lineage (NCBI taxonomy): Eukaryota > Viridiplantae > Streptophyta > Magnoliopsida > Santalales > Viscaceae > Viscum > Viscum album. The sequence continues at coordinate 478,165,749 of OY728157.1, forward strand.
AATCCAGATCCACCACATGGAGGAGCTATGCTAGATCTCTTTATGTGACAGTACTCTCTATCATTCAATGGGACTACAAAACCTTTTGTATCTGAGTAGTGGATAAGTTCCCTCGAGAATATATATCTTGCTTTGGGATGTAATTAAATAGAGGAGGATGTCATGGAAGTTTATCGGCTATTGTGAGATGCAGATTAGTGGTGGTAATTAATCCAAAACACAAAGGGGGGAAGAAATGGAAGAGATGTAATGGAGAGATTTTAAAGAAATCTTCCTAGAGAAATACATTCTTCGAAAACAGAGAGTGGATATGGAGAGCATTGGATCATTGAGAATTGGATAATTGATCACCCTAGTGGGCTATTTTTTGAGTGGGAATAACCACTTCTTTCTCACACTATAGCATTGGATCATTGATCACCCTCCTCTGGATAATCTTATAGGGTGAGGTGGAGCGTGAGTTCCTAGTAGCTAATGATGATGGGGAAGCAGTAGTGGGGGAGTGGTTTTGTGGGATCACCACATCAATGTTTCTCTATCCTCACAACCTTTGAGCACTAGGTTAATGGTTTTCTAATGTTTGAGTCATGTAAGGAATGTAGATTCAACCATCATTATAGGTGTAAAAAATGATTCCCAATTCACAAACCTTTTTCAATCTTTTTAAGGTAGTGAGGGATCCATGCTGATGATGTCATGGATTGAGGATTCACAATACTAACTACCCCAAATCTTATGTGAGTTTTGTAATAGGACCACTATTTTCTTATATGTACTTGGAAACATATGTTTGAATCTAATTATATTTCAATCTTCTGATTCCCCGAATGATACTAGTCCCCATGTTGAGGAGAAGAGTTTCATTTTGGTTTCACTATATATTATTAGTGATTCTCAACATCAACAATGTCTAAATACAATCACTTGATCTGATGTACATCATTACTAGTATACAATCTTGAAGGAAAAATTTTTGACATTGGGTTCTGCATTTCTATTTATGACTCTTTAGTCGGTTCTAGTGTGAAGTGCTTGTTTCCGTTTCCCTACATTACCACTTTCCGAAGTTGGGATACATTCATCACTTTCATCAATGGTTTCTACTACCTGATCAAAATGGGATGTTATAATGTCTTTTTCTCCTTCCATGGATTCCACCTTGGAACCTATTTCATTACCTAGGTCTCCCTCATAGATTCGAGTCATGTTCATGGATCTCCTTCCGGATTGCATCACTAGGTGGATTCTAGTTAATTATGTTTCTTCTTTGTTAATAGGGAATAAACTTTTTATTGGGTGAGTAGTCATGATGGGAATCTCTACACATGTATGTACATTTAGATTATTTGGAACTTGTATTATTCCTCCTTGGAGTGAATCTCATATGATACATCTCTCGCATAGAACCCATGACATCCCTTGTTGATCATAAGGTAATTGACACCGGGGGAATAAGTCTTCCAAGGATTTTTACCTCAGGAATATCATGTTTATCATGGGGTATGTGTGAATGGTTGGGTCACATGTTCTACATCCTGTAAAGATTGTTCCGAAAGTCATGTTGAGAAGGATCAGTAATCATGTTTAAGGACTTGTAGATATGGTCACATGGTTAACATATTGTGAGTCTTGTTATGGAGATATGAATACCCTATTGAGGTGGATCAAGGAGGTGCATCCCTAGGATGAAATATTTCACACTTGGGTTTATCGATGGATGGATCGTAACACCTCATGGTGGTGGTTCTATAGTGAAGGGATTACAACACCCAATGTAGGAAGATCTATAATTTTCATCCCTATGAGGGAATATGTCATTCCTAGGTTTAATTATGGATGGATTATGACACCTCATGAAGGAAGATACAATGTGAAGGGATCAGAACACCCTATGGAGGCAGATCCAGGGGTTAATGGATCAAAACAACCCATGGAGGTAGATCTGGTAGTTTTGTCGCTAGGAGGGAAGATGTCACACTAGGTGTTACCAATGGATATATTAGAATTCCTTATAATGGTAGATCTAGGATGTGCATCCCTAAGAGGGAAGATATTACACCTTGGTTAACCAATGAATTTATTAGAATTACTCATGGAGGAGGATTTGGGAGGTCCATCCCTAGGAGGAATGATTTAATACCTACTTTTATTGATGGATGGATGATAATGCCTCATGGAGAAAAATTTGGGAGGTGCATCCCTAATAGATAATTTATCACACATGGGATTACCAATGGAGTGATCATAACACCTCATGGAGGTGGATCTAAGAGGTTCATCCCTAATTGGAAAGATGCCACACCTGGGTTTTCTAATGGATGGATCAAAATGAATCATTGAGGAAAATATGGAAGGTGTGTACCTAAGAAGGAAGATTTCACACCTAGGTTTACCAATGGATAGATCATAATGTATTGTAGAGGAGGATCATGGAGGTGCATCCCTAGGAGGGAATAACTCACACCTAGGTTTACCGTTTTTGTAATTGAACACCAATGAGGCATCCTGTATACCCTATTTAAAATCTAGGGATCAAAACCGATGTAGATTGATGCTTCAATTTTAGTATGATAGAACTGATCCTTATATATTAACATCATTTTTTAAGAATGATCATGTCATTAGAGGAGCCTCTATAGTGTATGATGTAGGGATTACATAATTAATCTACCCTACAGGGTGGCTTGTAGTACATGGTGGGAGAGGGTGGCATCCCATGATGATCATTCATGGGAAATCCTGTGTTTTTTATACAGGTTAAAAATATAGTTTTACATCATGTTATGAAGACATTGTCATGTAGTTTAATGTCGTATGACTATGATTTGGAACTAGGCGGTTATACATCATGGAACATGGTTTTTGAAGAAATCACACTTCATGGGGGTTCGTAACTTGGCTAAAGGAAGATACAGAATTATGAATCTTTTCCATGATAGGTGTGAAGTTTCACTTCAATATACCACTCTTAGGGAATATGTGACCACTTCTCATGTGCCTTTGGGCAGTGTATGGAATTGACGCTATCGTGGTGGAGTGTTCCATCAAGAGACTGGCATTTGGGTGCCTATTCTTAGAATCAATCGACATTAAGGTACTAATTATTCATAGAAATATAAAGGATTGAGAGTTGATATGTAATTGAATTGATGTGGGTGGACATAGGACTAGGTGGTACTGGTCAAATAGGGACTCAAGGTGTAACTAAACTGATCCTTGATAGGTATGGGGGCCCTAGGTACATGACCATTGAAAAGGGTTGTCAGTATAATGGAGGCACCATGGAGAGACCCAAGGAATGTGTTTCTTGATGATTGGGGCTTCTCAAAAAAGGGTGTTATTGTTCTTAGGTTCCTCATAGATGTTAGTGTATTTTTGAAGTAGTATGATTCATGAAATAGGGTGACCCTTCCTCGGAGTGATCTCTTGGTTCTCATGGGGTTCGTTTTGGGAATTATATATGCCTTATGATATCGTAAGTTCCACAAAGGGATTTATTTTTTCATGAAGGGAATGTTACTTCATGAAAGGAAACTCCACTTTTGGTGGGGGCTCTCAAGGACACAATTAAGGAGGTTTAATGAATCTGGGATACATTGGGTGATCTATTTTTCTCATACTCATGAAGCTCCTGTGGTTCGCGGACAGGGAGCGGTCTTTGGAAGTCAAAAGCTCATCTCCCACAAAAAAAATCAAACAGAGGGTGTATTCATAGAAATGGAGGATTCACATTGATTGAAGGTCTCCATAAAGCTTTATGATCTTTTTAGTGGTAATTACTCCATTAGATTTAATTTCAGAACGCGAATATTACCATCAACCTTCCACACGGTCGCAAAGAGCTCCACGACTCGACCTTGACATTGTGTGGCGGTTACCGTTATGCCTTCATATGAAAATACATCTCTTTATTTCACATTAATGTATTTTTTATTTCCTAAAATTATAGTTAATACAATCAAAAATATATATATGTATAGTGTATTTAGGAATTGGGTGCATTACATAACTACTAAAAACATAGCATGAATAACATTATTGTACACTTCTTTGACATGATCATAAAATTCCAATGAACATAAGACTTCATGGGATAACCTGGGGGGAAATATAATAAATAAGTGAGTTATAAATCACTGTAATAGAATAAAAAATTAATAACATGAAGTTGATAATACATTTTTTACAATATGAATATCATTGGAGCATAAAAGGAACATGAATAAAAAATCATGTTATAACATGATAATCATAACATGGGAAATGTGGAAACATATTAAAAAATGCATCATAAACATATTTCAAGGATAAATATACCAAGACATCATGTTGTATAATGTTCCAAAAAGTAATTATGTACAACTCTATCCAACATGACATATCATGATACTAAAAATTACCCAATGCATTGGAGCGCTATCTGGTTACACCCATCATATTCACTTCATTATAATTCTTAAGTGTGCCACATAGATCATATAACATGAATTAATTCATCATCATAATTTATTCCAAGATTAGGAAATTTGGAATACATATAATTAAGTCCCCAAACAATAAGTATATGTCCATAAAGGTGAATAACTTTGATTGAAAATGGGTATTATATTCACTATATAATTGTTTTTAGCATGGAAAATCGTTGTGAAATTTGGCAGCATAACGACATACGTAAATATTCATAAAAATGTGTTTATGAGAGATAAATGGGTACTTAATCACATAGAAATAAAATGGGTAGTAATAGTGACATGTAAAAGCATATCCCAACATTATAAATTTTGAAATATAAGGCATAATTTAATGAAGAAACATTAATAGAGAAACAAATCCTTACGAAATTGTGGCATGGTTAGGTGTGTATATAAAAGATAATGGGGGATTAATGAGATGGAAAGGAAGGTCTAGTTATTTATAAATAAAATGGAATCTAAGGGTAATATGTAATATCATATCCTATCATAATAAAATGAAAATTAAAAGGCATAACATTAATGTAGTGCTTGATAAAAGAAGAGAGTGGAAGATCCCTAACTTGAGTGTGTGACTCCAATGGCTTGGCAGGGGTTATTGAAAGATTGGGGGCATGTTGGAAGGACACTAGGGAGAGGAGGGAGGAGTTTTTTTTGTTCTCTAGGGTGTTTTAGTGAAGATAAATGGGATCTTGGATTGGTTTATATAGGGAAGGAGGGGGATTTATTTATTAATTAGGTTTTTGACTCTACATAATAAAATATCCAATAATACAAACCATGCCATGGTTTTTCCACATGGTTTCTACAAAAAACCAAGTGTTTATCATTTTTTTATAAGGGTATGATCCAAAGATAATAAAATAATACTCTATATTATGTTAAGAAGAGTCACACTCTCAAAGAAAATATTTTAAAACCCTAAAATATATTAATAGTTTTAGAGGATTCATTACGTCTTTATATATGAAATATAATAAAAATATAATTAAATAATTTTAAAGTAAAATTTATATTTTTCTGATGATACATTTTATAGTATTAATTACTTCACCATTTGTCCATAGTGATGTAATAAAGCACACCATATATTTTTTCCGGTATTTAATTGTTACCAAAAAATTCGACTATCTCAGAAAATCATGAAAAGATCACCATTTGATAATTTTCATATATTTATTCCAAAAATATAATATTCATTTTAGATAAATAATTTTATAAATATATTATTTTTTTATTTTTAAAATAAAAACTAACATTTACTGAAAATGATGGGTTTTTAACAATAATAGTTTTCAAACGTTAATAAAGATTACATTTGACTTCTTAAAAAATAAATTATCATTATATTTGATAAGAAATATTTTATAATTATATTTTATTAAAATATTATTTATTTAAAAAATATATTAATTCATTAATTTGTTAATTGAATTTTAAAATTAATTTGAAATACAATTTGTTCTTTATTGTGTAAAAATTTAAATAATTTAAAGAGTAACAATAGTATATAAAATAATTTGCATAATTATATTGATAGTGTATGGATAAATATTCCTTTAATACAGCCGTATACTCCTGAAGAGTAAGGTGTGTGATGAAGGGGCTTTCATGGGGTCATTTGGTGAACATGTTTTGGGCTACGATCTCGATGATATTGAACTTCCCATATACAAACATTTTCTCATGCATTAGTTGATGGATCTAATATTGGGATTGGTGTAGAGAAAAGAACTAAAATTCTATCTCCCTAAAATGATTTGACAAATGGGCTTCATAAGGCATGATCCTAGTTTTTGATGCAATCACCTCCTTCTTCTGTGTCAAATTGGTTTGTTAAAACCCTAAATTTATACTTGTCATGTGATCACTACTCCATGATTATATTATCAATGTTTAGGATGCTTAGTGTATATTAAAATCCAATTGGATATAAAAAAACAAAATAAGTGAACTTCTTTTCTATAGCCATATTTTTTAATAATACATTAAATTAAATCAGAAGAGGAGTTTTATTCATAATAGTTCAATTTGTTATAATCTTCCCCCCTTTAGAATTTTCATCTTTAAATTTTTCTTTTCCCACACAAAAATAGATGAGGTTAACTATTCTTCCTCACCTCCTATGGTTCCTTGTATCTTATTCAAACATTAGGTTACTTCACAAAACTTTTATGGGGGAAATTGTCTTATCGCGTAGAAATTTTTCTCTACGATCTATAATCTTCATCAGATTCTATTGATAGGAAATATATTTCTCAAATGGTACCACCTCATAATTGAGTACATATTAAGGTTCTGTTATGTAATTTATCAAGAGGGATACATGGAACACATCAGTTTGTTGAGACAGATTCATTGGGAGTAAAAGTTGATAGGCCACTTCTCCATTGTGATCAAGGAACTCAAATGTGTCGATGTACCTTGGAATAAGCTTTCCCTTATTAAAAAATATCATCATGTTCTTTCATGGAGATATGTGGCAGAATACCATGTCTCCAAAATAAAACTCTAGGTCTTATTGATGATTGTCATTATTGATATTTTTTGACTCTTTGCATCCTTGATGTGCTATTGAATAGTCTTAACCTTCTCCATCATTTATTCAACCATTATAAAACGTAGATGTTCTCATTCCACTACATCATCCCAACCTTATGGTATTTTATTCCTTTTCCCATAAAGGGAATCATAGGGATCCATTTGGATGCTTGAGTGGAAACTATTTTTACAAGAGAACTCAACCAAAGGATTTTGTTTCTCCCATAAACCATTGATGTCCATATAAAATTCTTCAAACATTTCTTTCTATGTCTGAATTGACTACTCAGATTGGACATGAGTTTAAGGATGATAGGCCGTACTGAAATTCAGCTTAGTGTTAAGATCATGCTGGATACTTTTCCAAAACATGCATGGGAAACTTGGATCTCAATCAGATGCAATTGATAGTGGTACTCCATGAAGTCTTAAATCTTATCTAATGTATATATTTTCTAGTTGATCGAGTAATTAATCCTCTAAAATTGTGATAATGTGAGTTGTCTTTGTAATACACTCCATAATAATCCATATAGCATTGTTTCCTTTCTATTTATTTAGAATTCTGGTGAAAAAGTACATGGTGAAGCTTTCCTGTTTCCATGTTGGTATTGGTAATGGATTCATCATCCCCTTATCCTTCCTCCTTTCATCCTTCACTTGCTTAAATACCTGGAACATTGATGTATATTCTATTATCTTCTTTATCACATTGTCCTACCAATAGTGATCTCAGAGATCTCAATACATCTCTTTGTTTACTATGTGAAAACAAAAATTCTAACTACGTACATCACCCAATAGATATTTGATGTAACACATAGTCTTGACCCAAATATCACAATTCCTTATTCATTAACACTAGACTCGGAGAATTTCACATTGATTATAGTTTCCACTATTTTCTGAATTACCATATCATATTTTTAGGCATCCTTTATCCATTCCAAAACATATGGTTGACAAATAAGTAATTAAATGATTTATTATTTTACTTTTCATATGATTCCCATGTCAATCCTTTTTAAATACAAGAAGATCAGAACCTTCTCAATTATCATCAATGATATAATTGATAGTTCCTTTCTTCATATAGCATTTTCCACCTTATTTTATTTACAAGGATGGTAGTGGATTGAGTATTCAAAATCCTTGATGATTTCTAACCATCTTCTGTGGATCATGTTATGTTATTTATTTGTGAAAATATATTTGAGGATCTTGTGATCTGTATATATCTCACACTTCTCCCCATATAGATAATGCCACTATATTTTCTACACTAATACCACAACTTCCTACTTCATATCATGTGTGGGATAATTTTTCACATGAATTTTCAACTGATTTGAGGAGTATAAAATTAATTTTTCATTTTTCATCAACACACAACCTAATCCCTTCTTTGATGCATTGTTAAAGATTATGAATTGTTCCCTAAATGTGGGTTTTTTGGGAATAGGGGCAGTGATAATCCTCCTTTTCAAATCTATGAGGCTTTATTCACATTTATCATTCCATGAATACAAGATTCCATTCGAGTTATCTAGGTAGGAGGGTTTGAAAATCATGAGAAATTTTTATCAAATCAGCGATAATATCCCACTATCCCAAGTAAGCTTTGGATATATGTCATGAATGCTGGCCTTGACCATCCTTGAAATGGGTTTTTTAAGGATCCATAGATATCGAATTCTTTGTGATGATATTCCCCAGTAATGATACTTCCATCAACTAGAACTCACACTTTTTTTACTTTTCATAGATCTTCTCCTTTAGCAAGGTTTATAGCATATTGCTTTGATGATTTGCATACCCCTACTTGTATTTAGAGTATATTAGAATATCATCTATAAAAACTACCAAAATTTTGTCAAGGTAATCTATAAATCCTCTATTACTCATGTCCATGAATATTTTTGGAGTATTAGTGAGTCTGAATTGCATTACTATGAACTCATAATGCCCATAACATGTACAAAAATTAGTCCTGGGGATATCCTCCTTCTTCACAATAACATTGTAATATCCCATCCTTAGATCCACATAGATGATCGATAAAGTCATCAATCCATGGAAAATGATATTTTTCTTTATCATGATCTTGTTCAGATCATGATAATCAATGAAAAGGTGCATTGACCCCTCCTTTTTCTTGATGAAGAGGACTGGTGCACCCCATGGTGAAGCACTTGGGAATATATAACCTTTTTGAATATTCCCCAATAGTTGTTTATTTAGATTCTCAAGTTCCATAATAACCATACTATACATGGTTTTCAGTATTGGTAACACCCTAAGTACAAGATCGATTGAAAATTTGACCACTCTGCTAGGAAGAAGACCATGCAATTCCTTAAGAAATAGATCAACAAATTCCCTCACATTAGGCATTTTTTTGTGGGTGGTTCGTTCCTTAAACTCAATAATATGAGAATGAAATGCTTGTTCATGGGGAATTAATATCCATGCTTGAGTTTATTGTTCCAAAGAAGATGTTGAATCCTCCTAACACTTGTATAGGATCAGAGGATGATTCTCCATACAAAGAGAAATTTTCTTCTCATGGAAATTTATGTTGGCCCTATATAAGGAAATCCAATCCATGGCCAAAATTTCATTAAATTACTCCAAATGGAGACTAATAATTTTTTCAAGAAAAATATACCCACAAACATCATCATGATCTAAAATACTCATATAATATTTCCCTGATGATCTAACATAATTTTAGGTGGTCATTTAATGTTCTTAGAAAACATAAAATATATGCTGATAAGATTTGAATTTAAATATAATATGAAATACACTACTTTGAAATGGTGTTTACATGTAATTAATTCATCATCATTCATATGAGCATAGGACTTTCCTTTCTCGCATGATCTTTGAGATTGTTGATTCTCATCATGCTTCTCAACCCTTGCAATAGAGCATTATCTTGGATAATTCATGACTTCCCCATAGTTATGAAATATAAATGTATACGGTGCCTTATATTGAACTTTGTTTCCATCTAAATTTTTTTCCAATTAATCATGGAATTTGGATACTTTGTGCCCTTTCTTTCCACACATAAAACATATCCCAGTCTTTTTGGTTAATTTCCCTTCATTCCTATTTCCACAGTAGTTGCCTGAAGGAAATTGGGTTTTCTTCCCCTTATCACCTTTATCATGTGGACTTTCATGGAATTTCAAATTACCCTTCCATGAAATATTTAGTAAATAAAAAAAGTGATAACGGTTGATATTTATTTTTTTATATCTATTTTCAAATAACATGGATATGTTCTACTTGATCACCCATCTGATTGTGAATTTCGTTTTCCAAGTCATCACATTGCCCTTCATATTTATTGATTACTGGATTCCTCCTATTTCTGACTATTGGACAGAATAAAAGGAAAATTAGGTATTATTATCTTAAAAAATTAAAAACATAAAGTGAAATACACGGACATTAAATGGATAAATTATAAATTACATTTATCCCTTTAACTTATGAGTTTCTATGTTACAATATATGTTATCCCTAAACTATTTTTAACATATATTTTAATGGAATTTTTTTTGTTCCACTAATATTATTTCAAAATGAGCTTGTTAATTTACCAGATAACATACCTTGGTAGTGTAAAACCATGTGTGTAGTAAGGACCATTTTTAGGTACCATATTACCACGAGTCAGGACTAGAACATCTTTTAAGAGTTGTTACTCCTAGGTACATCGGTTCCAGAACCACATCAACTTGTAGTATCCAGATAGAGATTTATTTTTTTGTTAGACCAGTTACTCTATTCTAATGAAAATTTATGTATTTTATCTTATACTTTGTCTTATCCCAAAATATTTGCAAGAGTGTTCCAATCCTAATCCCAAAAATAACTAAAATCTTACTATGGAACCATCTATGATAAACCATATATTTATTACACATTAATACATGTTTTATTACATAAATTTACACATAATAACAACCAATAGATAAATAATTATATTGTATTTTGGAAATGGGAACATTAAATAACAACTTATAACATTGGATATATAACATTATTGAACAATTCTTTGACATGATCATAAAAATCCATCTATCTTAAAACAGCATGGGATAACCTGAGGATAAACATAAGAAATGGATGATCTATAAATCCTAGTAAGGGAATAAATAAGGAATAAGATGAAAAGGATAATTCAAGTTATAAAATAGCCATATCAATGGATCATAAATGGAACATGAATAATAAGACTTAATATAGCATGTTAATCATAACATGGGAAATGTGGAAAAAACAGAAAACATTGCATCATAAAAATAAGTAAAAGATAAATCTATGAAGACTTCATGGTGGAAAAATTCCCATAAATAAATCATTTACTCCCCTATACCAACATGACATATCATGTTACTAAACATTACCCAATTCATTGGAGTTCTATCTAGGTGCGCCCATCATATTCATTTCATTATCATGCTTATATGGGCCACATAGATCATACAACATGAATTCATTCATCATCATAATATATTCCATGCTCATGAAATGTTGAATACCTAAAATTAAGTCACCAATCCATAATTTTATGTTCATAATGGTGAATATCCTTGATATAAAAATGGGTATGGTATTCACTTCACAATTTTCTTGGAAAATAAAATCATGGAGAAATTTTGGCAGCATAACAGTGTTAGATAAAGATTAATAAAAATGGGTTAATGAGAGATAAAGGAGTATCTAATAGAATTAAAAAAGTTAAATTAATAGGTACATGTAAAATCATATCCCAGCATTATAAATTTGGAAATAGAAGGCATAAGATAATGAAGAAACATGAATAGAGAAAAAAATCCTTACAAAATTTTTACATGGTAACGGTTGTACATAAAGGATCATGAGAGGATTAATAATGGGGAAAGGAAGACCTAATTATTTATATGATAAATTAATACTAAGGGAAATATTGAATATCATATCCTATCATAAGTAAACTAAATGTAAAAGAGATAACATAAAAGGAGTTCTAAGTAAATGAAGAGAGTGAAAGATCCATTACTTGAGTGTGTGACTCCAACGGCTTGGTAGGGGATTAATAAAAGATTGGGGTTACATGGAAGGAATATAAGGAGTGGAAAAAATATTTTGGTAATTCTCTAAAGAGTTTTAGTGAAGATATATGAGAGATTGTGTGGATTTATATAGGAAAGGATATAGATTTATTTATTATTTATATTTTGGACTCAAAATAATAAAATATCAATACCACAAACCATCCCATGGTTTATGCCTATGATTTCTACCTAAACAGATCAATTATCATTATTTTATATAGACAAGGGATAAATTTAATAGAATAATTCTCTTTATTATGTGCAGGTGAGTCACACTCTCAAAGAAATGATATTAAAACCTTAATATTTCATAGTAGATTTGAAGGATTCTTTAAGGATTTACAAAAAAATACATTATGTTAAATTTAAAACATATATTTGGATTAGGGTACCTTTTATAGTATTTATTAAATCATTATTAATCAATTATGATCTCAAAAAAACCTTGAATTTTTATACGATATTTATTTTTTATCTGAAAATTTGACTATGTCAGGAAATTCTGAAAAATTCTCCATTAGATAATTTCAACATCCTAATTCCAAAAATAATATTCATTGTATCTAAATAATTTTCTATATATGTGAATTTTCACTTTTAAAATAAAAACCTATATTTATTAAAAATGATAGGTTTTTGACAATAATAATTTTTAAACCCTAATAATGATTAAATTTGAGTTTATAAAAATTATACGGTCATTATATTTGATAAAAGATATTTAATTATAATATTTAATTTAAATATTATTTATATCAAAAATATATTAATTCATAAATTCATTAATTAAATTTTACTATTAACCTGAAATACAATTTGTGATTTATTGTATCAAAATAAAAATCATTTACAAATTAATAATAATATATAAAATAACGTACATAATTATATAGCTACTATCTTGATACATGTCCAATTAATACACCAGTATACACCCTAAGAGTAAGGTGCATGATGGTTGAGCTTTCATGGGGTCGTTCGTCAAACATGGATTGGATCGTGATCTCGATGAAATTAAACTTCTCTCCAAAACGGTTTATATTATGCTTAAGTTGTTGGATATCAGATTTGGCTTGATCTAGGGAAAATCTCAGAAATGATATCTAACATAGAATCTCTGATAAATGGGCTTCATAGGGTATGATCTTACTAGCTAAGGCCATCACCTCCTTTGTCTATGTTAAATGGGTTTGTTTAAACCCTATATTTATACTAGTCATGTGGTCACTACTCAACGGATATATCATAAATGGTAATGATAAATAATGGACATTTAAATCCAATAGGATATAATAAAAAAAATAAGTCCATGTGTTTTTATAACCATATTTTTTAATAATACATTTAATTAAATCCAAAGGGGAATTTTATTTGTAGTTTTTCATGTCATCACACTTCATGAACTCGCGAAAAGGCTTCATGTATTAGAATATTCATGAGGTTTGTCCATTAACGAAGGAGGTGAGCTTCATGAAATGGATCCTTTGTGGGATTTTTGGGATATTTTTCTTTGGATCACATTGAACTGGTCATTCTTTCCTCAAAGTCCCAAGGGTTATGTATAGTTCAACACCAACTATGTGTTAAAAAAATAGAGAGAGGCCACCTCTCCCAAACATTTATTATGTAGGGAATATTTTGATCAAATTCCAAAATTGATTTTCCACCAATATCATGGAAACATTATCTACTACCTATCCGTATAACACAAATATTATCACAAAATAAATGTACACAAACCCTTGGACGTTTCTACTGACCATACACAGATAGCCCATGCCCCACATACCTAACATTATACCCCTCTTGGAAAAACCTATTTTCCCTTAAGTTTGACTTCCAAAAACACGTCTCGGTCTTATCTTCATTGGGATGGAAGCACTCCAATGAAAATAGTGGCACAATTTTTGTATAAATTGCATCATTCATGGCTAATCTGGATGGATTCAGCTTTTTTGTGCACACATAAACCCCAGCAGATAGGTTCTAGAGAATGAGAAACAGTATAATTCTATTATAAAAAGAAAAAAATTACAGTGGATCCACTACTACACATATGCCCTTTAACTGCATGAAAAAAAAGGATTTTAACAGTTCTAAAAAGAACTGTTAATAACAGAACTGATAAAGAGGGTCCTTTATTTGTGCTAAAAAAAGTGATGATAAAGGACCCCCTTTATAAGAATTATTTTAGTGTTGATAATGGCCTAGCTGGCTGCACTGTGCTATTAATATAACAACACCCCCAAGAAATCCCTTTAATTTTAATTAATGATATATACAATTAATGGACATCATGGATACAAATATTTCTACCCATGGTATACAAATAAACCATTCTATATAAAATTCAATCAATGTTTTATATAATTTCATTAACAATTATCCAAAAAACATTTAAAAACATAAATATTTCATCTTTTGATGCCCGTTATCCCCCTTCAGAAATTTATTCCCATGGTATCAATTGTCGTACAAATCATCTCAACCCAAGAAAAATATTCAGCTAATATAAGAAAACAAATATAATGTTAATATTTCTATAATGAAATAAATTAAACATTAATGTGAAATAATACATTAATAAAGTGATAATATTTAATAAAAATACACTTTTTAGTCATATCGTCCACACCATGGGTCATATAGAGGTGGGGTTGATTCCTACAATTACAAAATGAGTTATGGATCATCATCCTAAAATATAAAAACAATGTAAATGGGTTTTATCAATTTTGAGTATGTAAATTGTTCTTGTACAAAAATTAATTTCAATTTAAAAAAATGAAACATTTTGAGTTTACCAGTCACACCGTGAATTGGATTGAGTTGAGGCTAATTTATACCTCTCAAAAATCACTGTTGGATCATTTTCCTAAAGTACTAAAACAATAAAAATGAATTTGATTAGTTTTCAGTATGACAGTTGTGCCTTTTTACTAAAAACGTCATTTCAAATTGGAAACACACATTTTGAGTCATACTGGGTGCATCATGCATCAGTTTAATATGAATATTCTTCACACATGACACAAATAACTTATGAATCATTGTCCAATATTATCAACCTAATCAGAGCATCTTTTATTGGTTTATAGTGAGTGACTTGTTTTGAACTAAAATGTAAATTTTAAACAAATAACGGACACTTTGTGTCATATCAGTCACATCATGCATTAGATAGAGTTGTGGTTGATTCCTACATGTCAAAAATGACTCATCGATCATTTTCCTAATGTATCAAAACAATATGAATGTGTTTGCATAGTTTTCAGTATTTCACTTGTTCTTTTTATATAAATTAATGTAAATTTTAAATTAACATAACCACTTGATGTTAAACCGGTCACATAATGCGTCATGTTGAGGTGTAGTTGACTCTTACACATAACAAAGCTCTCTTGGATCATTTTCCTAAAATATCAAAACAATCTGAATTTGTTTTCTTGATTTTCAATAAGTTACATGTTATTTTTACAAAAATTATGGTCAATTTTAAATAAAATGTAACCATTTCCATTATACCAGACACATTGTGCATCATATAAAATTTTGGATGATTCTTAGGACAAATCCTTTTTTTGGTATTTTCAAATAACCACTTTAAGGAAAAGTGGGAACCCTACAACACAAGTTTCAAAAACACACATCCCGCCATCTCCATAGCAAAGTATTTCAAATTCAAAAAACCCTAACTTAGACCGCTTGCCAGTTTTCAGTCCGCGTATCGCCCGACATCATTTCCGAAGAGCCACCTCGAGACACGAGCGTAGAAATCGCGCACCCACCGCAAATCGTGCCGACGTCAAAAACATCATCCCGTCAACATCCAGTCCCCAACATCATCATTCTCCTCGAAACTACCACCGTCGTCATCGTCACCAGAGCAACTCACCGTCGTCGCCGGAGCACCATCACCGGAGGTTCCAAGAAAACCATCATCGACATCACCAGAAAACGCCACCTTCACCATTCCAACATATTCAAGACGGAATAGACCACCATACTCCCCTTCAGCATCAACATCAGCATCACAACCCCACAGACATTCAACCATTCGCAAAACCACGAAAAACCACGCAAACCATACAACATCACCGCCACATGGAGGGCAGAACTCCTAATCCATCAGGGAAAAGAAAAAACCCTAAAAAATTGCTTATAAATAATTTTATTAAATAATAAAAACAATCCTGACTTTTTTGTCTGTTTATTAGTATACGAGTAGTGTTTTTTACAAAAATTCCATTTTAAACTAGAAACACACATTTTAAGTCATATCGGTAACATCGTGCATTGTTTGTACATGAGACTTCATCATACATGTCAAAAATGACTTATGAATAACTATCATAAATTATCAATACAATCAGTGAGTGTTTTGTTGGTTTTCACTGAGTGATGAGTTTTGAACTAAAAAGCCAATTTTAAATTGATAACAAACACTTTGAGTTATTCTGGCCACACAGTGCATCAAATTGAGGTGTATTGGATTCCTAAATGTCAAAATTGTCTTATGGATCATTTTCCTAAAGTATAAAAACAATATGAATGTGTTTTTATGGTTTTTCATATGTCACATTTTTTTTATTGAAATTAATGTCAATTTTAAATAAAAAGACACACATGGAGCCATACCGGACACACCATGTGTCATATTGAGGTGAGTTGTATTCCTACATGTTAAAAATTAATTATGGATTGTTTTCCTAAAATATCAAAACAATACAATTTGGTTTTCTTTGTTTTTAGTATGTCACTTTTTGTTTACTAAAATTAATTTCAATTTTAAATAATGACACATTTTTAGTTATATCGGACACACCATGCATCAGATTGAGGTGGAGTTTATTCATATATGTCAAAATGGACTTATATATGGTTTTCCTAAAGTATCAAAAGAATTTTAATGCATTTGTTTGGTTTGTAGTATGCATTTTGTGTTTTTTTCTAAAATATCATTTCAAAATGGAAACATGCATTTTGAGTCATACCAGTTGCATCGTGCATCAATTTAATGTGAGACTATCTCATACATGTAAAAAATGAATTATGAATCACTTTCCTAAATTATCAATACAATCAGAGTGTATTTTGTTGTTTTTAGTGAGGGAAATTTTTTGAACTAAAATGTCAATTTTAAGAAGATAACGAACACTTTGAGTCTTTACGGTCACACCATGCATCAGATTGAGGTTTTTTTATTCCTAAAAATCACAAATAACTCATATATCCTTTTCCAAAAGTATAAAAACAATAAAAATGTGTTCTATTGTTTTTCAGTATGTCACTTGTTTTTTTGTTTAAATTAATGTCTATTTAAAGTAAAGAGATTCACTTTGAGTCATACCGAACACACTGTGCACCGTATTATGTTTTGGCTGACTCTTACACCTCAAAAATGACTCATGGATCATTTTTCTAAAATATCAAAACATCCCAAATTCATTTTCTCAGTTTTCATAATGTCACTTGTTCTTTTAACTAAAATTAATGTCAATTTTATATAAAACGAGACACATTATGTTATACCGGAAACACCATGCATCATATTGAGTTGAAGTTGATTCTTAAAAGTCAATAATTACTTATAGATTTTTTCTTAAATTATTAAAACAATATGAATGTGTTTTCCCAGTTTTCAGTACACCATTTTTTGTTTTTTTTTACAAAAATGCCATTTCAAAATAGAAACACACATTTTGAGTCATATCGGTCACATTGTGCATCAATTTGATGTGATACTACTTAATACTCATCATAAATTACTTATGAATCACAATAAAAAAGTATGTAGACAAACATAGAACCTTTTCTTGGATTTCAGTGAGTGACATGTTTTGAACTAAAATTTCAATTTTAAATTGATTATAGACATTTTGGGTCATAACCATCACATCATGTGTCATATTGAGGTTTTATTGATTCCTAAATGTCAATAATGACTCTTGTATCATTTTCATAATGTATAAAATTTATCTGAATGTGTTTTCTCAGTTTTCAATTTGTCACATGTTCTTTTTTACTTAAAATAATGACAATTTTCAATAAAAATACACACGTTGAGCCATACCGGTCACACAGTGCATCATATTGATGTTCCGTTGAATTTTAAACTTCAAAAAGTACTCAAATATCATTTTCCTAAAATATAAAAATAATCTGCAATGTGTTTTCATGGTTTTTAATATTTCACTCGTTCTTTTTACTAAAATTAATGGTAATTTTAAATTAAAAGATACACTTTGAGTTATATCAGCCACACCATGCATTATATTAAGGAAAATTTGATTTATATATGTCAAAAATTTCTTTTATATCATTTTAATACATTATCAAAATAATATGTTTGTTTTTCATTGGTTTTGAGTATGCCAAATGGGTTTTTTTACTAAATTTACATTTCAAATTGGAAACATGCATTTTGAATCATAAAAATCACATCATGCATTAGTTTGATGTGATACAACTTCATATACATCATAAATAACTTATAAATATATTTAATATATTATTAAGAAAATTAGAGAATGTTTTCTTGGTTTTCATTCAGTAACACATTTTAAACTAAAATGTCAATTTTAAACAGATAATGGAAACATTTAGTCATACCAGTCACACTGTGCATCATATTGAAGAGTTTTTTATTATTAAACATCCAAAATTACTCATGAATCATTTTAATAATGTATAAAAACAATATGAATTCATTTGACCAGTTTTTAGTATGGCAATTATTCTTTTAACATAAATTAATATCAATTTTAAACAAAAAAGACACAGTTGGAGTCATATCGGTCACACCAAGCATTTTATTGAGGTATAGTTGACTCCTACACATAAAAATGACTCATGTATAATTTTCATAAAATAATAAAATAATAGAAATTTGTTTTCTCTGTTTTTAGAATGTCACTTGTTTTATTACAAAAATTAATGTTGATTTTAAATAAAAATAGTCATTTTGAGTTATACCAACCTCACCGGGCATCATATTGACGAGTGGTTGATTATTACATGTAAAAATGAAATATATATCTTTTTACTAAAGTATCAAAATAATATGAATATGTATTCTGGTTTTTCAGTTTTCCATCTATGTTTTTTTACTAAAATGTCATTTCAAACTAGAAACAATCATTTTGAGTAATTTTGGTCAAACCATTGGTAGTGATGACATGAGACTACTCCATACATATCAAAAATGACTTATGAATCAATTTTCTAAATCATCAAGGAAATATTAGCACATTTTATTGGTTTTTAGTGAGTGGCATGCTTTGATCTAAATTTTTTATTTTAAACTGATAACGAGCACTCTATGTCATACCAGTCACACTATGTGTCATATCAAGGTGCAGGTGATTCCTGCACTTCAAAAATGACTCATGGATCATTTTAATATAGTATAAAAACAATATGAAGGAATTATTTTAGGTTTAACTATGTCACTTGTTCTTTTTTTACTTAAATTACTACAAATTTTAAATAAAAAGAGACACTTTGATTCATACTAGTCACACTATGAATCATTATGAGGTGTAGTTGACTCCCACACATCAAAAATTACTCATGGACTTTTTTATAAAATATGAAAACAATACGAATGAATTTTTTTGATTTTTAGTCTGTCACTTGTTCTTTTTACTAAAATTATTGATAATTTTAAATAAAAATAAAACCATTGAGTTATACCGGCCACACCATGTGTCATATTGAGTTTTGGATGATTCATACACATCAAAAATGAATTATAGATCATTTTCCTCAAATATGAAAACAATTTGAATGAGTTTTCTCAGTTTTTAGTATGATAGTTGTTTTTTCTACTAAAATATCATTTCGAATAGGAAACATGTATTTTAATTAAACCAATCATATCGTGCATCGGTTTGATGTGATAAAATTTCATACACATCATAAATGACATATGAATTGTTTTCCTAAATTATCAAGAAAATTGGAGCATGTTTTATAAATTATTAGTGGGTGACAATTTTTAAATTTATAGTCAAACATTAAATTTGGATTATGTTAATCCAGTTGAGAATAGATAATATTATGAGAAAAAAAATATTATATTAATAAAACATTATCTTTTCATTGAATTATGAGTTACAACCTGAATGTCTTTTCTCTCATGAGCTTGATCATCTTTGAACAAACCACCCCGATTTGAACAAAGGAATCCACCAGTATAAGAAAATAAATCAAATGTGAGTAATAAAAAAATGAATGTAAATTAAACATAAGTAATAAATATTCCACTATACCTATATAAGTTATATCATCATTCAATTTTTGTATATTCTTCTATTTTTTATGCATCCCATTCATTTCTATGTAAATCTATATCATCTTGTGAATATGAGTATTTTCTGTAGTCATAGTTGTACTATAAAAAAATAAATACACAAAGGATTAATATATATTTTAAATTAAATTTTTATTATCATTGAAAATGCCTCTTTAGTGATTTTATTTTTTTGACGGACTATGATCTCTCTCGTAAATTTACAATCATAATAACCACACTCTTTTCCAGTTGTTTATTTCAAATACTGTAGAAACAATGAGAATAATAAGTAATTTGTTTTGATTTATGTTAGCATAGTTAAATTTTATTATATATACCCTGATACTTATCTAGTCATAGAACTTGTAATGGTCTTAATTCTTATCCCCTAGCCCCATTCCTTATTTTCATTATGTTGATGCACTGCCCTATCATAACAGAATCCTCATTAAAACAAGATCTATGTTATATAACCTGGTGTTTAGTTTTAAATGTTGGATATACTATATTACAAATTGAATAACACCATCATGTGTGGTTATTTTGTTTGATATCCATGAATTTAATTAAATAAATAAATATTTAGAGTATCCAAATTGATCGCAACGAGCATCCAATGTTTCTTAAAAACACAAAAAGAAATTAGTAGTGAAAGAAATGAAAATATATTCGATATGATTAAAGTGTAGAGTTTTACCCTTGAAATGTTGGTATTAAGAAGATTTTGTCATCTGAATGTTTTATTTTAAATGGTTTTACCAAGCCAACCACTATTTCATCCTTTTATAATAATCTATTTTTGGTCATTCTGTAGAGGATATGTGAGTACTAACGAGTCGAAATATTTTTTATTGGGAAATACCTTCACTTGTTTTTGATATGTACGTCTTCCAAAAATATAAAATATATTTAGTCATAATTAACATAGTATATCAACTTTTGGAAAATCAAATCATGAGAACATACCTCATGTATACATTTACAACCGAGGGGCATATCCAATCATAGTAGATGATTTCAATTACATTATGAACACCAATAAAATCATGAAATTCCTCTCTATACATATTTTTTATAAAATCAACAATGTGAATAAAACCATTTTTTAAATTTATATCCATATGAACATTCAATGATAATAAATGGTGATATAGAACAGGCGGGGTATAGGTACTTTTGGTTGATATTATTGATCAGTTGGTTGATGTTTTATATGTTTTTGAGTTGGTCTTTCGTTTCACCGTCTTCCCTTTTCCCATTTATAATAACATTAATCAGTTCCAAAATATATTTTAAAATTATGAAATGATTATCTAGAAAAATAAATTCTAAATGAATACCACCATGTCAACGTGTTTTTTAGTGAGATGTGTTGAACATGCGATGAATGTTCCAACAACTTGTTAAACCTTATGAATATAGTCCCCATTAATTGTTACATGTATTCTGGAACTCATCTCATGGGCTACACTAATTAACACTCTCACATGACCTGTTGGAAGTGGTATATTGTGTGGCATGTCATTTTAGATATTGAACACTATATCCCTCGCAACAAGTTGATGAGTGGGTGTTGATAGATATAAATCATAGTCAATATCACCGTATATAATATCAGTATAGGAAAGATATCAGTGCCTATCTGATTCAAATTTCAAAGAAACAATTATTATAACATTTATTACCTCATTCCAGATTGATATTTGAGGGGAATGCCTTACCTAAATGTTGGTGGGGGTGTTAGGAAGTATTTGTTCCCGATTTGATTATTTTCTTTGTTTCCCCCAATAAAAGCTTCTAAAAATTCACTCTACCATTGGAATTGTTCTTCAGTGGGAGCTGGTCTTTCCATCATATGTTTCATTTCTTCACCTTGATCCCCATGATTGTTTCTCAAAATATGTTCGGGGTGTCTCCCCAAAACATGAACCTCTGACGCGTCTATACCGTTCTTTCAACTTCAAGGCCATCAATAGTAGGTGTCTATTCAGTACAGGTGTTACTGATTCCCATAACTATGTCGGACAGAAAATATAATAAAATAAGAAATCATTATTATGTAATAGTGATTTAAATTGAACCAAATTTTTGTTATGTCGTACTTACACATGTGTCCTGCACTTTTTATGTGTATTCATATATTAGTATCCCATAATTATTTAGATGTTCCTCTTCCATAGAACATGGAATGTGATTTAAGTGGATTTGGATTTTGAGTCATTAATATTCATATAAATAGAGGAATGAAATTATGATATTGTCTCATGTCACAAATAAATATTATGGTAGATTTAAACTATGTACTAATTTTTTTTCAAGGGAATCATACCCCATCCATACATTACAGTTGGGGTAGGTTGGTATTGCTTCCCATTCTATATTTTCAGCACTCAGTTGTTATTTCATAAATAAAAAATTATTAATCAAATTTATGAATACATGTAAATAAAACAACACATTACAAGATACAATAAACCTAAAAGGAAACATCCACATGATTACCAGTAAACATATCCCATGCTTCATTGGTTATCAGGTGTGCATAAATAAGTGGTGGTTTCATGTTTATTTTCCCTTTATCATCTTTAAGATGATGTCTCATTATAATTGTTTTAAAGCCTCTGTGAATCCTTCCATCAAGCATTAATTCATATTTTTTTGGAGTCATATGATATTAATTCACTCTTTAATTTATGATGTAGAGTAACTCATTGTTTCATTATTTTATTTTTTTGTAAAATAATGAAATGATATCTTAATGTTACCATAATATCTTCCCACATCCGTGACTTAAGACCATACACAACATGGTGACATGAATCTATATCAATCATCACACATTTCGTAGTGAGAATTCCAATGTAACTATTGAACATGGCCTTGTTGAGGTTTACATGTTTTCCCAACAAACTCCATCTGACCTTGTCTTTGATGCCTTTGATTTTTGTTGTAATTATTTTTTCTAACACTGTCTAACTACGACGCTCTAGTTTTTTCGACATCGTTGGTCCTTCATCGGCTACGATTTCTTCAGAGTCAGCATCGTCAATATGTTGTTCCAATAGAGTAGTAGCATTTCCATGTGAAGATATTATTTTACCTTTTTAGTATGAGTAGAATTAAGTTTAGAAACCTATTGTTCCAATGGATTGGGAGCATCGTCACATGTAGAAGGTCGTTGTTCATCTACATTATGAGCAATAGAAGGTAGAGAGACCTATTGTTCTTTAGGACTAAGATCACCAGAACATGTAGAAGTCAATATCTATTGAATTGGATTAACATTTAATTTAGAGTACATAAATTTAGCAGTGAATGAATAATAACATGAGGTAACATGATATATTTTATAAAAAAATATAACGTGATTATTTAACTCTTTTTTTAATGTTGAACGGATTTGACCCCTCTATTGACTATCCAAATCCATACATAATGGTCTCCTCTAACTTAAAAAACTACATCTACATTATTACTACTATGAAATTGTTGTGACATCCCAATGAAAAGGTCATCCACGGTTGAATTTTCATCTAACCCTTATGTGGTTTTCCTTAATTAAAGAACAATTAGAAAATTTCAGTTTGTGGGATTTGGAAAATCAAATAATTTTACTGCATGTGATGCCATTATAAAAATTTATATTATTTACCCTTTCCTACTGAAATCAACATTCACAAATAACATTTTATATACTTTAACAACACTCATGTTATCAACCAACATTAATTGAAAAAACAATAGTTGGAATATTGTATAATCCTAGTCTATTTGTTTTATGAATAAATAGTATGACATATTTGTGTAAATTGGATTTCAATCCATAGTACCAGAAACATGAATCACTTCAACCATAATTGTAACTCATATATTTTTCATGGTAATATGTTCATGATGTTTATTTGTATTGAACATATAATCATTAATTACATAACCATTGTATGATAATACATGCACACATGGTCCTCTAACTAACAATCAAAGTCATTCTGAAATTGAATCCATATTTTCATCTGAACCCTTCAATATATGGTCTCGAAAACATCCTATAAACTATTGATTATGTGTATTTGATATCTATCTTTCACCCATTGATTGATTTAAATGACAAATAATTTCATCTATGGGTTTAAACATATGGGGAAACCTCTATTTTTTCATAACATAAAGGTGGTCTTACTCTTGATCTATAATATTGACAATAAAAACATATATTCTTGAAATTCATTCACCTACAAGCTACCTAGTGTGACAGGATTTTTGTAGACCAGTGATCTCTAAACAAGATAGGTATTCGATATAGAATTAAGTGACTTCATTCACAATATATCACTCTGCAATATAACCATTTGGCTAACTTTGATGTTTTACATACCATTTCAAAATATTCATATATCATTCAATTGGGTACATCCACTTATAGAATATATGAAAACATAGTTGAATCTCTCTCACCAAGTGAACCATCAAATAAACAATCATATAAAGAATTTTGGTGGGAATAACATTTCTAATTCACATAATATGACCCCAATTTCTCTTTCCAAAGTCAGCAATTTTGTCTAGTCTATAACATTGATGCATATAGAATTAATGAAGAAATAGATATTGTTTAATGTATGATGAATATTATTGGGAGAAATTTAATGTAAAGCTATAGGAATTAGATCTTGCACCAAAACATGGCATTCATGTGACTTGAAACACTTTATCTTTAAATGGTTCATTGACATGATATTCTTGATATTCGATGAATACCCAATTGGATCCTCTGTGTAATTCAATAAGATTCAAAACTAATATCTCTCTTACCATGAAATATTGGGAGAATATGGATAAAGAAAATTTCATTTTTCTCCCTTCATTGGTGCCAACTCTTATAGAATTCCCATGTGATCCATGTCCAACCTAGCCTTAATTCCGTCCTTTGTTTTTATGGGTGCATTTAGAAATAATTCGATGACACTATAACATAAAATTTTTTCAACATTAATAAAATAAAAAAAAATTGAACTACAGACAATTACGTTATTTTAATTTAATAAAAACTTATCTCTTTTTACAACTAGTTTTTATAAGGTTTTTGAAAAATGTTTTAACAAATGAAATGTCAAAATATTTTAATTTCTCTAATTTTTTATCACCTGTTATTTGATATGTTGTTGTACATTCTTCTGAACTTATATCAAATGATGTCATCCAAGTTTAGTATTTATGTTGTCAGGGTAGAAATTTTCAATTTCCTAGAAACAAGATTTTCAATGAATGATTAAACCTAATTATATGTATACCTTGTTTAAAAATAGGACACCCTTGAGTTCCTTTAATGATATATCATGAAAAATTTCCATAAGAAGTAAATTCATTTATCATCTCTCACAACAGGGATCTCAATGTGAAATCATCATTTACGTAAATATCATACAACATAACACCAGAATCAAATAATAATTTAAAATCCTCAATCAATGGAGCCAAATAAACATCAATATCATTACCCAGTTTTTTTGGTCCTAATATAAGTATTGATAAGATGATGTATTTTATTTTCATGAATAACCATGTTGGTAAGTTATAATTTACCAACACAACCATTTATGTACTCTGAGTTCTTATTTGAAAACCAAAAGGATTCACTCCATCTATAGATAACACAAGCTTAAGGGTTCTGAGCTCATTTCCAAATTCAAGATACTAATGATCATTCCCATTCCAATAAGGAAAGTCTATCAGGTGAAACAGATTCCCATAATTAATTCTTGTATATGTGTACCACTTCAATTCCACATGATGTATCCTCACTTTCATATAGGCACTTAAACCATAGAATGATTATAAAGTACCATAAAACAGTCATAGGACCAGATTCATGTTTCTTGTATCAAGAGGAACCACACATTGGGCAAGTTGTAAGTGATTTTTAGTCCTCGATAAATAGTATACATTCATTCAGGTAGCTATGTATTATCTTAGAGATTACACCCATTGAGTGTAGCATTCATTTGGAATTGTATGTTTATCATAGGAACTTATAATCTTCCAGGAGTATGTCATTCGAGAGAGAAATTGGTACCATAAAACTGGAATCACTCTATGTATTGCCTATTTTCAAACTATACAACTTCAGTATAGCAGACAATGTTGTATATTTAGTGAAACCATCATACAATCCCTTCTTTTCACAATACTTAAACTTATAAAAGAATTATGGTAAATCGTAATGTTCATCTTCAACTATCCTAATCATTTACTCAATATATGTAACGCCCCGACCCTCGTTACCCAGAGTCGGTGCATTATTGCATAACATTGGCATGATCACAATAAAGATCAAATCTCCAAAGACCGATTGGTTTAGTAGCCTTGGAAACACTAGATATATTCATGAAGTTTTACATTACATCATAAAGTGAAAAACTACCACAAAAACATATTGTCTCCATATTCCACATTCATATCCTCACATAATATCCTTGCAGGTCATTCATAATTTACTTCTTCACTTCCTGGGAAACATAAAACATAGAAATGGGGTGAGCTCAAATGCCCAGTAAGGATAACAATATAGCGGAAACTTTCAAAAATAAGCATAAACATTTAAGGCAATGTATAACTAAAACAAAAGCCTTTTAAACTTGACCTTCAACATAGTATTGAAAAAGTAAAATGAAATAATTCCATTTACTTATTCACATGGATATTCTACTAATCGAATAATCAAATGCAATATCAATAACGATTTTCATAATTGTGGAATGCATAATGCCAGACTATCATAACCACATAGTGAAGACCTCGTGCCAAGACTACAAATAAGATTTTGTCAAAGCCTTGTGCCAAGACACTAGTTTGTCTCATGAGACCTACCGATGCATCGAGGAGCTATAGCGGGCTCCACCCGTCACATATTAAGTCCAATGCATTCCCATATGAAAAGGATTAAACATAACATAAACATTCGTATTAAAAATAGCATATGAAATGTCAATACATTTATCATAAACTATGAATGGTATAAAAATATCACATCCACAGTCAAACATATCACAAAAACTTCAATAAAATATAGAAGTTTTGTATCTTAATAAATCAACTACAAATAAGCATAAAATTCATCGAAGGATGTTGACATAGATGAAATCAAAACTCTTTTAAGAGAAATATCTCTTTCTATTTTTGAAATCATTTAAGAGTCATATATTTATAAAATAAAACATTTTATTTTAAAATATTCTTATAATCCTGTAAGGGAAGCTTCGACGATTTTATAACGGCGGAAAATAACCGCACCCGCCGTATAAGTTAAAAAACATTCTTACCTTAATTTTTTCGAAAAGGTTAAAAAGCACCTTGTTTGGAAAACGACGGAAATATTCCTTTATAAACCTCTTATAAAAAGTCAAACAAGGGTATAAATGACTTTAACCCATATTCTAGTAAATAGTAAAAATGCTTTGAAATTCATTTTTAAGAAACATGGATGTGGATGATAAAGAGATCCCATTAGATTATTACGTATAAACAACGTCGGATAATGAAGAGATTGTGAAATAACCCTTACCTTATACTTTTCATTGGTTGGGGTAGGTTAACCTCCTGTATAATTGTGAAATAATTGTTATTAAATTATAGAAGAATCATATACATTAATATGATATCATATATGATCTTTTAACTTTTCTTTGTTAATAATATCTTAGTATTATCGTTGTTTCGGGTGTTAACTTGCTCATTTTCTTTTATATGTTTTGTTACGTAAGCCATGTTTGTAATGGATAGGTTGTATCTTAATCATATCCATTATGATATTAAGTCCTTAAACATTATTTTTAAATCATCAAATTATAATTATACTTGAATGGATATGATGAAGAATGAATCTTATCGCGTTCGTGGAGACGGTAGACCGTACGTACGCACGATCGACAATATCATTATTTTGATATTAAAACAATATATAAATGGATGGTATATCATATATACAGAATAATTAACATTTTATATTTATTATTTACATGTGTTACACATCATTATTATACCCATCCAAAATAATAATATATTGAATAACAATTACACCACGACGTGGAGACGGTATGTCGTACGTACGCACGTATGGTGACATGTTATTCAAAGGGTGGATAGAATACTGTATATGGTTGTAACATATTTATAATAAAATCACAATATATATATGATACTGGAGTTATTATTTTAGAATGGTAAAAAAAAATGAAGAAGAAGTGGATGATGAAAGGAACTTGGAAAAGGGTGGTGAAATCATTACCTTTTCTTCGAGTTCATTCTTTTGATTTGATCAAAAGGGATCCTTAGGTTGGATTTATGATCAAACTAAGGCCTCTAGGTTGTATTGAGGGATGTTGGGAGAGTATTTAGACAGATTTTGGCCGAACCAAAAGGCTTTGAAGGTGTGAATAAATGAGAAGGAGGAGTGCCCTTTTATAAGAGGGGTGAGGGTCACCTTTGGAAAAGCTAGAAATATTAGTTTATAATAAATTCATATTCGGTTTCTAATCGCTCCAAAGTTGATTAATTAAATTTTAAGTTAGGGATGGGTCGAAAACAACTCATCCAATAGAATTTAGACAGTTTTGGGTACTTATATTAACCTTATCTTTAAGTATTAACTCTATGTTAATTACTTTCACTTTTACAATGTCTCTTTGTATTTTTATATAGTATGGTTAATAAAATTACTATATACATCCAAGAGACCCCCAAGTGGTCCATTAATGATGAACATATCATGATATAAGTCTCTTGGCCGAACCATATTTTTTTAGGAATTTAATATCAATTAATAATATAATATTTGTTTTAAGAACTCTTTTATGTCAATTTTGACACTATTAAATAGTTGATTTTTGTTAAACTCATAAAAGATTTATTACTACTAAAAAAGTTAATTAAATCAATACTAATATATCATATTATCCTATAAAATTAGTTTAATTCATTAAAAGTTTCTTATTATATTTATTTGGGTATTTATAATATCAATTAGTTTAAGTTTTCACTATTATAGTAATTACTTTATCATCATTGTGTCATAAATAAATTAAATTATTTAATTTCTAAAAATTATAAATAAAATATCATTATGTAGGAAATCGTCTTATATTTCTAATTAATTTTTATAATCTAACATCCAACATATATAACCCTATGTAAAAATTGTTTTTCTAAAAGATATATGCTTGTGTCATTTTTGTATTCATTTTAACTTAATTAAAATAAAGTGTCCCTATCACCTACAAGTGGCTCCATGGGGTCCCAAAATCGTCCCAATGATGCCTATGGTCTAACATGTATCAACCAATACGGCTAGGACACGTTTTAGGGTAATTTAGTATTATTATAATATTATTTTTTAACCCTTATTTACCGGATTTACCCTTAACCATGGTAAATAAAATACTTACCGCAGTAATTATTCAAAATGTCTAAAAATAAAAGTTACCTATTTACACAATTTGAACATCCTGATTCAAAATATGGAATCCATTTTACCAAATTTAAAACACAGAAGTGGCATAAATTAATTTAAAATTAATTTCCACTGTCAAAACAAAAAGCATGTTTTTAAGAGATAATAACTATCAAAAGATTGACACTTGTTTATGTTCGGTTTAATTGTATAATTATTTCCAATGACCAACATTATATTAAATGGTAAAAATATATTCTAAATAAACTTTAAATTCACTCAAATTCATAATTTATCACTATTAATTATTTTGATTAAAAAAGTTGTTTTTAATTAAAATTTTGTAATTTTCACTATTCATCAAAATATGAAAGTTATCCAAAAAGTACCAAAATTTCACCTTAGGATAAATTCGATATTCCGAATCAAAAAATGAAGTCCATTTTAAAATATAAAATATATATATTTTCAAAAAGTAGGTATTAATATTCATAACGGCTAGTTTGATTGTTTATGGTGTGTTAGAACTCAGTGTTGCGTACAACACACGCAATCACATTATTCAAAGAGAAGCGTACCATAGAAGCTTGGGGTGTTACATTCTCCCCTCCTTAAAATAATTTCATCCTCGAAATTTCTAGAATACTACTTCATGAAAAGACTCGGGTGGTTCTTCATCATAAGTTCCTCAGGTTCCCACGTTGCCTCTTCCATCTTATGGTTTCTCCACAAAACTTTTACCAGACGCGTCGTCCGGTTTCTCAGCACTTGTTCTCTCGTATAGATAATCTTGATGGGATCTTCACAATAAGACAGATTGGGTTCCAGTTCTAACTCCTCGTAGGTGATTACATGCATTGGGTCAGGCATGTATTTCCTCAACAGAGATACGTGGAACACATCGTGAACTTTGGAGAGACTTGGCGGCATTGCCAATCGGTAAGCTACAGCCCCAATTCGTTCTAGAATTTCGAAAGGTCCGATATACCTGGGACTCGATTTACCTTTCTTACCAAAACGTATGAATCCCCTCCATGGAGATACCTTCTAGAAAACATGATCACCGACTTGAAATTCCAAATCCTTCGTTCGATTATCGGCATAGCTCTTCTGCCTACTTTGAGCTTCTTTGATGTGATTTTGGATTACCTTCACCTTTTCCACTGTTTCCTCCACCAGTTCCGGGCCTACAAGTTTTCTTTCACCAACGTCATCCCAAAAGGTTGGTGTACGACATCTCTTTCCATATAACGCTTCATATGGTGCCATCTGAATACTTGAATGGAAGCTATTGTTATAGGAAAATTCTACCAGAGGTAAATATTGATCCAACATACCCTGAAAGTCATGTGAGAAAGATCTCAACATGTCTTCTACGGTTTGAATAGTCCGTTCTAATAGTCCGTCTGTCTGAGGGTGGTAAGTAGTGCTCAAATGAAGTTCATTATCCAGGGAATTCTGAAGACTTTTCCAAAATCTTGAAGTAAAACATGGATCACGATCAGAAATAATCGATAGGGGTACTCCATGAAGTCTCACAACTTCATTAATATATAGACTTGCTAGACGTTCCAGGGGTAGATCTTCTCTGATAGAAAGAAAATGTGCTGACTTGGTAAGATGATCAACAGTAACCCATATCGCATCGTTCCTTCTAGGAGTCTTTGGTATCCCCAAGACAAATTCCATCATAATATTGTCCCATTTCCACTCCGGTATGGGAAGAGGTTGCATGACTCCTCCAGGTTGTTTCCTTCCATCTTTAACTTGCTGACAAACCATACATCTTGACACAAAATCAGCAATCTCCATCTTCATGTTGTCCCACCAAAAATGTTCCTTCAAATCTCTATACATTTTGGTGCTCCCAGGGTGTATAGAAAAATTGGAACTATGAGTATCATCCAGCAATTCCATTTTTAGATCAGGTATATCGTGAACACAAAGTCTCTTCCCAAATTTCAAAATTCCATTTTCATACACAAAGTCTCTCAATCTCATATCATTCACAGCTTTAATCTTCTTTTGGAATTCTTCATCATCGGTCTGAGAACTCTTAATCCTTTCAAGTAAAGATGGTTTGGCAACCATTTGAAAAAGCATTGATGTTTCACCTTCCCTAGTTATTCCCATGTCCATCTTCACTAGATCCATGCAAATTGGATACCTTTCAATTCTCATATTGTTCAAAACTCCATGGTCGTTTCTACTCAAAGCATCTGCCACCTTGTTTTCTTTCCCCGGGTGGTAGTGTATCGTGCAATCATAATCCTTGAGTAATTCAAGCCATCTCCTTTGCCTCATGTTGAGTTCTTTTTGTGAGAAGATATACTTCAAACTCTTGTGATCAGTATAAATCTCACATTTTTCACCATAGAGGTAGTGCCTCCATATCTTCAAAGCAAAGATCACAACTGCTAACACGAGATCATGAGTAGGATTGTATTGTTCATGATTTTTCAACTGTTGTGATGCATAGGCAATAACTCTATCATTCTTCATAAGGACACAACCAAGTCCTTTCTTTGATGCATCACTATAAATAACGAACCTATCATTACCCGATGGTAGAGTCAATATAGGAGCATTGACTAATCTTCTCTTTAGTTCTTCGAAACATTATTCACACTCTTTTGTCCAAAAAAATTTAACCCCTTTACGTG
Source organism: Viscum album (assembly GCA_963277665.1). Taxonomy (NCBI): domain Eukaryota; kingdom Viridiplantae; phylum Streptophyta; class Magnoliopsida; order Santalales; family Viscaceae; genus Viscum; species Viscum album. The sequence continues at coordinate 478,198,280 of OY728157.1, forward strand.
TGAGCTTCGTTAATGGGTTAGCCAATCGGGAAAAATTCGAGACGAATCGTCGATATTAACCTGCCAAACCAATAAAACTACGTACCTCAGTTATACTCGTAGGTGCTGGCCATTCTTGGATCACCTTGTTCTTAGAAGGATCAACAGAGATTCCATCTTTAGAGACAATATGGCCAAGAAAAGAAATCTCATGAAGCCAAATTTCACACTTGCTAAACATCCCATATAATTCATGTCTTCTCAAAGTCTTCAAGATAATGCACAAGTGATTTTCATGATCTTCATAGCTTTTAGAGTATACTAAGATATCATCAATAAATACCACCACAAATTCATCGAGATACTCCTTGAAAACTCTATTCATCAGATCCATGAATACATAGGGTGCATTAGTCAATCCAAAAGGCATTACAGTAAACTCGTAATGCCCATACCTGGTTCGAAATGCTGTCTTCGGAATATCTTCCTTCTTCACACACAACTGATGGTATCCAGATCGAAGGTCAATCTTTGAAAAGTATTGAGCACCATGCAGTTGGTCAAATAAATCATCAATGCGAGGTATGGGATACTTGTTCTTTATTGTTATAGCATTGATCTCCCTGGAGTCGATACATAACCTCATAGAGCCGTCTTTCTTTTTAACAAAAAGAACAGGGGCTCCCCATGGGGAAACACTTGGGTGAATAAATCCTTTATTACTAAATTCCTCTAGTTGTTTCATTAGTGCAACTAATTCTACAGTGGACATTCTATAAGGGGTCTTTGATATAGGCCTTGATCCAGGAATCAAATCAATGGAAGACTCATCTTCTTGTTCTGGAGGATGTCCAGGTAAATCTTCCAGAAATACATCTACAAATTCTTTCACAACAGGTACATCCTCTATTTGAACATTCCTTTCCTCACCCACAATTATTTCATTCACTTCCTCCCCAATAATTGAATTTAGTTGAGCTACTAGGGGTGGATCTAAATAAGAATTAGGTGGTGATGATTCTTCTCTAAAGATAATGTGTTCCTTATCATTATCATCAAGAATCTTAACCTATTTCTTCTTACAATAAATCTTCGCATCATAGTCTGAAATCCAGTCCATACCGAGGATTATATCAAACTCAATCATAGGTATGATGATGAGATCAGCAGATAAAGAACATTTATGTATTCTAATGGGGACTGATTCACAAAACATTGTTGCAATGATACTTCCCTTAGGAGTTTTAACTGACAACTCCCTTGTTAAATCAAATTGGAAATATATAATTTTCTTAGAAAACTGGGAAGATATGAAACAATGCGATGATCCAGAATCAAATAATTCATTTGCTAAACTTGAGGAAACCATTAATTTACCTGCCACCACGTCTTTCGGAGCTTCTACCTCAGCAGTAGTGATAACATAAGCCTGGCCTTGATCCCTTGGCCTTTTCTAAGGTAATTTCTCCTGACGCTTAGGACATTCATTTTCATAATGCCCCATCTCCCTGCAGTTGTAGCACTGAACATTGGTAGCTTCCTTATTCCCTTTGCAATCACGAGCTTGGTGGCCTTTTTCACCACATTTGTAACAGACACCCATTCCCTTCAAGCAAGTACCGGGGTGTTTCTTCCCACATTTACCACATGATGGATATTCAACCTTTCCTTTCTTCCCCTTATTTCCATTCCAAGATTGATCAGTAAGCCTCTTCTTCTCTTTCTTTGATTTAAAGTCATAAGACTTAGAGAATTCCTTTTCGGTCTTGATAGCACATGAGACAATGTCTTCGTATGACGAAAAGGATTGTGAGACTAATGCTCGATGGAGAAATGGTTTTAACCCATCAAAGAAATGATGAATCTTACTTCTTGGGTTACGTATATAATATCCAGCATACCTTGCTAACCTTGTAAAGTTAGCCTCATACTTTGTGACATTCTCATCCTCCTTCTGTCTCAAACTCAGAAATTGCCTTTCCATATCTACTCGATGGTCGCGAGGAAAGTATTTTTCTAAAAACAGATCATTGAACTCCCTCCATTCTATATTTGATACTTCATCATCTTCCTTCGTATTTTGAATCAATGACCACCATTGATCATCATCTCCAGTGAGGCGGTAAACTGTCATGATAACCTTTTCCCTTTCACTACTCCCCAAAGCCTGAAATATTTTCTCTAGGGAAAATATCCATTGCTCAGCTACTAAGGGATTTGTACTCCCATTGAACATTGGTGGTTGTTGCCTCATGAATCGATCTAACATTGATCATCCACACTACGGATCAGGGTGCTCAATATGGGTAAGGTTATTATTCATAACCTGAGTGAGTTGTCCCAGTATGGTGATTAGCTGATCGGCACCGGTTGCATCACCAGCTCCACTATAATTATCTTGAGTAGGAGGTTAATCCCTACATGTAGTGCGTGCATTGATACCGTTTCCATTTCTTCCACTAGGCGCCATTTCTAAACAATGGCATAAAATAGATCAGTTTATGAATCAAAATACATAATCCCGTTATTATAAAACACTTAACATAAATTGAACTATTTATGGATATATTCCATAATCATAAAAATGTTTTCTTTGAGGACGTATATACTCATAAACCATTCATAATGATTTGTAATGAAAATGAGAGTTATCCTAAGCATATCCCCCGGGAGTGTCGTAACCAAGAGTGCAGCAAGGGTCGTTGTCGTGCACCAGTTCCCGTTCGAGTCTAGCTCAAAGCGGTGTTTTCAGGTTTTACCCTTAGGTACATCTGTGCCAGAGCCACCTCTACCTGCTCGTATCCTGACAGGGATGTATTTCTCGGAAAACTCACAAAATCTCTACAATACCAAAATTCTAGGAAGTTCTTCTATACTAATCCTCAAAGTTCATCTTAGGTCTACGTGCTCTAATCAGAGTTTACCTAAATCTAGCTTCCAAGGTTTGTACTAAACTTCCTCTGATACCAACTATAACGCCCCGACCCTAGTTACCCAGAGTCAATGCATTATTAAATAACATTGGCATGATAACAAGAACGATCAAATCTCGAAAGACCGATTGGTTTAGTAGCCTTGGAAACACTAGATATATTCATGACGTTTTACATTACATTATAAAGTGAAAAACTACTACAACAACATATTGTCTCCATATTCCACATTCATATCCCCACATAATATCCCTACAAGTCATTCATAATTTAATTCTTCACTTCCTGGTAAAAATAAAACATAGAAAAAGGGTGAGCTCAAATGCCCAGTAAGGATAACAATATAGCGAAAACATTAAAAAATAAGCATAAACATTTAAGGCAATGTATAACTAAAACAAAATCCTTTTAAACTTGAACTTCAACATAATATGGAAAAAGTAAAATGAAATAATTCCATTTACTTATTCACATGGATATTCTACTAATCTAATAATCACATGCAATAACAATAACCACTTTCATAATGATGGAATGCCTAATCCCAGACTATCATAACCACATAGCCAAGGCCTCGTGCCAAGACTACAAATAAGATTTTGTCAAGGCCTTGTGCCAAGACACTAGTTTGTCTCATGAGACCTACCGATGCATCGAGGAGCTATAGCGGGATCCACCCGTCACATATTAAGTCCAATGCATTCCCATATGAAAAGGATTAAACATAACATAAACATTCATATTAAAACTAGCATACGAAATGTCAATACTTTCATCATAAACTATGAATGGTATAAAAATATCACATCCACAGTAAAACATATCACAAAAACTTCAATACAATATAGAAGTTTTGTATCTTAATAAATCAACTACAAATAAGCATAAAATTCATCGAAGGATGTTGACATAGATGAAATCAAAACTCTTTTTAGAGAAATATCTATTTCTATTTTTGAAATCATTTAAGAGTCATATATTTATAAAATAAAACATTTTCTTTGAAAATATTCTTATAATCTTGTAAGGGGTGATTCGATGATTTTATAACGGCGAAAAATAACCGCACCCGCCGTATAAGTTAAAAAAACATTCTTACCTTAATTTTGTCGAAAAGGTTAAAAAGAACCTTGTTTGGAAAACAACGAAAAGACTTCTTTATAAACCTCTTATAAAAAGTAAAACAAGGGTATAAATTACTTTAACCCATATTCTAGTAAATAGTAAAAAAAATTTGAAATTAATTTTTAAGAAACATGGATGTGGATGATAAAGATATCTCATTAGATTATTACGTATAAACAATCTCGGATAATGAAGAAATTGCAAAATAACCCTTACCTTGTACTTTTCCTTGGTTGGGGTAAGTTAACCTCCCGTATAATGGTGAAATAATTTTTTTTAAATTATACAAGAATCATATACATTAATATGATATCATATATGATCTTTTAACTTTTCTTTGTTAATAATATCTTAGTATTATCAATGTTTCGGGTGATAACTTACTCGTTTTCTTTTATATGTTTTGTTACGTAAGACATGTTTGTAATGGATAGGTTGTATCTTAATCATATCCTGAATGATATTAAGTCCTTAAAAATTATTTTTAAATCATCAAATGATAATTATACTTGAATGAATATGATGGAGAATGAATCTTATCGCGTTCGTGGAGACGGTAGTCCGTACGTACGCACGAGCGACAATATCATTCTTTTGATATTAAAATAATATATAAATGGATGGTATATCATATATACAGAATAATTAACATGTTATATTTATTATTTACATGTGTTACACATCATTATTATACCCATCTAAAATAATAATATATTGAATAACAATTACACCACGACATGGAGACGGTAAGCCGTACGTACGCACGTATGGTGACATGTTATTCAAAGGGTGGATAGAATACTGAATATGGTTGTACCATATTTATAATAACATCACAGTATATATATGATACTGGAGTTATTTCTTTAGAATGGTAAAAACAAAGAAAGAAGAAGTGGAAGAAGAAAGGAACTTGGAAAAGGGTGGTGAAATCATTACCTCTTCTTCGAGTTCTTCCTTTTGATTTGGTAAAAAGGGCTCCTTAGGTTGGCTTTATGATCAAACTAAGGCCTCTAGGTTGTAGTGAGGGACGTTGGGAGAGTATTTAGGAAGATTTTGGCCGAACCAAAAGGCTGTGATGGTGTGAAGAAATGAGAAGGAAGAGTGCCCTTTTATAAGAGGGGTGAGGGGTACCTTTGGAAAAGCTAGAAATATTAGCTTATAATAAATTCATATTCAGTTTATAATGGCTAAAAAGTTTATTATTTAAATTTTAAGGTGTGTATGGGTCGAAAAAAACTCAACCAATATAATTTAGACAGGTTTGGGTACTTATATTAACCTTATATTTAAGTATTAACTCAAAGTTAATTAGTTTCACTATGTCTCTTTGTATTTTTATATAGTATGGTTAATAAATATACTATATACATCCAAGAAACCCCCAAGTGGTCCATTAATGATGAACCTATCATGATATAAGTCACTTGGCTGAAACTTATATTTTTAGAAATTTAATATCAATTAATAATATAATATTTGTTTTAAGAACTCTTTTATGTCAATTTTGACACTATTCAATAGTTGATTTTTGTGAAACTCATAACAGATTGATTACTTCGAACAATGTAAATTAAATAAATACTAATATATCATATTATCCTATAAAATTAGTTTAAATCATTAAAAGTTTCATATTATATTTATTTGGGTATTTATAATATCAATTATTTTAATTTTTCACTATTATAGTAATTACTTCATCATCATTGTGTCATAAATAAATTAAATTATTTAATGTCTAAAAATTATAAATAAAATATAATTATGTAGGAAAGCTTTATATCTTTCTAATTAATATTTATAATCTAAAATCCAACATATATAACCCTATGTAAAAATTGTTTTTCTAAAAGATATATGCTTGTGTCATTTTTGTATTCATTTTAACTTAATTAAAATAAAGTGTCCCTATCACCTACAAGTGGCTCCATGGGGTCCTAAAATCTACCCAAAGATGCCTATGGTCGAACATGTATCACCCAATAAGTCTAGGACATGATTTAGGGTAATTTAGTATTATTATAATATTATTTTATAACCCTTATTTACCGTATTTACCCTTAACCATGGTAAATAAAATATTTACCGCAGTAATTATTCAAAATGTCTAAAAATAAAATTTACCTATTTACCCAATTTGAACATCCTGATTCCAAATATGGAATCCATTTTTCCAAATTCACAACACATAAGTGGCAGAAATTAATTTCAAATTAATTCCCGCTTTCAAAACAAAAAACGTGTTTTTAAGAGATAATAACTATCAAAAGATTGACACTTGTTTATGTTCGGTTTAATTGTAAAATTATGTCCAATGACCAACATTATATTAAATGATAAAAATATATTCTAAATATACATTAAAACCACTCAAATTCATAATTTATCACTATTAAGTATTTTGATTAAAAAAGTTTTTTTTAATTAAAATTTAGTAATTTTCACTATTCATCTAAATATGAAAGTTATCCAAAAAGTACCAAAATTTCATCTTAGGCTAAATTTGATATTCCGAATCCAAAAATGAAGTCCATTTTAAAATATAAAATATATATAATTTCAAAAAGTAGGTATTACTATTCATAACGACTACTTTGATTGGTTGTGGTGTGTTAGAACTCGATGTTGCGTATAACACACGCTATCACATTATTCAAAGAGATGTGTATCGTAGAAGCTTGGGGTGTTACAATAGATCTTTATCGTCATTCACATATGTAATCAAATCCTCAATGTGATTTTTTTCATTTTCCATACTTGTAATCATATCAGATGATCCATAAAATGCAGTGTTATCCCAGCCACTATATATATTATATTTTTCCCCATTTTTATTCCAAAATTTATAACATTGATCTATTCTGAGAAAGAAAAAGTTTTATTCTAATTCCTCTGGACTAATTAGTCTTGAATAACAAAAGTGTATACATCGAAAAGGATTTGAGAAGGGTCATATGCTCGATACTTTGCAAACTTGTTGAACTCATTCACTCCATCTTCATACAATTTTTTCAAAAGAAAGGCATCCATCTATTATTTATTAACATCCATCCTTTTTGATTCGGTGATATTAACATTTAATAAAATAAATACACAACATGGGACTTTCAAATAAGGGGAACTCAACATCTTAGTGATAGTTATCATTGCACTTTTATGCTGGAAACTCACCCCCTTAAAATACAAAACCAAAATAGAAGTAATATGTAATTATAGTGGACTCCACTAATTTAAACCATGCAGGTGATGTTGTATGTGAAGTAGGGTTGGGAGTTACAATGAGGTCAAACATTATTTCAACTTCTTCAATAATGAGGTCATTATGAACATCATATAGGATGGTACGAGTTAGTGACATGCTCTTTCCATGGCGTTATTATCAATCTACTTGTCTTACTTATATAATGTAATGGATTTCCTAATTCTCTAAAAATCTAAACATAAAATATTAGGGAAAAACTAAAGTTTAAATGTAACATCCCAAGTAAGTAATGAATAATAGATATTTTTATCTATGTCTATTAATGATTAAGATAGTGTTATAGAGGCTTAAAATGAAAATAAATACAATCTTATGCATGGAATACACTAATATTCTTAAAAGATTGTTTTACTGCCTTTTGATGGAAAACCATTTTTGAATCTATATTTTGAAAATTTTATAAAATATGTTTGTCAAAATAAACTTATCATTTATGATTGGGACATCAAAATTTACCTTGTGTGAATTTTTGGTATTTTTCTGACAATGATCATTTTTTAATGAATAGTGAAAAATACTGCATTTTACATCAAAACTATTTTTTAATCTAATTTATTTATATGATTAGATTATGTTTTCAATTGGTTTTGAAGTGAAATTAGAATATATTTTTACCATTTTATCCAATGGTGGTCATTGGAATCAATTTCACTTTGAAATTAGACTTAAACTGGTGTCAATCTTTTGATACATATTGTTTTGTAAAAACACGCTATTTGCTCTGGCAGCGGGAATTAATTATTAAATTAATTAATTTGACTTATATGATTTGAATTTTGTAAAATAGGCTTCATTTTTTAATTCGGAATGTCAAATATAGATTAGGGGGAATTTTTGGTAATTTTCTGAAAAACTGCAATTTTTGATGAATAGTGAAACCACTAAGTGGTAATCAAGCAAACTGATTTTTCAGTTAAATGAATGCTTACCACTAATGTGTATTGAATTTTGAAAATATGACAAACATGGTTGTCATTAAGAAGTAAAATTTGGTTCAATGAGATTAAAATAATTTTTTGGTGAATAGTAACTTATTAAGTTTTTAATCGCGATTAGTGGTAATTAGTGTAGTTTAAGGTATAAATAATGATTTAATAATATGAAATGACCTAGACACATGTCCGAAAATTATTGGTTGTGTCATGGCCGACCAATAAAAGCCATGGGACAACTTGGGGACCACATGGAGACATTTTGGTTGGGAAATGACATAAATAACTTTTTTCTAAATGTTAAAGTAAAAATGACACAAACATAATATGTTTTACGAAAACAATTTTTACATGGGTTTATAAATATCAGATATTTGATTATAAATAGTCATTGGGAAGCTAAAAATATTTCATACATCATAGTATTTTTTTATGATTTTTAGACATTAAATAAATTAAATTATTTATGACATAATAATGATGCAGCGATGACATCATTATTTGACGATTTAAATAAAATGGAAAGACAATGTAAAATCTATGAACTACACATGGCAAAAACCAATTGGATGAGTGGATTTCGAACCCTTATCACCTTATCCACTAATTAAATCAATTTGGGACCTTTTAAAACCGAAACACATTTTCAAATAAAGTAATATTTCTTTACTTTCCAAAAGTCCCCCTCCTCTCCTCTTATAAAAGGCCCCCACCTCTACCTCATTTCACACACACCTCAAGCCTTTGGCTCGGCCAACCCCTGCCCATTTACTCTCTCCACATCCCTCTCCTCATCCTAGAGGATTCCCTTTGGGTAGAATCCTTTCAAAGGAAGCCTTTAGGCTCAAATCAAAAGGAATTACACTTTTAAAGGTAATTCATTCTCTCATGTTCATTTGTTTTATTTTGCTTCTCCAACCACCTAAACTCTTTTTATTTACTTATTTTGTAACAACACCAGTATCTTAAATATACAAGGATGTTGTTATAATATTTATTTGAGCTACACTTTCACACAACTACATCAAATGGTTAAAGAACATACAGTTTCCGTGGATGGCGAAATTCTGCCTCCCGAAACGATGATTGTTCAACACTCATTTAACACCTTCAAAGGTGGCCATTATGATGTCACTATTTTTGTATATGATATATAATATGTTTATGTTTTCCTTAAGCTTAAGTTTTTCTCATTTTGGGCATACCTTTATGGTTTCCATTATGGGTAAACACGATATCTTCATTTTAGGAAGTGCGGACTACCGCCCCTTCAAAGTGATTTGATTCGTTAAATACCATATGTGGGACATATAAAGGATGGAACTATGATATTATATATGGGATTATACTGGAATTATAATATACCTTTATATCATTATGATTCCATTCTATAAAATACGAAATAGAAATGAAAGTAGCATTCATGCGTACGTACGGCTTACCATCTCCATGAACGGTGCATTTAATTTCTTACCTCTAAATGATTATGTAATATTAAAAATTCATGTATGTACTGGATATATATGACATATATGATATCTACATCATTAATACCATTCTGGATATAATGAACCTTTGACCAAATTAACCACATGTAAGTGTAAGAAGTCTATTTTTGACTTAAGAACCAAATACCGACAAAATGAACATTATTAACTTAACTGATTACATGATTTTCATAACATGGTATAAAAGGAATAATGAACTTGAAAAAGATTCATAAGAAAGTAGATATTAACTCAAGTTTATTATTCAGGAGATTAAAGAACGGTCGGGTCAAGTCGGATATGAGGTGTGGGACTTCGTCTCAATCTCCTTTCATTGAGGCATATTTTATTTTATACACAACTTTCTTTTATACGATGTATAAACCCCTTTGACTTTTAAGTTTATTCAAAAGGAATCATTTTTATACGAAGCGTTTACTAAACGACAAAACGGAATGTTTTTGTCGTACGTATGCGGCGACAACGACTTCTCCGCCTTCGTGACTGTTATTTGAGTTTCGGCTTCCTCTACAAGCCATACCTTCTTTTTAAAAGAAAAATAAATACCATGTTTTACTTTTCTTTTATTTTGGTATTGAAAATGGTTTTCACAATGTTTTTTGTGTTGTATTGATATCTTGTGATTGAAATGTGGAAATTTTATGTTTCCTTTATGCATGTTTTATGTGATACGATTATGTTATGGTTCTTGGGCATTATTATGCAGACGGGTGGTTCCGTGATAAACTAATGGCGGGTGAGCCCGATATAGCTCTCCAATGCATTGGGTAACGCGAAGGAGTGAAACGTTAAGGTTTCTCCGAAGAGATTTAGGGAATATACTGTGATGGGTATTCCAAACGTAACCAAGAGGGTTACTCCCTACGTAAGAATGTTATGAATGCCTCAAGTTACCTTTATGTCTTATGATTTCTATGATTTATTCATGATTTTATGAGGTATGTTAAAGTGCTTATGTTTTATGGGTAAAGTATGATCTCATCCTTATGTACATATGTACCCATGTTTCCTTTCCATATTTTTATAACCCATACTGAGCTTTTTATGCTCATCCCAAGTTTTTTTGAAATGTTTTCACAGGTCAAGGGAAAGGTACATGATATGATGACAGTGTCAAGGAAGTGTCAAGAATGAATCCATGTTTTATTTTAAATATGTTTCCTTTGATGGGAATGAAGAATACTATCTTTATGTAACCACTTGGTTTATATGTGGAATGTAATGCAAGTTTTATGATCTAATTCTCTAAAACTCTAAACCCGAAAAGATCCTCAATGTGTAATCTTGTAATAACTCAAGATTAAGTAAGGTTTAAGGCTGGGGCCTTATAGTTGGTATGAAATGTCGGTTTAGATAAATTTAGGAGTTAGAATTATATTAAATGATTATCCAAAAATATTTTTTTTTCGAAATGATATAGCATTTAAAGATTACCATGTTGCTTCATCTAAGACATGTTTGTTCAGAATGGTTTTCCGCAGAGGAAACAGGGAAGAAGTGCTAGGAAGGCATACAGAAGGAAATAACCTTCCGAATCAGCTTCCAGAAATGGTCGGAATTGGAACTGAACAGTTTTTTGCAGTAATGGCGCAGTTGACTCAAGCGATAAATGGTGGTGGTATCCATGCGCGAGATCAGCCAGATCAACCGCAGAAGAACATGTCAGTGGTGGAACATTTCATGAGGCAACATCCACCATCATTCATAGGATCATCTGACCTTGTGCTAGCTTAAGGGTGGATTAAAGCACTGGAGAAGATTTTTGATGTCATGGGGTGTTCAGACAATCAAAAGGTTAGTCTTGCTATTTACCGCTTGGAGGGTGAAGCAGATCAGTGGTGGTCTATGGTTAAAAATATCAGGGACGCCGATGAGATTGATGCTCTTGACTGGGATGAATTCAAAGGAATGTTTCTTGAGAATTATTTTCCTAAGGCTGTTCAACTTAGGATGGAAAAGCAATTCTTGGAATTGAGGAAAGAGGAAGACTCAGTGGCTGCCTATGAAGAAAGGTTCACTCGATTGGCAAGGTATGCTCCAAATTTTATCCAGGACCTTGATAGTAAAATAAATCGTTTTTACTCAGGATTAAAGCCAAAATATCGATGGGCATTAGCTTCTCGTTAGTTTAAAAGTTATGAAAAGCTTGTTCGATATGCTGAGAAGGTGGAAATGGAGTTTGTCGATGACCAAGTTTTCTATAACAACCAGTAGAAGAAGAGACCAAGGTGGCAGGAGAAAGGTAAGAATTCTTCAAAAAACTCTGATGGTAAGAGAACTAAGTTTCCAGTTTGTGATAGATGTGGAAAAAGGCATGCTGGGGAATGTCTTCTGAATTCTGGAAAGTGCTACCGATGTGGTAAGATGGGACATAAGTCTCGTGATTGCACTGAAAAGGATCAAGGTGAAGGTAAGAACAAATTTGATTTACAGTTAGTGAAATGTTATAAGTGCAATGAGATGGGTCACTATGCAAACGAGTGTCCGACAAAGAGCTTGAGTGATGGGAAGCAGTTAGACTACAAGTAGAAAGGGGTGGTGAAATACTTTGCAACTACTTCAGCAGATGTCGGGCCATCAAATGAAGTTGTATCAGGTACTTTTTTTGTTTTTTCAGATTATGCCAGTGTGTTTTTTGATTCGGGGTCTACACATTCATTCATCTCCGAAACCTTTTCTAGTAAAATGGGAATACCATCTCAAGAAATGACTCCTGAACTTTTGGTAAAAACACCTGGGGGGAATGTTGAGGCAAAAAGAATTTATGAGAATCTTCCTATCCTTATCTGTGGAAAGAACCTACTTGCAAACCTTATTGTTCTACCTCTAGTGGAGTTTGATGTTATCCTGGGTATGGATTGGCTCTCTATTTACCATGCTAAGATTGACTGTAGAGCTAAAGAAGTTTCTTTTCAGAAAGACTTTCAGTTTGTTTACAAGAATGAACCTTTACTTTTATAACATATAAAGAGGCCGAGAAACTTGTAAAAGATGGAAATGAATGTTACCTTGCACACGTCGTTGAAAATAAAGGAACTGTTCAGATTAATGATGTGCCAGTGGTAAATGAGTATCCTGATGTTTTTCCTGATGAGTTTCCTGGAATAATACCAGATCGGGAAGTTGAGTTTACTATTGACTTAGTTCCTGATGCTAAGCCAATTTCAAAACCCCCTTATCGAATGGCACAAATTGAACTTTTAGAGTTGAAGGAGCAATTGCAAGATTTATTAGAGAAAGGTTTCATTGGACCTAGCACATCACCATGGGGTGCTCCTGTTTTATTTGTTAAGAAAAATGATAGTTCTATGAGACTTTGCATTGATTATAAAGCCTTGAATAATATCACTGTTAAGAACAAATATCCTTTTCCTCATATCGATGATTTGTTTGATCAGCTCCAGGGAGCTCAGTTTTTCTCAAAGATTGACTTGAGATCGGGGTACCATCAGCTGAAGGTAAAGGAGGCAGATATTCCTAAGATCGTGTTCCGTACGAGATATGGCCATTATGAATTTGTAGTAATGCCTTTTGGGCTAACCAATGCACTTGCTGTATTCATGGACTTAATGAATATAATTTTCCATGAGTTCTTGGATAATTTTGTGGTGGTTTTCATTGATGATATTTTGGTGTTTTCTAAAAGTAAATAAGAGCATCAAAAACATTTAAGGTTTATCTTTCAAACCATAAAAGAAAATAAACTATATGGGAAATTCAGCAAGTGTGAGTTTTGGTTGCAACAAATTTCTTTCCTTGGTCACATTGTTTCTAAAGATGGAATAACTGTTGATCCTGAAAAAAAAAAGTTGTGGAAGAATGGCCAAGACCCACAAATGTAACCGAGATTCGTAGCTTCCTTACTTTGGCGGGCTATTACCGAAGGTTTTTTAGAAATTTTTCACGGTTATCTAGTCCAATGACTAAGCTAACTCGGAAGGGTGTTAAGTTTATCTGGACAAAAGAATGTGATGATTGTTTTCAGGAATTGAAAAGAAGATTGGTGATTGCTCCAGTTTTGGCACTACCTTCCAGGAATGGTGAGTTTGTTATATACAGCGATGCTTCATTGAAAGGACATGGTTGCGTCCTAATGCAGAATGATCAGGTAATTGCTTATGCTTCACGACAGTTGAAAACTCATGAGGTAAATTACCCTACATATGATTTGGAATTAGCTGTTGTTGTTTTTGCTTTAAAAATTTGGAGGCATCATTTTATGGAGTAAAGTGTGAAATATATACCGATCACAAAAGTTTAAAGTATATATTCACTCAGAAAGAGTTAAACATGAGACAAAGGAGATGGCTGGAATTTATCAATGATTATGATTGTACAATTCATTACCATCCGGGAAAAGAAAATAAAGTTGCTGATGCTTTGAGTCGAAAAAGTAATGCTTCATTAACAATGTTGTGTTTGGAACGTGATCCTTTGGTTAAGGATTTGATGAACTTTGGCATAGAAGTTGTTGGTGCAGGAAGTCCTTCTGTTTTGTTTCAGGTATCAGTGAGATCATCTCTATCAGATAGAATCAAACAAGCACAGAAGTAAGATAGTGAGTTGCAGAAAAAGGTAGAGCTGGTACAGAAAGGTAAGTTGCTTGAATTCAACATTGATAATGATTGCGTTTTGAGATTTGGGGAGAGATTGTGTGTGCCTTGTGATTCACAGTTGAAGAAAGAGTTGTTATGTGAAGCTCATAGTTCTCTGTTTTCAGTTCATCCGGGAAGTACTAAGATGTATAGAGATCTGCGGGAGTATTACTGGTGGGATGGAATGAAAAGAGATATTGCTGATTTTACTGTAAAGTGTTTGACTTGTCAGTAGTTTAAAGCAGAGCGGCAGTTACCGAAAGGGATGCTTCATCCTTTACCAGTGCCAGAGTGGAAATGGGAGAATATATCCATGGACTTTGTTGTTGTATTACCGAAGACATCTCGAGGTAATAATGCAATCTGGGTTATTGTTGATCGCTTGACCAAATCTTCTCACTTCCTTGCTATACGAGATACTTTCTCTCTTGATAATCTTTCCCGTTTGTATCCTAAAGAGATAGTCAGGTTACATGGAGTTCCTCTCTCCATTGTATCGGATCGTGATCCCAGGTTTACTTCTAACATTTGGAAAGGCCTTCAGAAGTCGTTGGGTACTGAATTAAATTTTAGTACAGCTTTTCATCCTCAATCAGATGGGCAGTCAGAACGAACAATTCAGACATTGGAGGATATGCTACGAGCTTGTTCTATGGATTATCAGGGAAGTTGGGACCATCATCTTTCTTTGGTTGAGTTTTCATATAATAACAGTTTTCATTCCAGTATACAGATGGCGCCATTTCAGGCATTATATGGGAAGCGGTGTCGAACTCCAGCTTTCTGGGATGAAGTGGGTGAAAGGAAGTTGATGGGACCAGAATTGGTAGAAGAGATGGCAGAAAAAGATCAGCTAATTCAGAAACACATGAGAACATCTCAGAGCAGGCAGAAGAGTTATGCGAATAACCGGAGGAAGGATCTATCTTTCGAGGTAGGTGATCATGTTTTTCTCAAGGATTCTCCTTGGAAAAGTGTGATGAGATTTGGTAAGAAAGGAAAGTTGAGTCCAAGGTTTGTTGGACCATACGAAATTCTGGAGAGAGTTGGATCAGTTGCATACTGAGTGGCTTTACCTCCGAGTTTATCTTAGGTACACAATGTTTTTCACGTTTCGATGTTGAGAAAGTATATGCCAGATCCATCTATGTTTTGAGTCGAGAGGTAGTTTAGCTGGAAGAGAACCTATCTTATGAGGAACAACCAGTCCAGATTCTTGACCACAGGGAGCAATTGTTACAGAATAAGGTGATTAAGCAGGTAAAGCTTTTGTGGAAAAACCACATGATTGAAGAGCCAACATGGGAATCTGAAAATGCAATGAGGGATAAGTACCCTCATTTATTTGATAAGTAAATAAATTGCGGGGACGCAATTTTCTAAAGGGGGGAAGGATGTAACATCCCAAGTAATTAATGAATAATAGATATTTTTATCTATGTCTATTAATGATTAAGATAGTGTTATAGAGGCTTAAAATGAAAATAAATACAATCTTATGCATGGAATACACTAATATTCTTAAAAGATTGTTTTACTGCCTTTTGATGTCAAACCATTTTTGAATCTATATTTTGACAATTTTATAAACTATGTTTGTCAAAATAAAATTATCCTTTATGATTGGGACATCAAAATTTACCTTGTGTGAATTTTTGGTATTTTTCTGACAATGTTCATTTTTTTAATGAATAGTGAAAAATACTGCATTTTACATCAAAACTACTTTTTAATATAATTTATTTATATGATTAGATTATGTTTTGATTTGGTTTTGAAGTGAAATTAGAATATATTTTTACCATTTTGTCCAATGGTGGTCATTGGAATCAATTTCACTTTGAAATTAGACTTAAACTGGTGTCAATCTTTTGATACTTATTGTTTTGTAAAAACATGTTATTTGCTCTGGCAGCGGGAATTGATTATTAAATTAATTAATGTGACTTATATGATTTGAATTTTGTAAAATAGACTTCATTTTTGAATTCGGAATGTCAAATATAGCTTAGGGTGAATTTTTGGTAATTTTCTGAAAAACCTCAATTTTTGATGAATAGTGAAACCACTAAGTGGTAATCAAGCAAACTGATTTTTCAGTTAAATGAATGTTTACCACTAATCTGTATTGAATTTTGAAAATCCTACATACATGGTTTTCATTAAGAAGTAAAATGTGGTTCAATGAGATTAAAATAATTTTTTGGTGAATAGTAACTTATTAAGTTTTTAATCGCGATTAGTGGTAATTTGTGTAGTTTAAGCTATAAATAATTCTTTAATAATATGAAATGACATAGACACATGTCCCAACCTTATTTTTTGTGTCATGGCCGACCAATACAAGCCATGGGTCAACTTGGGGACCCCATGGAGACATTTTGGTTGGGAAATGACATAAATAACTTTTTATTAAATGTTAAAGTAAAAATGACACAAACATAATATGTTTTACGAAAACAATTTTTACATGGGGTTATAAAGATAAGATATTTGATTATAATTAGTCATTGTAAAGATAAAAAGATTTCCTAAATCATAGTATTTTTTTATGATTTTTAGAGATTAAATAAATTAAATTATTTATGACATAATAATGATGCAGCGATGACATCATTATTTGACGATTTAAATAAAATGGAAAGACAATGTAAAATATATGAACTACACATGGCCAAAACCAATTGGATGAGTTCATTTCTAACCCTTATCACCTTATCCACGAATTATATCAATGTGGAACCTTTTAAAATCGAAACACATTTTCAAATAAAGTAATATTTCTTTACTTTCCAAAAGTGCCCCTCCTCTCCTCTTATAAAAGGCCCCCACCTCTACCTCATTTCACACACTCCTCAAGCATTTGGCTCGGCCAACCCCTGCCCATTTACTCTCTACACTTCCCTCTACTCATCCTAGAGGATTACCTTTGGGCAGAATCCTTTTAAAGGAAGCCTTTAGGCTCAAATCAAAAGGAGTTACACTTTTAAAGGTAATTCATTCTCTCATGTTCATTTGTTTTATTTTGCTTCTCCAACCCCCTAAATTCTTTTTATTTACATATTTTGTAACAACACCAGTATCTTCAATATACAAGGATGTTTTTATAATATTTATTTGAGCTACACTCTCACACAACTACATCAAATGGTTAAAGAACATACGGTTTCCGTGGATGGCGAAATTCTGCCTCCCGAAACGATGATTGTTCAACACTCATTTAACACCTTCAAAGGTGGACATTATGATGTCACTATTTTTATATATGATATATAATATGTTTATGTTTTCATTAAGCTTATGTTTTTTTCATTTTGGGCATACCTTTATGGTTTCCATTATGGTTAAACACGATATCTTCATTTTAGGAAGTGCGGACTACCGCCCCCTCAAATTGATTTGATTCGTTAAATACCATATGTGGGACATATAAAGGATGGAACTATGATATTATATATGATATTATACTGGAATTATAATATACCTTTATATCATTATGATTCCATTCTATAAAATACGAAATAGAAATGAAAGTAGCGTTCATGCGTACGTACGGCTTACCGTCTCCATGAACGGTGCATTTCATTTCTTACCTCTAAATGATTATGTAATATTATAAATGAATGTATTTATTGGATATATATGACATATATGATATATCCATCATGAATACCATTCTGTATATAATGATCCTTTGACCAAATTAACAACATGTAAGTGTAAGAAGTCTATTTTTGACTTAAGAACCAAATACCGACAAAATGAACATTATTAACTTAACTGATTACATGATGTTCATAACATGGTATAAAAGGAATAATGAACTTGAAAAAGATTCATAAGAAAGTAGAGATTAACTCAAGTTTATTATTCAGGAGATTAAAGAACGGTCGGGTCAAGTCGGATACGAGGTATGGGACTTCGTCTCAATCTCCTTTCATTGAGGCATATTTTATTTTATACACAACTTTCTTTTATACGGTGTATAAACCCCTTTGACTTTTAAGTTTATTAAAAAGGAATATTTTTTATACGAAGCGTTTACTGAACGACAAAAGGGAATGTTTTTGTCGTACGTATGCGGCGACAATGACTTCTCCACCGTCGTGACCGTTATTTGAGTTTCGGATTCCTCTACAAGCCATACCTTCTTTTTAAAAGAAAAATAAATACCATGTTTTACTTTACTTTTATTTTGGTATTGAAAATGGTTTTCACAATGTTTTTTGTGTTGTATTGATATCTTGTGATTGAAATGTGGAAATTTTATGTTTCCTTTATGCATGTTTTATGTGATACGATTATGTTATGGTTCTTGGGCATTATTATGAAGATGGGTGGTTCCGTGATAAACTAAGGGCGGGTGAGCCCGATATAGCTCTCCAATGCATTGGGTAACGCGAAGGAGTGAAACGTTAAGGTTTCTCCGAAGAGATTTAGGGAATATACTGTGATGGGTATTCCAAACGTAACCAAGAGGGTTACTCCCTACGTAAGAATGTTATGAATTCCTCAAGTTACCTTTATGTCTTATGATTTCTATGATTTATTCATGATTTGATGAGGTATGTTAAAGTGATTATGTTTTATGGGTAAAGTATGATCTCATCCTTATGTACATATGTACCCATGTTTCCTTTCCATATTTTTATAACCCATACTGAGCTTTTTATGCTCATCCCAAGTTTTTTTTAAATGTTTTCACAGGTCAAGGGAAATGTATATGATATGATGATAGTGTCAAGGAAGTGTCAAGAATGAATCCATGTTTTATTTTAAATATGTTTCCTTTGATGGGAATGATGAATACTATCTTTATGTAACCACTTGGTTTATATGTGGAATGTAATGCAAGTTTTATGATCTAATTCTCTAAAACTCTAAACCCGAAAAGATCTTCAATGTGTAATCTTGTAATAACTCAAGATTAAGTAAGGTTTAAGGCTGGGGCCTTATATTAAATTTCTTTTGAAAACTATTTATAAAATCACACTAAAGGTCCCATTAAAAAACAACCCTTTACACAAATTCCACTTTAAAATAACACACCATTTTTTAAATCAACCAATCAGTTCTAAAAACTCATTCAAAAATACATGAACACGTTGAAAACAATCCAAATTATTAAAAATTAAATCCAGAATTTTAATGTTAAATTGATTCCAAAAATTCAAAAAATGTTCTATAATTTTTCATAATTAAATAAACTACATCACCAAAATTAAAAATTTAATAAATTATTTATTACAAGGAAATATTCACACATGGTTTCAAAAATTAACACATTTCTCAAAATCCCCTTTTAATTTTAATACCAAAAATTCAATGTAAAAATGGAAAGGGAAAAAAACACATATTTATAAAATTTCTCAACCAATAATATAATTTTCATTCCCTCGTAGATTTTGTTTTAAAATCAACTCACTAAATAAAATCTCATTTTCTTTTCAAAAATATTATTTTTCCAAAAACAAAATAATATTTTAAGTACTAAAATAGGATATTATAGAAAAACATACATGAATTGGTATATAATGCACTATGAATGTTTAAAAGATTTTGGAAAATAGTATAATGGTGAAATTTAAGGTCATTCCAATGATAGAAAATCAAGGAATCAATATATATCTCATATGAACATTAATCATAGCTCATATAGTTCTATGAAATGGAACACATACATTGATTGGGATTATATGCAAGGGTAATATAATAGTTCCAATTCACAAGATGGCCAATTATTTTGAAGATCATATCAAGGATGATCTGAATATGCTGGTAATCACACTTCATTGGGAGATGAATAGGGTTTTTAAATACACCATGATATGAAGATGACTATTGTTCTTCTCATAAATCTCCAACCCATTCTAAAAAAGATCCAACAATGTAAAAAAGTAAATCACAACAAAAAATATAGAAACCTATGGGAAACACTATCATTGACATGAATCCTCTTTCAATGAATGGATATTATTTACATAAATCATTTTGTATCCAATAAAATCAGTCATCATCAATTATTATTCAACAATGTTCAATAATATCAATTATCATTAATGGTTTTCAATAAATTCTATATACAAACCCATTGAATTTTTTTTTGTCAAATTGGATTTTTTTCACAATGCTTACATCCTTAAAAATAAACAACCATAAGAGATAGATAAAATTTATCCCCCATTAATTCATAATCTATGATCCTCCAAATCACTATATTTATTTCACCTTCCTATGCATTTTGATTTAAAATTATAAAGGGTCCAATCATAGGACAATAAGTAATATTCTTACAGTTAAAAATTTAACACTAATATAAATCATAGCGAGGAGTGTTTAATTAACGACTAATAATATATGCGACAATTATATGTCTAGGAAAAAAACGAATTACTCAATATTACAATGTCATCCAAAAATCAAGATCAAATACATCTATTTTGTTAGAAACCATGGATTATATCCCTCCCAATATTAGTGCTTCCAAGAATAATAAAAATATATATGAATAAATAATATCTCTATACCTAAATAATTTAGAATGTTTGTAACTTACGGTCTGACAGTATGGATGATGGGGGAAGTGGAAGAAACTGTGGGGGTAGTGGTGGCGGTGCCAATGGGGGCAGGGGTATCAGGGATAAAGGTTGTATTAGTAGGGGCAGCGGAGAAGGGATCACTAGAGGTGGAGGTAGTGGAAACAGTGGTGGAGGTAGGGGTGGAGACTGTAGAGGTAGAGTAGAGGCGGTGATGGTGGAGGGAGAGGTGGTAGATGCGGTGTTGGAGGTGGAGGCGGGGACAGTGGAGGTTGGAGCAGTTGAGAAGGGGGCAGCAGAGAAGGGTGCAGTGGAGAAGGGTGATGTGGAGGGGGAGATAGGGGTCGTGGGGGAAGAGGCGGAGGAGGCAGAAGCATAGGTGAAGGTGGAGGCAGCGACGACAGAGGCGGAGGCGACGACACCTAGCTAGACTTCTTCAAAAGCTTGAGGCTCGAGTGGCAAGTGGATTTGCTAGGGTTCCATTTATAAAAATGTGATAGCCTTTTATCAGTGCTTTTTGAAAAGCGTTGAAAAATGATGTTTTTTTCATTGGTAAAATAAAACACTCATAAAATGGACCTTTATCAGCATTAAAAATGTTGATAAAACATTCCTTTTTCAGTGATACAAATATAGCACTGATAAAACCCTAGTTTTAATAAATTATTTTTAATTATAAAATTATAATAAATATATTATTATCTTAATAATTATAATTATAAATAATTATTTATTTATTTATAGTCTGAATATAAATAAATATATAAATATATTTATTTAAATAGTTATGAAATTAAAATAAATTTATTAATTATATATATTTTATTATTTCATAATTATTTAAATATATATTTATTTATTTATACAAGTATAAATATAATTATTTTAAATTCATAAGTATTTAAATATATATATTTATTTAAATTTATAACTAAAAATATATACTTATTTATTTATAGTTATAATTATAAATGTAAAAATTATATTTATTACAGTTTTATAATTATTTACATATATATATTTTTTATAATTATTATTATAATAAATGTATGTATGTATATATATTTATATATTTTTATAAATAAATTTATATAATTATATATATTTTAAAATTTTCAATTATTATAAATATATTTATTTTAATTTTATAATTATTTAAATAATTATATAATTATTTATAATTATCATTATAAATTAATTTGTTTTTACATATTTGTAGATAATTATAAATATTTATATATATATATCTGTGTGTGTGTGTGTATTAATATATATATATATATATATTTAAATTATAATAAATATATTTATTTTAATTTTATAATTATTTAAATACAAACATATATATAAATAAATAATTATAAATAAATAAATCTAATAATTAAATTTATATATTTAAAAATTTATAATTATAAATTTAATAAATAGATTTATTACATTAATATATTTATTGTAATTTTATAAGTATTTATGAGAACCTCATAAGCTTATGTATATAACATTAATGAATCATATGAGTGTAAATTTATAAATGAGAATTCCTAATGATGATTACATAACATATGCAAGGGTACGTCATCATAATATAGGTAATCTTATCATTTAGAACAAAAGTCAGATTCATGTCCACAAATAAACTTCATGATCATATATAATCAATTATACACACGCATCAATATATAAACATAAATAACAACAATTTAAATCATCATTATCTAATGATATATATATATATATAAATATTCATTAATGAAATATATTTATTTAAATATATACCTATTTACTTATATTTATAATTAAAAATAAATAAATTTAAAAAGTATTTATTTATAATTATAAATACAATAAATTTATTTAACGTTTAAAAAATTATTATAATTTTATAATTATATATATATATATCTATTTATTTATAAACTGATAAATACTTTTTTTATAACATTATATATATATTTTAATTATTAAAAAATATATATTATAATATATCATGTTTATATTAATTATAAAAAATTTGTTTTTTAATGAAGGTATATAAATAAAAATTAATTTTGAATATAAATATAATAATTTTATATAAATTAATAATATTTTTTCTTAAAAAAATTTATTAGCGCTAAAATTATCGCTCATAAATCAATCCTTTATCAACGCTAAAAAAAGAACTGAAAAAGGGTACACCTTTAGCAACGCATGTTTCATAGCTGATAAATGATACCTTTATCAGTGCTTTTAGCTATCGATGGTAAAGGTGTAGATTTGTCACTCCTTTCTACTTATGGTTGATAAAATTCAGTACATCCCCTTCCCGGATTTATGTTAGTGACCAGCAGAAGAAGGAGAGGACGAAGAATAATAGAGAAGGAATCCCTCTGTTTTACTACAACATGGGTTGAGGCCTAACCATTTTGTGCATTCCATCGATAGCTGAAAGACTCCAAAGAATAAGTGTACCCCACCCACATCCTATACTAATCTAATTGTAACTCAACCACTACTAAAAACCCCAACCACTACTATTATCCCATACTAACCATCTACTATAATTACAACATTTTCCCTGACAACAAATAATCACAATTAGCTTTCTCCCTTGAAAGCAGCCCTAAGTAACAACTATATAACCCCAAAGATGCATATGTATCTAATTAACATTAGGACCCTTACACATCCCCACTATAGGATCCTTAATAGTTCATGGTACCCTTTCATTATAGCCCAACTCCACAACATTGATATTTCCCACCCACTTTCCTATCCTTTTTATGCCATCTCGAAAATTCACCATGTCCTCAAGGTGAGTATAGCAATTCAACCCCTTGATCCAAAATATTTGAACCAGTTTTTAGAGGTTAATGTTAAAAAATGTAGTTTTTCAAGAAACAAAAGGAACAAATTTTAGTATTTTATTACTCAAAATCATAAGAGAAATGATATTAATAGTAAACTTATTTATAAAGAAAGACAATAGTGGAATCAAATAGTCATAAATCAGGTGATGAAACATATTATTCCAAAAAAATTATCAATGTAAATATTATTTTTTCAGGTATTGTTGGTTCTATTAATGTATTGGTCATCTAGGCAAAAAAATTTGTTCAATTTAAAGTCATAAATTTTTTAATAATGCTGCTAGTCATTTAAAAAGGATAAATTTCACTTTGTAAATAAAAAATTGAAAATAAAAACCTTGATACTAAAATTTAGTTGATAAAATATCATGTTCTTAAGGAAGTTTATAGAAAATGTGAGAATATGGGTCAAGCTGTTGAAAATTTCTTAAAAAAGCTACCAACTCAGATTGAGGTCGATGGGGCCAATGAAATTGATTGTCTAATGGGGTAGTGGATGTACCAGAATTCTAGGGGGAAGGAATCACCAATTTGGAGGGTATATTCCAGAAGGCCATGTTGAAAGAAGGTGGTGACTATGGACTCTAATAAAAAGGAGGATAGAGTAGACAAAATGGGGGAAATGAGAAACATATATAAAGGGGAACTATCATCCTGACATTCTCTTAATAGTTCTACCTCTGGGAGTTAGAGGTACTTCTTCAATATCTATCTTCTATTATCTTTTGTTTTATTTTTATATTTTTGATTCTGCTGGAGGGTTAGTTTTGGGTAACCTGGAGGGGGAATCAATAATAGGGATCTAACATTGGTTCTCTTTTTAGGATACACATTTATCAATATCTATGCTGAAACATGGAGATGCATATGATGTGAAGATGTTAGGAGTCCCAACGACAAGAAGAAACAATTCACATATTATTAAAAGAGACAAACAAAAAGAAGAAGAAGAAGTTATTGGACAAAGAGATTTAAATGGTTCGAGAAATGATTTCTATGTCCACAGAGAGGTAGAAGTTTCACTATATATTGGGAGCACAATTACAAAGAGATAGTCATATTTTTTTAACACTAAGAAACCCTAGCTTGAATCGGGATGCAAAAGGAGGAAAACGATCCACTGTTCTGCCAACCAGATCAGATGTACGCATCGCTACAGAAAAAGGTGGATGGATGTCTATGTCACTAAAGTGTAGCGGCCACCCATGTCAAAAGTACTATAGTTATCGGTGGTTGGAAGTCCATGGAGCATCTAAACCATTTACTCAAATATCCAACCAGCTACAGTGCTTTGTCGGTGTTGGTCGTTCAGCACATCTGCAGAGGTTAGAGATGCTACAGTTCCTCAAAAACGGGTCAGGATCCTTTGGCCCCCGGACCCTAGATGCGGGGGCGCATTGCCCTTGTAATGCCTAATGACAGCATTGTGAAGCACGACCTGCGGAATTGATGCCCAGATGAACAGTATGTGTCAGAACCATTCCGCCAAACATCCGAAGGGGGATTTTTTGATGTGTTTTAAATTTATTTAAAATATGCGATGGTCATTTTCATTGAAAATGCATGAGAAAGGTGGCATGGGGGCAGCCGCCTTTGGGGTAAGCTGAATGGCGGCATCCTCCCTACCACCATTCACAGAAAATCATAAAAAATTAAAAATATTGGTATATTTAAATTTTTTATTTTTGTTTTGTTTATATATAGATATAAATAAAACAAAAAATTTCAGAAAAATTTATCTATTATTTAATATCTAGTAGTATAGTCTTTACAATAGTCTGGATTCTGACAAAAACTCTCACACATGGATCCATTTTATAAGAGGGTCTGCCTTGAAAATCATTCTGTATTTCCGATGTGGGATTCAAGATTTCCTTTTACTGAACAGAATTTATAATATATTTCTATTAATCATTTTAAATAAATTAATTAGTACTATTAATTACTATTTAATAATATTTTTAAACAAAAAAAATTAGTTTCTAAATATTTAAAAATATATAATAGGTCTTAATGAATTAGAATGTAAATAATATATAATTAATAAAGAATAATCTTAACAATAACTAAATAATACTACTTAGTTATATAATGAATAATTATTAAATATAATTTTCAATTATTAATTACTAATTATTAATTAATTAGATATTAATTAATATTTATTACATATTAAATTAATTATTTAATAATTAATTAGATAATTAGTAGTATAATTTTTAATTTCTTAATAATTAATTTGTTAAAAATTAATTAGTTAGAAAGTAATTAGTTAGAAAGTAATTAGTTAATTAGTTATATAATTATTAATTATATAATTATTAATTATTAATTATTAATTATATACTAATTAAGTAGTTAATTATTAATATAATTATTAATTATTAATTATTAATTACTTAATAATTAATTTTTTAATAATTAACTAGATATTTAGAAATAAAATTATTAATTATATAATAATAAATAATTAATTAGTAAATTAATTACTAATTACTAATTACTAATTATTAATTATTAATTATTAATTATTAATTATTCATTATTCATTATTCATTATTCATTATTCATTATTAATTATTAATTATTAATTATTTAATTAATTAATTAATTAGTAACATCATTATTAAGTATATAATAATTAATTAGTCATACAGTAATTAATTATATAATAATTAATTAGTTAATAATTATTTAGTTAATAATTAATTAGTTAATAATTAATATAATTTTAAATTATATAATAATTAATTAGTTGAATAATTAGTCTTTATATAATTAGTAATTATATAATAATTAATTATTTAATTAGTAAAATAATTATTAATTATATAATAATTAATTAGTTAATTAGTAATATAATTATTAATTATAATGATTCATTAGAATCATTAATTATTAATTGTTAATTATTAATTATTTATAATTAAATAGTTATTTATTAATATAATTTTTTATTTTTTATTATGTAATAATTAATTAGTTAATTAGTTATATAATTATTAATTACATAATAATTAATTAATTTATTTGTAATATAATTATTTATTATTTATTATATAATAATTAAGTATTAATTAGTAATATTTTTATTTATTATATAATGATTAATTATTAACATTATAATTAATTATATAATTATTAATTAGTTAATTATTGATTATTATTTAATTAATTAGTTAATTAGTAATATACTTATTAATTGTATACTTATTAGTAATATAATGATTAATTATATAATTATTTTTAATATAATTAAGTAATAATATTTTTTTACTATTAAGATTATTCGTTATTAAATATATGTTAATTAATTTCAAATTAATTAAAATCTATTATATATTATGAATTAATTAGTTCAATAATATTGGTAAATAGTAATTAATCGTACTTATTAATTGATTTAAAATCATTTATAACAATATATTAGTAATTATGTATAGGAAAGGGATAACCTAAATCCCAAATCCAAAATGCAGAATGATTTTCAGGGCAGACTCTATTATAAAAGGAAGCCTTGAGTGATAGTTTCTATCAGAATCCAAATTGTTGTAATGGTATTGTTGGGTAAAAAATCGCAAAAAAATTCTGAAGAAATTTTTTGTTATATATATATATATAAAGCCCCATCGTTGGCGGTGGGGTGGTAAGGGTTTGGGGGGTTAGGGGTAAGTCGCGGTGTCAAGTCCCCGGGCTGGCAATTTAATGTAATTTTATTCCTTGCGTCGTGTGCCGCTTTCGCAGTTGTACCCAATTATATATATATATATATAAGAAAAACAAAACAAAATAAAAATGATAAATGATAAATGATAAATGATAAATGATAAATATATTAAAATAGTAAAAAAATAGATTTTGGGTGAATGGTCGTAGGGAGGTTTCCGCCTTTCACAAACATTTCTTAATTTTTTCCCTTGCCAATTTTTTTAGTTTTTTATTTCAAAAAACAAATATATAAAAAGGATCCAAAGGGGATTGGGGTACACCAAATCCAACATCATAGTGGATGGTAACCCATAATAGAACAACAAGATGCTAAAATAAAAAAATTGGGAGCTCTACCAGAAGACAAGAAAAATTCTATCGACAGTATAAATAAGTGGAACACAAAACTCAACGTGATGTAATCTTGATATATGGTTCATCAGGAAAAAATACCTCTAAGAGATGAGAAACATCTAGATTCTGGCATAATAAGACGATCAGACACCAAGGTTGATGATCAATCTACATCAAAAGGTGGTGAAGGCTATACCAAAGAAGACTATCAAGAATTCATTTTGGACTTGGCATCCATGACAAAATGCTTAGATCTCCCTTCATTCCATGGAGATATCTCGCATTGATGGTAGGTTATAAACTAAACAATTCTTCTCTTCACTAAATACACCCCACGAGTTGCGATGGTGCATGTCGTAAATTTATCTGGAGGTAGACGTGCTGTATTGATATAACTAACATTGGCCTATGACCGATTTTGGGAATTTTCGATATCAAGGATTTATACTCTTCATATGAAGAATCCATATAATGTGATTCTAGAGTGTAGGCAAGGGATCAATCACCAACTTCATCTGGGAGTTCAAATCTCACTCAATGATTCTCCCATGGTAGTCGGATGAACCTTTTGTGGGATTGTTCTTGAATGTGATTAAGATGATGGTAAGGGGCTGGGACCGGGATTGTAAACCATTAGTCTATTTAGAATTGATGTTTTTATCTTGATTCTTATAAATATATATCCAAAAAACAATGTTGAAACCCAACTTGGTCTTTAGATATCAATGCAGTGTGAGTTATTGGTTCAATTCCAAACTTTCTCTCTGCCCACTGAAGATGGGTATTCTTGTTATATGTTCTTCACTGAGAAAAACATTGGGGATTGATAGAAAATAACATATTTTTTGTGGATTATGTATTTAATGTGTTGTGGATATCCTCACTGCAACCGAATGAAAAGAATGTAGGTATATGGGAATTTGTTTTAGATGTGTCTAGTAGTTCTAACAACTTCGTATGTGTCCTAATCCAAAACATTGGGTAATGGATTTAAGAGAAGGTAAATCATTGGAAGATAGCAGTGAAACAGTGGATGATGGTTATTTTGTTCATGCACAGGGGGAAGGAGAGTATAATATAATAAATTCTACAAGATTTTTGCTGCAACATCGAAATAGGGACCCTCCCTCATGGAAGACACCAACCACATGGAATATTTAATAATTTATTATTTTATCTAATTTATATCTTGTATTCCATCATAGGATATATTAGTGGTAGTTTAGTCTTTTAATTTTTATGGTTTTAGACAATAAATAGGTTGTTGATTGTCTGTTTTATTTATATTTTCCCTTATTAATAAAATTCTTGAATTGTTATCTTTATTTTGATAGTTATCCCTTAATTGTTCTTGAGTTACTCATTAAAGCACCTGGTATCTCTGTTGCGCTGCATGAGTTGGTATTATAGTGAGGTCATTCCCTATTCTTCTCCATCAAACCGCATTTACGATCTTCCCTGCTTGCATGTTTCCAGTTCCCCCTTATGTCAATTTTGTGATTCCATCCTTATTGAAATTTGGCATCCCTACTATCTTCTCTGTGGGCGACTGCGAGACAAGTCACACCATCTCCAATAACACTTATGATTGCTATTTTCAAGCAGCCACCTAGGCAAATCTTCTAGTTGTGCGTTATTCAACAACTACTTCCCTTCTCGAGTATGTATCACCCATACCCTTTTGGCATCCTTACCATTTACGACTCATTTTAACTGAATGTGTTTAAAATAATAAGAGTTTATGTTTTTTTTAAAAATAAAACGTAAAAGAAAATGAAAAAAATGAATGGGCCTTATCAAAAAAGCGGGATACGGGGATAAATGGAAAATTGAAATCCTTGCCACAAATTTCCTAAACCCCAATAGAAATAGTGTTTTTATGTGTTTTCCGAATTTTTTTAAATGTGTGCAGGTTCAAAATATGTTTAGAACAATGCCTTAAAGGCAACATGATCATTGATGACTTTCAGTCCAGTCCATAGGCGGCAGCATGCTTGCCGCCTTTCTTCAAAAAAAATAATTGAATTATATATGTTATTATATATATATATATATATAGATTTTTATATTATGATATATATATATATATATCATGTTCGTCTAATTTTGATTAGAATTATGAAAATAAAATTTTAAAGTGAAAATGTTAGGTTTTTAAGTAATATCTTTTGTGGCACTTAAATTTGAGAAATTTTAAAGATCATAGTATGGGTTCTCATTGATCATCATGTTTATATAAATATCATTCGGTGAAAATGTGTCTTTAAGAGAAAAATGGTAATTGAAGAGAAAATGTGCCTTCAGTAGGGTTCAATATCTAGGGTTACTTTAAATCTACAGTGTTCCAAATTCATTAATATTTTATTAAATATTATATATTTATTTTGTTTTAAACCATTACAATGGTATTTATAACCTTTTTTTAACATTCCTTTCTTTTTAATTTATATATTTTTTTATGATACTCACTTAACATTAAAAAATAGATTTTTATGCAACCTTTTAAATTTTATTTATATTTTTTATACTGTATATTTTATAAGCTTTTATAGTTATCGACCTATAATTTAATAATTATTTCTATGTTTTTAGTAGTCAACTTTGAAAGCTTATAAAAAATAAACTATGACTAAAATATTCATGAAAATAGGAAAAATGTATTAACATGTAAAACTGACCGATATTAATAATAGTATCTCCATTTCAATAGTCATAAAACATATACATGAAAAAATACAATCAATGTCTATGGGGAGGAGTTTCTATCCCACATGGTGGTCTATAATGGGTATGCCCGTATCGAGATCACCGAGCTCTATATCAAGGTGGAGTCTGATGACCTTGGGAGGGCTGATCGACGGGAATAGGAACATCGACTGTCACATGCTCCACTTGTGTGTTAGTGGCAGGAGGTGTTAACTGCATGTCATACTATTCTCTCGATCCTTCTCCCATAATGGAAGTAGAAGGACCTTCCACCATCACAACGGGGATCCAAACTGGCGATGGATCTAGAATTGAAGGATATGATAGATCTGAACCCCAAGATAGAGAGAACGATAGATATCATATCAATAAAGATGGATCCCAAACTGCTTAAAGTACATCCTCTATCAGCTGAAGCTGGACTTCTAGAGGGACGACCACTGCGTGTGGAATAGATGATGCCTCATGTGTAGCACGACGCAGACTACAACACTGTCTTCAGGGCTCCTCAGCACCAAAAACTTCTAGAGGATGATTCTCTAGGGAAAAAACCTCCTCTCTTTAGGCTAGACTCTCGAAGTTTTGTCTCATAAATCACATGATAAGATGACCTTAGCTCCAGCGCTCCAGCAAGGACTACTACCCCGACTAAAGACCCCCTTCTCCTCTTTATCAATCATGAAAATAAGATGCTCTATGTCTGTATGTTGTAAAGATATTCAGAATGAATTAAAAAATAGTTAAATAACCCAAACTAATGTAAATTTACTAACATACAATCATATAAAGATCTCTACCATGTCGGGTAAGATATAGTATAGACATTAGTCTAAACCAGGTCTCATACTCGACCAACATTGAAAGAAAGAATTTCTTTTTAGGTGCACCCTGGATACAAAACTGTACACATATTATGCTATGGTTGAGATAATCGGCATGTACTAAATGCTAATCCTCATCATTCTCCATGTTAGCTTCACACCATGAAGCTTCACTATCAGTATTAGCGGCAATGGAATCAACTAAACACAACAAAACCAGTGGGTAACTCTATCATGCTACAACCACTCAATAATATAGATGTGAATAAGGGGCACTAAAAAAATTTAATCATCATGTCCATTAGGGAAGTATGATGGAAAATGATTCAGTAGTGTCTAGTATGGCATCTAGGTAATCTGAAATGACACATGACTTTTTTCAAAACAATGCCTTACTAAAAAACTAAATTGATTATAATATTAAATTTGATAGATAATTAAAAATTGTATATACACACCTGGTTGGGTATGAGAGAATCCAAATTTAGGCGATATGCACCCAATTGGTGTGTCGGAACTATGACGATGTTGTGTCTCTGAGACCACATGTAAAATACAACTTTGAAATTGAAAATTAATGCGAAATTAAATTCAATAACTCCTAGTAGATTCATAAACTAGTAGAGATGAGCGATCATACAAGTGTCCATGTAGAGCGTCATGTAGTACCTTCATAGGATGTAGTGGATGAGAAACCTAAGGTCATAATCAGGGTACGTGATCTCATTCCCATATATGAATAAGGCTAAAGCATCCTCTGAGATTTTGTGCCTTTGTTGTGGGATACCATACATAATTCTCTGTATGTGTATACCATGTAGGTAAATCCCCAGTTGTACGCCCCATTCCTATTGAATTCCTTCATTAGGTCTTGATATATCATGTGCACATGCTTCCCTAAGTGTTCAATGCACATGGTCCTCCAATGATCCAAAATATATATGCACGAGCATAACACATGATAGTCTGCTTATCAGCATCATCTGGTAAATGTAGTATCTTCTCCCCCATCCATGAAACAGATTTCAATTCTTGATTTGTATCCTTACGTTCTGAGAAAATATTGATTCTTAATAATTGTTGAGCAAGGTCATGCCAGGATGTATAGCTGGGTCTAATAGTGGATTCCCGCTGGATAAGAAGACAGAGTAGCACTACCACATCCTCAAGGGTTATGGTTATCTCTCCCTCAGGCAGGTGGAATGTGTGTGTATCTAGTATCCACCTCTCCACGAGGTCAGAAAGTAGGTGATGATCGACAAATTTGAAATCCGAAATGACAATGCAATAGAACCCAGTACAGAGCAAGTATGGTGTAATTGCAAATGGAGGCTCCCTGTGATGAAAATGGTGTGCTCGATGCACCATGATCGGTCGAATCTCACTACCCTCTAACACAACTTGAGAAACATGAGTATCCTATTGAGTGAGTAGTATGGTATCATCCATCATTATATTAATAAATAAATATTTTTTTATTTGTAAAATGTAAATATAAAGTTTTGTCCAGAAGAATTTAATTACTTTTAGAATGTATGAAATAGAATATTTATTTTCATTATTTTATGAAGTTGTTTCTTACTATAATAAAACGGCATGTCTTCATGTATTTCAAAGAAAATTACTAAAGTGTTTTTAATATATGTTTTTTCCTAGAAAAGGGTGTTTTGTATATTTATATATATAAACATTTTTTCTTCGTTTTTTAAAAGATTATTAGAAAATGGTGTGGTTTTTAATTTATGTATGAAATTTCACATGATTGTTTGTCTCAGTATTATTTTCTCACATGTATATTTATGGTTTAGCCATGGACTTATTGAGTAGGAGTTAAGGTCACCTCAAATAAACTTGTCATATTCCTTTTAATGTCACTATGAAAGCCTTATTGTTATTTGATTGTAAAAGTATTTTTCATAGTTATCCCATTATATGAAATGAAGAAACTTATAATAACACCATATAATTAAATATATTATAAGACCACATAGTAGACAATACATCATTGAGGCTAAGAGTGTGAACTCGATCCAGCAATGTCAGAGAATAATTTCATGTTATGGACTTGTTGATGACATATGGTTCATCCCAATCTTTCCCCTTGATCTTAAGGCTAGTCCATCTCATTCAGCATCCTACTGGACTGAGGTCTCCCTCATTTATGCAACCTTTTGATTTCAGGTATCACTATCGATATCCTTAATGGAATTAGTAAATAATGAAACTCCCCAATAGGTGTCCATGGTTCAAAATAATAGTTAGCAATGTTGCCAATCTGGTACACTGGATCAAGTTATGCTTCTCGTGATATGTTCACAGATGCATATGTTGTGATTCAGTGTTCACATAAAAACCATAAGGCCTAGAATTTTCCACATCGGCATTTCCTCACTTCTAGTAACACCACCATTTTTTTACTGATTCTATTTTTTATGGGTTATAAATGATCTTGAACTTCAAATCGAGAGTCTTATCAACTGAAAACGATTACATGATAACCAGAAGTTTTTTCTATGTTCTTTTCAATCTCTCGTGGAATGTTCCTTCTATACCTTATCCCCAAATAAATTTAGTTTTAGGATAGTTTTTTTCTATCAACTAAGTACTTCACACAATGATATAATGTCTCTTGAACTAGAGAAATTATATGTAAATTGTGGATCCCCTTAAAGACTACATTGATGCACACCACAATGTTTGTGGTCATATGTCTATACCTCTCTCGCCTATCAAATGCCAATATCAATTTTAATTTTGGGATCCGCATCATATAATCATACAGTTTTTGATTCACTTTGTGGATTTGTTCAAAAAAATTTCCAAACATCCATTGATCTGGCTCATATGCTACACAGAAGTGATCCTATTTTATATAAATTGATTTTATATTTACATTGAAATAGTAACAAAAACCAATTGCATTGCATACCTATCCCCATGATTTCCTTCTTTATAGGTTCATTATGGAATTATTTCCTCCCATTTCTAGAAATGTGTCTAATGCATTACCGAGGATGTGAATTTGGGGGTCTCCATGTATCAGGGTCCACATTGGTTGCCTTAATGATTTCTTGATAACAATCAGATATCAAATAGACATAGTCAATGTGGGTAAAATGGTTGTTGAGACATGACAAAAACCAACTCAATGATTAATAATTTTCTTTCCCCACAATGGAAAAGGAAAGAGGAAGAGGTTAACAATTTCTATCTTTGGTTTCTACAATAAAAAATTCAACCTTGTATTTTCTATAAAGAAACATTCAATCAATTTAAACGCACTGTTTGTTGAAATGATATGTTGTGATACATGGGATAAATGCATAGAAAATCCAACAATATTGAGAACTAGATGGATCAAGTCAGTTATCTTGAGACACATTTTCATTTTTATCAAAATGGTTGACAAATAGATTACTGTAAAACAATATGGCTAGAAATTGTGGCAACACACGATATGAGTCAGTCCAATCCCCATTGACCTTTACAATTACCTTTTATTTCACCATATGTGATTTATTATAGGAAATATTGCAATAGAATGATTGTAGTATCATCTCTTAATAAAGGTATATATGAACATCTTGGCATCTCATAATCATCTCAATGATAATGGATGACACAAATTCAGCATCGAATGAGGAATGATCTTGTGTCTGGATTGGATGAATGCAAGTATGGCCTGCCTCAATCCTCGAGATTCTCTAACATCTAAATAAATTGTCCAGAATCACCCACATGTGGAATATAAAACCATCCCCATGATTCTCAAACTGTAAAATATATTTATTTATTGTCTGATTCCTAAACTATATATCTGTAGTTCCTCTTAATGTGAAACCTTCTTATCATTCTTTTGAATGCATATTTACTTTAAAATTTATTTCCAACACATATGGTTTTTTTCAAGCTCACTAAACCTATCTGGAATAACTCTTGGAAACTCATTTTCACATGTGAGAATATTATAGTCTAATTTAGGCACATGTTTCATTGCTTCTGACCAACATGAAAATAGTAGTTGATAATTTATTGGGGGTCTAGGAAGCTATACAACTAATGCATTTATAGAAACTTATTCCCAACTTCCACTACACCCTCTTCATCATCACTGTTTTTTCATCTATTCTATAATTATGAAAATCCTTAGTATAAATTGGATTTACAAAAATACCATGGAGATCATATAGGTTTTCCACTTATACAACATTTAGAATAGGATAAATTTCATTGGGCGTACCATCTTCAACCACTCTTGTAAGTCTACATCTTCATACCACTAGATGCTATTGTTGTTTAGTAGAAACATCAATATATAAATCCATCATGATACCATCTGATCACTGAGAAAATAAATTTATTACTTGGA
Organism: Viscum album; assembly: GCA_963277665.1. Taxonomy (NCBI): domain Eukaryota; kingdom Viridiplantae; phylum Streptophyta; class Magnoliopsida; order Santalales; family Viscaceae; genus Viscum; species Viscum album. The sequence goes on from OY728157.1 coordinate 478,233,960, forward strand.
CCCACTATGCATCAGCAACTAATGAACAAGCTAGATTCCGTAGTGTTACCGGGAATTTCAAATGTTTTTAAATCATAGACATGATCTCTTGATCATGTCATAGATTTAAAGAACCAAAAATTCTACCATGAAGTCACTTATGGTTACAAAATCAGCTAGACTATAAACTATTTTTTGTTTTTTATTGTAATAATCTCCTTGCTCAGTTTGAATAACCTTACCATAGCAGAAAACATAGGCAAAAATTATTCTCTATGTCAAAAAATTTTTTTATCAAGATTATGATAGTGTAACTAATATTGATAATGATGGTTGACCATATAATATTTATTATAATGAAATTTTAGTACATCTTTTTATATCATAAAATTTGTTATTAATGTTTCATTATAGAAAATTTTATTAGAATTTTAGTCACATAATTTTTTGGAAATTGAGTTAAAAAGGAAGAAAACAGAAAACCAGATTATTTATCATTTATAAAAATACAATTATGATCATTAAAACAAGACTATAATGGGGTGTGGAAAAAAATATTATTTCCTATCTAGAAATGCAATATATTGATTAACCTAAGTTGCCTCAGTTTTGGAGCAAAACACAATAAATATTTCACATTAAAATTATATAAATAAGTGAGGTATTTTTTAAAAAATTGGTTGATTTTGAAAAGATAAGCGATAAGATAAACAAAGGAAAGAAATTATGAAAAATATTAAGATAAAATAGATAAAAAATGATATTGAAAACAATTATATGTGATGGTTATTATGTCAGGTTTGGATCTATAATTTTAAATCTATCACATTTATTATTTATCCAATTCTCGTCTACTAGGTTAATAAAAGTGAGAATCCTCATTCTCTTGTTTTCCCTCCCTTGGACAAATTGTAATGGTGGGAATAAACCGTACTATAACGTAAGATTAATCTAATCTTCCTCATATGTGTGATAAATTCATAGTAAATACCTCAAATTGACTTATTAAATTCCCAATCAGGTCTTCTTTATCCCAAATAACGAAGAATGGTCACTACTCCTCACACAAGTACCGACGATCCCCGAGTACTTCACCACGAAGCCCTGATCTATTTCATCATATATAAACTATAAATTAGTGGAGGGAGATATTGATCATTGACCAAAGGAATAAAAAAATAGAATCTATTATCAAATAAAATCTTATATGATAACAAAAAATGTTATAAGAAATTGATACCAATTTAGCAAAAGAGAGAAAATGATATTAAAACATTTCGTGAAAAACCTCAAAAATTATAAAAGAGAAATAATCTCATTCCAAAATCACAAATTTCTTTACCCACCATGTTGAGGGTTATTTTGAATAAGGGTTAAGAATAATTCATTACAAAACTATTAAGAATAAAAGAGGGAAAACATAGAACTGACTATTTTCTCTTCCAGAATCTGCCTTCTAGAAGATTGCTTATATTTTCCAACATAATGGACTAAATTCACATAAGACTCTTCCTAAAATATTTTAAGAATGTTGTTGGATATCGACCCTATAAATGTCCAAGATTTTTTATAGGTTTAAATAAATATATGGCTTAAATAATTTAAATGACTCTTTTTGGACTCAAAACACTATTTCGCCCACCCCATTTGGACTCAATCGAAATATGAATGAGATTATTAATTTATGAAATTTACTATTAACTGTCCCTTTAGAGTCCTCTATCCAATAAATCTATAATATTATCATTTTATTTTTGGTATCCTGATATATTACTCATTTATGGATGAAGTTCCCATTCTATTCGTCATAATAACTTTCTCCACCTGATTAATTTTTCTGGGTCATTGTGTTTCAAATTGGATATGGGCCTAGAAGAAGAATTTTTAACCAATGAAAAGTTTAATATATGATAAAAGGAATCGCATGAAATAGATTAAAATTATAGAACTTATTCTTGAAATTAATAATCTATAAAAACTGATAAGATTGCCAAATTAACCAACTTTCAAATTTTAGCTCAAAACTCCCCAGAAATCATTAAATGATGATAATTAGATCACATTGGTTAATTTTTAGTTATTAAATCATTGAAAAAATATAAATTATAATGAAAATATTATCTATATCTATTCCCCACACTTATCGCTTGGACTCCTGGCCAAGTAAACATCAATATTAAATCAAATCAAATTTAAAACACATACCAATTAGACAATAAGAAACCTAATATATCTTACCTCCTTAGAAAATATTATTTCATGTTCTTAATTTCATATCATTAAAAATATATCCTCCTAATTTATCCTCCTATGAAGAAAAAACATTTACCTAACATGCATTTTCACTCAAAACACAAATTTTAGTTTATTTAGCAATGTCTTTCTCAACCAAACTCATACAAGGGTCACCATAGGCTTGAGAAATTCGTACATATCAACCCGATGTGAATGAAGGAAATATTTTTATCATGAGGACAATACATGGCTGTTTTGTGGATTTCAGTGGGTAGGATTTATATGTTAAAGAAATTTTTGAGCACAAGTGAGGAGTGTTCCGATATTTTTGATGAAAATTTTCAAGATTCTAATTTTCACTCAAGTATGGTATCCTCCTTACTCCCCTTTACAGAAAATAAGCACAATCATCATCAAAACTCTAGAAAATTTCACAACATTAAATATTTCAGTAGAAAACATGTCAATATTATCAAACATATTTTTTTTGAATTCTATATTTAGGCATAACTTTATTTCTCCATTGGAAGCTCCAGAAAGGCACAACTTATCATACATGAATACTCCAGAAAAGGCACAACTTTCAATAGACTTATTTTTTTCAGAAAAATATTCTCATCAACATTTTATTTATCACCCATAGTATCTCCAAATTTTGTAGCATAACAAAAGACAACATCCCACACACATAAGTTCAACAGGATCTTGCAATTTTGCTTAAGATCAGGTTGGATAGGTAAAAGTTTCTTGTAATGTGTCTAACCTTTGAGGCTCATCCTGGATTCTAAGGGCTACAAGGATTAAATGTTCACAGAAGACCATTAGAAAAAATTATTTTATTTAAAATGGGGCTATAAAACCAAATAAATGCCTCAATTATTTAAAACACAAGTACCTCAAACTCTCATGTTTTGATAGAAATAAATAATATTCAATTAAAATAAAGAATGATTTGGTTCCCTCAAGAAGTAATGTGGACATAAAGAATATGAAAAAAATGGTTTAGAAGTCTCACAGAAAAGTGATTGAAAATATATTGGATGTGATATGTGCAGGGTAATTAAAAATTAAGGTACTTTTCATGAAATTCATACAGATGTGAACTAAAAAGAAATTAATTTTTAGTATTCATTTAAGCTCAGTTTCATGGAATAAATTGGTTCGCTCATATACTTGGGTTTCAAAAATGTTAAATATAATCATTTCGTCTCTAAATTATAAAAAACAAAAAAAATTGAAAAATAAAAGCACAAAATGTGAAGAAACAATAACTTTTTTTTTCGAAAATAAGAAAACAAACAACAAATAAAAAACCCAAACTAAAAAGGTTCCCTACCACACACTTTATTGATACAGTGTTTTCAATTCATTAAAATAGATATAAAATGTAATCATATTTGTAAAATGAATCACAACAATCAATAAAGTGGAATGGAGAGGTTCGACCAGGTGGATTTTGTTGATAAATTATAACACCTGAGACTTTTAGGTGAAATATTTTGTTTTTCTGTTATATAAATCATCAAAGGAATCTTTCACTACACACATCACTAGCTTGGCTTGCTTTATACGCAACTGCGTCCTTCCTCGATATCTTGCGTCGTATGCAATACCGAGTTTCACTAAACAATGATATGCTATTAAAATATTATTAAAACTAGCCGTTTTGAATAGTAATAACCACATTTTGAAATTTTATAAATTTTATTTTTCAAAATGGAATTAATTTTTGGATTCAGAATATTGAAATTAGCCTAGGGTGAAATTTTGGTATTTTTCTGAAAACTTTCAATTTTTGATGAATAGTGAAACAACTAAGTGGTAGTTAAAAAAATGAATTTTTCATAAACCTTAATTTTACCTCTTCTGTGAGTGGAATTTCAAAATTCTGAGAGACACGGTTGATGTCAGTAAGTAAAATGTGGTTCAATGAGATGAAAATATTTTTTAGTGAATAGTAACTTGTTACTTTTTTTTACCACTGTTAAAAGTAAATAGGGTAATTATGGGTAAAAATGATATTATTATTACCCTAACACATGTCCAAATTCTATTTTACAAGTTTAATTAGAAAAAAAACCTTAGAATAAAATATGACCATTTAGGCCCACTTGGATTAGATTAGAACATTTATTATCAATTTACTTGAAGAAGGGTTAAAATTGTAAAAATCAATGTTTAATAAGTAAATAATTTATAATATGGGGATATACATAAGATAAATTCGACTATAATAATTCATTATAAATCTAAAAAGGTATCCAACATAATAGTTTTTTATTTATAATTTTTAGTCATTAAATAGTTTAATTTATTTATGACACAACGATGATGTAGTAATTATCATATTAATGAAATATTGACATAATTGATGTTATAAATACCCAAATAAATGTAATTTGAGACTTTTTATTAATTCCACTAATTTTATAGGTTAATATGACATGTTAGTGCTGATTTAATTAACATTTTTAGAACTAATCATTCTGTTATATTTTTCACAAAAATCAATTACTAAATAGTGTCAAAATTGACATAAAATAGTTTTTAAAACAAATATTATATTATTAATTGTTATTTTATTTCTAAAAATATGAGATTCGGAAAAATGACTTAGATAAGGTTATATATATTAATAATAAACAACTTGGGGTTCGTTTGGCTTGTTATAGTATGTTTATTAACCTTATAGTCTAAGAACACAAGAAGACACGGTAAAAGTAAAATTATTCAACTTAATGTTAAATCTAAATGATAAGGTTAAAATATGAACCTAAACTTGTATAAATTATATTGGATGAGAGACCATCTACCCATACCCTCCTTATCATCGAAATAAATAAATTTGGAGCTATTTAAAACCGAATTTGGCTTTATAATAAAATAATATTTTTAGTTATTCCAATGGTACCCCTCTCCTCCCTTATAAAAGGGATCCTCCTCCCCCTCATCCTCACACAACTTTGAGCCTTCATGATCATCCAAACTCTGCCAATTTCTCCTCTCCACTTCCCTATAAACATCCTAGAGGTTCTGGTCTTCTTCAAAGACCTATTTTAGTGCCCTAAAAGGAGGTCTCAAAGAAGCACTTCAAAGAAGAGGTAATGTCCGTTACCGATTCTTTCATCTTTATTTCTTCTTCCAATTATTCTTCTTTAGTTGTTTCATTATTAAGTAATAACATCAGTATCAATCATATAATGATATGTTATTATAAGTATTAAACATCCATATTTCACCATCTATCCATCCTACGGAAAAAAAAATCACCGCGCGTGCGTACGTACGGAATACCGTCTCCATGCCGTGGTGTAATCTATTTTCCACCACCACCTTACTTGGATTGGTATAATGGTGTAAATAATTACTATATATTACTATTATAAAGTTATATTGATTCTGAAATAGTATACATACACTCCAATACAATTCCACGATCATAGGAACGATATCATCACTCGTGCGTACGTACGGAATACCGTCTCCACGATGTGATGCGACTTGTTCTACATGATCTTCATTGCATAATGATTATATAAATTAATTGAATGAATGAATATGATATATATTACACTAATACCATTATGGAAATGAGGTATCTATAACCTAAAGAGAATAATAAGAATTTATTCGACAAAACACGCATAAGAACAAAAAGTAATAAACACCCGAATAACAAGTTGTAATGAAATATTACTAATAAGAAGCTAAGAATATGACCATATATGATATCATAACAATAAGTATGATTCTGGAATAAGTCAATAACATTATTTAAATCATCATAAAGGAGGTTCGGACACTTACGAAGCAAATTGGACCCAAGGTAAGGGAAATATCACAATCTCATTTTTATCCGAGATTGTTTATACTTTGGTATTTACTGGGGTGTATTTTATCATCCACATCCATGTTCCCCCAATATGTAATATTGTTTCCATCCACCTAAAATTGTTTAAATACAATTTTACCCTTCAGTGAGTTTTTAGTAAAACATATTAAAGGAATCTATTGTCATTTTTCATACGAGGTACATTTTGACTTTTCCGACAAAAGTATGAGAAGAATGTATTTTTAACTTATACGGCATGAATGGATTTTTAAAACATTATTTCCAAGAAGCATCCTTTACAAGTTTTCATGTTTATTTTTAATCAACTTCTTTTAGTTTAAGGTTTTATGACATGTTAAGAAAGGAAAAATGTTTTGGAATTAGAAAGGATATTTTCCTCAAGAATGGAGTTCAACTGTTTTATAAAAATTATTTTCCATCTAAGATAATAAAGGGTTATGTTTTTATCCCTATTATTAAATTGATTTTTTTATGTTGTGATGGAATTATTTTTATGAATTACTTTATATTATTTGAATTGTTTTATTATGTCATGATGTTTAAGATTCCCATTCTTATGACATGGGTTATGCTATGATGTATGGTTTATGATTTTGTGGCACACATAAGAATGGTATCATTATGAGATGGGTGGGACCTATATCTCCCTACAATTCATTGGGTAATGATTTTATATCTCATGAGATAGACATGGCTGGAATGGAAGGTTAAACCAGTTCAGTGAAACAGGACTGAAACGAGGAGTGAACTCGGTTCAGAAATGGACTTTGTCCACTAAGATAGTCTTGGCAATGAGTCTTGACTAATAAGAAATGATTCTCTATTATTATGTGTGTATGAAACAAAGTTTCATGTTTTATGTTATGATTATTTGGATTACATTTCACTAGTATGATTTATCCCATGTTATGATATTTTGATCTCTTTTGTAGGTTAGGATTTCCAAAATGTTACGTTCTTATGAATATGATGTGATTGATATTTCTTTTTTTTTACCCTTACTGAGCATTTGTGCTCACCCTTTTGTATGTATTATTTCCCCAGGTTAGGAACAAGGTTATTAAGTAGGATATTCCAAAAATGGACTCTAGATATGATGAAATAAATTTGAGGCAAAGTAGATGCTTTATGAACCAGTTGTTTATGCTTTCCAGTTTCTAAAGACACTATACCTATACGGTCCTTGCATGGTTTTTTCATATGTTGTAATAGGTGTGCTTCAATTTTTAAGTAATAAAAATGTAAGTAAATTATGGGTCATTATAGTTGGTATCAGAGGAAAGGTATAGTCAACCTTTGGAAACTAGGATGTAAAAGACTTAGTAAGAACCCTAAGGATAAGTCTAAGAATAGAAAACAATCATAGTGTTTTATAAATGACCATGAATAACCTAGGATAAGACCTTAAGTGTGAAATTTTATTCTTGATTATGTGTTTTTCCTATTATAATTAGTGTTTCTCACACTATTCTTCTTGGTTTTAGTCAATGGCTGGAACCCGAAGGAACCGTGTTAATGCGGAATGCGACGGGCAATGTAATGATTGTCCCCCTGAGAAACCATATGTTACGGGAGATGGAATGGAAAATCTTTTAGCCATGCTCACACAACATTCTAAAGCTATGAATCATGCTGGACTTCCAAACGATCAAAGGAAGGAGAAAAATTTTGTTGAATCCTTCATGAGGCAGTGTCCACCTTCATTCAGTGGGTCTATGATCCATTAGTTGCTGAACAATGGATCAGTACTACTGAAAAGATATTTTCAGTTCTTCAATGTTCTGAACATGATAAAGTCATCCTAGAAGTGTATCATTTTCAAGGAAATGCTGATCAATGGTGGAATCTTTTTAAGAATACGAGGCAAAGAGTTGAAATTGAGTCCATGGAATGGGACGAGTTCAGGAAATTATTTTTCAATAAGTACTTCCCTCGTATTCTCCGAACAAAGATGGAGAAATAGTTTCTTGAACTGAAGCAAAAGGATGATGAATCTGTTGGTACCTATGAAGCAAATTTTACAAGACTTGCATGGTACGCTTCTAGTATTATTATCCAACCTGATAGTAAGATCGATCGATTCTTTAGTGGCTTAAAACCAAGTCTTCGAAGGGCCTTATCCATAAGGGACTTCAATAGCTATGAGGAAATCGTTCGATGTGCTCTCAATGTTGAGATAGAGATTGGAGTAACCCATCAGTCATATGGGTTTGGTAAGAAGAGGAAAATGGAATTCAAAGGAAAATCTAAAGAGCACACTGAAAAGAAGATGAGCTTTCCCTTATGCTCAAAGTGTGGAAAGAAACATGGAGGGATTTGTCTTAAAGGGAGAAGTAAATGTTTCAAATGTGGAAAGGAAGGTCATCCGGCATTTGAATGCCGCAATGATGGGAAGAAGATGTCTAATGATGCAAAAAAGGAAGGGACACATAGAATGAACCTCCTACACTTCAACGTTTCAACTACAAGGAGATGGAGCATTATGCCAATAAATGCCCTAATCCAAGGGTTATTGATGATGATCGACATCAACAAAATCATAAGGCTAAAGGCAAAGGAAAGTCACATGAAATTTCTATCAGCGATGTGGAGTATGATAACGATGTGGTGAAAGGTACACTTACCATCCACTCTAAAGTAGCAAATGTTTTATTTGATTCTGGATCCACCCACTCTTTTATTTCTGAAGAATTTTCTAAGGATATCACCGTATTACCTCAACAATTAGATGTTGAGTTAGCTGTGAAAACCCCTAATGGCACAATAGTCGCATCAAAAGTTTATAATTCTTCTCCGATCAAAGTTTGTGGGAAAGTCCTTCTTGCAAATCTTGTGATCCTTCATATAGTAAAATTTGATATGATTCATGGCATGGATTGGATTTCTTTATATGGAGATCATATCAATTTCCAATGAAGGAAAGTCACATTTCATATTCCAGATCAATCTATGATCGCCAATCAATGCAAGGATGAACATAACCTTCCAGTGGAATTTCCTTCCATATTATGGGTCTTGTTTCCACTTAATGAAGGTTATTTATCTCAAATGGTTGGTGAGAAACTCACAATTTAGAATATTCCCATTGTACGGGAGTTTGATGATGTCATTCCAGAGGAATTGTTGGGTCTTCCACCAAATTGTAAAGTTGAGTTTTGAATAGAACTCGTACCAGGTGCTTTGCCTATTTCAAAGATACCTTATAGAATGGAACCAATTGAGTTGCAGGAATTGAAGAAGAAACTCCAAGAGAATCTTGATAAGGGATTCATATGCCCTAGTTGGTCACCTTGGGGAGCACCTGTTCTGTTTGGTAAGAAGAAAGATGGATCAATGAGACTCTGCATTGATTATCATGAACTTAACAAGATCACTATCAAGAACAAATATCATCTCCCATGCATTGTTGACATATTTGACCAACTACGAAGAGCTCAATACTTTTCCAAGATTGATCTTCGTTCAGGGTATCATCAGTTAAGGGTCAAAAGGGAGGATATACCAAAGACGTATTGCCGTACAAGTTATGGACACTATGAATTTATAGTGATGCCATTTGGTCTTACTAATTCCCCTGCTATCTTCATGGATATGATGAATATAGTCTTTAGAGACTATCTTGATCAATTTGTGGTAGTCTTTATAGACGATATTCTTGTCTATTCAAAGAGAAAGGAAGAACATGAAGATCACTTGAGAATTATATTGAAGACCTTGAGAAAGGAGAATCTTTATGCCAAATTTACCAAGTTTGAATTTTGGCTTCAAAAGGTTGTATTTTTGGGTCACATAATCTCAAAAGAGGGGATATCTGTGGATCCGGAAAAAATAGAGGTTATCGAAACATGGTCAAGACCAACAACAGTAACTGAGATCCGAAGTTTTCTTGGTTTGGCTGGATATTATCGATGGTTTGTGAAATATTTTTCACGATTATCTAATCCACTCACGAAGTTGACTCGTAAAGGAGTTAAGTTTGTATGGACGGAGGAATGTGAAGAGAATTTCAAAGAGTTGAAATGAAGGTTATCTAGTGCACTTGTGCTCACACTGCTTTGTAGTGGAGAATGGTTTTTGATCTACAATGATTCATCCAATAAGGGATTGGGGTGTGTTATTATGCAAAATGATATGGTGATAGCTTATGCCTCACGACAGTTGAAAATCCATGAGAAAAATTACCCAACTCAATATTTAGTGATAGCTGCGGTAATCTTTGCATTAAAGATTTGGAGGCATTATCTTTATGGTGAAAGGTGTAAAATTTATACTGATCATAAAAGTTTAAAGTATATTTTCACAAAAAAGGAGCTGAATATATGCCAAAGAAGATGGTTGGAGCTGATTAAGGATTATGACTTCCCAATCCATTACCACCCTGGGAATGAAAACAAGGTGGGAGATGCATTTAGTCGACAAGACCGTGCCAGTTTATCCATGATGAGGATCACAAAAGATCCAATAATTATGGATTTAAAAAGAAAAGTTCTTGGAATTATAATGGAAGGTGAAAAATCTTATCTTTCTCAAATAAATGTTCAACCATCTATACATGTGAATATTAAAGAGGCAAAGAAAGAAGATGTCTAGTTACAAAAGAAGGTGACAAATGTTCCTGAATTCAACCTTTATTGTGATGGGATATTAAATTCAGGAATCGGGTTTGTGTTCCTCCCATCCCCGAATTAAAGAATTAGCTTCTGGATGAGGCTCATGGTTCTTCATTCTCTATTCATCCTGGAAGCACGATGATGTATAGGGACTTGAAAGAGTACTTCTGGTGGGATGGCATGAAAAGAGATGTTTTTTGAATATGTCTCTCGATGCTTGGTTTGTCAGCAAGTTAAATATGAGAGACAGAATTCTAAGGGGATGTTACAACCATTACCCATACCTAAATGGAAATGGGAAAACCTCACTATGGACTTTGTCACAGGACTTCCTAAAACATCCAAAGGAAATAATGCTATCTGGGTCATAGTTGATCGTCTTACAAAGTCTTCACACTTTATTATTATTAGATAGGATTTCTCTCTGGATAAGACTGCCAGGATATATGTGAGGGTGGTGGTAAGATTTCATGGAGTACCACTTTCTATTATATCTGATCGGGATCCGAGGTTTACCTCAAAGTACTGGCGAAGTCTTCAGCATACTCTGGATACAGTGTTGAGTTTCTGCACTGCTTATCATCCTCAAACAGATGGTCAATCTGAGAGAACAACTCAAACTCTAAAAGATATGTTGAGAGCTTGCTCTATGGATTTGAAAGGTGGTTGCGATCAACACCTACCTTTGGTGGAATTTTCTTCTAATAATAGATTTCACTCTAGTATTCAGATGGATCCTTATGAAGCTCTCTATTGAAAGAAATACAGGACTCCAACTTTCTGGGATAAAGTTGGGGAAAGAAAGCTATTAGGACCTGATCTTGTTGATGAAATGGAAGAAAAGGTCAGATCTATTCAACAACACAAAAGAGCAGCTCAGAGTTGACAGAAAAGTTGTGCCGACAACCGAAGAAAAGACCTATAGTTTGAAGTGGGTGATAAAGTGTTCTTACGAATATCTCCCTGGAAGAGGGTCATGAGATTTGGAAAGAAGGGGAAGTTGAGCCCTAGATATATCGGTCCATTCGAAATAATGGATCGTGTTGGGAAGGTAGCTTACCAATTGGCGCTTCCACCGAATCTCTCTCAAGTTCACGATGTGTTCCATGTATCTCTCCTAAGAAAGTACATACCTGATCTTTCACATGTACTTAGCTCAGAAGTTGTACCGCTGGAGAAAGATCTTTCTTATGAAGAACAGCCGATAGAGATTCTGGATCGTAGTGAAAAGTCCTACGAAACAAGACCACTCGATTGGTGAATGTTTTATAGAGGAACCACCAATTAGAATAAGCTACATGGGAGCTTTAGGATATGATGAGGGAGAGGTATCTTCATCTGTTTGTTACAAAGTGACGAATTTCGAGGGCGAAATTCATTTTAAGGGGGGTAGAATGTAACACCCGAGACTTTTAGGTGAAATATTTTGTTTTTGTGTTATATAAATCATCAAAGGAATCTTTCACTACACACAACACCAGCTTGGCTTGCTTTACATGCAACTGCGACCTTCCTCGATAGCTTGCGTCGTACGCAATACCGAGTTTCACTACACAACGATATGCTATTAAAATATTATTAAACTAGCTGTTATGAATAGTTATAACCACTTTTTGAAATTTTATAAATTTTAGTTTTCAAAATGGACTTCATTTTTGGATTCGGAATATCGAAATTAGCCTAGGGTGAAATTTTGGTATTTTTCTGAAAACATTCAATTTTTGATGAATAGTGAAACCATTAAGTGGTAGTTAAAAAACAAAATTTTTCATAAAACATAATTTTACCGCTTCTGTGAGTGGAATTTTCAAAATCCTAGAGACACGGTTGATTTTAGTAAGTAAAATGTTGTTCAGTGATATGAAAATAGTTTTTAGTGAATAGTAACTTTTTACTTTTTTTAACCACGGTTAAAAGTAAATAGGGTAATTAAGGGTAAAAATGATATTATTATTACCCTAACACATGTCCTAATTCTATTGGACAAGTTTAATTATACCAAAAAAAACATTATGAATAAAATATGAGCATTTAGACCCACTTTGATTAGATTAGGACATTTATTATCAATTTACTTATAGAAGGGTTAAAATAGTTAAAATCAAAGTTTAATAAGTAAATCATTTTTAATATGAGGTTATAAATAAGATAAATTCGAATATAAATATTCATTAGAAATCTAATAAGATTTATAACATAATCGTTTTTTATTTATAATTTTTAGACATTAAATAGTTTAATTTATTTATGACACAACGATGATGCAGTAATTATCTTATTAATGAAATATTGACATAATTGATGTTATAAATACCCAACTAAATGTAATATGAAACTTTTTATAAATTACACTAATTTTATAGGTTAATATGACATGTTATTGTTGATTTAATTAACTTTTTTTGAACTAATAATTCTTTATGATTTTCAAAAAAATCAATTACTAAATAGTGTCCAAATTGACATAAAATAGTTTTTAAAAGAAATATTATATTCATAATTGTTATTTTATTCCTAAAAATATAAGGTTCGCCCAAATGACTTAGATAATGTTATATATATTAATAATAAACTCTTTGGGGTTCGTTTGGCTTGATATAGTAAGTTTATTAACCTTATAGTGTAAGAACACAAGAAGACACGGTAAAAGTAAAATAATTTAACTTAATGTTAAATCTAAATGATAATGTTAAAATAGGAACATAAACTTGTCTAAATTCTATTGGATGAGATGATTTAAACCCATAAACACCTTATCATCGAAATATATCAATTTTGAGCTATTTAAAACCGAATTTGGCTTTATAATAAAATAATATTTTTAGTTATTCCCAAGGTTCCCCTCTCCTCCCTTATAAAAGGGCACCTCCTCCCCCTCTTCCTCACACCACTTTGAGCCTTCAATCTCGGCCATCCCATGCCAATTTCTCCTCTCCACTTCCCTAGAAACATCCTAGAGGTTCTGTTATTCTTCAAAGACCTATTTTAGTGCCCTAAAAGGAGGTCTCAAAGAAGCACTTCAAAGAAGAGGTAATGTCAATTACCGATTCTTTCATCTTTATATCTTCTTCCACTTCTTCTTCTTTAGTTGTTTCATTATGAAGTAATAACATCAGTATCACTCATATAATTATATGTTATTATAAGTATGAAAAAACCATATTTCACCACCTATCCATCCTACGGAAAAATAAATCACCGCACGTGCGTACGTACGGAATACCGTCTCCACGCCGTGGTGTAATCTATTTTCCACCACCACCTTACTTGGATGGGTATAATGGAGTAAATAATGACTATATATGACTATTATAAAGTGATATTGATTCTGAAATAGTATACATACACAACAATACAATTCCACGATCATAGGAATGATATCCACACTCGTGCGTACGTACGGAATACCGTCTCCACGATGTGATGCGTCTCGTTCAACATGATCTTCATTGCATAAGGATTATATAATTGAATTTAATGAATTAATATGATATATATTACACTAATCCCATTCTGGAATTGAGGTATCTATAACATAAATATAAGAATAAGAATTTATTCGACAAAACACGCATAAGAACAAAATGTAATAAACACCCGAATAACAAGTAGTAAGGAAATATTACTAATAAGAAGATAAGAATATGACCATATATGATATCATAACAATAATTATGATTCTGGAATAAGTCAATAACATTATTTAAATCATTATATAGGAGGTTTGGACACTTACGAAGCAAATCAGACCCAAGGTAAGGGAAATATCACAATCTCATTTTTATCCGAGATTGTTTATACTTTGGTATTTACTGGGGTGTATTTTATCATCCACATCCATGTTCCCTCAATATGTAATATTGTTTCCATCCACCTACAATTTTTTAAATCCAATTTTACCCATCAGTGTGTTTTTAGTAAAAGATGTGAATGGAATCTTTTGTCATTTTTCGTACGAGGTACATTTTGACTTATCCGACAAAAGTACGAGAAGAATGTTTTTTAACTTATACGGAATGAATGGATTTTTAAAACATTATTTACAAAAAGCTTTATTTACAAGTTTTCATGTTTATTTTTAATCAACTTCTTTTAGTTTATAATTGTATGACATGTTAAGAAAGGAAAAATGTTTTTAAAGTAGAAAGGATATTTTCCTCAAGAATGGAGTTAAAGTGTTTTATCAAAATTATTTTCCATCTAAGATAATAAAGGGTTCTGTTTTTATCCCTATTATGTCATTGATTTGATTATGTTGTGATGTATTATTTTTATGAATTCCATTATATTATATGAATTGTTTAATGATGTCACGATGTTTAAGATTCAAATTTTTATTACATGGGTTATGCTATGATGTATGGTTTATGATTTTGTGGCACACATAAGAATGGTATCATTATGTGATGGGTGGGACCTATATCTCCCTCCAATGCATTGGGTAATGATTTTATATCTCATGAGATAGACATGGCTGGAACGGCAGGTTAAACCGGTTCAGTGAAACAGGACTAAAACGAGGAGTGAACTAGGTTCAGAAATGGACTTTGTCCACTACGATAGTCTTGGAAATGAGTCATGACTAATAAGAATTGATTCTCTATGATTATGTGTGTATGACACAAAGTTTCATGTTTTATGTTATAATTATTGGGATTACATTTCTCTACAATGATTTATCCCATGTTATGATATTTTGATCTCTTTTGCAGGTTAAGATTTACAAAATGTTATGTTCTCATGAATATGATGTGATTGATATTTATTTTTTTACCCTTACTGAGCATTTGAGCACACCCTTTTGTATGTTTTATTTCCCCAGGTTAGGAAGAAGGTTATTAAGTAGGCTATGGAAAAAAGGGAATCTAGATATGATGAAATAAATGGGAGGAAAAGTAGATGCTTTATGAACCAGTTGTTTATGCTTTCCAGTTTCTAAAGACACTATACCTATACGGTCCTTTCATGGTTTTCTCATATGTTGTAATAAGTGAGCTTTAATTTTGATGTAATAAAAATGTATGTAAAGTATGGTTCGTTTTATAAATATGTTGGAGGAGTGTGATATCCTCCACTGGAACTAATGGAATGGTCCCATGGAATTTCATTATCCTATATACATTAACATTTAATGGATCCTAATCCTCATCCTTCATAATATTTAAAACACCAAAAAGATATACATGAGTATATATGAATGGACATTCCCACTTGGAACAATGTTTACCTAGAATCTACTTGATTATTGAGTTGAATAATATCTCCATGTCTCTAGGATGGAGGTATTTCAGTTGGATCATCTTGTCATAAGACACAATTTTTATTTCATTTAAATCCCATAATTTACAAAATATTCACATCTAATGTCATCCATCTCCTTCAATAGAAATCTTATCTATTTTCTAGCACATTAAAGATCCAAATTCATCTTTATAATAGCCCAATATTCCTTATTCTCTAATTCCACTTGAAGATAAAGAATATTTCCATTAATAAACCTATATGGACTCATTCTAATTGGGGTTTTTTTGGTATTCCTATAATCTCATAATGTATCTTCCAACATTTGGCTCCAATATTTCCTATTTGGATTAATATTATTTTACAAAATTCTTTTGATTTCCCTATTGGATACTTCAGCTTTCCCATTGATCTACGGATGATAGGGAGTTTATGTTTTATGATGCACCAATAATTTTTCAACAGTGAATACTTTATACTATTTTAAAAGAGAGTCTCTTGATCACTTATTATTACATTGGTAACTCCAAGCCTATAAAATATGTTAGCCCTAAAAAATAACGAAAAACATTATGATAATCTATCCTGGTGGATTTTTCTTCCACCTATTTGGAAACATAATCAACTAAAAACAATATATTTAATTTTTTAATTGATTATGGGAATGGTCCCATAAAATCTATCCCCCAAACGTCAAAAATTTTAAAACAAAAATCAGTGGAATTTGGTGCATATTTTGCCTCCATGAAATATTTTCAGTAAACTATCATTTTTCACACCTTTTGAAATATACACGAGAATCATTAAAAGTGGTCGTCCAATAAAGTCTAGATTCTAAAAACATCCTTACTATTCTCTAAGGTCCAAAGTGGACTTCACAAGATAAGTTGTAAAAAAACATAAAGTCATAATCAATTTCACTTTTTGGAAAACACAATCTTATCACTTGGTCATTGAAAAAATTCAAATAAATGAATCATCCTAGATGTAAAATCTAGATGAATATTTCATCTTTTTCATTTCTTGGAAATTTAAAAGATATGGGACCATATAATTTACCATATCAACATACCAAGGCACGAATCCATCAATCAAGTACAACTGCTCTCCAAGAAGGTGTCCATTCAGTGGTTCTCTCTCTGGAATTTTAGCTTCAGTGGTGTTGGGTAGTCTACATAAGTGATCAGTGACTTTGTTATCAAATTATTTCTTGTATTTGATTTCTATTTTGGACACCTACAATAATAGAATCCATCTTACTAGCCTGAGTTTTATTATTCTTTCTTCATCAAGTACTAAAGAGCTGCATGATTAGAAAACACCATGAATTTTTTTTCCAAGTATATATGATCTAAATCATTATAAATAAAATACAAAAACTAAAATCACTTTTTCTATTATTATGTAGTTTAATTGGGTAACATCTAATTTTATTGAGGCATATGCAATAAACTGTGGCACGCCCTCAGTTTTTTGAGAAAGGATTGTGTACAATTGCCCACTTTGAAGCATCACAATGTATCTCAAGTGGTTCTTCCCAGTTTGGTGGTAAAATTACTGGTGGTGTAATCAATCTCATCTTCAACTCATCAAAGGCTTCCCTACATGCACCATTGAAATCAAAATCAACACCTTTAAAAAGTAATCTAGAGATATGGAGATAAATCTTACTGAACTCTTCGGTAAACCATATGTAGAATCTGACATGTCATAGAAATGATCTTACATTATTTACACATGTTGGTAATGAAAAATAATTTTGGACTTTAATTATTGATTTATCAACTGCGTTGACCTTTATGGAAATGACATGCCCAAGGAAAATTCTTCTCTCATTATGATATGATACTTTTTAAAATTATAAATAAGATTCTTTTCAATGAATGTTTTCAAAACATTTTCTATATTTTTCAAACATTGGTCAAAAGAATTTCGAAAAACAATGATATAATCCATGAAAACCTCCATTAAATCTTCATTTTGATCATTAAAAATACATACCATACACCTATGAAATTTACCTAGAGTAGTACAAAATCCAAATGGAATCCTTTTTATTAAAAAGTTCTGAAGGTAAAAGTAATGGAAGTCTTTTATTGATCCTCAGGAGTAATCGTACATGGAAATAACCTAAAAATCCATTCAAAAATAAATAATGAGTTCTACCTACCAATCACTCTATCATCTGGTCAGTAAAGGGGATAGGGGAATCATCTTTTCGAGTGACCTAATTCAACTTCCTTAAATCTATGCACACTGTCCAACTATTCTGAATTCTTATATAAATTTATTCATTCTTATCATTCATCACAATGGATAGGCCAATTTTTTAGTTTTACCTTGATATGGATAAAACATTGTGAATTTTTGATGGGATAAATTATCCCATCTTCCAAGAGCTTCTCAATCTCCTTATTCACCACCCCCATTTGGGTAGGGTTTAGCCTCTGTTGGGTTGTCTGACGGGTTGTGAATCTCACAAATGAAGAATTATATATGATAATATTTTGGTTTGATTATAAGGAAATCACCTAAGATCAACTCAATTTCATGGAAATTCTCTCTCAAAATATCAATCAAATGTTTTTCATCAGTTTTAGAAAAATTATTATCAATGATCACTGGTAATTTTTCTCCCTCCATACGGTAAACATATTTTAAATCTGTGGGAGTAGTTTTAATTCCAAATTCATGGGCTTCTCAACGGATAAAATTAATTTGAGGTTCCCCACATCTAAATGGTGGACATCATACATAGAATAATTTATATCATAGTCATCATCATTTAGCAAATCATAAAAAATTATATTTTACCTCTTCCTACCATATGAAGTCATAATATCTAGTAGTTTGGGAATACATTTGTTTAATGATATATTCAATGGATGAATTCCCTCATAAGGATAAGAATTTCTGAAAAATAGCAGATTCTTCAATGGGTTCAATACCAACATCAGGGGAGAGTGAAAATATGAAATGATCATCTTATGTCTTCCACATAGATTCAAAAATATTGAAGTGGATAGTGCTATCTTGAAACTCCATGGTGTGGGATTGTTTGTGGACATTGATGATGGTTTTAGAAGTTTTTAATAAATTTCTATTCAAAATGATTGGTGAGTGTGATTGGATCCTATCATCTTCCATATTTTGTACATAGATGTCAGTTGGGATTAAGAGATATTTGACATTCACTAAGACATCCTGTTGAAATCCTACCGGGAAAATTTTGGATTAGTTTACAAGCAGGACCACCACTCTTGTGGGATACAAGTCTCCCTTATGAAAATAAGTGTATACAGAGTGAGGTAATAGGTTAATTTAATCACCTATATCACACAAAGAACTCTATAAATTTAAAGAACCAATGGTTCATGGAATGGAAGAAGACCCTAGATCTTGACATTTGGTTAGAAACTATGGTGTGATAAGGGCTAAGACACTCTTTCCCATGTTGATCCTCTTATTAACTTGATGTAGCCTCATCTATGTGCAAATATCCTTAAAACTTTTAGAATAATTGGAAATTTGTTTGTGTGCATATAGTACAAGGATATTGATTTCCACTTTCTAGAAGGTGTCTAGATATTCAATATGAAGAACTTTTTTTTAAATCCTCTTGGATTCAATCATCCTTGATGGAAATGCTAGGGTTAAGTCTTTATTCTCCCTTCTTTAACTTTTAAATTGTGTTTATTTTCTCTTCTTTCATGGACTATGATTATCCTCCACCTATTTCATCTCTTATTCCTAGTTTATTTTCAATGAATTTTCTAAATTCCCAAATTCATTATACAGTAGCCTATGTGATCTTATTTTGGGATCAATGGTTTCTGGTGGTAGATGTTATTTTACACTTCTTGTTATTATCATTCTAACATTCTCCTTTTGGTTAGGGATTGTTTGTGATGGAATTTGTTTGGGTTTATGGTTAGTACGTCAATAAGAGTTTTGAACTTGTTGGAAGAATATTTTACGGTGTCTTTCTACACCTCAATCTCATATTTATACAATTGGTTTTCAATTTGAGGTAGTGAACTAGTAGATAGATTCTCATATGGTCTATAGAATGTGGGTGTAGTTGGTTTTAAGGATGGTTATAGAATTTCTATGGTGGAAATGGTGGTCGGTTCTAGAATTGATTCTGGAATGAGGGTTGGTTTTGGAACTGATTTAGGTATGGGGGTCTAGCTCGATTCTACAGATTTCCAAATCCATAATGGAATTTTGCAGGATCTCTCCATCCTTGATTTTGATGAAACTGCCTTCATCACGACCCGTCCCCAGGGGCCCATGCCATGACTACCAGAATCCCACCTTCCATAGGCCTGGGGCTGGCGACTAGCATCCATGGCGTAAATTCCTAAAACTGGGACAACATTTCCTTAATAAAATATAAACACACAATAGAGTATAGTTGGAAGCAAAACACTAAGTAAAAATGTATAGAAAAGGAGTGCTGAAAAGTAAAGGGGTTAGAAATACAAGCCCAACTGTATGGTACAAGTAGAACTAAAAAGGGAAAAAAATAGCTGAAAGGTGTAAAGCAGCTCTTAGATCGATCGCCACGGATCCTACCTGAAGGGTTGGTACAGAAAGCCTCCACAACACTCCACATCCATCTGTCTCCTCCGTGTAAGGTCATGCCGTGTGTTCCACATCCGGTGTTGTCCAGTCCAGATCCACTCAACCTCGGTCATCATTATCCATTGTCTATATCCAACACAATGAGGTGCGGGCATAGCTTGTGCAGGGGTGAGTTTAACGATACTCAGTAGGGTCCCTGAGACCCTCAAGGTCTCACAAAATCTAACAAGGATAAAGCACAAGGTATGAGATCAAAAGATAACATCTCTTAGGTATATTCCCATACATATACGTATGTTGTTAACTAATCCATCTCAATAATGAGTAAACATAAAAATTGATTGTTTCAGCTCAAACCAGGTTTTTTATTATTGAAACCACAGATGCTGGAGAACTCCTGCTCCATAGAGTACAGGGGGTCTGCCGCGTCACACAGAGGCACATCCCACTAACCTTAGACTGCTGAGGTACTCCTCCTGTCGAGTACCGTGGTTCTACCACGCTCACACAGAGGCGATCCCCACTGTGGGTCTACCACCAACTACCAGGCACTCCCCCTAATAGCCTACAGAGGTACTCCTCCTTTCATGTACTGTGGGTCAGCCACCATCTACCAGGCACTCCTCTACCCTGGGTCTGCCGCCAACTACTAAGCGCTCTCCACTAGGCTAGTCAAATCACTCCGAGTTGAATCGCTCAAGCACTCGTCTGGTCTCATCCAACTACTAGGTCTCCGTACTCCGCTCGCTCGTCTCCGGGAGGGTCACCTACATGAGCTACATGTCGATACTCCAACTTCCACGAAGTACCACGTAGAAGCATCTCAAAGGTCCGCCTCATCATAGGGGTCTCGACGTAAGAGATGGCGCGTTAATCAGACACCAGATCAGTGAGTTTTAAGCCTTTTTAGTCCCAGGGGCCCGGTTGGATTTTTGTATGATCCAACCTAACCATATCTCAACATTACCCCGAACTCTAGTGGGATATACTCAAAGGGGCTGTCGTGCTCCAAGAAAACTAGCACCGCTGAGGGTTCATCAAATGGTCATCCAGTGCCAAAGATATTGCCAAAGGAAGTAATGGTTACTAATGGGTTTGGGCCTGGTCTGACCAGGTCGGACTGACATAGCCTAACCCAGACTGGGCCGACCCGATCTGGGTCGACCACGTCAGATCTGCTGGGTCTGACCTGGCCCGTTGGGTAGGCCAGCCTGCTAGGTTTGGCCCGACCCACTAGCCCCGACCCAGCAGACTGCAGGGGTGGTTCGGCCCGGAGGTCGCCGTGTAGGCGATCGACCTGGAGGCCGGGGCCAGTTCAGCTAGCTCCACGTAGGGCACGACTCGGGCGACTCGGCCTGGAATCCAGGGCGCGGTTTGGGCAGGCTGGGTGGCGGCCTGGGCAGGCCGGTGGGGCGCTAGGCAGGGCGCCAAGTAGGCCCGCAGGTGTCCTGGAGGGCGTCGGGCAGGCCGGAAAGCGGCCGGGCGGGCCGAGTGGCGGCCTAGGCAGGCCAACAGGGCATCGGGCAGGCCTCGCGGGGCGCGGGCAGGCCACAGGCAGGCATCCCGGGGCACGGGAAGGCTGTGGGCAAGCGGGCCGGCGGCCGGTGGCGACCGTGGAGTCCGGTTTGGAACAGCTCCGGCCGGCACTGGCCGGTGGTGTTCGGCTGAGAACACCAGTGTGCTGCGGAGGCGGCATGATTTTTGGAGGTCGCAGGTAGCACAACCTTTTTCATTGCTGCCTTTGTTGCCTTATTGGTGCTTTGAAGAACTCCACAAGAATGAAAAATCGACGGAGGATGTTAGGCCATGTTAGGTTGTCCCACATACTCTACCTTTTGGGTGGTATCAATTGGTTCATTAAGAAAATAATATGAACAAAAAATAATTACTTCACTTTGCATCGATTCCTTTCATTTGATGATGAGAATATGAAAAGAAAAGTTTCAACATGCAATAACCCCCGACCTGGATTGTCGGGCATTGACAGTGAAGTCGCGGGAAGAAGACATAGTTGTTGTTCTTCACACCCTCCACACACTTCCACATCCGACTTTGCACGACGATTGTGTAAGTGTCTCCACGTTGGTAGGTGTCTGGGGAAAAAGTCACAGAAGGATCGTTGCCGGTGTTCTTCATTGGAATAATGCATTCTTCATTCTTTGTTGGGAGGATTCTATCTTCCCCAAATAACCCTGCTTCCCTACATCCACCCAAATGCCAAATCAAAATAATAAAATGAAGAGTTATTCAATTATTTTGTTGGCACAACAGTTCAAATTAGAGAATTAATTTAAGAGGCCACCCCTAATTAATTCATGAGAGTTGGCGTGAATTAATTTGGGGATATTGGCACAAATTAAAAGTTAGGGGAGTTGGCTCTATTAAGGTGGGGGTGGTCAAGAAGTTTCTCCCCATTTAATGGGGAGTTGAGGAATCAAGAGGATCTCCCTCATTAATGAGGGAGAGTTGATAGGTTTTCCTCTCCTCCCATTAATAGGGGGTTAAACCCAGTGTGTTCCCCACTACATTAATCCTCTCATGGGAGGTTTAGTTTGGGTGGGCCCCACCACCATAACCTCTCATGAGAGGTTCAGGTGCAGTGTCCCTACCTCCAACCTCCATGAGCAGGTTTTAAACACCATAAGCCAAATCGTGGCTCAAATAAAAAAAAGTGTAGCTACACTTTATTTTATTATATTTTTCATTAAAAATCAAAAAAAAATTAACTTCTATTCTCGACTCACTGCCATCAATGTGAATGTATCCTTAAGAGAATACTGGTAGTGCATGTTCAATGGTGCGCTCAGATTTCAATTCCAAGCACCGGTTCAAAAGTTTTAAAAACCCGATCATACCTTTACTGAACGTAGCTGAACAAAAACATCAGATATTGATTCCGGGCACACCGGGCCGCAGAATCAAGCGCCGTAAATTTTCACAGACTCATAAAATTCCCATGTATTAAAAATAATTTCCATGGGATTTCTGGGTCTTTACATTCTCCCCACCTCATGGATGTATATCCCTATAAGATACAACTCAAACTAAGGGATCAAATGGGGGTACTGAGCATGCATCTGAGCCTCCCGCACCAATGTGCTCTCATGGAGGTTCCTGTGCTGCTAGCGAATGCGCACCATAGGTATCGACCGTCCACATAGGACCTGCTCCTGCCAATCCTCAATCTCCGTTGGGACCTCCATAAAAGTCACACCATCGACGACTTCCAACTCTCCATGTTTGATGATATGAGAAGGGCCGTGCACGTATCTCCATAGCTGTGATATGTGGAAGATGTATTGAACCTTGTGTAAATGATCTGGAAGATCTAAGCGGTAATACTCCTCGCTAAATTTGCCGAGGACCTGAAAAGGTCTGATGATTCTCAAAGATAACTTGCCACCTTGGCCAAATCTCTGTAGACCTCATCATGGCGAGACCCGTAGAAAGACGTGGTCTCCATCCTCGAACTCCAGAGGCCTCCATCTCTTGTTAGTATATCACTTCTTCCTGTTCTGTGTAGTATTCTTCCTCTTCTAGATGATTTGCACCTTCTCTATGGTAGCATGTACCATCTCTGGTCCAACTAGTGCAAACTCCCATGAGTCAGTCCAGCATAAGGTTGATCTGCAAGGTCGCCTATACAATGTCTCAAATGATGTCATACTAATGGTGGAGTGATAGTAGTTGTTATAGGAAAACTCCACCAAAGGTATGTGATCCTCCCAGATGCGATCCATGTCAAGGATGCTTTCACAGAGCATTTCCGTGAGACTCTGAATGGTCCACTCAGTCTGACGATCCGTCTGAGGATGGAAGGTAGTGCTCAGATGAAAAATCATCTCGAAAGCCTCTAGCAACACCTTACCTAGCTAGGAAGAAAACCGTGCATCACGATCAAAGACAATAGAAGAAGGTACTCCATGTAGACGAAAACTTTCTTGCACATAGAGGCATCCCAAGCTCTCTACTAAACCCTTCTCTCTGATCGGAAGGAAGTGGGCCGACGTCGTGAGTCAGTTGACGATCACCAAGATATAGTCATATCCCCGGGATGTACGTGGAAGACTCGCCACGAAGTCCATGGATATCCCATCCCACTTCCACTATGGAACCTCTAAAGGCTAATCAAAGCCTGCTAGTACCTGGTTCTATACCTTCACTTGATGTAAAGTGAGGCACAAAGAGACAAAATCGACTACTGTCTTCTTCATACCTGGCCACCGGTGCTATCGTCGAAGGTCATGGTAAATCTTCATCACTCCTGGATGTACCATCAGAGGGGAAGTGTATAACTCCCTCAACACATCTTCTTAATGTTCTACTGGTACCAAGTTACATCCTCTGAAGAATATGACATGCTCCCCACCTTAAAAAAATACATTAGGTGCATGCCCTATGGATATCTGAGCACGTCGTGTCTCGTAGTCAGCGTCTCCAGACTGCGCCTCCCTAGCTCGCTGAAGAAGTGGGGGAGTGACTGTAAGAGACTGAAGGAAGGCAACTTAATCTCTATCAATAAAGGATATCTGTAAAGAATCTAGCTCCTTTTTCACCTCTCCTAGCAGCCGTATACCAGACCTCCTACGAAGTGCATCTGCAACAACGTTCCCCTTCGCAAGAGTATAGACTATCTCGAAGTCATATTCCTAGATGAACTCAATCCAACACCGTTGTCTCAGGTTCAAGGGCTTATGAGAGAATATATACATGAGACTCTTATGATCAGTGTACACAATAAAATGTTCGCCTGTTAGATAGTTTCTCCACAACTTCAAGGTGAAGACCACTTCTGTTAACTCCATGTAATGTGTAGCGTAGTTCTGCTCATGTTGTCTCAACTGACGAGAACCATAAGCGATAACTTCACGCTCATTCATCAGGACACACCCGAGTCCGGTCCCTGATGCATCGCAGTAAACAATGTACCATATTACTTACTCTGGAAGTCTCATGATGGGGGCACTAGTCATCCTCTACCTCAACTCTATGAAGCTCTACTAGCATCTCTCCAACCACATGAAGGGTTTCCCCTTCTTCATCATGGATGATAGTGGTGATACAACTCTGGAGAAGTGTAGTACGAACCTCCAGTAGTAACCAACCAATACCAGGAAACTCCGTACCTCTGTCACACTCTTGGGTGGCTCCCAAGCAACTACCACCTCAATCTTCGTTGGATCCACTGCAAATCCAGCCTCCAAGATGAAATGTACCCAAAATTGAACCTCTCGGATCCAGATCTAGAACTTCGAGAGCTTACCATAAAGCTGATGCTCTCGGAGTGTGTACAGTACTACCTGAAGATGGTTGGAATCCTCCTCTACAGTAGTCGAGTAGATCAGAATGTTGTCGATGAAGACTACAACCAAGCGATCGAGGTATGTATATAAGATCATGTTCATGAGTCCCATGAACATGGTTGGAGAATTGGTTATGCAGAATGACATAACCAAGAACTCGTACTGGTCATAAAGACATCTGATAGCCATCTTCTGCATATCCTCTTCTCAAACTCGGAGCTGATGATAGCCTGATCTGAGGCCTATCTTCGAGACCACCATGCTCCCTTCAACTGATCAAAGAGGTCGTCAATCCTCGATATTGGGTAATTTTTATTCACGGTCACCTGGTTCAGGCGATGGTAGTTGACACAAAGCCTCAATCTCCCATCCGCATTCTTGGTGAACAGAATTTAGGCTGCTGAGGGAGAAAAATTAGGCCGGATGAATCCCTTCCCCTGCAAGTCCTCCAGCTATCCCGCAGCTCACGAAGCTCAATGGGAGCCATCCGATATAATGGAGTAGATATCGGTGTCATCCTAGGGTACAAGCCTTTGTAGAAGTCCACCTCTATACAAGGTGGTAGTCCTGGAACATCATCCGGGAAAACATCCATGTACTGGTCCACCAGTACAAGATAGATTGGACTCTCCACATCAACTGCTTTGGGGGTATGCTAGGCCAACTAATAAGTGATCGGCTCCACCCTCCACTGAGTAAGTCCGTCATGCGCTGAAAAAGCTCCCTTCTCGCCGGTGAATGTGAACCTAGTCCCATCCGTGCAGACACACCGCACTTTGCACCTAATATAGTCGATCTGAGTGTGGAATGTAGATAACTAGTCCATACCCAAGATGACGTCGTAAGGCCTCAACGCCACTATGAAGATATCCCAGCCGAACATCTTGCCTCCTAGAGTAAGCTCACACTACTAGAACCAGTGTGTAATCATTGATTCTACTTTCATAGGAGTCTCTAGCCATAAGGATCGAGACAAAGGATCCGTCGGAATCTCCGAGCTCCGAATGAGGGTAGTTGCAATGAAAGTGTGAGTGGAATTTATGTCAATAAGAACTACAGATAAGGTGGAGTAGACACAGATCGTACCTTTAATCATCTCAGGAGTTCCATGATCGTAAGCCTCATCTACCTGGAGTTGAGCTCTCCCCTGTCCACCTACTCCCTATTGTCGGGGTGGACCTCCTGGTGGTGTTGGCGGTAACACCTCGAATCATCTCCAACTGCCTGCTGCACGACCATCTCCTCTTCCACCTCCGCATGCTCCATGCAGAACGCCTCGATCGAATATCTATCTCTACCTGGGCGGTCCTTCCACAATCAGTTGATCATCAGAATGGAGATTTGAAAATTCATGAGCCATGTGACCATGCCCGACGCATGGGTAACATTGTCCGCATCTGGCATGTCTAGATCTTTCTCCACTCTAGGTGCCCCGCTCAACCCATTATGATTCCTGCGGTCGTCCACCTATAGGTCTAGTCCTCTTGGACCTCTGCGACATCTATCTACTGCCAGCTGCAGAAGACTCCTCTGCATGTCGACTAGTTGTGGGTCTCATTGATGGAGACTGCTCGGCACAGATTCTCTCCACTAAGAGAGCTCGCTCCAACACCCCTGCCTACATCAGGATGCTGAGGGAGATCATCGAAGCCCTGATATCTCGCCTGAGTCCCTACTCGAAGGTCCAGGCCCTGAAGAATGGGTCTCATACCATATCAGCGGAGTAGCACAAGAGGTCTATGAACCTCGCTGAGTACTGAGCTACAGTCATGCAACCCTACTGTAGATGCAGTATCTCATGTATCTGCACCGCTCGTAGGGTGGCTGTGACCAACTCCACCCAAATAGGCTCTCAAAGTCAGCCCAGGGTAACGTCATCTATTCGTGCACCTAGAAAATCAGACTCCACCATCTTCGTGCTGCTTCTTGAAAAAGACTCGCGACAAGGATCAACATAAGGTCTGCTGGTGTCCCTACTAGTCTGAAGACTCTCATCACAGCCTTCAGCCAATCCTCAGCCACATGTGAGTCCGTCTCTCCCATGAACCTTGGTGGCCTCTAGCGCTAGAACACGTGCAATGCGGTCATACGACGTGCATCATCTGCTACTGGGGTTGGTGGAATCGGTGGCCCAACGGGGAGTGGTACCACTAGTGCCTCCGCCGTAAGAGGGCCTTGCACCGAGGCCTCGTTGCTCGGTGGGATATCTGAGCATACGACTCTCAGGGCTCTAACTATTTGTCTGCGGGGATGCATCCTAAAATAAAATGATGTGATACAGTAAAAAGATTATACCTGGTGAGTTGACCTGGTTGACATGACTTATAGAAAACATTTGAAAACACACATGCAATCAGTGTTATCGTGCAATGAGTTAGAAATCAGAAGTTAGGGTTCTGGTGTATGGATACGTCGGCTGCCGCACCAAAACTAGACTACCTGAACTGAAAACCACACTCGGGACCCTTAACACTATTGTTTCACAGAATATAATGATCAGAGTCCTATGTTATCTGGTAGAACTAATTTCTCGAACACCAATTTTTCACGACCCATCCCCCGAGGCCCGTGCCGTGACTACCCCAAGCCCGCCTTCCATAGGCCAGGGGCTGGCGACTAGCACCAAATGCGTAAATACCTAAACATAGGAAGGAATTTACCTAATTTAATATAAACACACAACATTGTATTGATGGAAGAAATACACTAAGTAAAACTGTATACAAAAGGAGTGCTAAAATGTAAAGGGGAAGAAATATAAGCCCAACTGTAGGGTACAAGTACAACTAAAAAGGGACAAAAACAACTGAAAGGTGTAAAACAGATCCTTGATTGCCCACCATAGATCCTATATGAAGGGTAGTTATAAAAATACTCTACAACACTCCACTTCCTTCTGTCTCCTCTATGTACCATCAAGTCGTGTCGTCCACATCCGGTACCGTCCAGTCCAGATCCACTCAGCCTCAGTTAGCGGTATCTGTCGTCTGCATCCAACACAATGATGTGAAGGAATGGACTGTTAAGGGGTGAGTATAATGATACTCAGTAGGGATCCCAAGACCCTCAAGGTCTCACAAAATCCAACAAGGATAAACCAGAAAGTATGAAATCAAAAGATAACCTCACTTATGTATATTCCCATACATATATCTAAGTTGTCATGTAATTTATCTCAATCATGAGGTAAACACAAAATGTTACTGACTAATCTCAAACTAGGATTTTTATTATCGAAAACTCAACTTCTAGATAACTCCTACACAATTGAGTACAGTGGGCATGCTGCTTCACACAGAGGCACTTCCCACTATCATTGGACTGCTGAGGTACTCCTCATATCCAGTACTGTGGTTCTATCGTGCTCACACAGAGGCACTACCCACTGTGGGTTTGCCGCCAACTACCAGGCGTTCCCCCTGATATCCTGTAGAAGTAATATTCCTGTAGAGTTCCGCGGGTATTCCACCAAATACCAGGCACTACTCCCCCATGGTTCTACTTCCAACTACTAGGTGCTCCCCACTAGGCTAGTTGAATCACTCAGAGTTGAACAGGTCATGCAGTCGTTAGGTCTCAGCTAGGTACTAGGTCTCCGTACTCCGCTCGCTCATCTCTGGGAGGGTCCACCCCATAAGCTACAGGTTGATACTCCTAATATCACAAATTCTTACATAGAAGTATCAAAAAGGTCTGCCTCATCATAGGGGTCTCAACAAAATAGACGTCGCATCAATCGGATGCTCGATCTACGAGTTATATGATTTTTAGTCCTAGGGTCATGGTTGGAATCCTGTACAATTTAACCTGACCGTATCTTAACATTACCCCAAACTCCAGTGGGGTATACTCAAAGGGACTGTCGTGCTCCAAGAAAACTAGGGTCACTGATGGTTCATCAAATGGTCGTCTGGTGTGAATTATATTTCCATAGGAAGTAACGGTCAGTAATGGGCCTAGGCCAGGTCCGACCCGGTCGGACCGACATTGCCCAACCCAGACTGGGTCGACCCAGTCAGACCCGCTAGGTCGACCCGGTCAGGCTCGCTGGGTCTAACCCGGCCCGTTGGGCGGGTCAGCCTGCTAGGTTCGGCCCGGTCCACTAGGCCCAGCCCAGTGGACTATGTGGGTGGTTTGGCCTAGAGGTTGTCATGTAGGTGGCTCGGCCCAGATTCTAGGGCTAGTTCGACCAGGGCCGCAAGGGGCGTTGCTCAGGCGACTCATCCTGGAAGCCGAGGTGCGGTTCGGGCAGGCCGGGTGGTAGTAGGGCAGGGTGCTGGGTAGGCCGGAAAGGCATCAGGAGGGCGCTGAGCAGGCCGACAGATGGCCAGGAATGCAGGGCGGCGGCCTGGGTAGGCCGACGAGGCACCAGGAAGGGGGTCGGGCAGGACGGTAGGCGGCCAGGTGGGCCGGGTAGGGGCCTCGGCAGGCCGGCAGGGCACCAGGTAGGCCATCATGGCGCCGGGCAGGCCGCGGGCAGGCGGCGCTGGTCGCGGGGAGGCCGTGGGTAGGTGCCATGGGGTGCGTGTAGGGGGGACAGTGGCTGAAGGTGGACTGGCATGCCGTTTCGGCGCGGCGCGTGCCGGCGCGGGCTGTCGGTGTTCGACCAAGAACACCGGTGTGCCGCGGGGGAAGCACCATTCGTGGAGGCCGTGGGTAGCACGCCCTCTGTTTTCGACGCCTTCGTCGACTCGTTTCCGCTTATAATAACACCACAAGAAAGAAAAATTGACGGAGGATGACGGGCCATGTTAGGTTGGCCCGCATCCTTTGCATTTAAGGTTGTATCAATTGGTTCATCAGGAAAAGAAGATGAACAAAAATTAATTACATCACTTTGCATCGATTCCTTTCATTTGATGATGAGAAGAAGAAATGAAATGTATCAACATGCAATAACCCCAACCTGTATTATAGAGAATTGACAGTGAAGTCGTGGGAATAATACATAGTCGTCGTTCGTCGCATTCGCTGCACACTTCCACTTCTGAGTTCGCACGATGGATGGGGATTTTGATCCACGTTGGTTGGTGTCCAGGAAAAAAGACGAAGATGGATTGTTGCCGACATTCTTCATTGGAAGAATGTGTTCTTCATTCTTCGTTGAGAGGATTCTCTCTTCTCCTAATAATCTTCCTTCCCAACTTCCACCCAAATTCCAAATGAAAATATATGAAGGAAGAGTTTTTCTATTATTTAGTGGTCACAACAGTTCAAATTGGATAATTAATTTAAGAGGCTCCCCCTAATTAATTCACGAGAGTTGTCATGAATTAATTAGGGGAGATTGGCACAAATTAAAAGTTAGGGGGGTTGGCTCTGTTAAGGTGGGGGTCGGTCAAGAAGTTTCTTCCCATTTAATGGGGATTTGAGGAATCAATAGGCTTTCCCTCATTAATGAGGGATTGGCAAGAGGTTTTCCTCTCCTCCCATTAATAGGGGATTAAGCCCCGTGTGGTCCCCACCACATTAATCCTCTCATGGGAGGTTTAGTTCAGGTGGGACCTACCACCATAATCTCACTTGAGAGGTTAAGGTGCGGTGGCCCCACCTCTAACCTCCATGAGGAGGTTTTAACCACCCCACACCAAATAGTGGCTCAAATAAAATAAAGTGTAGCTATACATTATTTAATTATTTTTTTCAAGAAAACCCAAAAAAATTAACTTATATTATCGAATCACTACCATCAAATTGAAAGTATCCTTCAACTAATATTGACACTATGATTCAATAGTGCCCTCAGATTTCAATTCTGAGCACCGGTTCAGATGTTATAAAAACCCACTTGTACGTTTGATAAACGTACCCGGAAAAAAACATCAGAAATTGATTCCAGGAACACAGGGCCTCAGAATCAAGCTCTATCAATTTTTGTGGACTCCTATAATTCCCATGAATTAAAACAATTTCCACGGGATTTCCGGGTCTTTACAGACATTGCATAAAATATTCTGTTCAACTATTCACTCCATGTATTTTAGAACATTTGTCAATGAAATGATATGGTGATGAGCATAAACCCCATTACTTAGCCAGTTATTGCTACTCACCCACTTGCTCCAAGGACATATACATCACCATACTAGTGAGCTCTCTAATATTAGTTTCTAAAAATTGTGATGGATGAGATGTTATTTCCTCATTAGTACATATTTTTCAAGTATCTATTGTACCAAATTTGTATGAATTTTGATTAATTTTCTCAATCAAGCCCTTGGATTCTAATGGTGACATGTAAATCAATTCACTTCAAGATGATGCATCAATAAGGGTTCTATCACTGTACATTTAGAGTTGATAAAGGAAGAAATTAATGTGATGCTCTTTAATTTCTTAATGGGGCAGCTTCCACATGGCTTCTTAAATCACTCCCGGTACACATAAATATTTTCTCTAGATAACTATCTGATGGAATAGATTTCCTTTCTGAGGGATATGATCCTGGAGGTGGGGAATAATATTTGCATGAATAATATTAACAAGTCATTCCAATCATTCATATCTCTAGATTGTAGCCCATATAACCATTTTTTGGTAGCTCCTTCTAGTGAAAATGGGTATGCTTCCACTTTTCATACTCATAACCTAATTATCATGGTCTAAAAGAAAAGATGATATATGTTAATTCTTTAATTTGATTGGTTGGTTCTTCACCTACCAATCCATGAAATTTTTGGAGAAATGGAATCATGTTAGGTTTCCTATAAAAATTCTATTGTAACACTAGCACATCAAGTTTATACTTTTGATTTAGGAAAAGTGGTGTATAGAGGACTCTAAGTGTTTGTTTTTAATTTATATACATGATGACAGACTCATAGTTAACACTTGATGTTTCACTCGAGTCGACAAGAGAAATTTTCTCAATTGAAAATTTTAAATTATGGTTTCTAAGTCTATTCAACAAGTTACATTCAATTTCAGGATCTATGGGGGAAGGGTTAGGGTTGTACTTCTAGTCAGGCAATATCAGTGAGAAACAAATGTTGGCACTACCTCCCTGAAAATGGTACCAAGCTTCGAATCATTCCTATTTTGTACTATAGAAATAAACTATTAATTCCTAAGATAAAATTATACATAGTAATTAACATATGTTTTCCACATAGAGTTTCACACAACAATCATGTTTCCACCTTAAAATTAGAGAAAAAGGTGAGGTTGTTTTTTAAAAATATATTGATTTTTAAAATACAATAAATAAACTAAGAAAATTAAGAACAATATTAAGTAGAAATTTATAAAACAATTGATTGGAAACTATTATATTATATGCTGATTAGGTCAGTTTTGGTTCTACAATTTGTAATTCTATCATAGTTCCAATTTATCCAATTCTCTTTTTATATGTCGATAAAAGAGAGAATACACAATCCAACTTCTCCATCCCTTGGTAAAATGGTAATGGTTAGAATAAACCTTAATAAAATATAATATTGAACTACTATCCTTCCTATGTGTGATAGTGTTAAATATAAGACCTCCAATTTACTTTGTAAATTCCCAATCAGGTCTAATTTATCCTAATCAATGAAGAATGTGCACAACTCCTCCCACAAGTAATAGGGATCACCACATATTTCAACACTAAGCCCCAGCCTATTCCATACTATATTAACTAGAATCTAGTGAATGGATATATTGATCATTATCCAAATCACTAAAAAAATCTCAAATAAAATCATACCTTATAATAAAAATCATTATAAGAAATTGAAACCGATTTCACAGATGAGAGAAAATGATTTTGATCTTAGGAATTAAAAAAGAGAAAACCTCTCCTTTACCAATCACCTAAAAACATACCCCATCATGGTAAGGGTAATTGTGAATAATGGTGAATAATAATTAATCACAAAACTAAGAAGAATAAAATGGAGAAAATAATGAACTAAAAATTTTCTCTGCTAGAATCTTCCTTCCATAAGTTTGCTTCTATTATTCCCACCATCCAGCTAAAACTCATAGAATTGAATTATTAAAATATGATTGAAATGAAGTTGTCTATATACCCTCAAAATTGCAATGATTTTTTACTTGTTTAAAAGAATATATTGCAGAAAAAATGGATATGACTATTTCGGTCCGCCAAACATTGTTTCACCCACTCCACTTGGACTCGATCAAAATATTCTTTAATGATTTTATTAATTTTATAATGTTAATGTGAACCATAAATTTATATTAATTTCTTTAAACCAGCTGAAATTAGATCATTTTATGGTCAGTATCCTGAGATATTCCTCATTTAATGAGTTAGGGTCTATTTTGCCAGCCATAATAACTTTCTCCATTTGATTGATTTTTTAGGGTCATTGTGTTTCAAATTGGATGTGGACCCAAAATAATAATTTTTATCCCATGATTACATTAATCCTAAAATATTAATAACATGAGTTTGATCAAAATTTTATATGTTATTTCTGAAAAACAGAATCCATAGAAAACTGATAAATTTAATGAACCAATCAATTTTCACATTTTATCTCAAAAACTCATCAAAATTCAAAAAATGATGCATATCAGATCAAATTGATTAATTTAAAGAGATTAAATCATTGGAAACCATATAAATAATAATTAAAATATTATCTATATCGATAATTTAAAGGGAAATGGAGAATAACAATCACATTAAATAACTCATGAATGCTTTACAATATATAAAAAATACCATGAAATTTTTCAATAGAACATAATATTGATGAGATGAGACTTACTTCGGACTTGAGGTAAAATAGTGCTTATTTTTAATTGGTATCTTGATAATATCCCTTAATGGTATGTAATTATACCTGGATCCATCAAAAGTTTGATTGTATCTGAACTACTCATAATTTTTTTTCTTACAAATTATAATGGAAGAGGTATTTTTAGTATTTTTGGAAATTCCATTGACCTTATGCTTCTTATCTTCTAGAAAAGAAGCTAAAAAATAGAAGAATCTAAAAATTTAAGATCCATTCATTAAATATTTACTTTTTTATAGGAAAATTTATACCATTTAAATCTTTTAATTTTGAAAATATTTCAACCTTTTAATAACATATCTTATATATTATCATAGATGTCACTAGAATGTCGAAAGATTGTCAAAATTACAAATTTAAGTACATACCTTTAGAAGATGTTTTCAAGCTACCAATTGAAAATAAGCTCAATTTTACCTCATGTACCAAGTGAGGGTCATATCATCCAAACCAAAATCTATTGAAAAATGTCACGGAATTTCTTGTATGTTGTAAAACATTCATGTGTTATTTTATGTGTATGTTCTTATCTATTTTAATTTTTATGATCATAATTTTCATTTTATAGATTATAATTAGTAAAAGATAATCATTATATGTATTCATTATTTTATCCTAATTTATTCATTAATTAATCTATTCTTAATCATTTCTAATAATAACATTTATGTCTTATCTATATAATCTTTATGATAGTAAAATTATTGAACATCTTCTTATATACTAAAATATTATACTAATGAATCATGGTATAGTTTTTAACTAGTTAATCATTATTTAATCACTAATTAATCATTACTAAGTTATTCTTTATTTAATCATTCTTCAATCACTCTATAATCATTCATTGTTCAATCATTAACTATATGATATTCATTTTTTAATCATAAGTAATTCATTAATTAATATAAACATAATCATTACTAATAATATCTATTATTTTTTTGTTTATGTACTATAAGAAACTCCTTGCTCAAATTTAATAACCTCCCTATAGTAGTACACATAGGAAACCATGACATTTTACAAAAAAAATATTTTGTGATCCGGATTCTGATAGTCTAACTAAAATTTACAATGATGGTTGATCATTATTTCATCAATAGTTAGCCATTACTAAGTTATTAATTAATTAATAATTCTATAATCACACTTTAAACATTCATTATTAAATTATTAATCAAATTATATTCATTAGTTAATTATAATCAATTAGTTATATGTATTAATTTTTTAATCATAAGTTATTCATTAAATATTATATAATTTTTCATTACTAATAATAACTTTTAATTCTAATCTATATATAACTAATCAAACTACATAATAAATAACATATTTTAAACAAACTAAAAATAATTCAATTAATAATAATAACTTCCATCCTTTAAATACTTTTTCCAAATCCATTTCATTTTATATGAACATAATTATCATTTTATCATTGGTAAATATACTAATTTGATGTTTACTTTTCTTATGTATTTTTAGTAGATTTTAATTAAAATATGAATCATCTAGATAATTTCCCTAGGGAGGGTGAAACCAGGAATGCAGCAAAGCCCGTTGTTGTGCACCAACTCCCGTTTGAGTCTAACTCAAAGTGGTTCTTTCAAGTATTACACTTAGGTACATCTATGCCAGAGCCACATCCACTTGTTTGTTACTTGAAAGGGATTTTATTTCTTAGATAACAAAATAATAGTTATGATACCAATATTTTAAAATTTTTATTCCTAAGATATTATATAGTTAATTTATACTTAATCATTACAAATAAAAACTATTATTTCAAACTATATATAACTTAATAAGTAACTTAATAAAAAAATATTTAGAACTTACTAAACTATATAAAAATGAAAATTTTATAACTAAAAATATTCAATTAAATAAATAAATAACATTATATTAAATAAAAAATTCCTTTAATTGATGCTTCGCAAAAAACAAGGATCTCTTTTAGGCCATTGAACATAATGCATGTGAAAATGACCCTTTTTAGAGAGTAAATCAGTGGAATAAAGAGAGATGAGAGTAAAATAAAGATTGGATAAGGGGTGGGGGTGGGGTGGGGTCCCCTTTTATAGGGCATACGGAAAGTCCGCATGGTGGTTCCACCTTTAGCCTTTACGTTAGGTGAAAGACAACACCCATGCCATCTTTTCCTTGTTATAAATCGATGGAAAACGCGGTGGGGGGGAGGCAGTAGTGGGGATACAACCTTTCAATCATTTTTATACTTTTTGTAATCCAGACACATTTAAAAAAAATTTAAAACACTTAAAAACCCTCTATAAATCATGCCCTGATCCATGTTTT
Organism: Viscum album; assembly: GCA_963277665.1. Classification (NCBI taxonomy): domain Eukaryota; kingdom Viridiplantae; phylum Streptophyta; class Magnoliopsida; order Santalales; family Viscaceae; genus Viscum; species Viscum album. Next base: position 478,270,843 of record OY728157.1, read on the forward strand.
GGGCCCATGATTCATGCCAACAATCCTTTATAGCAAGTCCACCCTAGAAAAAGATTGAGCCCAATGCTAACTCCTATCATGAAGTTCATCCACATGTGACTCCCATGTGCATGACTCCAAATTCCATACCATGACACACCCTATGATCTACCCTCTCACTTTGTGTGACATCCACTAGTGCACTCACAGGTTGCAAGCATGTCTAGCCTAACGCACCTGGGATCTAAGCGTACCTAACCATACTAGGTCACCTAGTGTTCACCCTTCCCTGAGCACATACCAGGTTCAGACAAAAGTGTCTAGAAAATAAAAAAAATGTAGAGAAAAGAATGAAGGAAATAGAAAATAAATAATTAACACAATAAAAAGAAAAAATAATATGTGTATTAAAAGAGATGAAAGTAGAGAGAAAATAGAGGAGGAAATAGGCAACTGTTAATAAAGAGGGGATTTACCCAAGACCAATCCACATGAAGTCAACCCATATAACATATTTATTTATTACAGTGAACATAGATAATGATGATGAAGTCAAAAAATATCTGTCTCTTTCTCATGAAATAAACCATGTGATTAACTCTAAAAAACGTTAGTTGCAGAAATAATATGAACAATTCCACCAATAGTTTCAAGAACTCTAGGAGAACTATTAAATGAAAAATGTGTAATTATTAAAGGTACCACTTGAAATTTATGTCTCACTTATTCCATGACCTTGTGTTTTGACTACTCTTGCACCATGTTATATTGTTGTTGACATTGTTTATGATGTGGTTGTTTCTATCACACTCTCAGAAATGATGAAAATGGATTCAAATCTCAATAAAAAATGTTGACGAGGGAACGGATATAAAGGTACACAATGAACAAGTTTTTGTTCATGAATCCATTTCAATAGATAATTCTTACACATAAATGGTCATAGACACTCCATAAATTCTATTTGGAGAAGGCTTTGCTCGTGTGACATTAGTGAAAGTTATTGGGTGTAATCTTTAGACTACCCAAAATTGGCCAAGACTCTCACTAAAGGTCGATAATATTTTTTTTTGTATTCCTCTCTTAGATATTATGGTAGAATTGAATCCAAAGTCAGATAAAAATAATGACTTGAACAAAAAAATTGATGGATTGTGGAACCTGAGAAACCCATTGATAGTGAAATGAAGCATTTTGAAATAATGGATATTCATTGAAAATATGAGCTCAGTAATGAGCTTTGTCCATTAATGGAAGTTTTTCATCCCACTAGATTGCATGCTCTAACAACCAATAGAAGAGGGTTTGAGGGTTCATTGTTAAAGTCCCCAACGAGCTTTCTTTAGGGCCATGGCTACTATAATTCATGGATCCACACACATTTCAATTCTACCCAGATGACAATTTATATCCAATGGAACTTGAGGGAGATTCCATTTAATATGGGGGATTCCTATGAAAAAACTGATTTTGGGCCCCTCCAGTATAGCATCCAACTCCCTTACATCCATTTAAGTCTTATTATTTTATTTAATTTTTATCTAGTTATTTATCTTATGATATTTTAGGGGTAATTTAGTCATTTTAGTTTTTAGGGTTTTAGCATGTAAATTGACTAGTGACTCTTAGTTTTATGTTCCTTTTTCCATATTATTAAAATTCTTATAATTTTTTTTCTCTATTTTAGGCGTTATCCATGTTTTACTCCTTAGTTACTCATGAAAGGACATAGTTTATCACTATTACAATACATCAATTTTTGAAGCTAAATGGAGTTTTTTACAATTTATGTAAGAAACATCAATCTATGGAACTATTAGGGGATCTCAATCATAATTACGTTATCTTTTTGTAAGATAGTAGAGATACAATCAATTATGTATCTCCAAAATTCATCTCAAACTTGAGACTATAGTAGGAACACATGCTGGGTGTTTGGGAAATTAAATTAGGAGATAGGTATGGAACTATTATATAGGGTAATTTTTCTAGTCTGTAGGTTAGAATTGTAGGTTTCTTCTATAATATTGATGCATGTATGTTGGATAAGGGAAGCATGGATGAAATTATTGGATTAGAGTAATTGAAGTATCTTGGAGAAATTATAGGTAACTTTGAAAACATTTATATCATATTTTAGGTAGGATACAAAATAAAAAAACTATGAGTATTATGAAATAGAATCACACATTGAAAAGTGTGTTACTGTTAAGTCCTATGGTTGTATCAATGATCTATTTCATTTAAATAATTTGGAAAATAGACACCAAATACATCCCAACACTACAATAAACACATCCATCATCTATATATCATGTTCTAGACGCATTTTCACCTTTTTTTAATAAATAAAGAGTATTAAATCAAAAATAAGTGGCGATCATGCCACTAAACTATGGCTTATGAAGGGACTAATATCGGTATGATCGTATGGCTTCTTGCATTATCACAAGGATGACATCCAAAGGCCAGTCTATGAAATACTATAAAATGTGATCATCTACCCCAATATTAGTGCTTTCTCTAGCATGTTAATATTATTCAGAAAAAAGGTTCATTATGATGAATGTGCATTTATTATAGATCACCAAATAAGGTGAAAATCTTAGAAAAATTTCACATACCTATAGTGGAAGAGTTACTAGATATATTGTAGAATTATAGTTTTTATTAATATTGAAAATAAATTTAGATATCTTAAAATCCGAATAAAGGAATATTATGTAGGAAAAAAAATTTAAAACACATAATGGGCATTATAAGTTTCTCTTCCTTCCACTCAACCATACCAATGCCACATCAATATTCCAACTATATATGAATTATATTTTTAGGATTTACCTCTGAAAGACTATCTAGTTTTTTATGATATAATATGTTATATCCTACCATGGAATAAACACTTATAGGATATTATAATTTCTTTAACTATATTGTAGCACAATAAGTTTTTTTGTCAACCACATAACGTTATAATTAAGATAGACCTCTATGGAAAATTTTTGTCACATCCTTTATGGAAAATAGGATTCTACAAATCCCATTTAAACCAATGATATACTTTATTAACCCACTCCTAGAAATGATGAGTGTGTAATGTTTTGGGGATTAATTGGATATTAGTAATGACTCATCACTGATTATGGTCAGGTGTCATGGTCCTCAATGGTGATGAAAAAAAGATGGTTTTAATGTGGGGTGAAGCTGCTTGTACAACTTTTGATTCACTCAAATTGGAAGTCATGAAAAACCCCATGTTAAATCTACCAAATTTCATTCAAATTTTAAATTTGGAATATTTTCCTTCCGGGTCAGGAATTGATGCCATACTTGTCGAATAATATCAACAAATATTTTTTTTAGTAAGTCTACATCTGAAGTGTTTCAATAAAAATATTATTTTGAATGTGATATGGTAGATTTATTGTTATTTATTCCACATGGACATCCATAAATTTTGGTATTACCTTTTTGAGTGTTTAGAAACCACGAAAAATTTAAATTTATGATCTAAAATTGGTTCACCACTGAATAACAAAAAACCTATATCTCTATGTTGTTCGAATATTAGTTTGAAAATTTTATCAAAAAATGAAAAAGACAACAAATAAGAATATAAACTGTCTATAATCCATGATAATGTAGATTTACATTTAATAAAATCTACCCCTATAATCCTTGATGGTCCATCTTTAATAGTGGATCTCTTTCAAGACACTCATTTTTCAAAAATAGTTGTTGATTTACAACAAGACCCAACACCTCAGCCCAAATACTCTTGGTCTCAAGGGATTTTATACTAAAAATATAGATTATTTATTTTAACTTATTCTACTTGGATACCCACCTTATGAAATGAATTTAAAGCTACCCAAGAAGGGGGGAACATCAGTTAAATTATCACTTTTAAATGATTTTCCTGTAATATTTATTAGATAGGAATGAAAAGGATAACTAAAATTTTTGTGAGGTAATGTGATATTTTACTAAAGTCAATGTATTTTATTATCAACCTCACTCCTATTGGATTATAATAAACCATGAAATTTCCTGATAAAATTTTCACAAATCTAACAATGAATTTCATCCCTATCCAACCTCAATCTAAGGGTTATGAATGTATCTTTTTGGTTATTGACCAATATTCCTCATATAATCACTTTATTCTACTGAAAACCCACACAAGGCATAGATCATAACTAACTTGTTCATCAATGAAGATGTCCATTTAAATTGAATACCTTTCACTATTATTTGTGATCATGATTTTTTTTATTAATTATTAAATTTTGGAAAGATTTATTTCACATTCGAAGAATTTAATCAAAGATGAGTTCAACCTACAACCTTGGAATAGATGTACAAACAAAGGTAACTAATCAGTTTCTCGAAACCTATTTATGTTATTCTATAACACAAAAAAATATGGTCCAATTAGGAACATTGGGATAAAATATGGTACAATATGTCATTTTATATTTCTACTAATACCACCCCATTTGAGTTAGTTTATATGTTGAAACCTTCATCCTTGTTGAATTTTCTTCTAGTTGTAACATAGGTTGATGTAGATAGCCATGAATTAGTAGATCGTGATTAAGCATTAAAACAATTAAAAATTTAACTCATTTGAGCATAAAGTTTGATACATCACAAGTTTAATAAACTGTAGAGTAATTTAGTTTTTGAGACCCGTGAATCGTTATTTTTGAATCCATTCCTCATTAAAAACATTCAGTTTCATCTCAGATTAATAAAAAGTAAACTCCATGATCATTTAGACCCTTCCATATCATTAAAAATGGGGGAATTTTATTCTTTCAATCACATCCTTGAAACCTCTCACATGCACCCTTTTTCACATCTCCCAACATAAAAAGGTTATTAGTGCAATGATGGTCTCACCATCCTTTTATGAGTTTATGAAAATGGAATTCCATCATTTTGTTTAAAAATCTAATTTTTCTGTTCTTGTACTACTTTTAAACATGGAAAGTAGATTCCCCAATGTATTATATAATGATAAGGCATTTATATTGAATAAACTACTTGGGATGATATTTTTCTCAATAAAAGTAAATTTTCAGATTACTGTCTTATAGATAAGACTGAACTCGATGTGGGTGGGTTGTTATAGGGCCCATGATCCAGATCACCATATATGCTAGTGTATGGACTAGAATACTAGGGGAGGGATGTATTGGATTGTGGGGGTATATTCTATTTGGCCACATGGCTAGAAAGTGTCTACGATAGTCTCTAATAGAACAAAGGAGAGAGGAGATAAAAATTTGGATGTGGAAAATATAGAGTAAGGGGACCTCTTGGCTCGACATTAACTTGGGACTTCTGTCTAAAATAGAAAGAGGTTTTTATCCCATATTTTTCTTTTTTTATCTTTAATTTTCATTTTTTTATGTAGCTAGAGGGTTGGTTTTGGCTGCTGGGAAGGGGAATTGGGGCTAAAATTGGCTCAAAATAATGATAATGTTTCTCAAAAATATGAAAATGTGAATAAATAAGAATTGTTCATTGAGGTTTTCTTGAATTCATTATCTAAATATAAGCCATGGATACTTTATAGTGACTGATCATCTCATTTGAAAGGTGAGGTTAATATTCATAATAATCTAAAAGAGTATGTATGAGGCTGAACTAAATTTTGGGATGATATTAAAATCAAGGTAAATGGGATTAGAACTTCTAAAATTTTCCACCAAAAGCTAAAATCAAATGACACTTTGTTAACACAGGAAAAACAACTGAAGGAAATTTATACCAAATGGGAAATTACATAAATTCATTCTCTATTGGTATGAATGATGAAATATCTAGATGACATAAATTATTTTCTTATCATGAATATTAAACATAATTTAAATGCATTTGACATGTTTGAAAAGTTATAGGAAATGTTTGTGTATCAAAAAATCAAAAATGATAACGGGACTCAATATTTTGGTGGAAAGTTTCAAAGGAATATTGAAATACATGGAATTAGAAATGAATTCAGATACCCATATACACCATAATATAAAGGAGTTATTAAAATAAATAAAATGGGTGTTTTTACAATGGTTATAAATTTACTGGAAGATTTTATAACATCAATATACTTTTGGAGACATGTTATTTCTACAGTTCATATTAAAAATATGTGATCATTCATACCAAATTCAGATATATCTCAATATGAAGTGTGGTTAAACCAAAATCCAAATTTTGAGTACATTTGTGTGTTTATTAGACATTATCTTATCAAAATTGAAATATTTATGAATTAATTTAAAGAAAGGGTAAATGGTGGAATCTTTTAGGTTTGCACACAATGGAAGAGGTTAACGATTCATTAATAAAATTCAAGGAATGATAATTGAAAGTTCTTATGTAACTTTTATTGAGCATAATTTGATGGATTTCGAGTAAAAAAACATGTTAAAAATAATTTTGATAATGAAGTATAATTGATTGAACAATTTGATGGTACAAAAGTACCTGATGAAATAAATTCAATGGAAGATGATTTCGAATTGAACAATAGACAAGTAAAATACAATACAAGAGGGAATTTACTCAATTAGAAAGTGGTTTGAGTAGGATAATTTTATTAGAGACTCAAATGAAATAGTGTGAATAGAGAGGTCATTGAAAACATTAACACACACAACATTGTTTTCTCAAATTTAATGGAATCATATTGAAAAGAATCATACATGGGAAATTTTTCCAAAACCTAATGATAAAAATGTCATTATAACCAAATGGGATTTAATAAAAAAAAATTGAATGATAAAGGGGAGGAGTCATGAAACAAAATAAGATTGGTATGAAAAGGTTATTTTCAGATTATGGGAATTAATTTTGATAAAAAATTCCACATTGGCAAAATTATAAATAATCAGAATACTCTTGGCTATTATATCTTAAAAGTATTAATAAATTTATCAAATGGAAATTAAATTAAAAATTTTCTAATGCTGGAAGAAGATGTATATGCTGATCGATCTACTATTTTTCTAACTAAGAGTGATTTATTCTATGTTTTCAAGTTGAAAATTAATTTTCATGGATTAAAGAAATATCCAAAATCTTGGTATTCCAATCATAACTTTTTTTAAAGAAATATAGTTAAAATAAGATGATTTGATTTTAATCTATATAGAAAGAAATATAAAATAACTCATTGATTATTATCATTTATGTTGATGAAATTATCATTGAAATAAATTATGAAGTTATGTGTAATAATTTTATTTCTCAAATGAAGGAAACTTTTGAGACATCCATGATTAGATAAATGAAATATTTTCTAAGGCTTCATATTTCAAGAGGAGATGGATACATTTTCTTGCCTTACGAAAATTATTGAAAATTGTTGTTGAAAAATTTTCTTATGAAAGACTCCAAAGCTGTATTAATTTCACTGCAGTTGGAATCATGTTTTACAAATATAATGAACACAATTATATTAATCAGACATAATTTAGATGGCTTATTGGCAGTTCTTTAAATTTAAGATCATAAAGGTCAGATGTTGTCCTTATTATGATACTATGTGCAAGATCTCAATGTGATACAAAATATTACAATTTTAGGACAACCAAGATGATACCCAGATATATTAAAAGCACCATTTTATGTGGGCCATTTTATTGGTAAGAATGAATGTTTGAGATAATTGGTTTTTCAGATGTTAAATAGGTCAAAAATATTGATGATATAAAGTTTACATCAGGTGGAGTATTTCTCCAGGTATAGAAGTGTTATTCATGGAATTGAAAAAAGTAGAATTATTTTTCATGAAGTATACTAGAGGTAGAGTGTATAGATACTATAGAGTTAACACCACAAATGAAGTGAAAAAATCTCAGTTGTAAGATCTTAAAGATGAAGATGAATTTCTATTTTAGTATTTTTATTCTAAAATTCTTGTTTGAATTGTCCATCTATTTGATGATTGTGTCTGGTGATATGAACCTTTGACATTCTTATTTCAATGGGATAAATCATATTGATTCTTTTTATAAAAAAATAAAACCATTCCTTTTTTTGTGTTTTGAGGGGTATAGTTTATGGGTTCCCCTCTAATAATGTTTAATAATATGTTGTGTTTAGATTATAGATATTTAATATAAAAATATTTTTATTATTTTTAATATTAATTAGCATTCATGAAATTTTTTGAATGATGGATCTTTAGCGATTTTTTTCAACTAGTTTCATTTTAAAATGTATCTAATGTCAATGCCTAACTGTTTAAAAAATATAGTGAATGATATAACCATAAATTAAATTTATTAAAGAATATATTGAATTAATCATCTTTATAAATGTGGTTGATAATCCATATTTATAAATTATTGTAATTAGTCTTGTATATAAGTGTGAGTAATAAGAATTTTTTTTAAAAAACATCACTAATTAATCATGTTTTTTAAAACATGATTAATATATTACCACCATGTTTCCCTATATTTTTTAAAATTAATGTATCAAAGGTAAAAAATAGATAATTTTTTTATTGTATTGAGAGTAAATAACAACCTCATAAATACTCCATAATTTCGGCAATAGTTGCAGACCATAAGTGATGAAAGGAAGCACACGAGGTCATGTGGTCTTTCCCCTTGGTGAAATGGTTTTGTCAGAAATGACATTATAAAATGATATTAATTTTTTTTATTTTATATGATTTTGATATTGGGAAAATCTATAAAAATGATTCTAATGTTCATGAATTATGTATGAAAATTGTGCATGTGTACCTATCCAGCACAACCATAATAGATGTCTAAGTCTCCAAGGATGTGTTGAACTGAATGTATTAATTTTTATGAGTTATTAATTAGTGATTTTTAATAGATGAGTTTTGGGGTTTTTAAATTCACCTTAATTAAATATGTTTTCATAAAAACCATCAAAAGGTTATGGGTGAAATTATCCAAGATTTTCATGTATAATATTCTCTTATATTTAGATGTTATTTCGGTTCATAGAGATTTGAGGAGTGGTTGGAGGGAATTTTAATGATTCTTTTGTCGATAAATACAACATAAGAGTAGTAAAGGGAATCTAGTAGGGTATATGCTAATGGGGATAATGCAACGATGATGGGATATACTTGTACATATGAAGAGAGTTTCATTGTCGAAATCAGAGTTATTACATGTATTTTTTTTATAATAACATTTGTCCCGAGACTCATAGGATGGATAAGGGGGAGAGTTTATGGAATAAAAGTTGGAGGAAATTAATATTCTAGATTATATAGTTAAATTTATGGATCTTCTATAATTGTCTCCTACCATGAGTGGCAATAAGTCATCTAATGTTTAGCTATTAAAGGATTTTTTATGACCAAATATTTAAGAATAAATAAGTCTATTTATATATATATTATGCGGTTAAAATAATTATTTGATAGTAGAGAAGGATTTGATCAGAATCTATATGATAGTTGTATGTGTTGGCATATCAACTGCTGGAAAAATGGGAAGTCTGATGATTTTATCCAGAGTAGTGAACGATCAAGGAATGAAGGGATTTTGCATCTACTTTTTCATTGGGGATCTGATTTGGAGTGTTAAGATTGTTTTTCTATAGTCAATACTCAATCCTTTTGTGATATAGTTCTAAAGGAGTGTATATCTTGTATAAAGATGTGGCATATTCATATTTTTTCTTAGAGGGTTGGTCAATAGAGAAGATGATGGGTATCTAATTCCATTTAATAATCTCATGCATAGATAGAGGGATCTCAAAAGAGTGGAAATCAGATATAGAATGGGATATTTGGTTAGGGAAGTGGTTGAACCTTGTAGATTCAGCCTCAGTAGAGTGATATAAATCAACATATCTAGGTGACTCAGATGTTGGACCATGGTGTGGATTCAGGTGTCTTGTTTTTTTGATCTGATGTATATGGATATTAATTTGGGATATTACATAGTTTGAGGTATGATTCTAGTCGAATATACATTGGTTGGTGTGTTGTTAGATACTGATACATCTCATTCATTTATTATTATTTACATTCTTCTTGGTTTATCTTTGGTGGTGGATATAATATATTAGAATATAAAAATGGATACTTTGCTAGAGTGGAAGACCAATCTGACCAAGAATTGTATTACCTATGTTATTTTCATCAATGAGTATATACATCATTGATATTTCTATGCCACATTCATGTTGATGTTTAATGTTATTTTAGGTGTGGAAAAGTTGAACTGTTATCAGGTTTAGATTTATTTTCCCAACAAAAAATGACTTTTTTTATTAATGGGTGTTTCTATTACATTCCATGGTAAATGGGATATTTAGTTTAGTCAAAATAGATTTTATTTTTGGCATCTAAGGAAATTACATCTTGAATGGAAGGTTCTGTTCTTGGCATGATTTAGAGGGGTGTTGGTACTATTTTTTTGGTTGTTGTCATATATGTTTTAAGATGTGTTTCCTAGATATTTATTGTTTTTTACTTTAGAGAGGGAGGTGAATTTTATGAGGGATATAGATCAGGACATTGATCTAATTTCTATTTATTTTTATCGAATGGATCTAGTTGAGTTGTGGTTGTTGAAGATTCAGTTGGAGGATCTTGAGTCAAAAGGTTTCATTAGGCATATTATTTCGTCCTGAGGTACTCCAATGTTTTTTTATAAGAATATAGATGGGATTTTAAGGATTTGTCTAAACTATTATATTCTTAATTAGGTGAGGATTTATAATTGATATCGACTTCCTTGGTTTGATGATCTATTGGATCCATTGAGGGGTGAATCTTGTTTTTTATGTTTAATCTTCGGTTGGGTCCTCATAATTTTAGAGTGTGGGATAGGTATTGTGCAAAAGATAGTGTTTTAGAGTTGTTATGAGTATTTTTATTTCATAATGTTTTCATTTAATCTTAAGAATTCTCTAGTTATATTCATGACACTAATGAATTGGATTGTTCACCATTATCTTGACTTGTTAATGATTGTTTTTATTGATGAAATAATTATATAATCATGAAATATTGAGTATTATGGTGAGAATATTTCTATTTTCATAGAGACATTATACACTCATGGACTTTATTCCACATTGTAAAAATGAAACATATAGATTATAGATATGAAATTCATTATTCTTTCTATATTTGAATCAGGGATTTTATGATCATGGGAAGTCTATAATAGTGATTTATTAGTGATTAACTAATAATATTGATGAGATTCTATTAGGTCTAGTAGGTCAAATACCCAGAGTGGGGGTGAATCAGGGTGTGACTGATTAACATGTTTTCTTGTTTGGCCATGTTTCCTAGTAAAAAAACCCAATTCCCTCATCCAAATGTAGTAATATATGAATATATATGAAATAAAGCATAGGAAACAACGATTTTTACTTAGGTCACCTTTACTAGGATACATCTTAGGAGTATAGAACGACAATGCTCTGCTGTACCAAATTCCCTAAGGCTCACTTCCAATAATGAGTAAAAAGTTCAAGCTGGATCGTCTATGCCTAGGATCACTACCATTACAAGGTTTGGGGTCTTCTCACTGCATTCCCAAGGATCACTCCCTATGCCTCTTTCTCCGGGTCACTGCCGGTTGGAAGTGTCACCATCTCCCTCTTCCTTCTCTCATTGCTCTTGGAAAAAATTTCACTCACAATTTATCATCATTTAGGTCACTCACAGTTTATGTATATGTAGGTCCATTCATTTTCATGAATTCATGCATCCACTACTGTAGGTAGATGCTCTGTTGAAGTTTCTTTTTCACCCATAGATAAATTTCACCTTCCCAAGTACTGACAGGTATTAGAAAATACATTCTCAAACTGAATTGAAGATTTTGCAAGATTCATTGTGAAGATCGTAAACCACCTTCCTCTCTCGCATATTGAGTACTGGGTTTGGTATGCAGAAATACACATTTTCATAATACTTTCAATACAATGAACCACCCTTCGTTTGTGGACTACCTCTACCTTTGCTATCATGTACCGCTACTGTGTACTAATTCTGTGAATTTCTTCTGTGAACACCCTTCTATCCATGAACTATTTTCTGTTTGTGGACTCTCTCCACTTCCACATATCGGAACTCCCCCCCTCTTACTACTTGTGTAATTCTCCATCACGTGTACTAGATATTCCTCCTCCACATACCGAGACAACTCCTTCCATGTACCAGTCTTCCTTCTCTATATACAAGACTATCTTTGCTGGTTAAGAATCCCCACAAACACCTTCAGCATGAACCACTTTCGGAATTTTTTGAATTACGAGAGAAAAATATATTCTCTAATGAGGTTCAATCTCCGCATTAATTGGTGGGATTATCGATTCTTATATAGGCAAAGATATATGCAAAATTTGATAATCCATGATTTACAAAATCCATAATCCAGCCTCCACCTATTAATTATTCTTCTACCATTGAAACTCGCAAGCCACCCACAAACCATTTTTCATATGCAGTCCACGTATTTCCTTTGCTCCATTTCATTCGATCACCTCTACCAACGAAAATCCAACCTCAAACTACACTAGCTTCCACCGAAAAACATTTTCAGTTTCGCAAACTGCACCGACAGACCATTTACACTGCTCTGCGTACTATTCCTAGAACATGGTACACGGCCTATGAATTATGGTATGCAATTCTCACCTTTTTTTTTATTTTCTTCAACATTCTTCATACCGTTCACTTCTATGAATAAAAACTTGTTTTTCCTACATGAAACTCTCGATTTTGAGGCCCCAAAATTTTTCAAACTCTTAGGAAACTGCGCCACCATAACAACATGTCTTTGGAAAACACCAACGATACTCATTTGCGGTCATCTGTCTTTGTCATCAAACAAAATCACACTCAAAACATTCTGAGAGAACACCTTGAGAAATTTTTACCCCACAATCTCCCCATTTGGATTTTTCGATAACTTTTCTAAAAAAAATTCATTCTATTTTTATATCTTTATAAATATCCTTCCATATTTAACCATCATTCGCTTCATGCGATTAAGATAGTGATCAAAGATTTACTCAACACATACTCAAAGCCCAAATGAGCTATTATCATCATAAGAAACATGTGTATAATGAATTTTTTATCAATTAATTACTTAATTTCTAGTCAGAAAATACTAATTCCATACTGATACATGGATACCAAAAAACCACTTTCATCACCAACCTCAGCTATCATGATAACTAATCATTGATCGATCACTTCTGGCATCATCAAATTTAATGTCCCCCTATCTTATTGCTCTTTCAAATAGCTTCATAGTAGCCTCAACTCCCCCTATCTCATTGCTCCAATTAATAGATTCTCCTCATGTCTTTTCTCCCCTGGAAGTCAAACTTTCTACCCCTTTGTCAATGAACCCAAAGAGAACTTCATGGTTGTCTACAACAGGGTAAAGAACACAAATCTACACACTAGGGAATGACACATCATACCTCCAGGAGAGGTGGGGCACATCCACACATTTTCAAGTGTGGTAAGTCAAATGGACTCTTAGAGCCAGTCGATGACTTTAAAATGCTTCTCTGGTTAAGGCCTTTATAAGAATACCTGCAACTTGTTGTCCTATAGGCACATACTCCAACTTCAGAAGCCCTTTCTCCACTTTATCCTTCATAAAAAAATGTTTATTTCAAAGTGCTTTGTCCTTGAGTGATTTAGTATATTTTTTCTCAGATTTATAACACTTGAATTATCACAATGTATTCTGATTGGAGATTTCACTTCAATTCATATAACTTCATGTTCGTGCTTCATTCAGAATAGCTTCGTGCAAGCTTGAGTGGCAACAATTAAAATATACAACCCTCTAAGATAAATGGAACCCCTCGATATTGATTTCCTATCATCTACTGAACTAGATCAATCTGTATATGTATATCCAAATAACTCTAGATGAGATTTTTCATTATACATCAGGCCCAAATCCAAATTTCCTTTGATGTACTGATAAATTATATTAACTGCAATCATGTGGCTCTCCATGACATTTTTTAATACCTCTTTTCTTAGAATGTGGCAGATACAATATCAGTCCTTGTCACTGTCTGGTACAATAGACATCCAATGATTTTCATGTATTATGTGATATTAACTAGCTTTCCTTCATCATGCCATGAAAATTTCTACCTAGTACAACAAGAGTCTTCATCTCTTTAGAATTATCCATTCATAAGCTTCTCAAAACCACCATGGCATATTTATATTGAGAAATAAAAGCTTCATTCCCTTCTTGTGTCACCTATAAACCACGAAAAAATGTCATCTCTCCAATCATCGACATTTCGAATTCACTTTTAATGAATTCTGAAAATTGTATGCACTATGCATCATCTAGTCCACAAAATATAATGTCATCTACATAAACTAGCACTATCATCCTTTGACTGTTGCCATTTCTGTGATACAAATTGTAATCAACTCAACCATGCTAAAAATAGAAATTCTTTATAATGTGATCAATCCTTGAATAACATGCTCTTGGTGATTTCTTCAATCCATATACATCATTATTCAGTCAACAGACTATGTTCTCATCTTTTGAATGAGAAAACCATATAGTTTCTCAATATAGAATTCCTCTTCCAAAACACCATTAAAAAATTATAACGCAACATCCATCTAGAAAACATTAAACTTTTATTGTGTAGTTATGGACAAGAATAATCCAATTTTCTACAGCCTTACAACATGTGTGAATGTTTCATTGACATCTATACCCTTTATATGGGAGTACCCTTTTCACACAAGTTCTACATTGTTTCGAATCATGACCCCATCTTCAATCATTTGTTTTTGTGAAACCGACATTTTGTACCTATGACATTATTGTCTTCTGGTCTCGAATAAATTTCCAACATTTCATTCTTCCCAATTTGTTCAAGGTATTCATTCATTTTTAGGAACCCAATTCTCATCTCCAGCTACATAATCAAATCATTTAGGATCTACTTGTGATAAGTATTATTCTTGCTGTAGAGACTTCAACCTCCTTGTCTTCACTAGTGTTGTCTGATCACCAATTATATTCTACCTATCAATTTATACTCTTTTTTCTGGTATCTAGGAAGACACTAATTTATTCTGATTATTTAAATCTTCTTATGAATCAATCTCTAGAGATGGTGCATCTCCTGATCTGCTCATCTCTTCATTGCCATCCTCCTGAGGTTGATCATGTAATTTCTAACAATTATTTTCATTTTCTACAATAGTCAAATCATGACATCAAATATCATTACCAACCACTTATTGATGCATTTATCATCATTTCTTTTATTTGAGTAGACATGAAATATCCCTACATACCCACAAGATTGAAATCTTCTATGTTTCTCCTTATTGAGAATGAAACATTACTTACAAATATTAGAATGTACTTTAATTATGGATTCTTTCTATAACATAACTCAAATGTAGTCTTCTCTTCTTTTGGAAGAACTGAATCCTTATGTAAAGTGTATATTGCTTTCATCACTTCTTCTTTCCAAAATTTCTCTGAAAGGTCTTTCTCAATGAGCATTGTTCTGTCCATGTTGTTGAAAATCTGATTTCATCTCTCAACAACTCCATTCTATTGTGGAGTTCTTACTAATGATACATGATGCATTATCTCATGTTTCTTTTGATATAATCATCCACCTCGATATTTTTGAACTCTGTTCCATTATCTATTTGAATCGTTTGGATTTTATGACCAAGCATATTTTCACACTCCCGTCGATATCTTGTAATGCAACTGAACACATCAGATTTGTGGGTCATTATTGAAACCCATGTCAGTATTCTATAGTAATTAATGAATTGAACATAGTATCTCATTCAATCAATAATACTTGGAAAAATTGGCCCACACACATCAATATACACTATCTCAAGAAATCTTGTTGACTTTTCTCCTTTTTCTTATATGTATTTCGAATGATCTTCCCCTATTGGTAGGCATCAAACGTATGACTACGATCACATGACAATCTATGGAGATTTAGAGATGCATCATATTTTACTAGATATTTCAAGGAACCTTGGATTATGTGGCCAAGACGCTTATTCCATAACATGTTTTCATCATCCATGGACAGAAATCACATATCTTCTTCACCAATCATGCGGTAGAGATTCCCTTTTGTATGATTTCATTGAAACACAACAACACCATCATTTTCCTTGATGATACATAATTTATTGTAATAACATATGGCATGTCCTTAGTCACACAATTGACATACACTATGTATGTTGTGAAAAATGCCCTCAACAACCAAGACACTTACTCATCTCATGTGTTTTCCTCCAAACATGGCTTTTGCTAAATTAATAATTTTCAAGCCCTCACCATTACCAAATATTACAATACCTTCTTTGTCATAACTAATTATAATTAATATATTATTAATTTCCATCACATGGGATGTGCATCAACTATTAATTATCCATATCACTGTGTGATCTGATTCCTTAAATGAAATTTCTGAAACAATGGCTTGCTCGGCCCTTTTCATTTTAAACCAATAATTTGAAATCATAACCAACATGGAATGATAAAATTTATCCCCCTTAGTATATGATGGGTCAACATCATCTTTTTGAGCTTCAAATCAATTTTGAATTTTCATATCACTTGAATATACATTTGGATACTTCTTAGGAACAAATTCAATTTCCCACAGCACATTTCTCTGCATTGTTGATGTGTAATATCCTACCATATACCTAAGTTATTTACACCTGAAATAGAGACCATAAAATGACGAACTAGAATTTTGAGCTCGGTACAACCGCCTCTATTCGTCTTGTTCTCTATGGTACCTCTTTGCTATAGAATATACATTTTCAGAGTGAACCATCTTACAACAACAATAACATATTATGTGAGGTACATTCCAATGAGGCAATGATGCACCAGTTGTTGTGCATTGGGTTCCCTATATCATTCTATTTTGATTCATGCCCAAATCAATCTTAAATATTTGACTGGGTTCTTATGGTCTGACTTTAACCATAAAAATTTGTGTTTTATATCAAGCCACATAACATCGTCGTCATTTAGAGAACATTTGGATTCTGTTACGATGGACCACTCTTATCTAATATCATCTTCTCTGTTTCTTGTATGATTTTATTTCCCAGTATTTTTACCGGATCATCATTTTTTCTTCACAGACTGAAAACTTGTTCCTCTAGTTGTTCGATACACTTGAATTGATCTTTTACAGATTTATTAAAATTATAAATTTAAAAACAAATTCTTCAATTTTGAGTTTTTAATCAACCACCTTTTCATATAATTATGGCATTAAATACCTCATGTTTTAAATTTCTTCATTTAGCTCAAAATTTTCTTATTCCTACAGCTACATAAAGAGGATGTCATCACGAATAACATTTTTTTCTTTCCTAATTTTGGATCTCAAAATATCTACCTCTTCAAAGGTATCATCTAATTCATCCTGAAGATCAACTCTTCTT
Organism: Viscum album; assembly: GCA_963277665.1. Classification (NCBI taxonomy): domain Eukaryota; kingdom Viridiplantae; phylum Streptophyta; class Magnoliopsida; order Santalales; family Viscaceae; genus Viscum; species Viscum album. The sequence goes on from OY728157.1 coordinate 478,288,316, forward strand.
TCAATTTCTTCTTCATCATTATTACATTATTATCATGTTAAAAACTTTCTCGAAATTTCCACCAAAGCATCTACATTATGATCTGTGAAATCCTCCAACTCTTATGCCTTGGATTTTATGAACATTCATCCTCTCTTGAAAGAATATTTTTCTTTATGAACAACTTTTTCCTAGTACTTATCCTCCATTTCTCATTTGATGAATACTTATTTTGAATAATTTCATCATTTTTATCATCAATCTTCTTATGAACTCTTTCTGCAAAATTCCCAATACTTTCAGTTTGAAATAATGCAAATGGAATTTAGCCTTTGAACCTACCTTTCACCATTTTTATATTGGAGGAGAGAAATGACATGACATCATCCATATTTTCCTCCTTAGGACTATCTTCAATAAAGAGATTCTCCATGGCCTTGATTACCAGTTCATTAGGCTTACCTTTGTCTACGACATCATTATCATCATTTCTCATTTCATACACTACAATTGTATTTTGTTGGTTATCTAGTTTCATCTCTTCTGTGTATTTGTCTTCCAACACAAATACATTCTGATTGAATGACGGTGGAAGTTTCCACAAGATTTGTTTCAAAATATTTATATCTTCAATGAATTCTCCAAGAACCAACTTTTCATCAAAAATAATATTTATCCTGTCAACTAATGCATAAAAAATATCATTGGGATTCTTTCTTAGATCCTCATACTTGTCCAATAGAACCAACAACTTTGCATCTCTATCTTTTGTGTCCCCCTCATAAATGTTTAATAAATTTTCCCACATTGCATTTGAATATTTTATAAAACATCACCTTAGTATAAATTTTATTTGATTAGGCTCCCCCTAAAGCATTGATCACTTTAGAATCAACATCCAATTCTCTTCTTTTAGCTTCTGATAAAGTGCCACTATTAATTCTAGCTGATATTCCATGCATGGCTACTGTAAATACATCCATCCCTAATGATAAGTAGTAGCGATGCATCCAATTATTCCATAGATGAAAATTATTTCCATCAATTATCATAATTCTTTTAGGATTGACCACCTCTATTTATTCTTATTGCGAGAGAACCACTATCTTTCAACCTTTCCCTATAATACCAATTTTTTGTTCCGCTAGGTCGAATACCCTAAGAGGGGGTGAATCGGGGTATGAGAGATTAAAACCTTTTCTCGTTCAGATAATGTTTCTTTGTTAGATAAAAATCAATTATATCTTCCTCCCATAGTAATATACAAATTGATATGAAATAAAGCACATGGAACAATGATTTTTGCTTGTTTCACCCGTACCGGGCTACGTCCATGGAGTATACCGCAACAACGTTCCGATGTACAAAATTCACTAAGGCTCACTACCAATAATGAGTACCATGTTCAGGCTAGTTTTTCTATGCCCAGGCTCACTGCCTTTACAAGGTTTAAATTCTACTCACTACATTCCCAAGGTTCACTCCCTGTGCCTCTTTATATGGCTCACTATCGGTGGAAAGGGTCACCATCTTTCTCTTCCTTCACTCACTGCTACTGGAAAAGAAATTCACTCACACGTTATCGGCTTATAGGTCAAACATAGTTTATGGACATGTAATTCCCATCATCTTCATGAAATCATGCATCCTCAACTATAGGTAGATGTATATTGAAGTTCCTTTTTCACTCAAAGATGAATTACACCTTCTTAGGTACTGATAGGTACCATAAAATACTTTCAAAAACTAAATTGAAGCTTTTGCAAGCTTCCTTATGAAGGTCGTGAACCACCTTACTTTCATAGGTATTGAGTACCATGTTTGGTATGTGGAACACCTCCTCCGTGTACTGCTTCTGCTATTAAGAACATCCCTTCATCCACAGACTGCCTCTGCCTTCACGATCGTGTACCACTACAGCACATCGATTCCGCGAATTTCTTCTGTGAAGGCCCTCAATTCTGCGAATTATTCATTGTTTTTGGACGGTCATCACTTTTTCATACTTCAACTCTCCCTCCAGGTATCACTTGCATAATACACCCTCTCTAATACCAAATATTCCTCCTCTATGCATTGATACATCTTCTTCCATGTACCAGACTTCCTTCTCCACATACCAGACTTCCTTTACGGGTTAATAATCCCTAGAAACACCTTCTGTGTGAACAACTATCAGACATTTTCGAATTCAAGAAGAAAAACATATTCTCGATTGATATTAAATATCTATAGTAATCAGTGGGATTAGTGATTCTTATATAGAAAATGATATCCTCAAAATCCAATAATCCCAGATTTATGAAATCATTAATCCATCATCCACCACTTACTAATTATTTTTCTGTCACAAACCATAATCTACTGGTAAATTGTTTTTCCTACATGGTCTGTGTACTGCCTTTTATCTTACATGATCAAATTCCTCCACCGATGACAATCCTTCTATGAAACGCACTGCCTCCCTCCGCGAACTATTTTTGGTTTCGTTAACCGCACTTGCACACCATTTATGTCGCTCTTCGTACTGTTCCTAGACCACGGTATGCGGCCCATGAATTATGGTGTGTGGTTTTCACAATTTTCTAATATTCTTCAATGGTATTCACATTGTTCACTACTATGAAGAAATCATCCTATTTCCAACATGAAACTCCCAATTTTAAGGCCCCTAAATTTTTCAAACACTGGGAAACTGTGACACCTTTAAAACTTGTCTTCAGCCAACACCAACGATACTAATTTTTGGTCATCTGGCTTTGTCATGAAACATAATCACACCCCCAAACATTCTAAGAGAACACCTTGAGTTATTCTTATCCCAACATATTCAGTGTTTTGTGGAACTGATAAATTATTATCAATGGTTTATTCAAGATTTATCCCATTTTGCACGACCGATAATGACTTTTACTAAGAAAGGGGTGAACATTTTATAGAATTATAGATGCTATGAGATGTTTTAGTATTTAAAGAGGTTGAAATAATTACTCTTTATTATCTTTCCCATTCTAAGTAAGAATTATTATGTTTATTCTGATTCTTCTAGAGTGGGTTTGGGTAATGTGCTAATTCAGGATAGGACATTTTTGTGTTATGGATCTCAATAACTTAGGTTTTATGAGAAAAAATATCCCAGTCAATATCTAATGTTGGTGGTAGTTTTACATGTGATGAAGTGATAGTGACACTATATATCTGGTGAGATATTTCTAGTTTACGCTAACTATAATATTATAAAATATATATTTTATTAGGGGAATATTAACCTTAGGAATATTTGAAAGGTATAGTGTCTTCTCTCATTTGGCATTAATATAGTATATACTCATGAAAAAGGTAATGTTGTGGTAAATGCATTGAGTTAGAAAATATTAGTTATAGGTTTACTAATAATCAAATGAATAATGATATATCATGATATTCTTCTCAGAGTTATACTTAGATTTGTCTTTGGAGTAGGAAAATGTATTTTTAATACTCCATTACATGAATCATTCATTGATTTTAGTTTATTTTCCATGTGGCTTTTGGATATTTTACTTTAATATTTTTATGTTGACCAGTCTCTTGATTAATTTTGGATGTTTGGGGAATAAAATAGAAATATGAAGCATCCATACATTAATTTTCATACATTAACACTGTAATATGATTTTGGATGTGTCTAGAATTGAATCTATAATTTTTTGATGTATTTGATTTCAAGGGGATAAGCTATGGAAGAGGGAACAAAATAAGAAGAATGGTTCATAAAAATAAAATTTTTGGGGTTAAAAATACATTGGGGGATAATGCAATATGCCTTGAGCACCTTAAGGATATGTTTTCTAGACAATGTAGTTTGAACCCATTACCATAGATGGCGCCAGAGCACCAACGTAGCACTCTAGAGAAACTCATGCATATGTGGGGTCCAATATAATATCATTGTAATGATATTAAGCTAATGTCAAGGAAAACCCTCACACTATAGCTCATGAGAATAGTGACACTCCCAAAAAAATCATGCTCTCTTCAACACCATGAAGAACCATATACTCATCAAAAGACACCGAGTTAACTTATTAGGAATATACCAGCCACAACGCAATGTTTTTGAATAAACTGATGTGATGTTGTCATTAATGTTACCTCACACTAGACAATGCTAGATACATCCATCACTCAACATTTCATGAGGGGACAATGAAGACTATATACACAAGGAAATTCCATTACTGTTGTGATACAATTCTTCTGAGAATCTGAATAGTGGGGAATTTGAGGCTACATTTTCAAACCTACGCATTCCAAGTCACATCCCAATGCAATACCCATACCAACTCAAACCATATCATTTCCCAAGACATTTTCACACTCCAACATAATGTCAATTAACAATGCATGATACACCAACACTCTAAGATAGGATAGAGCTCACTCACTCAAGATTACATTTCTAAAAAAATGTAATGCATTGAATCAACATAGGTGGAATTCACTCAAATGTATCCTAAGTGTTCCAATTTCAGAAAATAAAACAGTTTAAACTGTAAAGTATCATATGAGTCCCATAAGAATTCTTAAAACCCCAAAAGATGGGGAAATAGTTTTAAATGCATAGATAACAAGGAAGCTAGGAAGCTAGAGACGTAGAGGCCTTTGATAAATTGAAATTCCAAACGGAACACATGAATGGGTTATGGGGACCCAAATATTCACCACACAAACCTATCTAACCAATTCAATAAATTCCTTAACTAATGGATAGATGTCTCCCAATTCTAGGATGTGGGAAGGAAAACCATGCAAGAAAGGGTAGTGGAGCTTTACTGAAGGAAATACAAGTTACATCTATGTGAAACGATCTTGATACATTCCAATGACTATGAAAATAAATAACTCAATGACGTTTGTTTTCTGATTTAGAGACATTTATAAATGCTACGAATTCATTTACAAAAATTTCTAAAAAAGGTGGTAAATGAGGTGTCACTAAATTAGCAACGTTTATAAACATTGTTAAATTAATGATGTTTATAAACCCTAATAATTAGTGACATCTCATTTATCAATGATTCCAAAAAAATGTCAGTAATGTTTCTAGCATCATTTATAAGAATTCGTGATTTAATGATGTTTATAGACATCATTAATTTGCAACACCTCATTTACTGATATTTTTTTTGTAAATTTCATTAAATTAATTAACATCAATATTTTTTAAAATTCAAAAAAATTTGGGATTCCATTTGTTGATAATTTTCTAGTAATGTACCTCCCAAACTAACACCCTTAGTCCCCAGTATATCGAGTGATGTTTATAAACATCATTAATAAATGACACCTCATTTATCGATGTTTATAAAAAAAATTTGTAATTTTTTTGGCACCATTTATAAACATTATAGATATTTTTTTTTGGAAATTTCAGTAAATAAATAAAAATATGTATTTATTTTGAAATTAATGGTTTTGTGGGTTTCCATATGTTGATGATTTTCAAGTAACACACCTCCCCAACTAACCCCCACAATACCCATCACATATCCCACACAATAACCCCTCCTAAAATAACCCTCCCACCCCTCTAGTATCTGTACACCCAAAAGCTTCCAGAAATGCCACCACCCATAGGAATCGATATGTGGTGCTCCTACTCGCCAACAAAGACAAACAACCCACCCACCCACTTCAAATTTTGTCATATAATTTTATTGTCATATATTTATATATATACATTTATATTAATAATTACGAAATTAATATATTATATAAATTTATTCATTAATATATATTATATTGATGTTTATATTTTATATTTTATATTTTATGATCTTATATAGATATATATATGTTTATATTTAATGTTTAAATATTATATATATATATATGTTAATATATTATGTTTATTTTTATGTTTATGTTATATATATATATTTATTTATTTATAGGTCAATATTATATATATATATATATATGTATATGTATATATGTATATATTATATATATATCATATATTTATATATATATATATATATGTGTGTGTGTGTGTGTGTCTATGTGTGTAAATATATATGTGTATGTATACATACATACATACATATATATATATATACATATATATATATATAATTTTCTAGGATTTAGAACACCGATAAAAAGGTAACTAAAATAGTCACGCTTTCTTAAAAACGTGAATAAATTTAAAATATTTAATTTTATTATATTATATTTATATATATATATAAATATATTTCCATTTTTAAAAATTAATATTATATATTAATATTATATATTAATATTAATATATTAATATACATATTGTATATATATATTATATTTTATATTTTATATTTAATGTTTATATATATATATGTGTGTCTGTCTGTCTGTGTGTGTGTGTGTGTTTACATTATATATACATGTGTGAGATTGTTTATTAATATATTACATATATGTTTATATTTTATATTATATATATATATGTTTATTTATATTTTCATATTATATTATATATATATGTTAATCTTATATATATATATATTTATATAAATATATATATATGCTTATATATATGTGTGTGTTTGTGTGTTTAAATATATAAGTGTATGTGTATATTGAAATAATTATAATTATATATATATATATATATATATATATATATAATTTTCCACATTTTAACACACTGGTAAAATTGTCACTGAAATAGACATATTTCTTAAAAATGTGACAAAATTTAAAATATATGTGTTTATACATAAATATAAATATTTATATATTTATATATGTGTGTGTTTGTGTGTTTATATACATACAAATAAATATTTATATGTATGTGTGTGTGTCTGTGTTTATATATTGATATATATATATAAATCGATGTAGGAAAATGAGCTATATAAATATAGACATTTTTTGAAATGTTTCCTATAGAGGTTTCAAAATAAGCCATGTTTTTTAGGAAATATTGATAAATTAGAGATGTTTTTGGGGAAGTGATGGAAAAAATAAGTGATGTTTTTGTGAAAGCGTCACCAAATTAGTGATGTTTCCTTCAAATGTCGCTAAATTAAAAATTTATGATGTTATTAATAACATTTCTAAAAATATCCAGTAAATTCCAATATTTTTTAGCGAATCCATGTGAAATGATCATAGAGTGTGGAAGAAAATACATAATAAATATTCCATGCAATGAGAATGAAGATCAAATCTAGAATGAGATAGGAGGAGCTAGAGTGTGGACCTTGGGAGAGTTCGTCACTTTGTTAGATTAGAGGGGGCTTGGAGATCAGGACATTGGAGGAATGTGACACCCACATGTCGGGATTATTTTTTATTTTTTAATTTTTTTTCATATTTCTATAATTTATGTTATTTAGATGTTCATGTTTGAAAATTAAAATTCTCAAAAAACTTCCTTTGTACATGACTTTCATGCATGATTTTGGGGAAGTTTTGAGGTTACCCTTACACATTAAGTTTTTCAATTCACTTTATTACTAGTACCAGAGAACATAGTAGGAGTTGTTCAGATAGGATTGGAAAATTTTCATTTGTGGAGAAAAAAACTTCCTCATCTCCAGGTATTTAAGCCCCAATAGAGGGTTGTGGATATCACAAATAATTTATTAATCATAAAAATTAATGAATGAATACCACATATGAATTGATGGTAAGTTCGACTGTAGATCAATGCTACTGATCTTTTCAAGAATTATCTGATATCTAACCCCACTAGATCATCCACACATGCTTTGTGAATCCTTATGAATGTCATTCATCAGAAACTGGGTTCCAACACGGAAGTTTGATGAGGCATCTGATGTATTAGTGGTCACTACAACTCCCTTACCTAGATCTATGAGGGTGTTATTGGATAAAGCACTTGGAAGGAGTCTTCCTCACTTTATGATGCAGTAAGGAAGAGATAGGAGCTCTCAAAATCAGAGAAATCATTGTCCCAAGAAAATGAGCTCTTCTTTGTTTATATAGCAGAGGTTAAACATCCAGAAAGGGTTCCCCAACCCCAGAATATAAAACACCCACTAAATAAGCAGTAAATGATAGGTTTTTAAGAATTAAAATTCATGATGTGATTTATATTTTTATCAATTACTTGTATTGTATAATAAATATATTATAGGTTATAATCAAGACATTAACTCAACTCGTATTTCTTGCTCATATTAACCGATAATTGAATATTGAAATAATATTAGTTCATATACAATTTTTGTTGTATTCACTTAATACATTGTGAATAATTTTAATAAATAAATTCAACTCCAATTATTAAATTATTGATTAATAATGATTTTTTTGACAACCATTTCCCCCAAGAACATCTTAGACCCCATAGCGGGGCCCACCAAGTCCTATTCTCTCATTCAAAAAAATATAGTAGTGTTCTGAATATAGTATTGTATTTGAACGTTTAGACCCTTTTCCCAATAGCAGTGAATACTATTTATAGGCAAATAACGAAGTCTAAAAATCCATTAAGATCCATAACCAGATAAAAATAGTCATAGCAATGACACCTTTCAATGAACATATATTGTGTAACTTAATCTCTTTATTTCATGATAACTATAAAGAATGATTCACATCCTATGTCATCATCAAGGATTGATTTATAATTCATTGATCTATCTAGAGAAACATAACTTTATTTTACCATGTCCATGAATTTAATAAAGATATCACCATCCTGATCAATTAGGCATGAGATATCACTTCTTCTACTTGGAAGTGAAAAATTATATCTTGATCATTAAATCAATGCCATGACATGAAAGATGAAACTAACACAAGCTACATCACCATGACTTTAATGTCATGAATTTTTTCCTTCATCAAAGTATGTGATCAAATGGTAAACATTGACGATGATCTCATGTCAAAAGACCAATACACATATTTATAGATAAGAACAACCAATGGCTCCTAAAACAATTGGTGTTACTATTGGATGGTCAATAATCATTATATCATCTAGTCTAGATCACTAAGTGATAAATTAATGAGAAGAGGTCTCAATGCTTATGAGCCCCCAACACATGATGGTCACACATCATCAGTTTCCTATCCACATGATGTATCTAGACCATAAAACATATCTTTAAATTTAATTTCATGGAATATCTATGTTCTCTTTATAGTAGGATAACAACAACAAAAAATTTTTACAGCACATAATCTATGGTCATTACCAAAAAATATTGTGGACATAGAAGTATGATTACAATTCTAGTAAGATAAACACTTTCAAACTATATACATGTAATTTAAATCAATGTATATAAAGGATTTGGGTCTAGGGAACCCACTTACAGCACTCCCACCCACACTATTCCCAACTACTAACAAGCTATAAAAATCATATCTCACATGAGAATCATTATTCTACTGAGAGATTGCTTTAATTAGGGGGACATCTGTATAATCCTACGCGGATACACTTTTATTTGAGAATTCACCTCTCTGAGTAAAATCCATTAAGAGATGAAACATCCAATGTATTTTCTGTGTCCTCTAGTGTGTCATTGACTCCTTGCACTGCTAGAAATTTGGGAAATAACCATGTTTTGAAACTGTGGTGATAAGTCGAATAACTGTGGCTATATGTTATAGCCATGGTTCAATGAACCGTGGATAATATTGGTGTGGATATAGGCCTTGGAATATAGCCATTGTTTTAAATAGTGGATAGAATCCTATATCCATAGTTTGAACCAAGGATAAAAGCCTATATCCACGATTTAAACTATGGATAAATCCTCTTAGACATAGTTTCAAACCAAGGTAGAAGCTCAAGCCACATATTGCCTATAGCCACAGTTTGAAACTTTGGAAAAATCCCTTCCCATTTCATACAAAACCCCACCCCCACACCTGCCCAGTACCCCCACCCCCATGCAGCAGCCCACCTCTCCCCTTCCTGGACACCCACCCCCACACACACTCCCCTTACAGCAGCCCCCACCCCCTTGTAGCAGCCCACCACCCCCTCTTGGATAACCCCCCCCCCCCACACACACTTATAGTATCACCCTCCCCACTTACAGTAGCCCCATCCCCATGCAATAGCCCACCACTCCTCTTCTTGGATATCCCCCCCCCCCCCCAACACTCCCCATACTATATCCCCCTTGAAACAACTCCCCTATAGCAGAATCCCCCCACTCTTCTTCATGTATAGAAACCCCCCTGGACACCCCCCTTGGACACCCCCTGGACCCCCTAGACACCCCCTGGACACCCCCTAGACCCCCCCCCCCCCCCTTCACCCCCCTGGACACACCCTGGACACCCTTCACTAGACCCCCCCCCCAATGGACCCCCCTGGACCCCCTGACACCCCCACCTAGACCCCGCTGGACCCCCCAGACACCCCAGACACCCTCAACTAGACCCCATAGACACCCTCCACTAGACCCCCCTGGACACCCTCCACTAGACCCCCTGGACCCCATAAGCACCCCCCCCCCCCCCAAACACCCCCCACTAGACACCCCTTGGACCCCGTAGACACCCTCCACTGGACACCCCTCCCCCAGTACCCCTATCCCCCCTCCCCCTGCACCCCCACACCACCTGCACACTACCCCCTATCCTCTTCACCCCTCCCCCTTCTGACCCCCCCGTGCACCCCTCCTGGACTACCCACCCAGACCCCCTTCCCCCTACACAACCTCCTCCCCCCTACAGACACCCTTGCACCCCCCAGGACATCCCCTCCCTCCATGACAGCCCCTAGACCCCCCAAATCCAAAAATATCCCTCAAACTAGAAGAGAATGAAAAGATGTCACTAAACTATTAAAGTTAAAAGAAGGACGAAAATGGTATCATTCCTCTAATAAGTAACAATATTTATCCCTTTTGATAGAAAAATCAGTGTGCACATGCATTAATTAGTGTTTTTCAATCAAACACGTAGAACATCATGTAAATCCACTCTTTTGAGTAGGATAAGAGACAAATAAATTGAAAATTTTACATTAAAACCACCATGAATATAGTTTTTATATTACAATTGTTCCCTCATTAATGAATATTTAACATATTTTCTAAAAAAAATCATGAAATATAAATTTCACAATAAACAACATCATACATTACAACTCAACACTCATCATGTTTTACCATAAGCATAAATATTTTCAATAACTATCATAAACAGATTCAGGTCAATAACATCAGCATGAAAAGTATTCAACTGTTTAAGTACAAGCACTCAACAAGAATAACATCCTAAAATCAAGAATTTCAAAATATTTCAAATCAGTGGAAGCATGAATGAATTGTTTTAAACAAGTAAAAACCAAATTAATTACTCCCTTGTAATGATATGATACAGTTTTCTTATTTTTAATGAGCTAACCATACTCTTGTATTTTTCACTCAAACTGTATATTATCATTAAAGTACCTATAAAGAAACAAATTTAACTTTAGATTGAATCATTTATATTGAAAAAAATAAAAAAAGGTCTTTGGTGAGAAAGGAGTGGCCATGATGCTCGAATTTGAAAGGTGCTTGCTGTAAGGCACTATAGTGAGAAAGGAGTGGCTATGAAAAACGATATTTCCATTTTATCATTCCAACAATTTTGAATTTCAAAATATTATCGTTTATCAGTAGTTACTTTTTTGGTTTTAAACTAAAATTAAGTAAATGGAATGGAACTTATGAAAACATATAAAATATAAGACAAATCATGTTATGAAATAATATCAAAAAATATTCATTAAATGGATAATTTAAATAAATTTCAAGACATAGCATGTTATACAATAATATCATAAAATAAATTGAAGACAATTAATGAATTATTGGTCATTACACATACAAAATTTAAGAAACTTACTACTTTTATGAATTTAAAACATATCACTATTATTTCATCTAAGGTATGAAGATGAATACCCTATCCTTAAACTAGAATAGCATTTAGATAATAATTTTATTCTAGAGGATAATCTATGGTGCAAACCATTTATGTTTAGCATGGTCTCTTAGAGCCATAGATGTTGAAGATCAATTCGTGGAAGCATTCAGTAACTTCTTAAAGCAACATTTTCAAGAATTTAGTATCTTATGAATGAAATACATGGATATAGAAGAATGATAAATTTAAAGGGAACCAATGATTTAAAGCTATTTCATTTTAAATGATAAACTATCTTTAGATTAAAAGGAAAATCGTTGTGAATTTTTACTCAACATAAACCACGCATTACAAAAAGTCAACCACAAATCATGAAAAATACCAAGAACCAATAAATATTCCTTGCTAAGTCCCCAAGAAAGTTATGATTCCTAATAAAATCACCCAAAAATATAAATAACATAATGATCTATATATGTGTTCACATTATAATACTTTGAAAAATAATAACATCAATATAACTAAACTGTCACATAATCAGAACAAATCCAAAAACAAAATGAATGGAATTGATGTTTGAATGGTCAAGAAGATATTTAACCAATCCAATATTGATTCTTATTCCACATACAATTTCCAATATGACAAATAGATCACTGTCACTAATCAGAAATCATCTTGATACAAAATCAAAAGCAACCTCATTGGATTACAAAATAAAAAATTCCTTTTGAAGTAGAGCACTGATTGTGAGGGATGACGCAGGAACCTTGGTTGTTGTAGTGAAAATGCAGGCACAATGTCTGGATGCTTTGACTTGATGTTCCTGAAAGACTTTATGATGGTATTTATCCCTCTTCCACTGCCATAGAAAACACAAAAAATAAAAACTAAAATATAGGATTGATTGCAATAAAATGATGTGGAGGTCAACAAGACGAAACCTGGGATGGAGTAGCATCAAAGTGGGGGGGGGGGTATGAATAGGTGACTATGGATAGAGAGTTGGAGAAACCAATCCTTGGATGTAATGAATGGTGTGGAATCAAAGTCATTGAAACAAAATGGTGTCAACGAATGGTGAATAGGAAAGCCAATGATCTATTTTAACAACCCCCACCCCTTGATGATGCTCACTACTCCCCTTCCGATACACCCCCACACTCCCCTTACTATATCACCCCACCCCCTTTGCAGCATAACACCACTCCCCTTCCTAGAAACCCCCTGGACAACCCCTTGGACACCCCCTGGACACCCCCACTGGACACCCCCTTGGACACCCCCTGGACCCCCTGGACACCGCCCCTTGGACCCCATGGACACCACCCACTGGACCCCCCTGGACGTCCCCATTGGATACCCGCCATAGAACCCCACCCCCCCGACCCCCTAGACACCCCCATGCATGCATACACATGCATATTAATAAAAGGAAAGATGAAAAAGTATAAAGAAAAACTGTAAACAGAGAGAATGTATAAAATATTTTTTCAACTCAAATGTGGAGCCAACATATCATGCAGTTTCAATTCATTCAATAGGGATGTGGAATATCCAATTTGACATCATATATAAATGAAATTGAACATGAAATGTAAATTTTACACAATTATGACATAAGCATATGTAATGCATGTACACCACATTGTGGTTTCTAAAATGGTAAACAAGCATTAAGACAAACATAGCATAGTTTATAAAATAACATTTTTTTTCTAGACACATTAGAGATTGGTGAATCCACTTTTATGTTAGGTGGGATGACCATTTTCTTTGTTTTATAATACTTATCAAAACAAGTCTCTAACTATTGTATGGGTAGTAACCAGGGAGTATTAATAAAATTCTAGGTAATAGACCATGTATAATATTATTCATAGACAATACATACCCACTATAACATTTCGTAAATAGAAAATTTTGAAATTTAACTAACACTATAGAAGAAGAAAATTAATTAGAAAAGAAATATTAATGGGAGAAACATCCAACTCAAAGAAAGACAAACACATAACATGTAACTAAACTAAAAGAAAAATATCCACATACCTTAGTTGGTAAGATCCCTAATAGCAGTGACTATATCCCCATCAGCAGCTTTCAGAGCCATCATGACATTGTCCTTGTAGACTCTACCCTATGTCATCACCATCTCGGTGTCGTTATTTTTTATGCTCCATGATAAGGATTGCATTAAGATAATTGTAATTGAATATAAATTTGAAATGTAGTAATGAGATCCGACAATACCCCCCCCCCATTGCACACCCCATTACCCTCTCCTGTACATCCATTCCCCCTCCTCTGCACTCCCCTTTCCACCAACACACCACCCTACCCCCTGCACACACCCCTAAACACCCACACCCTATACACATACACACCCCGTCCCCCTACACACCCCTACCCCCTGCACACCTCCATACTGACCCATGCACTACCCCATGCCCCTCCCCTACACACCCCTCCCCCTGCCACACCCCCTACCCCAGCCCCCTCCCCTGCACACCACCATCCCCCTCCCCTACAGTCCTCCCCTTCCCTTTCCACCAGTACACCACCCTACCCCATTAACACACCTCTACAAACCCACACCCCTTACACATCCACACCCATTACCCCTTCACACCCCTCTGCACACCCCCTGCCCCTACGCCCTCCACACCCCCAATTTCCCCCTACCCTACCCCCAAACCTTCCCCTGCACATCCTCTCCCCCTACCACATCCCCTTCCCCATACCCCCTCCCCTGCACACCCCCTTCCCCCTCCCCTACACTCCCCCTCAACCCTGCCACCAGCACACCACCCTTTCCTTGCCCCCTATACACCCCCTACACACCCACACCCCCTACACACCCCCACCCCATTCACACCCCATGCACCCTAACCCCTTCACACCCCAACACTACCCCTGCCATACCCCTTCCCCTCCCGTGAACACCCCCAACCCCTACCCCCAACCCCATACCCCCAGCACACCCCCTTTCCCCCGCACACCCCTGTCACCTTGCACACCCCCCTCGGCACCTACCCCCTCCCCATACCCCTGCACCTGCACCCCCTACACACCCCTTGCTCACTAAAACAGTATACACCACAACATCTACCAAACACTAACATCGTTATATGGTAGAATTCAATTTATAAACGAAGAATAAAATTGACATCTAAAATACACCTCAATATTAGTATCACCAAAACCATCATGACCCTCGTAATCTCCTTCAAATAAACAGACATCATTATTTCCTCCTCACAGACCACCACCACCATCAACATCCACATTGGAATATTCAACTAAATCCATGGAAGGAGTAAAAGAACATATATAAACCAAATATAAAAAATGAAAACAAATTTAACAAATTAAAACAAAAAAAGGTTATCAATAAAATCCACTAATCAATACAAATTTATTTTACTCCTTTAAAATCAGAAAAAAATGTGAAAATATAGAAATTCCTAAGATTTTAATGGAATTTAAAGTAATAAAATAATGAATTACATATAAAAAATTAAGAAATTTCTAGTTGTGAATTCATTAAACCATTTTAAAAATTCCATCCAAAAGGTCAAAACATTCTTAAAATTTTTAATTTTTTTATATAAAACAATTTGGATGATAACCCATGTATTTAGTGTATTTAACATTTCCAAACACACATAAAATATTTTTCACGGGGTAAAATCCATAGCCACAACTTAATAAACATGAAAAACATAGAGGTGGCTAATTTCAATCATCACAATCATTCTCAATGATTAATTTAACGTGAAACAACATGAAGAATGCCCAATAAAGAACCCAAGTAAACCATGAACACCAAATCAAATTCCCAATAAAGATTCAAAACAAACAATCATACCTTTTTCACACTTAAAAGCACAACCCAAACACCTACATTTTTTCAGGGATAAGGAAGAACTTATGAACTAATTTTTTCCAAGGTTAGCATAACAAATACAATACCTTTTAATTGATTCAAAACCATGTGGGACTTGAGTGATTACAACATGATAAAACTTTACACCACAAAGGAAATTAATCATAATGAATATATAATAATTTAACTAATCAATGATGTGGTTAATTATTACTAGTGTATAAAATCTAGATTTGGACTTTCCCAAAGTAGTTATAGAACAATTTAGAATGGGCATTCCTGCAAGAGAAATGAGTAAATAAGAAGCATTAAAACCCATTTGGTAAAATTCATTTAACATTGCTTATCTAAATAACTGTCATTATTTTTTTGTTGATTATAAAATAACTATCATCTAAATTCCAATGTGAAATACTATTTTTGGATTTGTGTTGGTACTTACAAAGAATTCAACTCCAAATATCCAATCTCTAGGAGGTATCTCTTTCAATCCACCCCAGTCTTGTCAATGCCCAAAACATCCATTTTTAAAAAGGCTCTCTATGTATAAGGCATAAATTTTAATACCCAATAAGGTGTTAGTGTAGGGTATAAGAATTTATATACACAATAGGGAAATAATGACATACCTCAAATCACAAGTGAATAACCATGTGTAAGTGTGAACATGTATACTAATTAACTTGTCTCAACAAAAAAATTAAGAAAATATCTGAAATAATATTAAAATAAATGTAAATAAGTAGTTGAAAGACAAATAAAAGTTATATAAAGTAACTCTCTATACTAGTAAAATGCTTATTGAATCATACCTAAGTTTATCTTCTTCAATGGGGATCATTATCAATGACAATCTAGAGATATAGAAATATTGTAAGACATATTGTCTAGGTTAGGGATAGGGAAATCCTATAGACCAACCCACCAAGCTGCACTTCTGGAGTAAATTCCTAATACTGTAACATAGAATGGGGAAGGATTATACAAAGTGGAGGTATCACCCCATCCCATGGAATAATTATAGGGGAATACTCATTTGTAACTCAAAAACATATCCCAAGAAATCTACATGTACATAAATGGATAGAAAACTGTATTAAAAATATATAATAAAAAGGGAAAATATAAACACACCCTTTATAGAATGATCATAATCATATACAAGGGTATTATATGAATATGGTTTATATAAAAAGGTAACAATTGGATAATTAAGGGTTTTTAAATTGTGAATATTCTATCTTTTGGAATTTATGACTAAAATATCCATCTTTTTAATTCTGTAAGCTTTAGAGATACGAAGTCTATTAGAAAAAACCATTATAAAATTATTAATAATTCTATAATAATAAATAGAAATATAATAAATCCAAAATAGTATATAGATGATAGAATAGAAATATGATTAAACCATGAATACCAGAATACCAGAATAATTATGAGAATTAGAATGAAATATAAACCATGAAATATCAGTGAATAACAGTTGGCAGAATACTAGTCAACACATAGGTGCCACAAAACAATTTCCAATAAACATATACCCATCCTTGAACTCCTCTTACAAACTACAAACTACCTAAAATGAATAAATACTGCAAACAAAATTCAAAGAAGCCACAAAACAGGATAAAAAAATAGAAAATGCATCGAAACACAAATATAATTAATAATGAAAACTAGGACCAACAAAACACAAACTCCTACAAATTCAAACAATATTCATGCTCCTACAAACATAAGTGAGCCACAAACTAAGTTAACAAAACCGAAAATAGAATCCACATAACATAATTAAGTAAATTAGTAGGGGAACATACCATATGGTGGATTAAGGGATAAAGAAGGGTATGGAAGAGGGGAGGAACCCTTTGTCCAATGCCTTGAATGGAGGAGGAATTCCCAAAGAAGGGTATGGAGGAGGGGAGTACCGCACGAGGGATGGATAAACCCCTACTGGAGAAGCTGAGCTGCGATTGGAAAATCCAAACAGTGAATAAAGGAACCACGATGAGGAATGGAAGAACCGAAGCTGGAGAGGATGAATAGGAGATGACATCAGTGAGGGAAATGGAGGACAACAGGGAGGGAAGAGAATAGTGAGCAGTGAGAGCGGTCATTGGGAGGAGGAGAGGTCATCGGGGGTGGAGGGCGTCGTGATGAGGGTCGCGTATCAGGGAAGGATGAGCTCGATAGGTGTAAAAAAATAGGGAATCAAAAATGTGTATCCATAGATGAAAACAGAATATTGGTTATAACTAAACAATAGCCACGAACGTATAAAACCATGGCTATAGGTTTGTGGCTATATCTTAAATTTCCAGTTGTGTTGGAAAGAACCAATGTTTTTGTATTTTAACAGTAAATTGAAATAGAGTCTGCATTCCTTGGAATAACACCAATGTATGAGAAAAAGTAGTGTATCCAAATATCTTCTTTAGCTGCATCAGAAGCCACTATATATGCATATTCTGCTATTGAATTGGGGATCACAAGTTTCTTTGAGAAAATCTAGCTCACTCCAACACCATTTAACAAAATGATATAGCCAAACTATGATTTTAGATCATCATGATATGTATAAAAAATAACATTACTGAATCACATAACTACTAGTTCCTCATCTACTCCATACAATAAGAACATATCTTTTTTATGTTTCATGTACATTAGGATATTTTTACAGATGTGTAATACAACTCCCTTGGATTATCTTGATATCTTCCCACCATGATGAAAGATAATGAAACAATAAACCTAGTACATAACATGACATACATGATAGATATCATTGCTGAATCACTAGGGTTTATACTTATTCCTTATACCACCTCCTATAATTGTGGACACATTTTCATGGAGATATTGATACCATCTGACACTGGAAACAATCCTTGTTTAGATTGTTCCATTTTGTACGTTTTGATTACCTTTTCAATATATGTACTTTGACTTATTACAAGCCACATTTAAGATCTATATTGATAGATCATGATCCCCATAATTTAGGCTACTTCACCTATGTATTTTAATAAGAAGAATTCATTTAACCAATTCTTAACATACTGTTAGACTTGTATTTCATTTCCCATGATTATTATGTTATAAACATATAAAACAAGGAAAATGATGATAACCACACTAACCTTATTATAGATAAATAGATCTCATTCATTATTGATGAAACTGAACTCTCTTATGGATTTATAAAAATGAACATTCCATGATCATGATACCTGCTTAAATCCATAAATAGATCTCTGTAGTATGAATACTTTATTGTCATTCTTTGACTTAATAAGCCCTTTTTGGGTGATTCATATAGAAATATTCAACCATCTTTCCATTTATAAAAGTAGTTATAACATCCACTTTACAAATCACATAGTCATGGATGTTTTCTATTGAAACTAATCTTATGATGGATTTCAACGTCATTACTAGTGAAAAGGGTTCACTGTAGTATATTCATTGACGATTCATAAATCCCTTCCTTATCAGTCATGATATATAGGTATTAATCACACGATCCATGACTATATTTTTATTGAATACCCATTTACACCAAATGGATTTTATATTAGTTGAAGGATCTACCAAAATCCAAACCTGACATTGGTAAATGGACTTCATTTAGGAATTCATTGCTTCTTTCCATTATGTAGAACCCTTTCTGCCCACTACATAATTATAGATTAGAGGTTCATCATTCTGAAGGAGTAATGTGTCACCTGACCTGGTGATAAGAAAACAATATCACTCTAGTTCTTTAACCTCCCACGTTGAACTACATAGTACATGTGTCTCAAGAACATCATCATCTTCCATTATCACTTGTGGAGATAGTTCCCATACCAACTATTGTGAATCTAGGGCATCAAAATCATCAATGTCAATCTTACTCCCACTATTTCTATTGTAAATGTCTTCCCTTATAGAAATATGAAATATATTTTCACAATAAATTTTATATCTGAAAGATTATATAGGTAGAATCATGTTGCCTCTTTAAGATAACCTATAAAGACGATCTTTGTGCTTTGGGATTCAGATTTATCACTTGGTATAGACCTGAGAATATACTTTCATCCCTATAAACATATGTGTGATAAAATGGGGTTTTTTTAAACAGTACAAATCATATGGAATCCCATAAATTAATTTATTTGGTACTTAGATATGGGTATATTTCATTGTGTGTAGTGTGTATCCCCAATAGGACAATGGAAGAGTTGTTGGTCTCATTATTAATATGACCATGTCAAGCATGGTCTGATTCCTCATTTTATTAAGACCATTCCAATAAGGTGTATGATAAAAAGTGGGTTGGGATACTATCTCACAATCTTTCAAGTGATCAATGAATTCTTGGTTAAGATACCCTACGCCTCGATCCTAGTAGAGTGTGTTAATCATATTAACAAGATGGTTTTATACATTGTGATGCTATTCTTTAAGAATTTGAAAGGAGTAAAACTCTTACCTCATTATGTAGAAAAAATAATACATACTACAATCATTGGTCAATGTAATGAAGTTTGAAAAAAAACCCCTTTCTTTTACTAGAAACATACTACATACATCAGTATGAGTTAATTCAAGTAATTTATTGTCTCTTTATTCCTTATTAGAGAAGGGTGCATTGGTAATTTTCCCTTGTAAACAATCATGACATTCATGCAGGGGGTTTATCTTAGTAGAATCTAAACACTATTCTTATTTCAATCTCTATAAATTCATCTCATTTACATGACCAGGGCTGAAGTTCCTTAGGTGGGAGTTATATGAGTCATGGTCACTGATTTTTCATTGATTGTTATTACATGTTATTAGTGATCTAGTATATACATGATATTGTTATGATACACCATACCATAACATTGTTTATCCTTATAAAATAGACAACATTTATTTATAAATTTAATATAAAATCCCATAGTGTCCAATCTTGACACTGAGATTAGGTTTTTGGTATGTAAAAGAATATAATAAAAATTGTACAATACAAGAACCAAAACACTAGGCAATGTCAACTGATAATCTCCCACTTCTTAGGCTAGTAGACTTGCACCATTTTCCACTTTATGTTCCTCCTCCCACATTGAAATATTCTAGGCTCTACTTATATTCATTATATGAATAAAAAAGTGTGATACACATAATGTATCAAATACCCAACTTGTCGATAAAGAAACATGTCATTCAATGACAAAAAAAACCTGAAGTAGAAGCATTTCCTTGTTTAGTTTTTCAAGATCTACAATTCTTCTTGTAACGAGAATTATTATGAGATGAAAATCTGAAATACTCTTTCTCTTTTCCCTCCCTCTATATATTTCGCCTTTTTGAACGATGATGCATCGGTTTCTTTGACAAAAGCTTAGTCTTAGACCCCTTATCATTGCTCTTCCTCCTATTGTTCACCAGAAGAACTGATGAATTCGTACTATTCATATACTTATCATCTTAGTGAACTAAATACAATAGATCTATCAGTTAATTTTTCATGTTATTCATGTTAAAATTAACAATAAAATTCCAAAATATTTTAAGTTAAGAGGTAAGAATGAGACCAGTCATAGTTCATGGTTCAGTTTGAACCCAAGAGATTCAATTATCCCAATGTACAAAATCATCTTGATTGCATAAGGTCCTTCTTGACTCCATTCTGCTATCCTACACCTATACAATTCACTTGATATCTCATACCATTATTTCATTTCCCACTCCTGGTATAACTCTTGGAGACAAGTTAACATCTTGTAGGCATCTTCGTCCTCATGCATTTTCTACAGTTTACTAGATAGAGATGAAAAAATGATATATTGTACACTTAGTGCATCATATAAATTATTTATATACTTGCCTTTATCAGCATTTCTTACTCCCTGAGGGGGCTCAATAGGAAGTGAGGACTCCAAAAAATAAGACTTACTCCATTAGTGTAATACAATGTGAAAGTGACTATACCACTCCTAAAAGTTATTCCTGATCAAGATATTTTTAGTATCTAGAATTGATCATAGTGATAATGTACCGGTGGTGTTTGTGATTTCCATTTTTATCTACAATAATAATTTAGTAGTTAATACATTATCTTTATTCCATTTAGACATTACCAATTAAATCATTAAATGTTTCCCACTATTTTTTCAAACCCCAGTAACCATAACTACTAGATCTAGAATACCCATTCACTTTAGTGTTCTGGTGTAACGGATCATTGAATCCTCCCATCATATTCTAAGATTTTTCTATTCCACTACATGGAGAATTTAAATGTCGGTGCTAGATCGGCCAACCACATTGACTTTAAATTCCTTAAATTATTGAGTGAAGTCTCAGTTTCACAGAATGGTAACCTTGATTCCAAGAATGCTTTTCCTTTAATGTGGTAAAAATTAGATTTGGATACATCTTCACTACAAGTATTATTTAAGACAACCACCACTCTTATAAGAACTCCATGGTAGTGAGAGGAACCCTCAACTAGTTCTGAAAAGCTCCCCGTACACCTGATTTTGGTCAAATGTAGCTGGGGAAAGGCATTCACAACATAATATCACTTTGATGGTTTTATTATTTCTTTATGAATTTAATCATTTTCTTTTAAATATGTTCATTCTATTTTTTCACTCTCACAACTGAATATTCATTAATAGAAAAACATTTATCTCGTATTTATTAATTTTTTTTATTTTTTTATGTGTTCTCGTAAACATGCACATGAATAAAATAATAAAAAATGAATAAATAAAATAAACTACATGACATATACTGAGAATCTAATGTTGGTTGGTACATTTATACTCAATAGATCAATCATGTAATATTTTTTTAATTCTAGTTCCTGTCCTGACTTGTTTCTTTTCTCACACCTTGGTCCAATATAAACACATCCCTTCTTCGAAACTACATTTCCTTAGAATGGTCCATTTCTTACAACATCATTTTCATAATAAAAATATACTTTCACAAAGGTTAGGAGGTCTCAGAATGAAAAAAATACATACATATAATACTAATGGATGCACAAACACATATACATATTAAATGAATAAAAAAATTCATAGACCGTCAATTAATAAATAATAATTACCAAAATTACATAAATTATTAATAATTATTTAAGTAAAAATAAATTCAGATATGAAATGGTCGGTCTATGCTCAAGAAAATTATACAGGTAAAATAAATGTTTGATAAAATTCAATTGTGAAACATTATGTAAAGGGATAATTAAATAAATTAGATAAATTATTTAAATTCAAATAAATTTTTACTTTGTTCGTTCCAATGAATAATTTAATTTTAATTACACAATTTAATTAATCATTTAATTTTATATTATACGAAAATAAAACCATTATTTTTTAACATTAAAAATATTATTTTCTAAAACCCAATATATAAATAATTTTTTATAACCTTAAAATTTTCCAGGCCTGAGAACCACAACTAGCATGTTGCAGGTCAAGCTGACCCCACATTGGCCTATTGTAGGTCAAACATACCCATGAAAGGCTATTTTGGGACTATCAGACTTGTCCAAGGATGTTTCGGGTTGGGAAGACTTGATTTATACTACTGGCTGGCCAATCCACATGAGAGGCGTCGTGAAGGAGGCTGAAAATAGTTTACCCCGGTCACTGTGAGTAGGTGCAGTGACGGTCGGGGCAACATGATCAGTGCTAGCCAGATGGGGAGGAAGTTGACGGTGAACAAGGATGATGGTCACGTGGTGCATGGTGATTGGGCTAGTCGGACAAGGTGATCTCGATAGTGGGATTTTTTAATATGTTTTCTAAAAAAAATTTAAATAGCATAGGTTAATTTTTCTTTAAAAAAATATTCCACAATGGTGGAATTGGAGATACTTCCTTCACTCCACTACGCCACCTTTGGCCTGGATCACTAACATGGAAAGGGAGGGGGGATGTCGGCTTTGCATCAGCTCCCTATAAAAGGGCATACCCCCTTATCCTCATTCGTTTTCCTCTTCATCTCTCTTATATCCTCTCCGTCTCTCACAAAAAAATTCATTTTCAGTGCATGTTATTTTTGAAGCAACATTTAGAGGTATTTTTATTTATTTAATATATTTTTTTATTTAGTTGAATTATTTTTTTTTTGAATATTTACTTTTTTATGTAGTTTAGTTAGTTCAAAATATTTTGTTTATTAGATTGTGTAATTAGTTATATATAGTTTGAAATATTTATTTTTAGTAGTATAGATTATTCATAGATTAAGTATAGATTAACATATGATTAACTTATGATTTAAGTACTTTGAAAGTTTGGTAGCTTAAATATTATGTGGTTATCTAAGTAATCAAATCCCTCTCTGGATAAAAAAAAGTGTATGTGGCTCAGGCACGGTTGTACCTAGGGGTAAAACCCGAAAACACCACTTTGAGGTAGACTCGAACGAGAACTCGTTCACGACACTAGGACTTGCTGCCCTCCTAGTTTGAAACTCTCAGAGGATATGCTTAAGATGATTCATATTTCCATTATGAACTGATAAAATATCTATGAAATGAAAAATCAAACTAGTATATTTATCAATGATAAAATGATAATTATGATGTTATTGAATGAAATAAAGACCAATGAATTATTTAATGAAATTTATTATTAGTAATTTAGGATATTATTTATTAAGTAGTATAATTATTTATATATAGTTTTGAAATAATACTTATTATTAGTAATGATTAATTATATAATAATTAATGATAACTTCAGATTAAATATGTATACATATGATTAATCAATTATTATTAACTAAAGAATATAATATGATTAATTACTAAAGAACAAATAATTATAGAATAGATTAATAATGATTAACTAATGATTAAATGATGATTTATTAGTTGAAAAATGTACTAATAAAAGTAGTTGATAAAATGACAATTATGATTATATAAAATGAAATGGAAAATAATAATGTTTTAAAATGTTACAATCATAAAGATTATATAGTTTAGAAATAATAGTTTTTATTAAAAATAATTAATTATATAATTATTAATTTATAACAAAAGATTAAAACATGAATCCATATATTGATTAGCTAATTATATTTATGATCATATAAATTGAAATGAAGAAGAACAAACACATTAAATAACACATTAATTCTTTATGACATAAAAAAAAATTCATTGACATTTGTCAATAGAATGAGGTTTGGATGAGATGAATATCACATCGTATATGTGATAAAATTTAGATTATTTGTAATAGGTAGATTAATAACATCTTCGAAGTATATGTACATAACTTTTGAACTATCAAATGTTTTCGGCCTTCTAATGACATATAAGATGACATCGAAGATATGTCATTTGAAGGTCGAAATATTTTTAATGTTAAAAAGTGAAGTATATATCTTTCAAAGATGTTATTAAGCCATCAATAAAACATAAGTTGGATTTTACCGCATCTAAAGTGAGACTAATCTCATCCAAACCACATTCTATTGATAAATGTTAATGAATTTATTGTATGTTATAAAGCATCCAGGTGTTATTTAATAAGTTTTTTTCTTCATTTCACTTTATATGATAAAAATTGTGAATCTCTCAATGATAAATAGACTAATTTGATGTTTCATATTCTTTTTACCTCAGTTTCCAAAATGTAATGTGACATATATTTTAATAAACATTTATATAATGAAACATTACTAGAATATTTTAGTGTATAGAAATGCATCTTATCATTACATTCTAATAAATATTATATGGTCAAGCCGCATTGTTAAAATTTGTTACACAATCATAATTTTAATGAAAGAAATGTTTTTGATGTATTTCCTATTTGTACTAAAATGGGGAGGTTATTCAAGCTAAACAAGGAGATTATTAAAGTACACAATCAGTATCGGTGGTTAGTACAGTTGATTGTGTAACCATAAATGACCTTCAAGAGAGAATTCAAGGTTCCCTAAATCTGGGACACGATCAAGAGATAAATTCTATGATCTATAGTCATTTTGAAATCCTAGAAACATTGTGGCATCTAGATTGCCCATTGGTTGTTGATGCGTAGTGGGTCCATGAACTTAATTTATTTTCTCAACAGTCAGATGGTACCATGATGCTGTTATAGATTGATGTTTCCACTGTAAAACAACGTTGTCCAGTTGTAAGAATACATACAATTATAAGAGTGTTTGAAGATAGTCCACCCTAGGAAATGGAGCCTATTCCAAATGATGCAGTAGAAGAGGAAAACCCAGACGATCTCATAGATTAACATGTCAATCCATCTTCCGATGAATAGTTTTGTAACAATGGATCAGTTGGTGAAAATAGTGTGGGTGAGGAGGAATCATCTGAAGATAAGAAGGAGGTTTTGAGAAATGCATTAGTGGTATATCAACCATGAGCTACAATAAATCATCCAACACTCCTTTCGTTTTAGTCAAAAGTAATGACACATGTGCCTGAATTCGACAATAATGTTCTCACACTAGCAACTGATTTCCCTATAGTCATACCAGAAAGGTTTAGTGCGTTGGTCCAAACCTTATACATTGGAAAGAATATTCCAGGTAAATATGGATTAAAAATAACAATAAAAATATTTCACCTTGAGAGGAACTACTGCTATATAGTTCATGTATCATTTCATAGTAAATATATCATATAGTTTGAGAATTATGAGGATGATTTTAGATTTCTCTTGAGGGTGATTCTGGACATTACATTTGGAGGTCGTAGAATCTCGAGGATTGAGGCAGCTCATATTTTCGGTCACCCAAGACTCACTTATAATCATACATCATTTGACGTAGAATCTATGACATCTATTGTTGTTGAGAATATTAGGACATGTCAAGATGTACTGATATTCCTTGTAGAATAGAGGATTCAACAAATGTTAGATTATATGATTTCCTATAATAAGGAATGGATGGAGAAACAGAAGGAAATTCTGAAGGTCTATGGTGATTGGGATGACTCATATAGGGTTTTACCACAATTTGTATCCATAATGAGGAATCATAACCAATTAGTCTTCAATCTAGATACAAATGAACATGTGTATCATGATAACTGAATTGATCCATCTCATGTTCAATTACATCAATAGTTCTGGGCATTCCTTCCTTGTATCCCCACATTTTGATTCAGCAAACAGTACATTCAGATTGATGGAACATTTCTATAAAGTATATACAAGGGTGTATTGTAGATTTTAGAAACCTAGGATGGAAACTGTTCACCTCTTCTGAATGACTTTTCCATTGTAGTGAAAGAAAACTATGAATCATGGAGTTGGTTTCTGGAATGTATCAGAAACTATTTCACCAACATTCTGGGTGTTTGTTTGATATCTGATCACCATTATGAAATTAATGAGGCAATCAATGTGGATCCTGATACATGGATATACCCAAATACACATCATCAGTACTACATTAGAATCATTTCTAGGAATGTGCATAAAAAATTCCACAACGAACCGATGAAGAATGAAATCACAAGGCTTGGTATGAATTGAATTTTATTTTTTTACTATTTCAACATAATGATTAACTTTAATTATGTAAAATATCATCTATTCTATGTAGTATATGAGTCAGAAAAATAGAGGTTTGAAGAACTCTTTCATCAAATCCTCCAGAATAATCAAGAAGTTTATGATTATATGACGTAGATTCAAAAAGAAAAATGGACATAGGCATATGGCAGGGGGAAAAGTTATGAACAGATGATGGAAGGAATTGTAGAGTACAACAATGGTGTCTTCAAAGGTCTTCACAAGCTACCTATAACTGCCCTAGTTCATGAGACATTAAATCTATGCCTGAAATAATTTTTTGATAGACACAAACAAGCATCAGATGAAATACAGTAGGGGATAAGGTACAAAAGACACTTTCAATGAGATATTGGAAATAATATTGAAGAAACATTTCGTTATCATGTATTACTTTTTCAACAAAAAGAATCTTGATTTGATGTTCAATAGAATTCAGACCCCATCACAAATCACATTGGTGAAAAAATGGTGGTTTTGCTGGAAACAAGGTAATTTCGATGTGGAAACTTTCAAGCCATACCATTTCCATGCTCACACGCCATCACAACATGTGCCTCTTTTAACATATCATGGGAATAATGTGGTGATCTATTGTACTAGATGGATACCATTTCTAACTGTTATGATGCATAATGGACACCTATTTGGGAGTATCGTTATTTCCCATTGCCCGAATGCTAGCCGATAGTGATACCTGACATCAATCAGTTGCGTCCTCCTTGGAGACTAAAGGCCAGTAGGATGCGTGATGAGATGGACTGGCCTTAAAAACAAGGGTTGAGTTTGAGATGCACGAAATGTCATAATGAATGTGAAAACTAAAAACGATTCCCTAACGTTGTTGGGTCGAGTTCAGAGACCCATCCAAATTGATGAATTTTCTTCATTGTGTCATTCTCATATTGTAAATTAAATGTTGTAATCTCATATTTTTTTTCTCAATTTTCTAATACCAAAAACCCAAAAGTAGAATACTTATCCTAGAAACATCATTCCTAAACTTTAATTTCAGAATTTGATACCCTAAATTCAAACACAAAAAAACATCTCCCTTTTACCATAGTTTTTGATAACAATATGTGTGATATTTTAATAAACATTCACATAACGAAATAATAGTTTCATAATTATTAGAATAAGTTATTCAATATAGAAAATTAGATAAAATAATAAAACATAATTAGAAATTCACATGGATTATCTTAATCAAATGCATAATTAGTTAATCATAAAGCTCCTCCAATATATATCTAACCAAATTGAAAACCCAATAATTTAGAAATATTTTCTCTACGATTCTGGAAATCATTATGCCATTATTCAAAAAATTTATATCTTATTGACACATGCCTAATATCTAAATACCCTATTAATCATAAATCCTTAATAAAAACATGCATGATATCAAGAATTAACTATTTCTCTATTCCTTGAATAAAATATTAGATAATAAAATTCATTTCAAAAAATCATGACGTAGAACACTATACCCATATTGTCAATTAAATGTTGTTATCTTTTTTTTCTCAGTTTTATAAACCCCAAAACCCAAAAACAGAACACTTATCCTAAAAACATCTTTCCTAATCCTTAATATCAGAATTTGAAACCCTAAACCCTCAAACCTAATCCCTAACCCAAAAATCATAAACCTAAACCCTCAAACCTTACAAAAAATCAAAAAACCTATATATATTTCCTTTAAGCATGTACAAATTAATAAAATTCACACAATGATATTTTCATTAATAAAATTCATTCACACCATAGTTTTTTCCATCTATTTTTTCTCTTATTTATTTTTTTACCTTTATTTCATTTAGAACCAAAATGCATGGAAAATTATATATTTTTTGGGTTAAAATAACATCATAAAACACTTTGAATAAACATGTCATGTCTTCCATTATAAAAGTCATAAAATTATTCTAACCATAACGTTATATTTACATTTTGCACATAAAACTCATTTCATATATTTAGATGTAGATGGATGACGCCATACTACTCACTCAACTATGTATCCATATTTCACAGGCTGTGTTAAATGGTGGTCTAGAACGTTCTATCAGGGTGTGTCAAGAACACCATTTTCAATCACAGGGAGCCTCCATATTCCATTAGACCATACTTGTGAGTTGCTGACTACTATAGCCTTGCCTTTTAAGATTTCACTTTTATAGAACATTACTTACTTGATGCCCTCATTGAGAAGTGGAGACTAGAGAAACACACATTTTACCTGCCTGAGGGAGAGATGACTATCACCCTCCATGATGTGGTAGTGCTTCTCGGTCTTTCTATCCATGGGAGTCCCATTATTGGAATCAATCATGCAGCTTGGCTAGACCTTTCTTTGAGCTTGTTAGGTGTTGATATTTTTTCGGACCATAGAGATATAGATGGAGTGCCCATATCTCTAACATGGATGGAGTCACAAATTCCATATTTATAGGCTAATGATGACGAGAATACCATCATGCATTATGCTCGTGCATATATATTATGGCTCATTGGTGGGACCATGTGTACTGATCACTCGGGTATGCACATGAACATGATGTATCTACCCCTAATAGAGGAATTTGATTGAGCCATGATATAGAATTTGGGATCAGCCTTCATGGAATACTCATATAGGGAATTATATAGGATATCCCACGGAGACTGCACAGGTCTCAGGGGATGCATCATCCTTTTTCAGATGTGGTCATGGGAGCGCATTCCTGCATTCTGCCATGAGTTTTATGGTTTTCTGGTCGAGATAGAGGTGATTCATGACACTCCACGTGGATGCTGGTATAATCAGTCATTTTTATTGGTTTCTGATGCTACTAGGAGTTATTGGATTTAATTTCTCAATATTTGACACTATTGATGATGTATTTTAATTGTGGTGTCTTTGAAACAATTTTGACGTGGTTCCAATACAAAATTGGGCATATATCGGCTAGAGTTGGACTGTCTCTTACCTGATCAGGTATGTATACACAATCTATCAATATCTAACATATTTAATAATAGAATCATTTTCTATTTTTTGTTAGGTGATTTTTTTGTCAAAAGCACATGTCATTTTTGATTTCATGGATTCCATACTGGAGTATTACGGACCATATTCCAGTATACCACACTGTTGGGATTAAGGATTCTATGGTTGTAGTGCCCCTAATTCACATCCATATTATTGAGTTGCAGCAACCTCATAGAGTAATGTGCTTATTTTTTTGTACTCAGCGGATTTTATTGCCATCGAGACATACAGAGTGGCTTCATGGGATGAAGCTGACAGTGAGGTAGGATGATGACTGGTCCTGAGTACATGCCAGCTTTATCGACTGCTGGCACAGACCTGTAGACATTCCTATTCAGGGTTTTCCTATCAATAGATTATTTCATTCAGAGTAGGTTGAGTGTGAGCCATGGTATAGACAGAAGTCTATAATTTATCTTACCTAAAAAAGATTTGAGATGCAGAGGATGGTAAGTCAATAAATTTACATTATTATGTTAATTGAAAAATTTTCTAAATCAATTTGAATGTATTTACAAGGCTTTCACACAGAGAAACTTTTTCTCATGAGTTATGAAGAGGAGGAGGTGGTGTTTAGACAACCAGTCATCGATGCTACAACGCTGGAGGAGAGGGAATCTTTTCGTGTGATTTATGAGAGCATATTCACCCATTTGGCCCATAGGGAGGAGGTTCCTATCCCAAAATAACATACTAAAGTAGTTGCTGGTGATGAGGAGACACTGCCACGACGATATAGATAGCGTCATGCTACACATGAGGTTGCACCAATTCCACATTCAAAGGTCTTCCTTCTAGTAGTCCATGATCAACCGATTCAGGATGTGCTTCAGTTGGTATAGGATTCGTCCTTCCGGACTGGATATCCATAGTTCACTCCATATTGGGTTCCAGATCTATCACAGCTTTGGGATCCATCACAACCTTGGGTTCCAGATCCATCGTAGCCTTGGGGTACAACACCATCACAAGATTAGTTCCCCACTGTGATGGAGGTAGGTCCTTCAACCAACCTAGTGGAAGAATGATCTGGAGGGATGTACGAGATGTAGTTGACAACTTCTTCCAATGACACACAAATAGAGGCTGCACTAGTCGGCATTCCAATGCCTAATGATCTGCCTTCTGCAGGTCATCAGACTACACTATGCACTCGACGTATACGTCCGATTCACAGACCACCATGTGGGACATAATATCATCTCCACAGACATAGACATTGATGGTACATGATTATTTACATGTTTTGTTACTAATAATAGAAAAATACTATTATTACTAATAGCTATTATTATATGTTTATCCATTATTTCAGTTTTAATTTATATTTTAAGAACAGTTTAGATTTGACAATATTTAATAGTTGACTACTTGAAACATACAAATAATTAGTATATTGCAGGTAAATGACATTAAAAGATTAATAAATATATGGTATAAAAATTATGTAAATAAAATTTTAAAGATAACCTTATTATCTAAAAATTTGATGAAAATAAAAATTTTCATAAATAAAATAAATAAATGTTAATGAATGGAATGTAAGAAAAGTAACCCATATGAGGGAGCGAAAAGAATGAATGTCAAGGAGGATCCTATGCCCCCTACATGAATTTGGAAGCCTATAAAATATAAACTATATTACCCATATAAATAAAAATTAAAAATTCAACTACTTGTTATATGTTTAATAAATGTTTACAATTTCTTTCATAATAGTCTTATAGATTATACTATATAGGCTAGAAAAGGAGTGTACTTGAAACATTTTTAAGTTTCTAGTAGGTTGATTAGAAAGCTTATAAATTATTTTTCATCCATGTTTTTATGAATTTTTTTTTATTTTAGACTACTTGTTATATGTCTAGCCTATTTTTAAAATTTCATTCATATTGATCTTATAGGTTATATTATATAGGATAGAAAAGGAACGTGATTGAAACATAAAAAATGTTTCAAGTATGTGGATTATAAAACTTATAAATTATTTTTCACCAACATTTTTTAATAAATTATTTTTATTTTGTACTAATTATTATATTTTTAATCAATGTTTAAAATTTCATCCATATCTATCATATAGTTTATATTATATAGCCTAGAAAAGACACGTACTTGAAACATTTTTTTGTTTCAAGTAGGTCGATTAGAATTCATATACATTATTTTTCATCAAAACTTTGTAAGGAATTTTTTTTCGAACACTTTTTATAGGTCTAACCAATGTTTAAAATTGTCTTTATATCAGTATTATAGTTTATATTTCTTAGGATAGAAAAGGGACATACTTAAAACATTTTTATGTTTCATGTAGCTTGATTAAGAAGATTATAAATTATTTTTCACCCACAACTTTTGTGAAATTATATATATTTTTAACTACTAGTTATATGATTAAGAAATATTTAAAATTTCATTCATATTGGACTTATAGATTAAATTATATACGTTATCAAAGTCACATACTTGATTCATTTTTATGTTTTGATGTTGGCCGATTAGAAAGAATATAAATGAATTTTCATTAACTTTATGTAAGAAAATATTATTATTTTTTATTACTTTTTATATGTCTAACCAATGTTTAAAATTTTATTCACATCGGTCTTATATTTTATAGTATATAGGATTTCAAAGGCACATACCTGAATCATTTTTATGTTTCAAGGAGGTGGATTACATATCTTATAAAGTATTTTTTACCAACCTCTATTAAGAAATTATTTTTATTTTGGACTACATGTTATATGTTTATGAAATGATTAAAATTTTATTCATATATATCCTACTGTTTATATTATATTGTTTAACAAATTCACATACTTGAAGCATTTTTATGTTTCAAGTAGGCGGATTAGAAAGCGTATAGATTATTTTTGGTCAACATTTTCTATGAAATTATTTTTATTTTCAACTACTTTTTATGTGTTTAATAACTTTTTAAAATTTCATTCATATCAGTCTTACAGTTTATATTTTATAGGCAAGCATAGTCAGGTACTTGAATAAAAGATAAGTTTTGTTGAAACATTATGTTATATATATATAAATAAATATATATATATATAAATAATAATAAACCAATAAAATTTGAAATATATAAAAAACATAATTAAAATAGAAAAAATACTGATTTAGGGAAAAGGAGCATTGCTGGTGCTGCATTGAAGTTTTATTTTTTTTAAAACAATTAACCTTGGTCGTTTAAAAAAATTATAGATACAGTATAAAAAAACACCTGATAGTGGTTGGGTCAACTACTTGTGAAGGGGAGGCTGAGGCCAGTACTAGGAGGGCAGTCAGCAGTGCAGGGTTAGATGATGAAGGTTTTTAAGGAGGAAACAACCGCAAGGTCAACCAAGGATGGTGATGACATTTGTGGGGTTGGCAGTGCGGTGATGATGTATGAATGGATGTGGCATCGACAATAACTAGGCGGGGACGGTGGATCAAAAAGGAAGTAGAAAACCTTTATTTTATATTATAAAATGTTTGTTAGTATTTTAGGTCAGGAAGCCACTCCTAGACATATTATTATCACTGTTTTTTATTTTTTTGTGAAAAAATTAAACACCCACCATCCCTATTTCGAAAACCTACTTCCTACATTATTTAATTTCATTTTTATTGACTGAATTTCCCCATCAACCCACTATTAATTTTATATTTTTTGAATAATGTTAATTCCAAAAATGTGGGGAAAATAAACTCACCTATTGGATGAATTTTGGCCACCGATATAGGGTTGGATCTAGACAAAAAATAGGGGTCATCGAAATTACCTCTAGTCTCAAGACCAGGATAATGATAGTATATATAAAAATATATGTTCATTGAATTTTAATAACTTTAAATCTTCTTTATATTTGTATTAAAATTTTCAGATGACAATAACTTGGACAACCAATATCAAATTGAGCATGGTCAGATCTGTTGTGACCAAAATGAAGTCCAATATTTAATTTAAGAAAAATTAATTTTTTTCGAGGACTGAAAAGTCACATGATCAATTTGATAACAATTTATAGTACCAGGATGTGCAGTGGAAACCAATGGGTTAGATATTTAAAATATTCATCACTAATGTGATAAAACTGTGTTGTCATTGATATTCTGAGAACCCGTAGAGGTCCAATGATCTCGTGTGAGTTTTTTAAGAACAAATATAACACCAAATAACTTATATGAACTGGAAGCATGTTCGACTACCACTTAGTTCCTATAATTTATTATTGATGTATCTAAGCCCTAACCCTTCTATATTGTCCACGCAGGCTTTATGAATCATTATGATTTTCGTTTTTTAGAAACTAGGTGCTAGCACGGAGGTCTGACGATGCCTTAAACATCCCAGAAATCACCAAAAATACCTTCATTTGATCCCTAAAGGTGTTATTGGATTGAGTGCTTGGAATGATTCTTCCTATTTATTAGATTCAGGAAGTAAGAGAGGGGGGCTCTCAAAATCATGTGAATGAATAGTCCCATGAAAATTATCTCCTCTTTGCTTATATTGTGGAGTCTAAACAAAAAGAAAGGGTTCACCAACCCCTTGTACATAACATACCCACTAAATAAATAGTAGATAACACATTTTTATGAATTACATGTGTAATAATGTCATTTATATTCTTAACACTTAATTGTAATATATAATAAATATATTACAAGATCAAAGTGGGCAATGAACTTGACTCCTATTTCCAATTAATATTAAAAAAAACCTTGACAATTAATATAATATTTGTTCGTATAATATTTTTTCTGTAATCAATTAATACATTGTGAATAAGTTTAATAAATAAATTCAACTCCAATTATTCTACACTTTAATAATAATGAATTTATTTATTTTTTAGTAATTGTTTTCCCGAAGACACATCTCAAAATCTCATGGTGGGTCCCACTATGTCCTATTCTTCTATCAAATAGAATAATGTAGACTTTTGAATATACTGTTGTATGTGAAAATTTATTCCATTATATCAATAGTAGTGAATACTACTCACAGAAAAAGAGGGAAGTCTAGAGACCCTTCATGGTTACTAAAGATATAAAGAATAGTAATAGGAAGAAAAATCTTCCCATGAACACAAGATGTGTAATATAATCTATTTTTCTCAATATATCTCATAAAGTGGGATGCACAACTTGTTTCAACAACCATACTTTCTTTATTATTCATCGATCTATCTGGATGGACTTACCTTTCTTTCTTCCATGACCATGGATTTAGTAAAGGTATTTCTATCCTGATCAACTAGATCTATGATATTAATTACTCAACTCGGAAATGAAAATTTGTATCTTGATCATTCAACAAATTTCATACCAACAAATATGTACTCAAAAAATCTACCTCATAACATCATTAATGTCATAGTTTTTTATGTACATCAAAGAATGTGATCAGATAATACATATTGATAATGATATCAATTCATGAGACCAATACACATGTTTGTAGATAGGAATGACAAATTAAAACTAAAACATTTGGTGTTCTTATTAACATGTCAGTCTTCATGATATCATTTACACAATTCAATAAGTGAGAACATCATGTGAAGAATTATCAATGCATATGATCCCCCAACACCTGAAGGCCACACATCATCTATTTACTGTCAGCATGCTGTGTCTGGATCATGGTACATGTATTTAATATTACAATCATAGAATATATAAGTTCTCATAAATATAGTGTAATAAAATGTATGAACACTATTATATAAATATAATCCCATGTATATTTCAAATTATATACATGTAATGGTAATCAATGTAAATAAATGAGTTCGGTCAAGGGAACCCACTCAAAATTTTTATTCAGTTCACAGTTGATCTACATAGGTAGTGCATGTATTGATCCAAACTGTGCAAAACCTAGTGGAAAACGTGTGAGACCTTTGGAGTGTATGGGTGTTGGCACATAATTTATGGAATTTTAATGGAAATCATTGAAAAAGAATGTGGTGAGGTTGTGATGTTCATTATAATAGTGTCTCATGGTTGGTCCATGTTTAGTAAACCGTGTAGAAAAATCATGTGGGATAGTCTTTCAAAGGTAGTTCCATCCAAATGGTTGGTGGATCATTTACCGAAAAGAGTTTCTAAACCATGAACGCAATCTAGTTTCACTAAAAATTGAAATTACATATTTACCCTCATTTGATTTTTCTTATTTTAAACTGTTTCTCTCATCATTCTTTTTTCAAACCAGGGGGTGCACTTGACGAGCTCTCTACCTTTTCCATCTTTTGAATTCAAGTTCACGTTCACTGTATTTCGAGAAGGTTTCTCTAGGTGAGCTCACCCTTTCCTCTTTCCCTCTCTTCTCTTAGACCTCTAATAAATTTTTTTCTCTTCCACGAGCCCTATATACTTTTCAGGATGGGATTATGGTCCTGTATTATTCAAATAAAGGGTATTTGGGTGCTTATGTGTTTTTTATGGATTATCCTTTCTCAATTTAAAGTTTTCCACTGAAGGCGACCATTTACAATTGTGTTTTTTCTTTAATGAGGTAGGTGTTTCCATGGATTTATCATGTAATGAATGTAATAAAATACATGGGTATTTTAATTTTATTTCCTATAAAATTATACACCAATGGTATACCTTGGTGGGTTATAGATTGTTTGAATATGGTTTTACATGCATTGAATTTTCACATGCCAAGTGTTCGTCAAAATGCAGAAGTGGCTCTTTATAATGGATTTAAATACTTTGAAGGATTATTTGACACTGAGTTTATTATTTTTTATGTTTTAATGGTATATTTTATAAAATATTTTTATTGACCCCCCATTTTCTATTTTTTGAGGATGTTAGATCTCAGTGGTGCCTTAAAATGTTTTTAAAAGAGTTCTTTGGTAAATGGATGGTTTCAAAATGTGCATTAAAAAGGGTGTTTTGATAATTTAATTTTCATGTAATGTTGGAACTGATATTTTTAAAATAGATTTTTGAAATAGATTTATCATTTTGAGCTTCCATTTTAATGTTTGGTTAACACCTTAAAAGGAGTTTTTTAATTAATATATGAAACCCTAAATTGATCACAATTAAATTATTTTACCCATTATGGTTTTTATTATATTTTATTATATTTTTAGTGATTCTTATGCATGGATGTGAAATGGGCTGTTTCATGTAAGGGTGCATGAGGTGATATGAGGTTTATTTTAAATGTTTTATCTTATTCTCGGTGAATTTTTGTAATCGTTAACTTCCCTGGGATGATGTCTGATGTTATTAATATTTTCATGACTTTTTATATTCCCTCTTTACTGATTTCATATGAAATGTGAATAATTTGTGTGAAATATTAATGTTTTAATATTAAGTATAATTTTTAATCATTTTTAGAAGTAGTCCAATTGAGTCAGTTTAATGTTTTAATAATAAATATCACTATACTGATTCAAATTGTGTGGTTCTTTTTTTTAGGATTTTCCTTTCAATATTCAACATTTCATTAGAAGGTACCATGAGCCAATTATTCCATTTGAAGGGTCATATGGTCCTCACAAACAAGACCAAAGAATCTGTGAACAAACTAGACCAGCCTTGATGATTGATTTACTGGGCTCAATCCAGAAGTCCAAAAACATTAACTCTCCACCATAATTCTGGGGACACTACATGTCATCTTGGATAAATATTTCAAGGCCCAAATCATAGTACAAGGGGCCCAAATGATGCTTTGAAATCCAGCACACCATTTTGGACGAGAAATAAAATCAGTACAGTATTCATGACATATCTCATGATGTAAGCATAAAATCGAGCTGATATTTTTCATTGTGCAAGAGGAGATATAGTCGGCTGACGTTGTTGAATAATTCATTCGGATTTGAAGGAATCTTCCTGTTTCAAAATCCATTCACAAATTGGCCATCGAAAAATCATGTATAGAAATGGACAGTTTACCTTTGTTTAATAAAACCGCCATAACATTGGATTCACTTGTCCAAAGGCCTTCAAATTTTTACAGTAGTCATCCAAAATTATTATCTACAACTTTTAAGAAGAAGATATTTGGGGATTCGGCTGTCTGTATAGCCAAATTGGTGATTCAAGTGGAGGGACATATTGGGAATGAAAACAGTCCACTCCTTGGGCTATAAAGACTCTCCCCTTCTCTACTTGAGAGGGGTTGGGATTTAAGAAGATAGGATAACATATTGTCACGACCAAAGTCTTGAAAAAGGCTTAGTAGGACCTTCCATACTCAAGTTTTCACTTGAGAGACCTTTCCTCCTCTTTTTGTTTTCACTTACTTTTTTTTCATTGTTTTTGTAATCTTGTAAGTCTCTTTGTTTGTAATTCTTTTTTAATGCATGTTTCTTCTTCAAATGGATGAGTAAATATCTCATTGGGTTGAGTCAAAATTTAGGGATTTTAAGTGATTTAGAGTATTTTCTCGATGAGTATTCGTTAATTTAACATTGTGTATGTTGGACTTAATATGTCATGGATTAATGACATATTTTGTTTAGCATGTGGTTTTTATGGATTATTGGAACCATAAATACACTACCATAAACAAGTACTGATTGATTTTAGAATCATAGTTATGTTAAGGCTTGGATTAAAGCTTTAACACTTAGTAATTCTAATCGATGTCAACTTGTGAAGTGGGTGTTAATTTAAATGAAATATAAGGCAAAGCTGAAGGATATCACAAGCTTAACTCTCTAATAATGAACTCACCCCAATATTTATCAATTTTTTAAATCAATTATAGTTAATCAATCATTTAAATTAATCTATGCTAACAAACCCCCCCTAATAAAAATACAATCAACTAAAAACAAACGATTATTACAAAGTATCATCGCCGAGGATTCGACCCGAGTGCTGCTATACACATTAGTAGAGCACCAGATCTTTGATCAGTAGAAAGGAGAAAATTGGCCACATGTTTCAAATGGTTCTATTTCTGGGGAAGGTGCTTTATGTAGTCTTTAGTTTCTAGTTATTGAAAAAAAACAGAAATTTTTTTTTAAAAAACAATTGATAAAAAACACAAATACAAACTTGTCTTCCTCTTAAAAATCATAAACAGAACAAATAAAAACAAAAACCCATCTTCCTCTTTCTTCAAAAATCTCTTTGAATGACCCATAGCCTCCCAAAAAATCCCTCGGATTTGTTTGACCCTGAAATTGAGTGAACACTTCGAAAAATTAGGAGGAACATAAGAGATAATCAAATAATTCTAGAACCAGTCCTCATCCAACCAGTTGAAATTGAAATGGAAAATCCTAGGGAACAAACCCTAAAAGAACTCACTACCCCTGATATGAATTACCAACCTCTTGGTATTCAATATCCAAATATAGAGGATGAATTTGAACTCAAATCGGGTTTGATTCATCTTCTCCCTCATTTTCACGGGCTAGCCGGTGAGGATCCACATCTTCACTTTAAAGAGTTCCAAGTAGTATGCTCTACCATGAAGCCTCAATGGGTTTCTGAAAAACAAATCAAACTCCGAGATAGCTGACACTGCTAAGTCATGGCTCTACAACCTACCTCCCAGTTCCATGACCACATGGAATGACATGATGATACTTTTCATAGAAAAATTCTTTCCTACTTCTCATACTGCTTCTATCTGAAAGGAAATAAGTGGTATTCGTCAGTTCCCAAGTGAATCACTCCATGAGTACTGGGAGAGGTTAAAAAAGATTGATGAAACCTTCTCACATCATCAAATCCCTAACCAACTCTTGATCCAATACTTCTATGAGGGGTTATTGGCTATAGAGAGAACTCTCATTGATGCCGCAAGTTGTGGTTCTCCTGTTGATAAAACTCCTGCAGCAGCAAGAGATCTCATAAGTAACATGGCTAAAAACACACAACAATTCCATACTCGAGCACATGATCAAGTCAAACAAGCCCAAGATAATCAATCAATTGAGCTGAACAAAATGACCGAGTGGATGAGGGAACTTACAGGTCTTGTGAGACAACTAGTTGTGGCTACCAAATCCCCATCCTCGTCTTCTCCGCAATCAATGTTTCATGGACCTGTCAAAAACTGTGGAATATGCAACTCTCCATATCATCCAACTCACACATGTCCACAACTTCAAGAGGATCAACCCGATTCATCTAGACCAATGGAGCTCAATGCAGCATATGCTCAGCGGAACACCAATCCTCAACTATCAGGTCAGTTTGTTAGAATCTTTAACCAACCTCACTCTGAACCCTTCTCTTCTTCCTATAACCAAGGCCTTAGGTATCATAATCCCATATCTCACCCCCCTCAATTCCCTCCTAAAAACCAAAACCAATTCCAATATGATCAAGGTGGTGGTAACTTCCATCAACCTTATCCTTTTGTTCTTGAACCTCAATGGAACAATCCTCCTCCTAGATTCCATTATCCTAGTGAGCCTTCCCAATTCCAAAACCAATACAATCGATTTACCATGAACCAAACTCAAGGTAATCCCAATTCGGGACAAGCCTATTCTTTTATGAAACCATGGGAATGTGCAGTGGAAGATCTTGCCTCCTTCACCCGTTCTAGCCTTAAAACATTGAAACTCAAATAGGTCAACTTTCATCCCACCTGAGCCAGCAACAACAATCAAATTCATCCCAACTCCCAGCTCAACCATTACCCAACCCCAAGGGTAATGTAAGTACAATTGCACTTAGATCAGGAAAGCAACTTTCTATGCCTCATGATAAGTCATCCAACCCTCCTTTGAATGTTGACCTTGAAAATGAAAAGAAAAAGAAACTTGAAAAGAAACCTAAAACCATTGCCTCACCTCCTTCCATTCCACTTAGGAATCCAATTCCTTTTCCACAAGCTGTATCTAATCTAAATAAGTCCTTCGAACCTGATCCTGAAATTCTCGACATGTTTAGATGTGTTCAAGTCACAATTCCCCTCTTAGATTCCATAAAACAAATTCCTAAGTATTCCATGTTTCTTAAGGAGTTGTGTACCCACAAGAGGAAACTTAGGACCATTGAAAATGTTTCCACTAAGAAGTCTATTACCATAAAGTGCAAAGATCCAGGGACCTTTATGGTTCCATGACAAATTGGATTTTCTAATTTTGATGATGCACTCATAGAACTAGGAGCCTCAATTAATTTAATGCCCAAATATATCTTCTCCAACCTTGGTCTAGGTCCCTTACATCCAACGGGTGTTTTCATTCAGTTTGCCAATCGAAGAACAACCAGTCCTGAGGGAATAATTGAGGATGTCCTTGTCCGAGTCAATTATCTTATCTTCCCTGCTGATTTCTATGTCCTTGACATGGAAGGTGAGACGAAATCTTCTCGATCTCCCCTAATTCTTGGAAGACCATTCCTCATGACTACGAGGACCAATATTGATTCCCATTCAGGCATCCTATCCATGGAATTCAGTGACCAACTGGTCAAGTTCAACATTTTCCAATCCATGCGATACCCATCTGAGTATCACTCTATTTTCTCAATCCATGATTCTAAGGACACTTCTAAGAGTCAATTGAACCACATTCCATCATGTTCATCCTCTTCTGAAGAGATAGGATCTTGTGAAATCTGCACTAGGATTAACCAAGTTGTAAATGGTGAAGTTGATGTGGACCGTTCATTCATAGACTCCATCAATTTAGAGGATCTTGAAAACTCTCTTGAATCTCATCTCAACTCTGATCTCTACTGATCCACCTTGGATAGTATTAAGGAAAATGAACATGGAGAAACATAAGTCCCTTCTTCTATTCTCGAGTTGTAGATCACAAAAGTGAAAGATGAGACTGATATGAAACTTCTTCCTGCACACTTGAAATATGCATTCGTCTTCCATGATCACTCATATCCTGTCATTATCTCTACCACACTTACTGAAACTGAGGAGTCCAAACTTGTTCAACTGTTAGAGGAAAACAAAAATTCCTTAGGTTGGACCCTAGATGACATACCAGGAATCAAACCTTCC
Organism: Viscum album; assembly: GCA_963277665.1. Taxonomy (NCBI): domain Eukaryota; kingdom Viridiplantae; phylum Streptophyta; class Magnoliopsida; order Santalales; family Viscaceae; genus Viscum; species Viscum album. Next base: position 478,330,630 of record OY728157.1, read on the forward strand.
CTTTTCATGCATCACATCCATCTTGAGGAGTCATCCAAACCAATTCGACAAACACAAAGAAGACTCAATCCACTCACCCTTGAGGTAGTTAGGGAAGAGATCACCAAGCTTCTTCAAGCTGGTATTATCTACCCAATTTCTGATAGTGAATGGGTTAGTCCAATTCAGGTTGTACCAAGGAAGGGTGGGATAACTGTTGTCACAAATGAACATGGGGAGGTAGTCACAACTCGAGTGAAGAACAAATGGCGTGTATGCATCCATTATCGAAAATTGAATGCTGAAACACAAAAAGATCACTACCCTCTTCCATTCCTTGATCAAATGCTAGACATATTAGTTGGAAAGTCACACTATTACTTTCTTGATGGATACCCCGGCTATTTTCAAATCCCAATCTCACCTCAGGACCAAGAAAAGACAACTTTCACATGCCCCTTTGGAACATATGCATATAGAAGAATGCCTTTTGTCCTTTTCAATGCTCCTGAAACATTTCAGAGATGTATGATGAGTATCTTTTCATAATTCATTGAACACTGCATGGAAGTCTTCATGGATGACTTCAGCATTTATGGTGATTCATTTGAATCTTGTTTGAATTCACTCTCTCTAGTCCTTCAAAAGTGTGTCAAGTGTAACCTTGTGTTAAATTTTTAAAAATGTCACTTCATGGTTGAAAATGGGATTGTTCTAGGGCACATAATTTCAAATGATGGTATTGAAGTTGATCCTGCCAAAATTGAAGTGATCCAATCACTTCCTGAACCCACTTATGTTCGAGACATCCATTCATTCCTCGTTCATTCCAGTTTCTATCGGAGATTCATCCATAACTTCAGTAGGATTTCCCTCCCACTCACTAGGTTACTCTAAAATAATGTCACTTTCCATTTCGATGAGGTTTGAAAGAGAGACTTTGTTGAACTCAAAACTTCTCTAATATCTTCCCCAACAATACAACCCCCAGATTGGTCCTTACCCTTTGAGTTAATGTGTGATGATTCTGATTGAGCTGTTGGGGTTGTTCTTGGTCAAAGAAGAGAAAATATTCCTCATGTAATTTATTATGCCTCAAAAACATTGGATGAAACTCAATCTCACTACACTGTGTCTTAAAAGGAACTTCTAGCAGTGGTTTTTGCCATAAATAAATTCCGGCCCTATCTCTTAGGTTCCAAAATCATAATCTTCACAGACCATTCTGCTATAATGTTTATACTTAAGATAATTGATTCCAAACCGAGGATAATAAGATGGATCCTAATTCTCCAAGAGTTTGACTTTGAAATCAAAGATATACCTGGAAAAGAAAACCCTGTGGCTGATCTCTTGAGTAGAACTTCTAATTCTTCTCATTCAGAAATCATTGATCCTTAATTCCCCATTGAGAACCTTTAGTATCTCACTCCAAAGTTACCATGGTATTCCCCAATTGTAAATTATTTGGATTCTGGTGTTTTTCCTGGTAAGTTTTCAAAAGAACAAAAAATGAAGTTGAAAAGGGATTCAAAATACTATTTTTGGGAAGAAAATAAACTTTGGAAAACTGGGGCTGACATGGTAATTAGGATATGTGTTGAAGAAAATGAGCATTCTTCCATCTTATAATTCTGTCACTCACATCCTAGAGGTGGCCACTTTGGACCACAAAGGACCTCCCGAAAGGTCCTAGACTCAGGATTCTTCTGGCCTTCACTCTTCAAGGACTCACATGAGTTCTGTCAATCATGTCCCACTTGCCAAAAGTTTGGTACAATCTCCAAAAGAAATGAAATTCCCCAAAATCCATTAATATTTTGTGAAATCTTCAAAGTTTGGGGAATTGATTTCATGGGACCATTTCCCTTTTCCAATGGATTTTCATACAATCTTCTTGTGGTCGATTATGTTTCAAGGTGGGTTGAGGCCAAACACACTAGGAAGGATGAGGCTCATAGTGTTAGTGAGTTCCTAAAGACCCACATCTTCCAAAGATTTGGCACACCACGTGCCTTGATCCGTGACATAGGAACCCATTTCTGTAATAGAACCATGGAAGCTCTTCTGAAAAAGATAGGGGTTGTGCATTAAAATTCAACGGCATATCACCGCCAAACAAATGGAATGGATGAACTCTCTAATAGAGAAGTGAAAAGGGTACTTGAGAGAATTTTTAATCCCACCAGAAAAGACTAGCATGAGAGACTTGGTGAAGCCCTTTGGGCTTATCGAACTGCCTATAAAAAACCCATCGGGATGTCTCATTTTAGGCTAGTTTTTGGTAAAGCATGTCACTTACCAGTTGAAATCCAACAAAAGCCTTTTTGGGCTATGAAAACCTGTAATTTTGATTGTGAAAAATCTGGTGAAAAAAGATTGTTGCAATTGGCTGAACTGGAGGAGCTTCAACTTGATTCCAAAGGGAATTCCAATCTGTACAAAGAGAAGGCTAAGGTACTCCATGACAAACACATCCTGAGAAAGGTATTTCATGAAGGTGAAAAGGTAATTCTCTTCAATTCTCGATTCCGACTTCACCCAGGTAATCTTAATTCTCGTTGGGAAGGTCCATTTGTTATTACTAATGTTTACCCATTTGGTGCAGTGCAAGTCCAAGACCCCTCTTCCAAAAGGACATTCGCGGTTAATGGAAATCGATTAAAGCATCACCAGGAGAGGATACACAATCCCAGATCATCATCGACTTCCCCTGGATCTCCAACTGCTCCAATCGACCAACCACTAGATGGAGATGGCGACCCTCCTAATCCAAACCAGGGGGCACCTCTTTACCTTTAACTCTCTCTCTCTCTCTCTCTCTTCATCTCTCTACCTCGTTCTTCTTCTTCTTCTCTACTTCTTTTTTACCACGTTTTATTTTCAAACCCTTTTTTTATTTCTTGTGAGGGTTTGTATTTAAAAAAACCATAAAAACTAAAAAAACCAAAACAAACACAATTACTTAATAAAATACAAAAAAAGAGTCATGCTTACTCACCATCGAGTTTTGAAATTTTTTCCAAACATTTTGGGGATTTAACAGACATGGATTCATCTCAATTTTTTTTTGTTTTCATCATGACTTTGGATAAATAATTTTGCGACAAAATTAAAAAAATTTGAATTCTCAATTTTTGATTTGGAAAATGCTTTTCCCAAACCGTGAGGAACAACATTTTCTTTCATGCCAAGGCCACCTATGTCCATATTTTCAAAATGTTTGTTTTTACCCCCATTTGTGAGTCTTGAGTTTGTGGACCGTCGAGCTGAATTTCCTACTTTAGTGTGAATTAATATGATAGAGGCATTTTCTGAACCACATAAGAATTATAATAGCCAAATAGCCTCCCATTAACCATACACTAATCCTCCTTTTGAAAGACCATTCGAGCCTATGAAAACCTTTTCTTTGATATCCACATTGCAAGCCCAATACCTTTTCCCACCCAATATCAACATGGATTTTCATTGCATAAGTTTTAGAAATTTAAGTGTTGGGGGGATAGATTTTATTTTGGGTACCCTTTGTTGATTTCACCATGTTATCAGATGCTTTGGGGAAAGCATCCATTTCAGTATGGGGGAGAGGTTTTCATTAAGTTTGTTTTGGGTAATGTAATGAACTTCCATTTATGTAATTTTGTAAATGTTATTGACAAGTGTTCAAAACAAATGATGGAAAAAAAAGAAAAAAATAAATGATGAAAAAATTGGTTGTGTCTTGGGTAGGTCAAAAATCACTCTCCCTCAACCTTTGATCTTGTCATAACTATTACAATTAGTGTCATGAGGAGATCAATCATGGGTTGGGTTATGAGTGAGAGATCCTTTCCAAGTTCAACTTTAGAAAAAAAAGAAAAAAAAAGAAAAAAAGGAACACTTGCATTTATTCTTTTTGGGAGAAGTTTTGTGTTTTGTAAATATCTAATCTTCTCATTACCATCATATTTTCTTCATCTATTGTGTCTTTATTCACATAATCATTCCCATGTAAATATGTGTTTTCATTTCCTTCCATGTTTTATTTCAAAAAAATGTGCATTGATTTTTCTATGTTGGTGTTTTTCCCCTCTTCTTCTCTCTTGGACATTATATTCCTACCGTCCCATAGCCACAAAAAACCCATTAAAAATAACCCTTGATTCTTGTTCACTTTGGATAGGGATTGGAAGCTGAGATCTCTTTTCAAACTCTAAGATTTTCACTTTTGGTTGGTGAAAGAGTGAACCTCCACAAATGAATTTTATCATCTTGAGAGGTGTGAGTTTTGAGTGTCCAGATTTTCCATTTCTAAATTTGAGCATTAAAAAAATGAATTAGTTTTGGAACATGTTTTCTGTAACAACTTGTGGTGGAATTCAAAATGGATGGGTGAAATAGTCTAAACCTCCCCTGATTGGAGAAAACAAAGTTTTAAAATCTGTTGGTGAGTAAAAATGATTTTGTCATGTTTTTATATTTGTTGAATATGAGGACATGAAGAAAACTAATTGTGGGGGAGTTGATGTTATTAATATTTTCATGACTTGTTATATTCCCTCTTTACTGATTTCATATGAAATGTGCATAATTTGTGTGAAATATTAATGTTTTAATATTATGTATAATTTTTGAGCATTTTTAGAAGTAGTCCAATTAAGTCAGTTTAATGTTTTAATATTAACTATCACTATACTGATCCAAATTGTGTGGTTATTGTATTTTAGGATTATCAATTAAATATACAACTTTTCATTAGAAGTTACCATGAGCCAATTCTGCCATTTGAAGGGTCATATGGTCCTCACAAACAAGACCAAAGAATCTGTGAAAAAATTGGAACAGCCTTGAAGATTGATTTACTGGGATCCATCCAGAAATAAAAAAAAATTAACACTCCACCATAATTCTAGGGACACTACATGTCATCTTGGATAGAAATTTCAAGGCCCAAATCCATGTAGAAGAGGCCCAAATGAAGCTTTGAAGTCCAGCCCACCATTCTGTCTGAGAAATAAAATCAGTATAGTATTAATAACATATTTCATGATGTAAGAATCAAATAGATCAGATATTTTTCAGTTTGAATGAGGAGTTATAGGCGGCCTACTTTGTTGAAGAATTAATTCGGATTTTAAGGCATCTCCCAGTTCCAAAATCCATTCACATTTTGGCCATCGAAAAAGCATGGATAGAAATGGACAGTTTACCTTTGTTTAATAAAACCTTCATAAGTTTGGATCCACTTTTCCAAATGCATCCAAATGTTTACGGTAATCGGAAAACGTTATTATATACAACTTTGAAGAAGGAGATATTTGGATATTCGGATGTCTGAATAGCCAAATGGGAGATTCAATTGGAGGGATATATTGGGAATGCAAACAGTCCACTCATTGGGCTATAAATACTCTCCCCATTCCTCCATGAGAGGGGTTGGCATTTGAGAAGATAGGATAACATATTATCACGACCAAATCCTTTCCAAAGGATAGGGAGGACCTTCCATACTCATGTTTTTACTTGAGAGACCTTTCCTCCTCTCTTTGTTTTAACTTACTTTCGTTTTCTTCGTTTTTGTAATCTTGTACGTCTCCTTGTTTGTAATTCTGTTTTAATGCATGTTTCCTCTTCAATATATCTTATTCTTCTCCACCTTCTGTAGTTTAATATTAATGTTCTTAAAATATTATAAATTCAATTGAATACCCTTCCATTTTATTCTTCCTCATTCAATCGAAAATCTATTTTTAATTATCATCATTGTTCGTGTGTGGGTGTTCGACGTACAACTCTTTTCTAGTCCCATTCTTTTTCTTCTATTCTTAATTTATGATCATAATTTTTATAAATAGAATATTAAACACCCAAATTTATGAGTAAATATCTCATTGGGGTGAGTCAAAATTTAGGGATGTTAAGTGATCGAGAGTATTTTCTCGATTAGTATTCGTCAATTTAACATTGTGTATGTTGGACTTAATATGTCATGGATTAATGACATCTTTTGTTTAGCATGTGGTTTCCATGGATTATTCGAACCATAAATACACTACCATAAAAAATTAATGATTGATTTCAAAATCCTAGTTACGTTAAGGCTTGGATTAAAGCTTTAACACTTAGGAATTCTAATCAACGTCAACTTGTGAAGTGGGTGTTAATTCAAATGCAATATAAAGAAAAGATCAAGGATATCACAAAATTAACTCCCTAATAATGAACTCACAACAATATTTATAAATTTGTTAAATCAATAATAGTCAATAAATCATTTCAGTTAGGCTCTGCAAACAAACCCCCCTAATCGAAATACAATCAACTAAAAACAAACGAATATTACAAAGTATCATCACCGAGGATTCGACCCGAGTGATGCTATACACATTAGCAGAGGACCGGAACATTGACCAGTCAATAGGCAACAATCAGTCATGCGTTTCAATGTAAAATGAATCCTTGGAATTAGTAAATGACCTGGATAAGTAAAAACTCTAGTTTAACTTCTTTCCATATAGAGTAGGAACAATAGACATTGAATGATCCCAGAAGATATTTCATGGTTTCTTTGGGATACTAGGATTGTTATAGGGGATAAATAGTTTTAAGGGAAAACCAGGATGGGTAGGTTACTATATCAGACCTAGGGTTTGTGTCACTAGTTGTTATCATGTTACATTACTCATAGGATGTTTCCCGTGATTTTTAGTTCCTCAAAAAGTTATAGGGGATTCTATCTATTGGATAATTTGTGATCCCCAATATTTATTTGTTCACATGACACAATTTCATGGTTGTATTAATTTTCAATTGATTCATTGATTTCTTGGTGTCTGATTGTGATTTTGTTTCATTTTAGTTGTTTTATAGATAGAATTTCAAACTGATTTATAAAATGATTTGGAAAGGGGTTATTTATAAGTTAATAGATTGATTTTATTTTAATAGGGATTTTTTATAAAATGTTTCTAAATTGGACTATTTATGGAAATGTGATTTTTTAGTAAATTATTAGCTAAAGAGGAATCTCCCGTAATTTTTTATTTAAAAAGATGCATGTGTTTTATGAAATTGAGATGGTAAAATGTTATTTAGTTTCATTAATTATCAAAAGTGAAATTTTTTTATGCTATGTTCAAACTATTTTGTAATGAATTTTATTTAAAAATGAATTTATTTTACGCTTTTGTGTGACCTTGTCAAGCATGTACACCACACACCTTTCATATGAACCAATTTTTAGTTGCATATACAACTCTAACATATCGCTTTCATGTTCCCAGATCTGTCTTTGTTCAATGAAGGTTTAGGTTAGTCCTTGATTAGATTTAGGGATGTGGTGAGTGAATTGGGGTCACTAGTGGTGATGTTTGATCTATTCTATTTTTTTCTCATTCCATGGGGATATTGTATTTCATATTCCTATATTGAATGTATCTAATATTGTTGTATTTATTTCTATTATTTAGTTTTGGATTGTTTTTATCCATTATTCTCTATTGGTTTGGTATATTTTTTTATTCCTTGGTTATATTATTAAGTGGGGGTGAAATCATTCCCATGATCATATTTCAAATTCCCAAACACTAATTTCCAACTCATGGGAATAGAGGAATACCTTCAAGAATAGTACAGAATTAGGTTGGGTGACGTCTGGTCAACCCAAATCAGTTCGTTACTAAGGGTATTATAGATTAGGATATCAAAATGTGGTCATAGGTTCATGATATCACTCCTTTTATTTACATTATCATGGTTTTAGCGTTTTTTTGGGTATTAAGGTATTGTTTATGAGTGGGTTCTTGATCAACACCCCTCATGAGGTTTATTGAGTTACCATGGATAGTTGGGATTTAAATTTTGAATTTGGGAATTTTTTATTTCCATTTATTAGTATTATAGGTTACCTTAGGGGTTTTTGTATGGACTTTGGGGTGAAAGAAGGGAACAAATCAAGGAATTTCAGTTAATTTTCATGTCTTGATAAACTAGGTAGTTATCAATCTATTTATCATGGATACATTTCAGGAATTTCTACATAACTATCCAAATTTCCATTGAACCATGTGGCCAATTTATGCACGGTTCTGTATCCTTTTTGGATTTCTTATTTTGATCTCATGATTTTTGAGTCATTTGACGTTTTTATCGGAAATGGGAACTGAATCAAGGGGTCTTTACATTGTGTTTATTTTACGGTTAGGATTTGTAGTTTACCTCCTTTTAGTGTTATTGGTGTGATAATTTTGTTTTCGTGTGAAAATTAGGATTCATTATGAATATATATCTGTTTTGAAACAAGGCCACAGATCATGGTTATAAAATGAAAATGGTTTTTGTGAATTTTTTAAAATTGTTAATTTTATGATGAGATTTAGAAACGATTTTAGTTTTAAAATTTAATAACGGCATACGTGTAATGGATTTTTACCCTATTAGAGTATTTTTCCAAGACTGATTGGTTTAATATTTAAAACAAAGAATTGTTTTGAATTTGTTTTGAATGGAGAGGTTATCGAAGTAAAGGATAACATAATAAATGTTAGAGTGTGTTTTTTATTTTATTGAAATTTATTTTTTAAACATGTTTCTTTGGGTTACATTGTTTTAACCTTTTCCAGGGTGTGTTTTTTAAACGGTCAGTTTCAAAATGGGATGTTTAGAAATAAATGATTTAGAAATGAATTGAAATGAGATATATTACTTTGAAATTGGAGTTTATTTATCGTGAATGTCTTGATTACAAGAATTTTGGATTTTGACAGGTCTTAAAATTCGAGTTTCCTTGAAAATGGGTTTTGGAGGCTCATGTTATGGTGTCATTTCTCAAAATGAGAATGAATATTTTTTGAAATTTTTTTCTTATATTGGGTGAATTTCATGACTTGATTTTTCCCTTAAACTACTTTGGGGATATTTTATTTTTTTTTATAAAACATCTTTGGATTGGGTTTTGTTTCATTGTATTTATGGTACTCCTTCTATAAAGGTCATGAGTAAAAGATGTTTTTTATTTATACTTTTAGTGGTGTAACTTTGAATCATCCAATTCAATGTTTTTGGTGGTTTATTTGGAAATTGTGTTGTTTAGGATTGATAGATTAGGCTAGCGAGCTGGGGATGGATATTTGAATTAATGATGAACTATCCTTTTTTATTTAGAGGTAAGGGTTTATTTTAAGGATTCATGCTCAATGAGTTAGATCCTTATGATCATAAGGTAGATATTCTGTGGTGTATTGTACAATTCTTCCTTTTTGTTTCTCTTTAGTGAGAGGTGGTTGTTTTTAGATGTTCAGTCCTCATTTATTCCAATGCCTTCTATACTTATTTTATTTAATGTTTTCTACATTGTTAGTCCCTTGAATGGATTTATATTAATTTATTTGGGAATATACCTTGGATGGTTTTTTTGAGTCACTAGGATTTTAATGGAACATTTTGAGTTTACTCAATAGCTAGTGTTGGAACAAATCTTATTATGTTTGATCGTGTGGCGGTGACTTATATATGAGGTCCTAGATCACCCCTTCCCCCAATGTTTTATAAACCAAGGTGGGGGTCCAATTCATTTTTTGGATGATTCATTTTTATGTCTTGTTTTTATATGGTTTCATTAATATGTGATGGTTTTATTTAATTTATATTACATGATCCCATGATATTATAAGTTTCTTGGTTTTTTGGTATATCATGTGTTTCTTGGATTCTGATTCCTTTGTGAACATTATCTAGCCCAATGGATGTCTATGGTTGGTGGAATCTGATTTCATTATATATTGATTTATAGAATCATATTTTTTATAGTGAAACCCTCATTATAAGAGACGTCATTATTGCTTCACAAATATAGATCAATTTCATAATGGCAGGGAGACCCGTGTTCAATTTACCTTCATTATGAGTTTCTTGTTGGATGATAAAGGATTTACTTTTTTCTTGAGGTCTCTTGAGGATTTCTTGAGAATTTTTAAAGATCGTTGTAAGATGAATCTCATCATGTTATTTCTTAGTCACAGGTTCTTATTGAGTAATCCCAAACCCTCTCACCTCTCATATGTGATCCTTGATGTTTTCCATCCATCAATAGTTCTTTTTTGACCAAAGAAATTCTAGGGTTAGAAAAGTGGAATTATGGGGTGAATTGGGACACTCACATGTCACCGATGTTTAAATTTTATATAATTTTACTTTATCTTGGATTATTTTATGTTTTTGAGATGCTTTGGTCTAAAATTTAAAGTATAGATAATTTTCCTTTGTACACACTTTTCATGAACAATTTAGGGGAAGCCATGCAGTTACCCCTATATAGTTATCTTTTTAGTTGTTATTATTTAATGAATCGTTGTCCTTTATGGGTAGAAAATTGTTCAATCTAAAACACGTGAAAATTAGTGGAAACAAAGAAGGGGCTTTTGTGTTTGGGTACATGCTCAAGGATTACAAATGGTTAGTTTAAATCTAGTGACAATCATGCATTGGGGGTCTACAGTTTAATAGAAAACTGTCCCATGGTTGATGAAATATTATTAAAACATGTGTCCAAAACAGATGACTAAATCATGAGATAATTTTTTCTTAGGTAGTTCCATCTACATGTTTGGTTCACAATTTACCAAACAATATGGCCAAATAGTGTGATTTTTTCTATATCCACATAAATGTAAAATTACATTTTTACCCTGAATGATTTTTATGTTTTTTGACTCCCATTTATCTCCACATTCTAAACTAAACTAGGGGGTGTGTGTGGAGAGAACCCCACCTTCCTGTGATTTTGATCTCCCTTTCACTTGATTTCAAGTAGGTTTCTCTTGGTAAGCTCCTCCTTTCCTCTTCCCCTCTCTTCTCTATGACCACTTATTCGATTTTATCTCTCTTCCATATAACCTAGCCATTATTCAGGTCTGAATTATGGTTTAGGATGGTTCTAATAAAGGTTATATGGGTGTTTAGGGGTTCTTGAAGGATTCTCCTTGCTCGATTGTGTATTCGTTACTGAAGGCACTATGTTTTGATTGTGTTCTCGCTTGAAAAAGATATGTGTTTACTTGAATTTCCCATACAATGAATATTATAAATTTATTTACTATAAAATTATACACCAATGTTATACCCTTTGTGGGTTAGATATAGTTTTATAAAATATTCAACAATTGTTATAGACTTTTTGAATTCCTATTGATCATTAAAATGATTAAGTGTCTATTTTGAAAGGATTTAAATGTTTTGAGGTGGTGTTTGACACCATTTTCATTATAAAAATCAATTCATAATGTTGTAAGGGATTTTTTTTGAATGAAAGAGGTTGATCATCATTTTATATTATATAAGGCCATTGGGACTTGCTAGCGTCTTGAAATTTATTTAAAAATCAGTTGTGGTAAATGCTGGGTTTCCAAACGATTTTCAAAAAGGGTGATTTGATAATTTATTTTTCAATGAATGTCTGAAGTGAGATTAAAAGAAATATGTGAAATGGATTATAATTTCTGGATTGTTTTTTAATTCCTGGTAGGTAGCTTTAAAAGAGTTATTTTTAAAAATATTTGAGACTATTAACTGTTCTTTGTGGGATTATTATGCTAGTTGTGTCTTGTTTTATATGGTTATCTTGTTATATGATGATTATGAATGAATATGAAAGGGGATGATTCATGTAATGGAGTATGAGGTGAGATATTGTTTATTATAAATGCTTTATACTTGTTATTGGTGCTTGTTTTATTTCTCAACTCCCATGGTTAATGTCACAAGAATCCTAGGAATTAATAAATAACATTGATAATTGAAATATCTAGTTTATCATGTGTTTAGAGAGATCATCAAACATGGATGCTGAGTTCTCTAAAAGTTACCTACTGATTTCATAGGGATCTATGTATGGTTATAGGGCATGACTAGTTTGATGGGAATATTGGGACAAATATATCATTATAGGCCAACCTAGTATTCCTATCACAAGTTTGGATCATTTTACTAGATTATTAGAATGTTTCCCTTTAGTCATTAGTCCTTCATACAATGTTTTAGGGGATTCAATCATTTGGATCATTTTTATTCCACATGATTGATTTGATAACATATTACCATTCCTTGGTTGTGTTACATTTGTATTGAATCATTAATGTGTTCGTATTTTATTGTGATTGTGTTTCATTTAACATGTATTATTGACATGATTTCAAATAGATTTTTAAAATGGATTGGAATGCGATAATTTAATAGAGAAAGGATTGGTATTTCTTAAGTGGGTTTTTATGAAAATGGGTTTGATTGTTTCTAATTTTTATAATGGTAATGTTTTATATAATTCACAAATAAAGGGAATTATATTAATTTTTTTATTTAACATGTGGAATTTGTCTTCTAAAAATGTGATGGAAACATGTAATTTGGTTTATTTAATTCATACATGTAAAAAAATATTTTATAAATTATTCTTAAACTAGCATTTTATGGACTATCTTACATAGGGATTTGCATGCAATCCTTGATGAGTTCCTACTTGGAATTATTAGATAACACCCATGTATATGAACTTGTGCCTGAGTGCATATAAAAATCTTATTTTTATCTTTTAGGTTCCTTGTTCTATTTCTATTCAATGACGTGCAGGTTGGTCCTTTAATGGATGTAGGGTTGTGGTGATTTCATGGAGGTCACTCGATGTGAAATTGGAGCCGTTTGAGTTCCATTATCTTTCATTTTTGGATTCATATATTGATTGTATATGGTGATGAAGTATTTATTTCTATTGTTTATTATTGTATGGTTATTTATCCATTATGATATCATGGGTTGTTTTATTATTGTGTTTCAATTTCATGATTATTTTATTATCCAAAGGTGTAATCATTCTTAAATGTTTATTTTGGACGTCTAATCACTATTTTATGGCCAGTGGGGATTTGTAAATCCCTTTTCATGACCTATCCATGAGGGGAATGTTCCATGAATACCCCATGCCTGCCACTGATAGGCCAAGCACAAGAATCTAGCGCTTAGTTGGCATATCCAACAAATGGGAAGCATTTTCTTAAGTACCTATTCACATGAATGTGTCTCCAAGAACAAAATGATGAAATGTAAAATACAAATTAAAAAAATCATGCATACCACAATGGTACCAACAACAGGGTATGGGAGTAGGAAAAAAAAGTAAATAGTGACATAATATAAGCACACCAAAATAAAGAGTTCTTCAAAGTGAATGTACTAGTTCCTGAATCTCATCTGTATAAGACCCTACCTAAATGGTAAGTGTGGGACAACTATCTGAGGCTATATAAACACAACTCATCTTCTTGATCACTCTGAGCACCACCTGGTCCTGGACCACCTAGAACTATGTCCATGTGTTGATCTTCTGTTGAAGACTCTACATGAGGGGGAAATGCACATGAATTGGTGATTAAAACAATACTAATTAGGGCACCCTGAAACCACAAAAGAATACCAAAAATAAATTAAAAATGTATACCACAAATAAGTACATGATTTATACAAAAACTAAATACATAAATTACTGCAAGCTCATAAAGGTATTAGCCTAAATCACGAAGAAAAGGATTTTCAAGTGTAGTCCTTAGTTCTCCCAATTTCTAGTACACATGGAGAGTATATGGAACACGAGAAATATATGGTTTATTTATCTATTATGTGTAACGCCCTGACCCCAGTTACCCAGAGTCGGTGCATTATTACATAACATTGGCATGATCACAAGAAAGATCAAATCTCGAAAGACCGATTGGTTTAGTAGCCTTGGAAACACTAGATATATTCATAAGTTTTACATTACATCATAAAATGAAAAACTACTACAACAACATAATGTTTCCACAATCCACACTATTAACCCCTCATAAAATCCCTGCAGGTCATTCATAACTTACTTCTTCACATCCTGGGAAAAATAAAACATAGAAAAGGGGTGAGCTCAAATGCCCAGTAAGGATAACAATATAGCGGAAACTTTCATAAATAAGAATAAACATTTAAGGCAATGTATAACTAAAACAAAAGCCTTTTAAATATGAACTTTCAACATGGTATGGCATAAATAAAATAAAATAATGCCATTTACTTATTCACATGGATATTCTACTAATCGAATAATCACATGCAAAAATCAATAACCACTTTCATAATGTTGGAATGCATAATGCCAGACTATCATAACCACATAGCCAAGGCCTCGTGCCAAGACTACAAATAAGATTTTGTCAAGGCCTTGTGCCAAGACACTAGTTTGTCTCATGAGACCTACCGATGCATCGAGGAGCTATAGCGGGCTCCACCCGTCACATATTAAGTCCAGTGCATTCCCATATGAAAAGGTTTAAACATAACATAAACAATAATATTAAAACTAGCATATGAAATGTCAATAATTTCACCATAAACTATGAATGGTATAAAAATAGCACATCCACAGTCAAACATATCACAAAACCATCAAAACAATATAGAAGTTTTGTATCATAATAAATCAACTTCAAATAATCTTAAAATCCATCAAAGGATGTTGACATAGATGAAATCAAAATTCTTTTTAAAGAAATATCTCCTTTTATTTTGAAATCATTTAAGATCCATATAAAATAAAACATTTTCTTTGAAAATATTCTTATAAGCTTGTAAGGGAAGCTTTGAAGATTTTATAACGGTGGAAAATAGCCGCACCCGCCGTATAAGTTAAAAAAACATTCTTACCTTAATTCTGTCGAAAAGGTTAAAAAGGACCTTGTTTTGAAAACGACCGAAATATTCCTTTATAAAACACTTATAAAAGTCAAAAAGGGTATAAATGACTTTAACTCATATTCTAGTAAATAGTAAAAATGTTTTGAAATGCATTTTTAAGAAACATGGATGTGGATGATAAAGAGATCCCAGTAGATTATTACGTATAAACAACCTTGGATAATGAAGAGGTTGTAAAGTAAACCTTTACCTTGTACTTTTCCTTTGTTGGGGTAGGTTAACCTCCTGTATAATGGTGAAATAATTGTTATTAAATTATACAAGAATCATATATATTAATATGATATCATATATGATCTTTTAACATTGATTTGTTAATAATATCTTAGAATTATCGTCGTTTCGGGTGTTAACTTACTCATTTTATTTATATGTTTTGTTACATAAGCCATGGTTGTTGTATCTTATTCTTATCCAAAATGATATCTAGTCCTTAAAAATCATTTTTAAATCATCAAATGATAATTATACTTGAATGGTTACGATGGAGAATGAATCTCATCGCGTTTGTGGAGACGGTAGTCCGTACGTACGCACGAGCGACAATATCATTCTTTTGATATTAAAATAATATATAAATGAATGGTATATCATATATACAGAATCATTAACATGTTATATTTATTATTTACATGAGTTACACATCATTATTATACCCATCCAAATAATATTATATTGAATAACAATTACACCACGACGTGGAGACGGTAAGCCGTACGTACGCACGTATGGTGACATGTTATTCAAAGGGTGGATAGAATACTGAATATGGTTGTACCATACTTATAATAACATCAAAGTATATGTGAGATACTGGAGTTATTATTTTAGAATGGTAAGAACAAAGGAAGAAGAAGTGAAAGAAGAAATGAACTTAGAAAAGGGTGGTGAAATCATTACCTCTTCTTTGGGTTCTTCCTTTTGATTTGATCAAAAGGGCTCCTTAGGTTGGCTTTCTGATCAAACTAAGGCCTCTAGGTTGTAGTGAGGGATGTTGGGAGAGTATTTGGGCAGAGTTTGGCCGAACCAAAAGGCTTTGAAGGTGTGAAGAAATGAGAAGGAGGAGTGCCCTTTTATAAGAGGGGAGAGGGGCACCTTTGGAAAAGCTAGAAATATTAATTTATAATAAATTCATATTCGGTTTCTAATGGCTCCAAAGCTTATTATTCAAAGGTTAAGGTGGGGATAGGTCGAAAACCACTCAACCAATAGAATTTAGACAGGTTTGGGTACTTATATTAACCTTATCTTTAAGTATTAACTATAAGTTAATTAGTTTCACTTTTACAATGTCTCTTTGTATTTTTATATAATATGGTTACTAAACTTACTATATACATCCAAGAGACCCCCAAGTGGTACATTAATGATGAACCTATCACGATATAAGTCTCTTGGCCGAACCTTAGATTTTTAGGAATTTAATATCAATTAATAATATAATATTTGCTTTAAGAACTCTTTTATGTCAATTTTGACACTATTCAATAGTTGATTTTTTTGAAACTCATAACAGATTGATTACTTCGAAAAAAGTCAATTAAATCAATACTAATATATCATATTATCCTAGAAAATTAGTTTAATTCATTAAAAGTTTCATATTATATTTATTTGGGTATTTATAATATCAATTATTTTAATTTTACACTATTATAGTAATTACTGCATCATCATTGTGTCATAAATAAAATAAATTATTTAATGTCTAAAAATTATAAATAAAATATCATTATGTAGGAAATTTTTTTCGCTTTCTAATGAATATTTATAATCTAAAATCCAACATATATAACCCTATGTAACAATTGTTGTTCTAAAAGATATATGCTTGTGTCATTTTTGTATTAATTATAACTAAATTAAAATAAAGTGTCATTATCACTTACAAGCGGATCCATGGGGTCCCAAAATAGACCCAGATATTCTCATGATCTACCATGTATCAACCAATAGGATTAAGACACGTTTTAGGGTAATTTAGTATTATTATAATATTATTTTTTTAACCCTTATTTACCGGATTTACCCTTAACCATGGTAAATAAAATATTTACCGCAGTAATTATTCAAAATGTCTAAAAATAAAAGTTACCTATTTACACAATTTGAACATCTTGATTCCAAATATGGAATCCATTTTCCTAAATTCAAAACACAGAAGTGGAAGAAATTAATTTAAAACTAATTCCCGCTGTCAAAACAAAAAGCGTGTTTTTAAGAGATAATAACTATCAAAAGATTGACACTTGTTTATGTTCGGTTTAATTGTAAAATTATGTCCAATGACCAAAATTATATTAAATGGTAAAAATATATTCTAAATATACTTTAAAACTACTAAAATTCATAATTTATCACTATTAATTATTCTGATTAAAAAAGTTGTTTTTAATTAAAATTTAGTAATTTTCACTATTCATCAAAATATGAAATTATCCGAAAAGTACCAAAATTTCACCTTAGGCTAAATTAGATATTCCGAATCCAAAAATGAAGTCCATTTTGAAATATAAAATATATATAATTTAAAAAGTAGGTATTACTATTCAGAACGGCTAGTTTAATTAGTTGTGGTGTGTGTTAGAACTCGAGGTTGCATACAACACACGCTATCGCATTATTCGAAGGGAAACGTACCGTGGAAGCTTGGGGTGTTTCATTTTAAATTTTTGATGTCCCCATTTAGTCAAAAAGTTTAAAATATTGTATTTAAAAAGGTTTCACTATTAGAAGTTGATAAAAGTGAAATACTGAAAATGAAACTGTTCTTGCATTATGACTAAGAAACTCATAATAGGGATTCTAAAATTATAAGGATTATATAAAGTTCAAAATGTAGTTAATACTATTCATGACCTCTTTTAATGGTGTGATTGAACTCGGTGTTGTGTGTAGTGCAAGTTATTGAATTATTTTTAAGAAATAACACACTCTGAAATCCTGGGGTGTTACATTCTCCCCTCCTTCAATAAATTGCGTCCTCGCAATTTGAAATTTTTCTTCGAAAATAAAAGGTTGAAAGTAGAAAATATATTTGTGGGAAAACCCACATCAGAAATTGGGTTACTAAAATTTAGTCTTAATATGAGGAAAAGAGAAATGAAAGGGTCACCACCAAATTATGATCTCGATTAGGAGAACATTGGTGGCAATTAGAGACATATAATTGGAGGAAAAACGTAAATATTTATAGGTAGTGATTGAGGTCATCAATCACAAAAAAGTATAAAATTGAGTTCCTTAAACTCATCAATCTATGATGATTTGAAGTACCATCGGTTCAACAAAATATAAGGTATTGGGACAACACATTTTTGACATTTCAAAATATCTTAGTTGAAATCCCACATCGAAAAATGAATTAATGAGGCCTCTATTTAAAATAAAGAGTGGAAAGTATGAAGATTACCGAAAATAACACATACTAGGGTTCCATGTAGGAAAATATGGATATGGAAGAGAAATATAACCATCAATTATCTGATGGAGAGTGGTAGAGAACATGGCTATGAAAAGGCAAACAATCCCAAAGCCATAAATTTGTGATGATTTAAGGTACCATCTAGGACAACATTTTTGTTCTAAGATTCTATTATTAATGTTGAGGAATTTATTTATGAGATTGGCTAAGATAATAAGGAGATATACTTACTTTATAATTAGAATTTTACCCATCAATAAATTTCTACCACAAACTCATCTTTCACTCTAGAACGTAATTTTTTTTCCTATTTATACTATTCGTACAGGGTTCCAAAATAAATGAATTTATAATTCATCTACCAGATCTTTTAAAAAAAACTACATTATTTAATTCAGGAAATCTCGTGGGACAGTGGTAGGTGATACACCCATGTCTCCCTTCGGTTGCGGGTTCAAGTCTCGCAGCCTTGCCGGACGCGACGGATTGCCGCCCGACCTCCGGGTTGTTCTTTTATGGGAATCCAAGATAATCCAAACTAGAACTATCCAAAATACTTCTGTCTAAACTCACAGTCCAACATTTATAAGGAAGGTAAACATAATATAGATCCTTTTTACCCCGTAATAGAATATGAATACCTTCATCATGTATTACCATATTCCTTATTGATTACATTCATGCTCCCTTATTCCATATAGAATGCTGGATATACTTCATTAATCCAAAAATGTTTTAAACCCCAACAATGATGGAATATACAAATCATTAATCAGCTTCAAGGTAGTCAATAATATCCAATATAATTTATCCAAATCAATCATGTATTATTCTAAAATCACCACCTCGGTATCTGAACCATATTATGGTTTATCTTTCTCTCAACCATATATTTTCCAAACATTTAACCTGCTACTGAGTCACTTTTCTTTGTTCCACACCATCTCAAGTCCTTAATGAAATAGTACTGCAGTACAATCCTTATATACTCCATAATTATTATGACAAGTACATTGTTGATCCAACACTCAATTGATATAATCAACATAAGAACTCTAATCATTCCTCTTCATCTGTGGTAGTATCATAACTTGATTATTATCCAATAGCATCATTTGCGGCATAGTCTGATGACTAGGGCATAGGTTCGCGTAGTGTCCAAACTCCTTGCAAATGAAGCATTGTACATTTGAAACCATTTTCTTACCCTTGTAGTCATGTACTTTGTGCCCTTTTCCTCCACACTTATAACAAACTCCCATTTCTTTCAGGCATGTTCCAGGGTGTTTCTTTCCACAGTTACCACATATGGGAAAATTATTCTTTTCCCTCTTCCCTTTATCCATCTTTCTCTCTTCTATCCTTTTCTTCTCTTGCTTCCCTTCAAAGCCATAGGACTCAGTAAACTCTTTACTTATCTTATCAACACATGATATTATTTCTTCATATGATGATAATACATGGGAGACTATTTCTCTTGTAAATTTTGGCTTAAGACCATAAAATATATGATCCTTCTTTCTCTTTGTATCATGTGCATTGATAGAGTTCTCATTCCTTCTACTGGGTGCCATTTCTAAACAATGGCATACACTAGATCAGTTTATGAAGCAAAATACATAATCCCATACTTATAAAACACTTAATATAAATTGAACTATTTATGGATATAATCCATAATCATAAGAATGTTTTCTTTGAGGAAGTATATACTCATAATCCCTTCAAAATGATTTGTAAAGAAAATGAGAGTTATCCTAAGCATATCCCCCGAGAGTGTCGTAACCAAGAGTGCAGAAAGGCCCGTTGTCGTGCACCAGTTCCCGTTTGAGTCTAGCTCAAAGCGGTGTTTTCGGGTTTTACCCCTAGGTACATCTGTGCCAGAGCCGCCTCTACCTACTCGTATCCAGACAGGGATGTATTGCTCGGAAAACTCACAAAATCTCTACAATACCAAAATTCTAGGAAGTTCTTCTATACTAATCCTCAAAGTTCATCTTAGGTCTATGTGCTCTAATCAGAGTTTATCTAAATCCAGTTTCCAAGGTTTGTACTAAACTTTCTATGATACCAACTGTAACGCCTTGACCCCAGTTACCCAGAGCCGGTGCATTATTACATAACATTGGCATGATCACAAGAAAGATCAAATCTCGAAAGACCGATTGGTTTAGTAGCCTTGGAAACACTAGATATATTCAAAAGTTTTACATTACATCATAAAATGAAAAACTACTACAACAACATAATGTTTCCACAATCCACACTATTAACCCCCCATAAAATCCCTGCAGGTCATTCATAACTTACTTCTTCACATCCTGGGAAAAATAAAACATAGAAAAGGGGTGAGCTCAAATGCCCAGTAAGGATAACAATATAGCGGAAACTTTCATAAATAAGAATAAACATTTAAGGCAATGTATAACTAAAACAAAAGCCTTTTAAATATGAACTTTCAACATGGTATGGCATAAATAAAATGAAATAATGCCATTTACATATTCACATGGATATTCTACTAATCGAATAATCACATGAAAAAATAAATAACCACTTTCATAATGTTGGAATGCATAATGCCAGACTATCATAACCACATAGCCAAGGCCTCGTGCCAAGACTACAAATAAGATTTTGTCAAGGCCTTGTGCCAAGACACTAGTTTGTCTCATGAGACCTACCGATGCATCGAGGAGCTATAGCGGGCTCCACCCGTCACATATTAAGTCCAATGCATTCCCATATGAAAAGGTTTAAACATAACATAAACATTTATATTAAAACTAGCATATGAAATGTCAATACTTTCACCATAAACTATGAATGGTATAAAAATAGCACATACACAGTCAAACATATCACAAAACCTTCAAAACAATATAGAAGTTTTGTATCATAATAAATCAACTTCAAATAATCTTAAAATCCATCAAAGGATGTTGACATAGATGAAATCAAAATTCTTTTTAAAGAAATATCTCCTTTTATTTTGAAATCATTTAAGATCCATATAAAATAAAACAGTTTCTTTGAAAATATTCTTATAAGCTTGTAAGGGAAGCTTTGAAGATTTTATAACGGCGGAAAATAGCCGCACCTGCCGTATAAGTTAAAAAAAACATTCTTACCTTAATTCTGTCGAAAAGGTTAAAAGGGACCTTGTTTTGAAAACGACCGAAAGATTCCTTTATAAACCACTTATAAAAGTCAAAAAGGGTATAAATGACTTTAACTCATATTCTAGTAAATAGTAAAAATGTTTTGAAATGCATTTTTAAGAAACATGGATGTGGATGATAAAGAGATCCCAGTAGATTATTACGTATAAACAACCTTGGATAATGAAGAGGTTGTAAAGTAAACCCTTACCTTGTACTTTTCCTTTGATGGGGTAGGTTAACCTCCTGTATAATGGTGAAATAATTGTTATTAAATTATACAAGAATCATATATATTAATATGATATCATATATGATCTTTTAACATTGATTTGTTAATAATATCTTAGAATTATCGTCGTTTCGGGTGTTAACTTACTCATTTTATTTATATGTTTTGTTACATAAGCCATGGTTGTTGTATCTTATTCTTATCCAGAATGATATCTAGTCCTTAAAAATCATTTTTAAATCATCAAATGATAATTATACTTGAATGGTTACGATGGAGAATGAATCTCATCGCGTTTGTGGAGACGGTAGTCCGTACGTACGCACGAGCGACAATATCATTCTTTTGATATTAAAATAATATATAAAATAATGGTATATCATATATACAGAATCATTAACGTGTAATATTTATTATTTACATGAGTTACCCATCATTATTATACCCATCCAAATAATATTATATTGAATAACAATTACACCACGACGTGGAGACGGTAAGCCGTACGTACGCACGTATGGTGACATGTTATTCAAAGGGTGGATAGAATAATGAATATGGTTGTACCATACTTATAATAACATCACAGTATATGTGAGATACTGGAGTTATTATTTTAGAATGGTAAGAACAAAGGAAGAAGAAGTGAAGGAAGAAATGAACTTAGAAAAGGGTGGTGAAATCATTACCTCTTCTTCAGGTTCTTCCTTTTGATTTGATCAAAAGGGATCCTTAGGTTGGCTTTCTGATCAAACTAAGGCCTCTAGGTTGTATTGAGGGATGTTGGGAGAGTATTTGGGCAGAGTTTGGCCGAACCAAAAGGCTTTTAAGGTGTGAAGAAATGAGAAGGAGGAGTGCCCTTTTATAAGAGGGGTGAGGGGCACCTTTGGAAAAGCTAGAAATATTAATTTATAATAAATTAATATTCGGTTTCTAATGGCTCCAAAGCTTATTATTCAAAGGTTAATGTGGGTATAGGTAGAAAACCACTCAACCAATAGAATTTAGACAGGTTTGGGTACTTATATTAACCTTATCTTTAAGTATTAACTCTAAGTTAATTAGTTTCACTTTTACAATGTCTCTTTGTATTTTTATATAATATGGTTAATAAACTTACTATATACATCCAATCGACACCCAAGTGGTACATTAATGATTAACCTATCATGATATAAGTCTCTTGGCCGAACCTTAGATTTTTATGAATTTAATATCAATTAATAATATAATATTGGTTTTAAGAACTCTTTTATGTCAATTTTGACACTATTCAATAGTTGATTTTTGTGAAACTCATAACAGATTGATTACTTCGAACAAAGTCAATTAAATAAATACTAATATATCATATTATCCTAGAAAATTAGGTTAATTCATTAAAAGTTTCATATTATATTTATTTAGGTATTTATAATATCAATTATTTTAATTTTTCACTATTATAGTAATTACTGCATCATCATTGTGTCATGAATAAAATAAATTATTTAATGTCTAAAAATTATAAATAAAATATCATTATGTAGCAAATCTTTTTATCTTTCTAATGAATATTTATAATCTAAAATCGAACATATATAACCCTATTTAACAACTGTTGTTCTAAAAGATATATGCTTGTGTCAATTTTTTATTCATTTTAACTAAATTAAAATAAAGTGTCATTATCACTTACAAGTGGATCCATGGGGTCCCAAAATAGACCCAAATATGCTCATGGTCGACCATGTATCAACCAATAGGTTTAAGACACGTTTTAGGGTAATTTAGTATTATTATAATATTATTTTTTTAACCCTTATTTACCGGATTTACCCTTAACCATGGTAAATAAAATATTTACCGCAGTAATTATTCAAAATGTCTAAAAATAAAAGTTACCTATTTACACAATTTGAACATCCTGATTCCAAATATGGAATCCATTTTCCTAAATTCAAAACACAGAAGTGGCAGAAATTAATTTAAAATTAATTCCCGCTGTCAAAACAAAAAGCGTGTTTTTAAGAGATAATAACTATCAAAAGATTGACACTTGTTTATGTTCGGTTTAATTGTAAAATTATGTCCAATGACCAAAATTATATTAAATGGTAAAAATATATTCTAAATATACTTTAAAACTACTAAAATTCATAATTTATCACTATTAATTATTGTGATTAAAAAAGTTGTTTTTAATTAAAATTTAGTAATTTTCACTATTTATCAAAATATGAAAGTTATCCGAAAAGTACCAAAATTTCACCTTAGGCTAAATTAGATATTCCGAATCCAAAAATGAAGTCCATTTTGAAATATAAAATATATTTAATTTAAAAAGTAGTTATTACTATTCACAATGGCTAGTTTAATTAGTTGTGGTGTGTGTTAGAACTCGAGGTTACGTACAACACACGCTATCGCATTATTCGAAGGGAAACGTACCGTGGAAGCTTGGGGTGTTTCATTTTAAATTTTTGATGTCCCCATTTAGTCAAAAAGTTTAAAATATTGTATTTAAAAAGGTTTCACTATTAGAAGTTGATAAAAGTGAAATACTGAAAATGAATCTGTTCTTGCATTATGACTAAGAAACTCATAATAGGGATTCTAAAATTATAAGGATTATATAAAGTTCAAAATGTAGTTAATACTATTCATGACCTCTTTTAATGGTGTGATTGAACTCGGTGTTGCGTGTAGTGCAAGTTATTGAATTATTTTTAAGAAATAACACACTCTGAAATCCTGGGGTGTTACATTATGGATCATTGAGCGTAGATGGAACATAGAGTGTTGATCGTGCATGGAGTGTTGATGGAGCACAAAGCCTTGATAGCACATGGAGCGTCGATGGCATATAGAACGTCAATGTCACCCAAAGCATTGATGATGCCTAAAGCAATAAATGTGAACAAAGCATTGATGGATCACATATTGTCAATGGCCCACAAAACATTGATGGATCACAGAGCATTGATGGGTTATGCAGCCCCTATGTCATGTATACACCAAGTCACAACCAGCTGCAAGATTCCATTCATAGTGCGCTTGTTCTGGGAGAACCTGCTCTCCAAGCCATTAGGTCATGGCCCAAATTCCACAAAAAACTCACTTGAATTATGTCAAAAGTACTGCCTCATCACAGGGGTCCCTAAACCACAAACATATCGTTAAATAGACACCATCTTTGAAAGTAATAGATGTTATTCTATAAAATTTTGATCTAGGTTCGGACCAAACTGGCCTAGCCCGCTGGACGTGGCCTGTTGGGATGGCTAAAACATTCCCACTAGGCCACTGGGTCCAACATGTGGGTCCACTAATGCATCCCAGCTACTATGGTTTGTCCAGTGCTACATGCCGGTTTACTCCACCGAATGTGGACCACCTTGTCCATGACCCCTAGTCCACATGGTCCACCCTAACCATGTGTCTCTCCATTTATCGATCAGTTATCAAAGTGTCGAGCCTCATTTCATGCAGAAATCCCAGCTCCTATGCAGTCCCTATAGCCTAGCTACTGTGGGTTCCTCTGATGTGGATCTATGTCATATTCCATTTCCCTATTGTGGCCACCTGCCATGGCCCCCACTCACTTCCCACATCATCTGCCACCATAGGCCCCACAGAGCTCGACCACATCGCCTATGCGGTCTAACCACTACCACCTTCTCCCATGGGTAACATTAATCCTCCACTATACCCACAAATGATCATCATCGCATGCCCCCAGGTATCGTTGCACACTTCTTCCAGTGACCCTAGTTCATCCGGTTTCCCCTATTTCTTTAAAGCTATATTTTTTGAAATGGAGCCACATCCATGAACCTCAAGTCTTTAACTTAACAAAAATGAGATTCAATCCATATTTTTATCACTTTGGGTGTCCAATCGTGTTTAGAGCCTCTCGAAAAATTCTTCCATGTCCTTGATGGTCCAACATGGAAGAACACCAAGAATGGGATATGAATAACACATAAAACATCCGAAGAATGGATCTCAACCATGTACATGTCATAAATGATTTTTTTATGTTAGAATGTTTTAATAAAGAACAAGAACAAATAATAACCATGATATATCTCCCTTTCTGAACAAAAAAATAAATTATCAATCCCACAAGAACAGACGAAATGTGGATCAACCTGTTCATTTGTTAGTCCACATTCATCGCATGAATATATTATGGGAAAAAAATCACTAAGAGATCAAACAACCTAACACATGGTAGGGTTTGTCACTAATGAAAAACAGAGGTTTGTGTCCTCATCGATCGTCGATCCACCAGATTTCTTCATTGAGAGAGTTTCCTTCCACCATATAAAACAATTCCATGGTTATGGTGATAAATATAAATTCAAAATAAAGATTTCAGTAAAGAGAAAAAATAGTTTGTGTTCCAAATTTTTTTATTAAAATATTTTAATGGTGGATACGTAAAAATCTATAATTTCACAGTTGACCTGCTCCAATCGTTTTGGGAACTTCCTAAGGTGAAGTCATTACTCTGAACAGAACAATACCCTCAGATTTATGATTCGAGCTACCATTTTGAATTTATTTCTATTTTAATGAAAAAAATCCGAAACAATTTATAAGAAACATAATATTTTTAATTGAATTGTTTCCGGAACATCGGGCCTCAGAATCTCACTCCATCTAAATGCATGGTCTCAAGATTTTTCAAATTAATTTATAAAAACAAAAGCGGAGATAATATGATTCATTAAATTCGTTCAACCTTTGTACTATACAACCATGAAATCCAAAATAATGGTTTCACAACAAAAATATCAGTGTACTATACATGTATAACAGCCTCCCACTCCAAGGTGCTCTCATACAGATTATCATATTAACACTGAATTCGTACTAGAGGAATCAACCACCCATGATGGATTTCTCATGTTGATCCTTGATCCCCACTGAGTACTCTTTAAAAGTCACCTCGTCATCAATGTCCAGCTCTCCCCAGTCAATGAAGTGTGATGGATCATGCAAGTACCTCTTCAGCTATGACATGTGGAATAAATCATTCCCTTGATGAAACTGTGGGGGTAGAGCTAAGCGATATTCCAAATCACCAAATCAACTCAAATTCTGAAAAGGGATGATGAATATTGGAGATAACTTGCCACCCCAGCCAAATTAGTGAAATCTTCATTGAGGTGAGACCTAAAGGAACACATGGTCTCCCTACATGGACTCCAAGGGCCTCTGTCTGCTATCAACATATGATTTTTTTCAACTATGTGTGGTCCTCATCCACTCCTGGATGATATTCACCTTCTCGATGGTATCCCACACTAACTCTAGACCCATGACTGCTGAGTCTCTTGGGCCGGTCTAACAAAAGTGGTATCCTCCATGGTTTCCCATACAAGTTTTAAAAGGGTTCCATAACAATGGGGGAGTGATATATGTTTTTGTACACAAACTCCACCAGTGGTAGTTGATACTCCCAATTATATCCAAATTCAAAGATAAAAACATGTATCATATCCACAAGAACCGGGATGGTCCACTCTATTTAGCCATAAATCTTAGGATAAAACACCGGGCTTAAGAAAAACTGAGTCCCAAATTCCTACTACTGTCTCTTCCATATTCCGGATGTGAAATGAGTATCACAATCCAAAATGATCATCGATGGCACACTGTGAAGCCAAACTATCTTCTACATGTAGAGACATCCCAAAGCCTTTACTGAAATATACTCAAAAATTGGTAGGAAGCAGGCGGACTTGGTGAGTCGGTCAATGATCACCAAATGGTCTCATTCCCCATAAGCATTCGTTGTTTACCCATCGTGATGTCCATTGATAACCCATTCCACATCCACTCTGGAACCTCATGTGGTTGGGTCAAGCCTGCTAAAACCTGGTGCTCAACCTTCACCTACTCACAAGAGAGGCATTGATAAATTCACTCTACCACTACCTTGTCTATTCTCATACATCAGAACTGACGTCAGATATCCTGCTACATTTTCTCTACACCTGGATGTACAAACAAAGGGGATGTGTGGAACTCCTCCAAGACGTCCTCCCACAACGCCATTGGTACAAACTGTGTACGCTCCGAAACAAATTTTATGCTCCCCACCAATGGAAGGTCCATCAGGGTAATGGCCCATGGAAAACATAGCAGGTCAGGTTTTCATAGTTTAGAACCCCTAGATGTACCTCCCTGACTTTTTTTAATTGTGTAGTGGTCGAACCATAAACTAGAGGTAAGTTTCTCTCTCTCCATCAACAAAAGATATGTGTAACGTGACTAATTTCTCTTATGCCTCGCTCAACAACTACAATTTGGATTTTCTACTGAGAACATCCGCAACTACATTCCAATTCCTAGGAGTATAGACCATATAAAAGTCATAGTCCTAGAGGAATAGTAGCCATTTCCTCTATCTCATGTTTAGATCCTTCTTAATGAAGATAAAATTGAGACTCTTATGGTCAGAATACATGGTAAACCACTTGCCCGTCTGGTATCATCGCCACATCTTAAATATGAATAAAACTAATAGTAGCTCAAAATAATGGGTTGTATAGTTCTTCTCAAGTTTCCTCAACTAGTATTAACCATAGGCAATCACAACATTCCCATGAATTAGGATACAACTCGGCTCTGTCACTAATGCATCGTAGAAAACTACATACCTAAGCCCCTCCTCTGGTAGTCTCAATATGGGAGCACTCGTCAACCTCTACCACAAATCCTGAAAGCACTGATGGTACATCTCTATTCTTATAATGGGATGTCCCTTACATGTCAAAGATACCGAGGGTGATTATACTATGGAAACTTCGGGTAAAATCCTCCGATAGTACCCAACCAAACCCAAGAAACCTTGAACCTCAGTAACATTCTTGGGTGGCTCCCAAGAAAGCACTGCATTAATCTTCATCTGATCTACTATAACTCCAACCTTTGAAATGACATGTCCTTGAAAGTGGACCTCTCGGATCTATAACTAAAACTTTGAGAGATTCCCATAAAGTTGGTTCTCTCAGAGTGTGTCTAGGACCATCCTCAAGTGTATTGCGTGCTCCTCCTCAGACTCTAAGTACACCAGGATGTCATCAATGAAGACCACGATGAACGATTATAGGTAAGGATAGATGTTCTGTTCACGATTCCCATAAACAGTTATGGGGTTTTCATCCCAAAAAATGTAATCACTAAGTACTTATAGAGGATTTAATAACACTACTACAAAAATGGGCAACGGAAGCGCTACCCCTTTATCAGTGCTAAAAAAAGAGGTTATAAAGGCTGCCTTTATCACTGCTAGAAAAAAGCACTGCTAAAGTGGGGCCTTTATGAGCACTTTTTTTAGCACTGATAAATGGGACCCCTTTATCAGCTCTTTATTTAGTAGCACTGATAAAGGGAGGCTTTATCCGCGCTAAAAAAATTTATATTTCAAAAAAAATCATGAAAAATAAATTATTGTTATATAAGTATATTTATTCATATATAAATATAATATATATTTTTTAAATATGTTTTATATATGTATAAATAGACTACTACATTTAATATATTAGAAATTTAGTGAAATGGCTTTAAAATATTTTTAAAAAATATTATTAATTAATAATTTTCTAGTTATTATCGATTAAAAATAATTTAATAACAATTTTATGACACAAAAAATCATAACAATTAATAAAAGATATAAAATAAGTTGAAAATGAAACTCAAACTTCAAACATCCATAACTTTTGATTAGGCTATCCGTTTGAGATTTACAACATATCAAATTGAATCCTACAATGAGATCTACACGTTGGTGACCTAGGCGAAGCCTCTATCACATTTTTCGAGCCAAAAGAAGGCCCATATGACCTCCGAAACTGAGTTTTTAGCCGGGATACCCTGATTTGTTAACATTCTAAGAGGTATAACATATGATCCGGATGTCTGTTAAGCTTGTACCACATATCATATCGAATATTGTTTCATTTTATTCAATTTTACTGGTTGTGGAGTTCAAAAGGGATTCTCGATTATAAGTTATGTTCGTTTTTACATTCAATGGATTTTCAAAGACATATATATATATGAATTTATTCGTATGTGTCTGTGTCTGTGTGTGTGTGTGTGTGTGTGTTGTATATATGTATGTATGTATTTATTTATTTAATTATAAACACACATAAAAAAAAAGATTTCATAACTGCATTTAAAACTAATCTGATAAGTATATATTAATATACAAATAAATATAAGGAAAAAAATTATAACTAAATATATATATGTAAATAAAAATAAATAAATATATATATATATATTAATATACGAATGAATATTTATATACAAATATATGAATAAATATATTTATATTAATATGAATCTATATCAATACATGGATAAATATAACTATATATCTATATGTATAAAGAGATATATCATTAAATAGAGAAAAAAATGAAATAGCATAGTGGTAAAGGTGCGGCCGCGAAAGGTGGAGGTTGCGAGTTTGAGTTTGGGAGGAGACAAAGGTGGTGCGCGTGTGTGAGGATGCGTGGGAAGAGCAGAGCGCAGGAGACCTCCTAGCGCTGATAAAGGGGTGGTCAAGCGCTGATAAAAGCTCCCCCCCAACATTATTTAATTTTTTTTTATTTTTTATAATTTTTTTTGACTTTTATCAGAACTTCTTTTTAGTACTGATAAAAGTGGACTTTATTAGCACTTTTTGGAGCGCTGATAAAAGGGAACCCCCTATATTAGCGTTGAGATTTACAGCTCTTTTTTAGCGCTGTTAAATCCTATTTTGAGCACTGATATAGGTCATTTTTTTAGTAGTGTAATATCTGATGGCTGTCTTCGGCACATCCTTATCCCGTACACAAATCTGGTGATAGCGAGACACGAGGACACTCATTGGGATATACCTAACTCCCTTCAGTTGATGGAATATTTTGTCGATCCTTGATAGTGGATACTTATTCTTCACGGTTGCATGATTCTGGAATAGTAATTCCACACATAACATCAAGCTCTCATTTTCCTTCTTTGCAAACAACACTAGGTCCACCCAGGGTGAAACACTAGGTCTCAGAAAGACCCTCCTCTGCATATCCTCTAGTCATACCCTTAACTCACAAATCTCTATAGGAGCCATTCGATTTGAAGGTGTATATATTGATTCCTTACTAGGGTTCCAACAAATGTAGATGTCAACACCCCTATGAGGAGGTAATCTGGGGACATATTTTGGAAATACATCATCATATTCCTCCACCACTACAGGAAACTGAGGAACCATCTCATTCATTGTGTCGAGGTTCAGGAAAGACAAATTATGTGTGATTCACTACACCCTCTTATGTGTGAGTCTATCCTATTCTACATGTGTTTCAATTTCGCCGAAAAAAATAAAACCTGGTCCCATCACTACAAAATCACCAAACTCTAAACCTAAGAATGTTAATCTGGGCATGAAATGTGGACAACCAGTCCAAACCAAGAATGATGTCATACGGACTCAATGCAGATACTATTATATCCCAACAGAAACTCCTTCCGCCATGAGTAATATCACACTGTCAGTACCAATGTGTTACCATCGAATCACCTTCTATATGAATCTATAAATGTAAGGATGGAGTCAACAATTCCATTAGAATCACTGAGTTTACAATAATGGTCATGGTGAGAAAAGAGTGACAAACACCTACATCTATCAAAACTTTGATATAGTGGAAAATACATAGATCGTATCTCTGTAGCACCCGGGTCGTAAGCCTCCATCACCTAATGATGGCCTCATCCCTATCCACCAGCTCCATGATCTCGTGGTGGACTGCATGAGGGTGGTGTAGGTCGTACATTGAACCTCCTCCCATGTCCCACTCTTATTCCATGAATTCTACCCTATGGTCCACCCTACTCCTGCCTCCTCCCCTGCCTTAGTGGTCCCTCTACCATATACTGAGCATTCATTAGAGAGTTGGGAAATCCCAATCCAAATATCCCTCAACCTCGCACAAGTAACACATATAATCTACTAGTTGAGCAACTATACCTTATGATCCCCACCCCACTGATCCCATGTCCTAGGGTTATCCCCTAGATTTATTGACCATCTTTGGTCCCTGCGTCTGCTGTTGGCAATTCACCACCAAATACTAAGCTACTTAGTGCATGTCAGCACCTACTGCTCTAAAAAAGCTCCCCTCTAGTGGGTATATCTCCATTTACCTAATATATGTAGAGATTCTATGGTATATCATGGATTCACAAATATCCTATTGTATCCTGAACTCAAAGTTACATGCCTTAAAGAGTGAGTTCCACATCATATTTTTGGATTAGGAAGAACGATTTTTAAATCTCACAGAGTACTCCACTATTGTCTGACTGACCTGCAACAGATGCCGGAGCTCCTATATGCGCATTGAACCTAACATAACTATAAAGAACTCCTCCTTGAGGAGGCTCTGAATATTATCCTGAGATAGAGTCACCTCATCATGCGTTTGGATCACTAATCTCTACCATCACCCCCACTAAACCTTCAAGAAGGCTCGCTGTAAGAACTGTCATCTGGTCTGAAGGCTCCACACAAGGAGAAAGACATGATTAAATAACTCCAGCTAGACCTTAGATATCTGGGGGTCTAGCTCACCCCTAAACCTAAGTGTTCACTTAATTTGGATCTTATGCAATGCACCCAACCTATTTTCATCCACAATAAGTAGCACTTGTAGTATCTTCTTCTTTCCAGGTGGTGGTATCGATGGTAAAACACTAAGCAGTGCTATCTTTATTATATGGGATAACTCTAGTACAAGTCCCTATATCAGCACATCATCACTAGGATGATCATACTCATGATCATGTAATAGAATCCTTATTGGATGTCTATGTAGAGTCATCCCGAAATAGATCATGATATACCACAATAAATAGAGTATACCTAGTGATCTGACTCAAGAAGGACATGGGGACACAACCAAATCCTATATGATGCATGTACCATTGTTTCCCATGAAACTAGTGTTTTCATGTACCAAGTAAAAAAAGAATAATTATGAGTACTGTTGTATGGATACGCTGTCCACCACACCAACAATGGATTCCTTGCCTTGAAATCTGAACTCGAAACACTCAACATTGTTTTCCCAAGACAACCTCATAGACTGACGTTCCTTAAGTAGAACCAAACATATATGATACAACTCTATCAAGACCCACCCTAGAGGGGCCCATGCCTTGACTACCCCAGGACCCCCTCAGATAGGCTAGGGGCATATGACTAGCACTGAGTATGTATATCCCACAAATGGGGGGGGGTATTGTCTTATGTACCTATACATAGGCACAGATCTCCAATCCCAGAATACAGAAATGTAAAATAGTAGGTAAAAAACCATGAATACCAATAATATACCAACAAAAGAGTAAGATATTAAGAAACTGATAGTAAATAGGGCCATAATGAAATCCCACAAAGAGAAAGAGTTTGTCAATGTTAATACACATGTTTCTAGATCTCATTTGTAGAAAACCCTACCTAAGGGGTAGGTGTTGGATAGCTGTCTAAAGCCAAGGAAGCACACCTTATTTTCCTAATATCTATAAGCACCACCTAGTAATGGTCCACCTATAACTCTGTCCAAGATTTGATCATCTTTCTAAGAAATGACAATAGTAATTAATACCCATAAAAGGGTGAGTAAAACAATACTTAGTAGGACCCCCCAAACCCATAATGTAATACAACCTTGTAACACAGAAAGTATACCACAATGAAGTACACAAATAATAACACAAAGAAATAAAAGAAGTAAATTCATATAACCAAGGTATAATTCTAAAGAATGAAGAGAAGGATCATCAGATGTAGTACATAGATATCCTAGTTTCAATGACACATGGAGTGTCAATGAAGCATGAATAATCAATGGAGCATGAAGATTTGATAACACATAGATCATAGTTGGTACATGGAGCATCGATGGGGAATGGAACATCGAAGGTAGAAAGTTCATTTATGGTGCATGAATCATAGATGGAACATGGAGTGTTGATGGTTCAGCCATTCCCCAAGTCACGTAGTCACCAAGTCAAAGCCAACCACAAGATTCCACCCATAGCATGCTTGATCCATGAGAACCAAATCCTCACGCCATTATGCTATAATCCAACATTAAAAAATAATCACTTAGAGTACATCAATAGGACCTCCATAACTCAAGTTTCCCAATTCCATAAATTACTCATCAAACAGACAAACGATTCGAATGTTACAGATGTTTTTGTAAAAAAGTCTGACCTCGGTCCATCTCAAATCTGACTCGACCCAGTTTGGTTTGATTTGGCCCAGATCAAACTTACCCACTAGGACGATTGGACCTATCCCATTGGGTCTAGCCCGGACGGCTGCTGGTGCAACCGAGCTACTCTGATCTAGTACGTGTTGCGGTTCGGTTTACTCCATCGGATGTGGCCCAACCTAGCAACACCCTTTGGTCTATGTGTTCCTCCCTTACCTCATGGATACCCCATGTCACCTGGTCAATGCGGTATCGAGACACATTTCACAAGGCCGGTACGCCTCGCCCGCATGCCCCATAGCCTTGCTGCCACATGTTCCTTCGACATGACATCGAGTCATGTCCAATCTCATGGTTGGGGCCTCCTATTTCGGCCCAAGTTAGCAGCCAAGGATTCCACCTTTGTGGGCCCCACCTGTTCTTCATGACCCTACCTTCTCCTATGGTCACTATCATGGGGGATCGCCGTCCTCCACCACACCCACATGCGGCCACCGTCGCATTCTAGCCGGAGCTGTCGTGCTCTGCTGCTAGCGGCCCTAGTTTTGTAGGTCACCCCTTTTGCACTAATGCGTCATTTTTCATAATAGATCCACATCTCCAATCCTTGGTTATTATCCTTCACTAACATGGGATTTTATTTATCTTTATAGCACTCTGGGGGCACGATCATAATGGAAGACTCCCCACAAATTACATTGTGACCATCAGGGTCCAATGGTGATGAATTCCAATAACAAGAAAGGAAGAACACATATAACACCTCAAGAATGGATCTGGTTATTGTTCTTGTTGGCCATGATCTATTTATTTTTGATGGTTTTATCAAAGAACGAGAAAAAAAACACACTGATCTTTGCTAATTTTTAATCCCCACAACAATTTATCCATTTTGCAAGAAAAGACGAACCACGAATCATCCTATTCATGGGTTATTTCAGGTTCATCATATGAATCTATGAAGGGAAACGAAATAACCAAGATATGAAACACCCTACCTCATGGTTGGATCATTTTTTTATGATGAAAAATGGTCTATGTCATCAATGATGATTGATCTACCATTATTCATCATTGAGATAGTTTCCTTCCACACCATAGAGGAATTCCAGGTTTATGCAAATAAACCTAATTTCCTGAAAAAATTATCCTTAAAAAGAAAAACTATATTCTGTCCCATAAAATATTTTTATTAAAATATTTTAATAATAGTTACATCCATAATATTATATTCATAGTTGACCAGTGTCAGTTGATGTTAGGTCCCATCCAAGTTAATGTCTCTACTCTGAATTCAAAGGTTCACTCATATTTCTGATCGAGAAAACTATATGGAAGTTTTCGCATTAAAAAACACATATTGTGTGATTTATTAAAAATATCATTTTCATCATATTGTTTCGGCTATAGAGAGCCTTGTAATAACATGTTGTCTTAGTGTCTACTCCCAAAAATTTCCCAATTAATTTATTAAAATAAAACTAGTGAAAATTCGAGTCATTACATTCTCCCAACCATAGGGATTTATCTCCCTAAAATCCAAAACATGGGATAATCAACAAAAAGATGAGGGTACTGAGCATGAAAATGAGCTTCCAGCTCCCAGGTTTTCTTCTAAAGATTACCGTGCAATGACAGAATGTGTACCAAAGGAATTAGCCACCCACGAAGGATCCACTCCAACTGATCCTTGACCTACAATGGGTACTCTGCAAATGTAACTCAATCATCAATGTCCATCTCACCCTAGTCGATAACATGTGATGGATCTTGCAGGTACCTACTCAACTGCAACATGAAGAAGACATCATGCATCTAAAGCAATAATGGTGGTGGATCTTGATGGTAGAAAACCTCACCAAGTATAATCAAAATATGAAAAGGGCCAATGCATCCTAGAGATAAATTTCTAGCCCGGATAAATCTCTTCAATACCCATTGAGTTGAGACCCAAATGAACACATGGTCTCCATCCTAAAAATCAAAGGGCCTTCATCTCTTATCAACATATGACTTTTCTCAGCTATGTTATGTCCTCATTCGCTCCAGGATGATCTGCCTCTTCTCATTTTTAGCCTACAGCAACTCTGGACCAATGAGTACTGATTCTCTTTGGTTAGTCTAGTAAAGTGGTGACATCGAAAATGGTTCCATAACAATGGTGGTGTGATAGCTCTTGTTGTACACAAACTCTACTAGTGGTAGGTGATCCATCAAATTGCAACCAAATTCTAGGATTCAATCATGATGCATGTTCCCAAGAACCTGGATGGTCCTCTTCGTTTATCCATATGTCAGGGGATGAAATGCTATGATCAAGAAAAACTAAGCCCCAAATGCCTCCTACAATACCTTATACATCCAGGATGTGAAAAAAACATCACATTCTAAAAAGATCATTAATGGAACTCCGTGAAGCTGAAATATATTTTGACCAAAGAGGCATCCCCAGCTCTTTACTGAACAATGTTAATGGATTGGTAGAAAGTGGTATGACTTGTTGAGTCATTCAACAATCACCCAGATGGTATCATTCCCCGAAGACATGCATGGTAAACCCGTCAAAAATTCTATTGATATCCCATCCCACTTTAACTCTGGAACCTCAAGTGGTTGGGTCAATACCACTAGAACATAGTTCTCATCCTTAACCTATTACCAAGTGAGTCATCGAGAAACGAAATCTCCCACTTCCTTATTCATTTTTATCCACAGGAACCGACATCGGAGATTATATTAAATCTTCTCTAAACCCATATGTACCATCAAAGGGGATGTGAGGAACTCCCTTAGAACCTCCTCCCACAACACCAATGGTAAAACTGTGTTCCCTCAGTAAAGGATGATGTGCTACCACCTATCTAATATCCATTAGAGTCATGCCCCATCGATAGTTGAGAACATTGGGTCTGATAGTCGATATCAGAAGTTGTTCCTCCCTTTCTCATTGTAATATTGGATGGGTGAAAACAATTAATTAAATTTATAATCCACCATATTCTTCCATAGAGGATTTCTGTAACGTGGTCAATTTCTCTGATACATCACTCAACAACTGCAATCTGGATCTCCTGTTGATACAGTCTACCACTACATTCCCCTTCCCAAGAGTATAGAGAATGTCAAAGTCATTGTCATAGAGGAAATCTAGTCATCACCTCTATCTCAAGTTATGATACTTATGAGAAAAGACATAATTGAGACACTTTTTATCAGAGTAGAAGGTAAACCACATTCCCATCAGGTAGTGTGACCACATATTCAATTTGAATACATCCGCTACTAGCTCAAGATCATAGATTGCGTAGTTCTAGTCATGTTTCCTCATTTGGGGAGAACCATAGGTAACCACCACTTTCCCCTACATCAATAAACAACCAACCCCTATCCCTAATGCATCACAAAACACTATATAGCCAATTCTCTCCTCTAGTAGTCTCAAAATGGGAGTGCTCGCAACCTCTCCCTTAGGTCCAAAAAGAATTGATGGAACTTCTGTATCTGCATGAAGGGATTCCCCTTCCATTTCAAAGTCATCAAGGGTGATGATAATAAAGAGAATATGGGTACAAACCTACAATAGTACTCATCCAAACCCAAGAAACTCCGCACCATGATACAACTCTTGGGTAGCTCCCATGAAAGCACTACCTCAATCTACTCTGGATCTACTACCACTCTAGCCTCTAAAATGGCATGTACCAGAAAGTGGACTTCCCAAATCTATAACTGACCTGTTATGAGATTCCCATAAAGCTGGTTCCCTTGGAGTGTGTCCAGGACCATCCTCAAGTGTATCGTGGGCTCCTCCTCAGATGCTGAGTACATGAGGATGTCATCAATGAAGACCACGATGAACCAGTATATGTATGGATGGAGGATTCTATTCACGTGTCCCATTAATACTTTTGAGGAATTTTTCACACCAAACAACATCACAATGTACTCACAGTGGTCATACCAACATCTAATGGCTATCTTCGGTACATCCCCATCCCATACATGAAGCTGGTGATAACAAGATTGGAGGTCAATTTTCAAGAACCACCTCACCCCATTTAGAAGATCGAAGAGGCTGTCGATCATCATTATTAGAGACTTCTTCTTCATGGTCAGCTAATTCATGCACCAAAAGTCCACACATAACCTCAATATCTCATATTTCTTCTTGGAAAACAACACTGGGGCCGCTTAGGGGGAAACACTGGGTCTCACAAAGCCTTTCCTCTGCAATTCCTCCATCTATAATAGTGTAAAAATCAATGTAGAATTCGACCTCCCTACATGGAGGTAATATTGGGATATATTCAGTAAATACGTCCTCGTATTCCATCACCGCTATAAAAAACAAAGGACTCATCTCATCCACTCAGTAGTGAGTCAGGCTAGAGAAATCATGTATGATTAGCTAGACCTTCTTACATGTTAGTCAATCCTATGCTGCATGTGTTTACCTTTCGTTGAAAAAATAAATTCAAGACCCATCACTAGTGAAAAACCACTCTCTGCACATATAATTGTCAATCTAGGCATGAACTATGGACAACCAATCCATTCCATGAATGACATCATAAGGACCCAATGCCGCTACTAAGAGATCCCAACCAAAATGATCTCCTCCATGAGTAATCTCAAAAATCATCACAAGTGTGTGATCATAAAATAGAATCCCATATGAGTATCTAAATTTAGGGTTCAATTCAACAATTCTAATAGAATCATTGAGTCTTGGACAAGGTTCATGGCAAGAAAAGAGTGACTGGAACCTGGGTCTTTCAAAACTATAGATTTGGTGGAAAATAAATAGATTGTACCCTTAATCATCTCTAGATAATTTGCGTCATAAGACTAAATTTCATAAAGAATCCTTGTACCTATCCACTAGCTCCCTGAGCCCATGGTGGACCACCTGGGGGTGGTGGTGGTAGTACTTCAAACCCATACCCACCTTCTGATCCTCTACCACTATCACCATCCTACAGAACAACACGATCATGCCTCCTCCTCTATGTTAGAGTCCCCTCACCCATCTAATAATTGTCAGTATGGGGAGTCAAGCAATATCGTACCAGCTGTCCCACCTATCCTTCAGCTAACCAGATCTACCATGGGATCCCCACACCACTAATCTCATATCTTGGGGTCAGCCCCTAAAGTGATTGACCCGCTTGGTTCCCTATGTCTGTTTTCATCACCCTACCACCAAAGACTTTGCTTCATGGTGCCAATTGGTAGCTCCCACAACTGTCTCATGCTCTGGAAGAAATCTATCATCTAGCAGGGCTCGCTCAAGTACCCCATAATATGTGGGGAATCTAAGGGATATCATATATTTCATGATATACAATTGTATCCCATGTTTGAAGGTCTAGGACATGATGAATAGGTCGCACACCATATCATTTGAGTAGTGATAAATATCTATAAATGTCACTGAGTACTCTTCTTATGTTTGACTACCCAACTACAGATATAGGAGGTCCTATCTGTGCACTAAGCATAACATCTCTAGACGAAACACCTCTTTAAATATGTGCTAATGTTTTTCTGAAGAGAGAGCCATCTCATCATGTGTCTGCTTCACTAAGCTCTACAATCCCACCACTGAGACCTGAAAAGGGATCATGTATAGAACTGAAATGTGGTCAGAAGTCGTATTTATAAGGTAGAAGACATGAGTAACTAACTACAGTCAGTCCCCAGATATCAAGGGGTTTGGCTTGAAACTAAACCTTGGAGATCACTGCATCTGAAACTCTTGCAACTCCCTCATCCTTCTTGGGTCCTCAAAAGATAACAGTAGTAGTACCTTCTTCTTGAAGGGTGGTGGTGTCACTGGTAAACCACCCTATGTTGCTATCTCTAATATATGGAGTATCACTAGTACATTCCCCTATACCAACACCTCATCACTAGTCGGATCATTCTTGTGATCATGCAATAGAATACTGGGTGGCTGTCTATATGAAGTTATCTTGAAAAAGATCAAGATATACCATAATCAATAGATTTTACATGGTGAGATGACTTGAGAAGGACTTGAGGACACACCCAAATCCTATATGATTAATGTACCATTATTTACCCTACAACCAGTTTTTTCTGGTACTGAGTCGAATAGAAGAATTCAGAGTCCTGGTGTATGGATATTCCAACCATATCACCAACACAAGATTCCCTTTCCTGAAATATGAACTTGAAACACTCGACACTACTACCCCAAACCAACCTCACAGACTCCTGATCCTTATGTAGAACCAAACACCTCTAATAGCACTCTGTCAAAAACCTTCCCAGAGGGTCCCATGATGTGAATACCCAAATCCTGCCATTTATAGGCCAGGGGATGGTGACTAGTTCAGATTAGTAATATCCCAAAAATAGGAGGAATTTTCCTATGCACCTATACACATGAACACATATCTATGATAAAAATGATGAAATGTAAAAGACTAAGTAAAAAAGCACGAATACCAATAGTATACCAAAAACATAGTATGATAGTAGGAAACTAAAATTAAACAGGGATAGAATAAAAGACCACCAAAAGAAAGAGTCTATCAATGTTAATGAACATGTTCTTTGAACTCATCTATAGAAAAACCTTCCTGAAGGGTAGGTGTGGGTTAAATTTCTGAAGCTGTAGAAGCACACCTGAACCACCTGATCACTTTAAGAACCACCTGGTCCTGGTCCACAGAGAACACTCTCCAAGGGTCGATCATATTCATAAGACACGACATGTACAGGAAATGCCAATACAGGTGTGATTAAAACAATACATAGTAGGACACCCCAAAAACACAAAGGAATACCACAACAAAACACACAAAGTATTCCAAAAATAAGTACCTGAATTATTCCACAAAGAAATATTGGAAGTATAGTAAAATCAAAAAAGTTTAATTATGTAGCATTAAGAGAATGATTTTAATTTTTTGTCCATAGATCTCATAGTTTCCATGAAACATAGAGTGTCGATGACACACGAATCATCCATGGCACATAGAGCATCAATGGCGCAGAGATCCCCAATGGCTTACATAGCGTCGATAGAACACAGAGCATAGATGGTGCATGCAGCTTCAATGGTACACATAACATCGATGGTGCACCGAAGCATTGATGGTGAAAAATGCATCGATGGAACATAGAGTGTCGATGGGTCATGAACCCCCCAAGTCACATAGTCACAAAGTCACAGCTCGCAACATGATTCTGCTCATACAGTGTTTGTTTCATGAGAACCTACACCTCAATCCATTTGATCATAACCCAATTTCCAAAAAAAATCATTATTAGAGTATCTCAGAAGAACTACATCCTCATAAGGGCCTCTAGGCTATATATGACTCATCAAACAAACCCATGGTTTGAAATTTACGGCTGTTTTTTGAGAAAAAGTACGGCTCAGATCTGACATGGCCTGATCCGTCCAGTCCACCTTGAATAGGCTTGGCCTACTGGGTATGACCAACTAGGTCCATAGGACCTAGCCTACTGGGACTGCTATACTGGACCAGCTGGGCCATTGGGTCCCGCCCACAGGGCCACTGGAGCAACCCAACTACTCTAGTTCATCCCATGTTGTGGGGGTGTTTACTCTACTGAATGCAGCCTCCCCTAGCCACACCCCTTGGTACACATGGTCCACCGTAATAGTGTGGCCCCCCCATGCCTCCCAGTGAACTTGGAATGGAGCCACATTTCATGCGATAGGCCCGCCTCCTCCACATTCCCCATGGCCTCACCATCACGGGTTCCTCCGATGCGGCTCTAAGACACTTCTCAGCTCTCCAACACAGCCTCCAATCATAGACCCCAATCACTGGTCATGGATTCCACTACCGTAGGAACCACATGGTCTAACCAAACATCCTACACGGTTCATCCTCCACCGCCTTCTCCCACGGTCTCCACTACGTGTGACCACCATCCACCACCACAACCATAGGTGGCTAATATCTTGCACCATTGTCGACACCGACAACTTATAGCCCTTGTTTCATAGGTTACCCCCATTTCTCTAGTGATCTATTTATTAAAATGGATCTGCATCTGCAATCCTTGGGTCGTGACCTTCACTGGCATGGGCTTTGATCCATTTTTATAGAACTCTGGGGGCCCAGTCACATTCAGAGCCTCTGAAAAAAATTCTTAACGACCATGTGGGTCCAATGGTGAAGAATGAAAATAATGGGATTGGAAGAACACATAGAATTCCTAAATAATGGATCTTGTATTTTTGGTGTTAGCTTTGATCCCCTTATGTTAGAAGGTTTTAACAATAAACAAGAACAAAATAATCACAAATATCTATCTCCATTTTTAAACCTCAAAACCAATTTTCAATCCATCATGAATGAACAATATATGGATCAACCTATCATGGGATTTCCGGAATTTTTCATTTGAATCTATGAATGGAATGGGAATCTCTAATAGATCAAACACCCTACCTCATGGTTGGATCAGTAATTAACAAAGAACAAAGGTTCGTGTCATCGCTAATCCTCCATTCTCTGGAGTTCTTCGTTGAGAGAGTTTTCATCCATGCCTTAGAGGAATTCCTAGGTTATGGTGATAAACCTAAATTACTAAAAAAAGGATTCATTAAAAAGAAAAACTCTATTGTGTCCAATAAGTTTTTTTATTAATAAATTTTAATGATGGTTATGTCCAAATTCTAACTTTCACAGTAGACCTGTGTTGATCAATGTCAGGCCCCGCCTAAGGTAAAGTCACTGCTTTGAATGCAATTCTGCCCCCAGATCTCTGATCCATGAAACCATTAAAAAGTTATTCCCATTTTAACGAAGAAACTACTTATGTTATTTTTTATAGAAATAACATTTTTCATTGTATTGTTTCGGAAACAAAGAGACTTAGAATGTCACTCTGTGTGAGAAACTACTCTCAACATTTTCCAACTAATTTATAAAAATATAATAGGAGAAAACCATAGTCATTACAGCCCTTCAGGCCAAGTGGTGAATCAGGTTGGGAGACATTGTCCAGTCAACCCGATCTGGTTTGTTAGAAAGAAACTACTCTAATGGGATTTGGTGAACAAAGTGGATTGGGTGAAGGAATGAGAGTTGAAATCATGTCTCATGCACTTGAT
Organism: Viscum album; assembly: GCA_963277665.1. Taxonomy (NCBI): domain Eukaryota; kingdom Viridiplantae; phylum Streptophyta; class Magnoliopsida; order Santalales; family Viscaceae; genus Viscum; species Viscum album. Next base: position 478,373,585 of record OY728157.1, read on the forward strand.
GTAGAGATATTAAAAGCACTAACCCACACACCCTAGGGGTGAATTAGAGTGTTTAATTCTTCTCATATTAAATTGGATCATGTTCTTGTGTTAGTAGGAATATCTCAAACCTGTCAATATTCTATCATACATAATATACAAATACAAAAATTAAATCCAGGGACATGAAGATCACACTTATTTCACCACAAAAGGATAATTCAAGGATCATATATCTATTGTGTTTAGATATACTAGGTGAAAAAACTAATCAATTTATTTGTTATAAAATTTAATTAATGGTGTAATTTTGATCATAAGGTGACTCCCCCATTATATCATTCTATGAACTATTTTGAGACAAGGAATATAAGACGATATAGTATGATGATTAGTCACAATTATTTTTCCAATTCATAAACATCAATCCAATTAGGGTGTTATCATTATAATAATTTTCCTCCTTCAACTCCTAATATTCAATGGAACATTTCACAATAACCACACTTCTCTATAATTTTATAAATCAATCAATTATATTCTATATAGTGCTTTTTATCCATCCCTCTCTAAAAGGAGTCCTCTCTATAATGTGTGCCCTGATAATTTTATAATTTTTACCCATTGAATGGTTATATATATTTCTCATTAATCTCCAATTAAATCAACCAAGTTAACTATTATCATAAATAATATGAAATTGATTCTTAATTATGAATTTTTTAGATTTACCTTCTTTATGGTGTGACACCCTTCATCACAAAGTGATCATAATCAACAACAAGATTCGTAAAACTCTATTGAATCTCATTTAATAATTCTTCATGTATTTTATTGTAACATCCCAAGCTTCCACGATACGCTTCTCTTTGAATAATACAGTAGCGTGTGTTGTACACAACTTCGAGTTCTTATACACACCACAACCAATCAAACTAGCAGTTATGAATAGTAATACACAATTTTTGAAATTTTAAAAATTTTATCATTAAAAATGGACTTCATTTTTGGATTTGGAATATCGGAATTATCTTAGGGAAAATTTTTGGTACTTTTCTGATAACTTTCATATTTTGATGAATAGTGAAAATTACTAAATTTTAATTAAAAAAACTTTTCGAATGGAAAAAATTAATATTGATATATTATTAATTTGAGTGGTTTTAAAGTATATTTAGAATATATTTTTATCATTTAATCCAATTTTGGTCATTGGACATAATTTCACATTTAAACCGGACATAAACAAGTGTCAATCTTTTGATAGTTATTGTTTCTTAAAAACATATTTTTTTGTTTTGACAGTGGGAATTAATTTTAAATTAATTTCTGCCACTTCTTTGTTTTGAATTTGGAAAAATGGATTCCATATTTGGAATCAGGATTCCCAAATTGTGTAAATAGGTAACTCTTATTTTTAGATATTTGAATAATTACTTCAGTAAATATTTTATTTACCATGGTTAAAGGGTAAATTTGGTATGTAAGCATACAAAAATAATATTATAATAATATTAAATTACCCTAAAATGTGTCCTAACCCTATTTGTTGATACATTTCCGACCATGTGTTTCTTTGGGTAAATTTTGGGACCCCATGGATCCACTTTCATGTGATAATGACACTTTATATTAATAAAGTAAAAGTAAATACAAAAATGACACAATCATATATCTTTTAGAAAAACAATTTTTACATAGGGTTATATATGTTATATTTTAGACTATAAATATTCATTAGAAATATAAAACGATTTTCTACATAAAGGTATTTTATTTATAATTTTTAGACCTTGATTAAATAAATTTATTTGTGACACAATAATGATTCAGTATTTTCCTTATTAATGAAAGAATCAAATAAATAGTATTATAAATGATAAAATAAATATTATTTAAAGTTTTGATTCCATCCAATAATATTATTGGTTAATAAATAAATTTTTTTCTCTTTAATAAAGTTTTTAAAAATTTAAAAAAACATTTATTAAATATTGTCAAAATTGACATAAATGAGTTTTTAAAACAAATATTATAATATTAATTGATTTTATATTCCTAAAAATCTAATGTTCGGAAAAAGGACTTATATAATGATATTTTTATCATTAATGATCCATTTGGGGGTCCCTTGGAAGTATTTAGTATGTTTATTAAAAATATAATATAAAAACACAAAGTGACATTGTAAATGTCAAACTATTTAGCGAATAGTTAAATATAAATGATAAGGTTAATATTGTGACACAAACCTGTCTAAAATATATAGGATGAAATGATTTCGACCCATAACAACCTTATAATTATAATAATCCACATTGGAGCTATTAGAAACCGAATATTAATTTATTATAAATTAATACTTTATGTTTTTCCTAAAGAGCCCGTCCTCCCCCTTATAAAAGGACACCACTTCTAACCAATTATTCATACCTTCAAAGCCTTTTGGTTCGTCCAAAATCTTCCAAAATACCCTCTCATCTATCCTCACTTAATCATAGAGTGCTTCCTTTTTTCAGAAAGCCATCCTATGGATCCCTTCTCGTCAAATCAAAAGGAAGAACCTGAAGAAGAGGTAATGTTTTCACCAACCTCTTCCATGTTCCTTTCTTCTTCAACTGCTTCTTTCTTTGTTATTTACATTCTAAAATAATAACTCCAGTATCTTATATATACTATGATGTTATTATAAATATGTTACAAACATATTCAGTATTATATCCATCCTTTTAATGACATGTTCGCAAATGTGCGTACGTACGGCTTACCGTCTCCACGTCGTGGTGTAATTGTTATTCAAAACATTATTGTTTGGATGGGTATGATAATGATGTGTAATTGAACTAAATAATAAATATAACATTATAATGATTCTGTATATATGATATAAAATCAAATTATATATCATTTTAATATCAAAAGAATGATATTTTCACTTGTGAATACGTACTGAATACGGCCTCCACGAATGCGATGAGATTAATTCCCCATCTTATCCATTCAATTATAATTCTTATTTGATGATTAAAAATAATGTTTAAGGACTTGATATAATTCTGGATATAAATAAGATACAACCTATCCATAACAAATAAGGCTTATGAAACAAAACATATAAAATAAAATGAGTATGTTAACACCCGAAATGACGATAATACTAAGATATTATTAACAAAGCAATGTTAAAAGATCATATATGATATCATATTAATGTATATGATTCTTGTATAATTTAATAAAAATTATTTCACCATTATATAGGAGGTTAAACTACCCTTAAACACGTAAAAATACAAGGTAAGGGTTTATTTCACAATCCATTCATTATCCGAGGTTGTTTATACGTAATTATCTACTGGGATCTCTTTATCATCCACATCCATGTTTCTTAAAAACATATTTCAAATCATTATTACTATTTTATAGACTAAGGGTTAAAGTAATTTATAACCTTTTTTTGACTTTTTATAATATTTTTATAAAGGAATATTCCCTTTCTTTTCCAAACAAGGTCCTTTTAACCTTTTCGACAAAATTAAGGTAAGAATGTCATTTTTTTAACTTATACAGTGGGTGCAGCTATTTTCAGCTGTTATAAAATTGTGAAGCTTCCCTTGAAATTTTATAAGAATATTTTCTAATTAAATGTTTTATTTTATAATTATTTGACTTTTAAATGATTTAAAAATGAATATTTTAAGAATTTGTGAAAGGTACTCTTTATCAAGATCAGAATTTTAAATGTTTTAAAGATTTATCTTTCTAAATATTTTTAATTAATTTCCATATTTTCAAAATGATTTTAAGGATTTATTTATATGGAAATGAATATTTTGAAATGATATATGTTTTCAAAAGTTTCAAAGTGGTATGGGGCACTTTGATTCAAAAATATATTTTAAATTACTTCCATTATAAATGTGTGACTTTTCAATGATTTCAAAAAACAGATATTTCTCTCAAATAGTTTTGATTTCATCTATGTCAACATCCATTGATGGATTTTAAACTTATTTGAAGTTGATTTATTATGATACAAAACTTTCATATTGTATTGAAGGGTTTGTGATATGTTTGACCGTGGATGTGTTATTTTTATACCATTCATGGTTTACGGAGAAAGTATTGACATTTCATATGCTAGTTTTAATATGAATGTTTATGTTATGTTTAATCCTATTCATATGAGGAATTCATTGGACTTAGTAAGTGACGGGTGGATCCCGATATAGCTCCTCGATGCATCGGTAGGTCTCATGAGACAAAATAGTGTCTTGGCACAAGGCCTTGACAAAATCTTATTTGTAGTCTTGGCACAAGGCCTTGACTATGTGGTTATGATAGTCTGGAATTATGAATTCCATCATTATTAAAGTGGTTAGTGATATTGCATGTGATTATTTGACTAGTAGAATATCAATGTGAATAAGTTAATGAAATTACTTCATTTTATTTTTTCCATGTTATGCTGAAGTTTATGTTTAAAAGGCTTTTGTTTTAGTTATACATTGCCTTAATTGTTTATGCTTATTTATGAAAGTTTCTGTTGTATTGTTATCCTTACTCAGTATCTGAGCTCACCCATTTCTATGTTTTATTTTTCCCAGGATTCCATGAATTGTATTGTGATTGATATGTAGGGTTAAGCCATGGCAATAATGGCATTTGTGAAGGATTATTTATGTTGTTTTGTATGTTAATAAATGTAATGTAACATTCATGTATGTAATATATTTTCCAAGACTACTAAACCAATTAGTCCTTCGGGACTTGATTCCTTGTAATCATGACAATGTATTAAAATAAAGCACCGAATTTGTGTAACTGGGGTCGGGGAGTTACAGTTGGTATTAGAGGATGTTTATAAATAACCTTGGAAGCTAGATTTAGATAAAATATGATTAGAGAAAATAGACCTAAGATAGACATTGAGGATTAGTTTTGAAGAAATTCCTAGTATTTTGGTAATGGAGATATTTTGTGAGTTTTCCAAGAAAATGCATCCCTGTCTGGATATGTGTTGGTAGAGGCGGCCTAGCACAAATATACCTTGGGGTAAAACCGAAAAACACCTCTTTGAGCTAGACTCGAACTGGAACTGGTGCACGACAACGGTCCTTGCGGCACTCTTGGTTACGACAGTCTCGTGGGATACACTAAAGATAATTCTCATTTTATTTACAAATCATTATGAATTGTTTTGGAGTATATACTTTCTCAATGTAAATATCTTTATGAATATGGATTATCTCCATAAACTGTTCAATTTACATTAGGTTTTTACATGTTTGGAATTATTCATTGCAATTCATAAATAGACCTAGTTTATTCCATTATATAGAAATGACGCCCAGTAAAAGGAATGTGAACTCCAAAAATATGTATGTTCCAAATAGTAAGAAGGATCATATCGTTCCCAGCATTAATCCATCATTTATAAGGGAAATTGTATCCCATGTATTCTCAACAAATGAAGAAATATTATCATGTGTTAAAAAGATATGTAAATAATTCTCTAAGTCCTATGGCTTTGATGGGAAGAAATAGAAGAAAATCATAGAAGAGAGAAAGATGGATAATGGAATGAGGGAAAAGAAGAATTTTCCCATATGTGATAACTATGGGAAGAAACACTCTGGAACTTTCCTGAAGGGCATGTGATTTTTTATAATTGTGGAGAAAAAGGACACCAGGTACGTGACTGTAATGGTATGAAAAAGGTTTCAAATGTACACTGCTTCATCGGTATGGATTTGGGACACTACGCAAACCAATGTTCAAATCATCAGAGTATTCTCCAAATGATGTTGTTGGATAATAATCAAGTTATGATACTACCTATGATAAAGAAGAATGACTAGTGTTCTTATGTTTTTATTGTAGGATTATTTCATTTGAGTGTTGTATCAACAATATACTGCTAATATGAATTATTGATATAAATAAGGATTGTACAGCAGTATAATTTTTTTGAGTATTTGAGATTATATGGTTATAAGAAAATTTACATAATAGTGAGCTACACTTTTGTTAAAATACATGGTTGAAGGAAAGTTAATCCTTAATATGGTCCCGATAATGAGGTAGTGATTTTAGAATAACACATGATTGATTTGGATAAATTATATTGGATATTCTTGACTCCCTTAAAACTGATTAATGATTTATATATTCCATCATTGTTGGAGTTTACAACATTTATGGATAGAAGGAGTATATCCAATATTTTTTAAGTAATAAGGGGTCCTGAATGTAATCAACAAGGTTTTATGGTAATTCATGATGTTTCAGTGTTTTAAAAGAATACATGATGAAGGTGTTAACATGTTATTAAGCAGCAAAAAGGATCTTCATTGCGTTTACCTTCCTTATAAATATTGGACATTGATTTTGGACAGAAGTAATTTGGATAATTCTAGTTTGAGATTTTTTTGGATTGATAAATAAGGACAACTTGGAGGTCAGGCGGCAACCTGTCATATCCGGCAAGGCCGCGAGACATGAACCCACAACCGAAGGGCGACAAGGGTGTATCACCTACAACTAGCCCACGTGATGTCCTGGATTGAATAATGTAGTCTTTTTTTCAAAAATTCTGGTAGATGAATTATGAATTCAATTTTTTTAACAATATACAAATAGGATAAATTGAATATTATTTTGGAATTCTATCATCTTTTAGAGTGAAAGATGAGTTTGTGGTAGAAATTAGTTAAAGAATGGGACTCAACTTGTCAAGTATATATTTTCCTTCTTCTCTTATTCTATGATGAAATTAATTCTTATACTTTAGTAAAGGGGTCTTAAAACCAAAAATATGTTATCTTAATATCATATGTTTTGTTGAACCGATGTATTTTAAACCATCATAGATTGATGAATTTAAGGCCTTCAATTTTACACTTTCTTGTGATCGATGACCTCAATCACTACCTATAAATATTTAAATTTTTCGTCCAATTATATGTCCTTAATTTCCACCAATGTTCTCCTAATCGAGATCATAATTTGGTGGTGACCCTTGCATTTCCCTTTTCCTTTTATTAAGACTAAACTTTATTAACCTAATTTATGATGTGGGTTTTGCCAAAGGTATTTTCTATTTTCAACCTTTTATTTTTGAAGAATAATTTCAAATTGTGAGGACACAATTTATTGAAGGATAATATAATGTAACACCCAAAGCTTCCATGGTATGCTTTTCTTTGAATAATACAGTAGCGTGTGGTGTACACAACTTCGAGTTCTGACACACACCAGAACTAATCAAAATAGGCGTTGTGAATAAAAATATCCACATTTTGAAATTTTATATATTTTAACATTCAAAATGGGCTTCATTTTTGGATTTTTAATATCAAAATTTTCGTATGGTGAATTATTGGTACTTTTGTGATAACTTTCATATTTTTTTGAATATTGAAAATTAATAAATTGTAATTAAAAAAACATTTTTAATTGTAATAATTAATATTGATAAATTATGATTTTGAGTTGTTTTAAAGAATATTTATAATATATTTTTATAATTTAATCCAATGATGGTCATTGGACATAATTTCACATTTAAACCGGATATAAACAAGTGTCAATCTATTGATATTTATTGTTTCTTAAAAACACGTTTTTTGTTTTGACAGCAGGAATTAATTTTAAATTAAATTCTGCCACTTCTGTGTTTTTAATTTGGAAAAATGAATTCCATATTAGGAATCAGGATTCCAAAATCGTGTAAATATGTAACTCTTATTTTTAGTCATTTTGAATAATTACTTCTGAAAATATTTTATTTATCATGGTTAAAGGGTAAATCTGGTAAATAAGGGTATAAAAATAATATTATAATAATATTAAATTACCCTAAAACGTGTCCTAACACTATTGGTTGGTACATGTCCGACCATAGACATATTTGAGTCAATTTTGGGACCCCATGGATCCACTTGTAATGGACAATGACACTTTATATTAATAATGTTAAAGTAAATACGAAAATGACATAAGCATACATCCTTTAGAAAAACAATTTTTACATAGGTTAATATATGTTATATTTTCAACTATAAATGTTTACTAGAAAGATAAAAATATTTATTACATAATGGTGTTTTATTTATAATTTTTAGACATTGAATAATTAAATTTATTCATGACTCAATAATGATGTAGTATTTTTCTTATTAATGAAAGAATCAAATAATTAGTATTATAAATGTTAAAATAGATATAATTTTAATGTTTTGATGACATACAAGAATTTTATTGGTTAATATGACATTTTATAATTTTTTTAATAAATTTTTTTCGAATTAATAATGTTTCTTATACTTTAAAAAAATTAATTATTAAATATTATCGAAATTGACATAAATGAGTTTTTAAAACAAATATAATATTATAAATTGATATTATATTCATAAAAATATATGGATTGGCAAAAAGACTTATATAATGATAGGTGTTTCATTAATGGACCATTTGGGGGTCACTTCGAAGTATATAGTAACTTTATTAACCATATAATATTAAAATACAAAGTGATAATGGTAAATGTCAAACTATTAAACTGAGAGTTAAATATAAATGATAAGGTTAATATAGTGAGCCAAACCTGTATAAAATCTATTGGATGAAATTATTTCGACCCATACCCACCGTATACTTTTAATAATCCACTCTGGAGCCATTATAAATTGAATATTAATTTATTATAAATTAATAATTTATGTTTTTTCTAAAGAGCCCCTCCTCCCACTTATAAAAGGACACCACTTATAACCAATTCATCATATCTTAAAATCCTTTAGGATCAGCCAAACTCTTCTCAAATACCCTCTTAACTATCCTACTTTAATCATAGGGTCCTTCCTTTAGTCATAAATCCATCCTAAGGATCCCTTTTGATCAAATCAAAAGGAAGAACCCGAAGAAGAGGTAATGTTTTCACCACCCTCTTTCAAGTTGTTTTCTTCTTCAAATTTTTATTTATTTTTTATTTCCATTATAAAATAATATCTCCAGTATCTTCTATATAATGTGATGTTATTATAAATATGGTACAACCATATTTAGTATTCTATCCATCCTTTGAATGACATGTCATCATAGGTGCGTACGTACGGCTTACCTTCTCCACGTCATGGTGTAATTGTTATTCAAAACATTATAATTGTGATGGGTTTGATAATGATGGGTAATTGAAGTAAATATAAATATAAAATTATAATGATTCTATATATATGATATACCAACCAATTATATATCATTTTAATATCAAATGAATGATATTGTCGCCCGTGCATACGGACGGACTACCGTCTCCACGAACACGATGAGATTCATTCCCCATCGTATCCATTCAAGTATAATTCTCATTTGAAGATTAAAAATAATGATTAAGGACTTGATATCATTCTGGATATGAATATGATACAAACTATCCATTACACATAAGGATTATGTAACAAAACATATAAAAGAGAACGAGTAAGTCAACACCTGAAACGACGATAATACTAAGATATTATTAACAAAGAAATGTTAAAAGATCATATATGATATAATATTAATGTATATGATTCTTGAATAATTTAATAACAATTATTTCACCATTATACAAGAGGTTAAACTACCCTTGACCAAGGAAAAATACAAGGTAAGGGTTTATTTCACAATTTCTTCATTATCCGAGGTGTTTTATACGTAATAATCTAATGGGACCTCTTTATCTTCCACATCCATGCTTCTTAAAAACGTATTTCAAATCATTATTACTATTTTACAGTCTATGGGTAAAAGTAATTTATACCATTGTTTGATTTTTTATAATATGTTTATAAAGGAATCTTTCCGTCGTTTTCCAAACAAGGTCCTTTTAACCAATTCAATAAAATTAAGGTAAGAATTTATTTTTTAACTTATCTGGCGGGTGCAGCTATTTTCCGCCATTAGAAAATCGTTGAAGATTCCCTTACAATATTATAAAAATATTTTCAAAGTAAATGTTTTATTTTATAATTTTGTGACTTTTAAATGATTTCAAAATGAATATTTTAAGAATTTGTGAAAGGTACTCTTTATCTAGATCATAATTTTAAATGTTTTAAAGATTTAACTTTCTAAATATTTTTAACTATTGTCCATGTTTTCAAAATAATTTTATGGATTTATTTATATAGAAATTAATGTTTTAAAATGATATTTATTTTCAAACGTTTCAAAGTGGTATGGGACAATTTGATTCAAAAATCTTATTTAAATTACTTCCTTTATAAATGTGTGACTTTTCAATGATTTCAAAAAAGAGATATTTCTCTCAAATAGTTTTGATTTCATCAATGTGAATATCCTATGATGGATTTTATGCTTATTTGAAGTTTATTTTGTATGGAACAAAACTTCCATATTTTATTGAAGGTTTTGTGATATGTTTGACTGTGGATGTGTCATTTTTATACCATTCATGGTTTATGGAGAAAATATTGACATTTCATATGCTAGTTTTTATACGAATGTTTATGTTATGTTTAAACATGTTCATATGAAGAATGCATTGGACTTAGTATGTGATGGGTGGAACATGCTATAGCTCCTTGATGCATCGGTAGGTCTCATGAGGCAAACTAGTGTCTTGGCACAAGGCCTTGAAAAAATCATATTTTTAGTCTTGGACCAAGGCTTTGACAATGTGGTTATGATAGTCTATAATTATGCATTACATCATTATGAAAGTGGTTAGTGATATTGAATGTGATTATTCGACTAGTAGAATATCCTTGTAAATAAGTAAATGGAATTAATTCATTTTATTTTTTCTATATTATGCTGATGATCAAGTTTAAAATGCTTTTGTTTTAGTTATACATTCCCTTAAATGTTGATGCTTATTTAGGAAAGTTTCCGTTGTATTGTTATCCTTACTGAGCATTTAGGCTCAAAGCATTCTATGTTTTTTTCCCAAGATTCCAATAAGTGTATTGTGATTGATATGCAGGGTTAAGCCACGGTAATAATGGCATTCGTGAATGATTACTTATGATGTTTTGTATGTAAAGAAGTGTAATGTAACATTCATGTATGTAATCTATTTTCCAAGACTGCTAAACTGATCGGTCCTTCGGGACTTGATTCCTTGTAATCATGCCAATGTATTAAAATAATTCACCGACTCTAGGTAACTGGGGTTTGGGCATTACACGCATTGTGATAACCCAATTATAATTGATCCTCATTCATATTATGGTGTCACAGGTTGGTTCCTTCTTTAACTGCCAGTTTCATCATGATGTGATAGAATACCTCATGGTGAAATCCTGATTTGAGTAGACAAACTGCTTAAGTCATAACTTTTATGTCCCTTTAATCTTGATGTCGCCTTTTTTTGTTGGCATGAAAACCCCCAAATAAGGTTTCACTATCAATATTATTTTATGATTGATGATGTTTATCATAATTTGTGGCTAGACAATGATTTCTTCCATAATAAATCATTCTCATTGCCTTAGGGATGACTCTTCACCTTAATTGACTAAGGAAAATTTTTATGTATGGGTCATCTGTATATATTACCCTCTCATATGATCTTATAAACCCTTATATATCATAAGAATGGTTTTGTGAATCCTTATGTATTGTGTCGATAACCATTTCATATTGAAATAGATAACACTTTTCCATTTTCCATACAAAATTTTTATTAAAATAGGTTACCCATATGTGTCTGTTTATTGCTTCCCCTACAAATGGCACTTTTACATTTTTCCATATCAATATCTACTTTACACAGCCTTCCGATGCATATCAGGTTATTATTACCCCTATGTATTGGAAATCAATATTTTTGAAAAACATAGTCTACTCAGTAAAAGTTAACCATTCAAATCATGTTATTGTTAACCCTATGTATGAGTCTTTAATAATTCTTTGAAATATAAAAATCCAATACCTTTACATAAGAAAACATCTCATTCTTCAATAACCATCAAAAAACCCCCTCAACATTCAATGAAAATCATTAAATTTATCCAAACCCTAAAGGACTAAAAATCCATCATTAAAACGTGTGGATGAAACATTTCCCCTTATGAATTTTTTTTCAATCATCTATATTCTTGGAGGTCTTTCATAAGTTCATACATATTATTTATTTCAATCTCTCTTTATATTCTCCCATTTCACATGATTCTCCCCCAACAGTCATTCTCACCCTTTGATAACAAAATATAAAGGATTTATTCTTTTCCAGATCTATTCATAGCCTAAAATTTATGAAATTAGACAATGAAAAAATAATAAGAAAAGTAATTTTAATAAATTATCTTTCCCTATGTGAGTCAAATCTCATTTTAGGAAGAATATAAAAAATTAATTTCTACAAATTTTTCTATATTTTATGATCAAACATAAATTACACTTATAATTCCAAATGGAATATGTCTCCCCTATCTTCTTACACCCAAAAAATATATGTTTACCTAGAAAAACACACATACCAAGGTAAATAATTATTTATAATAGGGATAAGGTAGGTTTCTGAACATCCACAAGCTGATGTAGGTGGATGAACACCAAATTTTAACCAATGATTCCCAAATTCTAGTGTGGAAAAAATTTTAGTGAAGACCTATCCGCTTTGTTGATCGACACAAATTTTTTTTAGATTAATAGTTATTTTATCTACCATATCCTTAATGAAATACTACTATATATTAACAATATTTGGTTGTTAATTTTGTGCCATATTTTCTTAGCCTGATAACAGTTTGATTGTCACAATGAAATAATGTGTGTAGCTTAATAGGTTCTTAAATATCTCTTAGTCTCTATTTCATCCAGGTCTATTGGGTAAATTATTTTATTGCTAAAATGTACTCGACTTCTACTATACTAAGAGAAATTATCTCTTGATTCTCACTGATCCAAATAAATCATTTTCTTCCAATAAAAAAAGATCCTTCGCTCATGGATTTTTATCCACAGTTTTTCTAGTCGAACCCACATTTGAGAATGTATACAAATAATTCTCATTCCCTACCCAATATAATAAATTGTAATCAAGTGTTTCCTTAATGTAACTCATGATATGTTTCACAACTTAGAGGGTTTCCCGTTTGAGATAACATTGAAAGTGGGAAACTGATAATTTAGTAGAAAAAATATCTAATTATGTTACTGAGAGGTATAATAATATCGTAATCAGCTTTTGGTAAACTTTTGTATCAATCGATCTTCCATACTTATGTTTTCAAATCTTAGTTCCAACCATAATTGGCGTTGTAACTGATTTTATATCATGAATAAAAAACTTCTTCAACAAATCATTCAAATGTTTTTCTTTTTAAATAAACATGTATCACCCTTTTGAGTAACTTACAACCCAAAAAATATGCGAGTTCTCTAATTATTAACATTTAAATTTTCAATCTTATCAACTTCACAAATTCCTATTTTTAATTCAGCTTTATTTCTCCAAATATGATGTTTCCAATATAGAAAATTACCACAAACATCATTTCCATGGTGTATTTCTTGTACAAATTTTGATTCAATCCACCTATTATGAATTATAGATTCTTCCTGAAAGTGTATTACTAAGAATACTAGAATGAAGGTTCTTGTTTCAATACATACATGGATTTATTCAACCGGAAAACCTATAATTCATTATCAACGTTTAGAAATCACACTAATTTTTTAATTTAAATCTATTTTTTGATTTTTTTTAACATTTTCATATTGACATCCATTTGGGTGTTTTTGAATTAACTCCAAATGACCATAACTAGAAATATTCTAATCGACTCAAGTAATTTCATTGGTGAAATGGTTTCTTTCACATTAATTTCTTCTACATGTTAATATCCTTTTAATAAAAAACAATCTTTGATTCATTTATCCTTTACATTCCCGTCATATTTATTTTTGAATACCAACACTACTCACATGAAATTTTGATCCAAAAGCCTCATCACAAGCTCCCAAGCCGTGAATACCAAAGGATTTTATCTTATTATACCATCAAGATACAATTGTTCTTCCTAAAATCCACATGGGATATATTTTCATTGTTTCACCATCCATTCATTAACAAGATGATGAGTTTTCCTTCAATAAAAAATCCCATACAATTGATTGTGACCACATGACTGGAGTCACAAAGTTGAACGATTGTAAATATGTTATGTCATGGGATATTCATATAAATGATTTTTTATTCCATAAACTCTATTTACCCAACATTTTCTTTCAAATTACCTTGATTTTTAGAGCTCTATCATTGATTAATTTGACCATAACAACAACCAAACAATTTACATTAATTAATATATTAATATTTTTGGTCATGTGGGATGAACACTCACTCCCATGATTTAAATGTTTTTTTAGTTTCTTTGTGATAAATTTTATCCAATATATCCTTCTATTTATTCTTATATTATTTCTATGAAATGTTTGGTTGATTTGAGAGAAAATTTATTATCTCTTCATTCTCTTTAGCATGTTATGCGAAACCAAATTCCTATTCTAAAAATGGGTAGAAAATAAATTTTAGGGGGGATATAATTCAGTTTCCTAGAATCCTTCCACCTTTGGATTCCATAGAAGTAATTTTCACTCCTTAATTTCATTAAATTTATAACTTTGTGAATAAAGTTGTAGTAATTATAATAATATCCATAACAGATGTTTTATATTTAGGTTGTATGATAAGTTCTCATCATCCATTGTTGAAGCGTAGGAGCTTCATCACTCATGTAGATATCTACCTCCTTGCACTAGGTTATTATATGACCAAGATTGACACAAAATCAGAATTTCAATAAGGGATATTTTTTATCATTTAATCCTCTCCACATATTAATATAATCCATATATATAATTTATTATTGAATATTACTTGGTGATCTCAAGAAATAACCAATTTTTTTAATTTCATATCATTTATAACAATTTATCCTTCCATGGATTTCTCGTCTTAACAACAGAGATCCCTCTTACTTATATAAAAAATTATGATCTCATTTATGATTTTATAAATGTACCTTTTCCCCATTCTATCATTTTCTATCAATACTTTACTGGAGAAATGTTTGAACTTTACCTTATTTTTTTCATCCCCATATTTTTATTTAACCTCAAACATCCAACGAAAAGGTAAAAATTATTCTTTGAGAGGTTCATCCCAATATGTTCATTATTCAATCCATGATTTAATATAATCTTATTTTTTTCTATTTTATATCTACTTTAAAATCAACCACTTATACCAATGTTTCTTGAGTATCTTGAAGCTATTTGACCAATTTTTCTAATTGAGTAATTTTAACTTTTATTTGGTCAATGTATTTTTAGGATTCGTGTACTAAGCCCCTAATATTTCAGTTTTTATTATGTTAGACATAAAACCCTTAAAGTTATTAATCAGGTTTAAATTTTAGGTCAATAACACCTTCAATTTTGTATTCCTACTCAAATTAAAATTTAGTATTCTTAATACTTTTCATTATAACATATTTCCTATTTGAAAAAAATCAACCGCAACATATTCAAAGAACCATTCCTCATAATCTTATTTACAAAAAAATTATTAAACTTGATCCAATTTCTAGTTGGGGTATTTAATTTTATTTTTTTTATCGAGGAGAACTTTTCAGAAACCCCCCTTAAATTATCAACTGAGTTAGGAAGGTTTACTGTAGTGGTTGTCAAATCCCACTAAACCAACCTAGGAGAGAAGAATTGGAAGGGGAAGGGGTAGCCTATAAAAGGGGATCTCCTCCCAACTATTTTTGATAATGAATCTCATAATTTATTATCACCTAATTATATTTTTGAATCTGAATGATATTTTTGAGTTGATTCTTCATTACTCAAGAGTGAAATATTACAAGCATATTCTCTTTTTAATAACGAGGGAAATATTTCTCCCACTTTTACCCACAATGAACCTTATATTTTACCATGATTATTTACCCATATTTATTTGGGTTGTGTTTTAATGTGACATTCAGTGTTCACCCCCACCGTATTTTTTAACTCTATTTGTATCTTGTATTGAAAACTAGAATATTGCACCAATAATTTTTAGTCCCAACAAGTTGTATTAGGGAATAGTTCTTGACCAATATTGTTCATTTTTTGGATGTTAATAATTCTCATTATTCTGATAATTTTCTATGACTGTGAAAGTGGTTCATAGTTGAAATTATGAAAAATTTAATGATATAATTAAATACATCAATGTAAATCAACGTAGGTTTTATACTAACATCGTGTCTAGATGAAAAAAATCTGAGATCGAAAAATTCAATGCGTATAATTTTTTCATGGAAAATATAGATTCAACTGGTTCCATAAAAGTATAATTACCTACTAGGTATTGGGGAAATAAGAAATAGTGTGGAAGAGGATAAGTAGAATGAAACGGGAAGGAATGTTATTTGAGAATATATTTTTATTTTTTAGATATGGTCTTATCAATCATTTTAGAGAGAAAGTCATTTATGAATGTTTAGGATAATCTGGTGAAGTTATACGAGACCAGGTCACTATACAACAAATATTTCTTAGAGAGAAAATTATGAAATCACTGAATGGATAATCCATAATCCAAAACTGCAAAAAGAAACTCCCTAAATGCATTATTTTGTCAACTCAGAATGTCAGACTACAATATTGGGGATACTGAACATGCATGGATTTGACTATGTAGTTTTCCATATTTTTATGATCTTCTCATCACTAAACTCACAAAAAATATCTAAATGGAAATATAAGTCATTAATTATTTTGAAAATATGATTATTGAAGAATAAAATCGATATAAGAATAAAGATGATAAAAAACTTCACTCTAAGAGGAGGTTGAGATAATGGAGGGAGAAAGGATGACAATGCAAGGTACCAAAATAATATACAAGAATGGAAGGTATAAATGAAGGATAAAGATGAAGAATATTACATGCTACAATTTTATTATAGAAGGGTAACATCAAGAAGGATTTTTGGAAAATGAATAGATGTTGAAATAACAATCAATGAAATGTGGTGACTGCTCTTAGAAATAGAGACTAACTAGTTAGTGAAGTGACAATGACAGATTGAGGTAGAAAACATATCAACACTACATGAATAATCGACTTGAGTGAAACATGAAACCTGAAATATTATTGGGAATGGTTTGATTAGTATAAACCTATACTCAAAGGACATGTGTATGTGGGTAATGATTATACATTGAAGACTATTATAGCTGGCACCATTAAACCGAATATGCATGATGGTATAGTTTAAAAAATCCAACGAGTACACCATGAAATGTGCCTAAATATGAAAACATTGTCTTTTTGGTAATTTAATGACACAGGGTGAATGTCTCACACCATTAATGGAGTGATGAAAATTGTGAATGGCATGATAGTGGTGTCGAATATGGAGAAGAACTCAATGAATTTGTATATGCATACTAGTGAAGCGTATAAGGATATATAGATATTTATTACATCAAATACCTTGGTGAAACCATTGAGGATGTTATGGAATATTTATTTTCCCATATTTCTAAACATTATATGAATATTTTTATTGATTATATGTTTCCATCTGTGTTTATAATGGAATCCTTATAATTTTTTGGAGAATTATGTTTTGATAAAGGAAAACATGTTAATGTTTAAGACATCAATGATGCAGAAACATTATATCTTAGAGTTGATCCATTATGAAGTTTATCAAGGACTAGTTATATCCCTATGAGGAGTAGGGCACTGTATTTCATTCAATGATGATTATTCCAGGAGATTTTGGGTATACCCAATTAAGAGGAAGGCTGATGTTTTTGAAGACATCACATTATTAAAATATTTTAAAGAGATTGAATCTAAATATAAGATCATCTATTTGAGCAATGATAGTGGTGGATAATATTCAAGAAAATCGCATTATACTTTTTTCATTTGGATGGCATCAAAAGATAGTTAATGGTGGTGCTCAATCCTTATAATAATGGAGTGACAATGTGAAAAAATAGAACCTTGTTGGATTGAACATGGGTGGTGTTGGATACCAAATGAGTTTCCATGATGTTCTAGGTAGAATAATTGAATACATACTATTATGTGATCAATTGATCTCCTTCAGTGTATATTGATAAAAATCACTGATGGGGATGTGGACTAGTAGACCTGCTGACTATTCTTGGTAACACAATTTTTGAGGTCACATATATGCATTGATTAATGGACAGGATAGATCAAAGTTATTTTATAGAACCATGAAATTTATTTTATTATGAAATTATTATAACTACTAGAATTTTTATGACAATACCCTTTGAATATTATATGAGGTAATATATCAGAGTTGGTGTAGGGATTTAAGAATCATAAATCCCATACATCAATATATTAAAAATATTAAATATATTAAATCATACGTATGAATAATTTTGAAACTATTGTATTTCTTTATGAATAGAGTCTTGGATAGTGAAAATAATATTTTCATTGAATCTATAACATGTGTTTTACCCTAACGATGATATAAGTATCATTCATAATTTTTTTTGATGGTGTTAATTTGAGGGAAGATTAAATAGTGGATTAGTTAATCAATTAATTATTTCACTAATTAATTGGTTAATCCTTTAAATGATCTATTTAATCCTTAACTAGATGATCCTGTAGGGTTATCTATGAATCCTATATAATGTATTGAGAGAGACCATGGTGGAGAGCATTGAAGAACACGCATGTGATTGAGGATCGATTATGAATACACCAGAGATCTCCTATGTTATCGAAGAAAATGATCCCAGTTTATTATTCATAAATGATAGATACATTTACAATGTAGGGATTTTTTATTTTTTCCTCATTTTCCTATTTTTTGAATTTTTTTGATCATGGATTAATTATTCTAGAATTGAATCCATGGTCAAATTTGGAATGACCCTATTAATTTACTTTTTCCCTAGAATTTCATTATTAAGAATTCATTATGTTGATATTATTAAATTACTCTTGGATTCTTCAATTACTACCTTGATGTATGGATATTATGAGCATGACTATCATATATTACTCATTGTTTGTGTATTATGTATTTCTCTTATATTTCTACATGCATTTGTTACCAAGAATTGTTTTTTTGGTGGTTCAACCATCCCCATAGATAAATTTTAATTTTAGGATTTTTTTTTGTTTTTTAATTCATTATTATGGATATGAGTTCAATGAATTAGTAAAAATAAGGATTATATATGATAAAGACAACATGAATATGGTTTGCATGAGTGGATTCCTAAGTAGAGAGGATTTAAAATGTTGGGATGTTCGTGGATAATAGCAATGCTTTATCAGAGCATCTATATTCTGATGAAAGAAGGCCAAAAATTAGTTTCCAATGATATTATATACTTGGAAGACATGTCTTACAAATGATCATGTGTGATTAGAAGTGAAATTGAAGAACCAGATGAGATATTTGGAGATTCATTGAGCATGTGATGTTTCTAGAGAAAATAAAACTACATTGTATGTAGTTCATAAGAACACCTGTTGTGTGTCTCATCGATGTGACACTATAATTTCAAGTTTGAGTTAAATATAACATGTTATTTACCATATACACACATTGTGTGACCTTAGTTGGACAAACCAATGTGTATAGAGGGTACACACCCACAAACCTATGTGATCTCACACACAATGTTGAGGGGCCAAACACCAGGTGACTATAGTGGGACATTTATATGGAAATAAGGTAAAAACCATGTACCAAACCTAGACCCACATTCCATGTGACTCAACTCACACCCAATGTATTTGGTCATTTTCATGAAAAATTTAATGGTATCACACCAATAGGTTTTTGACTCTGGGTGAAACCACGTATACCCCATTAGAAATGTTGAATACCCTCATTTAACATGGATTATGACCATCAAGTTTTCCCTCCAGGTTAGGGGTTTTTGTAGGATGTTATGGAATAGTCAATGATCCTCTTCTATAGGGTATGTTATCCCACCCATCTACTCTAGCTATGTGATCCCTTATCTTTGGTACAATTACTAATAAGGTAGGTATCCACCAATGGTCCAAGTGTTACATTCCTCCATCCCTTCCATAGGTAGGACTAGGTATCATGTTTTGGGTCTAAGATGGTTGGAGAAGGTTTTTGAAAGAATGAAAACATTGTTCTCCAAGAGGGTTTTATTTTATTATGAAATAGGTAAAATGAATTCACTTTCTTCAAGTATTGGTTTAAAATATCATTATGATTTGATGATTTTTATTTAAAAAATACAATAATAGTGGATATCTTGTGATGCAAGCTTTACTAATGAAAGGTGGAGAAAATGTGATGCGAATCATATTCAGTATTGATTGGAAAGAATGATATTGGTGGAAGACTGTGATGTTGTTGAACTTTACTTTGATAACATGATGATGCTAAAGATGATCGATCAAATATTAAATATCAAGACAGATAAGGTTTGTGATGAATCAAATTGAGATTTGAATAAGATTGATGATAGTGAAGTAGTATTAGTTGTCTTACCTAATAATATTTTATAGTTGCACTATTTTCCATTGTTCGCCAAATTTTTGGGCCTCAATATCAAGAAATTTAAGAAACATGTTTTTTGAAATGGAATTTTCACACAATTTTAAAGGTGAATCTAATAGTTGTGGACAAGTGGAGTTATAGGATAAGCACATAAAAATATAGATAAGGAAATAATTTCCTTTATGATTGAAGGTGGCATGTAATGTCATATGAAAGACATGCTTAAAGATCAAAATATCGAAAAATGGAAAGGAAAAGAAGTGCGCAAAAGATCGGGAATGTGTGGTAAATATGAGGTTGTGTAAAAGAGAATTATGTTCCAAATGTGGCATCAAATCTATGTTTTATCTCTTAAAGAAGATCTTACGCGACATGTCAGGATCTTGCGTGAAGGGGTTGGCGATGCCTATAAATAAGAGTTAACCCTCCCTCTCATTTGATAATATCAACAGTTAGTGAAATATAGAGCTCTAAATCACAAAATAATTGTATGTAAAGGGATATGCACAAAATAATTGGGTTTTCATGTAATATAATGATGTTTCAAGAATGAAGTGAGTTGTATGTTAGAAAGAAGTTTCACATGTGTGGTCTTCCATGAAAAAGGTTATATATTGCGTGCTAGATACGCAAAACGTTGTATGAAATACTTGATGTTCTTTTCACATTGTAAGTTGTGCTCAATTAAGTTCTTACCAGCTTCTATGTATAAAAGTCCAGTATTGCTTTCAGAGATCAAATTTGTGAATGTTTGTTAAGAAGCATTGAAACATTTCATTACCCTATTTTTTCTAAGAGGGATCACACATACTCTTGGATTATTTTCATAGTGGTAAATGAGCATAAAGAGTTATGTTACACTTGGTATTCCATACCAAAGGATTATATTCTAGTGGATTTTGTGGTAATGAATTATTTCCATATCATTCCAAGGGTGTAGATACTCTTGTTGAGCAGTGAACCGTATAAATTTTAGTGTTCTTATGAATGTGTTTTTGGAATGTGATCACTTAGGAAGAAGCACTTTAACTTGAAGTAAATGTCATTTAATAAATAAATGAACATAAAAGAAAAATATATCAATGATTCACCCCTCACTCCCTCAGTGATACATGCATCCTAAATTGGAATTTTCATCATGTTACATTTATCCGGTGATATGATACTCCACAACATTATAATTAAAACTGATTTAGGTGTACCTCTATGTTTGAGTGTTTGATCCTCTATTTTGAGTTAAATACCCTCATTTTAGGTGTCATCAAATTAGTCATGTATTACCTTCATCTGTGTCATGAGAGATATAATAGATCTCGTTTTGACGGTATGACTTTGTGGATCAATGTGAAGAAGGTTGTTCATTTGGATGGTTGTGATTTCTGGGACCTTATCTGATGACTTTTGTCCTTCTATGATCACATCTAGGTCCTCATTTTCTTAAACTCTTGATTATGGATTTGATTTTAATCATTTTTGATGCTTTACTTATTGGTGTTTTAACGATGTTGTACTAGGTATGTGTATACTCACTTGTGCATGGTCTCTACACAAATGTGTTATGTCTCATGAAAATGACATGCTATTAGATGAAGATATAGGTGGCCTTGGTGCGAGTGGTGCATAGTGGGTTTTGGAGGTTATGTTAGTAGTACAATAGTCAAAAATTTGAGGATGTATTTTTGGGATAATATTCTATCTAGTTTTTAGGCTGGACATACTTTTTGGTGGTTAGGACTAAATTTTTCCTTCTTTACTTTGGTTATGTACCGTCTCACAATACAATGGGTTGTTAGAGGTTATGAATGAATTTATTATTCATGATTTCACTATTTTTCATTATAATAGGATGTATGGAGATATGTGTATAGGTACCTTAGGATAAGACCTTCCATGTGTGTGATATAACTAATCAGTGCTAATCACCAGCCCTTGACCTATTAGAGTTGAGTCTGGGGAGGCACCCTCAGCTTATCGCCAACCCATGTGGGGCCTTAGTGGGGTTTGTCATGTTAGAGTGTTATCAAAGAATATGTTCTCATTTGAAAAAGTTTATAGATAGAATAATTTTTTTGATTAGTTTGGGATTTTGGGAGACATTGTTAATGTATCTCAAGCTCAGTTTTCAAGATTGGAATCCTTGTGACCATTATGGGACTGACACATACATACAACAACTCTATGATAACCCTCTTGTTGTCTCAAGCTGCCTGGCCTTTGAAACCAGGTGTAGGATCTTTTCCCCATGCTAAGTACCATGTTTTCAAAATAGTTTAGGGTTATGATTCACATAGGTTAAAAATGTTGCACGAGTTTTATAGATAATGGATACCCAAGTTATAGGGTGAGTTAAACACGCATGAGTATAGGTCTAGCCTGATTCGATGGTTAGAATGTTTAATATAGTTTGTCCCCTTTCCAACCATATGGTAGTGCTTGTATCTAGTCTTGTACATGGTGCAGTAGAACATTTTTGGATTTTAGTAACTCAAATTCATGATGAGGATCCTTGAACTGATGTTGTGTGAATCTTTCAGGGTGATTATTTTCCAATGACCCTTCATATTGTGTGTATTAAGGAGCTCCTTGACTTATAAAAGGGATTCATGTATGTGCGTAAGTATGCATCGATGTTCATCGACCATATGTGATACACTATTGACATGGATTTTGATGGGTACTTCTGAGAACACATGTTCATGAGGGGTATTCATATAGATATTCAAGATAGATTTGTTAATCATTATATCACAAGCTATGCTGGGGTATTGGAGCTTGGCATTGTGGTGGAGAACATTTTAGTTCAGTAGCTAATGTTTTTTGGTGCTAGTAGTGGTAACCCGGTTGAAGAGACCTTAGTAGCAGGTGGCCAATGGAACGATATGGAACTTAATCCACTAAAATTATCATAGGATTAGTATAAAACTACAGGAAAAATTAATTAGTTATTGAATAAGGGATCTATTAAATTAGTATATTGGTGTTTCTTTTATTATTATGGATAGGCTCATATTTCATGGGACATTCTAACCAGTCGGACAAAAGAGGGAGGATAGATGGTGGATGAACCACCATGTTAGAGGTAGAAATGTGACCTCGGACATACTAGGGTGGTGATTGATATCTTTAAAGAGTAAACTATAGTAGATGGGAGACAATAGGTGGCTGATGTTATGACCTGATACCACAATAACCACTTCTAGGAGTTCTACACCATGCTTAGAGAGTTTGTGTATAGGTGCATGAATAGTTGAAGGTAGTTGAGGCTTATGACCTAGGGTATCCATACATGATTTGATATATAAACTATGTATTTTTTAACATAGAATGAGTATTGGTTCAAAGGATTGAAATATTCCATTCCATCCTTGTACCTTTTTTGAGAACCAAACTTTATAGTAGATCCTCTAACCCAACACTTACAGATGGATATTATTATTAAAGGGGATTCCTTAGTCATTATTTTTTAGTCAAAATTATGACTTGGATCTTGGAGGGAAAAAATTATTATTTTACATGTTCATATCTTTGATGATACCATATGATTTCATTCCTTTGATCGTCTTCTTATGTTTAATAAATTCCCAGATCGATTATTTTTTATGGATGATTAAGTATACTTGGGCTAATGTGTTGATATTTTCCATCACATATGAAAAAGAATTCCAATTAGAGTAGACTAGGGTCATGTTCAATTGATTACATCTCATTTATCATATGTTTCCTAGATTGATCCTCGGTGTAGTATATGTACCATATTTTTAGTTTCCTATAGTGGTGGAGGATTACTCAGACATCCTCCCCATAGAAGTACCGTGTTTACCTCCAAATCTAGTGAATAAATTCAATATTGAATTTCACCCCAAGACCTCTATAATATCTTTATAAAAATATCAAATGGTCCTTAATAACACTAGAGATTTGAGGGTTCAGTTGGAGGATATTTATAGGAAAGGATTTAACAAACCCAATGTGCCCCCTAGGTCACTCTAATTTTGTTTTTCAAGAAAAAGGATGGGATACTATGGACATGTGGGGATTACCAACTCTTAACCCATGTGAATACGAAGAATAAGTATACACTACTATGAATTCATGACCTCTTAGAAAAACCGAAGGGGGAATTTTTTTTCTCAAAAGTTGACCATAGACTAGGCTATCATCAGCTTCATGTACATTAGAAGGATATACTAAGGATGACATTTTGATGTTTCTATGGTTATTATGAGTACCTAGAGAAGAAATTTTGAATTGGAAATACCCCAATAGTGTTTATGATACTAATGAACTATATCTTTTAAACATTCCAAGATTAGTTTTTAGTGTTATTTATTGAAGACATTATCATTTACTCAATGGTGAAGGCTAATCATGCAGAGTATTTGAGGATAGTATTGAATGTACATAAATATAATTAACTATATGGGAAACTATTTAAGTGTTATTTCTAGATCAGAGAGGCACACTTTATGGGATATTTTATCTAAAATAATTGTGTATCTATGGATCCAATGAAAAAAAGGAAGCGTTATATTTGTATCCACTGAAGTTCATGTTATATGTGCAATTGTTCCGTGGGTTAACTGGATATTAATATATATTAATGACTAATTTCTCTAGTATTGATGCTCCAATAAAATTATTGAAACAAAAGGGGAATAATATAATATATTTTTAAAAGTTCTAGAAGGCTTTGAGGAGTTTTTGTATAGATTAATAGGTACTCCCATTTGGTGGGTTTAGAAGATGAGGTATAGTCTGTGGTGTTTTTTGATGCCTCTAGAGAGAGGCTAAGAAGTGTGTTTATTTATAGAAAAACCATGATTTCTTATGGATCCTAATTATTGAGACCGTTAATAAAGAACTATAAAAACCAGAATTTAGAGCCATCAGCTATGATGTTCACTCTAATGACTTGGAGACACTACTATTTTAGTGAGAATTCTGTTTTTTATTTTTACCACAATACACTATGGTATAACTTTGGTCAAAGAGATCTAAATATGAGATAGATGAAATAGAAAGATTTACTTCTGGACTATGACTTTGAAAAAATCTATACCCTGAGGAAAAGAAATGTGGTGATAGATGCTCTCAATATAAGGCCTTATTCTCATTTTCTAGGGAAAACATTAGAGTAGTTACTCATGTTGTAGTTATCCTTGGTAAATGAGGTCGGATTAGAATAACATTGATTGATTGTTGTTTCCTATTTTCTTATTTAGTGGGTGAGGGAGGTACAACTTGAAGATGTTGATTATGAAGTCTTGGATGACCAGATATTCACAAGATATGCTTCTGATGGATCAGATGAAGGTGGGGAAAACATAATCATATTCCAAGGATGAATAGTGCATCCAACCATGCATTTAGAGGATGTACTAAGATAATTCCATACATCTCCATTAGCAGTACATCATGGAGAGGAAAAGATACATCAAGATCTTCAGTAAAAAGTTTGGTGGTCAGGGATAGAGAAGAGTGTTACAGGGTTCATCTCTCGATGCCTCATCTATCACCTAGTAAAGGCCAAACATTAGGTGTTAGTGGGTTTGGGATAACAACTTGAGGTACCATAATAGACATTTGATTTTATATCAATGGATATCATGGTGTTATTTCCTTAAACAATTAGAGGACCTAATTTAAGGACCTAATTTTTCCTCCAAAAATAAATACTTCGTTCAGTAGATTTCTCCACACATAGAATTGAACCCAAAAAAAATACAGACCATTGTATGGTAGAAAAATAATTGGTAGGTATAAACAGTTGTAATATAATTATGATATATATAGATGTTAATATATATATAAAAAATAAAATAATGTCCACTTTAAAAATTGACTAAACTAGTGTTACTAGGAAACTAATAAAATAATTTTTTATAAAAGTTAATTATTTTCAAGTATAATATATTTTTATATTAATAAAGTAATAACACTATTTATTTAAAAATTTATATAAAAGGTGAATAAGAATAGATTATATATAGAAAGATATTTTCTTATAAAAAATAATTTCTCCCTCTATTTTATGTTTTTTATTTTAAAAAAATTATATAAATTTTAGTTAACGAATATGATAAAACTAATATTTTTTTTTATTTATCATGGTCATATTATCCTAAGATGAATTTTTTATATTTTTCTAAAAAATAATTTTATTTTTATAGTGAAAATTATCATTTTTATAAATAACATGGATTTTATGTAATTATTAGTATACAAGTACAAGTTTAATATAAAATAATCCTTTTTTAGGACCAAATTTTCATTTTATAAGTGTATTTATATGTTAAAAAATGTATGTTTTATTTTAAAAACCCATATTATACATTTTTTAAATTAGGTCATATTTTTTAAGAAAATATTTTTATTAAATTTTATATTTAGAATTTTAAAATAAATTTTTATCACAATTAAAAAATTATTCAAAAAAATTGATTTCAAATATGGAATAATTAAGTCCAAATTATATAATAAGTAAAATTTTATTTTTTGGAATAAATGATAAATTACCTAGGTAAAAACTAGTTACCATAGTGAAAAATGGTAAAACATGAGTAACCTAAGAGGTAAAGGGTCTAACATGTTAAAAATGTTTTTAATTGATTGTTTAATGGGTGAGTAATATTTATCACTTCTCAAATTCATTATTTATTAATTTTAAATCCACTTTCCTTGAGAGTTATTTCCCACTATTGAAATGTAATTGGAATATACAAAAATTTCATCTCTTTTCACTTATAAAAGGGGAACTCCTCTCCTTACTTCCCCTCACATAGAAAACCCCTATGATCAACCGAAATCTACCAAACCCTTGGCTTATCACTCCTGTCACCATAAATAGGTTATGGTCTTCTCCAAATACCATTCCTAAATGTTTTAACCCCTTTAGAAAGGATAAATCCGAGTAGTGAGGTATAGATTTGTAACCACTCCTTCCCTATTTATATTTATTTGTGTGAGATTATTCATTTGAAATTTATATTAAACCATAATAAAATCATATCATTATTATCATTAGTATAAAATTATATTATTATGATTAAGTTGTAATCATTAACCACCATTATATCTTAATGAAAAATGAAAATTTGTATCGTTTTTGTGTGTGGAGTACCACCTCCATGAAGAAACATGTTTTTTATTCCATAACCACCTAAACGTGAAAGTAAAAAATAGGAATTATCTAAAATTTATGATATATATATATATATATCATATTTAATTTCTTGAAATGATATACGATGTTACTTCCTTCTTTCTCCCCTCAAAAAATTAAATCCTCATCCATGCGTACCCTGCATGGAACGATGCAATTAGTTTTTTACTACCCTCATTAGGGATGGTTTTATTTTAAAATTTATTATAATATATGATATATATATATAAGTAATATATTTCACCAATATGGCTATATTTGGATAACATAAAATTTAATGATCAATATAAGGAAATCCATCGATAGTAGTAAATAACCCAATACTAGTTCATCACCATTTTCAACATCATGAAATATGACTAAAAATACTATGTAATGTAATTATAACATTATAGGTCAATTTAGTACATCAAATGTATTACATTTAATGGTTTTTAAATGTTTATAATTGTGAGGGAAAGGAATACAGACACCGCTTTTACACACCTAGTTCAAAATGTCTAGGACTATTAACACCTCATGTTGAAAATAAATTATAATAATTTAATACATGAAGAGAATTGTTATTAACAAAGATTATAAATGGAAGTTTATATGAACAAGGTTTTAAATAGGTAATAAATATGTTGATCATTATGATATATAAGTATAAATCATGTTTGTGGAAATCAAGGGTAATGGTAAAGGACTTGGTAACTCTAACTCATTTTTTTGTGTTATATAATTTCTAATTGAACTTAATTTTCCCAAGAATTTACATTTTAAATGATTTATGATTTTTATTATTGTGAAAATTATTTTTTTGAATAAAATACAATTCCATTAATGTATTCCTCTTAACATTTTTTTAAAAAATGAAATATATTTTTTGAAAAGAGATTCATAACTATGGAATTTACAATGATGAATAGAAAATGTTTTAAAAATATATTATCATGATTTGGTTATAATTATATTTTAATGATATATCTCTAATATATTTATGACTCATATTTCATCCTATATTTTCTTTTATTATGTTATTATTTTTGGTGATCATGTTTTTTGTATCAAATGATTTAATTCATGATGTTATATTATAAAATGGCTGTTTTATAAAATTCATTTTATTTCCATGGGTTCTTTATGAAAAGTGAATGATTTCCATTATTATTTTTAAGAAACCCATTATTTTTTTCTATGGGTTATTTAGTATATAAGGATGAACGAATTTATGTTTCATACATATGTATGAATGATGGCAAGTGGGTTTATATATCACCCTCCAATACACTTGTTAATTATCATATCCCATGAGATTACCATAAATGGATGTAAGGAGTTTTTTCACATAGGCATTGGAATGATGGGTTTGATCACATTTTTAGGTTTTAATATAATGTTTTTATTCACATAGTCATGGAAATAATGGGTTTTATCAGAATGGGTTTCCTATACATATGATTGTGTCCAATTTCAATGTGTTAATTAGGTTATTCCACATTTTTAAGATGCATTTAATTTTCATGAAAGGCCATGTCTTCATGATTATACATTATTTTCAAATTATTCCACAATTTTGTGTCATTATCACTTTTATATGACAAGTGAGTTGTATTTTGATCCATTTCATAAATTTTATTCTTCTTTAACGATCTTTTAAGGACCCTATGTTGCTCTTACATGTTCTATGATTATAAAATGAGTTATTTACTTAATTTATTATTATATTTAGGTCTTCTTCATTCCCTACTTTATGTTTATGATTTTAAACATTATGATTTGTTTTCCCTACTTGAGTGTCTGAGCTCACCCCCTATCTTATGTATCCATTCCATAGTCTAAATACATGATTATATTGTGTAAAATATAAAAAACATTCTAGATTAGCTTGATTATGGGGGTGAGTTTTCATGTGTCGGTAAATAAGTTATATATGTGATAATCTAAAAGGCGCTAAATATTTCAATCTTTAGGTTGTATGACTATTTTTTAGATTTATTATCAAAATGATGAAATTACTACACTATTTATGTTACATTTAGATTAAGTTACATTAGTTGTTATCAGAGAAGGGTTTAGTTATATATTGAGATTAGTTTATAGAACATTAATGAAACCCCAATATAAAAGTATGTGGAATAAATCTATTTATAGGATAACAACCTAAAATATTGATAAAGTAGATATTGTGTGACAATCATAGAAATAATATCAATTTCTAGATACTAAAAGTCGGTAATGTCTATGGTACATATGTAACTATGGTTAATAACCCTAAAAATAAAATATTGGATGTCAACATGATCATCACCTAGTGTATGAAAATGATTCCTAACTATACACTTGGATTGAAACACCTAGGAGATATGAATTGGTTAATCATATTATCTATAGAAATCGTAAATAATGATTTTTGTATTATATCAACTAATTATGTTAGAGAAACTATTATAGAAGTTATTATTGATAACCTATATTGAAACCTAGATATTTAAAGGTTAACATATGAACATAATTTTTGAAATTCCACTTCTATGTTTATAGTCTATTTTCATGTACATTTATTAATTTAGCTATACTCATTCCCAAATTTCTATTAGTTCTGGTAATGGTGGTAACCATGAATAATTGAGTTAAAAATTGGTGAAATGTACAATGTAATGATTTTACCAATGTGAAACCTAATGCGATTTGGGATGGAATGGAAAACCTCATAGAAATGATGTCCCAACAATCTGAAGATATAAGTGAAATATCCCAAATCTGGTTGAGATTACAAATGCACCAAATAGGTAACTATTATTTATTGAGTCATTTATAATGAAATATTCACCCTCTTTTATGAATTATTCTAATCCATTAGTTAATAAGTATTCAGTCAATAAAATGGCAAATATATTATCCATTCTCGAGTACTTAGACTATGAGTAGGTTATTTTCGATGTCTATTGTTTAAAAGGTGATGCTAAATAGTGCCAGAGTCTCATTATGAATACCACCAACAAGGATTAGGTAGACACCCTGGAAGGGGAAGAGTTAAGGAAGTTATTTTTCACTATGTATTTTTCCTCAGACTCTTCATACAAAAATGGTAATGAAATTCTAAAAAATGAATAAATTACAGGATGAATCTATTAGATCCTATAATGAATATTTTATAAGAATAATGATATATCCCTATAGTTTTAATTATGATATAGAGAGAAATATTGATCTCTTATTTACAATCTTGAAGACTAGTCTTCAAATGGAGTAATCCATAAGAGTCTTTGGTAGTTATAAATAAATTTATAGATGTGATCTCATGTTAGAGATGAATGTTGTAACCTCTCAATATTCAGGGGAAAATTAAAGGAAAGTGGAGTATCAGGGAAACAAATATTATAAGTCCCATGGTGAAAAGAATGTATGATTTCATATATGTAATATATTTTGGGGAAATCAACTAGATAATTCGCCCATGTGATCAATGAAATGTTTTACTTGTGGTGAAACAAGACACTTGGACCAGAATTGTTGAACTAAGGATGAAAGGTCGATTAATTCAGTAGAAGAGAAGAAGGTCCTATCTAAAGATCCACCCAAAATACAATTATTCATGTGCAAGGAGATTAGATATTATGTTATTTAATTTCAAAACTGTTGGTCTAATGAGTAAAATAATCTCTGATATCCCCCCAATCCAAAGGAATAGGGATGTCCATTCAAAATCACAACCACCGACATAGATCATGATAATTAAGAAATGTTTGGTAAAATTGCTATATATTATATACCTGTTAAAAAATTATTTGATTATGGGTGGTAACACTTCTTTATATCACACATGTTTTGAAATAATTTAAAATTATCACCCAAAGAAATTGATGTAAAACTATCACTGAAAACCAATGGTGGAACATTGATCATGTCTAAGATTAATAAATCAGTTCTAGTTGAGATTTGTGAGAGGATAATTCCTGAAAATATAATTATTCTTCATTTGGTTGGATTTGACACAATATTTGTTATATATTATCTTCTCCTGCATCAATAACATATCGACATTCAGAATAATAAAATTTAATTTCATCTCCCAAATCATCCTAATATCAAGTATCAACTCTAGGATGATTATAAACTCTCTTTGGAAAACAAATTCTCAAATATTAGATATGATACACAGTAATGAGGGACACTTGACTCAAATGATCAGGGATGATACCAACATTGACGATACGACTTTTTTTATGGGAGTATAGAGATGTATTTTTGGATGAATTGTCTTGTCTTCTCCCAGAGCGTGAGGTCGATTTTGAAATCAAACTCATACCCAGATACATGATTATAATAAAGAGTATATAGATAACAAATCCAATTTAATTAGAGGAGTAAAATAAACAAGTGAAGGATAATTTGGACAAGGATATTTCTATGACCAGTGCTTAACCATAGGGTCTAAAAGTCCACTTTTTCAAAAAGATGGATGGATCGATGTGTCTATGAATTGATTATCATGATCTTAATAAAATCATGATAACGAAATAATGTCATCTAAATTATTTTGATGTTCTATTTAATCAACTTCGATGACTTTGATACTCGTTCAATATTGAACATCAATTTAGATGTCATTAGTTAATGGTTAAAGGGGAGGATATTTCAAAGAAGACATTTTGCATGAGGTATAAACACTATGTGTTTATAGTGATTCCACTTAGTCTAATAAATACAGTATATATTTTTATGAATCTGCTGAATGGAGTTTTTAGAGACTACATTTATAAATTATTTATTTTCTTTATATATGATATTTATTTATATTAAATGATCATGGAATAACATGAAGATCATTTTCAAAATGTGTTAAAGTTTTTGAGAAATGAGAAACTGTATTATAAATTTAGAAAGTATGAATTCTAAATGTTGAAATCATCATCATTAGTTTATTTAATCACAATAATTGTCATATTAGTATATCCATAAAAGATATAAGTTATCGTAAAATGACTCAGACCAAACATTGTAACTAAGATATATAGTACTCTTAGGTTAGTAGAATATTACCAATGCATTGTGAGAAATCTATCATGACTATCAAATCTACTAACCACGTTAACATAATTAAGTGAAGATATTTTGGACATAGTAATGTGAAAAAAATTTCAAGGAAATAAAAAAGTGGTTGGCCAGTGCACTTATTCTTATATTACCTTGTAGTAGGGAATGAATTTTACAATTCAACAATGCTATAAAAAATTGTTTAGGTTTTTTTATCATGTATAATGATAATGTAATTTCTTACTCCTAACACAAATTAAATACTAAAGAGTAAAAATATTTAAAACATGAATTGTAGCTACTACTAGTGATCTTTAAATTAAATATTTGGAAACATTATCTTTACAAATAATTGTGTAACATATATACCGATTACAAGAGATTTAAATATATATTCATAGAATAGGAATTGAGTATGTTGTAATGGAGGTGGTTTAAATTGATAAAATATTATGAATAATCAAAAAATTACCTCATAGATATGTTAAATAGTATGGATGATGCTCTGAGTAGGAATCACCCTACCCTTTCATCCATGATGAGGATTGAGAAATACATAAAAATAATGGATTTAAAAAGTATGAAGAGTGATGTCATAATAGGAGGATAAAAATCATATCTTACTGAACTGATTTATCATCCTCCCATTTCTGTAAAGATCAAAAAAGCACATAAATATGATGTAGAGATACAAAAAATGTAGAGAATATTTTGGAGTTCTACTTTGATAAAGATGGAGTTATAAGTTTTAGAATTTGGATATGTGTCCCATCAAAACAAGTATTGAAAAACGAAATTTTTGATGATGCACATAAGTAATCATTCTTTATACATTCCAGAAGTATGAAGATTTATAATTATCTACAACAAAATATATAGAGGATAACATTAATATTTAAATTGAAAATATGTATCTTGATGTTTGATATTCTATCATGTTAAGGATGAATGAAATATTCTAAGGGTATGTTGTAAAAGATTCCCATAATGGTATGGAAATGGAATAAAATCCACATGGACATCATCACAGGACTCACAAAAATGTCTAAAGTCCATAATTCTATTTGGGTTCCTATCTACCGCTTTATAATGTTAGTGAATTTTATTACCATCAAAGAAGATCTATCCCTTAACCAAGTCACCAAGATACACATAAATGAGGTAGTAAGGAAGTATGGAGTACCATTACCCATTGTATCTAATCTACACCCGAGTTTTACATTTAGTTTATGGATAAGTATTTAGAAAATTTGGATATAAAGATAATTTTTATCATTTCAGATTATCCTTAGATAAATGGTCAGATTGATAAATACTTTCATACTCCATAGGTTATGCTAAGATCTTATTTTATAGATTTCTAAGGATGTTTGGATCAACAACTCCCCCGGGAATATTTTTTATATAAAAATAGTTTTCAGTATTGAATTCATATTTTACAACACATGGATAAATATGGGAAGAGATATAGAACTCTAACATGATGTGATGAAGTTTTACAGAAGAAGTGGATAGGTCATGAACTTGTCCAAAAATGATAATTGTGGTTAAAATAATTCAAAAATATATGAAAGAGGAAGAAATGTAATATACAATTTATTTATATAATTTAATAAGTGGTATAGAGTTTGAAGTTAGTGAAAATTAATTCCTTCTAATTTCTATATAGAAGTTGGTTATGATATTTGAAAAGAAAGGGAAGTTGATCCATATTTATATCAATCTCTTTAAGATCCACGATCATGTAGGGGTCATAACCTATCACATAGAACTACCTCCAAACCTCCCCCAAGTGCAAGATATGTTGCACATATCTTTTTTTAATGTAATTAGTTGATACCTTATATGTAATGATATCAGAATACATAAAATGAGTACATGACATTTCATATTATGAAAATCCAATGGAAATATTTGATCAAAGAGACAAGTTTGTAGGTAACAAGACCACCCATCTAGTAAAATTTCTAAGGAGAAATCATATGATTGGGGAGGATATAAGGGAAATTGATTATGTGATTAGTGAAAATCAACCTCTCTTATTTCCTTCCATGTAATAATGTTTTGATGAAATCAATTTTACTTGGGTAGAATGTAACAACATATATTTTTCCACCTTAAATAAATACTATATTCGATAGATTTATTCACACCCAATACTAAAATAAAATATTATACCATTGAAAGGAATCCATATAAATTTTAGGAATAATGAGTGGTAACTAAATTATGAATATATATATATATATAACAAAACAAATTAATGTTCACATTAAAAATCAACTTAAATTGTGCCTTCAAGCGGCTAATATTTTTTAAAAAAATTTACATTTTTTCAAGAATAGTATATTTTTATAATAATAAAGGATTGAATCTAGATTAATTGTTAGATTATTTTTTATATTAATAAAAATAGATAATATACCAAAATATATTTTCCTATAAAACATATTTCACTATATTTTATGTTTTTAATTAAAAAAAAATTATAATTTTTAGGATTATAATTAAAAAAAATTATTTTGGATTTATCTTGTAAATATTAACTTAATAAGAATTTTTTTTATTTTTATAAAAAAAAATTATTTTTAGGTTAAAATTGAAAAATTCCATTTTATTAAATAACATGAATTTTATAACTTTATTAGTATATAAGTATGAAATTTAAATTCATTAAAAAAAATTATGACCAAATATGTATTTTATTATGTGTCTATAATTTTCAATCCATAAGTTTTCATTTACAAACCCCTATTGGACTATTCAGAACATAAGTCATATCATTCAAACAATTATTTTTAATACATTATACATATAGTATTTTAAAAATATTTTTTATCACTTCTAAAAATAGAATAAAAAATATGTTCCAAATATGGGATCTTTTGGTGATAATTATATAATTAATACCATTTTATTTATGTTTATATAGGATAAATTAATGTGGTAAAAACTAGTAACTTTGGTGAAAAAATGGTAAAATTGAGTAACCTATGAACCAAATGGACTAAAATGGTTAAAACATTATTTTAATTTAGTTTTTATGTATTTATTTATCTTATTTAATTCCCACTCTAATATTTTTTAATTTCGGAGTCACAATAATTGAGAGTGAACTCCCATTATTGAAAATTATTGGGCAATTACAAAATTTCCATCCCTTTCACTTAAAAATGGGGAACTCCTCTCCCCACACCCCCTTACACTAGAACACAATAATTTTGGACAAAACTCTTCCCAAAACACTCCAAAACACTCTTATACACCTAAAAGGTTACCATTTATTCTTAAAAATCCAAACCTCAAATGGTTAAACCCCTTCTCAATGGAGATAATCCAAGAAGTAAGGTATAGATTACTAACCAATCCTTACTCATTTCTATATATTTTTTGTAATAAATTTATATAATATTATATTAAAAAAATATTAAAATGATTAATTAAGTACCATTAGTATACTAGTATATTATTTTGATTATGTTTTAAGAATTAAAAAACTGTCTCTCTTATTTTTATAAAAATTAAAACATAATGTGAGTGTCTATATGGACTAACGCATGTCGAGGAATTATGTTTAGTTTTAATTAAATTCATAACATGTCTAGTAAGAAATTTAAATTAATTTTTTTGATATATATATATATTATATTTAAGAACCTTAAATGATAAAGTATGTTACTTATTTATTCATCACATCGAAAAATTAAATCATCATCCATGTGTATGTGTAGACTACCTCTTCCATGGAACAATGTATTTTTTTCATTATCACCACCATTTCTGGTTTTAGTTTATATTTAATGATTATATATGATATATATATATATAAGTTATATTTAAAATTAATCTATTTTTTTCCATAACATAATAATTAATGGTCATTATAACGAAATCCATCGATACTGGTAAATAACCTAAAACTTGTTCATCACTATTTTCATCTTCACAAAACGTGACTAAAACTCCCATGTAATGGGATTATAACATTATTATTATTTGTAAAACAAAAACTATGGTACCTTTAATGGTTTTTGGATGATGATATATGGGCAAAAAAATAATGTTGACATAGGTTTTACAAACATTGTTTGAAATAGTCTAGATTATTAACATTTAATATATAAAAGATATGATAACAATATAATACCCAAAGGGTATTATTTTTAATGAATAGTAGAAATGAAATTTTATATGAATACAGTTATTAAATTGTTATTTAATATGTTTATATTTATAATGCATGTGCTTAAATCACTTTTGTTGAAATTTAGTATAATGGAAAGGGATTTTTTCAATAAAAAAAAATTAGTTATATAAATTTTTATTGAACATCATTTATCTAATGAAATACATTTTAAATAATGTTATCTCATTATTACTAGGTAAAAAGGGTTTTTGAACCAAATAAATTTCCATGAAAGGATTTGTTTCTAGTTTTTTTAAAAGAAATCAGGATTTTTGAGAAGTAACTCATAACTATGAATTTTATAATGATGGATATAATATGTTTTTAAAAATAACTTTTCATGATTTGGTTACAATTATATTAAAAAGGACATATATCAAATGGAATTATATTTTATGATTGACCCTAAAATTTCATTTATTATGTAATTAGTTTGGGTGATAATATTTTTGTTGTCAAATGATTCAATATATAATGTTATTTTATACAAATTGGATGCTTTATATAACACATTTTATTACAATGGGTTCTTTATGAAAATTTAATGATTTAGATTTAGTTGTTTATGAAACCCATGCTTTTCCATGTATTCTTTATGATATGATTATGATAAACATTACTTGACAAACATATTTATGCATGATATTGGGTGGGATTATTTTTGTCCCTCCAATGAATTACTTATAGTTTATATCTTATGATATAATTTGATGTGGAAATAATGAGTTTTTTCACATAAGTGTAGGAATGATGGGTTTTCTCACATTTTCAGATTAGGGTATAATTTTTTTTCAGACATATGAATCAGCATAATGGATTTTATCACTATGGTTTTCCAATGATTATAGTTTTTCCAAATTTTTATGATTTTTATCAAGTTATTCCACATTTTAATGATGTATTTGATTTATATAAAATTCCATATTTTCATGATTTTTCCTTTTAAAAAAATTATTTTTCACTTTTATGTCACACACTCTAGTTATATTATTATTGACATGTATTTTGAGCCATTTAATAACATTTACACTTCTTTAATTATATTTTTAATATGTTTTGTTTCTATAAATTTTTTTTATGATTATCATATAAATTATTTTGATCTTTTATTAAGATATTTATCTACCCATCATGCTCTCCTTCACGATTATGATTTGACTCATTATGATATATTTTTCCATTATTGAGTATATGAGTTCACCCAATTCATATGTTTCCATCCCCTAGTTATGAATATAATTATATCATGTGAGATGTATAAAAGGTCTTATATGAGCATGATTATGGAATAGTGTTTTCAAGTGTCTTAAAATAATTTGTCTATATTGCTAATCACCAACACAATAATCCTTTTGGTTTTTGGGTCATGAAATTTTTTATGACATGTACAATCTAAATAATGAATTTATTATAATATTAATGTTATATTTAGCTTGGGTTACTTTACACAATACTATCTAGGTGATCATTTATCAGTTCACAATATTAGAAAACTTCATCACCATCAAGGATAAATGTGTAATGGAAAGGTTAGTATGTTATTACATGTCCGAGATCATCCAACTTTATAGTGTTCCCTCAATGATAATCTCATACCATGACACTATTGGAAACCACGGTTTACATTTTTTATTGGAAAAACCAATATATTTTGTTTATAACATTTTTCAATATGTTTCTAGGGTATTTATTTTGTTTCATTTAAATTATTATGGTTGGATGGTATCTGCCCTGAAGTTGGATTTAAATTTGGGTCAAAGGGAATGTTTCATGGATTATGTAGTAGTGAAGCATCAAATAGTCAATGAAATACAATTGGAAAACCCGTAGTATACTAAAGAACCAAATTAAATCTAGAAGGTCCACTTGCTAAATGGTGGATGTTCGCTGACCAATTAGCGGGAACAAGTCGTGTAAAATTTATTCAAGAAGCACAAACAGCCACCCATTGGAGGATACCAGGTATTCAGTAGTGCTGAGACTAGAATTCCATGGGATTATTAATGATGGTCATAATTGTCCATGTTTGGGTAATTAATTCTTTGGATTAACCATTTGGACCTATACACTCTATGGAGTCTATAAAGGAGATCATGGAATCTTCATTTCTCATTACACATATACCGAATCGATGTTCTAGTGTTAGAACACATATGAAGCTCAAAGATTATCCAATTCTCTAAAAATATCCCAAGAGTTTAATATTCTAATATTTAACCTTTAATGGGGAGATCAAGTGTTAATCATTTGAGGAG
Source organism: Viscum album (assembly GCA_963277665.1). Classification (NCBI taxonomy): domain Eukaryota; kingdom Viridiplantae; phylum Streptophyta; class Magnoliopsida; order Santalales; family Viscaceae; genus Viscum; species Viscum album. Next base: position 478,412,756 of record OY728157.1, read on the forward strand.
ATCAAGGAACTGAATCTAGAAGGGATTGTTCATTAATGAATTCATCCAAAACACAAATTACATTCTTGTTCAATGTTTTTATGACTCGTTCTGTCTCCTCCAATTGATCGTTTAGTATAACAACTTGGTTATCGCTTCTTATACTTCTATCTTTTTCTCTATATTTTATTACTGATCTATTTTAGTAATATTGAGTAAATTTTGTTTAATGAAAAGGCCTTAATTTTTATAAATTCATTAATAATATTATCTATCTATTTATTTGGTTCTTAGTTATCAGTTTATAATGAGTGATTTAGGTCCTGGTTTTCTTTTCAAAGTAAGTAATTTCGGATCTTTTTTTAAAAATTAATATTTTTGGTGGTTTTTGTTTCCTTTTAAAACCATGTGTTATTGGTTTCTTAGTTCTCATTCAATCCAAGGGTTTTATTAAATTTATCCACATAATCATTCTCACATGGAGGAGACGTAGGGGTACCTTTAGGTACTATTTCCAAAATTCATACCAAATTTCCCATCTCCATTTACTTTATGAAATTTATATTCCACAACACTTTCACATAATTAAATTATTTTAGTTTATTACTTTTTTTCTATGATTATATTTATTGTGTGATTTAGATTGTCATATATTTTAATGAATTGATTTTATTTATCACATTAGATTTTTAATAGTAAATTTATCACCAAATTTTCATTTTACTCATCCCCTTCCCTTATATGGTTTCAAATTAGTTTTGAGTTTGTTTAATTAATTTTTTTGAAAATTCATTCAAAGTGTTTATTTATAAAATATCTAACTGATTTTTCAAATAAAGAATGAATTGTTAATGTATTTTCAAAACACCTATAGTTCTTCTAAAAGAAAAATCCTATATTTGTACTCCATTTTTTGATGGAAATAATTATGATTATTTAATGACATATATGAATATGTTTTAATACATGGATGTACTCTTAAAACTGAAAAATAAGATAAATGAACCCCACATGATATTTATTATTTTGAATTAGATTGTAAATATTTGAATTACTTACATTTTGGTTCGGATCAAAATGAATTTTATCATATTTATATATGAAAAATGGCTCCTAAAAATGATTTTTTTGAAGTAACTCATAAAAGAACTAAAAAAACCAAAGATACCAATTTAATTATGATTATACAAGACATAAAAATTGTCAATATTTATTCAAATGAATCTATAATAGAAATGTTTATGAGATTTACTTATATTTTTAATGGGTGAAAAGATTTGGGGACAATCTTTGTATGGAAAATTTATTCAAGAAAATCCTTTGGGTCTTACCTACTTCATGGGATCCCAATTTCCATGCAATATAAGAATCCAATAATATACGGAATATGCCACTTGAAGAACTCATCCTCTCCCTTATGACTTACAAAATTATAATGAAAATTCATGCGGTAAAAGGAGTCATAGAATCCACAAAAAACAAAAAGAATATAACATTTAATGCCATCAAGTAAGATGATTCGTTTGAAAAAAAACTTTTAAAATGAAAGTGAATTTGAGTTCTTGAAAATAATATTAAAAAAATTAAAAAAGATGAAGAAAAATATGATATACTTATGATAAGATATATAGTAAAATAAAAGTGATGTTAGAGAAGTGAATTGATTTAGATGAAAAAATATGTTTTATATTAATATAGATTGTCCCTTGAATAAAGAAAATTTTAAAGGAAACAAGGATCAAAATATATTGATATGGAGTGCTAGAGATTATTCAATATTAACTTATGAATCTAGAAACTCAACTCTTAAATGCCTGATGGCTCATCTCTAGGTAGGTGAAGAGGTTAGTTCTCACTCTCATTATCTTTCCACTTTTTCCTCTCTTTCATCCTCTTCCTCTTTCTCCTTGAATAATATTTTGAATTTTCATCGTTAAATTATTTTTAAATATGATATTAATTGATATAAATTTAATCAAGTTATTAATGAGAAAACCTAACTTTCTAATGAAAATTGTATTCCTTTAAAAGAAAAATATTTTTTTAAAATTAACAAATTAACCAGAAATTGATGTTCTCAAAATTAAAATTGAGGATCTAAAAACCTAACTTTTAAAAAATTATATATGTAAAAGATAAATTAATATAATCCTTGGATTTTAATTTGAAAAAAATAATAATTATGTTTTTCGTTTTCATTATAACAATTCAACTTAAACATGAACCAATATTTTTATGAAAGATACTTCCCAAATTTTTTTTATTTAAATATTATCATAAATATTTTAATCTATTTTATGAATTATATTGTATAAATCCTAGATATAGTAGATTAATAATTTATATTTCTTCTAATTTTTTGAAATAAATTATTCTAAATAATTTTGGGTTTTAAAATTATTATTAGAAAATCTTAGTTGACACAAAATTATTTGTAATTCAATATTTTTATTAGATAATATTTCGAAAACATAAAGGGAACACAAAGAAACATGTTTTTGAGTTTTTTTGGTTTTATCCACCAATATTAAATGATCTATGATGTGGTGGCTTCTTAATAATTGTTGCATTTAAACAATTGAAGTAATTGTTGAACTATTTCCACCTCGAGTAAAATGCTTCACACTTCAATTGAGGGAATCAAATATCATTCCTTTCTAGGGAATATTTTTGAATTTAAACCATGATCTTGATGGAAATAGATTCTTTGTTTTTTAAAATCTATATTGGATCTAATTTCAAAATATCTCTTATTTATATGTTTTCTTAAAAGTAGAAAATTTTCTTTAAAACTTTTCATTTTCTTTTTTAAATTTTATCTCATTGATTTTTTGTCTATGATCCCATTTCCTCAATTATACTTTTGTTTGTGGGGAATCCTTTTATATTTTTAAATATTATTTTCTTATATTTTTCAAAATATTATTTTATTATGTATTTTAATATTTTCTTTTCTTATCATTTTCAAAATTTTATTTTCCTAACCTTTTTTAAAATTTTGTTTTTATCATTTCTTTTTCTAATATTTTTTCTTAAATTTGTTTTCAAACTTTTATTCTTCTATATACTTTTCAAAATATTAGTTTTTTAAAAATTTTTTAAAAAAAATTATTTTATTATATTTTTCTAAAATTTTATTTTCTTACATTTTTTCTGAATTTATTTCTTATATTTCTTCAAAATTTTATTTTCCTATATTTTTTTCAAAATTTTATATTCCTATCTTTTTTCAAGAAAAAAAAGTTCATAGATTTTTTCAGAAAATTAATTTCCTATATTTTTTAGAATTTTCTTTTTATATATTTTCTCAAAATTATCTTCTCATATATTTTTTACAATTTTCTTTTCTCATATTTGTTAAAAAAAATTCGTATATTTGTTTTTAAATTTTATTTTTTTATCCATTTTGAAAATTTTATTTTGTTATATTTTTCCAGAATTTTATTTTCTTAAAATTTTTCAAAAAAAAATTTTCTTATTTTTTTTGGAAAATTTACATTCTATTTATTTTTCAAATTTCTCATCTTTTTCAAAATATTTTTTATTATCCTTTTCAAAATGTTATTATCTTTTTTGAAAAATATTTTTCATTTTCCTTTTTGTTATGTTTTTTTAAATTATCTTAAATCTATGGTTTCACTATTATCTTCTCATTTTTTAGATGATATGATATTTAATGTTTTATCTGCATTTAATCACAAATGATTTACTTCTTTCAATCCTTTTACATGCTCTACTTGTTTTACATACAGAGTGACTTGGTTTCATGGATTTATATATTAATGATCTTTTCAGTCCTTTTCCACTAACTTTTCTAAGCATGTTATCAAGGTTTATATTATGATAAATCATATTTTAGTTGTTTATACTTGGATTCATATGCTTGATTATTTTATCTCTTAATACAAAGCATGTTTTTTTATCTTTATTCATTTATATGACTTTCTATTCATAAAATGGGTTTAAATGTTGATATTATGTAAAAGTTCTCATAGATTTATATTATTATATCATGTCTTTCTAATCATCATTCTTGTAAGTTCATTTTCGATAATATAAAAGGAGGATATTTTTTTATCGATGTAAAAGATAATATAATGTTCATTTCAAATGATGTCTCATCAAGGGGGAGAAATGTATTTTAATGTATCCCAAGTATGTGAAAAAGTTTCACATTTATTTCATAAAATCCATCCTTTTAACATTTTCCTCTTCCTTATCTTTATTTTTATATCATCTATTTATGATTATCAAAAATGGGGAAATTTTTGGCCCTTTTAGTGTAATTATTTTAGTGGTCATAAACATATTTTTTTGATCAAATATTATTTCTATGTGAATCTATTTTTTTATTTTGTTTCTTTTAAGTTATTATGGAAGGAAGGAAACTAAATAGTAGTTGGCATGAAAGTGGGTTCAAAGGGAATATTTCAAGGATTGTGTATCAATGAATCACTGACTCACTAATAGTATATTTAGGAATAACCAATTTCACAAAAGGTCCACTAGCAATCTGGTGGAGATGTATCGCCCAACTGATGGGATCAAACAGTGTGTTACTTATTCCATCAGCACCAACAACTATCTAATAGAGGCTAATAAGTGTTAAGTTGAATCAAGATTAATAGTATAATAGAAAATTTATTAAGGACATAAAGTGCTCAATTCTAAAATTTAATTATTTGAATTACACCTTGGACCTCATAAACCTATGGAAGCTATAAAAAGAGACCATGGTAGCCTCAATCATATTCCACATCCACCAATTAAAAGTAATAACCCTATAATGATCATAAACATCATATTTAATCAAATTATATTAAAATATCCCAAGATATTAATGTCCTTTTCTATCACCTTTCAAATGGTGATAAAGAATTCATAATCCAAGGAGATCAAGGAGCCAAATCAACAAAGGAATGTTATTAAATGACTTTATCCAAAGCTCCAATGACGTTCCTTTTCAATATTTTTGTTCCTATTTCTTTATCCACCCATATAGAATTTTATAAAACCCATTGGATCTCATTTTTTATCTCTCTATATTTATTTTTTCACAATCTATTTCTTCTAGATGGAGTGAATTATGTTCATTATCAAGGGATTTTAATTGAGCATGTAATTTGTTATATTACCCCTCTATTTAATTATTTCTTGGTTATCTGTTTAAATGAAGTGATTTGTTTCTTGGTTCCCCATTCAAAATAATAGAATTATGTTATTGGTATTTCATTAAAATAAAGGGTTTTATGTTATCGGTTTCCATTAAAACAAATTGTTTTGGTTACTTGGTTACTATTAAAACCCAATGGATTATTATTTTAAGCCTAATTATTATTCTCATGGGGAGGAGATATTAGGTTACCTCTGAGTAAAATTTCCAATAAATTTCCAATATTTTTGGTGACCATTTACATTCCACACTTTAAGTTAAACAATTATATTATATTGTAACCTTGTTTTAATTTCTTATTTTATTTAATTTTATTTTATAAACGGAAATCTTTAAATGAATTTATATTTAATCTCATTGATTTTATTTATCAAATTAATTTTTTCATGAGTAATTCAATCACCAGTTTCCAATTTTTTTATCTCAAACCCACATACACTCGTTTCATGTATCTATTATAGATAGGTTTGTAGAAGGATTTCAAGAACCAGGTGAGGATGATCATTAAATTCCTTCCCAAGTCGGATTGAAAGGCCAAGTGGACCATTGTGGTCCTGGATAACAAGTTACAAGCATGACTCTTAAATTTTTTTAAACAAGATAGGGTAACCTATCCTTAGTGTAATTTTCATAAAAACGATCACTATACTATTGGTATGGTTCCTTTTGAGGCCTTATATATAAGACCTTAAATGTCAACGTTATATTTCTCAGATACATGAGAATCAGTGCTTATGGTCCCAGAGATAGTACTAGTGAGAAAATATAATTTGTAGATAATCTAGAAGAATATACAGAAAAAAATGAAACATCAAATGTCCTATGGAAACCAAATATATAGGTCTTTGATGATTAGAAAGGGAAAACATGTATTTCCAAAGGTCTCAACTCATCATGGTATTTGGAGATTTGTCCAATGTTGAAAGTTATCTCTAAGTTTCATCAGTCTATTTAATATTATATATATAATCAAAAAGGATTCCTATAACCACGGTTTAACACTAATGTTTGATTGAGTTCATAACATCTTTAATGAGATACAACTAGGGAGATATGTGTATAACACATCAAGTTTTATTGAGTGGTGAGAGTTGAACATTAAGGGAAATTTCTCCGTTTTGAGAGTATCCAATAAAAATAAAGGATTTAAATGATAATTTCCTTCATGATAAAATGATTCCACTTGTACATTTTCTTTAAAGGAATGAAAATCATCACGAGTGCTCATAAAAGTGGGAGAACTAGATAAGAGCACAATACCATCACCTTTTTGAGTAGGTACTGATTTTCAAAATGAAAACACTTGAAGGAAGGGTTAGTGTAATGTTAAATTATTTTTTATTAGGATCTTTAATAATTTTAAATAATATTTTCTAGGTTATTTTAAGTGTTGATACAATGTTTTTGGTGTTGTATTTCCCTGATAAAAATATATTAAAAATACCAAATATATTAACTCACAAGTGCACATAATTTAAAAAATAATGGATTTCATTTTGAATGGAGTCTCATATGGAAAAACAAAAAATGATGTTGATTTTTCTATATGAAATTTCCCTAGGTGAGGTATAAGTTTCAAACTCACTGGGTTTCAGGATGGTGTAAATTTTTTGGAGGATAAATAGAGGATTAATTAATTACGTAATTAATTAATTATCTAATTAGTTGTTTAACCAAAGAAAATTTATATTTAATCCCTTAATATTTTCTTCACTATAGTTCTACACACAACCTAGATATAATTTTAGGAGGAGATCATATGGTGTAGAGGGTTAATGAATAATCATGGGATTTTGGAATGATCACAAATGCATTGGAGATCAACCAAATCATTTCTAAAAAAGATGTAATGTTATTTTTCACCAGGGATCAATACATTTACAAGGTATAGGATTTTCTTTATTAAACATTGTTCATATTTTTATATTTTTATGATGAAGTATTAATTCCTTCATAGTTGAATCCATGAATGACATTGGCATGGCCTTGTTAATTTACGTTTTTAAGGATTTTAGAAATGCGATTTTTTTGTATTTATATCCATAAATTAACCATTGATTGTTAAATTAATTCCTAATAAATATGGATAACACATTCATAAACATTTTGGATTAATTGGATTTTGTTGTTGACAGATATTTCCCTCCTTTCTATATGAATTAATCACCGACAATCATTTTGATGGTTGTTTGACCATCCCGAAAAACCGATTTTAATTGAATGAATTATTATTGATTTTTTGATTCATTATTATGGATATGAGTTCAATAGAATGATTCATGTAAAAAGATTTTATATGATATAAACAACATAGATATGGGTAGCATGAGTTGATTCCCTAATGCTGATGCATTTTAATTTTGGGATGATTATACAAAATAGAGAAGCTTCATCAGAGGTCTACAATATCAATGAACGAAGGATATAACTTTGATTCCAATAATGATAAATATTTAGATGATTTGGTTGATGGAGGTTCATATGTGATTATCAGATGTATAAAAGTATACTCTGAGAGATCCTAAGACACATTAAAGATGTGAATTTATAGAGAAAACAGTACTAGACAATATTTCATTTACAGAAAAACATTTTTGGTCTAGTTAAGGTGGTTCTAGTGTTTTAGCTTGAATTTAATTTTCCAAAACATGTGACATATCCACATCCCATGTGACCTAGCCATATTCCATATGACCCTAAATTTATATCTTAGCATGTATAGAAGTTACATTCCTATAAATATGAGTTCTCTATGATGCTGTGTAGAGGGGACACACACTATGGGGTCTTAGTGGGACTTGAATTGGGAAACAAGTTAGAAACTATGTACTGAACCTAGAACTACATTTCATTTTAATTGTCTCACACACCATATAGTTGGTATTTTTTATTCCAATTTGAATGAAAGCACATGGAAATGTTTCAAACATTGGGTGACACCCCATGTGCCCCCTTGGACATGTTGTGTACCATATTTTCACTTGGAATATGACATTTAACCGATATTTTTCTAAGTATTGGTAAAAAAATTATTTTATGGTAGTTTTCTTATCCTCGTAGATAGGATCACGCTTCCCCCAAAATTACTCAGGTTTCATGTGCCCTACTCTACAGGTCGATCATTTATATGGTCAAGTATTCCCAAGGGCTTGAGGTCATAATCCGGTATTCCCTTCTTTTGTTATGGTCAGTTATCCCATTAATTTCATTTGGCCTTGTTGTACCCTAAAATTTTAAAATAAATATGTATTTAGGTATCCCATTATAGTCCAAGGTGAACTCCCTTATTTTTTAGTTGAATTCCCTCATATGAGTTGTCTTCTTTCGAGGCGTGCCTTTCCTTCTAGCATTTCTGGGGAGATCTTATGATAATTGTTTATGGTTTGAATTTGTGGATTTATATTAAGAAATTTATTTATTTAGATAAATGGTAGGTATATGAAATTACTAGATGAATTGTGTTATTTTATTTGTATAAATGTGTTTTCCATTCCTTACCCTCTTAATTATGTTTATTAGCTAACTCTCTTTCTATGTTTTTATTCTTGGTGATTTAAGGGTGTCATATTAGGTACGTATATACTCACCCATATAAAAGATATTATCACACATTTCATGTCTAATATTTACGATACATTATTGTATATATATCAAGCTAGACCCGGTGTAGGGGGTGCATAGTAGTTCTTGTAGGTCTTGGCCGTGAGGTCATGGTTGGACATTGGAAGTTTTTTTTAGGAAAAATATTACTAGTTATATGTTTGGACCAATTTTATGTTTACCTAGAATATATTTCTATTTTTTTACTTTTGTTATATACATTAACACAATATAGTGTGATTTTAGAGGCTATTCATAGATTTATTATTCCAATTGGTAATATTTTTCATTATCCAAGGTTGTATGGAAATGTGTATTTTTTTACATAGGAAACTTATTATTATTCATATTATATGTATTATATTCCTACTTGGTGCTAGTCCTCATCCCTTAAACCATTCGACATGGTATTGGGGTGACACTCTCAGCTTATCTCTAGCCCATGTGTGGCTTTTGTGGGTTATATTGTTTCATTCTAATGGTGTGAAGGGGTATAATTTGTGGTAACTGACATCAAAAAAACATATCATCAGTAGGGATTTTATTTCAGTAGTGGACATGGTGAAAGTGTTAATTAGAAGAGACATGTAGAATGATTATATAGAAACTACAATATATATAGTGTAGGAAGAATAATAAGAAGAACATATTTCCTTTGGGTCATTACTAATGAACGAGATTATAAAAATGTTTTTTTTACCTTGAATGTAAACTCAGGAAAAAAACAACACCAATATGGCATTCAATCTATGTCACTAAGAGAGATATTTCACTATTATTATTTATATAGTATGTAAAACCATCATCTTATAGGAAGGTTACTATGTGTCTAGACATATCATCAGGGATGGTGGTGATGTAGTAGGAACCTGAATCCCTAGACAATAATATTTCTTGGGATCTTATTATATAACCTCATAGAATTATGGTTCTCATAAAAAATGGGTATTGGGGATCAATAATGATTTAATGAAATGAGTGGAATTATATTTTGTGATATTTGTGGTGAAAGAATATGCTCATAAGGAAGGTATTTATTTTAAAAAATAGTTTCACAGATTATTAGACTAATGACTATTCGAGTAGTTCTACCAATGTGTGTTGTATTAATTTTACATCAAGAGAAACTATATTTGAATACATATTTTACCCATGATGTTATTAATGAATAAATCTATAAACTCTAACATGAATGTTTTTTTGAATAAGGAAAAGAGAACTTTGATTTGAGGTTAAAAAATATCTAAATGTTATCTGGTACGTGTTGAGATATTGGTACAATAGTTTAATTAATATATTTTGAACCTTGGATTAGGCAAAAATCATTTAAATTCATGTAAATATTTTAGGAGTTTAGATGGAAATAATTTCATCATTATTATATTATATAGTGATGACATGCTAATTTCTGGCTGTAATAAAGACCATATTCAAGAGAGGAAGGCATAATTGGATAGTGTGTTTGATATGAAGGAAATGGTACAAAAAAATAAGATTTGTGGGGTGAAAATTTACTTAGATAGAAGTAGTTGAAAGATTTATCTATCATAGAAGAACAAATTGAGAAAAATATTGAAACAATTTAGAATGAATGTATATAATACAATATATAACCACTACCTATTAATTTCATGTTATCTTATATGATGAGTGTAAGTATTGAAGTACAGAGGATGTAGATATATCATGTACCGTATGCATCTATACTGTGGAGTATGATGTCTGTCATGGTCTGTACGGGGTCATAAATTTTATATGATGTGGTATTATTTTGTTTGTAAATGGTGTATGTAATACAAGAGAATTGAAACATAGTGAATATGGTCCAAAAATTTATCATGGAGACCTTATATGATTCATTGTATTATATAGTATCAGTTTTCATTATTAGATGCTATATTGATTTAAAAATTTAGGTGATTATGAAAAATATAAATAAATTACTAGTTATGTGTTTAGACTAATTGGAGGAGATATGATATTGATTTCAAATTTATATTTAGTTATGGATTTATCTATGACAATATAGAAGTAAATTAAAACATCATAGGATTTAAAATATGTGATTTTAATGTGAATGTTATTATTGGAGCCCTATAATATATAAGAGAATATTACATTAATTTTTTATTTTCATAGTACAATGAAAATTTTAAGGAATCCATCCTTCCATCTAAGGATAAAGAATATTGGAGTGTTATATAACTTTTTTTTATATGTGGTGAAGGATGTGTAAAGATGGAGATAATTCATACTAAAGAAAATATGATAGACTTATCAATGAAGTAGATTTAATTTGATATGTTCAGATGGTGAAAATCTATGATTGACCTCTAAAATTCTTGGGAAACATATTTTTTAGATAAAAATGATGCATGTAGATACTATTTTTTCCCAATAAAATCTCAAAGTGGGAGATATTTCAAAAACCACTACCCCATCTCTGGTCAAATGGTGTAATTAGGGGCTAGTGTTTTGGGTGTCCCAATCCCATGAAATCTACCTAATACCGAAGACACGAAAGGGAGAGGAGGAATATTATATAAGAGGATCTCCCCAATTTTTTTATTAATTAGCTTCAGCATTTAACATCTCTCCATTAAAGTTTAGTATTTGAGTATCATTTGTGAGTTATTTCTCTATTATTCAATAAAGTTAAATAACAGGGGTATTTTCTATATAATATTAAGAGATAAAATACCCCCACTTTTAACCATTGTGATACATATATTTACTCAAGGTTCTTCCCCTATTAATTATTGGGGTTCTTCAATGTTACATCTATTGTTTAATTTTTATCTATTTTTTAAATTTATTTTTATCACACGTTTATCAATATGCCAATAAGAAAACCATTTTTTGTTATAACAAATATTTATCTTCTTTTTTGATACAACATCATCCTCTAATCTACTATTATTCTTTCATAGATATATTACTACGATATTACCAACCATTACATAGTTACAGAAAGATAGTTGTATCTTACCATTGTACCTCTATTTTCTCAGTTGAATTAAAATACTACTAGTGATAAAAACTATTTAGTAAATTATTTATCATTTCTTCCATCTTAATGTATTTCTCAATTATCCATTGAATTAAAAAAATATTTTTTGATTATTGTATGGATTTAAATTTTGGTTTTACATGAATTTAATAAGAGGCCAACTTTCTTTAAAGATCATCACGAGATAATTCTATGAGGTCCTTTTCATTAAAAACCAAAACATTGGCATTATAAAAGTAAGATAATATTTTCATAATTATCTTTATAATTTTAACATCATTCATTTCATCACAATGTTTATATATTTCATAAAAAAATTAAATTAAAAGGATGAATAAACCATCAATATTATCATTCTATATCATCTTAAAATCCTCATATTTATTATACAAAACTTTTAATTTTTATTCATTTACCTTGTTTATTCTTTTATAAATTTTATCCAAGATGTACCAAATAAAATTCTCTGATGTGAAGCTCATTGGCTTCATATATATTTAGTTTACGAAAACCATATATAAGGATTTTTTTCATTATATCATCCTTAAATAGTTTCCTATTGTCTTTAGTCATTGTAATTTTCATAACATAAATGACTTGTATTCTATGAATTGCAGTATATAAAAATTAAGTTTGAGTGGAAATACGGGATATGACATATAATTTTTCCATATTTGGAAATTAACCCTATCAAATCAAGTAACACAATTTTACTTAACCTTATTTTATATGGAAACTATATTCTAATGATAGATTCATTGAATAAGAATAACATTTATCTGATTCCAATTATTACAAACACAGGTCCAACACACCCTAATAGGGGGTGATTTAGTGTGTTCAAATATTCTTTTCTTCCACTAGATCATATTATCATGTTCCAAATAACACATCATTATTTTAAATCTTTATGAACACACAATATACACATACTCATTTTAAATGCATAGTCCCAATGATTTTACTTGGTTCATCATAAAAGGATAATATAAGTGGAATATACTGAGGGTTTGTTAAAATATGAAGAAAAAACACTACTCACTATATGTGTTAAAAAAATTTAGGAATGATGTAATTTTTTTCATTCAGACACTCCTTCATCTTATCGCTCTATATAATTCTCTAAGATAAGGAATACAAGATAGTATGATTTGATGACATCTCCTAATGATTTTTTATAATGGAAAGACACCATAATAACAAGTGTGTTTTCATTGTTCATCGTATTACCTCTTCAATTGTTGATATTCAATGGAACTTCTTACCAAAACCATATTTCTATCTAAAATTATTGGTCTATACATTCTATTTTATATACTTATTTATATCCATCCTTATTTATATTAAGGATTTCTATCTACAAATAATTTTATAATATTTTTTATCTTTTTACCACCTCATTGGGTCTTCAATTGTCCAATTAACCACTAATTAAAACTACCGAGTAAACTATAATCCAACATAAAATTGAATGGATTGAACTTTATATATATTATCAGATTTATCTTCTTTACGGTGTGACACCCTTCACCATGAATTATTCAAAGTCAACAACTATATACAATCATCCAAGTAAAACTAATTTTAAATATACATCAATGACCATGGAATGATTCTACAATGCTTTTTGATTTTTATACATTTTATGGAATAATAGGTTGGTTCTCTCTTCAATTACTAGTTTCATATCAAAATGATCAAACACTTCACAACAATATTTTTATTTGAGTAGCTAATAAATACAAGTAATAACGTTCATGGCCCTTTATCCATAGTGTAATATTTATATCATGGTGTTCCAACATCTATAACTACAAAAAATATCAATCAAATTTTACGATTGATAATATATATCATAATATATGGATTTTTGATGACTTGTTACAAAATAAATCTCATAAATATCCCTTTTACCGATTCTTCACCTAAAAAGCCTATGGAGAGATGCCATACATTTGGGTAATCTCTATAATATACTCTAATGTATGTTCTTATAGACACTAATGTATCATAATAAGGGTTTTGGTAACCCTTACATGTTGGCTTGGTGATCATTACATATTATAGTGCATAATAATATTTTATTTTTAAATAAGAAAACCTGGTAAACATAGGTTACAAATATATATCTGGTTCTTTTTACACATATATATGTTAATTTATATTTTTTCTAGAATTTGGTCTTCTTTGTACATGTTTCCCATATGTATTGGGTAATTTTTTCCCCTATATATGGGACTTCACCATTTTTTAATACACATTCTACTTATCATACGTTACCCATACATATCAAGTTCGTATTACCCCAATGTATGAGAATTTACCATTTTCAAAGAATGAAGTTTGATCAGAATGTGTCCCCCATATATACTAGGTTCTTGTTACCCCTATGTTTGAGACATCACCTTTTTTTTGAAATATGAAAATCCAAATCATTGAGATAAGAACTCATCTCATACTTCCCCAACCATTATCAAAATATCCCAACCATCTCTTAAAATTTTTACAATATTCCCATAGTTCTAATTCAAAAATAAATAAAATATTAAAAAATATCGTTAAAACAAGGGAATTTTATACTTTTAATAATTATGGAGTCCTAAGAGGCTAAGGAACACAGTTATCATAAGCCTTAAAGAACCTAATTCTCATTGTATAATTATAATATACAATCTTATATGGAACCATGATGTGACTTAAAAGATTAAGATTTCCTTAAGAGAATTGTTGGATGAATCAAGTGTGTGTGCTCGAAAATGGTGGATGAATATATGAATGAGTAATACTAAATAATTAAACAATACCTACATTTCCACTATTCATTATATATTCATCTATAATAATTATCATTTCACCTATTAACATTTCATATACTTGTTAATTTTTTCCTATTTATTAATTGGTAACATTCTTCAACCCACACACACACACAAACAAACCAATACACTTATTTATTCCCATTACTGTTTAAGTAGACTCAATTTGGGAATTTAACCTTACATTCTCTATGGAATGTTTTTGGGAAACTTCCCAGTAAATCATATACACTACTCTATCCACTTATAGGGTCGTTTTATATCTACCATGACATAGTTTCAAATCTAGAAAATATCATTTAATAACTTAATACATTATGGTGGGTATGAAATAGTGTCAGAGTTCATGTTTAAATTGTTAATTTATTCATGGAATGATATATTTTGGGGACCAATTTCCAAAATTACCATGAACATTGATTCTCTATTGTATATTCATGGATTGATTGTTGGTTCACTGCATATATGAGAAGAGGTGATAGATGATTCTTATATTTCTCATTTGGTAGTTCATCTTGGTTTTACCAAGTAACATCATGGTATTAAATAATATTTTTATTTGTTAAAAATTATGAGGGATATAGTTGGGTCAATCTTGAGGTGTTACACTATTCATCAGGTAATTAAGGGAAATCCAAGGCTAACAGATATATTATAGTTACTGTTAATTTTGAATTTAAAATGTTATGATGATAAGATGAATTTTATATTGGATCTTTTGTGATCATCTAAAGGTATATATGTGGTTTGGGAGGTGGTTAATTGACTTAAAACGTGATTATTTTAAATTTGTTTCTAGTTGTAAGGATTGAATATCAGATGCCAGCTTCATATCCTTGTAGTAGGAAACATTCATAATGTTTTATGAAACTTTTTTTAGATAAAAACATATATTTGAAATTATGTAACCTTTTATAATCTAAAAAAATTCCTCTCTTGTTTTTTTATTTATTTTGAAAACAAATATATCATTAAATATATCTTCTAAAAATAATAGTGTTAAAATGAATTTTTACATAATGATATACTACACAATGGGATTGATTGGGATGTTTTTTCTTTGGGAAAGTAGGTCAGACATGGTATATTTTCTATCAATTTTCTTATTTATTTTTTTTTTCAACTACTTCGGTGTTATTAATAAATATTTAATACTACGTGATCCTTTAGGGAAGTATACCAAGGAGATCTACATTGATATGAGTAATTAAATTTCAATACTTCCATTCCTCTATTTATAAATATTTACTCTAAATTATTACTAAATGAAAAAAAATTATCTCATCTGTTTTCATGTCCATGAAGTATATACTGAATGGTTTGTAAAAAGATTTTTTCCCAATATAGCCTACCATTTTATAATATATTTTCTACAAATTTGGTGAAATAATCATTAAAACGGCTGTTTACGATTTTAATATAAATTACAGAGTAATTTAATGTTTTAATAATCATAGTATATTTTTTACCCATGAAAATATGTTCACTACATTATGATGAAATTTATTTTGTTATTTCTATGCACTCATAAAAGGAATTTTCTAATATAGTGATATATTTAAAATTATATGATGTTATACTTAATTTCCTAATTCATAATATCTACCAAGTAATTTATTTTTAAAATTTAAATTATTTACGAAAATGAATTCAATAATTGTTGTCATTATAAAATGCTTGTTTGAGGGACTTATAGTTGGTGTTCATCAACTTTATTATTGAGAAACATGGATGATGATAGAGTAATCTATAAATAAACATTGAGATCTCTATTGATGATAGTGGTGTCGTATCTATTGGATTAATTACCAACAAGTTATTAATTGATGTAGTTAGAGACTAGCTTGGAGGATAATCTGAATTTTTTTTGGGTAGTTTGGTTTATTGTATTTTCATTAAGGTTCAAATTCATTGTAATACACTGTAGTTAGAGTTTGGGTTGGAGATTTACACATAAAATTCACTATTAAAATTTTTCTTTGTTTAATGATTTTTTAATATTTAGTTTACTAAATGATTTTTTATTATTAAGTAAATATTTTACTTTCTTGTTCCAATAGAATAAATCATTTTGTATTGTTTTAAAAACCCACCTCAATTTATTTTATCTTGTTTTTAGGAGTATAGTTTTTGGGTTCCCCATTTATATATTGTGACCAAGGTATTTCCTCAAATATAGTTCATATTTTAATAAAAAAAAATTGTATTGGTTAAAAATATTTGAAATAAAAAGTTAATTTAAAAAACTAATATTAATTAAAATTCAATCATAGTTATTAATGATGAAATTTTATTAACATTTTATGTTTATATTAGTTGTGCATAAAAACATTACTATTGTAATTTCTAGAATACAAATGTAATTAAATGAGAAGATGGGTTGTTACCTGCATTTATAAATGTTGAGATAACCCGACCATAACATACATGTATAATATATCATTTTTCATAAATATCTATTATATATCATAATAAATTTCACCCTATAACCTATATTATTAGTAACATTAGTGATTAGATACATTAAAGAATTATTTAATTACACTATGAACATTTCTCCTTATTCACACTATAATCCCCTTTCTAAATATGTGACATGTTATTCACATTTTCATAACTAGAGCATGATCTCATATTATCAATAAGAGGTCAAAATAATAGGAATCAATTGAATGTAATAAGTGAGCATAATATGAACATATGAGTATGAAAACATAATCATGGTACATGAATATAACAAAAACAAATCATATTTAATAAACCATGGATTGTAAATGATGTATCGTGACATAAATATTTTGGAATAACACATTAAATGAAGCATATGATTATGGAAACATGAGACAATAAACACAAACCATGATGTATAATTTATTAATGTGTCATAACATATAAATATGACATAAATGTAATGAAAATAATTTCTGATGTCAAAGATCACTGCCATGATCATCAATACATAGTGGATAATGTCCTATAACATAGTGGATCAGGTTCAATCCACAGTCCCTTACATGTCATCTCATTATATATAAATCATTACACAATGTATTGTAGGGTAGTATAATTCTATTTCTACTAATAACATAATGAAAAACTATAAATATGTGTGGTAGATGATAATATTAATAATTGCACTTACAAGCATTATCTCTAGTTAATTATTATCCAATGAGAGGGGAAATTGTAAGAAGGAATGTATCTAAAAGAAATAACCATATGAGAATCAAATAGATGTGTTTTTGGTGAAAATTAACATATAACATCCGCGGATGGGAATTTAGACATAGACATTCTTGATTTCAATCTTACATTTAAAAATAAACACTTAACTTTATCCCCGAATTTTACAAAAGTGCTTGAACCTAAAGCATAATAAACCTGAAAATATAAATAACTTATTTCCAAACCATATTCATATATATATATACACACACACACATAACCTTTTATAATTTTTAATAATGTTCATTTAATATATATATACTAGTTAGTCCTAACTTATATTCATCATTAAATGTTAGTAGTTTTGATTGTTTTAGATAAGTTTTATAATGGAGACACTGATCCACATGATTTGATAACCAATTCATAATTACCATATTTTCAAAGATGATGAAATAATATTATCATAATTTTTTGTAGAATCCTATGTTCTTTTTATATATAATATAGCAATGTTTTTAAGAATTTAATTAATGACAAGCATGTTTCAAGTAATTTTATTGATAAAACAAGATACTTTATAAAGACCAATAATATTTATCTCACACTTATAGAATAATGAAAAAATTAATCTTTAATATCATATATTACCATTATTAATTTCTTGATACTCATCCCTGATGAAAATGATGGTGTTTGTATAACATTGTTAATATAGGTAGTTGAAGTGACCCAAAAAGGAACATGATATTAATAAAGTAGTAAGAGTTTAGAGTTATATAATAATAATAATATAATATTTATAGTATGATAATGATTTTAATATAAAAATATTATATTTTATTATTATATTTATAACCATTTTAGATGGTAATGTAATTGAATGAAATTAGAGAGGAATTGAATTCTTACTAATACAAGACAACTCGTTCTTGTAATGGATTCCTTCAGAATGATGGGTTAAGTATTCCTTATTGGGATTGAGTGATACCAAATACATATTAATAATATAGGATATTAAAAATAGATAGGTATTTAAGAGTTAATTGATGGATATGAGCGGTTTAGAAGGGGTGTAATACATCTCATTTTATAGGTAAAAAATGAGTGACATTTCATTAAAACATGAGTTAACGTGAATGGTATAAATGAAATCACAAGGAATTAAGGTGATTTAGTTAAGGGAATGTTAGTGATAAATATATCATTAACTCCCACACCAAATAAAGTACTTTCAAATTTTCACAATATCATGTTAATTTACATGAATTTGTGGCATGTTAATTTACAAATTTTTAGCTTGTTTTAATATTTACTATGATAATAATGTTTTTACTAAAAATATAAGATGAAATATATTAAATAATTTTGACATTATGATTCTAAATTTATATGTAATTTAATATTATTAAATTTATTAATTTGATAAATTTAAATTTTAAATGAAAACATAAAATATATAGAGAACCCATTATTATAGAAAAATGAATTTTTAAACATCATGTGATATTATTATTATATCATATTAATTAATAATTAAAAGACTATTAAAAAATTTTAATTCGTAAAAACATTATATATTATTAAATTCTACTTTTGAAATAAATCTATTTAATTTATTAGGATATAAAAAAATAATACTTTGAAAAATAACTCTTTCAAATATGTTCCTTATTAATATTAAAGGATTTTAACAACATCCTATTATAATTTATTATATATCTGATAACCATTTAATTTTTTTTCAATCCATTTGTGTTATAAAATTTCTTTTATTTTTCTAAAATCATGAAATCATTCATTAATAATAATAATAATAATATGTACCAAATGAAAATACAAAATTTTATAAAAAATTTATAATTAATTATTATCTTTTTATTTCGTTCAAGAGTTATTTTCAATATGTGAATTATCTAGATTTTAATTTTTTAATATCTATAAAAATTAAATAAATTAAATCAACCTTTTGGATAATGTATATCCAACAACCATATATACAACAATCATATGTATAACTACCATATAACCAATGAAGATATATATAAAATAATATTACATTTCTATATATACCCTTTCATACTTGTTTAAAATAATTTATCAGATTATCAAATATATTTATCATTTTTCTAATATTATTTATTCATTCTATAGCTACCATCAATAGTATTACATTCATGGTAGAGTATGATGATGATAATTTTGACCTTGTTGTATCTTTTTTTACATGTTCTTTCATTCTATTAGTGATTTCTCATATTATATTTCATTTAGTTATATTATAATGTACTGCACTAATTATTGTAATATTCTACCATAATTAAATGGGGAATTTTTCATTTTTGATTAGTGTTGTGTGTATCACATGTTTTCAAACACACGAGATTTATTTAAAGGTAAATATGTACTAAAATCCTGGGGTGTTACAAACATATATAATTAGTTATGTCTGTAAATGCATTTCGTTATAAATGTTTATAAATAACACTAACTAACTCCATTTATAAGTTTGGATAATTAGCCATGTTTTTTAAAAATATCTCAACTAGGCCATGTTTTTTAAAAAGTACCACTAATTAGACATTCTTTTAAACACAAAAGTATATCACCATTAATAATTTCCATTATATATTATTTTAAAAATATATAGAAAAGAATAAAACATGTTTTTACATATGGGTAATGTAAATAAACATAGATAAACTGTGTTTTTTCCTATAGTAAGGTAAATAAATCTTAGAGTTATGCACTATACCCTAAACCATAGTCACCAACCATAGGTGATCGGGTTCCACAAATGAGTCTGTCTAAAATTCCACCTCGACAAAATGATAATGTGAAGGTGGGATGTTACAAAATGGTACATGAGTAGTTTTTTGTTTATATTATTTCGATTCGTGGGAAAGTGGTAGAAATTATTATAAATATTTGGCCTTGTGTATAAGAACATTGTATTTATTCCTAGACAACACAACCCTAGTAGTAGACTAAGTCTCTAAAGAAGCATAGGACTGTGTTAATTAACATTAGTGAGTTATGATTTAGTTATTTCCATTACATGATTGATGGGGTTATTAAATTTATTTGGATAGAGGGTGAATTGTGTGGTTTCAACCCATGATTATGATAAATAAGGAGATGATATATATTTGATCCAAAAGTGTAAAATATTTTATTTTTTGTCAATCATTACATTTTTTTTCTATCACTCATGATTCTCATATAGGATTTCATTAAGAGGTGTTCATGGATGATAATAGGATCTTCCCACTCCTACGTTCATGATATTTTCTAGTTTTTATCATGACCACATGATTGTGTTTCCCCTAGGGATCACTGACCATCACTGGAAAATGTCATGTGATGGGGGATATTCCCTTATGATTTGTATTCTGCACATGAAATATACCCCCATCCCACATGGGACTCAAGATACTAACATCATGGTGTGACCTAACTACTCAAGACATGATGCCTGAAATACTTAAAAAATGGTAGTTATTACCTTATCATGAAACTCAGTGAGTGATGCCCACATGTATCCAATAAAATACCTTTGAACAATACCTAGGTGGTTTGAATCTACCCACTTGTTTTGATACCAGATTATCGGTTCTTCCCACCCCCATTCATGATTTTTTTCTGCTTTAGCTGACCACCTTATGGTTTTGTTTCCCTTAGGCATTACTTACTATAACTGGAGAAAGGCCATATGGTGGAGGCATGTTCCCTTATTATTGTTATTGTTAAATTAAAACACCCCTTGACCCATGTGGGATACGAGGTTCTATTGTCACAATGTGACATCACTGGTCACACCATGATGTTTGGAATCGAAAAAGTAGCATGGTAATTTCCATATAATGATTTTAAAAGAGTGATAACCTCTTGTATCTAATAATATTCAAGTGAATTCATTTGAATGTTCTATAATAGTTATTTTAATTGAGAAATTTAATTTATTTAAATGATTTTATTATTAATAATCACATAATAATTTCAAAAAAATATCACTAATAATAAATTAGCTCATTAAACAACTGAGATTTAATAGATGATATTACATGATTAATATGGTTTAATAGATTATTTGAGGTATATTTATAAAAAATAATGAATTGAACATTTAAATTATATGAGATATTTGTATTTAATGATTATTAGTGCTTTGATTTGGTAGAGATATAACACTAATGAAATATGATAGGAGAAATAACGAGGATGATTTAAAATTAGATCTATGATTTTATAATAACTGAGAGGGTGAATCATAACATAATCATCTTGTGGAATTTAAAGTGAATATTTAGATATCACGTTTTCATATTCATTTTATCTTAAATTATGGATGGGGAATTATAAAATGTTAAGGGAAGGTTGTGGTTGAAATTATCTGAGTTATTTAAGAATAATTTCCTTTTATATTTAATGAATATTTTGTTCGATTGGAAATTATGAAGTGTTTAATAGAGATTTATAGGATTTTAAAGTTGATTAATTTACCCATGAGTATGAAAGTGAATCTAGTACTGTATGTACTAATGGGATTCGGGAAATGATTGTGGAATATCCATACATAGATTATGTGATCATATGAGACGACATCAGAGTCATTCTAGAATTTTAATGAGAAATTTTATCATGAGATCATTATAATGGATAAGAGAAGGAATTTTAAGGGACTAAAGTAGGTAAAATATTCTTGAGCATATGTATAAATTTATTGATCTTCATTCACTTTTCTCTTACCATGGGTGGTTATCAATCATTCAAGGATTTAAGGTTTGAGTTTGGTTTACTTTTACAACTTCATATATATGGGATATTGTTTTCCTTGGGTACTAATATTGAGGTGGTAATAAATCATTGATAATAGAGATGGATTTGGGAGTTATCTAGTGGATAATTTTGATTATTGGGGGATTATCTGGGGAAAAAGGTAAAATTTTATGGATTTCTTCCAAGGTAATGATCAATGAAGGAGTGAATAAAGGGATTTTACATCAATTTTTTCTCAAGGGATATATTTTTGGAGTGTAATGTATATGTAAATATGGGTTATAATCAATTTTTTCCATATAGGGGAAAATAAGGGAAGATTGTGTAAAAATATCAGGAATTTTTATCCATTCAGTTGGTAAAATGAGTAGATGATGAGTTTGTGAGTTTATTAAAGTATCCTATGAAAAGATAAGGGGAGTTTAGAATGTAAATAAATGGAAAACATTTATATTTTATTGCTAGGGTGGTGGTCGAGTTTTATATATCCTGCCTTTTTTGGGTTGTATAGTTCAAGGTAGCTAGATGAATAAGATATAAGACCATGGTGTAGGTTTTTGTTTTTTTCATTGATCTTGTTCTAGTAGATATCAATGAGGTATATTTTATAGTCTCAGGTATAATTCATTTTAAATATAAATAATATAATGAATTTTTTGATACATGTTTATTTTATTCATTTCTTATTGTTCATCATATTTATTATTTGGGTTTGGCAGTAGGGTTATAATTGGGATGATAACCATGGATACTCCACCAGAGAGGAAGACTCATATGATCAAAATAATCTTTCTTATATGATCATTATTAAAAATT
The DNA here is from genome assembly GCA_963277665.1 of Viscum album. Lineage (NCBI taxonomy): Eukaryota > Viridiplantae > Streptophyta > Magnoliopsida > Santalales > Viscaceae > Viscum > Viscum album. The sequence goes on from OY728157.1 coordinate 478,436,094, forward strand.
GTAGACATATTTGGTATTTTTATACATTAGATATATTTGAATTTGATGTGATATTTGGGGAAGGAATATATAGCTATCAATTCTAAAAATATATATTTATCTCATTATTTTATTTAGAGAATCACTCTATCTCAAAAATATTCACACATATCATTGAACTAAAGGTTTAGTGTTTTTGAGGAGAATCTATATAAACAACACATGTAATCATTTATCAATAATCAAACAATACTAGACTCCCTTTTACAATTATTATCAGTTATAATTATCTTTATAGCCTATGAGAGTAAAACATATGTAAGGGGTGAGATAGAATGCTCAGTAAGGGAAAAACTCATCAACATGTATTTAAGAGTAATATCCTAAGCATGATATAAAACATTAATATTAAAGAGATATCATATGAAAAATAAAATGGTACAATAAGATTTTTCCATGGTTTATGAATAAAGGGAATGTAATTGTAAAATAAAAAAATATAGCATAGAAATAGTGTGTGGAAACATGATATAATTAACACCTTCTTTGGAGAACATCACAAGCACGTAACGTTGATTTATGTCATAGGCACTAGCATAGAATGTAGTTAATATTCATCATATCCATGCTCAATATTGTGATCATAGATAATTCAAACCGTGTTCATGATTAATCTTGTGAATGTACCGAATAAAAGTCATGTTCATGCTCCATATTGTGTACATAAATAATTAGCATCATTCATAAGCTCAATATGATGAACATAGAAACTCTGTATCATTTTCACACCCAATATTGTGAATATATTTAATTTACATCATGTTCACATTGAACATATTTAATTTATAAGGTATAAAACAACATAAAATGCATTAAAGGGAGATATATGACCCCACCCATTATCATACATACCTATGTGTGTCAAAAAAATCAATCATTCACTAAATCATAAAGAACATTGGGAAATAAAAATGGGGTTTCCAACACTTCATGATAGTACGACAAAAGTTGACATAAAGAATGTTAATTTTTAGTACCACAAAATTCAATCACAAAAAAAAGATATTTTATAAGAAATTTTAAATAGTTATTCATGAAAGTAAACTTGTAAGGAATTTATTTCTATAGAGGTAAATAGGGAAATGCCTGTGGAAAAATAACCTAGTTTTTAGAAAATGATTTTATCATTGGAAAAAAAGAAGAAGTTAGAACCACTTTGAAAGGCCACATTCAATAAGGTTAATGGATTTTTTTTTAAATTTTAAATTTAAAATGAATATTCCAAAAAAGGGATTTTAAAATACATAATGTTTATTGAAAAAGAAATTTTTATTGAATTATAGAACATTTTATTTTGAAAGGATAGAAAACCTTTAAAAAAATTTGAAATACATTTGTTGAAATCAGAATCGAAAAATGATTTTAAAATTTTAATCTGGAAAGGGGTAAAGAAAATTATTATAATCGTAGAAAATAATCTCGATTATATTTCAAAACAATAGTGGAAACATTGACAGGAAGTAAAATATATTCTTGAAACAATGATCTAAGTAAAATAAGTGAGAATTATTATAAACAAAAATGCATTTTTATGAATGTATGTAATCATAATGGAAGTATAATTTTGATTGAAACGTGATTTAATAATAAAATATGTTTTAATATACAACATAACTTCATCATAGGATATAAAAAATAAATCTATAAATATAATAGTCAAATATAAGTGATTATTACCTACATAAAAAATTTGAATAACGAAAACCCTTATGGCTTATGAAAATTATATAAAACCCACTATAAAGATAGATATTGAAGTTGATGTTTTAATATCATGAATAATGATAATTCATGATATTATATATCTAATTTTAAGTATAAACACCGTTTAAATAAAATTAGGTGCATAAAATAAAATGTCCCTCAAAAAAGGAATTTTTGAGATGAAACCCGTATGTTTCATTTACCATTACTTCACCATGATCTAAACTCATGTATCATAAACATAAATATCATAGTAAATTATCTAACAATAATAATATAAACATAATATATTCTTTATAATTATTTTATAAGTACATATTATAAATTTATTAACTGATTATAGTTTATTTTCATTATCGGGTGATTAAACATTCGATTGTTGGATTTTTTTTAAAATTTCACAAAGATGTGATTTTCTATCACTATGTGGTGTCCAGTTCATAACTCCTAGATCATTTAATATAGAATAATAATTTTTTTAATGATTGATTAAGTCCCATTTTTATTAGCTGAAATACTTGAATATGTCTCTTGAAAATGGATATCACGATGAACTAGTTTTCCATCTGTTTAATGATCGAATGATGATATATAAAGAAATATTTTAAATATTTTAAAAAAAATTATAGAATAATTAAAACATTTTAAATATATCATCATTAAATGATATTAAAACCTTATAACATCCCCTAAAAGATTATGACATAATTTTTATAACATCATTTTCATTGGTGGTCAAATTTACCAAAATGATAATGCATTATAAAGACATAATGATTAAAAAAATTTATTTAGATAATGATAGTGTGAAATATAAATAAGATTAAATTTGTATTAAACATCGTATATCCTCATTAAATATATTCTATTATCCTATAATTATCACAAATAGAACAACTGGATCCCTTCTGGCTGGGGGTAAGCTGAGTGTGACACCCCTAACCTACATTAAACAGGCTAGGGGCTAGAGAATAATGATTATTGGGCATATCACCCACATGGGAGGCCTTAAAATCATGTTCCTATACAAACAGACACAAAAACACATCTCCATACACTATATAATTTATATAGGATTGATACAACTGATACAAAATGAATTCATACCTATATATCCCACATTAGAGTACACCATACATACACAAAAGCATAAAGGGTCAAATAAAAGTGCTCCAAATGTAACATCTTGACCCGAAACACTAGGTCCAAGCCAGAATACCACATTACCTCATGCACCAATCCCTATAAAAAAGAGGATGCTGATTAGTAGAGATGGTTTATGTACATCACTAGGGATACTATACCCTTAATATCATGTGATAAGATCAATAAAAAATAATGACAATATAATAAATAATCAGAGTAATCATACATATATTAAATGACGTACATGTCATGAAAATTAAATCTTCTCCCTTATAGAAAACCTATCTTGAATGATAAAAAAAATATATTATAAATACAAATACTATTGGGTTCCCTAGTATCTATCCCAGTCAGCCCCAGCTCCATGCTCTACCTACTCATACATTCACCATACATTCCCTACCCTTCACTGGGTATTTCAGGAAATCTACAAGATCATCATAATTCACAAGTGGGGTGTGAGAACATGACATTGTAAGACCGAAACAATGCATCCATAACCTAATTTAATAAAGTAGTAAAGTGTGTTCTGTGATAATAATAAATGTAGGAAGAACATAATCGTACAATCCAATACCGAGAAGTAGTTCATTAACCACAATTCTATAACCCCTGGCCATTAATGCATCTACTCCAAGAAAAATAATAACTGAATCATTATGAGGAAACATAACAGCCCTTGAACGGTGTCCTTGCAATTTCATGGAGGCGATACCTGACAATATCTATCCCTCAAGAAGAACATGTCACCCAGATCCCCTAGACAAGAATAACTATTACTCACATCGATCAGGTTATCTCATGGTGAATGAAACATATCATCAAGGATACCTCAGGCCCACCATCAACAAAAAGTCATGGCTACCACATACCTACACCATGTTCCCAAGTTCCTTGTCTTTATCATTTCCATCAAGCATTCTACCCACTAAAAAATAATTATGTCATGATGATCCACCTATCTCAAACACCACTAACAACTAACGAGGTATGAAAATACATATATATAGAATGAAAAAAAGAAGGCATGGTATATCAACATGAGTATCTAACCGCATACAAAACAACATGTGATCATAATCAAACATGGAAAAAAGATACATTGATATCACCCATGGAATCACAATTATTTTTATGGGCTACAAAGATAGAAACACATGCAGTCACAATCATGCATAGGAAATCAAATTTGAAAAATTATAATCATCAGGAAAAATGGTGTAAATGTGAACCCATTAAGATAGTGAATTACCTACTTCAATAGTTATAAAACCTCTTCATGGATTTATTATAGTTAAAGGTGATACATCAAAGACTAATGTTGTCTGCACGTCGATGATTGAGGTATATCAAGGGTTTCCTAAAACAAAATCAACAATTTTAGTTCAAAAATAAATAAAATATTATATGTAAGGATACCTTCTCTCTCAGGGATAATTTTCAAATTATTGTTTTATAATTATCTTTTGATAACATTTATGATATTTTCATTTTATAAAATGATGTGATCATCAGTTGATAATTATTTATAATTATCCTTTTAAAATTATTTTTGATAATTATTCTTAAATAATATTTTTATAATTCTATAAAATTATCATCTAGAAATTCTATAAACAATCTTTTGACAAAATCAATCGATTTTCATTTAATAACTGTTATTTGATAAATTATACTTCGATAAATTATTTAAATTATAGTTTAATGATTATTTTGTTATTTAAATTTGATAATTTATATAAATGTTTCTTCAATAATATCAGAAATTATATTCTGATAATGGTTAATAGAATTTACATTTATTATTTTGGTTCTATAAATTGATAAATCATTGATAAATATTGTTGGATAATTTGGGTCATTATCCTTTTATAATTTTAATAACATTTATCACTAATAAATCTAAATTTTATTATTAATATTAAATTCCACCATTTTTTATTTATTTTATGAAAAACAATAAGTAAAAAATAAATTAAAAAACTCACATTACCAAAATTTAGATGCACCCAATGAATAGGAAATGATGAAGAACAATCACAGTGCCAAAATGGATTATCAGATCAATCAAAATGGGTTCACTAAATACGTACCTAGGGATCCTAGGGTTTCTTGGACCAGACTGGATCTACCTGAAACCGTAGCTTAATGGCTAGGTTATATTGAACCTCAAACTAAGTACGGTTCATCCAAACAAGAATTATAACACTAATTTAATCCACTATTTCAACAATAAATTGAAAATGGAGGGTTATAATTTACCCAATTAATGCATTAGTGTTTGAAATAGGAAAAAACGATTAGAAATGAAGATTTTAGAAAACCATGTGCATTCAAATATGGTGTTATCACATTGATGTAGATGACCCTAAAATTAATAACAAATTTCAAATTATTTTAAATAATATAATAAATTAAATATAAAACATAAAAATCAAAAAATATCAAATGTCTACTGTACATAGAATTTTGGCCTCTCCCAAGGTAAACCCCACATCCTAGACCCAACGATAGTATCATATTTCTCAAAAGGTGCACCATTTTATAGATATTAATGACTTATTATTTAAAAATTGGAACAAATAAATAACTAAAAATAAAAAGGGTTTTATGGCTTGTAATGTTTCCAAAAAACTGACACACATAAAATTTATTCTCTGTCTAGGGTAAACCGCCAGTTCCAGACCCAATGGTGGTATCATATTTCTCATATGATGCACCGTTTATGATTTATTATATGATTTTCTAAAAGAATATAATAAAAAACATTAAATAATTTATTTTTATGAGTGATTCATCCTAACGCCTAATGCTTAAAAATGATATAACCCATCTAGGGTAAACAACACATCACTGATCTAATGGTGGTGTTAAATTTTCCAATAATCATAGTTGTCCTATATATACCAACACAACAACATGACATATTCAGCTAATTAATTCCAATTAATATATATCACACAACATGACAACACAGATATATTAAGAATAAGAAACTATCCAGTCACATGATTTTGAGATAGAAGTAGTGGTATATGCTCTAAAATGTTGGTGGAACTATGTCTTCGATAAGAGATTTTTTTACATGGACTATAAAATCCTTCAATATATCTTCACATAAAGGGACCATAATTCGAGGCTGAGGTGCTAGGTTGAGTATCTGTAGAAGTTCAATTTTGAGGTGTCACTAGTATTATATAGTAAAGCATGATTGGGAGAGAGTATTAATTGGATGGGTGACCCCCTATTAAGTACCCTTTTTATTAACGTGATCCTAAGAGGCATTACTAGTTTTATCTCCCAATACCTTACCTGACAAAGTGTAAAAATGGATCCCCAACTTCCTAGTAGATTTTTGCATCCACTCTAGATACCTATGTATAACTGGGAATATGTCACAATGTACTTTGTGATAGGTTACTAGGGACAATGAGGAGTTGTGACGTAGTCTGGGTTATTATCGATTTTTTAATGAAGTATGTTCACTTCTTACAAATCAGAGACTCACATAGTGGATGAGTTGGGGATGATTTCTGTTTTAGAGTTCATTCACCAACATGGAGTCCCATTGAGAAATATCTAACATAAATCTGAATGTTTTACATTATACTATTGGTAATGCTTACAAAGAGACCTCGGAACTCAGATGATATTGATTGTAGTGTACCATCCTTAGACCAAAAAACAGTTTGAGTAGACTATATGCATATTAGAGGATATGCTTTGAGCTTGCATTCTAGATATTAAAAGAGCATGGGATGATCTCCTAGACTTGATTGTGTTTTCATAAAACAATAATTTTTAGGATCCAATTTAGAAGGAATCTAATGATGATATTTATGGGAGGTTATGTCGCTGATCGGTCTATTTCCATGAGGTGGATTAGGCTCTGGTTGTTTTCCCCAGTATGTTTTTGGAGACTTCTAAGAAAGTGAAACAGATGTAGAAGAGAATGATCATCACTCAGAGAAAATATATATCATACATCGACCATAAAAGGATACCCTTGGAGTTTTTGGTAACACCCCAACCCCAATTAACCATATTCGGTGCATTATTACATAACATTGGCATGATCACAGAAGATCAAGTCTTGAAAAACTGATTAGTTTATTAGCCTTGGAATCACTATATACATTAATATGTCTTAAATTACAGCATAAAATGAAGACTACAACAACATAGTCTCCATAGTCCACAATCATATCCTCTCATATAATTCATGTAGGTCAGTCATAAAATACTTCTTCACATCCTGGAAAAAATAAAACATAGAAAGGGGTGAGGATAGATGTAACGCCCCGACCCTAGTAACCCAGAGACAATGCATTATTTTAATACATTGGCATGATTACACGTAATCAAGTCTCGAAATACCGATTAGTTTAGTAGCCTTAAAAACACTAGATATATTCATATTTTTTTACATTACATCATAAAGTGAAAAACTACTACAACAACATAATGTCTCCGTAGTCCACACTATTATCCCCTCATAATATCCCTGCAGGTCATTCAAAACTTACTTCTTCACATCCTGGGAAAAATAAAACATAGAAAAGGGGTGAGCTCAAATGCCCAGTAAGGATAACAATATAGTGGAACATTCAAAAATAAGCATAAACATTTAAGGAAATGCATTCCTAATACAAAAGCCTTTTTAACTTGAACTTAAACATAGTATGGAAAAAGTAAAATGAAATAATTCCATTTACTTATTCACATGGATATTCTACTAATCGAATAATCACATGCAATATCAATAACCACTTTCAAAATGTTGGAATGCATAATGCCAGACTATCATAACCACATAGCCAAGGCCTCGTGCCAAGACTACAAATAATATTTTGCCAAGGCCTTGTGCCAAGACTCTAGGTTGTCTCATGAGACCTACCGATTCATCGAGGAGCTATAGCGGGCTCCACCCGTCACATGTTAAGTCCAATGCATTCCCATATGAAAAGGTTTAAACATAACATAAACATTCGTATTAAAACTAGCATAAAAAATGTCAATACTTTCACTATAAACTATGAATGGTATAAAAATAGCACATCCATAGTCAAACATATCACAAAACCATTAATACAATATATAAATTTTGTATCATAATAAATCAACTTCAAATAAGCGTAAAATCCATCAAAGGATGTTGACATAGATGAAATCAAAACTTTTTTTAGAGAAATATCACTTTCTATTTTTGAAATCATTTAAGAGTCATATATTTATAAAATAAAACATTTTCTTTGAAAATATTCTTATGATCTTGTAAGGGAATCTTCGACGATTTTATAACGGCGTAAAATAACCGCACCGGCCGTATAAGTTAAAAAAAACATTCTTACCTTAATTTTTGTCGAAAAGGTTAAAACCACCTTGTTTGGAAAACGACAGAAAGATTGCTTTATAAAACTGTTATAAAAAGTCAAACAAGGGTATAAATGACTTTATCCCATATTCTTTTAAATAGTAAAAATGTTTTGAAATTCATTTTTAAGAAACTTGTATGTGGATGTTAAAGAGATCCCAGTAGATTATTACGTATAAACAACCTTGGATAATGAAGAGATTGTGAAATAACCCTTACCTAGTACTTTTCCTTGGTTGGGGTAGTTTAACCTCCTGTATAATGGTGAAATAATTTTTATTAAATTATACAAGAATCATATACATTAATATGATATTATATATGATCTTTTAACATTGATTTGTTAATAATATCTTAGTATTATCGTTGTTTCGGGTGTTAACATACTCGTTTTATTTTATATGTTTTGTTACGTAAGCCATGTTTGTAATTGATAGGTTGTATATTATTCATATCCAGAATAATATCAAGTCCTTGGATACTATTATTAATCATAAAATTATTTTTATACTTGAATGGATACGATGGAGAATGAATCTCATCGCGTTCGTAGAGACGGTAGTCCATACGTACGCACGAGCGACAATATCATTCTTTTGATATTAAAATAATATATAAGTGGTTTTTATATCATATATAAAGAATAATTAACATGTTATATTTATTATTTACATGAGTTACATATCATTATTATACCCATCCAAATAATAATATATTGTATAACAATTACACCACGACGTGGAGACGGTAAGACGTACGTACGCACGTATGGTGATATGGTATACAAAGGGTGGATAGAATACTGAATATGGTTGTACCATATTTATAATAACATAACAGTATATATATGATACTGGAGTTATTATTTTAGAAGGGTAACAACAAAGGAAGAAGAAGTGGAAGAACAATTGAACGTGGAAAAGGGTGGTGAAATCATTACCTCTTCTTCGCGTTCTTCCTTTTGATTTGATCAAAAGGGCTCCTTAGGTTGGCTTTCTGATCAAAATAAGGCCTCTAGGTTGTATTGAGGGAAGTTGAGAGAGTATTTGGGCAGGGGTTGGCCGAACCAAAAGGCTTTGATGCTGTGAAGAAATGAGAAGGAGGAGTGCCCTTTTATAAGAGGGGTGATGGGCACCTTTAGAAAAGTTAGAAATATTATTTTATAATAAATACATATTCGGTTTATAATGGATCAAAAGTTTATTATTTAAATTTAAAGGTGGGTATGGGTCGAAAACAACTCAACCAATAGATTTTAGACAGGTTTGGGTACTTATATTAACCTTATCTTTAAGTATTAACTCTAAGTTAATTAGTTTCACTTTTACAATGTCTCTTTGTATTTTTATATAATATGGTTAATAAACTTACTATATACATCCAAGAGACCACCAAGTGGTCCATTAATGATGCACCTATCATGAGATAAGTCTCTTTGCTAAAAATTAGATTTTTAGGAATTTAATATCAATTAATAAGATAATATTTTTTTAAGAACTCTTTTATGTCAATTTTGACACTATTCAATAGTTGATTTTTGTGAAACTCATAAAAGATTGATTAATTCGAAAAAAGTCAATTAAAACAATAATAATATATCATATTATCTTATAAAATTAGTTTAATTCATTAAAAGTTTCATATTATATTTATTTGGGTATTTATAATATCAATTATTTTAATTTTTCACTATTATAGTAATTAATTCATCATCATTGTGTCATAAATAAATTATATTATATAATGTCTAAAAATTATAAATAAAATATTATTATGTAGTAAATATTTTTATCTTTCTAATGAATATTTATAATCTAAAATCCAACATATATAACCCTATATAAAAATTGTTTTACTAAAATATATATGATTGTGTCATTTTTGTATTCATTTTAACTTAATTAAAATAAAGTGTCCCTATCACCTACAAGTGGCACCATGGGGTCACAAAATCGACCCAAAGATGCCTATGGTAGAACATGTATCATAAAATAAGGCTAGGACACGTTTTAGGGTAATTTAGTATTATTATAATATTATTTTTTTAACCCTTATTTACCGGATTTACCCTTAACAATGTTAAATAAAATATTTACCGCAGTAATTATTCAAAATGTCTAAAAATAAAAGTTACCTATTTACAAAATTTTAACATCCTGATTCCAAATATGGAATCCATTTTTCAAAATTCAAAACAAGAAGTGGAAGAAATTAATTTAAAATTAATTCCCGCTATAAAAACAAAAAGCGTGTTTTTCAGAGATAATAACTATCAAAAGATTGACCCTTGTTTTTGTTCGGTTTAATTGTAAAATTATGTACAATGACCAACATTATATTAAATGGTAAAAATATATTCTAAATATACATTAAAACCACTCAAATTCATAATTTATCAATATTAATTATTTTGATTAAAAAAGTTGTTTTTAATTAAAATTTAGTAATTTTCACTATTCATCAAAATATGAAAGTTATCCGAAAAGTACCAAAATTTCACCTTAGGATAAATTCGATATTCCGGATCCAAAAATGAATAAAATATATATAATTTCAACAATTATGTATTACTATTCATAACGGCTAGTTTGATTGGTTGTGGTGTGTGTTAGAACTCGAAGTTGCGTACAACACACGCTACTCTATCATTCAAAGGAAAGCGCACTGTGGAAGCTTGTGATGTTTCATTTTAAATTTTTTATGTCCCCATTTAGTCAAAAAGTTTAAAATATTGTATTTAAAAGGGGTTCACTGTTAAAATTTGGTAAAAGTGAAATACTGAAAATGAATTTGTTCTTACATTATGTCTAAGATACTCATAATATGGATTCTAAAATTATAAGGATTATATAAAGTTTAAAATTTAGTTAATACTATTCATAAACTCTTTTGAACGGCTTGTTTGGTAAGTCATGGTGCGCTTGAACTCGGTGTTGCGTGTAGTCCATGTTATTGAATTATTTTGAAGAAATAACACACTATGAAATCTTGGGGTGTTACATTCTCCCCTCCTTCAATAAATTGCCTCCTCGCAATTTGAAATTGTTCTTTGAAAATAAATGGTTGAAAATAAAAAATATCTTTGTGGGAAAACTCACATCGGAAATTGGGTTACTAAAATTTAGCCTTAAAATGAGGAAAAGAGAAATGAAAGGGTCACCACCAAATTATGATCTCGATTAGGAGAACATTGGTGGCAATTAGAGACATATAATTGGAGGAAAAATGTAAATATTTATAGGTTGTGATTGAGGTCATCAATCACAAACAAGTTTAAAATTGAGGTCCTTAAATTCATCAATCTATGATGATTTAAAATACCATCGATTCAACAAAACATAAGGTATTAGGATAACACAGTTTTGACATTTCAAAATATCGTAGTTGAAATCCCACATCGAAAAATGAATTAATGAGGCCTCTATTTAAAATAAAGAGTGGAAAGTATGAAGATTACCGAAATTAACACATACTAGGGTTCCATGTAGGAAAATATGGATATGGAAGAGAAGTCTAACAATCAATTATCTGATGGAGAGTGGTATAGAACATGGCTATGAAAAGGGCAACAATCCCAAAGCCATAAATTAGTGATGATTTAAGGCACCATCTAGGACAACATTTTTGTTCCAAGTTCATTTTCTTAATGTTGAGGAATTAATTTATGAGATTGGCTAAAATCATAAGGATATATACTTACTTTATAATTAGAGTTTTATCCATTAATAAATTTCTACCACAAACTCATCTTTCACTCTAAACGATAATAGAACGTAAAAAAAATTCTATTTATACTATTCATACAGGGTTCCAAAATAAACGAATTTATAATTCATCTACCAGATCTTTTAAAAAAACTACATTATTTAATCCAAGACATCTCGTGGGCCAGTGGTAGTTGATACACCCTTGTCGCCCTTCGGTTGCGGGTTCAAGTCTCGCGGCCTTGTCGGGCGTGACGGGTTGCCGCCCGACCTCCGAGTTGTCCTTTTATGGAAATCCAAAATAATCCAAACTAGAACTATCCAAAATACATCTCACAGTCCCAAAATTTATAAGGATGGTAAACATAATGTATATCCTTTTTAACCCGTAATAGTATATGAATACCTTCATCATGTATTCTTTTAATACATTGAAACATCCTGAATTACCATATTCCTTATTGATTACATTCATGCTCTCTTATTCCATATAGAATGTTGGATATACTTCATCAATCCAAAAATGTTTTAAACCCCAACAATGATGGAATATAAAAATCATTAATAAATTTCAAGGTAGTCAAGAATATCCAATATAATTTATCCAAATAAATCATGTATTATTCCAAAATCACTACCTCGATATCAGAACTATATTATGGTTTATCATTCTCTCAACCATATATTTTCCAAAAATTTATCCTGCTATTGAGTCACTTTTCTTTGTTCCACACAATCTCAAGTCCTTAATGAAATAGTACTACAGTACAATCCTTATATACTCCATAATTATTATAACATGTACATTGTTGATACAACACTCAATTGACATAATCAGCATAAGAACACTAATCATTCCTCTTCATCTGTGGTAGTATCATAACTTGATTATTATCCAATATCATTATTTGCGGCATGGTTTGATGACTGGGACATAGGTTCGCATAGTGTCCAAAATCCTTGCAAATGAAGCATTTTACATTTGAAACAATTTTCTTACCCTTGCAGTCACGTACTTTGTGCCCTTTTCCTCCACACTTATGACAAACTCCCATTCCTTTCAGAAAAGTTCTAGGGTGTTTCTTCCCACAGTTATCACATATGGGAAAATTCTTCTTTTCCCTCTTCCCTTTATCCATCTTTTTCTCTTCCATCCTTTTCTTCTCTTGCTTCCCATCAAAGCCATAGGACTCAGTAAAATCTTTACTTATCTTATCAAAACATTATATTATTTCTTCATATGATGATAATACATGGGAGACTATTTCTCTTATAAATTCTGGCTTAAGACCATGAAAGATATGATCCTTCTTTCTCTTTAGATTATGTGCATTGCTGGAGTTATCATTCCTTCTACTGGGCTCCATTTCTAAATAATGGCATACACTAGATTAGTTTATGGATAACAATACCTAATCCCAAACTTGTAAAACACATAACATAAATTAAATAGTTTATGGATATAATCCATAATCATAAAAATGACTCCTTTGAGAAAGTATAAATACTCATAATCCCTTAATAATGCTTTGTAAAGAAAATGAGAGTTATCCTAAACATATCCCACGGGAGTGTCGTAACCAAGAGTACAATAAGGCCCGTTGTCGTGCACCAGTTCCCGTTCGAGTCTGGCTCAAAGCGGTGTTTTCGGGTTTTACCCCTAGGTACATCTATGCCAGAGCCGCCTCTACCTGCTCGTATCAAGACAGGGATGTATTGCTCGGAAAACTCAAAAAATCTCTACAATACCGAAATTCTAGGATGTTATTCTATACTGATCCTCAAGGTCCATCTTAGGTCTATGTGCTCTAATCAGAGTTTACCTAAATCTATTTTCCAAGGCTTGTACTAAACTTCCTCTGATAACAACTGTAACGCCCCGACCCTAGTTACCCTGAGTCGGTGCATTATTTTAATACATTGTCATGATTACAATGAATCAAGTCTCGAAAGACCGATTAGTTTAGTAGCCTTGGAAACACTAGATATATTCATAAGATTTACATTACATCATAAAGTGAAAAAAATACTACAACAACATAATGTATCCATAGTCCACACTATTATCCCCTCATAATATCCCTGCAGGTCATTCATAACTTACTTCTTCACATCCCGGGAAAAATAAAACATAGAAAAGGGGTGAGCTCAAATGCCCAGTAAGGATAACAATATAGCCGAACATTCAAAAATAAGCATAAACATTTAAGGCAATGCATTACAAAAACAAAAGCCTTTTAAACATGAACTTCAAAATAGTATGGCAAAAGTAAAATTAAATAATTCCATTTACTTATTCACATGGATATTCTACTAATCGAATAATAACATGAAATATCAATAACCACTTTCATAATGTTGGAATGCATAATGCCAGACTATCATAACCACATAGCCAAGGCCTTGTGCCAAGATTACAAATATGATTTTTCCAAGGCCTTGTGCCAAGACACTAGTTTGTCTCATGAGACCTACCGATGCATTGAGAGGCTACAGCGGGCTCCACCCGTCACATATTAATTCCAATTCTTTCCCATATGAAAAGGTTTAAACATAACATAAACATTCGTATTAAAACTAGCATAAGAAATGTCAATACTTTCACCATAAACTATGAATGGTATAAAAATATCACATCCACTGTCAAACATATCACAAAAACATTAATACAATATATAAGTTTTGTATCATAATAAATCAACTTCAAATAAGCGTAAAATCCATCAAAGGATGTTGATATAGATGAAATCAAAATTCTTTTTAGAGAAATATCTATTTCTATTTTTGAAATCATTTAAGAGTCATATATTTATAAAATAAAACATTTTCTTTGAAAGTATTCTTATAATCTTGTAAGGGAAACTTCGACGATTTTATAACGGCGTAAAATAACCGCACCTGCCGTATAAGTTAAAAAAACATTCTTACCTTAATTTTGTCGAAAAGGTTAAAAGCACCTTGTTTGGAAAACGACAGAAAGATTCCTTTATACAACTCTTATAAAAAGTCAAACAAGGGTATAAATTAATTTAACCCATATTCTTTTAAATAGTAAATTTTTTTTGAAATTCATTTATAAGAAACATGGATGTGGATGATAAAGAGATCCCAGTAGATTATTACGTATAAACAACCTCGGATAATGAAGAGATTGTGAAATAAACCTTACCTTGTACTTTTCCTTGGTTATGGTAGGTTGACCTCCTGTATAATGGTGAAATAATTGTTATTAAATTATACAAGAATCATATACATTAATACGAAATTATATATGATCTTTTAACATTGATTTGTTAATAATATCTTAGTATTATCGTTGTTTCGGATGTTAACTTACTCGTTTTATTTTATATGTTTTGTTTCGTAAGCCATGTTTGTAATGGATAGGTTGTATATTATTCATATCCAGAATGATATCAAGTCCTTGGATACTATTATTAATCATAAAATGAGAATTATACTTGAATGGATACGATGTAGAATGAATCTCATCGCGTTCGTGGAGACGGTAGTCTTTACATACGCACGAGCGACAATATCATTCTTTTGATATTAAAATAATATATAAATTGTTGTTATATCATATATAAAGAATCATTAACATTTTATATTTATTATTTACATGAGTTACATATCATTATTATACCCATCCAAATAATAATATATTGAATAACAATTACACCACGACGTGGAGACGGTAAGCCGTACGTACGCACGTATGGTGACATGTTATTCAAAGGGTGGATAGAATACTGAATCTGGTTGTACCATATTTATAATAACATCATAGTATATATATGACACTGGAGTTATTATTTTAGAAGGGTAACAACAAAGGAAGAAGAAGTGGAAGAAGAAAGGAACTTGGAAAAGGGTGGTGAAATCATTACCTCTTCTTCGGGTTCTTCCTTTTTATTTGATCAAAATGGATACTTAGGTTGGCTTTATGATCAAACTAAGGCCTCTAGGTTGTAGTGAGGGAAGTTGAAAGAGTATTTGGGCAGGTTTTGTCTGAACCAAAAGGCTTTTAAGGTGTTAAGAAATGAGAAGGAGGAGTTCCCTTTTATAAGAGGGGTGAGGGGAACCTTTGGAAAAGTTAGAAATATTTGTTTATAATAAATTCATATTAGATTTCTAATGGCTCAAAAGTTTATTATTTAAATTTTAAGGTGGGGATGGGTCTAAACCAACTTAACCAATATAATTTAGACAGGTTTTGGTACTTATATTAACCTTATCTTTAAGTATTAACTCTAAGTTAATCAGTTTCACTTTTACAATGTGTCTTTGTATTTTTATATAATATGGTTAATAAACATACTATATACATCCAAAAGACCCCCAAGTGGTCCATTAATTATTCACCTATAATTATATAAGTCTCTTGTCCGAACCTTAGATTTTTAGGAATTTAATATCAATTAATAATATTATATTTGTTTTAAGAACTCTTTTATGTCAATTTTGACACTATTCAATAGTTGATTTTTGTGAAACTCATAACATATTGATTACTTCTAAAAAAGTCAATTAAATAAATCATAATATATCATATTATCCTATAAAATTAGGTTAATTCATTAAAAGTTTCTTATTATATTTATTTAGGTATTTATAATATCAATTATTTTAATTTTTCACTATTATAGTAATTAATTCATCATCATTGTGTCATAAATAAATTAAATTATATAATGTCTAAAAATTATAAATTTAATATAATTATGTAGGAAAGCTTTTTATCTTTCTAATTAATATTTATAACTTAAATTCAAACATATATAACCCTATGTAAAAATTGTTTTTCTAAAAGATATATGCTTGTGTCATTTTTGTATTCATTTTAACTTAATTAAAATAAATTGTCCCTATCACCTACAAGTGGCACCATGGGGTCCCAAAATAGACCCAAACATTCCTATGGTCGAACATGTATCAATCAATAAGTCTAGGTCAAGTATTAGGGTTATTTAGTATTATTATAATATTATTTTTTTAACCCTTATTTACCGGATTTACCCTTAACCATGGTAAATAAAATATTTACCGCAGTAATTATTCATAATGTCTAAAAATGAAAGTTACCTATTTACACAATTTTAAAATACTGATTCCAAATATGGAATAAATTTTTATAAATTCAAAACACATAAGTGGCAGAAATTAATTTTAAATTAATTCCCGCTGTCAAAACAAAAAACGTGTTTTTAAGAGATAATTACTATCAAAAGATTGACACTTGTTTATGTTCGGTTTAATTGTAAAATTATATCCAATGACCAAAATTATATTAAATGGGAAAAATATATTCTAAATGTACTTTAAAACCACTCAAATTCATAATTTATCACTATTAATTATTTTTATTAAAAAAGTTGTTTTTAATTAAAATTTAGTAATTTTCACTATTAATCAAAATATGAAAGCTATCCGAAAAGTACCAAAATTTCACCTTAAGCTAAATTAGATATTCCGAATCCAAAAATAAATAAAATATATATAATTTCAAAAAGTTGGTATTTCTATTCATAACGGCTAGTTTGATTGGTTTTGGTGTGTGTTAGAACTCAAAGTTGCGTACAACACATGCTACTGTATCATTCAAAGGAAAGCGTACCGTGGAAGGTTGGGGTGTTTCATTTTAAATTTTTGATGTCCCCATTTAGTCAAAAAGTTTAAAATATTTTATTTAAAAAGGGTTCACTATTAAAATTTGGTGAAAGTGAAATACTGAAAATGAATTTGTTCTTACATTATCTCTAAGAAACTCATAATATGGATTCTAAAATTATAAGGATTATATAAAGTTTAAAATTTAATTAATACTATTCATAAACTCTTTTGAACGGCTTGTTTGGTAAGTCAAGGTGCGCTTGAACTCGATGTTGCGTGTAGTCCAAGTTATTGAATTATTTTGAAGAAATAACACACTATGAAATCTTGGGGTGTTACATTAGATGCTCAGTAAAGATAACAATATAGAAGAAACTTTCATAAATAAGAATAATCATTTAATTCAATGTATAACTAAAACAAAATCCATTTAAACTTGAAATTCAGCATAATATGGATAAAATTAAATGAAATATTTCTATTTACTTACTGAAATTGTTAATCTACTAGTTGAATAATCACATGTAATATAAATAACCACTTTGATAGTGATAGAATTCACAATGTCAGACTATCATAACCACATATTCAAGGCCTTATGCCAAGACTAAAAATAATATTTTGTCATGTTCTTGTGTAAATACAATAGTTTGTCTCATGAGACCTACCGATGCATCAAGGAGCTATAGCGGGCTCCACCCATCACTTATTAAGTCCAATGCATTCCTCATATGAACTGGTTTAAACATAACATAAACCTTCATATTAAAACCATCATATGAAATGTCAATACATTCTCCATAAACCAATAATGGTATAAAAATAACACATCAATAGTTAAACATATCCCAAAACCTTCAATAAAATATTGAAGTTTTGTATCATAATAAATCAACATCAAATAAGTTTAAAATCCATCAATGAATGTTGACATAGATGAAAACAAAACTATTTTAGGGAAATATATATTTTATTAAATCATTTAAAAGTCAAATAATTATAAATGGAAAATTTTACTTTGAAAATATTCTTATAAACTTTTGAGGTAAGCTTCAATGATTTTATAACGGTAGAAAATAGCCACACCTGCTGTATAAGTTAAAAAAAGACATTCTTACTGTAATTCTATCGAAAAGGTTAACAAATAACTTGTTTGGAAAATGACGGAATGTTTCCTTTATAAAAATCTTATAAAAAGTCAAACAAGGGTATAAATGACATTAAAAAATAATCTGAAAAATAGTAAGAATGATTTTAAATACATATTTAAGAAACATGGATGTGGATGATAATGAGGTCTTAAGAGATAATTATGTATACACAACTCTGATAATGAAGAGATTGTGAAATAAACCCTTACCTTGTACATTTCCTTGGTGAGGTTAGTTTAACCTTCTGTATAATGGGGAAATAATTGTTATTAAATTATACAAGAATCATATACATTAATATGATATCATATATGATCTTTTAACATTTATTCGTTAATAATATCTTAATATTATCGTCGTTTCGGGTGTTAACTTACTCGTTTTATTTTATATGTTTTGTTACATAAGTCTTGTTTTTAGGGATAGGTTGTATCTTATTCATATGTAGAATTATATAAAGTCCTTAGACATTATTTTTAATCATAAAATGATAATTAGAATTGAATGGATACGATGGGGAATGAATCTCATTGTATTCATGGAGACGGTAGTCCGTACGTACGCATGAGCGACAATATCATTCTTTTGATATTAAAATAATAAAAAAATGGATTTTTTATCATATATACAGATTCATTATAATTTTATATTTATTATTTAATTCAATTACACATGATTATCATACCCATCCAAGTAATAATTTTTTGAATAACAATTACACCACGATGTGGATACGGTAAGTCGTATGTACGCACATATTGTGACATGTCCTTCAAAGGATGGATACAATGATGAATATTTCTATACCTTATTAATAATAAAATCACAGTATATAGAATATAATGGAGTTATTATTTTATAATGGAAATAACAAAGAAAGAAGAAGTTGATGAAGAAAAGAACTTGAAAGAGGGTGGTGAAAACATTACCTCTTTTTCGGGTTCTTCTTTTTTATTTGATCAAAATGGATCCTTAGGTTGGAATTATAATCAAACTAAGGTATCTAGGTTGATGTTAGGGAAGTTTATAGAATATTTGGTTAGGGTTTGGCATAGAAAAAAAAGGCTTTGATGGTGTGAATTAGATAGAAGGGGGAGTTCCCTTTTATAAGAGGGGTGATGGGAACCTTTGGAAAAGCTAGAAATATTATTTTATATATAAATTCATATTCGGTTTATAATGGCACCAAAGTGTATTATTTAAAGGTTAAGGTATGTATAGGTCGAAAAACACTCAAAAAATAGGTTTTAGACAAGTTTCAGTCACTATATTAAATTTATCTTATTAATTTAACTCTTAGTTAAATAGTTTGACATTTACCATGTGTCTTTGTATTTTTATATTATATAGTTAATAAACATACTATATACATCCAAAGACCACCAAGTGGTAAATTATTGATACACATATCATTATTTAAGTCCCTTTGTAGAACCATGTGTTTTTATGAATAGAATATAAATTAATTATATAATATTTGTTTTAAAAACTTCTTTATATCAATTTTGACACTATTTAATAATTGAATTTTTTTAAAGTATTAAAAATATTATTAATTAAAAAAATTAATTTAAGCAATCCTAACAAGTCATATTAACCAAAAAAATTTGTGGATGTCATCAAAACATTCAAATTAAATTTATTTTAACATTTATAATACCAATTATTTGTTTCTTTCATTAATAAGGAAAATACTGCATCATTATTGTGTCATACATAAATTTATTTATTGAATGTCTAAAAATTATAAATAAAATCCCATTATGTAGGAAATATTCTTATATTTCTAATTAATATTTATAGTAAAAAATATAACAAATATAACCCTATGTAAAAATTGTTTTTCTAAAAGATATATCCTTATGTCATTTTTGTATTTACTTTAACTTAATTAATATAAAGTGTCATTATCACCTACATGTAGATCCATGGGGTCCCAAAATAGACCCTAAGATTCCCATGGTCATAAATGTATCAACCAATAGAGATAGAACACGTTTTAGGGTAATTTAATATTTTTATAATATTATTTTTTACCCTTATTTACCGGATTTACCCTTTAACCATGGTAAATAAAATATTTATCGAAGTAATTATTCAAAATGCCTAAAAATAAAAGATACCTATTTACACAATTTGGACCTCCTGATTCTAAATATATAATCCATTTTTCTAAATTCAAAACACCAAAGTGGAAGTAATTAATTTAAAATTAATTCCCTGTTGTCAAAAAGCATGTTTTTATGAAATAATAACTATCAAAAGATTGGAACTTGCTTATGTCTAGTTTAAATGTGAAATTATGTTAAATGACCAACATTGGATTAAAGGGTAAAAATATAATATAATTTTTCTTTAAAATCACTCAGATTCATAATTTATCACTATTAATTATTTCGATTAAAAAAGTTGTTTTTAATTAAAATTTAGTAATTTTCACTATTCATCAAAATATGAAAGTTATCAGAAAAGTACCAAAAATTCACCCTAATATAATTTCAATATTATGAATCCAAAAATGAATTTCATTTTTAAAGATAAAATTTATAAAATTTCAAAAAGTGGGTATTACTGTTTATAATGGCTAGTTTGATTGGTCGTGGTTTGATAGAACTCAATGTTGCGTACAACACACGCTACTGTATTATTCAAAAAGAAGCATACCGTGGAAGATTGGGGTGTTACATTCTCCCCTCATTCAAATAATTTATCTAAGAAATATCTAGAATATTACTGCATAAAAATACTCAGGTGGTTCTTCATCATAAGTTCCTCGGGTTCCCACGTTGCCTCTTCCATCATATGGTTTCTCCATAGAACATTTACCAAATGTGTCATCCGGTTTCTCAGCACTTGTTCTCTTGTATGAATAATCTTGATGGGATCTTCGCAATAAGACATACCAGGTTCTAGTTCTACTATCTCATACGTGAGTACATGCGTTGGGTCTGGCATGTATTTTCTCAACAGTGATACGTGGAACACATCGTGAACTTTGGAGAGACTTGGCGACATTTCCAAATGGTATGCTACAACCCCAATTCATTCTAGAATTTAGAAAGGTCGTATGTACCTAGGAATCAATTTACCCATCTTACGAAAATGTATAACACCCTTTCATGGAGATACCTTCAAGAAAACATGATCTCCTACCTGAAATTCCAAATCTTTCCTTAGGTTATCAGCATAGCTATTCTGCCTACTTTGAGCTTCTTTGATGTGAGTTTAGATTACAATCACCTTTTCCATTGTTTCATCAACAAGTTCTGGGCCTACATGTTTTCTTTCACCAACATCATCCCAACAGGTTGGTGTGTGAAATGTATTTCCATATAACGCTTCATATGGTGCCATCCAAATACTTGAATGGAAGCTATTATTATTGGAAATCCCATCAGAGTTAAATATTGATCCCACATGCCCTGAAAGTCAAGTGAGCGAGATATCAACATCTCTTCTAAGGTTATAATAGTCCTTTCTGATTGTCTATCAGTTTGGGGGTGGTAGGCAGTGCTCAAACAAATTCCAGTGTCCAGGGATTTCTGAATTCTTTTCCAGAATCATGAATTAAAATGGGGGTCACAATCAAAAAAAATCTATAGGGGTACTCCATAAAGTCTCACAACTTCATTAATATATAGTCTTACTAGACGTTCAAGTGGGAGATCTTCACTTATAGTAAGAAAATGTGCTGACTTGGTAAAATGATCAATAATGACCTATATTGAATCATTCCTTCTAGGAGTCTTTGGTATCCCCATGAAAAAGTCTATTGTAATATTATAACATTTCCACTTAGGCATGGGAAGAGGTTGTATGACTCTTCTAGGCTTTTTCCTTCCAGATTTCACTTGTTGAAAAACCATACATCTTGCCCCAAAATCAGTAATCTCCATCTTCATGTTGTCCGACCAAAAATGTTCCTTCAAATATCTATACATTTTGGTGCTCCCAGTGTGTATAGAGAAATTGGAACTATGAGAATCATCCAAAAATTCCATTTTTAGATCATGTATATTAGGAACACAAAGTATCTTCCCAAATTTCAAAATTCCTTCTTCATACAACAAGTCACTCAATCTCCCATAATTCACAGAATTAATCTTCTTTTTAAATTCTTCATCCTCAGTCTGAGAACTCTTAATATTTTCTAGTAAATATGGTTTCGAAACCATTTGAAAATGTATCTATGTTTCACATTTCAGGGATATTCCCATATCCATCTTTAATAGATCCATGAAAATTGGATCCCTTTTAACTCTCATTTTGTTCAAAACTCCATGATCCTTTATGGTCAAAGCATCTACCACTTTATTTTCCTTCCCTGGATGGTAGTGTATCATGTTATCATAATCCTTGAGTAGTTCAAGCCATCACCTTTTCCTCATGTTGTGTTCTTTCTGTGAGAAAATATACTTCATACTCTTGTTATCGATATATATCTCATATTTTTCACCATAAATAAAATGTCTCAATATTTTTAAAGAAAAGATTACAGAAGCTAACTCAAGATCATGAGTAGGATATTTTTTCTCATGAATTTTCAGATGTTGTGATGCCTATGAAATAACCCTATCATTCCGCATAAGCAAACAACCAAGTCCATTCTTTGAAGCATCCCTATAAATAACAAACCCACCATTCCCCGATGGTAGAGTAAATAAAATAGAATTGACTAATATTCTCTTCAGTTATTCAAAACATTTTTCACACTCTTTTTTCCAAATAATGTTAACCCCTTTATGTGTGAGCTTCATTAATGGTTTAGCCAATCGGGAAAAATTCTGGATGAAACGCCAATAATAAGATGCTAAACCAATAAAACTGCGTACCTCAGTTATAATCGTCAGGGCTGGCCATTCTTGGATTGCCTTGTTCTTATTAGGATCAACGAAAATTCCATCCTTAGAGACAATATGGACAAGAAAATAAATCTCCTAAAGCCCGAATTCACACTTGAAAAACTTCTAATATAATTCATATCTTCTCTGAGTGTTTAGGAGAATACGCAAGTGATTTTCATGATCATTGTAGCTTTTAGATTATACCAAGATATCATTAATTAATACCAACACAAATTCATCAAGATATTCCTTGAAAACTATATTCATTAGATCCATGAAAACAAATGGTGCATTAGTCCACCCAAAAGTCATTACTGTAAACACATAATGCATGTACCTGGTTCAAAATGCTGTTTTCAGAATTTATTCATTATTCACACACAATTGATCGTATCTAGATCGAACGTCAATCATTCAAAAGTATTGAGCTTCATGGAGTTGGTCAAAAAAATTAACAATGCAAGGTAGGGGAAACTTGTTCTTTATTTTTATAGAATTTATTTCCCTGTAGTCGATATATTACCTCATAGATCCATATTTATTTTTAACAAAAAGGACATGGGATCCCCCTGGAGAAACACTAGGGTGAATAAATCCCCTATTAATCAGTTATTTTAGTTGTTTCTTTAGTTCAAAAAATTCCATAGTGGACATTCAATAAGGGGTCTTCGATATAGGTCTTGAAAAAGGAATTAAATAAATGGAAAACTCAATTTATTTTTATGGAGGATATCCTGGTAAATCTTCCGAAGACTCATCTATATATTCTTTCACAATAGGTACATCCCCTATTTGAACATTCAATTTCTCACCCACTGTTATTTCATTCTCTTTGTCCTCGATAATTGAATTCATTTGAGCTACTGGGGGTGGATCTAGATAAGAATCAGGTGGTGATGATTCTGCTCAAAAGATAAGGTGTTTTTTATCATCATAATCAAAAAATATTACCTCTTTCTTCTTACAATAAATCTTCAAATCATGGTTCTAAATCCAATCCATGCCAAGGATTATATCATATTCAATCATGGCAATGATGATGAGACCAGAAAATAAAGAACATTTTTATGATATAATGGCAAGAGATTTTAAAAAATTCATTACGATGATACTTCCATTAAGAGTTTTCACTGACAGCTCCCTTATTATATAAAATTGGAAATATCTACTTTTCTTAGAAAACTGGGAAGATATGAAACAATGCGATGATCCAGAATCAAATAATGCATTTTCTTAACTTGAGGAAACCATTAAATTACCTACCACCACATCTTTCGGAGCTTCTACCTCAGTAGTAGTGATAGCATAAGATTGGACATGATCCCTTGGCCTTTTCTGAGGTATGTTCCCCTGACACTTAGGACATTCATTTTCATAATGTCCCATCTCCCTGCAATTGTATCATTGAACATCAATAGCTTTTTTCTTCCCCTTTCAATCACGAGCTTGGTGGCCTTTTTCACCACACTTGTAACAGACTCCTATTCCCTTCAAGAAAGTACCAAAGTGTTTCTTCCCACATTCACTGCAGTATGGATATTAAACTTTTCCCTTCTTCACCTTATTTCCATTCCTTGAGTGATTGGAAGATCTCTTCTTCTTTTTATTTTATTTAATGTCATATGTCTTAGTGAATTCCTTTTCTGTCATGATAGCACATGAGACAATATCTTTGTACGACGAGAAGGATTTTGAGACTAATTCTCGATGGATAAATGGTTTTAACCCATCAAAGAAACGATCAATCTTACTCCTTGGGTTATATATAAAATCTGTTGCATACCCAGCTATCCTTGTAAATTTAGCCTCATACTTTGCATCATTCTCATCCTACTTTTGTCTAAGACTCATAAATTTCCTTTCCATATCTTATCGATGGTCATGAGGAAAGTATTTTTAAAAGAAAAGCTCTTTGAACTCAATACATTCTATATCTGTTACTTCATCATGACCTTTTGTGTTTTAAATAAATGAAAACCATTTTTCAGCATCTCTAGTGAGGCGGTAAACTGCCATGATAACTTTTTCCCTTTCACTACCCCCAAGGCATGGAATATTTTATCTATTGAAGTTATCCATTGGTCAACTACTAATGGATTTGTACTCCCACTAAATGTTGATGGTTGTTGCCTCATGAAGCAATCTAACATTGATCCTCCATGCTCTGGATATGAGTCCTCCATATGGGTAAGGATATATTCATAACCTGAGTGAGTTATCCCAGTATGGAAATTAGCTGATCAACACCAGTTGCATCACCATCTCCACTATAATTATCTTGAGCAGGAGGGAAATCTCTACATGGAGTGTGTACATTGATATAGTTTCCATTTCTTCTAGTAGGAGCCATTTCTAAACAACGGCATACACTAGATTAGTTTTTGAATCACAATACATAAATGCAAACATGTAAAACACTTAACATGAATTGAATTGTTTATGGATGTAATCCATAATCATAAAAATATTTTTCATTGAAGAAGTATATACTCATAAACCTTTAATAATGGAATGGAATGGAAATGGGAATTATCCTAAGTATATCCCCTGGGAGTGTCGAAACAAAGAGTGTAGCAAGGCCCGTTGTCATGGACCAGTTCCTGTTCGAGTCTAGCTCAATGAGGTGTTTTTGGGTTTTAACCCTAGGTACATCTGTGACAGAGCTGCCTATACCTGATCGTATCTAGACATGGATTTATTTCTCAGAAAACATACAAAATCTCTACAATACCAAAATTCTAGGAAGTTCTTCTATACTAATCCTCAAATTTCATATTAGGTATATGTGCTCTAATAAGATTTTATCTAAATCTAGTTTCTAAGGTTTGTACTAAACATCCTCTGATACCAAATGTGACTCCCTGACCCTAGATACCTAGAGTCGGTTCATTATTACATAAAATTTTCATGATGACAAAAGATCCCTTCTTAAAAGTGAGATTAGTTTAGTAGCCTTGGAATCACTAGATGCATACATAAGTCTTACATTACATCATAAAATTAAAACTACAACAACATAGTCTCCATAGTCCACACTCATATCCCCTCATACTATCCCTACAGGTCAGTCATAAAATACTTCTTCACATCTTGGGAAAAATAAAACATAGAAAGGGGTGAGCTCAAATGCTCAGTAAGGATAACAGTATAATGGTAACTTTCATAAATAAACATAAATATTTAATTCAATGTATAACTAAAACAAAAGCCTTTTAAACATGATCTTCAGTATAATATGGCAGAAATAAAATGAAATTATTACATTTAATTATTCACATTGATATTCTTCTAGTCGAATAATCACATGAAATATCAATAACCACTTTCATAATGATGTAATGCATAATGCCAGACTATCATAACCACATATTCAAGGCCTTGTGCCAGGACTACAAATAAAATTTTTTCAAGGCCTTGGGCTAAGACACTAGTTTGTCTCATGAGACCTACCGATGTATCAAGGATCTATATCGGGCTACACCCGTCACATATTAAGTCCAATTCATTCCACTACTGAAAATCCGGACTTTAGCGGCCGCTCAGCGACCGCCATTTGCGGTCGCTGTTGCCTCGTCTCTAGAAGCTTTCAGCGACCGCCAATGGCGGTCGCTATAGAAGGCCGGCAGATCGCCATTCAGCGACCGCTTGGAGGTCGCTGAAGGCCCTCTGCCGGGCACCCTATAGCGACCGCCTATGGCGGTCGCTAGTCTAAAAAAAAAATTTAATTTTTTTTTATTGAATTGAATATATAAATATAAATATATATATATATAAAATATTCATATATATACTATTGAATACAATATTTTAAATATATATATATAATATATTTTAAATGTTTTAATATATATATAATATATATATAATATCAAATCATTGTGCTATAATAATTTAAAAACTTTGATTCAAGAAATAATCTCATTTCAGGTCTTTCAGAGCACGTTTGCTCCGAATGGGACCACCGCACGCCGTTTTGGTGTTTTATGGCGCTGGAAACACGTTTCTGGACGCCCCGGTCAAACGGCACCTCCGAATGAGGTGCCGTCTGGCCAACCATTTCACAATTCACGCCCCTGATGTTGTCGTACGGTTTCGTGGCATTCGGAGGTCGTTCGGGTGGTTTTGACCCCCCAACGCGCCATTTCAGCGCGCGCCGCGCTGCTGAAAAGGACACAATCAGACGTGCCGCGCACACCGCACGTCCGATGGATGTGCGGCCTCCTAATGCCTCTAAGGAATAATATTTCTATCGTTCCCGTGCGGTTTCAGGTCGTTTGGAGCATGTTTGCTCCGAATAGAACCGTCGCACGCCGTTTTGGTGTTTTAGGGCACCAGAAACGCGTTTACGGCCGCCGCGGTCAAACGGCGCCTCCGAATGAGGTGCCGTCTGGACAACCATTTCACAATTCACGCCCCGGATGTTGTCGTACGGTTTCGTGGCATTCGGAGGTCGTTCGGGTGGTTTTGACCCCCCAACGCGCCATTTCAGCGCGCGCCGCGCTGCTGAAAAGGACACAATCGGATGTGCCACGCGTACCGCACGTCCGATCGACGTGCGGCCTCCTCTTTCATCTCAGGAATAATATTTCTATCTTTTCCGTTTGGTTTCAGGTCGTTCGGAGCACGTTTGCTCCGAATTGGACCGCCGCACGCCGTTTTGGTGTTTAATGGCGCCGGAAACGCGTTTCCGGCAGCCGCGGTCACACGGCACCTCCGAATGAGGTGTTGTTTGGCCGAACATTTCACAATTCACGCCCCAGATGTTCTCGTACGGTTTCGTGGAATTCGGAAGTCGTTCGGGTGGTTTTGACCCCCCAACGCGCCATTTCAGCGCGCGTCGCGCTGCTGAAAAGGACCCAATCGGACGTGCCGCGCACACCGCACGTCCGATGAACGTGCGGCCTCCTCCTGCATCTCAGGAATAATATTTCTATCGTTCCCGTGCGGTTTCAGGTCGTTTGGAGCACGTTTGCTCCGAATAGGACCGCCGCACTCCGTTTTGGTGTTTTAGGGCGCCAGAAACGCGTTTATGGCCGTCGCGGTCAAACGGAACCTCCGAATGAGGTGCCGTTTGGCCGACCATTTCACAATTTACGCCCCGGATGTTGTCGTACTGTTTCGTGGCATTCGGAGGTCGTTCGGGTGGTTTTGACCCCCCAACGCGCCATTTCAGCGCGCGCCGCGCTGCTGAAAAGGACACAATCGGACGTGCTACGCGCACCGCACGTTCGCTGGACGTGCTGCCTCCTCCTGCATCTCAGGAATAATATTTCTATCGTTCATGTGCGGTTTCAGGTCTTTCGGAGCACGTTTGCTCCGAATGGGACCGCCGCACGCCGTTTTGGTGTTTAATGGCGCCCGAAACGCGTTTCCGGCCGCCGCGGTCACACGGCACCTCCGAATGAGGTGCCGTCTGGCCGACCATTTCACAATTGACGCCCCAGATGTTGTCGTATGGTTTCGTGGCATTCGGAGGTCGTTAGGGTGGTTTTGACCCCCCAATGCGCCATTTCAGCGCGCGCCGGACTGCTGAAAAGGACACAATCGGACGTGCCGCGCGCACCGTACGTCCGATGGACATGCCGCCTCCTCCTGCATCTCAGGAATAATATTTCTATCGTTCCCGTGCGGTTTCAGGTCGTTCGGAGAACGTTTGCTCCGAATTGGACCGCCGCACGCCGTTTTGGTGTTTTATGGCGTCGGAAACGCGTTTTCGGTCGCCGCGGTCACATGGCACCTCCGAATGAGGTGCCGTCTGGCCAACCATTTCACAATTCACGCCCCGGATATTGTCGTACGGTTTCGTGGCATTCAGAGGACGTTCCTGTGGTTTTGACCCCCAACGCGCCATTTCAGCGTGCGCCGCGCTGCTGAAAAGGACACAATCAGACGTGCCGCGCGCACCACACGTCTGATGGACGTGCGTCCTCTCCCTGCATCTCAGGAATAATATTTCTATCGTTACAGTGCCGTTTCAGGTCGTTCGGAGCACGTTTGCTCCGAATTGGACCGCTGTACGCCGTTTTGGTGTTTAATGGCACCGAAAACGCGTTTCAGGCCGCCGCGGTCACACGGCACCTCCGAATGAGGTGCCATCTAGCCGACCATTTTACAATTCACACCACCGATGTTGTTGTACGGTTTCGTGGAATTCGGAGGTCGTTCGGGTGGTTTTGACCCCCCAACGCGCCATTTCAGCGCGCGCCGCGCTGCTGAAAAGGACACAATCGGGCGTGCCGCGCGCACCGCACGTCCGATGGACGTGCGTCCTCCTCTTGCATCTCAGGAATAATATTTCTATCGTTAACGTGCGGTTTCAGGTCATTCGGAGCACGTTTTTCTGAATTGGACCGCCGCACGCCGTTTTGGTGTTTAATGGCGCCGGAAATGCGTTTCTGGCCGCCGCGGTCACACAGCACCTCCGAATGAGGTGCCGTCTGGCCGACCATTTCACAATTCACGCCCCGGATGTTGTCGTACGGTTTCTTGGCATTCGGAGGTCGTTCGGGTGGTTTTGACCCCCCCAACGCGCCATTTCAGCGCGCGCCGCGCTGCTTAAAAGGACACAATCGGAGGTGCCACGTGCACCGCACGTCCACTGGACGTACTGCCTCCTCCTGCATCTTAGGAATAATATTTCTATCGTTCCTGTGCGGTTTCAGGTCTTTCGGAGCACATTTGCTCCGAATGGGACCGCCGCACGCCGTTTTGGTGTTTAATGGCGCCCGAAACGCGTTTCTGGCCGCCGCAGTCACACGGCACCTCCGAATGAGGTTCCGTCTGGCCGACCATTTCACAATTCACGCCCCGGATGTTTTCGTATGGTTTCGTGGCATTCGGAGGTCATTCGGGTGGTTTTGACCCCCCAACGCGCCATTTCAGCGCGCGCCGCACTGCTAAAAAAGACACAATCGGACGTGCCGTGCGCACCGCACGTCCACTGGACATGCTGCCTCCTCCTGCATCTCAGGAATAATATTTCTATCGTTCCTGTGCGGTTTCAGGTCTTTCGGAGCACGTTTGCTCCGAATGGGACCACCGCACGCCGTTTTGGTGTTTAATGGCGCCTGAAACGCGTTTCCGGCCGCCGCGGTCACACGGCACCTTCAAATGAGGTTCCGTCTGGCCGACCATTTCACAACTCACGTCCCGGATGTTGTCGTACGGTTTCGTGGAATTCGGAGGTCGTTCGGGTGGTTTTGACCCCCCAACGCTCTATTTCAGCGCGCGCTGCGCTGCTGAAAAGGACACAATCGGACGTGTCGCGCGCACCGCACGTTTTATGGACGTGCGGCCTCCTCCTGCATCTCAGGAATAATATTTCTATCGTTCCCGTGTGGTTTCAGGTCGTTCGGAGCACGTTTTCTCCGAATTGGACCGCCGCACGCCGTATTGGTGTTTTATGGCGCCAGAAACGCGTTTCCAGCCGCCGCGGTCACACAGCACCTCCGAATGAGGTGCCGTCTGGCCGACCATTTTACAATTCACGCCCCGGATATTGTCGTACAGTTTCGTGGCATTCGGAGGTCGTTCGGGTGGTTTTGACCCCCCAACGCGTCATTTCAGCGCGCGCCACGCTGCTGAAAAGAACACAATCAGACGTGCCACGCGCACCGCACGTCTGATGGACGTGCAGCCTCCTCCTGCATCTCAGAAATAATATTTCTATCGTTCCCATGCGGTTTCAGTTCATTCGGAGCACGTTTCCTCCGAATTGGACCGACGCACGCCGTTTTGGTGTTTAATGGCGCCGAAAACGCGTTTCCGGCCGCCGCGGTCACACGGCACCACTGAATGAGGTTCCGTCTGGCCGACCATTTCACAATTCATTCCGCGGATGTTGTCGTACGGTTTCGTGGCATTCGGAGGTCGTTCAGGTGGTTTTGACCCCCAACGCGCCATTTCAGCGCGCGCCGCGCTGCTGAAAAGGACACAATCGGAGGTGCGGTGCGCACCGCACGTCCGATGGATGTGAGGCCTCCTCCTGCATCTCAGGAATAATATTTCTATCGTTCTCGTGCTGTTTCAGGTCGTTCAGAGCAC
This sequence comes from Viscum album, assembly GCA_963277665.1. Taxonomy (NCBI): domain Eukaryota; kingdom Viridiplantae; phylum Streptophyta; class Magnoliopsida; order Santalales; family Viscaceae; genus Viscum; species Viscum album. The sequence continues at coordinate 478,467,712 of OY728157.1, forward strand.
GTTTTCTCCGAATTGGACCGCCGCACGTCGTTTTGGTGTTTAATGGCGCCGGAAACGCATTTCCGGCCGCTGCGGTCACACCGCACCTACGAATGAGGTTCCGTCTGGCCGACCATTTCACAATTCACGCCCCGGATGTTGTCGTACGGTTTCGTGGTATTCGGAGGTCGTTGGGTGGTTTTGACCCCCCAACGCGCCATTTCAGCGCGCGCCACGCTGCTGAAAAGAACACAATCGGACGTGCCACGCGCACCGCACGTCCGCTGGACGTGCGGCCTCCTCTTTCATCTCAAGAATAATATTTCTATTGTTCCCGTGCGGTTTCAGGTCTTTCGGAGCATGTTTGCTCCGAATGGGACCACCGCACGCCGTTTTGGTGTTTAATGGCGCCCGAAACGCGTTTCCGGCCGCC